>OU426967.1:0-1471250 GCA_911387765.1 Pyrgus malvae
AACCTAACCTAACCTAACCTAACCTAACCTAACCTAACCTAACCTAACCTAACCTAACCTAACCTAACCTAACCTAACCTAACCTAACCTAACCTAACCTAACCTAACCTAACCTAACCTAACCTAACCTAACCTAACCTAACCTAACCTAACCTAACCTAACCTAACCTAACCTAACCTAACCTAACCTAACCTAACCTAACCTAACCTAACCTAACCTAACCTAACCTAACCTAACCTAACCTAACCTAACCTAACCTAACCTAACCTAACCTAACCTAACCTAACCTAACCTAACCTAACCTAACCTAACCTAACCTAACCTAACCTAACCTAACCTAACCTAACCTAACCTAACCTAACCTAACCTAACCTAACCTAACCTAACCTAACCTAACCTAACCTAACCTAACCTAACCTAACCTAACCTAACCTAACCTAACCTAACCTAACCTAACCTAACCTAACCTAACCTAACCTAACCTAACCTAACCTAACCTAACCTAACCTAACCTAACCTAACCTAACCTAACCTAACCTAACCTAACCTAACCTAACCTAACCTAACCTAACCTAACCTAACCTAACCTAACCTAACCTAACCTAACCTAACCTAACCTAACCTAACCTAACCTAACCTAACCTAACCTAACCTAACCTAACCTAACCTAACCTAACCTAACCTAACCTAACCTAACCTAACCTAACCTAACCTAACCTAACCTAACCTAACCTAACCTAACCTAACCTAACCTAACCTAACCTAACCTAACCTAACCTAACCTAACCTAACCTAACCTAACCTAACCTAACCTAACCTAACCTAACCTAACCTAACCTAACCTAACCTAACCTAACCTAACCTAACCTAACCTAACCTAACCTAACCTAACCTAACCTAACCTAACCTAACCTAACCTAACCTAACCTAACCTAACCTAACCTAACCTAACCTAACCTAACCTAACCTAACCTAACCTAACCTAACCTAACCTAACCTAACCTAACCTAACCTAACCTAACCTAACCTAACCTAACCTAACCTAACCTAACCTAACCTAACCTAACCTAACCTAACCTAACCTAACCTAACCTAACCTAACCTAACCTAACCTAACCTAACCTAACCTAACCTAACCTAACCTAACCTAACCTAACCTAACCTAACCTAACCTAACCTAACCTAACCTAACCTAACCTAACCTAACCTAACCTAACCTAACCTAACCTAACCTAACCTAACCTAACCTAACCTAACCTAACCTAACCTAACCTAACCTAACCTAACCTAACCTAACCTAACCTAACCTAACCTAACCTAACCTAACCTAACCTAACCTAACCTAACCTAACCTAACCTAACCTAACCTAACCTAACCTAACCTAACCTAACCTAACCTAACCTAACCTAACCTAACCTAACCTAACCTAACCTAACCTAACCTAACCTAACCTAACCTAACCTAACCTAACCTAACCTAACCTAACCTAACCTAACCTAACCTAACCTAACCTAACCTAACCTAACCTAACCTAACCTAACCTAACCTAACCTAACCTAACCTAACCTAACCTAACCTAACCTAACCTAACCTAACCTAACCTAACCTAACCTAACCTAACCTAACCTAACCTAACCTAACCTAACCTAACCTAACCTAACCTAACCTAACCTAACCTAACCTAACCTAACCTAACCTAACCTAACCTAACCTAACCTAACCAAATTAAAAATCCGCTATAACTATCAAATTTTGTACAAATCTTTCACTTTTTGGTATTCGAAAAATCAATACTGACGCGGCCTATTATTTGACATAAAAAATTTTGAAATCAGTTTAATACTTTTTGGAAAATCATCGAAATTTTGAAAAAAAAAAATTAAATTCATTATAAGTCCGGCGTTTTCGCGTCTTTTCGGAAAATTTTCACTGGAAACTTATTATTTCGTGCCCCCGCATCCATTGACACCACTCCACCTGGTTTCCGGCCGAAAATAAAAAATTAGGCCCTCCCGCCCACCCTATTTTCTTGATTTAACCACATAGGGTTCGGCCAAGGTCAGAACAAAATTTTTTATTTATTGACTGTGGCTGCTGCGCAGCCTTTAGTTCACGTCCGGGTTAGGTTAGTTTTTCACATCCTGTTTTGACCGCACTAATAGCAGAGACTTTAGGACACTACGTAGTTTTTACGTAAATCGTTTTTGACCAAATTAATTGTAAATTTAAAATTTTTGTTTTGTTGCCTGGAGTAGCCCTATACACTACTCCGGCCTTACTTCATAAGCCCTGACAGCTGCTGCGCGGCCAAATTTCCTCTATTATTTAACCTATATCCATTAGAATAAATTACAGGATGTACCGGACGCCCGCCAAGACCTCCCAAAAAGCCGGCTCAGTTGAAATTGAGCGCATCCGCCGCACCCCTGAGATGGCGACGCAGGTACGGGGCGCCTCTGTGCGCAGAAGCATCGGGGAGTGGGAAGCAGGGAGAAAAAATTCACCAACTGTTTCTCCCGTGCTTCCGAGCAAAAATCGATCCCCTGCTCCAACATCATCTGGGCAGCAGCTTCAGACTTGCGGAGGGGGCCGCCCTATCACCGGCGGAAGGGTTGCGGAGGCGAGGGCATGCCTGATTAGGGCGAAGACCCTCCTTGGCCAGTCGCGCAACATTAAAACAGAAATAAAAAATGATGTTATGCAAATATTGGATAGGCTGTACGGGCTGGTCAAGGAGGGGGAGAATATCACTTTAAACAAGACAGATAAAACTGCCCTCGTCGCCGAGAGGGACGCAGCTTTGGCTCCAGCCCCGACAACATCCGATGAAAAGCTGGAGGATATGCATACCCTCTTGCGGAGCAACGACGCAACCCTGCGAAAAATCCAGGAGACTGTCGAGAAGCAGGGTGAGGACCTTCAACACCTGCTTGGAGCTACGAAGAGCTACGCGAGTGCAGTGACCTCTCAACCTACAGGGAATATTCCCGAAAGGCCAAGGGCACTGCACTCGCTGGCGATTACTTCGTGTAGCGAAACCGATACAGGTGATGAGGTCCTCACCAAGCTGAGGCAGTCCCTGGGTGCAAAAGAGGACGGCCTCCGGGTCGAGAGAATAAAAAAAGCGAAAGATGCGAAAGTGATTGTCAGTTGCAGCACGGAGGCAGAACGGAGGCGGGTCGCTGCCAAAATCCGAGACGCAGGGGGACACCTTAAAGTAGAGGACATACAAAACAGGGACCCACTCCTCCTCCTCAGAGGCGTCCTGTCCTATAACACGGACGAAGACATATTGGGCGCTCTGAGGAGGCAGAATGGCTCTCTCTTTAAAGACCTCGACGAGGCCGACGTGAGGATGGAGTTTCGATTTCGCAAGAAGACACGAAATCCTCACGCCGGCCACGTCGTCCTACGGGTGTCTCCCCAAATCTGGCGGCGAGCACTGGACGCAGGGGTGGTCTACATCGACCTACAAAGGGTCCGGGTTGAAGACCAATCGCCCCTGGTCCAGTGCTCGCGGTGCCTGGGGTACGGCCACAGTAAGCGCTTCTGCACCGAAAAGGTGGACAAGTGCAGCCACTGTGGCGGGCCCCACGTGCGCTCGGATTGCACCGACCTTGCGGACGGCTTGGAGCCCTCGTGCTGCAACTGCACACACGCGAAATTGGAAAAGGCAGAACATAACGCCTTCGCCGACCACTGCCCAATTCGTCGAAAATGGGACGCTCTCGCCCGGAGGTCCGTTGCTTATTGCTAAGGATGTCGTCTCCAACACCAGAAGAAGGAGAAATCTAAACATCTCGACGTGCTCAGCAAAACCACACACAAACTTCAACAAACTTAAATGCAAAACTTTAGCAATTGAGTCCGGATTTGTTGACACAAAGTCGGACCAATGTGCACCCAATTCCAAAACTATTAGAACATTCAAAATCAATAAATTAATTATTAAAGCTAAGATATATAACAAAATTATATTGTGGGAAAAGTTCTGGAACAAACTTGAAATACATAATCAAAAATGCGACTTAAATTCTAAAATAAAATCAATTAAAATCAAAAAAGTCTTGTTGAGCACGCCGATGACGAAAGAAATGCTAGAAAATTATATTAAAATAGTAAATAAAGATAGACATATTTGGCATACTAAATTAGTATAAATATATATGGAAAGTATATATTTAGTATAAACTTTGCATATAATACACAGATATAAATAGGGAACATAAAATAAACAGTAAAATAAGTAATAATAATATAAAGCCTAAAATTTTGTATTCTACTATATATATTGAATATATATGCAGGTAATACAAAAACAAAGGAAATAAATTTAAAAATATATATGCTCGAAGTCACCCACCCAACCACCTCAAAATTTATTTTTTACAAAACTAGCATTCGAACTCCTAAAGCAACCAAGGTCTCCTGCCCCCATGCCGGAGGAACCCTGGCGGGAACAATTAAAAAAAAAAAAAAAAAAAAAAAAAAAAAAAACCTAACCTAACCTAACCTAACCTAACCTAACCTAACCTAACCTAACCTAACCTAACCTAACCTAACCTAACCTAACCTAACCTAACCTAACCTAACCTAACCTAACCTAACCTAACCTAACCTAACCTAACCTTTTTTTTTTTTTTTTTTTTTTTTTTTTTGGTGTCGGGGGGGAAACCTTCAAAAGGTACCCGGCACCTTGGGAGAGGATACCGGGTTATGTGGGATTTGACCGCACTAAAACCCCCTCGGTGGCCTGCCTCTGCGCTTAGGGAGGACTCCGGGATCTCAGACTGAACGCACCGGTGTCCTCCACGCGCGGCGCCCACAATGGGCCCATCTTCGGAAGAGCTGTGTTGCTCTCCTGCACCTTCCGATGCTTACGGCGGCATGCGGCCACGCACACACCGCCGTCCTTCCCGGGGCTGCTGGCTGGACGGTTCGAGCTCCCACTCTCCCCGCCCGCAACCCCGGAAGCCCCCTTTTAGTCGCCTCTTACGATCAGGCAGGGGATACCGTAGCTCTATTCTTACTCCCGAAGCTACAGGGACTAGCGCCGGGGGACGTTATCTACGTCTGCCCCGGCGGCTCCTTCGCCGAGCGGGATCTTCGCGCTCCCGGGCTCGCTCGGCTTCCTCCTTTGCGCACATTACGTTGTCGCAGAAGGAGGTCACCGAGTCCCACGCGTCCCTGGAGCGCACCATCGCTGCAACGACGGCCGCCGGGGACAAGTCTGGTCCGATGTTTTGGACCAGGATCCGCCGCTCAGACTCCCAGGCTGGGCAGTCTTCGAGCGTGTGCTGCGCGGAATCCTGGTCGTGTCTGCAGTGATGACACTCTGCAGACACCTCCCTTCCAATGCGGTTCAGATACTCACCGAAGCAGCCATGTCCGGTGAGTATCTGAGTCAGCCGGTAGGTGACGCGACCCCTCCTCCTCAGCCAGGCCCGGAAGTTGGGCAAGATGGCGCCGACGGCTCGCTGACGCGCGTTCTGCGGTTCCCGCAGTCTATCGCGCCAGCGCGTCAGGGCCCGCCATCTGGCTTTTCGACGAAGCTCTCCGACCGTCTCATTCGAGGGTTCGGGCCCCTGGCGGAGGACGCGGATCTTATTGAAGACCTCTGCGTCCATATCCGCCAGGATGTCCAGGGGCGGAAACCGCGCCAGGACTGTGGCCGCCTCGTACGAGATGGTCCGGTACCCTCGTGCGACTCTGATCGCGATCATACGCTGCGCGGCGTTGAGTTTCGCCGCGCGGCGCCGGCAGCCCGATAGTCTTTGCGACCAAACGGGCGCGCCGTAGAGCGCGATAGAGCGCACGACACCTGCGTACAGGCGGCGGACCTCTTCCCTTGGTCCCCCGAGATTCGGCAGCAGTTTGTGCATAGCACCCGCCACCTTATGAATCCGGGGGACGAGACGATCGAAGTGCTCGTCGAAACTCCAGTGGCTGTCAAGCACCAGCCCGAGGTATTTTAAATACCGGCCTGGCTGAATTATTGCGTCACCTACGCGCACCGACACGCTAGGGGGTTCCTCTCGCCGTTTGAGGCCGTGGAACCATAGCGCCTCGGTCTTTTGAGGCGCTATCCGAAGCCCTAGCCCGCGAATGGCAGACACGATGCGTGCCACTGCCAGCTCCGCCAGTCTGGAGGTCCTCTCAAAGGACTCCCCCTCCACGAGGACGAGGGTGTCGTCCGCATAGCAGACGACGCTGACACCTGGTGGAAGCGTCGTCCGCAACACCGCGTCGTAGGCGAGGTTCCACAGGGGCGGCCCTAACACCGAGCCCTGTGGAACCCCGCACACCACATCCCTCTCCTCTACGCTCCCGTAGCGGCCCGGGTAGCAGATGCTCCTGTCCGACAGGTAGTCAGCCAGCACGTTCTTTAAGTAGACGGGCACCCGATGATAATCGAGTGCCGCCCCTATCGCTTCCCAGGGCAGAGCGTTGAAAGCGTTGACGATGTCTAGGCTGATAGCCAAGACAACTCTGCCCTCGGAGACGGCCTGCTCAGTGAGCGCTCGGACCCGAAGGATTGCGTCCAGGGTCGAGCGCTGCCGTCTGAAGCCGAACTGACTGTCGGACAGGTCCGGGCCGCAACCCGCCAGGTGTCCGCTGAGACGAGACGCTAAGACACGCTCAAAGAGCTTGCCGGCCTCGTTCAGCAGACATATAGGCCTATATGCCCCTGGCGAGTTTTCCGGTCGTCCGGGTTTGTGCAGAAGCACAAGTTTCGCAGTCTTCCATGCCGCGGGGAACCGGCCGAAACGAAGGCAGCCGGTGAACAGCCGCTGCAGTCTCGCGCCCAAGACCGTTAGCGCCAGCACCCAGGCCCGTCCGGGAATTCCGTCGGGACCCGGGGCGGTGTTGCGTTCGGCCAGGCGCTTGACTGCGCACTCCAACTCCGCCTGCGTGACGGCCAGTTCGTCTGCCCAGTCAGCAGGACTCGGCAATTGTCGAGGACTGCCAGGGCCGTCCAGGACCCCAGGGAACAGCGTGCCCACCACTGTGGTCACGAAGACGGGGTCAAGCGTCTCCGTTAGTGGGGGCACCCATGGGCGAAGCTTATTCAGCACCATCTTGTAAGGCCGTCCCCAGGGGTCTCTGTCGAGTCCCTCCAGCAGCTCCTTCCACTTGCCGGCCTTGCTGTCTGCGATCGCAGCCTGCAGTGCTATGGTTGCGTACCGGTACTCCCGGTATCGTTCCTCCCGCTCTTCAGCACTGACACTACGACGCCTTCGAGCGCGTGTATAAAGGCGCCGGGAGCGCAAGCAGGCCGCTCGCAACTGGGCAATATGTCCCGTCCACCAATAGGCTGGGCCTCTGCGGCCGGGAGAAACCCGCGGCATGGCTATATTACAAATAGCCGTCATTTCAGATTGCAGTCCAGCAGCCTCCTCGTCTGGGCTGAGCTGAGAGTTGGGCTCGGCAGGTCCGTTCCATTCTGCGACGTGGGCGGCGGCGAGAAGCATATCTCGGTTAAGATGTTTTAACGCCCAACGTCGCAGGGGGCCGTCCCTTCGGTGACCTGGCTGGTTTGGCAGGTCGAAGGCCAAATGGATTAAGATGTGGCGGTGGTCTGACAATGTTACCAGATCCTCCGCCACCCTCCAGCCGGTCACGAAGCGCTCGGCAGGTGGAGTCGCCCATGATAGGTCCACGACCGACTCCCCCTGCCAACGAACACAGGTACTGACGGCCCCACGGTTTAAAAGCCGAAGGTCCAGACCTGCAGCCCACTCCAGGGTGGTATCACCCCTGACGGAGTCGCGGCCGCCTCCCCAGACCCGCGAGTGGGCGTTAAAGTCGCCGAGCACTAGCACGGGACGAGGAAGGCAACCGCGAACGCAGCTTCCCACCCTGTCGAGGTAGCTTTCGAAGGCTGCCAGACTGCAATTTGGGGAGACGTAACAGCCCACGACTGCTAGGGGTCCCCACTCCACCGCGACCAAGCCAGGCTCCGCGTGAAGCCGGGAGCACGGGGGATCCCCGTTGCCGCCTCCCCAATATATCGCCACATTCCGGGAAATGTCCCCGAACCAACGCGGATGGTCGGGGACATTGAAGGGCTCTGCAACCACCGCCATGGAGACAGAACGCTCTGCAATAGTCTGCAAGAGCAGATCCTGTGCTCCACGGCAGTGGTTGAGGTTCCCCTGAAGAATTTTAAATGATGGAGACCTATGCATGCTGGGTCTCCATCATTTCCTCTGGCGGGGGATGGGACGAAGCACTGGCCGAAGCCGGCGCAGGCCCATCAACCCGGTTCGATGCGGGGGCGTTCGCCCGCTCGCTCCTCTTCTGGCCTCTTTTTGGAGGCGTGCATCGTTTGCTGCCCAGCCGGTGGTCAGACCTCCGGCCGAGCTCCGCGCAAACGACGCATTTCGGCGTTTGTACTACGCAATGGCGAGCCGTATGGTTAGGCTCGCCACAAACGTAGCACAGCGCGCTACGGTCCACCGTGCTCTTGCACTGGTGCCTGGCGTGTCCAGACTCCAGGCACCGGTAGCATTGCAGTGGCCGCGCCTCCAGAGCGACCACACGGGCGGACACCCACCCGATCTTGACTCGGCCTGCGATGGCCAGCTTGCGGACTGCCGCCACAGGGCAGCGCACCCACACCGTTCCCAGGGAGAAGGACTGTCGCCGGATCTCTCCCACTTTGACATCGCCGATGCCGCATTCACCGGCATCGGCGATGGCAGCGGCGACGTCCTGTTGGGTGACAGAGTCATCGAGATCTGTCACCCTCACCTCCCCGAGTTTTATGGGTCGCGCTACCCGCACGCCCATGTTCCCGATTGCCTCCTGCAACCTAGTGGCTAGTGCGACGGCCTTTTCGGTGCACTCCTCGCCCGCCACCTCCAGTAGGAGACCACCGTTGAGGGCCCGCTTCTGCCTCACTTCGGTGATCCCTACTTCCGAAAGTTTTACGCGCTCCTTGGCGGCCGCCATTGCCTGCGCGTAGGTGACCTCACTGCCTTCCGGCACAGTGATGGTCACCGCCGCCGTCTTCGGCACTCTCGGGAGCCGTGCATTCTTTTTCGGTGCCTTCCCTTTAGGCACCTTCTTTTTAGGCGCCGTACGGGCTTTAGGCGCCTGAGAAGCCTGAGCTCCCGATGGCGCTTTCGGCACCGGCCTTGAGGCCGTCCTCTGGCGAGCCGGGGCCAGATCAGCGGTGGCTTTCCGGGTTTTTGCCCTCGACTTCCGGCTCACCACAGTGCTCCAGGTCTCTGCCTGTACTGCTAGTGGCTCTGCGGCCGGCGCTGCGTTCGGAGTGGCAGCCGGCGCAGAAGGTTGCCCCGTCTGCTTGCCGCTTTTTCCCTGCCCGGGCGGCGGGGTTTTGGCGGAGGCAGCCGGTGAAGCAGTGGACGGCTTCTTTCCCAGAGGGGGCCTCAGAGCCCTGTCTGGGAATAGCTCTGCCTTGAAGACGGCCAGCTTTCCTTCAATTAGGTTTCCCAGCCTTTCCATCAGGACCACGTCCGAGCTCCGACTCTCGGATGGTCCCGTGGTTGGTGGGCTGGGATCAGCCCGGCGTTCTGCACGAAGAGCAGCCAACTCCGTCGTGAGGCTTTCCACCCTGCCGTTCAGCTGAGAGAGCTGGGAGCGGAGGAGGGCGTTCTCCTGCTCCAGGTTTGACCCTGACGCCCTCTGTGTCATCTCAAGTGTCGCCGCTTGTATATGACGGACCGCCAACCTAAGGGCCCGCACAAACGTGCCCTTCAAGCGGCCGGACTTGTCAGCCACCTTTTCAATTGTTTCTAGGTTCTCAGTTATGCGAGAACCTAGATCTCCAGTCGGCTGTTGGGCCATCTCCCGACCCAGTTCCTCCACCGTAGGCAACGAGGCCTTAGCGCGCGTCGTTGGCACTGGGACGCTTGGGTCCAGAAACCCTTCATCGTCCCGTCCGTCTCGAGCAGGCTTGGCACTTTTGCGTGCCGGCCTCTCGTCACTACTTCCCCCTTGTGCGGGGAGCCTCTTTCTTGAGGCGACCGACGTGGCCCGACTGGCCGTGGACTGCCATGATATGGTGGACATCAATGAGCAGTCCGAATCTTCGTTGTCGGAGGTGGCAGCGGACAAAAGCCCCGCCCTGCCCCTCGTCACTCTATCCTGGGACGTCTCGTTACGAGACTCCCTCTCCCTCGCCGTTTCTCCTCTCCCTCTTTCAATTCCTTCCGTCTCAACATCGTTATTTATAAGGTTTAAGTTTAGTTTTTCCATTTTAATTCCCACGAGAATGGGATGCAAGTAAAAGTCCATCCGGGCAGTGGCCCCTTACCCGGATAAGCCTAAATTTGTCTCCCGTCACTGGTGTCGGCTGGTACCAGTGCCGGGGGACGCACTAGCGACTGGAGGCACAAGGCCCTTTACCGCCAGCCATTCAGCCCCTCGCGGTGCGCCGCCGCTTGAGCTTCGGGTAATTTTTTATAGAGGTTTTCTTCCTCGCAGTCAGGCCGGTTAAGGCGTGACCCTCGGTCCCGAGGCCGTGAGACATGTCCACGACACCCCATGTGGGATTACGATATGTGACGGTGGCCGGGATATATCCCTGCCTGCCCGAAGGTAGGGTAAGTACACATCGGGCCCGTCTTAGCGTCTCTTCCACTGCGTCCCCTGCCAAGACAGAGGGACGCGCGAAATACGCCGCCCCGCAGGTTCTCTGCCACCGCTCAGTAACCTGTCCACGGATAAAATCAACGTCGACGAAAGTTACTGAGCGGGCCCGGGGTGCACCACGTGGAGGTGACCTGCTCGCACCCCAACCTAACCTAACCTAACCTAACCTAACCTAACCTAACCTAACCTAACCTAACCTAACCTAACCTAACCTAACCTAACCTAACCTAACCTAACCTAACCTAACCTAACCTAACCTAACCTAACCTAACCTAACCTAACCTAACCTAACCTAACCTAACCTAACCTAACCTAACCTAACCTAACCTAACCTAACCTAACCTAACCTAACCTAACCTAACCTAACCGAAGGTTCCTCGAGTTTGTTCTGAAAGCCTTATACATTGTACAAATAATCTTAATAGCGTGATTTGCGGTGAAATAAGCAACGCCATCTATCGTATGCTTTAAAAAAAAAAGTGTCTATTCTATTCTACTATGAAGCTATGGCTGTGAAACGTTTGTAAATTTCGATGACCTGTGCGTTGCAATGTTTCGATACAATGCTGGACTGGCGATTGAAGATTAAATATTTGTTTTCGCACCGTATGTTTTTGTGTATGTTGTATTTATGTGCGTGATGTACTCGTACGAGTTCTCGTATGTATCAAAAGTACATGTCTCACAGGGCCTTGGGCTTTGAGCCTGTATTGTTATTTATATATTAATATTTTCAAAATTTCTGTAATTCTACTTATATATTAAAATTATTATATTATTTATATATGGTTTTTCATTATTCATCCTTAGGACCTTAATATAGACGGCTTTAAAATGAAAAAACATATTCTGAGACCTAGTTGCCGATTAGGATGTAAGATGTTTTTAGTTCATTTATAAATTATTTATACTGCAATATTATTTTCGTCTCACTTTTATTGGGTAAGCTAGTATTGACTACTTGACTAGAGCTTACCCCACCAAGTTTTACGACTGTGGGTTGACGATGTGGGGTAGTGGCCAAACTGCTCTCGCCTGTTTTCAAACTGCCCATGAGGCCTGCTATCAGATACGTCAATAAACAACAACAATACAAAGATTTCAAAATTCCGCATTGTGCAGATTAAAAAAATACAAGGAATTCTTTCCATCGTAAATATTTAACAGTTATTTAGGTCTGCAGCTGCAGGCATACGAGGAAAATAAAACACTTCGTAATTCAGGGAACGTTTATTATACAATAGATAATGTGCATAGCAAAAATGAATTTGAAGGAAAATGTCGAGCTTAGCTTGATGCACGAAAAGGCTGGAGAGTGCCATGCGAACGAGCGCGGGCGCGCGGGCGGCGCGTGGTCGCCAGCCGGTGCGGAGGCTGCGGCGGGCGGGGGCGATGCTACGCTACGCGGGGGGCGGTGTGAGAGTGGCAGGGGCGGCAGCGTGGGGGGCTCCTCGTCGTCGTAGTCACCCCGTACGAGCCAGAGCTACGGAGACAGCCAGACCCACAAATTCCCAGAGTTAGATTACCACTCAGGGGAAATACGGTCACTAAAAAGACATCTAACGTGCAGACCCCGAGCCTGATAAAATCCCCAAAGTCGGCAGGCCTATTCTACGCCAACAAGGCCGCCGAGGCAAAGGCTGTACAAAAAAAAATTGCAATCCGGTAGTGCCGGCAGAAGTGAAAACTTGAACATTAACGTTGTGCATTATTGATACATATTTTGGAATGGTTAGGGAATAATTTCGCACGAATTGCTTTTATTATCAGTATTATTTTTCATCTAATATTTTCAGTAGGTTTTCATCTAGTATTTTTATAAAGTACTCACTCATTTTCTTTCACTATTTCTTTGTCACTTTTTTCATTAATAGATGCACTTTGTTCAATGTCCATATTTTGAATACTTGATATATACGAATTTTACAAGTAGTACAAGTATAGACAGTCGAAAGCGCTCTTTGTATTGTAGTCGAGCCGTCATCAGCTGTGTACGTTCGCGTGATTCCTCCGCTGCTCAACAGATGGCACTGGCAAGTTGGCTGAATCACGCAAGCGTTTGTACTCTGTGGTTTCTAGAAGACCAAATTGTACTATAATTTTTTCATTGAATTGGCAACTATTGGCTTGGCATTTGATGCATTACAATTATTTCGCACTACGGAGTTTTGGCGGGAAGTCGAAAAAGACATATTATGCTCTTGTTTTATTTTCATTTTTTTGATGTATTTTTGAGTTATATCGGATAAAGTTGATGGCATTTTGTTTGATATAGGTTAATTAAAGTGCACGAGTGTTTGTGAAATAGAATACCAGTGCTAAAATATGTTTTTTCTGCTTGCCTCCAAAATACCATCGGACAAGTTCTAGTAAAGTAGCCATCGCTTTACTTGAATGTTGGACTGACTTGACTGACTGATTACTGACGACTTACTTACTGACTTTGTTATTAGTGGTATTACTTCGTCCAGTTTCATTGAAACTGGCAAAAAATTGATGCAAAAATTATACTTGACGCTGGCAGTATGCACAGAGCTTGCGATGCCATAATTGAAAAAAAAAATTACGCACTATACCAGTGTTTTTTTGATGAAGTGACCCCCCCCCCTCCGCCTGGAGCTACCGTAGGGGTGTTCATGGTCCTTCGTTGTCGGATGCAGTAGATCCGACTAAGTCTTGTGAGCCGTCCTAGGTTCTGTGTTCTAGAGGCTGGCAGCGAAGCAGGAGATTCCTAAGGTCAAAGTTCCACGGTGCGGAATTTGAAGGAGGAGTCCTGAGGCTGTGGCAAGGATCTAGAAGAGAGGAGCAGGCAAACGGTCGAGACCCTTACAATCGATTAAAAAATAAACAATCGATTGTCACTTCAAAAAAAAAAAGGGCGTCGAAAATTTGGATAAGCTTAAAAACGTAAGAGCTAGAATAAATACTCTATCTCGCTGCAGATGGACCGGTGGTAAGAAAACTGCAGCGGGAGATGGCAGAAGACTCCCCTCCAATATCAAAAAAATCAGAGGAGAACGAGGGCATAGTTAAACGCCTCGAAAAAGCGTTGGAAGACCACACACTAATAATTAAGGACAGCATGGGGAAAATAGAGAGTTTTAAAGCTTCCTTAGAAAAGACGGGATGCCGCCCCTGCATAGGCGCTGGCGTTAGGATACCAAAGCCTGGTGGAACAGGAACATCTCGCAGACATTACAAGGGATTACCCTGTCACAACGGACGGTAGTAAGATTGAGGGAAAGGTCGGAGCCGCGATATCCATTTGGAGTGGCGGTGTTGAGACTAAAGCCCACAAACTTACTTTGCCGTCCTACTGCACCGTCTACCAGGCCGAACATTGGCACTGAGTAGAGCAGCCTTAGCTGCTGAAAAACTCAGTGTCAACAGTTTAGGTATTCTAAGCGACTCGACACCGTCACTAACTCGAGTTCCCCCATGAAACAGAAATGAAACAAGATGAACTATCAACAATGACTTTATTACACTCTGAACCTAACGTCAGTCCGTTCTTAGTAACAATTCCACGCTCGTATCACAATATAGATTGACATCACTCGTCAAGGTTCCAGCGCACGGTGCGCTGGCGGCGGGCGCCCTTGCGCAGCGGCTGGGCCACGTCGGGCTCCTCGAGGCGCGGGTAGGAGGGCTTGGTGAGCACTCCGCACGTGTTGGAGCGCGCATGCACGCGAATGTAGCCGTTCTTGCCCCACTTGTCAGACCATGAGTTCTTCAGAATGAAGTAGGGCTCGCCTTGTCGCTCGCCCCATCCAACAGCCAGCACGGCATGGTGGAGTTTCCTCAGCGTCTTTCCACTGTAATACAACATACTATTGAAATATTTGGCGCACATGTATGAAAACAGAATCTTAATGTTTTCGGCTTCGTAGAAAAAGAAATATTGATGTAATGTTGAAGAGTTATAATCATATTCATTTATTTATAAATAATATTTGTGTACAATAGATGGTCATATCCTATACATAATTAGCCCTATACAGGCGTGCAAATCGCTCGTGCAATTATTCAAAAATGCTCTAGTGCTTGTTGCTTTTAGATTTTATATTACTCTAAAAAACTGCAAACTTTACAAAAATTCGCAATTTTTGAATAAATATGAGGCAAATGTATTTAATTTTTATTTATATATTTTTTCCAATAAATGTGATCATTATTGACTTGTGACAATTGTAAGATAATATTTGACATTTTTATTGTTTGAAATTATTTTATTGTTAAAATGGAAATCATTATTTAGTACTTTTATTAATCTTTAATGTTAATTATAATGACTAGAATGTGCAAACGCCTGCAAAGGTAGCATTTAAGAACTTTATTGTATATAATATACTATGTAACAGCCTCGTAACAGTTGTACTGTCACCTACTAAATGCTATGCACAATCTATTCTTCTATTCTATTGTATTCTATGGCATATTCTGAACTTACCTACTTATGTCACAAAACTTATGTGCCATGCAATATTGTCGGATATGGTCGATCAATTTCGTATAAGTTTGCGCGTTGCGCGTTGCCACTTCCATCATGTACGAGTAGTTTTATGTGAATCTAAGAAGAACTAAACATGTGCATGCATTTGGACAACAATTGTGAAACTAAGTTATGCCGCAGCGATAACGATACAGTACCTAATTTACTGATGTTGCGACTTTTTAATGCGGAATAAGAAATCAAAAGAATGTACCATCGATCGTCGTACAGGACACCCGACTTATAACTGATGAAGCTCTTGCAATCTGCGTCCACGATGACCACGCTCGGGGCGTGCCTCCTTATCGCTACCTGAACAATAAAGCAAATCGAAATGGTTATCATAATATTTAAGAAGCAAACAACATAGTGAAACGTCAACACATATGTTGACTGTGATGTATGCAGTTAATGAAGTTAGGGCTGGTAGACATAGGGCGTATAGATTTGGGAGCTTGGCTTTATATGAGATCTTATATCTTTCTTTTTCATAGAGTAAGCCAGTAAGCCTGCACTCGTCTTGGCAATTTAAAATTTTACATGAAAATATTTTGGTGAGATTACCGTTGACTCTGACTGACCTTAAGAGCAGGAACGCTAAGGGAGGTAACGTTGACGTGCGAGCTGATGCGAGTCTGTGACGGCACGCTCTCGTCCACGCACTTGCCCACCTGGAAAACATTACAAATTACAATTACAGTTAGCATGTCTTAAATAGGGATTAAGCATTTGAATAAGGTAAAGTCAATAATTTAATAAGGGAGATTCGCAGGAGGACCAAAATAACATTAGACAAAGCCCTCAAGGCCAGCAAGCTGAAGTGGCAGTGAGCTGGTCATATCATTCGAAGAGCCGACAATCGATAAAGTAGACGGCTCTTGGGGTGGAGACCACCTTTAGTAGGTGATAGAACTATTATGGTTCGCCCGGGGAAGTACCACCGCTACACCCACTTCTGCCGTGAACCAATTCTATTGTGTTTCGGTGGAAAGGTGAAGTTGCCGGCCACACTTACATGAGGCGACCACCAGCCTCCGGAGTAGCAGCGCAACTGCATACGACCTCAGACAAGATTACCTATGCTTGCTTGTGGTTGTGTGCCCATGGACATCAGGGCTGCAGCGACTACTTAACACAACGTGGCCTGCATGCTCCTCTGCTGCTCGATTCAAATAAAAAATAAAATACCACGTTTAGGTAAACGTGTAGTAAGGCGTCCTCTGCAAGACTAACAGTCTGCCCCGGATAGCTTCAATATTAGTTAATCATCTCAAAATGAATTACCTTTGCTTTGTAAGAGGGGTACTCCTCCAGCGCCGGCAGCCCGCGCGTCTCCACGTAGTTGTAGGCGTGGCTGGGCCACGTGCCGCTACAGCCCTTGCCTCCGAATCTCCAAGCAAAAACGAACACGTAAGGATTTTTTTCTAATCTATTTCAAAATCGAACCACTGCGGGTCTATACAATTCTACTATTATAAACGCTTGAGAATAGAATGAAAAATATATGGGATTGACATTCAGCTAACAATCGAGATCACGTGACATTGCGTTACCTAACGTCGCCCCATACATTTTTCATACTTTTCTACAAGCGTTTACGATAGTAGAATGCCACTTGTCTAGCCCCTCTGATGGGCAAATTTTCGGTTATCAGTAGATGATCAATAAACCTTGTCGGGGGCCTTATGGGCGGTTTGATAACATCCGACAGCGAGTTGACCACTAATGTGGTGGAGTAAGGTCCAGGTCTCCCCGCTCTCCTCAGCAATGCGGAAGACCCGTGCCCGGCAGTGGGACGCAAAAAGGGTTGCAGCTAATCATCATGAAAGTTAGGTTTGATTATATTTTTCTTTTATTGGTTTCTTCGCTTTAATTAGTTATTTTGCTTTAGTTAGGTCATAAACATTATGTTGCGTAAAATTCCTTTAAGATTCTATAAGATTCCATATTTTGTGATTCCGAAGACCTGCGTGGTGCAATGGTTACCATGCCGGACTGCCAATCGAGGGGTCCCGGTTTCGATTCCCGGCGAAAAAGAAATTTGAATGATAAGTTTAAAATTTTATTCTCGGTCTGGGTGTTTGCGTTTCTGTCTTTGTATGTATCCATGGTACTCACGACACAGGGTATATATACCCGTCTGTGGGGCTATGAGTGAAGCGTTATTTATTTATTATTTATTTATTTGTTTTTTCGTACAGAAACTACAAATAAGTACTTAGGTTTTGTACCGTTTCAAGTACAAGCAAAATAAATAAATGAAAGTGAAATGTATACTAACGGTTGCGCGCAGTCCACCATGCTCTGCTCGGAGAGCGCCACGAGGCGGCGCGACACGCGGAACAGCGCGCCCTCCACTGCGCCTGCCACCGCGAACGCCCAGCAGGATGAACATTCGCCTTGGTCTGCAACACAAACGTAACATTATTATTTATGGCACTACACTACTTCAAGTTTCGATAGGTTAATCTCGGGTTCAAGAATATGAGCTACGGCATTCCTTGTCTGACGTTAGAGGTGACTATAAGGGTACTTCTGTAATTGCACGCAGTGAGAGTGGGAGCTCGAGCCGTCCAGCCAGCAGCCGTTAAAGCAGCGTTGTGAGCGGAGCTGCACGCTGTTGTAAGCACATGAGGGTGTAGGAGAACTAAAAACACTCCCAAGAACTCACAAAACTCACATAACTCAGTATCTCTCCCAATCTGTCGGGTGCCTTTTGAAGGTTTCCCTTCATATTACAAGAAAATCGTCATTTAGATGTATTGTTCTATTCGAAGGACCAAAAAGATGGGTAAGTTGAATTAAAACATTTTTGGTTCGAGAAAATGTAGCTATTTACATCCTTGGTTTTTATGTGTGTATTATACAAGTATTTTAATATGGCTGCGTCATCGCTCGCCTTAGCTGGCGTTGTAGTCTGTATATTAGTCACGTGCGTTAAATATTGTATCTACATCCTTGGTTTTTATGTGTGTATTATACAAGTATTTTAATATGGCTGCGTCATCGCTCGCCTTAGCTGGCGTTGTAGTCTGTATATTAGTCACGTGCGTTAAATATTGTATCTACGTTATTTGTGGTACAGGGAGTGAAGCATGACGTTTAGTATGTCGTCTTATACATCGTCCAACAACATCAAGTTTTTATACAACAAAAACCATGGTTTTTGTTAAAAAGGAGTAATTAGAAAATAAAATCTATCAGATGCCCTCCATTATTAAAATACTACTAACATCGCACTGGAGTAACACCGCCCCGCTGTCGCCAGTCGAAGCCGCTGGGCAGGCGCTTCTCCTCGACGCGGACATCGTCGCGCGAGTGCGGAAAGGCCTCCCCGGGCAGGCGCTCCGCCTCGACCTCCGTCCCCTGGAGTCGGCGCACCTCCTTCGCCAGCCGATCGCCGAGGAAGTTCACCCCTAGCTCGGCGGTGGAGCCCTGCCGGTTGCCGGCTGAAACGAACCGCGTGGACTGGATGACGACGTTTTTGCGCACCGCTTCCTCCTTCTCGTCCACGTACTGCCGTCCGAACTGCTCCTTGAACCTAGAAACGATTTCATCATTGATTACTTGATTAGTATAGTCTCCGCAACTACGTACGACCTCAGGCGAAACTCAGGCTTTCCATGGGCTGCAGAGATTGCTTAAAGTTTAGATCATCATCAACAGCCTTACATAGTCCAATGTTGGACATAGGCCTCCCCTAACATTCGCCACTCCGTCCGGTCCTGTGTCCATTGAATTCAACAGCATCCCGCTGTCTTCTTTAGGTCGTCATTCTATTGCTTTTTTGTTATAATTATTGGTTATTTGGAATGAATCGCCTTTTGTCGAGACGACTTTTACTTAAAAATCAATTTGGTTTTACTAAGGGTCGCTCTACAACCGATGCAGGTGTTGAGATTTTTTCAGTTATTATAGAAGCTTGGGAGAAATCGTAAGATGCCTTAGGTGTGCTTTGCGACCTATCTAAAGCTTTTGACCGCATTCAGCATGAAACCCTTATCAGGAAATTCAACCACTATCACATTAAAGGTACCGCGCTTAAACTCCTGTCATCCTATTTGAGGGATAGGACTCAGAGAGTTGAGGTGAATGGTATAAGGTCGTCTGGGTCACCTGTAGAGATGAGGGTCCCACAGGGTTCAATTTTAGGACCATTTCTGTTTTTATAGTATATAAATGATCTTCCTTTCATGGTAGAAAACAGTCATGAGATTGTATTGTTCGCAGATGATATCTCTCGTTCTCTTTTATTTAAAATCGATAGACGAACATCAAATTTTGACGACGTGAACAATGCTCTCTCTAAAGTGGTCCAGTGGTTTAATGTAAACAATTTACGATTAAATAATAAAAAAAAACTAATCGTATGAGATTTTCACCCCCAAATGTAAGTAAGAAAAGAAAATGTAAATCCTCAATTAAATGGTGAGGATCTTGCCATTGTTGAAGCAGCTCCTTTTCTTGGAATCACAATAGACTCCAAATTACAGTGGAGACCCCACATCTCTCAGCTTGCGAATAGACTTAGTTCTGCAATTTATGCGATAAAGAAAATAGCTTCCCTCACAGATATTGCAACAGCCAGATTAGTTTACTTCAGTTATTTCCATAGTTTAATGTCAGGCATTTTACTGTGGGGTAATGCGGCTGATATTGATACTATATTTATTTTGCAGAAAAGCGCATAAGATTTCGATAAATAATAATATATAATAAAATATTAACTAAAATAAATAATAAACAATATAAATATTTCGCGGGATAAAACCTGGGAGGTTTTTTTTCCGCCAGCTTTTTTTCCTCTCAGCGTACAAAAACCCATCATGGTGGGTGCCCAAAGCTGATGACGGTCAACCACGTATGGTTCAAATAAAATAAAATAAATTTGTATAAAAAGCACAAACTTGGGTTAAATTGAATTTAAGTAGCTAAAGTGATAATAATGTAAAATTATTTAAGTATACTGTATATTTTAGTGTTTACTGTACATAATTAATTAGTTTATAAGTAATTTAACTTGTAATTATATAAATTTTACAATAAAATTTGTACACCCTAAAGGGTAAATATGGCGATCTAAATATTTTTGTAAAACCTTTTTTGCTACCCATATTTGTGCAAATAAAATATTTTCATTTCATTTCATTTCATTTCAAACAAGTCCTCTGCCGCAAGGCTTACTTTTAGACTTTATGGAATGTATTAGTTTTAGTAATAATAGTTACTCGCATCTGTGAACAGGTGGAAGTGGGTTGATATTTTGTCGCACACGATCAGCTGTCACGTGTGCCCATTATCGACCCATAGCCACTCTGTTATCTCAAATATATAATGTACTTTTTTATAAAAGAGTGCTGCTGGGAGTTTTTTTCTGCCGCCTTTTTTCTCTCAGCTCAACATTTAGCAAAAACGGGCACCTAAAGGCGATGACCGATGGATACGGACCGATACCGATGGAGTAGCAGACGAGCATGCAGGCCACGTGGTGTTAAGTGGTCGCTGCAACCCATGGACATCTACATACAACCTCAGGCAAGCATAAGTAAGTCTTGTCTGAGGTCGTATGCAGTTACGCTGCTACTCCGGAGGCTGGTAGTCGCCTGATGTAAGTGTGGCCGGCAACTGCACCTTTCCACCGAAACACAATAGAATTGGTTCACGGCAGAAGTAGGTGCAGCGGTGGTACTTCCCCGGGCGAACGATAATAGTTCTACCACCTACAAAAATATCCTATGCATTCCTAGTATGAAATAAATATTTTTTCTTTCTTTCTTTCTTTCTACCGGTTGTCGGTCTTCCTAACTGTACATTAACTTTATAATATATAACTACTTATTTCTACTTCAGCTTCCAGATTTCAAGAGTTCGTCTGCGGATTCGGTTATCCGTTCCTTTAACCACAGGGGTTAAAAATAAGCAAGACTTTTTTCGCTAAAAAGGATTATAATAATTACCGCAATTTATTAATACTACACCAAAATATTGCAGGATACTTAAGCAAAAGAGATATTTTAGAAGAAACGTTACATAACCTTCATATAGCAAGGAAACATATAGATGTTATCTGCCTATGTGAAACTTTTATAAAGCAAGGCGAGGAACTGAATTTAAAATTGACAAGTTTCCAATTAGCAGCTAGTTTTTCAAGATCGAAGCATCGCCGTGGTGGTGTATGTATTATGTGCAAGGATAATATAGCGTACAAAGAATTACCGTTCTTAAAGGATATTAGTGAAAGCTTTACATTTGAAATCTGCGGGGTAGAACTTATTCATAACAAATGTATTATAATTTGTGTCTATCGCACACCAAACAGTAATCCGCTAACATTTCTTGAAAAATTAGAAAATTTATTATTTAAACTTTGTCGCAATAAAAATTATAAAGTTATTATAGCAGGAGATTTTAACATCGATACATTAAAAGACACTACTATAAAAACAAGTTTTGTAAGAATAGTTGAAATGTTTAATTTTACTATTCATATAAAGAATCCCACTCGCGGTAACGCCTGTCTCGACCAGATTATAAGCAATTTTCCTCAGGCGACGGGAGAACTTTTAAATCTGTTTTTATCAGATCATAATACAGGGCAACTTTTGACAGTGCCTCTATTAAAGAAAAATACCGTCTACAAAGCACAGTATGTTAAACGTCGAGACTTTAGCGCAGAAAATGTTTTAAAGTTTTACAATTACATATCTCAGCTATCATGGTCGGATGTATACCATGAATGCGATCTAGACAAGGCATTTAATACATTCCACGAGCTCTTTACGCTACTCTACGAGCTATGCTTTCCTCTAGTGAAAGTAAAGCTTAAAAATAACTCTAACAAGATCCGATGGTTAACTAAAGGTATACGAATCTCCTCTAACACAAAGCGCAAATTACGATACCAATATTATAAAAACCGTAGATTAGGACTTAAATCAAAATACCTAAATTATAACAAAATGTTTAAAAAATGCTTATTATTGGCACAAAACTAACAAATCAAAAAATTATGGATAGGAGCACTAATAAATGTAAAACCTCCTGGAGTCTTATTAAAGATAACACGACTACAAAAGATAATGACAAATTTATTAATATAATTAATCATAACAATGTAATATACAATAGTCCCCTTGACATCGCAAATATTTTCAATAATTATTTTATCAACTTGACATCTGACAATAATATTTTACACAGGACTTATAAACACAGTATTGACATTAATCATAATTCAATATTTCTGAAGCCTACAAATGACATAGAGGTATTTAAAATTATTATGAATCTAAATAATACAAATTCAGTAGGTCAAGATAATATAACGACTAAAATTATTAAAAAAACATCAAAACTTATTTCGCCTATATTAAGCCATCTGATAAATATATCGTTTATATCTGGTGTGTTTCCCACTAAACTGAAAACATCGGTTATAAAACCAATTTTTAAAAAAGGTGATAAATCTCAATTAAATAATTACAGACCCATCGCTCTTATACCGGTACTGTCTAAGATATTTGAAAAGGCGATTTATATTCGCATTGTCAACTTCATTGAAAAACACAACATATTAACGCCACACCAAAATGGGTTTCGTAAAAACAAGTCCACGTCATTAGCTGCCTTTAATCTAATTAACTGGATACTAGAAAAGTTAGATACTAAGCTTAAAACGACTGGTATATTCTTTGATCTAAGCAAAGCATTTGATTTTGTCTCTCATCCCTTACTTTTATGGAAATGCGAAAAATATGGTATCCGAGGCCGACCACTTGAATGGCTTGAAAGTTATTTGACTGATCGAACACAATATGTGGAAATAAATGCCATAAATTCTGATACGCTAACAACAGAATCATATATATCGGACATCAAATACAACAGGGTAGGCGTACCACAAGGGAGTATTTTAGGCCCTCTCCTTTTCATATTATACATAAATGATATAACTAAAATAACAAATTACCAATGCTGCTTATTCGCAGACGATATTGCTTTAGTTATACCAGATAATTTAAAAGACAATTATAATGACATAATAAACCGCACGATTGACAAAATGATAACATGGCTCAGAGATAATAATTTGCAAATTAATATTACAAAAACGAAATATATCCAATTTGGTAATAACGCAACAAAGAAACTAGACTTAGATGTACGACATGGAAATGAAACTATAGCCGAGACTAATTCAATTAAATTCCTCGGAGTACACGTAGACCGTTGTTGCAACTGGAAAGAACACATAGACCATTTATGCTCTAAATTAAGTCGGTTTATTTATCCTTTATGGCGACTTCCACAAATTGGTAACTTATCGACCGCACTCACAGCGTATCATGGTTATGTCGCTTCAAATTTGAGATACGGGATATTGCTTTGGGGTAACTCAGTGGATTCTGGTAAAGCCTTTATTGTTCAAAAACGCTGCATTCGTGCAATCTGTGGAGTTCCCCCCGAAACGAGTTGCAAGCCTCTTTTTAAACGCCTTAAAATATTGACGTTAACCAGCATATACATCTATGAAGTATGTGTTTTTGTAAAAACCCACATGCAATTGTTTGAAAAGAAAAGGGAACATTGCAATTTCTTGACACGGTATCCAGAAAAACTGTGCCTACCGCTTTCTAGGACAGCTTTGCGCTCAAGGAATTCATATCATATGTGTGTGAAAATATATAATAAGACACCAGATAAGTTTAAAAACTTGTCTTTGTACAATTTTAAAAAAGAGTTATATCAGTGGCTTGTTGAAAAATGTTTTTATACGCTTAGAGAATTCATAAATTGACTTATTTTAATTAAATGTAATTATAATATTTTGACATCAAATGCAATTATTATATTTTGACATGAGCCTAATTGACAAATGCTTACTCTTACAAGTGAGAATAAACTTTACATTAAAATATGTTTACTAATGCTGACATTGTTAAATACTTTAATATGATTATTAATTATAATAAAATAATTATTAATGAATGTTTATGTTTATGAGATGAGGCAAATGTAATGCAAATTTATTACTTTATATAATTTTGTAATAATGCAATTTCAAATAATGTTTATAGTAACTTTGCGTATTGTTTTCCCTTTTTTGTAAATTTGCATACCAATTTTGGTTAATGTGAGAGACTGTAATAACCTACAAACCAACTATTCATGTACCACATTTTGGCAAATAAATCATTTCATTTCATTTCATTTCATTTCATTTCATTTCATTTCATTTCATTTCATTTCATTTCATTTCATTTCATTTCATTTCATTTCATTTCATTTCATTTCTGTTGCGTAGAGAAATGCCAAGCATAGCGCTCTCCAGTGCTCGCTGAGCGACTTTGAACCTGTTGAAAAGGAGGACAGTAGAGAACTAACATCTAAGTTATAGTTAATGTAAACCTACTTTCTGAAGACCTCGTCGTATCGCAGGTCGCGGTGCGGCAGCATGAACTCCCGCAGTGGTTCCAGGCGCGCCATGTCCTCCGACGACGACGCGTTCAGCTGCTCAGTCGTGTCGCATTCTTCGTCTGAAAATACAAAAAACAAATCACTTGTCATGTTACTTCATGTTAGTCAGTTATAACAGGACTATAAAAGGCAATGTACAAATCTATACAAATGTTATTGAAGAGTCGCGACCTTTGCCATATACTAGTGGAGCTATCAAGTGGTATAATAAATCAATTTTCTTGTGTAGGAGACAGGAAAATGGACCAATTATGAAATCATACATGTTTCTAAAAGTAGCTATACCGTCAGGGAAGCAGAGGTTTCAGATACAAGAACATAGATTTGGATAAAATTGTGTACAGAGTAATGGTACTCTATTTTTTTATGGTACACGGTACTCGTTGCGTAACCGTGTGACACCAAAAGCTAAAGATGTAATATAAGCACGCCGAAGTTTGCTCTCACCTTCAAGGGTCAGGCATCGGTGTTCATATTTCGTAATCGTAACTTATCGATGGCTCTTATGTTACAAAATGTCATTGGCAAGTAAAGATGTAGGTAGAAAGACTTAACGATGAGTATTAGCGAGAAGTTGAAAAAGACAGAATTGTGCTCTTGTTTTATTTTCATTTTCTTGGTATTATTTGTTAGTTATATAGGTTAAAATTGGTGGTGTTATGTTCGATATAGTCTAATTACATTGCACGAGTGTTGTGAATTAAAATAACAGTGCGAAAATGTGTTTTTTCAGCTTGCTCCCAGATCTGCATCGGACATTTTCTGGTAAAAGTATCCATCGCTTTACTAGGATATCTGTCTAGGAAATCAGTCATTGCTGTGACGACAGATTCGGCTAGGTATTATTACATAATCGCCCATATCACATTGACGACCTGCGTGGCTTAATGGTTACCATGCCGAACTGCCAATAGAAGAGTCCCGTGTTCGATTCCCGACGAAACAGAAATTTGAATGATGAGTTTAAATTTATGTTCTCGATCTGAGCGTTTGCGTTTCTGTCTTTTTATGTTTCCATGGTACCCACGACACAGGGAATATCTACCCAGTAGGGTAGATAGTAGTGGGGCTTTAAAAAAATGTTAATATGCACAATTCGATGTCATTCCTGAAAGAAAGAAAAAAACTGAATGTAGAAGAATGTAAATCATCATCAATAGAGTTTGATATTCTAGCTAAGCGTTATGAGACTGACATTTTTGATTTAAATAATAGAATAACCACCTTGCACCAATCCTTACAGGATATAACATTAAAATATGATGCCGCCCAGAAGGAATTAGGGGAGCACGTGATGGTCATGGACGAAGTGATTCAATTATCTAAATATAATGAAGAGCGATTCCAGTCTCTTATCAATAATGGCCAATACTCGGATTCTGTAAGTTCAGGGCCTCCGTCTCAACTAACTCCTTTAGAAAAAAAGAGTCAAAATGTCGGCTCAACAACCTCAGCACCCTTTAAGAATCAAATTTTAATGTTCAGTGACGAATTAGGTAAAAACATGGGTACGAAACTGTTTAATCTCACTGACAAAAACATCTGTAATTTTAGTATGCCTGGGGCCACAATGGCGCAAGTATTGAATAAGGTAATTAGTGGCACTTATGACCCCAGCTCTACACTAATCTTGCTTTGTGCAAGACGGGGTAATATGAAACAAAAACTGTTACTTACATATTTGCAAAGATTACAAGAGTTAAATGTCAATAAAATCATAATGTGTACAATTCCTTATGTTAAGGATGACTTTACTGAAAACAAATTACGACAACAATTAAATATACTTTTGTATAATTCAATTGGCAACAACAATAATGTCATAACACTTGGATCTGATTGTAACGATCCAAATAGGTTTAGATTCATTGACATAAATATTTTATCTAGAAACAATTTTAATATTACGAAAGATAGAATTATTCTATCGAATTATATTTATAAACAGATAGCATATTTGCTATCTTATTATTTGACTGATAATGTATGTAATACTTTATCTTCCAAGACTACTGCTTCTATTGAGCACACCTATCTTTTAAGTAGAAATACTTGTTGTAGTACTACTTCGACTTGTTTGGATGTTGCCCCAAACACTTTAAATTAAGTAATCAGACAACAGAGGCTCACGTCTCTAGCAATAAAAATATGAACATGTATATTGAGAGCCCGTTGTCGAGTAGTTTTTTAAAGAACAATAATTGTCTAAATTTGGTGCATCAAAATATGCAAGGCTTACAAAATAAAGAGCTTGAATTGGACTTATTTTTAAAATATTACAATATAGATGTTATTTGCATTACCGAACATTGGCTGAAAGATTGCCAAGTTGTGTTTAACTTTGATAAGCACCAAGTTGCCAGTTCGTTTAGTAGAACGACAGCAATTCGCGGTGGCTCATTAATTATTTTAAAAAATGACCTGAAATTTAAGGTCCGTAATGATATAGTGAGCCTTTCTATTGAGCGAACTGTAGAAATAGCTTGTGTGGAGCTACCTTATTGTGTAATTGTTTGTATTTATAAACCACCAAATGCATTGTTCGATACTTTCGCGTCAGTTCTTGATGAATTATTTCTTAAATTATGTACCAAGAAGAAGAAGGACATTATTATTTGTGGTGATTTTAATATTAATCTCTTGGAGGAATCATCAGTTAGCAAAATGTTTTTATCGATAATGAAATGTTGTAATCTTACTAACCTGTTTTTAGAACCTACCAGAATTACTGATTCCACAGCAACTTGCATTGACAATATCTTTACTGATTGCACACCAGCTCATTCAACGATTATCAATAATCTAAGTTCAGATCACTGTGGTCAACTCGCATGTTTTAAATATGAAATTGCTAAACGGGTTGATAAGAATAAAGTGGTCGTTCCGGTGAGTAATAAACGAATGGAGAGATTTAGAAGTAAGTTTGTAAATGGATTGTCAGTTCCTTTCCATGGTAGTGTAAATAAACAATATGGTATACTATCCGATCACATCAACAAAGCATATAATAATGTATTTACCCCAACTCTCCAAAGATATGTAAGTCATTCAATGATTGGGCAACATTGGGACTACACCGAAGTAGGCAAAAATTATATGACCTTTATCATGAGAGGTCCTATAACCATAGTGTGTCCTTTTGTAACCATGTAAAAATTACTCAAAAGTTTTTAAGAAAGTCTGTATCGCGGCCAAGTCCTTGCATATTAAAAATCAGATTAAATTCAGTAACAATAAAATAAAGACGACTTGGAACATCATTAATGCCGAAACTGGAAGAGGCAAGGTCCGTAACCATGATTTTAAACTTATTGCGGATAATACTGTGGTCAAACAAGATGAGAAAGTAGCTACTATATTTGAGAATTTTTTTAGTGACATTCCAGTTTCGACAACTAAATCACTTAACTCTTCCCCCGATGTTGCTGAATTGTTGCTCAAAGAAAATGTGAGTGAATGCAAATGTAACTTTAAATTCAGACCCATAGACGCCAATCATATTGTAAAAATATTCAGGACATTAGATGTTAAGAATACTACTGATCTTTGGGGTATTTCTGTAAAGATTCTTAATTCCATAATAGACTTAGTTGCGCCACACTTAGCCCTAATATTTAATAATTGTATAAAAAGTGGTGAATTTCCTGACTTAATGAAACATAGTAAAGTGATTCCTTTGTACAAATCGGGCAGTACCACTGACCCCATGAATTATAGACCAATTTCTGTTCTCCCCACGTGTAGCAAAGTATTGGAAAAAATTCTTCTTAACCAGCTATTGTCTTACTTCACAATTAACAGACTCTTACATAAGAACCAATTTGGCTTCACTAAGGGTCGTTCAACAACCGATGCAGGTGTTGAGCTTTACACAGTTATTATAGAGGCTTGGGAGAGATCACAGGATGCCCTGGGTGTATTCTGTGACCTATCTAAGGCATTTGACTGCGTTCAGCATGAAACCCTTATCAGGAAACTCAACCACTATGGCATTAAAGGTACCGCGCTCAAGCTCCTGTCATCCTATTTGAGGGATAGGACTCAGAGAGTTGATGTGAATGGTAAAAGGTCGTCTGGGTCACCTGTAGAGATGGGGGTCCCGCAAGGTTCCATTTTAGGACCTTTTCTGTTTCTGTTGTATATAAACGATCTTCCTTTCATGGTTGAAAACAGTCATGAGATTGTATTGTTCGCAGATGATACTTCTTTGTTATTTAAAATCGATAGACGAATTTCCAATTATGACGACGTGAACAATGCTCTCTCTAAGGTAGTTCAGTGGTTCAATGTAAATAATTTACTATTAAACAACAAAAAAACTAATTGCATAAGGTTTTCACCCCCAAATGTTAGAAAAGAAAATGTAAATCCTCAATTAAATGGTGAGGATCTTGCCATTGTTGAAGCAGCTCCTTTTCTGGGAATTACAATAGACTCGAAATTACAGTGGGGACCCCACATCTCTCAGTTGGCGAATAGACTTAGTTCTGCAGTTTTTGCGATAAAGAAAATTCGTTCCCTCACAGACATTGAAACAGCCAGATTAGTTTATTTCAGTTACTTCCATAGTTTAATGTCATATGGCATTTTACTGTGGGGTAATGCGGCTGATATTGAATCAATTTTTATTTTGCAGAAAAGGGCTATTCGCGCAATTTATAACTTAGGTGTTAGAGAATCACTTAGAGAAAAATTTAAAGAGATCAATATTCTTACATTTGCTTCGCAATATATCTACGAAAACATAATGTATGTACGCAAAAATAAAGAGAAATTCACAACCATATTGGACTTGCATAGTCCTAACTGTGTCTCAACTAGGAACGGCCACAAGCTGGCATTTCCGAAATGCCGGCTCCATAAAAAAAGCTCTTCTTTTATTGGGATGTCCATTAGGATATATAATAAAATCCCAATAAAGATTCAATCCCTGCCTTTAAAACATTTTAAGAAGACAGTCAAACAAGTCCTCTGCCGCAAGGCTTACTACAACACTAAGGACTATCTTAATGATAAAAGAGCGTGGGAATGAATCTCGCCCACACAAAGCTATTTCTAAATTAAATGTAATATATAGTTTTAGTAATTACTCGCAACTGTGAGCAGCTGGAAGTGGGTTTATGGTGTCTCATACGATCAGCTGTCACGTGTGCCCATTATGGACCCATAGCCATACTGTTATCTCAATTATATATGTACTGTTTTTTTTAAAAGAGTGCTGGGAGTTTTTTTCCGCCGCCTTTTTTCTCTCAGCTCAACATCTAGCCCAAACGGGCACTTAAAGGCGATGACCGGGAAAAAATGACATTCATTAAGCGAATATTTTGTATTCCTAATATGAAATAAATATTTTTTCTTTTCTTTCTTTCAAAACATACTCATATTGACTTCAAAGAACTTGGAGTCGAAAGGCTTCGCTTCCTCCGGCTGCAGGGGGCTGTAATGGTGCTCATAGCCGTCGGTGTCAGGTCCCAACACCGAACTGTCCACGGCTACTTTGTACCTGGAGATTTTAAGATTGAAATTTATATAATACTAGCTGTGCCCCGCGGTTTCACCCGCGTTAGAAAGAATCATTAGCATGAAGTGAACCAAACTTTACAGGATTACTCGTTGGACCAATCTGAAGATTCTCCGAGAATTTCATTGAAATCGGTCCAGCCGTTTCGGAGTCTATAAGGAACATACATACACACTTTCTCTTTTATAGATATGAGATAATATCTTATATTTAATTATTTATTATTATCAAAATGTTCTGGTATTGTTTTTAATGCATGCTGTTTGCACCTGTAATTGAGGTGACACTAATCGGAAATTTATCAATGTATTCATGCTAGCCTAAATGCTCACTTTGTTGGTGCAACTTATGATAGATAAATAAACTAAGTTTTATTACAGTGAATATATTGAAGTTGTTCATTCCTTTCGACTGCTTCGTAATCAATTTTTAATGAGCCATATTATTATTTAAAAAAACCACACAAAACTATAGTCAGCCTCAGATGTACTCTGCAAGGAGGTTAAGCTGACGTTCCCGGTTTTATCAGAAGATAGCAGACGTTAAAGCCTGTCAAAGGCCTTATGGGTAGTTTAAAAACATCCGACAGCGGGTTGGCTAGTAATCCGCATTTCTATAAACCCGTATTACGTTACAGCATTTGTAGCTGTAACTGAATATGATCAGTTGCCACAACGAACTTTGGTGTTCTTACAAACGACATTGTGTTTGTGGCCCCGGGAAGGGCAGCGGTGTGTGCGTAGCCGCATGCCGTCACAAACACAGGAAAGTGCAGGAGAGAACCATTGTTCTCTGGATGATGGGCCAGTTTGGGGTGCACACGTGGAGGACACCGGTGCGTTCCTCTGGAGATCCCGGAGTTCTCCCTAAGCACTGCGGCAGGCACCGACGGGGTTTTAATGCAGTTACAAACAAGATGTTGCGGTCTGTAGCCTATGTAAAGGGAAGTGGTAAGTGCATTCTCACCGCAGAGGCATGGCCCTGTCGCCGGCCGCCCGCAGCAGCCGGAGCTCGTGTCGCGTGGTGAGCGCCTCCCCGCGCGCCGCGCCCAGCTCGCCCGCGCGCCCCGCCACCGTGCGCCGCCACACCTCTACGCGGCCTTGGGGAGTCTCCTCATACCCTGGGCAAACATGGAATACACATTAAAAATTTAAAAAAGGCTACAAACTCAGGCCGCTATCCTATAACGTTTTGCGAGTGTTGGCGTTTTTCCAACGTTGACGCTGCCAAAGTACACACAGGCCCACGAAATTGTAAAGACGAAAATCATATATGAAAAAATACTCGTTGCTTACAAATTTTAAATCTTGCTAGGTGCCCCTAGACACTAGCTACGGCTCCAATTTACGGTCAAGTTGGAAGCATGCGCAAGTAACTCATGCTGTGATTGGACCCTGGCCGTAGCCCTGCCACCGCTCACACAGATACGGACAGAGTGGGATGGCGTGTATGTACCAGTTTGCTAAAACCCGCAACGTCGACATCACGTTAACGCTTGTAAAACGTCAGTGTGATAGCGGCTTTTGGTGACACACAGAGACATGAACATAAACACGAAGACGGAGAACAGAAATAGAAACTCATCGTTCCGATTTCTTCTTCGCCCAGTACCTTCCCGAATGGCAGTCCGGAATGGTTGCGCCATACGGGTCAACATGGAATGTAAACAAGTCATAACCCCACAATGGGGCTATGGCCCCTGATTCGTGGGTGCCATGAACACACACAAAGACTGGGATACAGATACCCAGGCCAGGAAAAAGATTAAAGGGTCTTTACTCTTGATCATTTTGATGTCTCTCCCACTAATCCGAAATCTCATTGGATTGCGTATAAGAACGCAAGAACCCAGCTTGCGTTCAATGAGGCTAGAGTGTGTTCCAATGTACTGGAGAACTCATATCTAGTATACTTGCTACGCAGAGCTGAAATCAGTTTCATAACATAGCTATAGAAAACAAAGCCAAAATTTTATTACAGCACATGGCGCTTGTTGCTCGGGATTTAAATAAAAGCTTTTAAATAAATATGAGCTACGATATCCCCTGCCTGATCACAAGGCGACGAGAGTATGACCTGGAACCATCCAGCTTGTGACCCCGGGAACGCCCTGCACTACTGCAGCTGCACGCCGTTGTTAGCGTCTATGTGCTTAGGAGAGCTACATACATATATCGCTCCCCGAAGATGACCCCCTTTAGACACTGTGCATGGAGAACACAGGTGCGTTTTTTCTACGTAATTTTTAACAGTTTTTTATTATTTAGTATTTTATTATTACAAAAAAGGTACATTACACATAACCTTAGCTATGCAAGTTTCTTTTGCTATATAAGCACCCTATGCGTGCGTGCCGAAACCAGAAATTATTTGCAGTGCCACCAGCGCCCACAGTCGCGCGCGCTTTTTCCCCTATTCCCCGAATTCTAGCCGCTCTTAACGCTCTCCTGGATGCATACCCAGACTGTGATGTTTGCGGATGAATGGAGCGATATATTGTCAGTTTACCAGAAGTTCTGTGAGCGTGAAGTATGAAAATCCTGTCTTTACTGTTATTGTTTTGTACCATTTTAATTAAAGTAAAATAAATAAAATAACCTTACCGCCAAAAGTAAACTGCTGTAAGTCAGGCAGGGCGGGATGCGCGCGGTCGGCGGGCGTGGCGCGCGCGCCCACAGACACGGCGCATCGACGCGATGTGCCTTCGCCGGAACGGTCTATGCGGACCTGCAGGAGGAAAAAAAATGAATGTTTTTTCAGAACGTTTAACATTTTGCATCACATTGCTCAGCATGGGTCTCGTCTTCGGGAGGCCTGGAGCTTACTCCACCATACTGCTCCAATTCGCGGTGGTGAAGAATTGGATTGGTGACCAACATGTTCTCGGATCTTTTACAACCACGTCTGCTATCTATCGATAACAACCGGGGCCCAAGGCTTAACGTGTTCTCCGACGTTTACACCCAGAGTATGTTGGGATCTAAATGATTTTTGTCAACTATACACTTACACAAATAAATTTATTCATTCATCCGTTTCGGTTAAATGGGTAGCTATCAAAGATTTCTAACCGACCATTCCGGTTCCGATTCGAGTCAGTCGGAGGCAGGCATGACCACCTCGCCTAGCGGGAGATCTCTCTTTGCCAAAATATATGCTTAAAATCCTAATATACCTCCACTCGTTGCACTCGGCCATCGGGCATCATCGTGCGGAAAGTCGTGGTAGAGCCGCCATGGAAGTCGACACGCGCCGCTCCGCTCGCTTGATCAAACCTGCAGGTTAATTGTTAGGGTCATTTCAATTGATTGATCGAGATTTGGCTTAAATCCTCAGCTTAAATCTAATGTAAATAGAGCAATAAACTACATATTTCATTTAATTTATTGATGTAATTTTGAATGACGACATAACTATAAAGTTCGTGGCATATTGTTTGCTATAGGTTAATTACAGTGCCTAGTGTGATGAGAAATGAAATACTTAACTGTGCGAAAACAGCTTTTAATTCGCCTGTCTCTAAAACTACGTCGGATACGTTCTAGTAAAATAATCATCGCTTTACTGAGATCTGACTGGCTTGACTGATTACTAACTACACTGACGAGTGATTTACCTGCACTGCCTATTATTGCCCTGTTTTAACGAAATATGCAACTGGATGCAAACGTTCACTTGACATTGGCAAAATGGTCAAAATACCGAGACGCCACTGGCATAGAAGAAAGAAAAGAAAGAGGAATAATTACCAAACTGCATAAGGTTCCGTATAGTCTGCGGGAGTAACCATCAGGCGGGCCCGCATCATGGGCAGGTTGTCAAAGCGTGGTCGCGGTGGGTCGCGGCCACCTCGGTTGGTTCCGAGCGGAGAGCCGTACGGGAGCGACGCATCCGCGCTTAGGGAAGGCGCTGAACGACTTGAACTCGACACAGCACTTTGCACTGCCACATTCTTGGGCGATAAATCGTTACTCGTGATTTCCACCGCCTTCACTTTAACGAGCTGACTAGCGTCGGTGATGGGTGCACGTTCGCTGCCATCGAACTGGGAAAGCAGCATGGGCGGCAGTTCTGGGGCTTTTGGGGACTGAGCACGGAACTCTTCTACGAGTTGCTGAGACGAAGCTGTGGTGAACAAAAGTACGAGTATTAAATTAAAGAAAAGCTACGATACAGAATACACACGAAAGTTGTCTGCAAGTAGTCTCTCTGTCTTTCTAAATGATAATTATGATAATTGAATATGCAATAGTTAAATATTTTAAATTTGAAAGAAGATACAAACAGGTAAGTAAAGAATTTAAATCATGGCTGCTGCTACTGCTGCTGCAGCTACTATGCAAACCTCGTTCGTTCCGCAAAGTTTGTCATATCGAGCAACGAACAAGACGAGCAAAGCGTAGCACAAAGAACAAGCCACACATTTTGATAGACATGTAGTGTTGGTAAAGTTAGGGCTAGTAGAATTACAGCTGTAAAAGAGCTTGGCTACACTTTAATCCCCGATATCTTTTTCACAGTCTAAGGCATAAGATCTTGAAAACATTTAACATAAAAATGATTTTGGTGGGATTACATTAAAGTATTTACCAATAGGTTCAAATTGTGGAGGGACTCCGTCTACTTTATCGTCAGGTTCGTAGGGTTGTGCTGGCAGAAACTGTTCGGGTTGCTCGCGCGGCTGTTCGTATTGTTGCTCGGGAGGCTGGTCATACTGCTGCTCGCGTGGTCGGTATTGCGGGCGACGCGGCTGCTCTGGGGGTGGGCGACGGCCCAGGGATGACGACACGGGCTCGGCGTACTCCTCGTCGTACAACCCGCTTGTGGGCGCCTTCCAACGCGCCGGCGGACGTTCTCCGCGAGGCCTCTGCACGGGAGCGATTTCTTCGTACGAACCTTCTCCGGAATTCACATTGTATTGCTTTCTGTTCGCTACTGCGTCGCATCCTGTAATCACATAATTTAATCATGCAATTGTGTCATTACATTTTTTATGTGGTAAGAGTAAAGCGCGCAACCAACGGCCTGCGTAGAACGCAAGAGATCTATTCAGCTAAGCAAAACGGTTGCGTTCTGGTGAGTAGAGATGGGTCATCGCTAGAAGCAAAAAATTTATACGCGTTTCTGTGCTTCGGAGGGCATGTTAAACATGGAAAAGCCCGATTGTTTTCGACAGATAGCAGTCGTTAAATCTTATCGGAAACCTCATGGGCGGTTTGAAAACATTCGTCAGCGTGTTGATCACTACAACGCATCTCCACTAATCCGCTTAGAAGCAGCGTGGTGGAGTAAAATCCAGGCCTTTCCAATTATGGGAAGAATACCCGGCAGTGGAGCGCAAAAATTTGCTGTCAGTAAAAAATCCTCAAGAATCTTTAATGTGAGCAAGTTTAGAAGCGGCAGAAAAAATTGTTAGCGAACAAAAAAACAAATAATGTACTCCATAAACACATAAACAAACGAACACGCACCTGAACTTTGCGGTTGGTGCATTGGTACCGGTATCGGTACCACCACCACGGGCACTGATCCAGGTTCATTTCCACCTGCAAGCACGATAAGTTAAAACAATAATATTAGTTCAGTATTTCTCTTCATTTTCATTTTATGAGCCTGTTCATTATTCTCTAGTTTGGAAATACGTCTGACTCCATAATAAAATATCACTGATGAAATGGAATCACTGCAGAATTTCAGTGTTCTAAACGATTAAAAGTGACATCTCTCTCTCCTTACCTTCTTTCCTCAAAAGAAATAAAAGCAAAGTACATGTTGCACACTCAATATTAAATGTACCTCGTGTTAAAGTAAAATGTGCCATACGATGATGTCCAATTCTTTTAATCTTTTCTAAATCATTTCATCGCACATATTTTGAAGCTCAGATCAAATAAATAAGTAAATTTATATGTAACTCTGCAAAGAACAAAGTTGTGAACATAATTCAAATTACTCAATTATTACGAGTATTCTTATCCATTACTTACACCCTTTCACAACAAAGTTCAGACTTTAATTTTATTGTGAATTTTGACCTGTTTTTCGACGTTTTATTCGATCCGCCGCGACATTCACGAGGCAAAGCAAGGTGCAGTTTCATTGGTTAGTGTGTGCGTGTAGAACAGTTGACGGCGAGGTGCAGTTTAATTAACCTCACTTCAACGAAGACACAGAATTCTATCATTTTTTTTTACTTGATGAGTTTTGGAAGTGATTTGTACCAAGCTGTACCGTCATACATATGTACTTCGGGACGTACTCACCGAGTTTCACGCTGACTTGTACCGGCTGGAAGAATGGGTTGGCGGCGAGGGAGTACGCGGGAGGTGCGGGGGACGACCTTTGTACCACCCCCTGGTCTTCTTCGTATGAGTCTGTTAAATGTAAATTTGTACTTATTATGATGAAGTACGAAAATCCTCTATACTATATGTATATTATATAGCTGAAGAGTTGTATGTTAACGCTAATCTCGGGAACTAGTGTTTCGAATTGCAAAAATATTTTTGAGTTGGATAGTCTCTTTATCAAGGAAGGCTTTAGGCCAAAAAGTCCAAAAACTCTATAACACGGGTAAAACTGCGTGGCTCGTCTAGTATTATAATATACAGGGTGATCCGTTGACATTGGTCATTTAAAGAAAATCTGAGGCAGCGTCAAACTGTTTATGCTTAGATTTTCAAATAATTGTGTACTTTAGTATAATATAATACTTTTGAAGCTTGCAAACAAAACAAAAATATAGCACAGAACTTCTAGAAGTTATTCTGCAAGGCGGGTTACTTGGCTGCAACCCTTTTTGCGTCCCACTGCTGGGCACGGGTCTCTCCCCCTTATTGGAGAGGCCTGGAGCTTACTCCACCACGCTGCTCCAATGCGGGTTGGTGGAGATGCGGGTTAATGGCCAACCCGCTGTCGGATGTTTTCAAACCGCCCATAAGGCCTCCGACAAGGTTTGACGACTGTTATCTATCGACAACAACCGGGACCGACGGCTTAACGTGCCCTCCGAAGCACGGAAACGCGCATGAAATTTTTTGCCACTAGCGGTCACCCATCTCACACTCGACCGCGCCCGTTTGGCTCAGCTGCATAGATCGCTTGCGTTCTACGCTAGCCGCCAGGCCATGCGCGCTTCAATGTATGTGTGTGTGTGTGTGTGTGTGTGTGTGTGTGTGAGTGTGTGGGTGAATCTTGTGTGATAATTTCTTCTGTGTTTTCATAATCTATACTATATCAAGCAGGTAGTTTTTAAGTTTATTTTAACTAATAATTAATTGCCAACTTCCTTCCTTGCCTTGCCTTCCTTGCCTTCTCAGCCTGCCGGTAAATCTGTTACAGGCTTTAGTTTGCCCTGTTTGTTTGAGCCAATTCTTGCACGCTGAATTGGACTCAATTTCCATTACACGATTGAATTGAAATTCCGAAGATAATGCATTTAATATTATTGATTATAATCAATAAATACTGGCCTAGTAACCAACTGATGGCTACAATTCGGGAAGCCGCTGGATTCAAAGGCGCCGGACAGGGTGGAGTGGCAAACGTTAGGGGAGGCCTATGTCCAGCAGGAGACTATGAAAGGTTGATGGATGAATGGTTCCTATACCTCGAGGCCGCTGCGCCCGCAGCTCCCAGCGACGCGGAACGCGGCGCAGAGCGGGCAGCAAGTCCGTCGTCTGCTCCTCTCCGACATACTGGCCTGGAAATATACATAAAATTAAAAAACGCCTCACATTCACAGCCTAAAGACAGAAACGTTTGTGTTTCACGAGACCCAAGACCAAAAACTGAAACTGAAACTCATCATTCCAATTTCTGCCTCGCCGGGATTCGATACCGGGACCCTTGACTGGCAGTCCGGCATAGTAACCTATACCTACACCAAACGGCGGAAAACATAATAATACTTTACGTTATTTTCCGTCTTAATACATACTCGAGATACATAATAAAAAATAGGCTCATTTATAGTTTTATAAAAACTTATTAACTAAATTTTATCTGAATATCTATTCGTTTACACATCTTAATTAAAGAGAATAAAAGTTTGTTTGTTTGAACGCGCTAATCTCAGAAACTACTGGTTCGAATTGTTATTATTTTTGTGTTGAGTTTACCATTTATCGGGGAAAGCTATAGCCAGGCTATATATAGGGTATATAACATCATGGCATGCTTTGACTAATATCGAAGTCCACTCGGACGAAGTCGCGGTCGGCCGCTAGTTATTAAGATATTATGTATATAGTTGAAGATAGTTGTAAGTATGAATAAATAAATATTGATGAAGACAAATATAGCCATTTGCCTTGATGTGCCTAAATCAGAATGCAAACTGGTCTAATTTTGCATCACTTCTTGTCATGTTCACAATCCTTGTCATGCATAATTGTCATCTATACTAACGTTGTAGAGAGGAAAGATTTGTTTGTTTGTAATGAAATCCTGCAACAACGACTAAACCGCTGCTCCTTGCTTTGTTTTTTCTGTTAGATTATTTTATTCGAACAAGCTTTTTAAGATTTTTCAAAAAACGAAAAGCGAGACGCTAAGTAGTCTCATCCATCACACATTAAAAGTATTAGTAGCTACGATAATGTGACAACCTAGGATTATAGTTGGAATAACATTTCACGATGTTTGTATTTTTATGGCTCCGCTTATACCTATTCTATTTACAAATTTGCATATTACCAACATTAATAGGTTTAGTTTATATATTCCGAGTAGTAGTTTTCCCGGATTCTGTGCCATCAATACCTACACAAAAAGTCCGCGCTTGGTGACATCCATATTCAATGATTTCAATGTTGTGTTAATAATGCGCGATGAAAATAAATTATTTGATACGCTAACAAAAAATTATTATTTTTATTTTCAGAGTTCTGTGCCCGAAGGGTGCCAACGGGACCCTTTTACTAAGCCTCCGCTGTCCGTCCGTCTGTCTGTCCGTTTATCTGTCATCTATCGTGATGACTAGACATTATAAATTTTCACAGATGATGTATTTCTGCTGCCGCATGCCGCTATAACGACAAATAATAAAATAAAATAAAATAATTATGTAAGGCTTCCTAAACATGATTTTTTATAGCTAATGGTACGGAACACTTCGTGTGAGAGTCCGACTCGCACTTGGCCCGTTTTTGTAATTTAAATTTAAGTAAATAAAGATAAGTTAAGAAATAAATGCACATATTCAATGACGATAGGTAGCGTCATTGAATATTTTGTGTTTTTTTTTTATTTAATTTCATTTTCATTTAATAGCTAGCTTTTTATTTCGATACATTTGATAGACTTAGAGACTCCAATATCATAAAGATACAGAAACATAGAGTCTAATAGGTACTTTCAGAATTTGTGGTTAGATCGGCGAGGCAGGCAACCTTTCTTTGTCTTTCAAGTCTTTGGATGGGTGCCACAGACACACACAATGACACAAACTCCTACTGATCCCTCAAACTCGGTTTTCTAAATTAAAAAAATTGCACGCTGTAACATGTTTATACGAGTATCAATAATATTTATTACGCAGTCAGGTTGTCTTTTAATTTTGTCAAACAAAAGCGTAGGTACTCAGCCTTGTGCTAAATCCAGCACTGACCCAGACCACATACTCTGTACTGTGCCCAGACCAAGAACTGATTTATAACTCACTAGTGCTCTGGCCCGGCTTCACTGGGGTGATTTAAGATATTAGTGATTATACTAATCTATCCCAATTCCCACGGGAACAGTACACGTTTCCAGGATAAATCTTTAAGCTATCGCCGCACACCCAAACCGACACCCCCCGCCCCCAGATATCCGAAACGGGAGTAAAACGTAAACGATATGGGACATGACGGTCTCTGAATACGGGTAATGCTCCAGGTGATGCAATCCTCAGGTCAGTTGAGATGAGAGCCTCATAAACGCAGCAATTTGAGAAAATACGTATTTAAATGAGTCGCTTGCCGCAAGAAGCGTTGTGAAACGAAGAGCATCTCGTTTTATTTCATACTTATCGTTTTAAAGTGTAATGAGAATGAGATAAAATTTTAATGTTGCTCCACCCGAATGTTTTTTATACTCATCCATCTAAGCCTAATCTAATCATGTTTTATTGAGCAGTATTTGAATGTAAACGCCAATATAAATTAGGCGCCTATTTCCGCATAACTAACACGTCTCCTAACAACCGAAGATTCGCATTCGACATTCCAGCGTGCACTTCCGATTAATTTTCTTGACTATGGAAGTTGTTACGAAGCGCGAATTGTCCTGCGGCTGGCGTAAAACGCAAGCGATCTATGCAGCTAAGCGAAACAGGCGCAGTCGGATATAGGATGGGTGACCGCTTCGATAAGAGCAATAATCCGTTTGCTCCAGTTTTTTAGTCCTTATACACTAGGTGTCACCAAAGATCCAAAGACTACTGCAAAAATTCTATAAAGGCAAATTATGACATCAACGAAAACACAGAAACGAATTTGTTACACTCCTAAATCCGCTTGTGGGCATTCGACAGCCTGTTATGACTATTACTCAACGTGAATTGTCTAAATTCGTCGGAACATCTCCCAAAGGTCAAGTTCACGTCGCTTTATTATTTTCTAAACGTCCGTTAGGCGATCGTTGTGATCAAAGCATGATTTAAAAGTTTGTGGCTGTCGTTAGCATGTTGCAATCATAATCGGTCAAAACCTTCAAAACTTCTTCTGTTTTTTGACGCATTTTGGTAATTTGGGGTAACTCACCAATCATAAAAAACGTAAAAGAAATGTATAAGAGCTATTTCAAGGGTTGCCCCTTGGGTATCTTGTCGAATTCTATTCAGGAATCTTCGTGTTCTTTCACTGGGTAGCATGTACATTTATGAAGTATCAAGTAAAAAACGCCATGACCGATTTTTAATAACTAACAGAGGGAGAGGTCCAACCAAATTGGTCGCCGAAGGGATTATTAAAACTGGTCTCTATAAAAAAAACTGTCATGGCATGTGTATTCGAGTATACAATCACTTGCCAGAACGATTTAAATGTTTACCCCTTAGATCTTTTAAAAGGTCTCTATTTGAATGGTTGCTAGTAAATTGTTTTTATACCCTAGGATAATTTATGTAATATCGGTATAAGACATTTTATGACACTGTTATATTGTTCATGTGATTAATCACAATTTTAAAGAGATTCATTAACACCATTAGTTCAAAACAATTTAAAATTAATCATAAATAAAATTGTATGCTATAATTGTATAATGAATAATGTTTGATAATGTAATTTAATAATAATAATAGGTTTATTGCTTCAAAACATAAGGTACAAAGAATTTCAGAATTAATATTTAAATATTTATAATTACAATATACTGTTATGTTGAAAGCAAAAGGAAACGGCTCAGCTACAGCAGACCCAAGAAAAACCTGGGCTGCGCTGATTTTCAGCCGCTCCGAGTTCCCTGAGATCTTGGGTGGGAATTAAATGTCATGGCTCCCCTACCGTTACTTCGAGCACTTATAATATAAGTATTATTGATAATAATACAAAGGAAAGTATTAAGTACAAAAAAAGTTTTGAAATAAAGTACAACTAAACATTACAGCTGTTACTCGTAATAAAAAAAAACAGATTTTAAAAGCTAAAAATACAACCATTAATAATACAAACAAACAAGCATTAGATAATAATAATGAATCAACTAAATTAAGACTGCCTGCTGCCGTGCATTTGAGACGCGTGTGTGTATGTGTGTGTGTGTGTGTGTGTGTGTGTGTGCGCGCGCGTGTGTGCGTGTGTGTGCGTGTGTGCCCGCGCGTGTGATGTGTGTGTGCTTTTGTGTGGGTTACTTGATCAGAAGTAGTATTTTAGATGAAGGTATTTGTTATAGGATGTTATAGGATGATTTAATAATGTTCAATTAATTATGGTATATTTTGACATTTTTTAGACAATTCAATTATTAATAATTTATTGACACTGCATGCTGTACATATCAGCCAAGTATGTTTGAACTCAAATTGTATTATAACACCTTTTAAGCCATATTTGATCCAATGAATGATTATTATTGTTGTTTTTAATAATAATTATCTATTTCACGTTTATAATATTAATTAATTATGTATCCTCTATGTTTAAGATTATTGAGTTTTATCAAACGAACTATTTGATTGATGAGGGCAACAAATACCTGGCCTTAGCGCATACCTAATAGGTTGGAACAGTTTTGGCTCGACACATGCGCGACATCAAGTTTGGACTTTTCGTTCACCGGTTTGGGCTGATTTGAATACAGTGACCTTGAGATATAAAGATGTAAAAATAAGAAACTTATAAGTGTCACCTTCATCATAATAATGGTTTTTCTGAGAGGAAGAAACGAGATACCTTTAAGTTTTGTTTTCCTGTTTGTAGTAAAGAAAATAAACATGGCTTGAATCAGAACAAAACACTTGAATATCGATTAAAAATTGTAATGAAATGTAGCGTTTAACGACGGTGAACCTCGAATGGTTCAAAATTTTTGCAATATTCAGTATGGGTAAAAATCTATCTTATAAAAAAATCTATCTTATAAAAATTATGATAAATAATAATTTTAGTTTGAATATCGTTATTAGAGAATTTTTTATTTATTTTATTTATTTATTTATTTATGTACACACAGGTGACAGGAAAGAAATACAAAAGAATAATGCACAAGAAAGTTTGTACAAAGGTACTACTTATTTCCATTGGAAATCTCTTCCAGTAGCCCTGAGATTGGAAATTGGTTAAGCTTAAGGTAGAGCGTGTACACATAAAAATAACAACTTAAAGGTAGACACAAATAGATAATACCTACACACATAAATAAATAAATACATACATACATACATATATACAAATATATATATATATATAAATCCAGGAACACTTTTGGCATCCTTTCATTTTGCAACCTTGTGGCTACCACGAGTTACAGCAGACTTAGGGCAATAAAAGCTATGAATATTAACTTACTACAAGCTATAATATCGTGACTATTACTTAAAATCTACCTTGTTGCAATATCCTCCAAAATAAATTTATACAGGTACATATATTTTTCGCAATACTTTTGACAACCAATCCATATTGTTATATTTACTACATCCATGTATATTGATGTATATTTATATTTATTTTATAAGAGATAAGCCTACCGTTCTTACTTACATATATACTACTTCCGTATTTTTAAGTATATTGTCAGCTCATTCCTAAGTACTTTAGGCATCCTACCATTAACGAGTACTTTTAACGACTTATTATACTAACCGTATATTAACGTTTACTTAGCTAACAAACATGCTACCTTTCAGTAGGACTGTAATATGGAATCCAGAAAGTACAGTCAAGCTCAAAATATTAACTAAATCAGTAACTGTGGTGTGCAAGTGGACTGTATATGTTGCTTGATGTGTTCAGCGTAGGCTGGTTTCAAAGAAGAGACGCTTTTCCTTTTAAGGTGTTTCCTCCAGTAGAGCTCAGTGGTAAGTGAATTCAGCTGCTGGTTTTCTACTCGTGCGGCTTGTGTGCCGCACGGTTGAGCCAAGTTTCGGATTCCTCTATCTTGGGGTTTCTTACGTGGCCCGCAACTGCAGAGCCCGTCAATAGGGTTGTAAGCCAGGGGGCACCCTGGCTTACCGATGGGCGGGATCCAGCTCCTTGCTGGATCGGGGTTGTCGTGGTTCGTGGGTTGCGGCTTGCGCCGCTGGTGAAGTCCGGTGGGGTCAATCAGCTCTTCATGAAGCCCCGGCGGCCGCAGGTGTGTCCCGCGCCAGGAGATCGCGCGGGACCGGTCTGCGGTTCAGTAGACGTGCGTGGAACGGCGCGCACGACACGCGCAAACATTTTGGTGGCGAGGCAGCGAATGAAGTCGTCCAGGCTCCGGAGTCGTAAGTCCCTCTGGATGACTGCGTTCCTGACGTTCCACGACGCTTGCGCGACCTATCGCAGCACGCGCGATTGAGCCGCGCGCAAACGTTTGCGCTGCGGCTCACTCACGAGCGCCTATCAGGCCGGCGCCACATACGTCAGGCGGGGGCGGATGTACAGCTTATACTGTGTGGTCTCAACACAAAGAGGGAGGCTCGAGGAGAGCACCGGACGACGCTGGAAGCTCGCCGACCTCGAGCTGATGAGTATGTTGTCCACGTAGTGCTTCATGGTAAGTCTGTGGTCTAAAGTCACACCCAGGTACTTCGCCCGGGTGGACCACAGGATGTCTTGTCCGTTGAGCTTCAGAGTGGGGTCCTTAGAAGAGCTGCCGCCTATCCGGACGGCCTGGGTCTTCCCCACGTTCACCGACAGTCTCCACTTCGCGAGCCAGTCGGGGAGGGCATCGAGGGCACGCTGCATCTTAGACGCGGCGTGCGCGGAATTGAGCGACGTTGTCACGACCACCGCGTCGTTGGCATAGAGGACTAGCAATGCCCCCCCTGCCGCTGGGATGTCGTCGGTGTACGTAGTGTAGCACGTAGGAGATAGGCAGCTTCCTTGCGGGACGCCGGCAGCCACGGGATGCTCTTCTGATAGTGCGCCGTCCACTACCACTCTGAAGCTCCTGTTGTCCAAGAAGCTGGAGATTGCCTTTACGATGCGCCTACCTTGGTAACTTAGAATAGAAGGTACTGCACCATAGTGCAGTACCCTCGATCTTGCAGCAGGAGCGACTCGAAGACCTTCAAAATGGTTGAGAGAAGCGTGATGGGCCTATAGCTCTCAGGCTTCAGGATGCTTTTCCCCGGCTTGGGTAACATGATTACGTGCCCAATTTTTTATGAGTGCGGGAATGTCCCCGTTCGCAGAATGCCGTTGAACAGGCGCGTGACGGCTCCCACCGTCTTCCGGGGAAGCTGGCGGAGCGCCGTGTTCGTTATGCAGTCTGCGCCGGGAGCCTTTCTGGCTTTAGTCTTTTCGATCGCAGAGCCTGAGCATGGTCCAGCACCATGCTCGGGGAGAAGACGACGGGATCTTCATCAGGAGCTATAGGCGGTGCGAAGTACTCGAGGAGGTGGAGCTCAACTGCTAAAATATGTGCCGTCTCCTGAGATGGGTTCGGCCGGAACTGGCGTTCGAGGTGGTTGGCAAAGATCTCTGCCCGATGTTCCGCCCGGTAGCGAGGCGTGCAGTCCGCATGCGTCAATGGGCGGACCGGAGCCGGGGTGTTCGTAAACTGGCGGCAAAGGCGGTGAATGGAAAGCCAATCGTCTTGCGCGACACCCAGGCGCGACTCCCAGCTCACGGTCGCGTGCGCCTCCAACGCGGCCTGGAGCCTTTCCTTGGCTCGGATGAGGTGAAGCTTCTGTGTCGGGCATCTGGTGTTCTACCAGCTCCTACGAAGGCGCCTTTTCTCCTGTAAGAGTTGGTAGATGCGAGGTGGGTGGGGGGACAGTGCTCCCCGTGATGGAATCTCTTCTGTGGCCCCCTCCAAGGCGCCTTGTATGCTGGCAGTGAGGTCGACCGCTAATTGGTCGACAACACCTCCCGTGCAGACAGGCCGAGTTGGGGTGGTGATCACCAGTGTCTTCTTGAAGGCATTCCAGTCTGTTTTGAGACGTGGCTTCGGTGGCGAGACCCTCACTGGGTTCTTCGCCAGGACTAGCGAGACGGGAACATGGTTGGACCCCATGCCGTCTTGCAGCGACTCAAGTGTGGGCTGGACATCGAGACCGCGGTGTACGACGATGTCTATGACATCGGGCGAGTGCTCCTGGTGTTCCAGATAGTGTCGGGCATTCTGGGCCCTGGACTGCATACCCGCGGTGCTCGGCATTGTTAAAGAGGTGTCGTCCGTTCCTGCAGGCGGCGTGGCTGTTCCACCCCGAATGTTTGGCGTTCCAATCGCCGGCAGCGATGGTCGGGTGCGGCGCGTCCAGTGGCTGCCTCAGGATACTCGGCTCTGTGTTCCTCGGCATTAGTGTTCTTTACGTAGATGGCAGTGCACGGCGACGAAGTAGCTCCGAAGATGACGCTCTTCATCCGGTATTCATCGGGCAGGCCCTCCCGCCGGTCGTCTCTCCATAGGAAACGTTGCATGTACCTGTCTTCATCTAGAATAGTGACACGCAGGAACATATCCTTGATATTAGCTGTGACTGCGATCGAGCGTTGACGAAACTTCATGAGTACTGCTACGAGTGCCCGACACTGACTGCAGCAGGTCTGGTCCGGACAGTTTTCTTTCTATGTGTTCAAGTCGGGTGCGTGCAGACTGGAAGTTGTCCGGTGGGTGGATATTATCGGTCTTCCACAGCAGTCCGGTCTCGAGCCGCCCGTCGGGATCCGCTTCGTTTTGGCCTGTAGGATCTGCATGGCTCAGCGCTCAGCATCGGTAAAATACCTCCTGGCCTCTACCCCCAGTGACACCAAAGCGAAGTGTTGCTTCATCAGCTGTTCCATTGGCTCCTCCTCTTCGTGGCTGTGGATGTGGTGGATGCGATGTCGTTGTGCGCCCCCCAATTCCCGGAGCCCGTGGAGTACCCAACAGAGCGGCGTATGAGAGGCCACCGGTTGTTTGTTGTCGCCGTGACGCAGCTCGTCGCTTGCCAGTAGTTGCCAGTTGTCTTGACCCAGTAAGACTGTCGGTGAACCTTCTTCATATTGCAGCAGGTCTTCTTTATCTCGCAGGTGCTTGCAGGACTCCATGATGCACTCCCTGTGGTGACAGTCGTATGTTGGACATTGTTCGTGCCGTGATGCTGTGCAGCTTGGAGTGGAGGCCTCTGACACCGAACTTAACGCGCTTGGATTTCTCAGCGTCGATCTTTGTTCCCGCGACGCCTTCTATGTAAAAGGGTTCGACTGGTCCGTCGGATCCAATCTTCTCCGCTACCGCTGCGTCGATCAACGAGCACGTCGACCCGTCGTCCAACAAGGCGTATGGATTGCAGACGCCCCTCGGTCCTTTGAATTGCAAAGGAAGCATCTTAAGCAGCGCCTTTGTGTTGTTGGTTTCTCTTACTGATGCCACGGTGAAGTTTCGGTCTTCTATCTTCTCGGTGTGCGCGGTTGTAGTCGTGGGGCTATGCAACAGCTGGTGGTGTTTGTAGCTGCACCCATCTATGTTGCACAGCTTCGGCTTACACGAGTGATGAAACCGCCGCACCCTCAGGCACCGGAAACAAAGGCGATGTATCTTGGATTCTTGGCTAGTCATCTTGCAGATAACTTGGCAGTCTTGAGTTGTTGGCAGTCTGCAGGCTGATGTCCGCTTCGCTGGCATAGTGCACATCGTTCTCGTGCTTGTGGTGAAAAATCTTGAATGTGGAAAGCGCGCATCTGCTTCTTGGGTTCCCGCTCCCGCTGGGCTTCGAGAGAAGATCGTCGATCATCGAGTTGTTGAGTGCCTTCAATGTCGCTGTGACGTTCTGAACCCTGGATGCGAATACGCATATTTCTCTGGGTTGTTCGCTTATCTTCGGTAGGGCACGGAGTTTATTGAGCTCGACTATAGCTAGTGCGTCCGCTCTCCCGAAGCGTGACTGCAGCAGCCCCATGACCTCCCCGATGTCGGCGACCCGACGAACAGGCAGTAGGCGGCGTCCTTGGCTGCACCGCGCAGGCATCTTCGCAATCTTGATAGGTCCTCCGCTTCCGTGTAGAGTACAGCAGTCTCTTCATACGCCGTTTTAAAAAGCAACCAGTCGCTCGGTGGCCCGTTGAATGTCGGCAGCTCAGCCTGTCGCGGCGAGTGGACGGGTTGGATGGCGCGAGCTGCTAACGTAATGGCCGTCGCTAACTCGTAGTAGGTGAAGCTGACTGGTACTGTGATCTTCTCGACTTCCTTCTTCGGTTCTTATTTTTCAGGGAGTTTCTCGGTGTATGGGTTATTCTGTACCCAATGGTGGGTACTTTCCCCACGAATCGTTTCCCCATCTTCTATGTCGCTGTCGTCATCTGTTTCGAGCGCGGCGACGCGTGCGGCAGCTAGTTTGACTTTTTTTTCCATTAGTTCTAGTTGTGCCCTGGCCAGCTCCCTTTTCCTGGAGGAGCCGGCCTTCGACGGTGGGCGTGTGGTTCCCGACGGTTGGATCCGTCCTGACGGCTAGCTCCATCCTGACGGTTGGCTCTGTCGTGGCTGAAGACTCGGTTGTGGCTGAAGACTCGGTCGTGACTGACGATTCGGTCGTGGCGGTACCAATGGATTCTGTTGTGAAGTTACCACTGGACTCTGTGCTGCGTGATTCGGCGCACGATGCGGCGACGTCCTCGGCTGCAGGCTGGGCGGAGGTCCCTGAAGCTTTCGCCGAGGTCACGGTACCCGCCGTCGGCACCCGAGTACGTCGACCCCCGGACGAGCCTATGCTACTATTGCTGCTAACACCAAACCTGCTCCATCACAGGCTAAGCAGCAAAAAGGGGGGACGCAGATCCAGAGTGAAGCAATTCGTAAGGATCTGCCAAAGTTGCGTTCAGCTAAGAACCAGTGTGACGAGGAGGGTTTCGTGAAGGTTGAAAAGATGACGAAGAGGAAGCCCACTCATCCGAATAGATGTGGTACTGCATCGACCGGCCCGGACCGAATGCTGCAGCCGGCCAAACCGACGACGCTGCTGTACGTGTCCCAACTGCATGACTCTACAAAGGTCGAGGAGATTGTAGCGTACATCAGAATTAAAACCAACTGCAGATTGAGGGTTGAGCGATTGGAGTCTCGCCACAGTGTTAATTTAATTCGTATGTGGTAAGAGTCCCCACAGAACAGCTGCCAACCCTCATGAAGGAAGACTTTTGGCCGAGAGGTGTTGTATTCCGGCGATTTCGAGGCCTGCTACCAGACACCGTGCGCAACACGACGCCGAAGCCTCGTGTTACCTAGATAATGTATTGTTTATGTATAGTGATTATTTTAAGTCAATTTTATGTTGTATTGTATTATTGTATGTTATTTCCTTTATTATGAGAGCAGCGATGGCCGAGTGGTAAAAAACTCGCACCCTGACAAAGAAATTTTTAATGTGCGAATTTATCGCTGCTCCATGGTGATGGAAAATATCGTGATATTTAATTGATTACGATGTTTTCCATCGCCGTGCATGCCTGAGAGAAATTCATAATTTCTCGAAAGCATGACGTCCACCAATCCACACTTGGCCAGCGTGGTGGACTATGGCCTAAATCCCTCTCAATTGTGTGAGAAGGAGACCTGTGACCAGCAGTGGGACAAAAAAGGTTGAAAAAAAAATCCTTTATATGTATTAGTTTGTGATATTTAAATTTTTATCTATGTATTAATTTCTATGGTCCTTGGCCTGAAATAAATGAATAAATAAATAAAATAAAAAAATACTATATAAAAAAAACAAACAACACACATATTGATATCAAAATAATACGAAACAAGTAATATGTAATGTACAACACCTATTGACTATAAATTTTATACATAAGTTATCATGAGATAAGTCGCGAACAGTAATCATGCGATATTTAATCTAAACCAGTAGTCGCGAACAATAAGAATAGCAACGCCGCGCACTCAAGGGCACGAGCTGGCAACGCCGCGCCATCAAGGGCACGAGCTGGCAACATGTGCTAAATAAAATCGGCAAGTAGCCAGATGATCGGTATAATGAAAGTGAATATACGGCACCCTGTATATAGGCCCTCTAGCGTCAACACCGTGAACTAAAATATCCATTTTCAGACACATCCGAGCCAATTTGGAGTCCATCACAAAAATTGATATGGTATCCCTATCGCCATCTATGATCAAATGGTGTAAAAAATCAAGCAAATTAATCTGACGTCCATATATCGGACGTCGAAAGTCGGTGGTCGCCACATTAAATGCAATTAATGTCATGTTGGACGTCAAATAGGTTCCGGGATATATATATATATATATATATCTCAACATACACATATACATATACACCATATAATATACAATACATACTACATACCCAATAAAATTATGGAAATATAATTCTGAAATCTGTCGACGAGTACATCTACCTGGGACAAGCGTTCCGTATGGGTAAGTCCAGCTTCGAGAGAGAGGTAACTCGTAGAATCCAACTCGGTTGGGCAGCGTTCGGGAAATTACAAAGTGTCTTCTCGTCCAGAATACCTCAGTGCCTGAAGTCGAAAGTTTTCGAGCAGTGTGTGTTGCCAGTGATGACCTACGGCGCTGAGACGTGGTCCTTTACAGTTAGCCTTTTCCACAAGCTCAAGGTCGCTCAGCGAGCGATGGAGAGGGCTATGCTTGGTATTTCTCTACGCGACAGAATTCGTAATGATGAAATCCGTAGAAGAACTAAGGTTACCGACATAGCTCTCAAAATCTGCAAGCTGAAGTGGCAATGGGCAGGCCATATAGTTAGGAGGACCGACAACCGATGGGGAAGAAAGGTCCTTGAATGGAGACCACGTCTCGGCAAAAGGAGTACAGGCCGCCCTCCAACCAGGTGGACTGACGACCTGAAGAAGACAGCGGGTAGTCGCTGGATTCAGAAGGCCCAGGACCGGGAGGAGTGGCGAACGTTAGGGGAGGCCTATGTCCAGCAGTGGACAATAAAAGGCTGATGGATGGATGGATGGATGGAATTCTGAAATATTGTTTCTTATCTTACTAAGGAAAGATAGTGTTCTTTCACATGTTTCTTGAAAGTAGTTATGGTCTTGCAATTTCTGATGTTAGGCGGTAGTGAGTTCCACAATCTTACTGCGTGAATTTATTATTATTTTTAAAATGTCAGTTCATTATAGGTTATAATTAGGGCTACCATCACCTAAATTTGCGACGCCGTATAAACACGGCAAAAATCCCGGACATCATTATAATTTTTTAATTCCATTTGATCGTTGACTATTTTGCCGAGCCTTCTTGAATGCGGGTTATTGTGGATGAGTTTTTAATTAAGATTTATTTCGATTTATCGCTTATCCATAATAAATTAAGTTTTTAACAAAAAAATAGAACCGACTTCAAACGGTAAAAAATAAAATTGTTCAGTACCTACTTCTTCTTGCTAATGTAATGACTCTTACTTAAAACTATTTTTGGAGTCAGGCCCTTACTAAAATGTCGTCGTACCATTCGTTCTAAATGGGCACCGACAGTACAGACAGAGGACTGTATCTACTTCTACTTGCTTATGGTAATGACTGTTAAAACTATATTGGAGTCGGTGCCCATTCAGAACGAAAGGTACACTATATTTACTAAGACAGGACATTTTACTAAGGGCCCGACTCCAAAAATAGTTTTAATAGTCATTACCATAAGCAAGAAGAAGTAGGTACTGAACAATTTTATTTTTTACCGTTTGAAGTCGGTTCTATTTTTTTGTTTAAAACTTAATTTATTTCACTCTTTTTAGTAATTTTAAATAATTCTGCACATAATGTATATAAGCATAATTGGAAATTTTTTCACTTAATTTCTAAACGTTAAAGAGATATCTTTTATAATCATGTGTTAGCAATAATACGACTTTTCACTATTTCAGGGATTTATTTCTCTTTTAGATTCACAAACTGTTGTTAGGAATAATACACCTTTTAACTATTTCAAGGATTTATTTCTCTTTTAGATTTACAAACTGTTACCCTCAAGGTATCTACTAGACTCGACTTCCATAAAACCGTGTGTCAAATGTGTCATTACAAGCCTATTTTTACCGGAAGTTCTACTACATAACGTCGGACATATTTGTTTACAATAAGTTTTAACTTTGATCAATGCAATACTTTAATACCTAATAATAAACCAAATATTTAATTAATAATATTAGACAGTTTCTAACAGTCGGCCTTTCCTGACATTTTCACGTCTCGTGAAACCGCTGAATATAGTAAAAATAAACAGTGTAAATCATTTCATAAATCAAAGTTATTAATTTAGATCTTACTATACATACTTCAACTCAGCTGTGTTGTACTGTAGAAATCCAGGTGGAGTCAATAAGACGAACATTTACAGGATTGCGACTTAGAAAAGCAATACCAATTTTGACGTATTTGTATGGACCTGGGTTATAGCGCTTTTAATTATCAACTGCTTATGATCACTATGCATCTGTACAATGCTTTGGATACCTGATTTCAAATTGTCGATTAGGTCTCTTAGTGATACTAGTTCCTTCAAATATTATGCCGCTAAAACGAGTAGAGTAAGGTTGTCTCATTATAACCAAAATAAACGTGCATTGATTCTAATACATATGCATATAGTAAAACTACGCCTGAAATGATTTTCATGCTGTCTATATTGACGAGATAACGTCTTTTACCGAAAAATATAAAATGTAAATTTAACTCTTCTTTGTAAATGTTATACTAAATAATAATTTTGTGATAATATTCAATTCAATTCATAAAAGTATGCAATCTTTCTTCAATGTTTCTTTATACTTAACGTTATCACGTAAAACTACCGTCCGTAAACCGGCCTTACAGGCAAACAAGTTTTCACTGCTACTATCCCCGCATAACAGGGGCGGAATAAGAAAATTTATAACTAATCTTTACGAAAAAAATAAATAAATAGGGAGAAAGGTTATATAAAGAATTTGCATCATAAAAAAATATTGAGGGTACTCGTCAATTTTGAATACCTATTTTATGACAAGTACATACCTATCGCATTTCTTTGTTGGAAGTTTGCACTTGAAATGCGGAAGGCCTTCTTCACTACACTTATAACAATTAAAGCAGAAAAACGATCAATATGGCCATCAGATCTAATTGAACTAATTAAGTCTTTCAATGTATCTAATAACTTCGCTTCAGAAAAATACGGTACTTGCTCTTCAGCTAGTCTTGTGTAGTACGCGTACGATGTACTATTAGGTGATGTTACGCAGCACTGTACTACAAGTAACGTTAGCAAATAGAAATTCCTAATCGGACATTTCGGACAGTCGTACACTAAGCGCGTCTCACTTTAACATGCATGTAGCGCAAATGTCCGACTGTCCGCTTAAGAAATCCCGAACCGAACAAATGCTTAAGCTACAAGAATGACATTTTGATATAATTACACCGCGCCGGTACTCATACGCGGTAGGTACAATGAATGATTGTTGATGTTGTTATGTCACAGTCAACTTTGCTGCGCGTGAATAAATTGTTTGTAAATCTGTAATCCATATAAGTTGTATTTTAATAATATATCGACAGTTCGTTGTTTCTGGCATGATTATATTTAAATGAGGATTGTTGGTTTATAAATATAAAATTATGTACCTAAATAGATTTAATTTTCGAATACGCCATTCTAACTCATTATACCGTATCTAACTAGAACTTAATATTATCTACAATTTTAATTATTAGTAATTAGGTAATCATACCTACTCATTTCAATACTTAGAATGATAGTTCTGGGTCTGTTAAAGCTTGAAAGAAAATCAAATTGGGTTCGACCGGTTATTACGCTGGTCGCTGTTTGATAAGGATAACTGTACTATTAGTACTAAATGTACTAATAAGACGTACTAGTACATTATCCCAAACGTACTAATACAGAGCAAACTCGCAGACGTCCGATTAAGCACAAGACTGTCAGTCAGCCCGTAAATCTGCACTGAGGTGCGCTGCAATTCGTTCGTCTGCCTCGACGCATTTGCGTGCGCGAGCTATACCGCTCTTGCTCGACATGCTGGGCCATTCTCGCCTCGACGCGCTGCACCGCTTTCGGACCCTTTTCGTCTATTGCGTCACTATTGGACGACACCAAGATTTGGATAATTGATTGTTTCCCATTATATCACTGAAATATAAAATAAAACTAAAAAGTAAAATGTTCACGACATGTCATATAAAATGGAAAGTATTTGTCATAATTTATTATTGATTTTTATTATTATCATATCATATAAATTAATAAAAACGGTCTAAGAAAAGAAATGTTTATAGATTGTACAAGAAAATAAAAATTCTTGATATCCAATTCGAGAAATTATATTATCTATAAAGAAAAAGAATGTTATTTAAGTATTTTTTCAAATACCCGTCCTTATGTCAATTTCGTTTTATTGATTGAATAATAGCCAATGATATTATATATCATTGATAATAACACTTGTTTTAATATCAACTATGGATTTAAACTAAAACGTACCTTCAAATTCACTGGGCGCCGAGTTCTGATATCGAGAAAAAAAAATCCTCGATACTATCCCGCTGCTGATCTGTTAGCAATAATACGACTTTTCACTATTTCAGGGATTTATTTCTCTTTTAGATTCACAAACTGTTGTTAGGAATAATACACCTTTTAACTATTTCAAGGATTTATTTCTCTTTTAGATTTACAAACTGTTACCCTCAAGGTATCTACTAGACTCGACTTCCATAAAACCGTGTGTCAAATGTGTCATTACAAGCCTATTTTTACCGGAAGTTCTACTACATAACGTCGGACATATTTGTTTACAATAAGTTTTAACTTTGATCAATGCAATACTTTAATACCTAATAATAAACCAAATATTTAATTAATAATATTAGACAGTTTCTAACACATGTTTATCTAATAGCCATCTTATAGCCTGAAAGAATACTACTATCAGTCCACCTGAACGTATAAATTAATGAAAGAATTTGCTCTCAGCTCCTAACCGTTGAGGAGTTGTACCTTCAATCATCAGCTTAGCAACATGAGGTGATAATTACCGGACATAAATATTTGTATTATGTTAAAAAATATGACTAAAAGAATGTGTGTGCCTTTTAAGTTTCAGTGTTTCCCTCGATTTCCCTAGTATCAAATCATCAGATTTTGCCATGGTGACAGTTGAACCACCTCAGGAATGTAAGATTTCCAACAAAAAAACATTTTTTGAAAGAATTTGCTCTCAACTCCTAACCGTCATAGTACCTTCCATCATCAGCTCAGCAACATCACATGATGATAATTAAACACGAATGTCTTTTTTGCTATAGTAAGAATATAAAAATAAATTGATGTGCTATAAAATTTAAATGTTCCACTCGATTTCTCTGGGATTCCATCATCAGGCTTTGACTTGGTGACAGTTGGACCACCTCGGGAGCGTAAGCTTTTGAACAAAAAAACATTTATTGAAAGAATTTTCTCTCAACTCCTAAACGTCATAGTACCTTCCATCATCAGCTCAGCAACATGATATGATGATAATTATACAGAAATGCCTGTTTTGCTTTAGTAAAAATATGAAAATCATTTTGTTGTGCTATAAAATTTGAATGTTCCCTTCGATTTCTCTAGGATCCCCTCATCAGACTTTGACTTGGTGAAAGATGGTCCACCTCAGGAATGTGAGATTTCGAATAAAAAACTATTTATTGAAAGAACATGAGATTATGATTACTATGCACATAAAATTCGAGAGTTCCCCTCGATTTGCCTGGGATCGCATCATCAGATCCTGATTTGGTGACAATAAATAATAAAATTTTCTTTTCATTTCCTTTCATCAAATTTTTCAATTTTCCTAAGTAAATTTATTTAAACATCTTAAATTGTCAATCTAAAATTATGGGCGGAGAGCAAGTTCGCGTGGCTCTGCCTTTTCGAGGCCATTGTATAATATCCCAATGTCAGTTATGAATGCCAATGCCAATATATTAAGCATCATAACAAAATATGATGTGGCAATATAAAAACAACGCATTTTATTAACGGCCGAATAGGTACAAATTAGTAGTATTTAGTAGTCGTTATCATTAGTCTGAAATTATTTACTCAAATGTAAATTTCATAAGCTGCACTAATTCTTGTGTATATATATCCCACCAAACATATTTTCGCGTAAAATGTTGCCAAGACGAGACCGTAATGGCGAGCTCTGTCAAAAAGTTACGAGTATCAGGTCACACGTAGAGCCAAGCTTCAAACTCTACGCGCCCTAACTCTACTAGTACTAAATTCACAAAAACTGTACACTTTAGCCGTACAAGGATCTAGGGGATTTGTGTACATATTTCTTAGTACTGAAAAATTCCCGTTTTATAAATATAGATTTGAATTTGAATAAATAATATTTATTACGCATAAATGTCAAGTTACAGCGTGATTTACAAAGTAAGTCATATAAGAGTTCTACCTACATAAACATATTTATACAGAAGAAATATTTTCTTTCAATTTATTAATTTTTAACGAGTTTTTATATCATATTTCTTCACCATGTACATCGGAATATCAAAAATTATGGGACAAATATATATATGTACTTCCTATCCGGTGGCTAAATACAAAGCTTCATGATTTTTATCTTCGATGATAACAAAATTTTATAGAATTTTCCATCCCTTAAAGAGATTAAAAATCTCTTTAAGCCTATTTTAAACTATCCTATTTCCTTTTCCACTCTATAATTGGTTCAAAAGTTTAGGCGTGAAAACGTATCAGAAACACACACACAGACAGACAGACTTACTATATATTATAATATTAATATTAGTGTAATAATACCTAAACATGCAGTATATTAAATATTTTCATAAATAAAGTTTTGTATCTAGAACTAGCCTGATTACTTTTCTGGCAATTTCTCAAATACAAGAAGCTCCCGTGTATCCGAATCGCGTTAATCTTATTTTTCCGATTTTCGTAGCTGAAATTGGTGACCTGATTGTTGGTGCCGCTGCAGCTGCAGACATCCGAGATCAACACTTGACAAATATTATTTTTGAGTCAATTACATGCAGGAGTATTTGGTCACAACCACATCAATAACATTTTACGTTTACGTACGGTCTTCGCGGTGTTGACATAATTCCGGGCGTTTTATGACTGAGAATAGGGGATTCGGTTTCCGGTATATCCGAAATATTCATTATCTGAATCGGACCCCGTTCCGATCAATTCCGATAAACAGGATTGCAACAGTACAAGTCCCATCTGTATGATTGTTAGACTTTTTAGACAATTTGACGACCCACGTGGTGTAATGGTTGCCATGCCGGACTGTCGATAGAAGGGTTCCGGGTTCGGTTCCCGGCGAAGCAGAAATTTGAATGATGAGTTTATTTCTATTCTTGGTCTGGGTGTTTGTATTTCTGTCTTTGTGTGTGTCCATGGCACCCACGACACAGGATATCCTACTGTCGGGCTATGAGTGTGAAGCGTTATTATTTATTTTATTTTATTAATTGTGTTAAATCTATATCCTTCTGACTAAATTAATACCAATATTATTCTAAAAACGATTCTAATAGACAGATAACAGTTAGTAATTCACACCTTAGTGCTGACAACTGGAAGTATACCTTCATGCTGTTAGCACTAGTACTGTTCTATATCGCAGTGGGTTAATATTTTTAAAGGTTTTATAAGATTCCGTATTTGCCAACGTTATAAAAGTCGACTCACACAGGCGCGCACGCGCACAGCACTACTACAACCAGAGCCGATTGGACATTGTGAAAAAGAATATTTATAAACAAACTTACAGGAGCCGAGGGCGAGGACCGCAAGGGTGAAAAGGGGGATGAGAGGCGCCATGGCGTCGCGGCGTCTTCAGCGCGACTACACCTGCTGCTCAGCGGCCGAGGTGTGTCGCCGACGGTCAAGCACCATCGCGGCCGGTGTGTCTTCGCTTCGCTCGCCCTCCCCACCCATCTCCATACCGGAATCATCTCATCACTGTTGAGCTTTCAGTGTTTCATATTAAATTGTAAATAAAAAATAAAACGTCAAAACCGCTGCGGTTGTCAATTGCGCATTATTAGCGGTCGCTTACCAATAAATGTAGCAGCTTTTTGCCTATCTGTTTATTTTTAGTTTATTTCTTAATCGTTCCTTTTTACATTCCAATAAAATATACTGCTTCAAAATTCATGGGAATGAATTTACGTAACGTACGTTATAATTAAGTATTTATTCGTCAGTTTTCTATCTACTGATTGAGATAATCCCTCGTCTCACCCAAGGCTCTGGACTTGTTTTATAGTTTGATCGTTCGAATATTAAATTACTTGTAACACTTTTGTACAATAATTACATCACGGCAACCCATTAACAAGAAAATTCAGAATGATCTTCAAAGTACACACGTAGGTACAATGACAGTAGTTTGGCTGGCTATCGTGAACTGTGTATTGATTTTAGCTTTAAGTAAAGTTGACCATTTCGACTGATATCCGACACAACGAAATCACTTATCACACGGTCTCGTAACTTTATAGTAACAACTCCCTACGTTATCTACGTCGTGACGAAACTTTTATTTATGGGCTCTTCAAATTTCTTTGGTCACCATCGCATTACAGTGAAACAAGCCAATTAGACATGCAGAAGTAACATTAAGATAGCAACTAACAGGTTTTGAGTGTTACGGCAAGGGCAACGTTGCCCAACAAGCGGGGGCGGTGTCTCAGCTTCGCTGTCCGCTTTCAAGACGCGCCCTTTGGAATATTGTTGACATAATTAACTGTATTGATTGAGAAATTTTATAATATTGTTAATAATAAAGAATATCTACTAGCTGTGTTGTAATTAAAGGATATCATGCGATCATAATAATAAATAAATAACGCTTCACACTCATAGCCCCACAGTAGGGTAGATATACCCTGTGTCCTGGGTACCATGGACACACACAAAGACAAACACAGACCCAGACCGAGAACAGAAATTTAAACTCATCATTCAAATTACTGTTTCGCCGGGAATCGAAACCGGGACCCTTTGATTCGGCGTGGTAACCATTGCGCCACGCAGGTCGTCAAGATTTTATTTAAAGTTACAAACAAACTCTTATTAACTGACCTTTTTAAAAATGAAGAAAATTCTAAGAATCCTCATTGAGGAACATACGCGCCAAACAGCTTCTTGGGTCCAGTAGCTTTAACTGTGCATTGTCTATTACTCACTCAGTCGTTCACTCATAAAGAGGAGTTTTATATGTATTGACTGATAAGTAAATTATGAACATTTCTAGTTAGCTATAGCTTAATAGAAACAAAACAAACTTCCTGCTGAAGTGGACTATAATCCGCCTCGACTGTTGTCTCAACTAAAAAGAAGAAATATATTTTTCAATGTAATCTTGATAGAGGTACTTATTGAAAAGCTTCAAGCACCACACGCTTTTTAACAATAACTAATGTATATTTTATTTATTATTTTCTTCTTCTTTGTTGAGATAATAATTTTAACTATATTTTTTTTGCGGATAAGATCAATAAAACTACGGCTCCGACCTTCATGTGTAATATACGAGGGGGGATCAAAAAGTAGTGAGAACGACATACTCCTTAATAAGAAATAAAATAAATACTGGCAGGCATAGCTCAGATACATATTCGTAATATTAAAAAAGAAAAAAAATCTTCGATTCTCTTTTGTTTTGTTCTGAATGTAGACATTTGTTTGCTTCGTGTCGGAACGTGTTCTCGAAAATGGAGAAAAACGAAGTGCGAGCCGTTATTAAATACCTCTGTTTAAAAAAGTTAACGACGCAAGAGATTCATTGGGATTTGGAGGCAACATTAGGAGAGTCTGCTCGGGCCGTATTCCACCGCAAGGTGGGCTTCTCAATTTCGAGTAGGGAGAACGAGCGCGGAAGACGAACATCGTTGCGACCGTCCATCGACATCAGTTACCCAAGAAAATGTTGCGAAAGTCGAGAAAATTGTATTGAGCGATCGAAGAGTTACCATCCGATACTTAATCCAAGAAACAGGAATTTCATATGGAAATATTCAATCCATATTGAAACAATCTTTAAATATGAGAAAAGTCTCCGCAAGATGGGTGCCGAGAATGTTAACCGACAGTCAGAAACAAAATCGACTTGACATTTCAAAGACATTGTTGGACAAGTTTCAAGAAAATTCTGAAAATTTTTGGTCTCGTTTCATAACAATGGACGAAACGTGGGTCTATCATTTTGATCCCGAGACAAAACAGCAATCTTCGCAATGGAAACGGCCATCATCACTGACCCCGAAGAAGTTTCATGCCGTGGCATCGGCTGGCAAGGTTATGGCCTCAATATTTTGGGACTCAGAAGGGATATTGTTGATTGCCTGGAGCGTGGAACCATTATTACAGGCCAATATTATGCAGCTTTAATTCCTAAGTTGAGGAATGCCATCAAAGATAAAAGGAGAGGGAAACTTCGAAGGGGCGTGCTGTTTCATCACGGAAACGCACCCGCGCACAGGTCGGCAGTTGCGATGGCTGCCATTCAGCGAGCTGGCTTTGAATTGGTTGACCACCCCCTTATACACCAGATTTGGCGCCTAGCGATTTTTATCTGTTCCCCAAGTTGAAAGAATACTTAAAAGGAAACAGGTACGAAGACGATAACGAGGTGATGGATGCCGTGGAGAGCTTTTTGCAGGACCAAGACAAAACTTTTTTTTGAAAGGGATTGAAGCCTTAGAAAAGCGCTGGACTCGGTGTGTAGAGAGACCTGGAGACTATGTAGAAAAATAAATTATTAAATGAAATGAAATGAAATGAAATGAAATGAAATGAAATATTCTTTATTCACTGTACGGTTCCTTTACAAACTCTTAGTGAACGTTATTTTTTTTTGTTCTGTCTGCTCTGGGTGCGCTTAGGCAATGCTGAGCTGAAGAAAAGAGCAGACGGAGAAAAACTTCAGCCCTGTTTTAAAATATGGGGTATACAATAGCTAACTTTCTTACAGAGTAGCTATGGGCCGATAAGGAACATACGTGACAGCTACCGCATGTGTCAATGTCGTCCCACAGCCACCTGCTAACATAGGCAGTTTAATTCATTTAAGTCTATTACATCAGTTATAGAAACAGCCTTGTGGGACTACAGCTCAATCCCAAGCCTTTTTATCAATTAAATAGTCCTTAAGATCGTAATAAGCCTTGCGGCACAGGACTTGTTTGACTTTTTTTTTAAATCTGTGAAAAGGGAGGGATTGAACATTTTTCGGGATTTTATTGTATATTCTGATCGACATCCCGATAAAAGAGTGGCTCTTTTTGCGGAGCCTACACTTGGGGAATGCAAGTTTGTGGCCATTCCTTGTCGAAACACAGTTCGAACTATGTAGATCCAAAAAGGTCATAAATTCATGTTTGTTTTTACGAACATACATTATATTTTCATAAATATATTGCGATGCAAATGTTAGTATATTAGTCTCCTTAAATTTTTCTCTCAGTGATTCTCTAGAATTTAATTTATATATTGCGCGAATAGCCCTCTTCTGCAAAATAAATATTGTGTCGACATTAGCTGCATTTCCCCACAGTAAAATACCATACGACATTATACTATGGAAATAACTAAAATAGACCAGTCTAGCCGTATCGACATCTGTAAGTGATCTTATTTTTTTAATTGCAAAGACGGCAGAACTTAGTCTATTCGCTAACCGAGAGATATGGGGTCCCCATTGAAGCCTAGAATCAACAGTTAATCCAAGAAATACAGCTTCATCAACAAAGCTCACTTCCTCGCCATTCAATTGTGGTTTTACAATATTTTCTTTAACATTAGCTGGTGAAAACTTAATACAATTGGTCTTTTTGTTATTGAGTAGTAGGTTATTTACATTAAACCAATTTACCACCTCAGAGAGAGCATTGTTCACATCGTCATAATTTTCAGTTTGTCTATTAGTTTTAAAAATTAAGGAAGTATCATCTGCAAACAATACTATCTCGTGATTATTCTCCACCATATATGGCAGATCGTTAATATATATTAAAAATAGGAACGGACCGAGTATTGAGCCCTGTGGGACCCCCAAATGAACTACAGACCCGTTTGACATTTTACCGTTCACTTCAACCCTCTGGATCCTATCACTCAAATAAGACTCCAGAAGCCTGAGCGCGGTTTCTTTGATGCCATAGTGATTGAGTTTCCTGATTAATGTTTCATGGTGCACACAGTCAAATGCCTTAGATAGGTCACAAAAGATACCTAAAGCATCCCGTGACCCCTCCCAAGCATCCACTATGGTCTTAAAAAGCTCTACTCCGGCATCTGTGGTTGAGCGACCCCTCGTAAAACCGAATTGATTTTTATGGATAAGTCTATTATTTGTAAAGTGTTTTAGAAGTTGTTCCAAAATTATTTTCTCAAAGATTTTACTAATTGAGGGCAGAATTGAAATTGGTCTAAAGTTGGAGGGATCTGAAGTACTGCCCGACTTAAATAAAGGTATCACTTTACTATGTTTCATTAGATCAGGAAAGTCACCACTTTTAATACAGTTATTGAATATTATAGCTAAGTGGGGTGCTATTAAGTCAATTATTGAACTAAGAATTTTTACAGAGATACCCCAAAGATCAGTAGTGTTCTTAATTTCTAAAGTCTTAAATATCTTTACAATGTGTTTAGCGTCTACGGGCCTGAATGTAAACTTACATTTGCATTCGCTTACATTTTTCTTAAGCAATGATTCGGCGGCTTCAGGGGAAGACCTAAGCGATTTAGTCGTCGAGACCGGAATGTCAGCAAAGTATTTTTCAAATGTTTTTGCTACAAGTTCGTCTGATTCAATGACGGTATCGTCCACAATAAGTTTATAGACACGATAACGGTCATTGACTCTTCCAGTCTCGGCGTTAATAATGTTCCAAGTCGTTTTAATTTTATTCTTACTAGATTTAATTTGGTTACCAATATGCAATGACTTGGCCGCGATACATACTTGCTTAAACAATTTTGAATAATTTCTAACGTGTGCACAAAAGGACTCGTCTCGATTATACGATCTCTCTTCATAGAGATCATATAATTTTTGTCTACTTTTATGTATCCCTAAAGTCGCCCAATCACTGAATGATTTACAGTTTTTAGGAGAGATTGTTTTTGATGTAAAAACAGTATTATATATTTTGTGTATCTGAGAACATAATGCCCCATAATGTTTATTTACATTATTATGGGCCCGAATACGAAACCCATTTTCAATAGCACATCTAAATCTCTCCATGCGTTTTTTAGTCACTGGAACGACCACCTTGCTCTTACTAACCTGTCTGTCCATCCTGTAATTAAAGCAAACTAATTGGCCACAATGATCAGAGCCTAAGTTGTTTATTATCATAGATTGCGCTGGTGACCCATCTGTAAAAATATTATCTATACAAGTTGCTGTGGATTGTGTAATCCTAGTTGGTTGTGAAAACACGTTAGTAAGATTACAGCATTTTAATACAGATAAAAACTTTTTGCTTAGGGCTGAATCCTCCAATATATTTATATTAAAATCACCACAAATAACTATGTCCTTCTTCTTTTTAGTATTGTTGCACAATTTATCCAGTAATTGTTCTAAAACTGACTCAAAGGTATCATACAAAGAGTTTGGAGGTCTATAAATACAAACAATAATACAATTTAATAACTCCACACAGGCTATTTCTATAGTTCGTTCAATAGAAAGGCTCACGATGTCTTGACGAACCTTAAACTTTAGGTCCTTACTTACAAAAATTAACGAGCCACCACGTAAGGCTGTCTGCCTACTGAACGAACTTGCGACTTGGTGCTTATCAAAGTTAAAAACAAGTTGGTAATCTTTCAACCAATGTTCTGTAATACACATAATATTAATATTGTATTCCTTTAAAAATAATTCTAATTCTAATTCTTTGGATAGCAGACCTTGGATATTTTGATGCACCAAGTTTAGACATTTATTATTTCTTATTATATTACTTGACAAAGGGCATATACACGTATTTATACAGTTGCTAGAGATTGATGTCTCTGTTGTCTCATCATTTAATTTAAATGGTTTTGATAATGGTTTAAACTTTTCAATGCAGTAGTACTACAAGTATTACTACATGTCGATTAAGTTATCAATAGTCATTATATTCAATCTCATCCTCATTACTTTTTGATCCCCCCTAGTATATTAAATATTTACATAAGTGTTTACATATATTAAAACCAAGTAGCCCTAAATATTGTATATACCCGAAGAACGCCATGAGTTCTTGAGCTGTAAATTAATACGTAGGCAAAATTTCACCATAACATAGAGGACTGAAAATTAAGTTTAAGAATCTGTTACATATATGCACACATGTCAAGTTAATATATATGTAAAGCGAGTTAAAAAGTACTCAGTAGTTATAAATAGAATGTACTTGATTTATGGATTTATTTCTTTTTATTACCCGGTGATAAAGTATAAACAACATTCTATACTTGTTTTTATAAAGTTCAAGAAACAAAAACGTCAGTGTCTAGAATTCTCTTTGTCATAATAAACAATAAGAGACATGTATTCGTATATAATGAACTTTAAGATTTAAGGTATTAAATTTCATCAGACTACATCAATATGTACTTGGCTGCAACCCTTTTTGCGTCCCACTGCTGGGCACTGGTCTCTTCCCATTGTTGGGGAGGCCTGGAGCTTACTCCACCACGCTGCTCCAATGCGGGTTAGTGGAGATGCGGGTTAGTGGCCAACCCGCTGTCGGATGTTTTTAAACCGCCCACAAGGCCTCCGACAAGGTTTAACGACTGTCATCTATCGACAACAACCGGGACCGACGGCTTAACGTGCCCTCCGAAGCACGGAAACTTATATGTACTTACATACTCGTATATCTTATTTATTTATTTATTTATTTATATGCTTTATTGCACACCATAACAGTAAGATGATCACATACAGTTTATTTACATTTTAATACTTTTAGTGAACAAAAGGTGTATATTTTATTAAAATATCATCAGTTTTAAGAATTTTATAAGAATATATTACCTGCATGCTATAAAGTCGTATATTGCTTCTAAACTGTTGATCCGAAATATTATCTATAATGATAAAATGAGTCAGAAGTTAGATTTTCTGACATAATAATACAATAATTTATTATGAATAGCGATTATTAGTGTTATGCAGTCCGATGACAAAACACAAATAAATGTGAGTCAAGCTCGTGTATGGAGGGTTCTGTACAATTGTGTAGTTGACAGTTTTTTGAAGTTATACTTCTTTTGGCGCGATTGGGGAAAATGATGAGAGTGATTTTTTCAGGATGCGCACGCACATCGACAGAAAAAAGCCACAATCTGAAATTAGTTGCTATTCAAACCGATAACTATGTTCAAGTTGTTGTTGTCAGTACAATTAAACAGCGTGAATAAATAAAAAATATAATAGTGTTTTTATTAAATGAAATGAAATGAAATAATCAATTATATATACGACGGTGATAGATATTTGCTGATAATTTATTAGTATATATATTTATTTTGAATATTTGTGATAAATGTGGTTTTAATATAATAATTTACTAAGTGTGAGAAAGCTCTATATTCAACAAATAATTTTAATGAGGCACAAAACAGTAATTATACATGCAAACACGAAGGAAAAAAGAAGAGCAAACATCGAAATAGTGTCAGATGCTGTTAGGACTAAATTTGCTAGTCACCAATATAGTAAGCAATCGATATACATTTACAAAAAGATAAACAATCTGATAAAAATATATTCACTGAACACCTATGAACTTAAAAAGTCCCTAAGTGACTGGCTAAATAAATTAAATTATGAAGAGATAGAGGCACTATTTGAAGTTACAAACTAAAGTCACTCCTACATTAAAATTTCTATTCACATACAACACACACACAGACACACACACACTCACACACACACACACACACACACACACATTTGTGTTAGATTTAGTGTTAGTTAAGTTCTAATACTGAGTTTTAAGATTTATGTATGGAAGAGCGGGACATCCTGGCACAGGTATGTTATTTACTTAAAAGGATGTCCCAACAACGGAATAATGTACTGACAAACTCAATGTTATCAATAAATAATTTTTCAATTTTTCAAAAAAAAAAATTTTTTCAATAAACTAAGAGCATTTATAGATTTGAGGTTAATTGTCGGTACGTATAATTTATTTACAATCGAAAATTATAAATTATTATTTACACTAATTCATATCTGTCTAGCTATAATCTTTTGCAGGTTTCTCTTAAACTAATAAGAAGTATAACTTCTAACGCGTGTACATTTAAGTACACACTCTTTTTTTTAATTTGAATGGAATAGCAGACGGACATGCAGGCCACGTGGTGTTGAGTGGTCGCTGCAGCCCATGGACATACACAGACAAACAACCTCAAGCAAGCTTAAGTATTTTCTGTGGTTGTAAGCAGTTGCGCTGTACGAAGGCTGACGATTGCCTAAATCAGGCCGTTTTGGAAAATCTTCAATATACTCGTATTTTATTAATTAAGACCACAAATGTTATAGACAAAGGCAAAGACAAAGACATTTATTTGCACAAAATATGGGTGTTTACAAAGTTCTTTATACATATTTAGTTCGCCATATTTACCTTCTTGAGGTATGCAAATATTACAGAGCTAAAAATATAAAAAGAGAATAACTTAATTATAACACAATAATTATAAAATGTACATTAACATCTTTTTTTAACACGCTTAAAAATCTTCTTTTAACTTCATTTTCATCTACTTCTAAGCGTCTGATTAACTTGAAAATTTGCACAGGAGTCAAGAGCCGATGATGACAATGCTTTTGTGAAAATACGAACTAAAAAGTAAAAAATAAGAAGAAAATGTATTTTACTGTAAAAAAAAAGCGTGGGGTGCATGGTGTCAATAGTATCTTAAAAACTACCCCACGCTTTATTTTACAGTAATTTACTTTTTCGTTCGTATTTTCACAAAAGCGTGTTTTTTAGTTTTTTAAACTATATTATTTATTTTCTAATATTTTGGGCTGTGATACTTCCCGTCGTTTGATTTATAAGATCTTAACAATGTTGCATCATTCATACGTTAATTTCACAGTTCATACATTTCCTCATTGACGTTAAGTTTTTCTTCTCTTTTAAATGCGGGCCCCTAACGGCAGCCGCAACCTTCACCGGAGCACCCTCGTCCTCGCCGAGAGCGCCCACTCGAGACACCTATGGTCATCAACGAGGACGTTTCCTTAACACTGAATAAAGAATCAATGAAGATGCTTAATTTAGCTTATTTTAACATATAAACATCTAAACTCTACAGCAGCGATGGCCGAGCGGTAAAACGCGCCGTCTCCGACATCCATACTTAATATTATAAATTCGAAAGTAACACTGTTTGTTTGTCTGCAACGCTTTCCCGTTTAAACCACAAACATTTTCAATAAAATTTGGAACACAGATAGAAAGGATCCTTGGAAAGGACATAGGACATAGAAAAGGTTTTGTCCTACGGGATCCTATATCACAGGTCCACACGATCGAAGCCGCTGGCTAAACGCCTGTGATTTTAATATGGCAATAGGTAGTTACGTTGTATTTCAAATATATGTAAGAAAGATAGAGATATAGGCTGGAATAGCAAATAGGTTATTTTTTATCCTACTGGGACCTATAAAACGGGTCCTCGCGGGGTGGAGATATAAAGTTACAACCTCCGGCGCGTACCTCTGACAAAGATTTTTTTAGTGTGTATTTATTGCTACTCCACTATGAGGTCTATGAGAGAAAATATCACATTATTTTCTCTATATTGTTCAAGTACCACTTAGGGGGTTTTAGCGACGTAAATATTTGCTATCTGCAAATTGCTGTGATTAAAAAAACATAAAAAAAACGGCAAATTGTTTGTAAAGTAGGTTTACGATCGAGATGTTTACGTGATAACGTCCGCACGAGAAAATCTCCCTTCGTTTGTATGCCGCTAGAGTGAGAGAGACGGAAGATCGGTCCACTCACTCGAACGCTATGCCAGCCTCCGCTCGTGAGGATTCCGCGTGACAAGTTTCACGGAATGACTGGCAGCGCTCGAGATGAGACGGGAGATCGGTCCGTCTCTCTCTCGTTATACCTGCGATCGCGCTCGTGAGGTTTTGGTGTGACACAAGTTTCTGAACATGTCTCCCGACTAAAACGATTTTAAAGACGTTATCACGTCAAAAAATCTCACGATATAACTTTTCATATATAAAATGTTGGCAAGACGAGGCCTTATAGTTCGCACTACAAAAAGTTATCAGTTCTTATGTAGAACCAACCTTTTATCTCTACACGCCCTAACTCTACAAGTCCTGATTCCTCAAACCTATACCTACGAGTATAAATAAATAAATAAACGTTACACACTCATAACCCCACAGTAAGTTAATTAATACCCTGTGTCGTAGGTACCATGGACACATACAAAGACAGGAACACAAACGTCCAGACCGAGATCAGAAATTTAAGCTCATCATTCAAATTTCTGCTTCGCCGGGAATCGAACCCGGGACCCCTCGATTGGCAGTCCGGCATGGTAACCATTGCGCCACGCGGGTCGTCTGTCATAGTATATCAAAGCTAAACGGCTATACCAAATGCAAAACCTAAATGGTTACCGTGTATCCAAATGTATCATTTTATATAAAAGTTCTCACAAGCAAAGCTTGTCTCTTATGAAACTAATGCATAGTGACAAATCACAAAGATAAAACTTGTCACAAACAATAAAAAATGCCTACGAGTAGAACGAATGCACCTGCTGAGCTACAGCCGGCGGCGAGCACGTTAACAACAATTCGACACATTGCATAACTCAATTAATAAGAAGCGATCTTTATTACCAACTAGCTGTTCCCCGCGGCTTCATACGCGTAATACGATAAATAGTCAGTAGCATGAAATAAATATTCTCCGTACGTTTCATGGGACCCATACTGTTGTTCCCTACTTTATCCCCTTTGGTGTCCCCTGCAATACGAGTAGGCTTTGTTCCGGCGTCAATATTGCATATTTGTGAATAACTGTAATAGTTAGACAGACGATAGAGCCAACGGTTTTCTCATACAAAAGACTTCAACGCGCACTCTACATTACATAGCGGGTGATCTCCGAGTGTTTGTAAGCGCAATCGTGTCTGCGGTGTTGATTGCCCAAATAAGTTTGTTATGTAACACGTTTGCAATCGAATATAATTTTTTGTTCACGAATTTATCGCTTGAATTGTTTACTAAGTTTTATTGGTCTATTGATTCGAGCGAAATAAGTTAGGTACTAAATAATTAAGTTTTAGAATAGGTCGGAGGTCGAAGCCTGTAGAAAGGTCACGTCTGGCTCGAGTTTGTCTTTAGATGCAAAATATTTTATTCATTTTTGGAATACAAATATTCTCTCAATGAACGTCAATCTTTTCGGCGTCATCGGTCTAGGTACCTTTATGGTATCTAAAGTTCAGCTGAGAGAAAAGAGCCGGAGGAGAAAAACTCTCAGCAGTACTGTTTCAAATGCCAAATTTTACATAAAAATTAACAGACTTACTAACTGTTTGAGACTATCGCGGTTGTTCACTATATCTGAATTGTTACTAACTAGTGCAGATTAGTTAGTGACATACTATAGGAACTAATATAAACAATTTTGTCATAAACAAGTTTCTGCAACCAAGGATCCTACGAGTAATATACAATAATATACATTTGTCACGTGACTGTATTTATAAACTTTAATAACTAAGAAACGTGATTTTAAGCAAACGTCTTTTTTTGCTCGACGGGACCATTTAAAAAAATCCTTAAAAAGATTCCTTGACCAGTAAGTTTGTGTCAAAATTAGTGAGGGACATTATTGTGGTATTTCTGTGCGCTGGTTTCCATCACCGAGCTAAGAGCTACACAAAAAAATCCAAGGCATGATGTAAATAAACGACCTAAATTATATTAATCGCTCCAAGTCTGTAAGTGAAAACATTTATAGTACGGAAAATAATAATCATTTATTTGCTACATTAGATGTTATGTCAAGTTTTACGCTTTTCATATTCAGCTACAGCCTACGAGTATAATAGCATGTTCAATTTGAAACGTTCGTATCTTGCATATTTTTAAATTATTCGAAATGTTTTTCTTGTGTTCTAATCCTCTAATAAAATTAACAAACAAAAAATCCCCATTTTGAAAGGAGACAAGAAATATTTTAAATGCACGGTAATCAAGCTATTTCAAAGGATAATATTTTAGACATTTGCCAACCTTGGCCTTTATCTGTATTTATTTGCAGAAATTCATACAAAGTTCCTCGCATTCTCCACAGCATTGGCTTTTGGTGTCGAGCCAAAAGGCTTTGCTGAAAACAGAGAGCTCCTCTCACGGGGCAGTGATCCCGAACATGAAGAGCTCTTGTGATCCTCTTGCGAGGACGGAAGGTAGCCCAATCTCATAAATAACATTTCATATGGAATTCTGGCGGGAAGTTGAATAGGCATATATTCCTCTTGTTATATTTTAATTTTTTGATGTTTTTATTATTTTATATAATACCTTTAAACAAGCAATTCTTGTATATATCTAAATATATTTTTTTGAATCTCGGAAACGGCTCCAAAGATTTTGATGAAATTTAGTACCCTGGTTTCGGGGATGATAAATCGATCCAGCAAATTTTTATTGATAGAAATTGTCGTTTTATTTAATGTTTATGCCGTAAATAAAATATAAAATTACTCTTACTGACACCTATTAAAGAATATTAAAAATATTGTGGCGTAGAAAGCCGTCAAATGTCAACCGTCAATCTGCCCTTCAAACAAATGACTGACTACGCTGCTACGGAGCTAAAGACCCGGGTTCAAACCTCTAGACAAGTTGCATTTTTTATTTTTTGTGACAATTTTTTTTAATAACACTAAGCCAATGAATGTTTTGCTTAAAAATAAACCAAGAAAATCAATTGTTTTTATCCGAGCAACGCTCGAGCGTCCAGGTACTTATATTTAAACGAAACGGTCAAAAACTATTACCATAGTTTAGTTAGATACCAAAAACCATGAGACACCTGTACGTAGATAATATAGATCTGTCCAACTGTATTGAGCTAAAGATTAAAATGAATGTATTACACGATTTATGCTAACATTTCTACATGTTATATTTTATGATTGCATTCCGTTTCTTGTGCCCATCGTGATGTCCTAGTATGAATTATGTTTAAATATGTAAGCAATACTTACTCTATTATTAAAGTGCTATTTACTATAGTATAAGTACTTACTTCCATGGTATTGCAAATACCGGCGAAAGTAAAAGTTGAACTACTATTGAAAACTATTAAAAAATAATTAATCATTGGTATCTATTGCATAGTTATGGATAAGTTTGAATAATTTGCTGCCAAAATAAAACAAACCTCGACATTGTTCTATGCCTTCTTTGGTATGTCGTTAATATAACTACATGTTACATCATACCAATTTAAACATACGTAATTATGTCATCTAGGATTGAATTAAATATCGATCTGACAAGGTGCGAGGTTTCCCGGTAGAAATACGGGGAAATGCTTGCTAATCTATAGCTCTCTTTCTCCATACTTGAGGAGACTTAATGCTTATAGATCAAAGGAAGTAAAAATGGATAGCCAAGCCGCTACATCGGGCAGGCAAGTGGCAGAGCAGCTCGTGATCTGTAAGGAATTTAATTTTCTAAAATCCGCTAGTAACAACTATACGCCCTGAATTGACTTCCGACCGAGCCGACAGTAGCTGTAGATCGTTTGCATGACTGTGACATTAACTGCAAATCCGGTCATATTACTTGCAGAAACATTGCATCTTACGGTATCGACATATTTCTGTCCTTTTAAAAACAGTATTGAGTATATCTAACTATGACTTTTTCCACGTTAATTTTACCTATGTTCGTATGATTAGTGAAATAAATACCGATATACGTTCAGCGCAAAACAAACATTTAAAATTATAATCGCAAGTAGGTAATATTAGCGTGGCAAGGTCGCCGAGTCGCATCAGCAACAGCAATTTGACAGTTGTATCAAAAGGTCAAAGGGCAAAAGCACATTAGACACACGTCATACATGTCGTCGACTAACAAATAACACAATAAGTGCTTCATTGTCATTATGTAATAATAATTGAGATCATTAAAAGCCCTTTATTCAACAAATTGAAACATACACGTTCAGAATGCTTCGTACTACTCGTATTTAGGTAAGTTACCAACAAAAATAACCTTACTATCGTAACATTAGTAACGTTATTTATACAGTGTTTTAACCTGTTGATTAGTTATTTGTAAGCTATTAAATTAGGTAATATTAGGCTAGAGTCTAGCCTTTTTTTTCAACCTATTTTATGTCCCACTACTGGGCACAGGTCTCCTTCTCACAAGTGAGGGGGATTTAGGCCATAGTCCACCACGCTGGCCAAGTGCGGATTGGTGGACGTCATGCTTTCGAGAAATTATTAATATCTCTCAAGCATGCACGGCGATGGAGAACATCATAATCAATTAAATATAACGATATTTCCCATCACTGTGGAGCAGCGATAAATGCGCACATTACAAATTTCTTTGTCAGAGGTGCGCGCCGAGGATTTGAACCCGGGATCGGTCGCGGTCGCTGCTCAGAGTCTAGCCTATTATTAACTAATTAATAGCTTACAAGCAAGCCTTGGTCTAGCCGCTAGAACAAGGCTTGGGGAAAATAACAGAATAATACACAAAAACCGTATTTTTCCTCTACATTAGAGTGAGAAAATTAAGAATTATATGAATGCTCTTAATTAGACGACCTGCGTGGCGCAATGGTTACCATGCTGGACTACCAATCGAAGAGTCCCGGGTTCGATTCCCGGCGAAACAATAATTTTAATGATGACTGTTCTCGGTCAGAGTGTTTGTGTTTCTGTCGTTGTGTGTCCATGGTACTCACGACACAGGGTATATCTACCCTACTGTGGGGCTATGAGTGTGAATCGTGATAATGTTAAAAACGTGTTTATGGGGGAAATCCCCGTTGGGGTACTGTAAGATGGTGCCGATTAATTCCTATGGCTAAGGAAAGAAAACCTCTGTCGTACCATTGTACAATGTACAACTGAATACCTACTGGCAATTTAATTTGTATATTTCTTCTTAAACTATACTTAAAATTGTAACACAACTAAATGTTACCATTATAATGTGAGTATTTTATTATGCTTCGCAATTCTAAAAGAGCACATGCAACCGCAGTGGGACATTATAATAAGGGGCTGGATCAGAACTAAAAATGAATATGCATTCAAGATAACACAGCGATGAGACGCGCCGCAATAACTTCTGCTGAGAAGAAATTCTTATGACTTTGGTGGAAACCTGTGCCTGTTGGCCATACTAACTCAAGGCGACCAAAAGTGATTACATAGCCTCAAGGGCAGTTATGCAACTGCATTTATAGCCTAAGCAGTTCTCTCTGCTTTTGACGCTTAAGCCTTAATGCTAAACAGAAAACAGTAAGCTTGTTTCGTGTTGGATGTAGATGACACCACGTGACAACGCCGTACTCCATGTTGCCAGAAAGTGTTGTTATAATAATAATCACTCGACCACATACTTGTATTCGCTAGTAAAGGTTGATCTCGGGTACTCCAACCTACTATAGGTCACATTAAGAATTTAATGTACGCGTTTAATTATTTTGTAAGTGCAAAACGAGTGGGAGGATGCTTCGTTTAGCACTTCCGGCATAATGACCGATCATTAAACTGTCGTGACAATGACAACAGAGCAACCGATTCGCATTTCGGGTGTCGTATGTATGTGATGAGATGACTGGTAGCATAATAATCTGTGCCCTAATGATTTTCACTGTGACATGCAGTTTCGCAGCATAATAATATGCGCAGTACTTGATGAAACACAAAGAACGTTCGCAATGTCCGTCATTCTTACACACTGTTTGTAACAAATAGTAACAAAATAATTGTTACAGTTACGGGAGCTGTGGTAAAGCTAATTGTAAATGAGGTTTATCGCCCAGATGCTTAGCCCAGCGGCTAGCTAAGGGAAACGGGCGCAGTCTGATGAGGTATAGGTGACCGACGGCTTATGGTAGATTTCATGCGCGTTTCTGAGCGTTAAACAGTCTAATCGAGTCCTTAAACCTTGTCGGAGGTTTTAAGGGCGAATCCTGTCGAATAGGGCTACGGTATACGAAAGCGCCGCGCGTGAAGGTCACCGGTACGTTCTACTTTAAAACTTTTGAAACTCGTTTAATAACAATAACTGTACCTACTTACATTATAATATGTTAAACACAAAATATCGTACCTACATACTGATGAGTAGATTATAATATAACTTTTTAACAAAAAAAAACCGCCTTCAAACGGTAAGAAATAATATTGTTCAGTACTTCACATTTGATACTTTTCCTTGCTAATGGTAGTGACTCTTAAAACTATTTTGGAGTCGGTGCCCATTCAGAGCGAAAGGTACTTCATTTTACTAAGGGCCCGACTCCAAAATTTTTAAGAGTTGCTACCAAGGTAAAGTATCAGATGCGAAGTACTGAACAATATTATTTCTTATCGTTTGAAGGCGGTTTTTTTTTTTTTTGTTAAAAAGTTATATAATTTCACTCTTTTTAGTACAATTTATTTAATAATTCTGTATTGTTTAAGCATAATTGTCGATATTTCCACATGTGTGCTTATAAAATTTGAGAGTTCCCCTCGATTACCTTCGGATCTCATCATCAGATTTTGACTTGGTGACAGTTGGACCACGTCGGGAGCATTAGTTTTTGAACAAAAAAACATTTATCGAAAGTATTTTCTCTCGACTCCTAACCATCGTAGTACCTTCCATCATCAGCTCAGCAACATGAAATGATAGTTAACATGCACAAATATCTATTTTGGTTCAGAAAGTATAAGAAAATCAATATGTGTGCCTATAAAGTTTGAGACGGTGACAATGGGACCTTGGAAGTATAAGCTTTCGAACAAAAAAAATAATCAAAATCGTTCATAAACGACGTAGTTATCCGCGAACATAAAAAAAGTGTATTGTACGGTCGAATTGAGTGATCTCCTCCTTTTTTGAAGTCGGTTAAAAATGTAAGTTGACTATTAAATTGTAGAAGAATACGCAATTGTTTTTTTTACTTTTTAGTGCTTTGTTATGGAATAGTTTTCTTTTGTAGTCGATTTTTTTGCTAAAAATTTTGTTATTTTTATATTTTTAGTAAATTTACACTAACTAATTTGTTTGAATATGGGTAGACCTACTAAACGTACTGCTCTTATGAGACACCGCCGTTTAAATGAAACAGTTAGAAATTCTCCCATAGATCGCACCCTATCCCACCCTGGCACTTGGCCATAACGACGTTACGGTAGGTGACTCAAATATCCGGATAGTCTATAAAAAATTCTGTCAAGTATCGTTAATTTGCTCCTAAGAATTGAAAAGTTTCGTTACCCAACAAAGGATCTTTACCAGCACTGCAATTTTTTGTCAATAAGTCAACTTTTTATAGGTACTTCATATTATTCTATTCAAGATTTCAAGCACAGCCAGCTTCTTTATAATAGTTTGCATGAGACCTCAACCAAGAAAAAATATAGTCTGCAGCAATACTGAAATTTTCCGAACGCAATTTTTAAGTAGATTAAATAATATACTTGAATTTTATTCTTTAACCAAACATGAATGTAAGACTAAAGTATCCAAGTATCTGCTAACATTATCCTGTATATATAGTACATCCTTTCCAATAAAAAAAGAATCATCAAAATCTCTTCACCCAGTCGAAAGTTCTGAGGTAACAAACATAAAAAAATACAGTCGAATTGATAACCTCCTCCTTTTTTGATTGAAGTCGATTAAAAAGAGGCCTGACGGTCAGTTTCAAAACATTCGACAGCGGGTTGGCCACTAACTCTGGTGGTAACTGGAGATACTCCAGAAACCTGCATTGGAGCAGCGTGCTTAGCAGATAAAAGTAAAAAATTGTTACGTTTTTACTTATGCTTTACATTTTACATTATACTTACACTGTAGATATTTTTAATACAGGAGTGAAGATATAAGTATAGGTAATTGTAAAATATGACTCTGCAATGAAGTACGATATATAAGGGACTCGCATTCATTTATTTCTGTGGTGTATAAGCATACCGAAATGCGAGGTCTGACATATAGAGAGCATACCTTACACATTTGTTTTATTTTCATTTTCTCGGTGTATTTTTTAGTTATATTGGATATAGTTGATGGCATTTTGTTCGATACAGGTTAATTACTTTGCAGTTTGCACGAGTGTTGTGAAATAAAATAACAGTGCGAAAATATGTTTTTTCAGCTTGCCTCCAAAACCCCATCGGACCTGTTCAAGCAAACTAGCCATCGCTTTATTTTAATATCTTGCTATTACTAGACTTGTGGAGGTCAGCGCTAACTACTTATTGCTTTTTTCTATGACTAGAAAGTGATGCAAAAAATTATACTTTACGCTGGCAATATGTTCAATGTTTGCGATACCATTATTGAAAAAATAATGTAAGTTTTGACATTGACGTATACTAACATCAATCAGATGTGATGTGACCTTTGATAATGATACCTATGGATCTGAAACAGTTGTCTATATAAAGCGTAGCTTATACTTTTGTATCATAATCCGATGAAGAACTTTATAAACATATTTCTGTTTCTTTCTCACTTATGTTTATCTACTCATGCGATAAGAGATAGAACTAATGTTGAACGTGCCAATTTTGGCAACATTTTTCTGTAACGTCATGGTAATACCTATTTGCGGCCGATTCGCCATTTTCTATTACCCTTTCATGTGGTACTTGAGCTGTCAGTGAGCTTTGTTGTGGATAGTTTTTTTAGAATTTCTTCGTTATTTGTGGTGTTTTTTAGCAAATCCTATATTGAGAAAGGTGAAGTGGTGTAAAAGAAGATGCCAAAGTGCAGTTTTATTGGGTGCGGCGGCAGAAGAGGGAAAAAACAGCATCATGTACATTACGCCGGTACGTACTGCATATTTCATCGAAATACCCCTGATTTCTACAAATTTACAAATGAAATGTTTGCTAAAAGTCTTAAGTAAAGATATTGGATCACGTTTCCTTTCATTTTCATTTATATTTACGATTATTTCACTATACAATTTTATAAAAACATTTTGTATGAAAAATAGTGTTGCGGTATTGATTGCTCCCATATCGATAAAATTATCATACATAAGATAAAGGGTAAAGAATATCGGGCTTATGAAATATGTTTTTTTCACAATTGTATAACTGGAAAAATTAGTTGTATTAGCAAATTAAAATTTAAACTTCTGTTAATGTTCCACTGCTGGGCATTCCTCTCATAACTAACATTATGTGTATTTTGTTTTAGGTCACCAGTGATTGAAGAGTCTGAAAATATAAACACTACAAGGAAACATGTATATTTTTGTCCCTTCAATTTGATGATTCATGTTTCAACAGAACAATGAATAATATAGTACTACGTGATGATGGCCTACCATCACAAACTTTATTGGTAAGAAAGATGTGTGCTCTTTTAATTACTTAACAATTTATTGTTCACATATATATGTATGTTGTTATATATTATTATTGTTATGTGTGTGTGCGTGTATATGTATAGGCGTTGTGTTAAGCGAGCGAGCTGGGGTTGCTCGCGAGCGATTACCGTCGCATATGGACGCGACGGTAATCGCTTAACACCACGCCGCCTACTTAGGATAGCTATACATAGTCGATATAAATCAATCTACTCATATACCTACTATGGTTTATATGTTATACTGTTGGGCACTGGTCTCTCCTGACTAGAGAAGGTACATGCCATATAGTTTACCAAGCTGGTCCAGTGCGAGTTAGGGTACTTGGATAGCGCCCTGTTTGTATAGTTCTGATAAGACTATCTATTTAAAGACATCTTATTATATTTAAAATGTAGGTATATATCTTGAACGGAAATATAAAGATAAAATTTTAAAACAGGCTTTAATATTAATAGCCAGCCATTAGTCAGCCAGCCATTATTCAGCCAGTCATGAGTCAGCCAGCCTTAAGTTAAGAGCCATAATGATCTGTTGTTCCAGATGCTAACCATTACGGTCTGTTCCCATTACAGGAGCAATTATTCCAGGATGGCCGAATGTACCGAACGCGTCAGCCAGCTAGCCAATCGGAGCCTTGCCACCATGCCATACTGACGTCTCCCTGCAACCTAGCCAAGCCGTAGCTAATAAGGAGAGAGTCAACTCTATATAAGCCATCCCCAACAATTATTATGTGTCATTCTGCTTGTCAGTAAAAATGCAGAAACTCTGTCCATTTTTATTTCAGGTAGATATTTGAATAAAATTTATGCTTTCTTTTTAAGGACATTCGTCTTAGTCCCTTGTATGGTCCCTACCTTTATACAAATTGTTAATGACCAGAGGTCTTCAGGAGTCCAGATAATTTATAATAGGTACCTTAAGCTTACGCAACTATACCTCCCTATTATGTTTTAGTATCTTTTAGGTACATATTTGTTTTTAAAAATAAAGGAAATGTTCAATAAAGTAAAATAAATGTGATTATCAATATCTTGGATATTTTATTTTGTGCCCTACTAACACAACCTTGATAAAAAAGGACATACCATACCAGCAGACATACAAAACATCAGACCGTACAAGATCATCAATTCGCAATTGTGAGCGAGAGAATCATTCGTGATTTTTTGCATAATATTATAAACTCTGACGTTAGTATGACGTGGCATTAGTTTAATTTTAACTACGTTTAACGTGTTAGCCCATCGTTTTAATCACACCTCGGAGTTACTGATGGTTTGAATGGAAGTATAACTTTTATATTTTATTTTATATTATTATAATTTGTTAATTTACCTACAAACCGATATTCAAGCCCTAGGATAGATGATCACTTCCAGTGTACCTATTTGTAACAAGAATGGAACTATCGATAATGTCTATCGACCGAACAGAAACAGCTCTAGTCGAATCCGCCATTTGTAATTACAGTCGAGTGTAGGTATGGCACGTTTTTTTTGTAGGTATTTCAACTCCTTCCGTAAGGGGGATTCGTTCCTCATTGGATGTGACTTAACCATGACATAAGCATAACAGACAGATATTGACGTTCCGTTCCGATCTCTGGTTCCGATAAATTCCGATTGATTCTGTAAAAAAGCCGCTTTAAAATTAAAAGGGGTTGGCTTTGGGGTTATGTTTTTGCAACAAACGTGTATTTTGTTTACATAAAAACTGTAGTATTTTCGTGGTTAGAACTGTCCGAACGCGTAAAGCCAATTTGTTTATAATCAAAGACATTTCTTAAAGAACTTTTGTTGAAAACCAAGTGCACAGTGACTGCCTTCTTAATTTAGTTTTTAACTCATAAAAAGACATTGGGAGTAAGGTCCCAAGATGTACAACCAACTGGGTGGTGGCAACCCGAACAAGGACGTAGAGGTGGCCTCGCCGCCGGACGACACCGTGTCCGCGCTGGAGTTCTCGCCGCCCTCCGTGCCGCAGACCTTTCTCGTCGCCGGCAGCTGGGACTGTCGGGTACATATGAGATCTATGATTAAATATGTGTGAAGTTACCTGTAATTAAAGACAGGACCATGCTGATAGAAGTGGAATGATAAATTAAAGTTTCAATTCTCAGTCTAGGTATTTATGTTCCAGACTTTGTGTGCATCCATTGTGCCCATGATATGAAATCTAGGTTTGGGGCTATGATTGTATAGAAGTAATTTCCAAGTAACTGGGTTTACAAAATCAAAGACTCAACTCTTGATTTGAAGCTTCAAATGCCTACATTTCTCACTAACCATCAGGCATGGCAGGGCAGCTGTACAGCTGCAGTCAAGACAAGCTCATTATTTAATCAATAGAATCAGGCTTTACTCTTACTGTTAGTTAAAAATAACTATGCAATAATCCACAATCACAACATATGACTGCAAAGTCTCAGCGAGTAACCCTGATGATTCTCTGTTTTGAGGTGAAACATGTGTTGGTGGTGGTATGGTTGTTGGTGTATATTTTTTATTGTTTCATGTGCATTATTGTGCATGTATCCTATTTGGGAGGGAGGGAGATGTGCTTTTGCATGAAAAAAAGTATACACCATCATCCATTCAAAAGTGCTAAGTAGTTTTTACCTAACATTATAAGCTCATTATTATTAACTTATGAAGCGTGCATGGCCTGGCGGCGAGTGTAGAACGCAAGCGATCTACGTAGCTAAGCCAAACGGGCGCGGTCGGGTGTGAGATAGTTGGCAAAAATGTCATGCGCGTTTCCGTGCTTCTCGGAGGGCACGTTAAGCCGTCAGTCCCGGTTGTTGTCGATAGATAACGCCTTATAGGCGGTTTGAAAACATCCGACAGGGGGTTGGCTACTAACCAACATCTCCAGTGTCTGGAGTGAGCTCCAGGCCTCCCTATAATGAGGAGAGACCCGTGCCCAGCAGTGGGACGCAAAAGGGTTGCAGCCATTATTAACACCCAACCTGGATGTCAATGTCTAGTTTAAGACATTGACATCCAGGTTGGTTGGTTGTAACCAATGACTTAAAACCACAGATTTGTATGCTCATCTGTAAACCTATTAATATGAATTTACTGATCAGTAAATGTTTTATATTGTAAACTGATTTTAGGTAAGATGTTGGGAAGTGGAATCATCAGGCAAAACTGTCCCCAAAGCTGCTCAGGGCATGGACGGGCCCATTTTAGATGTGGCTTGGCATGACGTGAGTAACATTTTGTTTTACAATAAATTTTTCCATCTATGCATAAAACTATACATTGTATAAAAATGTTAGCAACAGTCATCATCAGTCATCTATACAAATAAATAAAATTGGAGTGTCTGTTAGTAATATTGAAATAACAGCTTTTTACTACATTCATATGAATTTATGTAAGGCACATATACCAAAATAACATTTTTTACAATTTTCGTCCGTCTGTTTGTTCCGGTTAATTTCTGAAACGGCTGGACCGATTTTTATTGGACTTTAACTGGCAGGTAGCTGATGTAATAGTAGTCTTAGGCTACTTTTTTTATGAAAAATTCTAAAACTCCACACGGACAAAGTTGCAGGCGGCCACTAGTATAAAATATGAAAAGGAAAGCAATAATACAACTGACCAATAATTTTATCTGAGTATTGAAAAATCAGTCCTTAGAGCGGTTTCAAAACAGCATATTTTACGAGCGGTAGTCAGTTGTGACAAATGTCCAAACATCAGTGCAAGTTTTGTACGGGTGACTTCTGTTTGTGCCAACATACATATTATTATATTATTATGTATGCAGGTAAAATACTCTGGGGTGAAACCACACTTTGTATATTTATAACTAGCCTTCCGCCAGCGGCTTCGCCCGTGTGGACCCGTTTAATGGGTCCCGGAGGATAAAAAATAGCCTATGTATATACAAATATTTCCTCTATATAATATTACTATAGACAATAACGCAATCACTGCCTGTTATCTAATGTCATATTTGAATGATTTCAGGATGGAACCAAAGTTTTTATGGCATCAACAGATAAAAGTGTAAAATGTTGGGACCTAGCTGCTAACCAGGCCATGCAGGTACGTCAAATTTTATTGACCATTTCAGTCGCCCACAAAGCATATTAACTACATAAATATTTGTTAAATTTCCTTATTTCCAGGTGGCAGCACATGATGCCCCGGTGAAGACATGCCACTGGGTAAAAGCACCCAACTACACGTGCCTTATGACAGCCTCGTGGGATAAAACTTTAAAGGTATGAAATCTATACCTTTGATATATAAAACTCATTCAAGTAATTCCAAATTCATTTTTTTGCTTTAAATTTGGTAAATTAACTAATTAAATGTAGGTTGCAACTATTGCAAAAGTTAATGTTAATTAATACAATATAAACATATGTTTCACATCAATTGTAACATTATTGAATACTAGTTGTGCCCTGCGGTTTTACCCATGTTATAGAGGATCAGTCATTAGCATAAAGTGAAGTCCCTTCTGAAGGGCCGCTGGATCGCACTGTAGTATCACACACCTGTTTGTCATCGTCGTAACTATTAAAATATTTGTACAAATGAATTAGCGTTAAAGACATATTTTATCTATTTTAAATACCAGAAGCGATAAAAGAATCTATTTTCAATTAAGAATCAATTTGTTACTACAAAATGTGCATTTGAAATAAATTATTAATTTTGGCTATAATGGCTTACACATTTTTGCTATAATGGTTTACACATGAGATATAGATAGATATATACTGTGGTGGTGGGCTTTCCTGTAGGACTATTTAAGATAAACATTTCCATTATACATTACATTATGTGTAATTCTAGCGACTTTGGCAGCGCACGCCAGAATAGCTCGGAGATGGTAGATTTTATCCTACTTTTTATTTATTTATACTTTATTGTTACAACAACAAAAAGGTTGTACAAAGGGCGGACTTAATGCCTGGAGGCATTCTCTACCAGTCAACCTACTTACTGTCACCAGTCAACTTACTTGACACTTATCATCATACATATTTTGGACAATTCACACAATACGAGTATCTATATAAATTGTAGCCTATGTGTTATTCTGATGTATCAGCTATATTATTTTGATGAAAACTGCTGTTCATTAATCTTACACCAACCTCGCCCATTTCGTTTAGCTACATAGATTGTTTGCAATCCATGTAGCCTTATTGTTTACTTCTTTATCATTTCAGTTCTGGGACACTAGGAGTGCAGTGCCCATAATGACCATGAACTTGTCAGAGCGCTGCTATTGTGCTGATGTGGTAAGAAAAGAACTCTTTAAACACTATGACATAATCTTAGTCAAAGTTAATTAAAAACTACTTGTACCACAATAAAAGGGTTCTGCACAGTAGCTAGTTTGATGTGACTTGACATGCATTTTCGAAATATTTACATAATAACATCTTAGTCTCTTTCAATGGATTTTATTTTTTTTCTTACCTTACATCAATATTGCCTGAGTTTGAAACTTTGAACCAATTGATCATCACTCACTCCAACATAAATCATCTTTTCATTCCTAAATGTTTGTTCATACAGTTAAGTAGTATTCTACTCCTTATTTGTTTTCTAGGACTATCCGATGGCAGTTGTAGGCACAGCAGACAGAGGGATTTGTCTGTATACTTTAGAGAACAAGCCGGCCGAGTTCAAGCGTGTGGAGTCCCCGCTGAAGTACCAACACCGCTGCATCGCCATCTTCCGCGACAAGAAGACCAAGCAGCCGACCGGCTTCGCGCTGGGCAGCGTCGAGGGCAGGGTCGCCATCCAGTACGTCAACCCGACCAATCCCAAAGATAACTTCACTTTCAAATGTCATCGCTCGACGGGCACTACTGGCGGGTTTCAGGTATAAATATTTTATTTGACTCTTTTTAAATTTACTTTTGTATCTTACCAGAAGTAATTCCGAAAATTACATAATATTACAAACTGTTTTGTTTTACTTTTACACTTTTACATTCACCCTGAATGTAGCTTTCTAATGGCACGAAGGCTACTTTTTACCACGGAAAAATGCTTCATTCCTACGTCAAAACGGGAAAGAGGGTCAACACGATTAAAAGGAACTGACTAAACGCCTATGATTTTAATATAGCAATATATCGTCTTACGTATTTCAAATGGATGGAAGAGAGTTAAGAGTATATCTCCTGGAATAGCACATAGGCTATTTTTATACGGGGACCCATTAAACGGGTCCACGCGGGCGAAGCCGCTGGGGGCAGGCTAGTTATAATATAAAATAATGTTTACATTGTTTCAGTTCAGTTTAAGTAAGTACGAGTAGTGTCAATATGTATGATTTGCGATCCCCAGGACATATACGCAGTGAACGACATAGCGTTCCACCCGGCGCACGGCACGCTGGCCACGGTGGGGTCGGACGGCTCGTTCTCGTTCTGGGACAAGGACGCGCGCACCAAGCTCAAGTCCTCCGAGCTGCTCGACCAGCCGCTCACCAAGTGCGCCTTCAACCACAACGGACAGATCTTCGCCTACTCCGTCGGTTATGATTGGTCTAAGGTGAGTTGTTTCGTTATTTTATTTTATATTTTACATATCTGATAGGAGGTAGGTATATCGTACCAAAAAAATTCAATACGTAATATCATCCAAACTGTTTTGGCTAGAGTAATAGAGAAGCAGTCAAATATTAAAAAGTGTTGATGACGATTGTGGTTGTGGAGTCTGGTTGTTGTGTTAGCATTTTTGTCTTGGTGTCAGTTAATTGTTCAGTTAGTGAAATGTTGCGAGCATTACTCGAGCTTAGCTGGGGACAGATTAGTCTTAGGTGCATTTCAGAAGTATGTTGTTCTTTACTTATTTTTTGAAATTTAAATGAAGTATAGATATTCTATTTCTCGAAGTCCGACAAGCTTTGGTAGTAGTAGGATATGTTTTGACAAGCGCGCTTGTGTGCGCTTTTGAACCGTTAGCAAAGCAATATGAATATATCTGTCATTAACAAAAAAAAACTTTTAAAAAATGTTACCTTACCAAACCCCTCTCGGCACAGCGCTCTCGAGGTTACGCACAATAAAACAATGTGCACGTGCATACAACACACAACATTCATAGCCGAACGGACTTACTTAGTGACATAGACCATCTATAGCAGTTGAGCTAGTACGCCATGTATTATCTGACTGATCATAAAAGGTAACTTTATCTAACACCTATTCCTCTATAACTTATTTAGGCGGCACTGGCTTTTTCTGTGCTATAAGACGTTGCTTCGTAACATATTTCAAGATTCTGAGTACCCTGTTTGATTCCCTTGCGAGTGTCGAAAATTTGGGGAAATTTGCGGCACAAACAGCTGTAGGTAACTTTTGATTGCGCTGGCTTAGAAGTTTGATTTTTTCACAGCCAAAGGGACAGTAGACTTGAGTATTTGATATAAATTCCAGCTTGATACCTCCACGCGTTCTGAGAAAAAGGGATCTTGACAGACAGACAGACGGACAACAAAGTGATCCTACTCGTACAAGGGTTTGGCTTTTTCCTTTCGAGGTACAGAACTCTAGAAAAATGCATTTTTTAACTGGTACTTACTTCCCAGGGCCACGAGCACTACAACCCGGCCAAGAAGAACTTCATCTACCTGCGGCCGTGCTTCGAGGACCTCAAGCCGCGCTCCACCTGATTTGAATACTATGTTCCCACCTAACAGACTAATTTTGCTTTTGAGTGAATTCATATGGACTGTGCTGTGTGTTATAACATGTGAACTGAAAAGTGTTTCAATTAAGTCATTAATTGGGCTGTTACTAAAAGTCAGATGTTAACATTTTTACCTGTATGTATGTCATAATTTTGGAATGGAATTAGTATTATTTGAGTATGATTTTTTAGCTTTCAAACTGTGTGTTTTATTTCTAAAGTCTATGTTTCTCCACAGATAGCACAGAAACTAAGTCATTCCAAGATGATCCTTTTCTTTTTTCTGATCAGGTACATATATTCAAACTCTGTGAATTTTCAGAGTTTCATCAAAATCGATTCAGTAGCTTTTGAGATATCCATACATTTCTGAAGGGGACATGTATAATATAGGTTGACAGGTACTTGTATTTGAAGACAGTTTTGAAATTAATTTTTAAATTACTTTTCGTATTACAAACGCGTCTATAGTGTATTATGACTAAACACACGCATATAAGAATGTGTGTCAGCTTTTGGTAAACAGTTCAACATGTGAGTGGGCTCAAAAATACATGTTATATTTTTTTTTAATATTTGTAAGTTAAAATAGTTTTTATTGCCTAAAAAAATAAAAACTAAATATCACAAATTACAGTGTATTAAATTAATCTTCCTTTGACATACATCATGAATCCTGCCTACATTGGTATGAGTTGATCAGTGGTGACCATCGTCGTGGCCGTGCCCGTGGTGGTCGCCGCCGCCGAACATCTTGTCGAAGGCGACGGTGGCGACGGTGAGCCCCAGGCCGATGGGGAAGCCGCGGAAGAACAGCTTGCGGGCGCGCTGCCAACGCGTGCCAAAGCCAGGATGGTATCTCCATGCTTCATTCCTGAAATATTGAAAAAATATTTTAACAGGTTTTTTCCATTATGATACTGTAGTTATTTTCACAATCACAGTTTGGAGTTTATACCACAATACTGTGGGCAAGGGCAGATCCAGCCTTCGAGTCAGAGAGAGGGGGGGGGGGTGTAAGAATCAGCATTTTCGTGTATACATATTTTCGTAGGGGAAGGAGGCGGTTTTCAAAGTGGTGGTGGGGGAACTTCACAATTTCAATTGAAAATTGTAATGTAAATACAATGAACATAACATAATGATATCAAAAAAAAAAACAAATTGACTCAAGCGCCATTTTGACAACTTTACAGAAAGTGATTAGAAAATTTTAAATTACGAAAAAAAGTATTCTTAAAATTACTTAAAAGTTCTTAAAATTTTGGATTGAAGCGGCTGTAGACAATAATAGTGTATGATAGTAGTATTATAGATTTAGATACATGTTGTTTAAGACATAATGCATTGCTTTCAAAGTGAATTGCTGAGGTATAACATAATTTAGGGATGCCAACCTCAAATTTAAAAAAACAGGATTTGAAGTTGGAGAAACCAGGACAATTCAGTTTGAAAACAGGACGCAGTAGGTAATAGAGTTGCAATACTTGGAATCGTTAAACTAATATCTAGTGAAAATAAGTGAAATGAAATTCAATTTTGTTTTGAAATAGCACGGCAGCGCGGCGCGGCAGCGCAATTCATTGAGAGCACTGATCCGTAAAGATTTAAAAATGCGTTCGAATTTTAAAATTTAGAAACCCAGGACGCTATCTAAATCTCTTCAGGACGTCCCAGGACACTACAAAACCTAGAACATGTCCTGAGAAAACAGGACAGTTGGCAACTCTAACATAATTAGATTAAAGTAAAATGAATGTCAAGCCTTTATTTAAAGTTACTATAGGCTAAATGATTTAAATTTTTTTTTATTTTTTTTTATTTATTTAACAAGAATAGCATATTACATTTAGCACAATACATAATTTTTGCCAAACTGGAGACCAGTTTGTCGGCACTGGAGACCAGTTTGTCGGTATCATACAAGTTCATACAAGTTGTTTTGGAACATTAAGTAAAAAAGTATGTCATACTTAGAGATTGATTATTATGAAGCGCGCATGGCTCGGCGGCTAGCGTAGAACGCAAGCGGTCTATGCAGCTAAGCCAAACGGGCGCGGTCGGTGTGAGATGGGTGACCGCAAGTGGCAAAAAATTTCGTGCGCGTTTCCGATAGATCTCCGTTGTCGATAGATAACAGTCGTTAAACCTTGTCAGAGGCCTTATAGGCGGTTTGAACCGCATTGGAGCAGCGTGGTGGAGTAAGCTCCAGGCCTCCCCAATAAGGGGGGAGACCCGTGCCCAGCAGTGAGACGCAAAAAGGGTTCCAACCATTCTAATGATGGCACTTATAATATTGTTTATCATCTAGAATACCTAAAGCTTTAAGTGACATATTTTAGTTTGGAAGATAATATAATATGTCAAAAAAGTCAGCAATAGCATGTGTCTAACTATTACAGTTATGTCACAATCACTTTTTCATGTTAAAGTTATGCAATAGTAATGCTTAAGTAAATAAACTTATGGAGAATATTCACTTCATGCTGTTGATCTTTTCTAACACTGGTGAAATCGCGGGCACCCATAGTACTTAATATACTCATAAACATACTGAAATTATGTTCAACTGTGATAGGCAGGAAAATTGATTGGTATGAGCACTAAAGGTAGAGTTACAGGTATGTCTGTATGTGTGCTGCATAATCATTAAACTTCTTATTTTGTAAATGGTCAAGGTTCTACAAGAATTTAACATAGTACTAATAACTGTAAGTATAGGTATGCTTTTAGATAAATAGGTTAATAGTTAATAGGATAAATAGGGAACAGATAGAATAATCATACATTGCTTTCCTTAAATTCTAACAATAAAAAAACATGTACCTAATCCAGGGGTCCTTGAGTCCTTTCTGTGCAAGGGCCTTCTCTAGCTCCTCCAGCTGGGGAATGCCCTGCACCTGGAACTGGGAGTAGTGCGGCACTGTGTATGGAGGCCCGTGCCCGTGCCCACCCATGGCTCTTATCTGTGATAGTGCAAAATTAAGAACATTGGGTTATAATTTTTGATTCCCATTTGAACAGCCCATAAGGCCTCCGACGAGTTATGAATATTTTTTTATTTTTCTCGAACTTTGATATTTTACTTACCTGCGTGCTTTTTTCGTAAGCTTGGAGACAGAAAAACATTAACATAACCTATAAAATAATAGTTACATAACTAACTACAATATTTATATTTATAAGAAGTGTATCTTATAATTGTGTTGGATATATGTAATTTAAAATCCTATCTTAGATAAATAAACGATTTAATCATAGTTACTTACCAAAAAATAACTATTAAAACAACTGATTTGATTGGATTCAAGCAAGAGACTGTCAAATGTCAATGTCAAACTGAATCTACTAACTAACTGTCACTGTCAGTAGTATCTGTAAGATTCGAAATGTTTCGAAGTGTAAAAAAACATAGACATACTAGAGACCATACGTAATGAATGAATGACAATATTGACCACCATTGTGGAAACAGGCAGCAACACTCAGCAACAGCAACCGTAAGAGATCGGACGGCGTCGGCGACTTTGTAGAATAAAGCCTCGTGTTCAGCGAGATTTCACCCACACAGAAGACGCCCTAGGAGGTCAACTCAACAGATGATTCCCGTAACGTATGATCGCCGTTGCCCTCATCTTCTTGGGTGGATACATATCGTTGGATTGGAAATTACATACAAGATTTAAGAAGAAGAGGAGAATGGCGACGTATAGAATAAAGCCTCGTGTCCAGCGAGATTTTACCCACACAGGAGGCGCCCTAGGAGGTCAGCTCATCAGATGATCCCCGTAACGTATGATCCCCGTTGCCTTCAACTTCTTGGGTGGATACATATCGTTTGATTGTAATTACATGCAAGATTTAAGAAGAAGAGAAACAGGTAAAGCAGTATACATTGCTATGAAGATGATAGTATGGTTGACGCACTATACACCTGTCGAGCCAATGCCTCTCGGTCACAAGTGGAGGAAAGCAAAATCAAACTTGTGTCTGAAGTCGAGAACTCTCTGGAGCGGGTCTCGAAATGGGGTCGACTTAACCTTGTTGAGTTTCACCTCACAAAGACACAAGGTTACCGGTAAAAAACCCCATCTGTTATAGCGCTCAAGTTCAAGGGCACTGCGCTCACCGTCAGTGAAAGTGTCGGTATTTTGGGAATTGACATTACGAGTAAAGTGCAGTACCGGAGTAATTTGGAGTACAAAACCAAATTGGCAACTAGCTTGAAAATAAAAGCTTGGTGTCCTCAACAGGGCGTGACAGTACTTCACCGCTGGGCAACTCCTGACGCTGTATAAGGCCCAAGTCAGACCCCACATGGAGTACTGCTCCCATCTCTGGGCAGGTGTACCAAAATACCAGCTACACCCATTTGACTCCGTTAAAAAGCGCGCAGTCCGAATAGTCAACGACTTTGGACGAAGATTGACTGACAGGCTAGAACCGCTTAGCTTGCGAAGTGATTTCGGCTCGCTCTGCATGTTCTACGGACTTTACAATGGTGAGTGCTCCTCCGAGAAACTTTTCAAATTGATGCCTACATCACCATTCCATGATTATTCCACCAGACGAAGGTTAAAGTTCCACCGGCACCATCTGGACTCGTGGCGGTCCTCCATAGTCCGCTTTGCAAGCTTTTTAACACGCTTTTATGAACTTGACCTGTATGTATGTATGTAATGGAATCTTTGAACTTCATTTTCACTTACTTCTAGGAGTATCATTAACTTGAAAATTTGCACGTGGGTCAAGGTTCGATGACAATTCAATAATCTCATAACTTTATATTAAAGTCCTTACTAGGATCATCAGGATAAAATAAAAAAATATATACGACGGGCGGCTGATAAATTCGTGGCCTAAGGTACTTAATGAAACAATAAATTTTTATATTTTTAACACGTCTAAGCGTCTTATTAACTTGAAAATTTACACAGGAGTCAAGGGCCGATGACAATGCAATAATATGAAAATAAAAATCCTACTAAAAAATTAAGTAGTTAATTAGTATTTAGTTCGTATTTTCACAAAAGCGTGTTTTTTAGTTTTTTAAACTACATTATTTATTTTTACTTTGGCAAAGGGAGATCTCCCGCCGGCCGAGGTGGTCATGCCCGGGGAGCGGCCGCGCTCCAACTGACTCAATTCGGAGCTTGTATATATTATGGTAGGATATTCCGTAAACTTCGATAGCGTGATTGAGGAATACCCGTGGTGCCATCTCTTGATGAGTAGCGTAAGGTCGCTACATCACCCCCTGCTCAGACCGGAGGTCGATGACTTCGGTAATCCAAGTGCAATCTTCGCTTACAAGCGTCTTGAATGCCCTCTATCTGCGGTGAGTCGAGATGTGAGGGTGCAGACCTTGTGTCGCCCTCTGTCCACGGTGAGTCGGGATGTGAGGGTGTAGCGAAGTGTGGAGATGCCCTCTATCTTCGGTGAGTCGAGATGTGAGGGTAGGTTGGAATGTGGAGGCGAGTAGAAGTACTCGAGCCGTCCACGACGTCGCAGGAGGCAGCTTGATCAGGAACAGGAAGCGTGTACATGGTGCGCTGCGATGAACCTGACGAGCTGGTGAATTGATGCTGCAGCCCATCCAGGGCGTGAAGGTGTGACTGATGAAGGTCAGAAGGGACGTATTCTTGTCCGGGGTCACCAGTTTGGCAAAGGGAGATCTCCCGCCGGGCGAGGTGTCATGAAGGTTTCCCCTCAGATACAAAAAGGTTTTAAATAATATTATTATATTTATTTATTATATATAGTTATATTTATTTATATATTTATATATACATATATCCACAATACAATTAAAATTACTGGCTGACCCAAAGACCTTTAATGCGTTAACGTAGATTAAAGAACTTGTGTTAAGTTAATACTTAGCTTCTTAGTTAGTAATTACAACAACACTGGAAAGCTGAGAGTCGAAAAGTTACATACTTACATTTTTATTGCGTTGTCTATCTATGTAATGTAGAGAATCGGGAGCGAGCGAAGAATGGGACATTTCATTCCCGTTCACTCACTAGTAGTCACTCACTCACATAGACTAAAATATCGCTCACTCAGCTCATCACTTCACTCACTCAATGTATACGCACGGTATGAACGGCCGTGGTACGGAGACGTCGGAGACGGCATGAATCGTGATTATAACGCGACTTAACGGCTAACGCGTTCATTCAGTGTGTGATATGTTTAGCGGCGCCAGTGTGTTTTGTCTGATGTTTGTGTGTAAATTAATTTTTTAAAAATAGAACAGGATGTGATCGAACCCATTTCGTTTTTTGAATTAAAGTGAAGTGTTTTTGTGCCAGAAAATCCACTTTAGCTTCAATCCTTCAAGAAAGCGGCCGCAACACTTGTCGGCGACCGGTTGGATTGGAATTCTTGCTCAAAAACAAAAATAGACGCATCGGCCAAGCTGGATAAGTGTTTGTGGCCCTCTAATTAAAACAATAATACATTGCAGCGGTTTACTTAGAGTGTAGAGTGCGGATGGGTGTTGCTTTGTGGACAATGATGGTCGCTTGAGTCCGTGTTCAAGGCGCAAAGATGTGCGCTTCGACGCGGTCTGCGCTGTTGCTGGTGCTGCTGGCGACGGCGGCGGCGACCGATACGCCGGTGCTGCACCCTGGTTAGTTATTCCTCAGAATGCCCCCCTTCCTTACAGTTAGATGCTTTTTTCTGGAGTTCTTCCTCCAAAATCATTGTCTTACCTACCAAAACCGGACGATTGCAAGTTGGAATCGCATCTGATTGAGTTCTGTACGGTTAAAAAATTATCACGTTATTTTCAGTACTTCATAAAGGTATGAATTCCTGTAATCCATTAGTAAAAAAGCTATTTTTTTCTTTATCTTTCTATATTCTGCATTAAGTTATATTTTCAACTAACATATGTAGGCATATTTTGAATTTATTGAAATCTTGACACACTCTTTAGGTGACTTATACTGTTTACCATCAGGCTTGTTTATGCATTACAGCCATGTCTATACAAGCCATATGAGGGCAACTGAACTATGCTTAGAGCATCACAGGTACTGACAGGTATGATACCCATCAGGAGTGGTCTTTACGGGCGAACCCCTCGTCCCAATGTCCATGCACAATGTGCCTACTAGTTATACAACTAGTGTGTGTCGGTGTCAGTGTTGTCACTGCATATAAAATGATGTTAATTGGAATTATTGACATATTTAGAAATGTATGCATCTGTAGCGATGAAAGAATATTTATGAATGTGTGACAAAATTAAAATGTGTGCGTTCTTCCCCCGTACCAGTTATGTATTAAACAATATCAAACAACGCGCGACCCTGAACTGAACAACAGACAGTCTCCAAGCTGCAAGAGCTTGGGTTGGAAGTTCTCCCTCATCCGCCATATTCACCAGACCTTGCACCTACCGACTTAGATTTCCCAAAATTTAGACAACTTTGAGTGGGTAAAAAATTCAATACCAGAGAGGCAGTACAAAATGCTTTTGAAGAGTTTGTTGCCTCCCGTCCAGCTGATTTTTACAAGGGCATCAATAAATTGCCAATGCTTTGGCAAAGATGCGTCTATGTGATTACTTTGAATAACAGAAATAAAAAAGTTAAAAAAAATAAGTAGTTTCACTTATTCCATACAAATCTGCAATTTCATAGGTAAAGAATTAATATTTCCAGTAGAGGAGAAATTTCAATGAAGAGTTTAAATGTCTTCTAGACTTGAACAGAACACAGATTGTTTAATAGCCCTTCTATGCCTTCCTTTGTGGTGTGGGGCTGTATAGTGTTCAATTAAAGAATAAAAATAATAGTTTAAAAAAACTAAAAAAAACACGCTTTTTATAGAAAACCGAACTAAAAAATAGAAAATAAATTTTAATGAATTTAAATTAAGGAAATAGTGTTAAAAATTTCAATGAATATAAGTTAATAATAGTGTGAATAAAAAATTTATTTTATTTTAAAAAAAGCGTGGGGTGCATGGTGTCAATAGTTATAAATATTTTATTGACAGATATGAGTAGAGTGATTATCATTTCGATAATATTTTAAAAAGCACCCCACGCTTTTTTTTAAATAAAATATTTTTTTTATTCACACTATTATTAACTTATATTCATTGAAATTTTTAACACTATTTCCTTAATTTAAATTCATTAAAATTTATTTTCTATTTTTTAGTTCGGTTTTCTATAAAAAGCGTGTTTTTTTTAGTTTTTTTAAACTATTATTTATTTTCTACTTTTTAGTTTGGATTATTTATTCTTTCCATGATGTTTCCACGAGCAATGGACTGGTTACTGAGAACCTTCTTCTTTCTTTCAAAAATATCTTTATCTATCATTAGGCTTGTTACACAACAAGGTTACATATTTTTTTAATTTTTACGTTTTCATAAAATTTGACCTGTCTTACGACTTAACAAATTATTTATATTCTTTATATATCTCATACACGTTTTCGGTTACTGAGCACCAATAGTCTACTCCCCTACATAAATATGAGCAACCCAAGCAGCAAAATAGTCGAATAGTAATTAGATTACTCAGCCTTTAATCGTATAAGAGCCGAGTAACCGTTCTTAAAACACCCATTTATCGTGTAATAGCGGTTATCTCGACTATTTGGCAATATTTGCTAATGTGTGCTTTAAGGACGTCGAATAAACGTTTACAGCACTATGTTTTAGCACTTTTACTCCACCTTTTAGCAGATGCTGAATTAAAGTGGCTAAAATACTCGTTATTAGATCGTTTGATCTATAACAGTCGTATAATAGCTGTAGCTCTATAAACGCAATCGAACAAAAATCATATTTTGCAAATTGAAAAATGGAATAATTTTATCAAATTAGTGTATTGTCATCGGTCCTCAATAAATCTACAAAGTTTGAACGAAATCTGGCCGTTTAAAGTGGGTCAAAATCGCGCCCAAAGAAGTCCGTTACAAACATACAAACATACAAACATACAGGTGAAGCTAATAAAAAGCGTGTAAAAATACTTGTTTCATATTAGGAATACACTGTATTCATGTATGAATATAGTTTTTTTCCCAGACATTTGCCTTTATTTATTTAAAGGAGGTTGAGAATTCATATCACTAATTTTGTTGCTACTCCAGATGTTGCCACAATGTTAGGATAGATCAAAAACCTTCCTATTTAGTGCTATCATACTAGTATATACTGCTAGTACATATGTATCTTTACAAAATACAATAATAGTTTAAGTACATACTAAAACATTAATCTTAATATATATAAATTACATGTCACATGTTTGTCCGCAATGGACTCCTAAGCTACCTACTTAACCGATTTTAATAAAAATTGCACACTGTGTGCAGTTTGATCCAACTTGAAAGATGGATAGCTTACATCTCAATTTGTAGTGCCAATATTATTTTGTTTCTGATACTTTAAGGCAGGACAATGTCTGCCGAGTTAGCTAGTTTCAAATTGGACAGTTTCTGTAGGAAATTAATTCGTTTAAGGTATGAGGTTTTTCTTTTTAGATAGTTCTAATAAACAAAGTTGGGCCCCCAGCGGGGAAAATCTAAATGAAGAATTTAGATGTCTCTTCTTGGTCTGAATGTTTGTGTTCGTCTTTGTGTGTGTCAATAGTACCCACAACTTATGGATTCTTAGTGAGGAGTGGTGAGTGTTTTTCAGTAACAAATCAAGTAATTTAAAAAATACTTCATGTCTCTTCCATTCTGAATGATGCTAAGATGCTAAGCTGGACTAAGCCAGGCTAATCCAATGAAAAAGGCCCAAAAAAAACTGGTTAACTTTTGAATTACCTAGAAATGTGTCCAAATTTCCAAAAAGGATTTATATTATTACTGTTACTGGAACGAAGAATTTCTTGAGACGGAGTAGAACTTCATAATGGCATCTTCAAACAATGGTCTGGTGTTCCTTTTTTAAATTTTCATGTGCAAGTGCCTCTGCTTGCCCTCCCAATATCCCGCCTGCTAAAGAACTTCTACAAGCTTCTTAAAAACCTTGTCTTAAGGTACATCCTGAAGTCCTAGAAACCTAAAATTGGTATGGAAGCTAGAATTAGTACACAATGAAAAGAAAATCTTGAAACCTGAAACTTGGTACATACAAGTCCCAGGTTCCTCAAACCCCATGAAATAGGGGACAGAAGTTTATATAAGTAAGACTGCTGCATATTGTCTCTAACATCAAAATATCCAGCAGAGATGTCAAAACTAGAGACAACTTCATAAAAATATTAAAACACATATCCAGAATATTATTATGAAAAAAAAAAATGGGCAACATCCAAACACAAATAATTAAATTTCACCTAAAATATCATGTAAAATGTTGCCAAGATGAGACATACAGCTCGCATTGTCAAAAAAAGTTTTTCGGATCTCATGTAGACTAATACTACCTACAGCTAGGGTTGCCAGGTCGCCAAACCTAATAGCCGGACAGACCAGCCAGTTGGTCCGGACATTTGGGTAGAATGGCCGGACACCCTACATTATTGAGTATTTTGTGTCTCAGTATTTATAGGTACCACAAAAAAACTGCGGCCTACGGGAGTGACCGACAGTCGACTCGCCTGCGCTCGGCCACGTTTATAAAAAACCTAACAAAAGCCGGACAAACCGGGCACCGTTTATTTTGGCCGGACACGCAATCAAAAAGCCTACCTATGTCCGGCTTTATCCGGACGCTACCTACAGCCCTGACTCTACTCTACAACCTTCCAAACTCTTCGCCTTAAGTAGTAAAGTCCAAAAGTTTACTAACAATTAACTAACATTCAGACAATTTGATTAAAGTTGTATCATGTATGGAGTTAGTTTTAAGAAATTCTTCTTTGCCCTCGCAAGAAGATCTTACCGTGCACTGCAATAATTGTATTGCAGTCTACATAGATAAATGATGGATGATAACGGCTGAAGGTCGAACGAGGTGGTCGTCCGCGAGGGTTAGGGCGTCGGACCGGTCGCCGCGGACAAAAACACGTGAGACACAGGTTCCGTCGCTCTGCTTTACCTCAATTATCGCCTTTGCCCATCGCATTCGCTTTCTCGCTTCGAAGGAATAGTGTAGAATTCAATAAACAACCCATATAGAGCACAACAATTTAACTGTGGAAACGTCGACATAACTAATCACTTGCTTGCCTAATCTATTTTTGCACTAACTCTATGACAAGGCCTGGATGATCCCTATGTTCAAAATTCTTACGTCGTGTCGTGGAACTTTTGTGAGCAATTTCACGCTTCTATACTGTTCCGGCTGGATTTGTTGATCTCTAGGTCAGCCGGTAACCTTCTTATATTCAATAGACGAAGAGGACGATCAACCTCTATCGTTTTAACGAGAGTTCGCACGTGCACAAATGCTATTGACGACTCAATCAATATCAATCTAATCATCAGTTACATTAAAAACAAAATATTGGAGGTCAAATGAACTGATACCAAACATGTTAACTTTGGAGTATCATTTATTTTAAACCTAAGAAAGTGGACACCGCAAGTTTTCATATCGTTTTATTATTCGCACTATGATCCTTCCTCCAATGTTGAACCGGTAATTTTATCTTACCATGATAACGTAATTTTTGCGCGGTTTTTCAATTTTTGATTGCAACAATAGATAGACCCAAAGTGACTTCTGTTTAAGTGCGCAAGGTCAAGACCAGAAGATCATAACATAATAAGAAAACATATAAATTAGCATATCAATGATGAACAATCAAAGTACTTCGTTGAAACTAATCTAAGATGAATATCAAATGCAACAAAACTAATTGAAGGAAACTATAATATAGTCGTCGTCACGTAAGTTATACACACGCTCGCTAGATTCAAGATTACATTACTTAACAGTACGATATAATTTTCGACTGGCTGATTCCCAAAGCTTGCTCTACCGACTTTACTATGGTTGGTGCTCCTGGGAACGTTGCAAATCGATGCCGACGTCACCATTTCACTATAATACAACCTGACAAAGTTGGGAGTTCCATCGGCATCATCTGGACTCGTGGCGGTGCTCCACAGTCTGGTTTGCACGTTCATTGTTGCCGCTGAGGCATTACAAGTGGGCTATAACGTGGAGCTCTTCAAGAAAGCTGGAAAAAAGGTCTCCCTTAAAAATGCTTAGGTGACTCATCTGGCGTTGCTCGTGTCCATAGACGATGGTGGTCGCATAACACCACGTGCCCCGTCTGCCTTTTTGTGGTGCAAATATATAAAAAAGGTTTATTCTATCCGTATATGTGTCAATAAATAAAGTAAGGCGCTCAATAAATAAGAACTTACCAAGTCGTCCGTGACCGCGATGATTGTCATACCAGATACTTATTATGACTACTTTAGCAGCTTTAGCTACACGTCTAACTACTTTTTCTTCGCTTCTGATTCACATAGCCCTAATGAGATTTCTATAGAAAACAAGCTGCATGGAAGTGTAGGGCTGAGTTTTCCAGGAAAGTGTCGACAAGCGCGGACAAACTGGTCCAGAGTGGTCACAGCGCGGCTCCTGTTACCGCCTTGCCGGTGTCACCGCAAGCCGCCACCACACGTCTGTGCAACTTGACCTAGCGTACATATTATTATGCATAATACATCCATTTGTTTGTGACCATTGTCATAATCTTATTCACAGTTTTGACCATGTTTGGACATTATTCTTGCTTATTTTTTAAATAGACACGAAGCGTTTTTTTGGGAGATTGTCTATTTTAAGATGACAAAAAAAGATGACAATATTTAGTAGCAAAACTCCTAATAAAATTAATATACCTAACTATTACGTTAAGTAGAATCGAGAGCAGCAATAGCCTGGCGGTAAAGGACCGTGGTGTTTGACTGACGGAGAAGATACCGGGTTTGAACCCGCACCCTTACCAATATGTAGTATTTTTTACCCCTATAAAAAATGTGGGAGGACGGGAGAGGGTATCCACGGATTTTAAAATACACTATCATTTGTTTACTCCGAGGTTATATGGTTGCTCTACGACGATCGAAAATATTGTGATATTTAAAAACTCGTAATTAATTACGATGTTTTCTACACCGTGCATAGGGTTACCAACCATACTTTAAAATAACGTATCCTACTTTATTTTTGTTAATTATACTTTATACTTTTGCATACAAATAAAGTATGTGAAAATACTTTATTTTCAACCTTTACTGTGATTCGTAAAACAAAATACTAATTATAGGTACTTAATTATTTAACGGTAACGGTTCTTATTTACTCTTGTTCCCGCCACTTCTACTTTCACTGAAAGAGTTTTTCAGTAATGAATCTAAAGTGGCGAGAAGAGAGAAAAAGAGCGACAATAAATTAATTAAAAACGAATGGTATACTTATTTAAATTTTTATTATCAAACAAGCTTTGAAAAATTTAAAGACAACAAAATTTTAAAAATATGAAAAATACTTTTTTTTTCTTTCAAATACTTTACTTTTTTCCTATCCAAACCATTTTATACGTTTTTTTTGTCAAGAAAAGTTGGCAACCCTAACCGTGCATGCCTGAGCTGAGTGAGACCATGGAGGTAAGATAGGCTGAGACTAACGACTCATAATTTTTCGAAGGTCCACCATTATTGAACGTTGAACATTACCAATTATTATAAGTACCTATTGTTCATTTGTGAAGTTTTTATCATCGCTAAGTAAACAACTGATTGTAAGGACATGAATCGATGTTTACGAATTCAAGACATTTTATCTCGAGCATACCAATAAATGTCTCGTAAAAGAAATTAAATTTTATGGTCCATAACGTTGGGTCAGTAATTATTGTTGTAGTGCTTGATTTGTTAGTAGCGTACAAATAAATGAACGGCTAACTGGTTTTGACTTTGACCAACATTACCTTAATTGATAACAAGAAACTAGTGAATGCAATTTTTCTTTACTGTCGGTGCCCATTTAGAACGAATGGTACCTACGACATTTTAGTAGGGGCCGACTCCAAAAATAGTTTTAAGAGTCATTACCATAAGCAAGAAGAAGTGTACTGAACAATTTTATTTTTTACCGTTTGAAGTCGGTTCTATTTTTTTGTTAAAAACTTAATTTATTTCACTCTTTTTAGTAATTTTAATAATTCTTCACATATGTATAAGCATAATTGGAATTTTTTTCACTAAACTTCTAAACGTTAAAGAGATACCTTTTATAATCATGTTTATCTAATAGCCATCTTATAGCCTGAAAGATACTACTATCAGTCCACTTGAACGTATAAATTAATGAAAGAATTTGCTCTCAGCTCCTAACCGTTGAGGAGTTGTACCTTCAATCATCAGCTTAGCAACATGAGGTGATAATTACCGGACATAAATATTTGTATTATGTTAAAAAATATGACTAAAAGAATGTGTGTGCCTATTAAGTTTCAGTATTTCCCTCGATTACCCTAGTATCACATCATCAGATTTTGCCATGGTGACAGTTGGACCACCTCAGGAATGTAAGATTTCCAACAAAAAACCATTTATTGAAAGAATTTGCTCTCAACTCCTAACCGTCATAGTACCTTCCATCATCAGCTCAGCAACATGATATGATGATAATTATACAAAAATGCCTGTTTTACTTTAGTAAAAATATAAAAATCATTTGTTGTGCTGTAAAATTTGAATGTTCCCTTCGATTTCTCCGGGATCCCCTCATCAGACTTTGACTTGGTGACAGTTGGACCACCTCAGGAATGTAAGATATGGAATAAAAAACTATTTATTGAAAGAATTTGCTTTCAACTCCTCACTGTTGCAGTACCTTCCATCATCAGCTCAGCAACATGAGATGATGATTACTATGCACAAATATCTCTTATGCTTCAGAAAGTATAAGAAAATCAATGTGTGTGCCTATAAAATTTGAGAGTTCCCCTCGATTTCCCTGGGATCCCATAATCAGATCCTGATTTGGTGACAATGGGACCACCTCGGGAGTATAAGCATACGAACAAAAAAATAATTTTGAAAATCGGTCCACAAACGGCGGAGTAATCGGTGAACATATATAAAAAAAAAATACATACAGCCGAATACAGTACCTCCTCCTTTTGGAAGTCGGTAAAAATGACATCTACACTGACATACAAAAGTAACAAATAGCTTGGTTTTGCCATATGAATCAAAGTGGACTAGTTTGCGATTCCAAATCAGAGCTCAAAAACTTCCAGCAACTTCACCACGGAAAAGGCGGGAATTTTCAGAATTATGGCATTAACAGTTTATTTTTTAAATTTTCATTTGGTACAATACATTTTGGCAATCCATTATATACAGTTATTATATTGAAACATCAAAAAGTTTCGATGTTATAAATTGTTAAATCTTTTTTCCAACTTTGTTCAAAGTTAAGAGGCCGTATACAAAATTTTGCCGATTTCGCTGATTTAGCTCATTTTAGGTACACAGGAGATTTTGCAGTTAAAATACAGTATTTCCATAAGTTTTATTGCACAATATGACTGATCATTTCAATAACAGTATTAAATGAGCCACTTTTAATTTTTATTTCGTTATTTTGCTTAGGTAATAGACCTGAAACCGGTTTTGTAAATATTACTGTAATAGGTATAGAACATCACATTTTAAAGTCTAAACAAATTGAAAAAAATGTCATGTATTCCTGTAAAAACCACATACATAGTGTATGAGCCACTTTTTGCCACTCTCATACAAAAAATATTAGTAAAAAAACTAAAAAAAACATTGAACTTAGTCAATTTTGAGAGCAAATGGGCCAGAAATTGCATTTGATTTCGGCAAATTGGAATATATATAAAATTTATTTGACATAAATACTCTTCAGTTTATAATCAATCCGTTTCCTGAAAAAAATAATCTTATTAATAATGACGATTCAGCATTAAACATCTTTTAAAGTAACCTAAATCTCGCATTATAATTCTTGACGCTAGCTATAAAAGTGTCTAATTATATGCCTCCAGAAAACATGCAGCATTTAATGAAGAAAGCTGTTTGTACTCATCTGTATATTTCCTTTGTTTTGACCGGAAGTGGACGACCTTTTGGTAGTTTAAACGTAATCCGGCAGATGGCGCCAGCTAGTGGCCGGTTTCCTGTAAGCTTGCGGCCATTTTTCTCGTCATAGCGTTGTGTACTCTCGCCGAGTTCGGACGACAATCGTGAACAAAGTATTTTCCGAATACTTTTTTTATAAATATAAATTATTATAAATTTTAAAAAAGTTTTAAAATTAAAAATTGTACAAAAATTAAATTAAGATAGTGTTCTCTGTATAGTGCAGTTTAGTGAAATAGTGAAAAATCATGAATCCCGCGGCAAGTGATACGGGTAGTACCCTCAACAGTGATCGTGGGAATGCAGAGACGGCCGAAAAGGATACTTCGCAGGAGGAGAGCTCCTCTAACTTGGGAGATTCATCGTCAAGTGACGAAGAATAATAAGAGGAACCTCCTTGTAATACAAAAAGGCTCACTCTCAGGTAACAACCGATCCTTGCATCGACACCTTGATGAGCCAGGTAAGTGTTCTTACAAGCTTTATAACACAATCGCAATGTGTATGCGTTGTTGGTGTTTAATGTTATCGAAGCGCCCGGGCGTAATGACGATCTGTGAAACTTTTTGTTAATTCCGCTTCGAAAAACATCGAAATCTCTTGAAGTAGGTACTTGTAAAATGAAGTTTAATGACTAAATTCATAAGGCCAAGACGTGGCAACATGTTCGATACAATAAAGATTTCAAATTAAATGCACAGCTTTTGTAATTTTAAAATAAATTATTAATTGTTTAATCTTAACAAAGGCAAATACTTTTTTAGCTTCCACTGAGCTAGTCATAGCTGTACTAACTGACGCGTTGCTTGAACAGAGGCAAGTTCTGACGACGGGGCTACAGTGTATGAGCGATGATGAGGTTTAATAATCCCGCCTAATTTACATCATCTGTTTTCTAAGATTTCTGAAACTTCCGAAAAATGAATTACTATTTGACAAACATTCTTTCACGTCGCTTATTCACTCGCTCGGCGGCCTTCATTTTTGGTTATCTCAATCGTCTAATAAAGACAGATCTCAGACCTCACTTAGGTAGCCAACACCTTCAAATCAATAAGGAAAAATGATCATCCGAGGCATTTCAAGGGGGACCAATTGGCCGAATGTTGGTTCCACCAAATTAATACTGGCAGCAATTTGCTACTGCCGGATTCCGTTTTTCAGAAAACCTTCCTTGAATACGCCAAAGAATTTACTCCAACAGTATGCCATCGGTCCGTCACCATCAATTTCTAAAATAATTCACGTAATGTTACAACAACATGTGCTACAACCAGTTGGAAAAAATCCCCCAGCCTCATCTCCAAGTTTTTTCTACAGTTATAGAGCGATGGAATAATGCGCCCAATATTCGATCTCCGAGAACTAAACCAGTTCGTGAAAACCAAACGTTTTCAGGTGAGTTCTCACGCTTCGATGCCAAATTTTCTACGACGAGGAGATTGGATGACAAAAATAGACATTTCGGTAGCTTATTTTCATGTGCCCTAGAAAGATTTGATCGGACTTTTTAAGAATCAGTTACCTTGGCCAATTGCTCGAAATGCTTTCAGTAGGCCTGGTGGCGGCATCACACATACTTCAGTAACATGCTGGGTCGCGGAGACCCTGCGTGCGAGAGGTTGTCGGGCCCTATAGTCTATGTAGACGATTTCCTTCTGGTCCATTAAGTTAACCATACTTTCTTTAGTAACATGCTGGGTCGCGGAGACCCTGCGTGTGAGAGGTTGTCGGGTCCTAGTCTATCTAGGCGACTTCCTTCTGGTCCATTAAGTTAACAATACTTTCTTCAGTAACATGCTAGGTCGCGGAGACCCTGCGTGCGAGAGGTTGTCGGGTCCTAGTCTATCTAGGCGACTTCCTTCTGGTCCATTAGGACCGGTCCAAGTTAAGTTCTCAAGTTGCGGAAGCTGTGAGGCTCTTGGATCACCTGGGCTGGCAGGTAAATTTGCAGAAATCCAAACTCCAATCTTACTCCAACCCAAAGAGTATCTGGGGATTCGTTGGCAAACCAGGAGCAACACAATATCCTTACCAAAACAGACGTATAGACAGATCAACATGACTGTCGATGTCGACCAGTTCCGAAAAAAAAAAACTAATCAGCCTCCGTCAGTCGCAAAGTCTACGGGGCCAATTAAACTTTGACAATTTCGCTATACCACGGGCTACACTTCCCTAATCTGCAAATTTACTTGCAAATTCAATATGAAACGAGTTCATCAAAAACAGCCCATCCCCCAACGAGTACGTCGTGAGCTGTTGGGGTGGCGCGGAGCCACAAACCAAACATCACCAGTACACAGGAAACCTGCTTCGCATTCCCTGGTAACGGATGCCTCGGACGTCAGTTGGGGGGCCCAAACTAGATGGCCTATGATCGGACACATGGTCTGCCCATCAGAAAAGGCGACAATACAAATTTCTTAAAAGGCTCCCGTGTTCTGATTCAGTCCGACAATCGAACCCTTATTTCATACATACGAGAGGAGGGGGGCACGAGGTCAATGAGACTGCTAGCCCAAACATTTCAACTGCTTCGACTAACCGAACAGTTCAACATACTTACTTCTATCTGCATACTACCTCCCAGGCAGATACAACATAATAGCGGACAGACTGTTTCTAGGGAAACATGCCATCTTGCCCCAAGCCACCATACAAGTGTTTCGAAAATGGGGTCGGCCAGACATAGACCAGTTTGCACCCAGAGAGACTGCTGTTATACAAAACTACGCCTCGATAGACCGCAGAGGTCCCTCGGCAAACTTCAGACGCCTTCAGCAGACCCTGGAGGTACTGGCATGGGTATTCTCCGCCAATAACCTAACAATAAAGTATTTTCATTTCATTTCATTTCACCAAATCTACTAGCACATCTGAACGGGTCAAAGGGAACTTGCTTGATTGTGGCCCCAAACGGGTCGAAAGTTTATTGGCTACAGGATCTGAAATCTCAAGCGCTAGACCACCCTTACGAAGTTCCGAATCTACAGGAGACCTTAAATAGACATGACAACATTTCTACCACCGCCACAAGTATAGACCTTGACTCTGAAAATTTTGAAAATTGGAGGTGGGACAGCCAGATAAGTGGTTAGCGCAGGAAAAGGAACTACTAAAAAATAAATTGGCGTCATTCTACGCCTAATAAATATATGCCAGCAATCAGAAAGATGGCTAACATGGTGAACTAATTCTGGTGTAAATTCGATAAGTCCACGACCGGTAGATACAGAAAAGTTTCTCCTTTTACTATACTTATATGAAACTTATCATACAGTACCATTTTTGTGCATAAATCAGCGGGCGTCATCAATCTTTGGGGCGTTCTTCGGCCCTATTGTTGAACATCAATCATTTTCAAAGTTTATCATTAAAAAAAATGATTTTTTAAAAGCAATTGGCATAGCAAAACCAAAAGTATCAAAATCACCATTTGTATGGGATTCCAGCATCGTACTCAGCTGGCTCTTCTCCAACCCGCTTAACGATTCGCTTTTTGATATAGCACGCAGAACAGCTACAGTACTAATATTGGCTTCGGGACATAGGAGGCCATGATCTCACATTGCTCACAATCTCGGGTGACAGTTTTACTGACGTCGGAGACAATATTTTCCTTATACCAACTTTTCGTGTCTTAAGAGTCACGCACTCTCATCGTCAATCCGCATGGTTACTTTTAATATCAATTTTATTTATTTGCTTGATAAGGTGTACATTGTTTGTTACACATAATATAGCGCTCTTATCTGAACCCACCAGGGTATGCAAATTAAGGTTAAAAGTAACACCTAATTATTTTTACAATTGCATAGAGGTAAGTTCATTATATTATTCAGTTCACTACATCTAAACATGAAAATAAAAACGTATGTCCAGTATCTTTCATTAAAATTTAGAATTTTAATACAGATAATGTCCAGCAGAAGGCCACAAGTCAAGGACTTAGACTTTTTATTGCGGTATGTGGTTCCCTAAAAGCGGCATCACGTACTGTTATTGGAAACTGAATACGTTCAGTTCTAAAGGATAGCGGCATAAACGCGGCTGCTGGAAGCGGCAGGTCAGCCGTGGCTTCCCTGAGATGATTAAAAAAATCACCCGATAAATTGTAAATCGCCCACAACTTTTTCGATAAGTTCTTCGATCGAAAGATAAAAAATAATGCATTTTTCAGTTTATTTACTACTTTTTGATTGGTCAATACATTATGTATTTTAGTGTATAAAGATAATTACATTCTATTTACTTTGTATTCATAATTCTATCTGTAGAATCAATCAATGGCCATTTAATACTTCTACCAACGAATTTTTCAGTTAATCATCATAACGTTGTGTACAAATAATAATGTCACCAGCAGATAACAAACACGTCTTCATTAAATGCTGCATGTTTTCTGGAGGCATATAATATGACGGTTTTACACAACAATAAAACCGATATTATGTGCCGAAAAGGAAAACATGCAGCATTGCAGGAAGCTCTTCCTGGTGAAGACTATGACGAGAAAAATGGCCGCAAGCTTACAGGAAACCGGCCACTAGCTGGCGCCATCTGCCGGATTACGTTTAAACTACCAAAAGGTCGTCCACTTCCGGTCAAAACAAAGGAAATATACAGATGAGTACAAACAGCTTTCTTCATTAAATGCTGCATGTTTTCCTTTTCGGCACATAATATCTGTTTTATTGTTGTGTAAAACCGTCATATTAATGTATTAGATTATTAATGAAATGAAAAGTTATATTGTGCAATGATACTTTTAGAAGTACCGTAATTTATCTGCATAATCTCATGTGTTAAATCGGTTAAATAAGCAAAATCGGCAAAATTTCATATACGGCGCCTTAAACGTCAATTCAAAGTTACCCAAAATGACTGTACATTATTTATTTTCTTCCATCACAGCGCTAGGTATGAAAACGCAACTAACAATTTTTCTTAGAATAAGAATTTGAACCTAGTATCATATCATTAGAAGCGCGATATATATATAGACTATCAATAGCGTAGTGTCCGCAATAAACAGGTCTTTTCTAATTAATTGAAATGCTCTTACGTCCTAATATTCTTGTAACGGTTTTGACTGAGTTCTGACTGAGACGCACGATGATCAAACCAATAAAATGACGATTGATAGAAGCTATTTTCAATAGAATACAAACGTTTCGTAAGTACTTACGAATACAGTATTGGACAGTGGACACGCATTGTGTGTGGCATATAAACAGTCTTCAATATGAGCATGCTTCCAATGCTCAAAGCGTCTAGTAGCTCAACACCAAGACATGATGATAATTCCAGGAATATCAATTAAGATAATTAATATGCGACTACGTTTATTACTCCACATATCATCATACATGGCGAGTTGTCGCAAACATAATTAATCATACTTTAAATACAATAATACTTTAATTACTTTCGTGGTACAAAAGTGTTTCTAATGACCGGGCAATAACTTTGGAAATCTCTACATTATTTTTTTCTGAAGGTAAAACTTTAAGAAAAGAATTAAAACTTTAAGACAAGAAAGAAAGCACCATGCTACGTTTATTTGCTTTATACTTACCTTAGAAGAGACAATCTTTTTTCATTGCCTTCTAAATTAGTGTGCTACCGACTTTACTATGGTGAGTGCTCCGAGGAACTCTTCAAATTGATGCCTACATCACCATTCCATGATTATACCACCAGACGAAGGTTAAAGTTCCACCGGCAGCATCTGGACTCGTGGCGGTCCTCCACAGTCCGCTTTGCGCGCTCCTTTTTACCACGGACGTGTAGGTTATGGGACAACCTTCCAGCTGAGGCATTCCCAGTGGACTATAACATGGGGTTTTTCAAGAAAGCTGTAAAAAAAGCTCTCCTCCAAAGCCGGCAATGCTCAGGCGGCTCTCCTGGGGTTGCCCGTGTCCATAGGCGACGGTGATCGCTTAACACCACGCGGCCCGTCTGACTTTTTTGATCGGTTTATTTATTAAAAAAAAGTCTAAGCTAGGTTTACTTGATTCGATCGATGAACAGGATAAAATTCTACCAAGAGGCAACCGGCATCTCAATTTGGGACCAACCCTGATTCCTTGCGATTATTGTCGATTTACTATTGAGTGTTCTAAGATTGCGTTCCTTAGTATGCTCCCCCACTATGGCTACTGACAACATGATGGGCCGTCTCGAGTGTATCCTGTTGAGAGTTGCGTCTGGACCGCTGCAATGTCGAGGTCGCGCGCGCCTATCTTAACAGTTAAGATGGAAAATTATTTAAACGATGTAGCGACCATGCAAGCTACGTAGTGTTGATCGCTAACACATAAACATCTTGTTGCACTGCTACTTAGGAGCTATACAAATCACACAAAAAGGACATTACTTACTTCTTGGTTTATTTTTAAGCAATACATTCATTGGCTTAGTGTTACTTAACAAAGCCTTTTGAAATACCAGGCTCCCAAATTAAAAAAAAATGTCAAAAAAAAAACAACTTGCCTACTTGAGGTTGGAACCCGGGTCTCTAGCTCCGTAGGCAGCTTTAGTAACCATTCGACCAAGTAAGCTTTAATACCATTAACGAAATTTTTATAGAGGTCTTTCATATCGACTTTGTCATTTGTTTGAAGGGCGAATTGACGGTCGACATTTGACTGCTTTCTACGCCACAATATTATTAATATTCTCCAATAGATGTCAGTAAGAGTAATTTTGTATTTAACGGCATAAACATTAAATAAAACCACAAATTCTATCAATAAAAGTTCGCTGGATTGATTTATCATCCCCGAAACCAGGGTCTTTGGAGCCGTTTTCGAGATTCAAAAAATATATTTAGATATATACAAGAATTGCTCGTTTAAAGGTATTAGATAAAAACTCACAACTAAGTAGGTACTTACATAAGATTCTTACGGAACTCTATGTCAATTTCCTGTAAATAATGGAAGTGCTCCAGTCCGCTTAATTTTCTTTTTGAGTAGTAAAACGTGAACGGATCCCATAAATCTCATAATGTAGATACTCTTTAGCTCTAGTGACCTAGAGAAGCCCATATGAAAATCTTTACGGCCAACAAAAAAAAAAACGATTGGAAAAAAACATATTTAAAAAAACGCAAGAAAATTGAGGGCAAAGGTTTGTAACGTCTAGTTCTAGGATACATAAATTATAAATAGTGTATAAATTCTTCTTAAACGTCTTTGAACAAAGCTGTACCCTGCAGATAGAGAGTAGAGAACAGGCTACGATTATGTGTACGAGACTGAACGCAGTTATCTCAAGACAGTGGCCCGGAGGTTATCGCTAACTATTTGTATTAATCAACTGTTCAAGATAGAGGACGTGTTGTGCTCGAATATTATGACATCTGTTGTTATTAACTTAACTGTATTTTACTCGGGGTTCCCTTATTCTTGAAAATTTCCGCCACAGCATTTAGGTATTTTCCTACAAAGTGAAACATCTATTTTATAATCAGTAGAACTTTTATGGTTGGATCGGGGATCGTGTCTTGGTGGAAAGGTGCAGCGGCCGGTCAGACTTACTCCAGCCTCCGGAGTATCAGCGCAACTGCATACGACGTCCATGCCGCACGACCACTTACTCCATATTTAAATAAATAAATACAATTTAAGGAGTTCAATTATACATTGCATTACAAATTGACGATTGCATTAGCAAAATAAAACACTATAGACTTTTATTGCCCTTGTTTTTATAATTATCTCTTAAAGAAATAATAAGTTACCAAGAGTAGAGAGAGTTTGTAGGAAGCTCGCGAAGCCGGCGCCGACTCGTTAGCGCGCGACACTCCGGAGATTGCGTTAACTTCTCCTTTCAACTTCCACTTCGCGTCTTGACCTGCACACTAGCCCCGAGCGAGAGTGCAGTAAACTGTGAAAGACTTATACCATTTCACAGTAATAAAAACTAAATCCCATTTCTGACTCTACTTCAGTGGCTACGAGTCTGAAATTAATCTATTTCAAGAGGCCCGTGAAAGAATTAACAGAATCATAAACTAACGTAAAAACTTCGTGGTAAAAATGCGATGTAATTCAGCAACTCTTCAATTCAATAAAAGGTAAAATAAACTCTTCTTTTATCAGTATTTTGAACGAAAAGGACATTATGATAAGATCAGTAAGTACTTTTAAGAACTCAATAATATGTCCATTATCTATTATAGCAAAATAAAAACAGACTTAGTGCTTTTGTTTTTAAAATTCAGAATAAACAAATTGACATAGGTAAGTAAGTGAATACGCAAGACTTATTACAAGTGTTCCTTTGTACGAAGCTCGCGGAGCCATCGCGGCAGCGCCCGCCGACTCGTTAGCACACGACACTTCGGTGATTCCGCAAATTTCTTTCAAATTCCACTCCGCGTCTTGACCTGCTCTTAGCCCCGAGCGGGAATGTTTGCAGTTAAGCTGTTACTGACTTATCCTATTTCAGAGTTATAACTTAACCCCGTTTTATACGTATATATATTATATTATATATTATTATATTATATTATATATATATATATATATATATATTATATAAACTGAGATAGTCTCTATACCGTGGCAAAGATACGGAGTCATTCAGCAACTCTAAGAGTCAATAGGGATTAAAATCCTTGTGGGTAAATAACATAACATGACTTATACAGGCGGAGGTAAGTAGAGTCCTACTGGGTCTTAAAATGAAACCTTCGAATCTTGTACACATAACTAAATCAAATCTGGCCAAAATGTGATTCTGCAGCGAGGCTCCAAAGGTCTGAGTAGCTGAAGTATTTGTACGAAGCATTTTACAAGAACATCTATATTTTCTTTATTGATATTTTTTATTGATTCATTGATATTTAATATAGATATTTAATATTTAATTATTCCTAAATTGCTTTTCTGCGAATCTGACGTTTACTTAATCATTAATCATTGACAATGTGACAAAGAGAGTTAGGTAAACTGAGACACTTTAATGTTTATACTACCCGTACGAGTTTTAGTACAGTTGAGGAAGGGCGACCCGACGCTAATGAGCAGATAGTGCACATTCTAATGAGCTTCATGCCTCTACTCTTAGCTATATTATTATGTAGACACTAGGTACTGCCGGATAAAACTAGATGTGTGGAAACATTTTTCTTAGGAAAGTTAAGGATAACATGGTGACGAACCTTATTTAAAATCCAATTAAATTGACAAGTTGTAGCACCTGGAACGACTTTAGATGTACTACCGAGTAGTTGGTCCATCGGGAAAAAAATTCCCCGTTGTACAATCATTTGCACCAACGGTTGTAACTTGTACCACGGGGAACGCGCGGAGCCAGAGTTAAAAACGCTTTCGTATCAAATTTAAATTAAGCAAGATTAGCATTTCAAGATTTGATTTAACGTCCTGTTTTGTAGTTAATTTGAAGAGTAGTGGTAACCTTCTTTTTAGAAGTATGTGGTTACGTTAGTCTAAACGGGTTATACCCAGATCTGAGGTTTCAATAAAGAGAATGAATGTACACTGAAGCTTTAACGACTTCTCCTACTCCTAAACTTGTAATTTCAATGGAAAAAATATTGAATTTTTAAAACTATCTTTGTATGTATGTATGATTCAACACGAAATTTTGTTCTGTTCCTCCTTCTTGAAGTCATAACTCCCCTCCAAATCTTCGGCTGTGACCGCGTCTGATAAATTGTTTACAGTATTTATAAACTTGGAGGTCAATGAGATAACTCTAAAGTAAAGGAATGAATATGGAGATATAAATCCGGAATTAGTTAGGTATCGAAAACTAGTGGTGCAACGAGTTGTTCGCGTTCGAGGTCGGTTGATTGACCGATGCGGGCTCGAGTGTGGTCGCGGTGGGAATTCGCGCGAACTCACGCTATGCGCGGGTCAGAGGACGCCAGGCAGCTGAGCGTAGATACTAAAGTTTAAACCGTCATAGAACCAAAATTAAAAGACATAGAACCAAATTTAAAACATATCTATGAGTAGTATATGCAAACATATCAAAGCAATAGGTAGAGATAGCCCAGTGGTATCGGATTCAATACCACCATCCTATTATTTATGCTGTGTGGTATATAAAACATCGTATCGTTAGTTTCATGTACAAAAACATACTATATAAGTACTTGAAGAAAATATCTCCCAACCTAAACTTTTTTATTTAAAATTTTGACGAAAGACGAAGCAATATGGCTCGCGCTGTTAAAAGTTTTCAGATCTTATGTAGAGATGGACCAGCGGTGGATGGAACAGCGATGGCCGAGTGGTAAATAACCACGGTCTTTGACGCGACCGACCCCAGGTTCAAATCCTCGGCGCGCACCTCTGATAAAGAAATTTGCAATGTGCGCATTTATCGCTGCTCCACGGTGATGGAAAAAATCGTGATATTTAATTAATTACGATGTTCTCCATCGTCGTGCATGCCTAAGAGAAATTCATAAATTTCTCGAAAAGCATGACGTCCACCAATCCGCACTTGGCCAGCGTGGTGGACTATGGCCTAAATACCTCTCACTTATGAGAAGAGACCTGCCCAGTAGTGGGACATAAAAAGGTTGAAAAAAAAAATGTAGAGCCAAGCTTTTAACTCTACACGTCCGACTCTACAGATCCTTAACAAACAATAAATTTTAGTCAAAATTCGTAGCTTGCCTGTCATGCATCCGTCACATGGGCGTAAAGTGAATTTATTAACTGTTCATGCTGATGTTAATACCTGATGTATAACGATAGAAAATGGCCTAGGGTCTGTAACGTTAGGGCTTGTAGAGTTAACAAGTCGAGTTATGTTAACTTTGTTCTGCGACTTTAAAATACATATGACTTTTCTTGAGTTTGGTGTAGATTTCCATGGACTGAAGGGAGCATTTATCAACGTTGAAACAATAAAAGTCTCTGAAGAGCAAACTGTCAATTAGTTTTCTATGAAGCATACCTACAGGAGGTTACAATGAGATTGCGCAGAAAGTGCAAGTGCGTCGCACGCATTACGCGCAGGAAGAGCTCAATTGAGGCGATGAATCTGCGCGACCCGTGACCGCGCGGACACGTCGACAGACAAGCTATTTACGTGTCACTTTGTGTCTTTGCTTTCTATATTATTTCACTACCACTATTCTCAAAGCGCTGTGGTCCCAATAAAGGAGAGACCCGAGCCCAGCAGTGGGATTTATAAAGGGTTTTCCACAGGGGTTGTTTTTTCAACTCTATATAATATTCCACTGCTGCGCATGTCTCTTACAATTACTATTGATTTGGGCCATAGGCCACCACGCTGGCCATGGATGAGTTTATGGATATGACATGCTTTCGAGAAATTTTAGTATTATAATACTCGTAACTCAGGCGAGCACGGTGTTTAGAAAATATCGCAATTAAATAATTGCCGTATTTCTGTGCCTCAAATATCCTTTAAAAAGTCCTTAATCTAAGAGGTTCGTGGTGGTGGAATAGCAATTTCTCGGCTATAGGCTATAGCTAGACGAATGTGATAATATGCCATAATCGCATTCATCGCCGCCACATTTTGCGTTCATAATAATATTACTTCCAACCATAGCTCCCAACGTTTTAACAGTCTAGTCAAGAACAGTTACTCGCCGTTTGTTTACCAACTATTCCTGATTCATCGGCGTTAATTCTAAGCTACAGACACCATCAATTACAATGTATGGAAGCAAATTACGTGTTGTGTTGCATTTCTATTAGAGATGCTAATCTGTGTTTAATATTCCACATCCTCTGGCGCGGCGCGGCGGCGTGCTGATACTTGGTATAAGTTTTAGGAAACTGATGAGTACGTTTCAGTATGTGGCTTTCTGCAACCCTTTTCTAGTGTGGTGTGTGTCCTAGTGCTGGTCACGGGTCCCGCCCGCCCCATCATTAGGTAATCCTTGAGCTTATTTAAGCGAAGCCAAGCTGAATTATTGATGTTCTCATATACATATATGGCTTAAGAAGTTTAAGGAAAGTCAAAATAGGTATTACGTAGTCGAATTAAAATACAAGGAAGCATCTGTCCCGAGCATGTAGCGTTGTCCGTCGTGGACTCTCTTTCGACTTCTCTTCGTCATAAGCGCCCTTTTCACTCGAATTTGTGCACATTATGTATTTCATCTATTGTAGGTATCAGAATTAGCTGCGCCAGTAATTTAGGATTTATGGTTTTATTGTTCAACCGGGAAGACGCTTCATCTTTTAATTACTAAAGCTGAAAATCTGGAGAATTTTTGAGACCTACTTAGGATTTATGATATCATTTATTTAGATTATTAAGTTTTTACTTTACATTTATACACATACTTATAATACTTGCAGAAAAAATATAAAATTCAAACCCCAAGAGGTGCACTATCTAGATTTCTGCTTGACACTATTTTGGGACATCCTGATCGAAGCAACATGACGAAGTAAACGTTTAGTGTCCAGCCCAATAAGTTAAAACGATCCCAGTTAATATTACTCTTTAGCTTCTAATATATTTTGAGTTTCTTACGTTTGTGAATTTTTTAGAGCAACCATCGGCTTTTTATTATACTTTTACGGATCCTTAATATTTCCTCTTTTATTCTTAGATAAGTTAATTTGAACATGTATAATCTGAATTATTATGAACCGCAACCATTTCTTCATCCAGGCATCCCAGGCGAGGCGCTGTCGGGCGGGTCGGCAGATGTGCCGGCGGGGGCAAAGTGCGGCGCGGAGCAGTTCGCATGCGCGGACGGCTCCCGCTGCGTGCCCGCCGCGTGGCGCTGCGACGGCCGCACGCACTGCCAGGACGCCTCTGACGAGCTGCACTGCAGTAAGTCTTACTTACTTAACTTGCTATTTGATACCTTTTTTTTCTTATCGGGGGGAAACCTTCAAAAGGTACCCGACACCTTGGGAGAGGATACCGGGTTATGTGGGATTTGACCGCACTAAAACCCCCTCGGTGGCCTACTTCTGCGTTTGTGAGGACTCCGGGATCTCCATAGGAACGCACCGGTGTCCTCCACGCGCCGGCGCACCAGAGCAGATGTGCTCTCCTGCACGTTCAGGTGTTCACGGCGGCATGCGGCCACGCATACACCGCCGTACCTCCCGACGCTGCTAGCTGGACGGGTCAAGCTCCTACTCTCACCGTCCGCATCCCCGGAAGCCCCCTTTTAGTCGCCTCTTACGATCAGGCAGGGGATAGTAGCTCTATTCTTAATCGCGAAGATACAGGGAATTGCTATTTGATACCTATAGTTCGAACGGGGAAGTACCACCGATGAAAACATTTCTGCCGTGAAGCAAGGTGCGGTTACATGAGGTGCCCATTGGATCTGCCTCCGAAATAGCACTACGACTGCTATATACATATACATATATGTAAGGCAATGCTTTGCCTGACTAAAGAAATATGATTGGTTCTCAATAATGTATTACCCGAAACCCAATTTATCTGTATACCACAGCTGTATAATAAAGCGATCGATATTGGGTTAAGTAAGGTTCCTACATTTACACGATACGTGAACCTACTGTGTCACAAAAAGTATCACCTACATACATAGCCAACGAAAGTAATGCAGTATAGGTATTATGTTTGTTGCAGCATGGAACACGACATGCGGAGCGGGACAGTTCAGATGCGCTCGTAGTGGACTGTGCGTGGCGGCGAGCTGGCGCTGCGACGGCGACGCCGACTGCGGCCCGCACGACGCCTCCGACGAGGACCCTTACATGTGTGCGTTATTCTCATTCTTCATAATCATCGTTGTAGTATCCCCTGGGACCTTCAAAGAATTTTGAAGTCCTTTTTACTATCGTAGGACGGACCTTCAACAGGAATCCTTTCCTCCTCGTTAGCTTTCCTCAGCCTTTCGGGAGTTTTCTACATGTAGTCCCAAACGGTCGCTTTTTGGGATAGCGACGTACTCTCCTCATCCTAAGGTGCATACGATGGCGTGTGGCCATTTACACACCGCCGACTTCCTCGAAGGCTAGCAAGACGATTGCAGCTCCCACTCTCACCATGTGAAATCTGCGAAGCCCCCTTTTAGTGTACTTTAGCTATCAGACAGGGGATATCGTAGCTCATAATATTTTATAGGCTAACTAGCATTCCGCCCCTGGCTCCGCCTGCATTATGGAAAAGTTTTCCCCCGTCCTAATAAGATTTTTTCCCAGGGTAAAGAGTAGCATATGACACTCTCTAGAATACTCTCCAACCTCCAAACTATCTCCATACAATAAAAAACAAGTCAATCCGCAGCATCGTTGCGACGTGAAAGAAGTACAATCAAACAAACAAACTCGCTTTCACATTTTTATAATATAAGTATGGATTTCATACAACTTTGAACCGTTAAAACAAGTCAAAGGAAATTTAATATAAGTTATGAACGTGTTTTCCCCTTACGGATAATAAACTTTCTTAGTTTTCCATACATTGCGGTTTCATCATCACAAATAACTCGTAACTAGGCCAACGTTATGCTGCAGGTGAGAAGGACTTCAAATGTCCGGGCAACTGGGCGCGCTGTGCGACGCCGATGGACGGCCGGTTCAGCTGCACACCTGTGTCCACGTTTTGCGACGGTGAACGTCACTGCGTCGATGGCAGCGACGAGTGGGATCTCTGCGATAATTGTAAGTGGTTGTCATTCGACACCAACGGCTATTATTGTATGCCCATGATATACAAACTGAACCTACTATTATACTACCTACCAGTCCTTTGTTGTAGGGCTGGTAGGAGAAAATACTAACTACTACGAAATACTACGAGAAAAACTAATTTTTTAAATAATGCTTCACACTCATACGGATATAGCGGATGACGGTCAGCCCAGCCGATGGCCGTACAATAGGTAATGACAAACATCAAGTGTATATTATTACCCAGGATGTTAATTAACTATTTCATTTCTCTCGCCTCACAGTAGGGTAGATGTACCCTGTCTCCTGGGTATTATGGACACACACAAAGACAGAAACACAAACACTCATAATGAGAACAGAAATTTAAACTTATCATTCAAATTTCTATTTTGCCGGGAATCGAACCCGGGACCCTTCGATTGGCAGTAAACTAAAATATCAGACAGCAAATATGTTAAAATGGATATTTATTTCAGTCACAGAGACGCAATGCACCGCCTTGGGGTGCCGCTGTCGCCCCACGCATGAGGGACTCGCCTGCTTCTGCGACACCGGCTTTGAACCGCGCGATGGCAAATGTGTTGGTCAGTATTTCAGTATTCGTCTACAGGTCTTTAATTAATAATAATAAGAATTAATTTTTTTGTTCATGTAATGACTACTGGGTTCCACATAATCCATTGACTATGGACATTTGGGTGTTCCCAAACTAAATAATGAATGGGATATTATTTATTAACCGTTGTGCAAAGCAATCAGGACAAATTGATAACGTTTAAGTAAAGATGACAATACACTTCTTAAAAAGTTTATTTTATGATACTTATATCCTTGACCATAGTTCCCTGCCCTGAACTAATGGGTTAATTCTGAATTATAAATTGTAAGGCAATTATAAATTAAATAAACATTCCCATTGTGTCGCAATTTCATAACTTTAGGTACCAACTTAGAACCGAGTATTGTTACAAATATAAGTTCTGAATAAATAAAGAACTTTAACGGTGGCGCCTTACAAGTTACAATGCAACTGAAATAGTAATAGGGAGAGGCCGAAAAAATTGAACGCCATTTTTTCGGTCTCTCCCTATTACTATTGGGGAGGCCTGGAGTCTGTCCATCATGCTGTTTCAATAAGGGTTGGTAAAAGATGCATATTAGTGGCCAATCCAGTGTCGGGTGTTTTAAAACCATCCATAAGGCCGATAAGGTTTATTAACTGCTGTCTGTCAACAATAACCGGTACCGATGGCTTAACGTGTGTCAGTGATATGCGATCTCACACCCGAGCATTAGTAAGCAAATGCTACATTACAGACAGCAACGAGTGCGAGTGGGAGGGCGCTTGCGCGCAGCGGTGCAGCAACACGGAGGGCTCGTACAGCTGCTCGTGCGGCGCCGGGTACACGCTGCAGGCGGACAGGCGCTCCTGCGAACCCATTAATGGTATTTTAACTTCGCTAATCTATTGTACAGTCATTCCGGGTAACTTTGAATTGACGTTTAACTTTGAACAAAGTCGGAAAAAAGATTTAACAATTTATTACATCGAAACTTTTTGATGTTTCATGTAATAACTGGATATAATGGATTGCCAAAATGTTTTTGTAACAAATGAAAATTAAAAAAAGAAACTGTTAATGCCATAATTCTGAAAATTCCCGCCTTTTCCGTGGTGAAGTTGCTGGAAGTTTTTGAGCTCTGATTTGGAATCGTAAACTAGTCCACTTTGATTCATATGGTAAAACCAAGCTATTTGTTACTTTTGCACGTCAGTGCAGATGTAATTTTTATAGATTAGGTTTTTAAATTTAATAATACCTTCTTTTTATTTTACCTAAACCTTAAAATATTAAGGTTTTTACATTCTAAAAAAATTTATTCAAAGTTACCCAAAATTCATGATACACGAAAATTCGAGTTTTAGGGGAAATTAGAGGTAGTTCTGTTGTTTCTTCCGTAAATTTATTTTGTTAGAAAAAAAACCAACTCAAAAGGACACTATTCATTCAATAAAATAAAGGTGTCATAAATTGAAATCAGTTTTAATTATAAAAATAGTGTAAAAAATGTTCAAAGTTACCCGAATTGAACGTACTATCTGTAATTTCTACAAAAATTGGGTAATTGACTGCAATATTGAGTATGTGGCTTTTATCAATAAAATAAGAATAGTTTCTTACCTAAATTTAAATCAAATTATAAGATTTTAAAATGAGATTTTAAAGATTAATTGTCTATGTCTTTCTAGCAAAACGAAGCTTTACTAATATTTTGTACTGTGAGACTGACAAGTGACGTCATTATCCATTATATCTCTCTTTGTTTATGTTCAATTTTCAACGTTCGTATTTTGTATATTCGTTAATTGTGTTAAAATTTGAATGAATTTTTGAATTAATTAAAAAAAATCAGTCAACGTAACAACCTTATTTATAGTTCTCTGTGAAGCGTTACTTGTGTAAATGAGTCGTATAAATAATTGTTTTTTGTACAAAAAAATATAAGTGAAGGGGGAGGAAAGTTACGACTCCCGTGACTTCTGCTCTGTGCCTTGCATCCTGCAGCTTCGACGGAGCGAGTGACATTAACCCCGTCATTCCCCGATTGTGTTCAAAAGTAGAGCTTAGGTGCTTCAATGTGTATCCAGACATGTCATGTATGTTTGAAGCTAACTCAACAAATATTTGACAGATCCTCCCGACCTGCCGCTGTCCCTGATCGCGGTGACGCAGAAGGGCATCAGCCGCGTGTGGGCGGAGGAGCAGCCCTCCCGCCCCGCGCTCAACCTGTCGCTGTCCGCGCTCAACGTGCGCGCGGTGGACTTCCACTACACTAACAGGTTCATTTTTTAAACCACTTTGGAATCATCAGCGGTCTACTTTTTTGATATTTGTCAATAGTACCTACATCCACGTCACTTATTTTAGATAGTATTACTCGCTTTTTACTCTAAATTGATATTTTGAGGTAATTAATTAGTATTGATTGTACGACCTTCTTCTACTGTAATATAAACTCTTTGTAATTAAAAATTATTTCCTCATTTTTAGTTCGATTACTTATAAATAGAATAACACTTCTAGTTTTTTTTAAACTATTTACTGTTTCAGACTAAACGGGTAATTTACTTTTTAAATCCTTACGTGAAAACTTTTCATTTACCTACTGCAGAAAGGCTTTAACTAGTGATGTGCCGGATCGTCAAAAATATATATCCGCGGACACGTATCCAGATACGGATATTTAGGGTCAAGATCCGCGGATACAGACACGGATACGGATCTTTAATTTCTCACTCAATCGGTGTCGGTGCGTGGCCTTGAAACGTTAGTTGACGTTACGCCCGCCTCAACGAACGGGCAGGACAAGTTTCAACTTGCATTGCGCGCGTAAAACATTTACTTTTGTTTAGTGTGACACTGGACATGTTTGAGTTGTATTGTATACTCTTGGTATGGTAACTTTATATGTTTGCAATTAAATATCTTATTTTAAGAAATAAAAAATACTCTGAATGGATTTTTTTTTAAATTATACTACTTAATCACATAATCTGAGTTATTATGCAGCATTTTATCCTGTCAATTGAATTTGAAAATTAATAAAAGATCCGTAAAAGGTCCGCAAGAAAAGTGACGGATACGGACACGGACCATATAGAAATATGCGGATCGTAATCCGCGGATATCCGCGGATACGGATACGGATATCCGGAACACAACTAGCTTTAACATCGGTCGAATTATATTTATAATTTTTTTGTACTTGTTGTAAGAGTAGTACCCTTGATGTACTGTTACTTATGTATTCCTTGTGGTGTGTACGGTCAGGTCCATCTGCTACGTGCACCACAACATGTCGAAGGCGAGCCTGGTGTGCGTGGACGCCGACGACTTCAACAAGACGCGCAACATGCCCATGCCGACGCTCTTCCCGGACCTCAAGTGTATGTTGTTATGCTATACTGTAACTCTAACATTACTATTTCTATGACATGACTACGAACAATAATAAGATACGCTACGAAATTAAGTAGATATATTTTGTTTAACAATGTGGGTATGGTCTGATTCATACATTTTTATGTTTCTATTTTATTTTATTTTGATAAATGGGCTATGTATGTTCTCGTATTTAGAGTGGATACAAGTTATAAATAAAGGATTACGGGAAAATTTCCCCTTTTTCGAGTGACTATAACCTACAAGACCCAGGCTGTTGAAGACTATAAAAAAGTTTCTAAATTCTAACTCGAGCGAAAAACGGCTGGGGTGCCACAAACACCCCACCGAGTGGTTATACAAAACACAATAGAACATTTTCACAAGACTCATTTCGTTACTACTCATACGTCAATGGTCCTTTGAGCCGCATGCCGTCATAGCTTAAGGTATAATTAATTATTTGCAGCGGTATCACACCTTGCCGTGGAGTGGGTGTCCGGCAACTGGTACATCGCGGACGAGGCGCGCGAGGTGGTGTACGTGTGCTCGCCGGCGCTGCAGCACTGCCGCATGCTGCTGGACTCGGGGCTCAGCAAGCTGCGCGGCCTGGCGCTGGACCCTGCTGCTGGGTGAGTAAATGCAATACTTATGTACTCTTCAAGTTAGGGGAGGGGGACGAGCCCCTTAATAACTAGGTACTACGTTAACCCCGAAAAGGATGGTGGAAGAAAAGGAAAGGAAATACTTACTGAAAATGTATCATGTAACTCATGCTTTAAAGATTATCTTTAATAATAAATACCACGTAACAGGCATCCAACCTCGTTGGAATCTCTACGCAGGTGTTCGAAATTATTAACTATGGCATTACATAGACTGTAAAAGTAGTTTGGGAGACTGCGTCGCCACGGCGACAATTGGTCCTTGGACATTGGACAATTGGGCCCGCCGCATTAGATGTTTGGCAAAGAGAGTTCTCCTGCCAGGCAAGGTGATCATTCTTGAAGAACAACTATACTACGATAATCTTATCTTGGCTTGTACATATCTGTGCAATATGTTTACCAAAGGTAGGTAATTGAACAACTTCGATATCGTGATTCAGGATATTATGTGGCGCCATCTTTTGAAGCGTTGAGGATAGTCTCATTTCATGCTAAACGTCTTCTATTAAAGAGAAGCGTTGTCTGTGGTAATCAGACAAATGTTTCACATGGAAACTTTTAGGATATAACTTTCGGAGTTATCAAGGTTGCATTAGCTCACTTTTCTCACCCACCTGGTGACGGCAGGTACATGTTCTACTGCGTGTGGGGCGGGTCCCCGGCGGGCGTGTGGCGCGCGGACCTGGCGGGGGAGGCGCGCGCGGGGGTGGCGCTGCAGCGCCTGGTGTACCCGGCGGGCGTCGCGCTGGACCTCGCCGCCGGCTTCGTCTACTGGACCGACTCCTACCTGGAGACGTTGGAGCGCGCGCGCTACGATGGTTCCCGACGTACCACCGTCAGTCGTGGATACTTGGTGAGTATTACTTATCTTTCTCTTCCTCCCTCCTTATGAATAGCTTGTCTTACTGCATTACTACTGTTATGGTCGGTGTTGCATTTTTATACTTGCTGTTGCTCACTTTCCATATGTCTACTTACTCAGGGTTTCTGGCACCCCAGCCTTCTCTTAAATCATGGGTGCTAGATACGGTTTGTTCTTGAACGTAATTTTTTATGTGTCCTCTGCTGTGGCACCCCGACAGCCTCTTATATGACTGTGTTGCAGACGCAGCGGCTGGAGCAGTTCTCGGTGCTGGGCGGCGCGGCGTACCTGCCCGTGTGGGGCGACAGCGGCGTGGCGCGCCTGGCGCTGCGCCCCCGCGCCGCCCTGCGCCGCGCCCCGCCCCCGCACCTGCCCCTCCCCGCGCGCCCCTCCGCCGCGCTCGCCTACCACCGCCAGCGCCAGCCGCTGGGTATGCCCGACATGTATACTTGACTGGCTGCAACCCCTCTTGCGTCCACTACACTCCACTCCACAGTATTGGGAAGGGTTATATACTTACAAAGGATAAAAAATATATAACGCTACATGCTTATAGACCCACACCGGGATTCCCTGTGTCGTGGATACCATGGACACACACAAAGACAGAAACACAAGCACCCAGACCAAGAACAGAGATTTACTTATCATTCGAATTACACAGGTCAGTTCATGATTACATTGTAAGATCACAAATAAGTTTGCTACTTATCAAAATTCCGAAAAAAAATATATATATACATAGCTGATTATTTTAAACATAAAAGAACAACTCATGAAAACTTTTCTATTTTGGGATGTATCTTCTACTTTTTTGTTAGGAATTTTTAACCCCTTTCAGGTCGCAAATTTTCAAAACTGAAAAAGTTTTCGGAAGTACTCTGTAGGTTTTGCTTCCCTTGCGAGTGTCGAAAATTTTCGGAAATTTACGGCATAAACGGCTGTATCTTTTGATTGCGCTGGCTCAGAAGCTTGATTTTTTCACAGCTCCAAGGGACAGTAGACCTGAGTATTTGATATATTATATAATAATATAGTAAATTCCAACTTGATACCTCCACGCGTTTCTGAGAAATAGGTGACAGACAGACAGACGGACAGACAAGAAAGTAATCCTTTAGAGGAACGGAACCCTAAAAATCGTTATTTTAAATCTTAAAAAAAATCGTAGAACATGCATAGGGGTGACTCAGGCACCCCAAGCTATAGCTTGCCAGAAGTACACCTCTACCTCTAGATTTCCACTTGAAGCTATTTTTCAGGACACCTAAATATTGTATATTAAGAGCTGTCCGAACAATATTAATGTCATAATATTTGTGTTGACAGTGGAACACCCTTGCGCTGTTGAGCACGGAGGTTGCGCACACATCTGCATCACCGCGTACAGAAACAACACGCCGCACGCACATTGTTTATGCCGACACGGCTACCGCGTCTCAGGGCACGGCGACTGCGTGCGTAAGTACTTTATCACTGAAGCTGCCAGGACTTGTCCGTTACAAGTTCTTAATATTTTTTAGGGCAATTGTCACTTCTAACGTACAATTACATATAACCCCGTTAACATTCAATCCTACCCGTTATTGCTTGCCCTGGCGTACATATTTCTCTAATTAAATGGGATCAAAGGAAAGCACCTGCTTTAACATAAAAAAATAATCATCAAAATGAGTTCACACTATGAAAAATTCGGAGGTTTATACGTAAAAAATGAGAGAGAGAAAACCTTTTTTGAACTTGGTTAATTAAACATTAAATATTGCTGTGGCAATGTCAATATGAATGAGTTTACATAGCCGCTTCAATGTTTGTTTTTCAATTCCAATCTGGGCCATGGATGACGTGAAATGGTGCAGCGTCGGCGCTCTGCCATATATAAGTTTAAATTAATTATTTAAATGTTTAAAATAAAATAAATGCTACATGTAAACACGTGCTGCCGCTCGCATTGCTGCGCTTTTATATTTGCTAAATCCGCTACATGGGGGGTGGGCGGGCAATGCGAATGGCAATGGAAATCACCCGTTCGCATTTTCGCGTTTTCCAGTTTATCTCCCATCCTTGCTCGTTCCCATGGCAGTGGGGTAAATGTAAACGGTTTATATTTGTGTATAGGCGTGGAGATGGAGAGCTGGTTGGTGGTGTGCCGCGGCTCGCCGGGCATGGTGCAGGCGGTGGGGGTGGGGGTGGGGGCGGGTGCGGGGGGTGAGGGGGGCGCGGGGGAGCCGGCCGCGCCCGCCGCGGACGCCGAGCGGCCCTCCTCCGCCGACGTCGACCGCGCCGCCGACCGCCTCTACTACTGCGACGTGCACAGGTGTGTACGTGTGTGCACTGTGCATGTGTACTGCTGCGCCCATCTTCACTATTGCCACCTACACAAATATACCTTCTCTTCACAGGACATGGGCAGTGTACATAATATGTAGGAGTTACCCACATAAACCTCGAGACATCTTGACTTTATCGTAGATTGAAAGGTTTAGTTAACAGCAGACAATTACAGCCTGCACCTGCCCGAAACTTAAATGAATATTAGAGATGAAACGGATATGCGGTAACTATCCGGTATCCAGCCTATCCGGCGGCCTTAATACTATCCGGCCGGATACCGAATAGCTATTCGATTCGAATTTAAAAAATCTGAATAAAAAAATATTTTTAAGTAACTATTTGCTTTATTTAGTTAGTCTTAGTATCACTTAAGAAATATAATTAGTTTTAGTTTTGAATTTTTAATCACACAAAAGTAAATTAATGTAATAGAAAGAAAATGAAGTACTCATACTGCACCAAGGGGTAAGTTATGGTGAGTAAATACCAATTTCTCTGCATTAAGAGGTAGCAAGCGGTTTCGCTTCTCTTCATAAATAACGCAAGTGTATGTGTTTGTGCAATGCACCAAACGGCTAAGTTCTGCCGGATATCCGGCTGTCCGGCCACATGGTTGGCCGAATATCCGGTATCCGGCCACACAGCTATCCGTTTCATCTCTAATGAACATAACTGAACGCGGTCATGAACCGTCGCGCAGGGTCGCTAGGAGACGCCCGTCCGAAACTAGTAGGAATCCACGTAAAATGTAGAGTCAATATTGCCGTTTGTAAATATTTATTGAAGTGCTCCCAAGTGCAAAAAACTCAAAATAAATTGAATATTCTAATGTGTATAAACATTTTATGTTTATTTAGATACGAGATCGTCCGTCAAAAGTTGGACGGAACGGAGCGAGAAGTGTTCATTGGAGACGACGTGGACAACTGCGAGGGATTGGCCATTGATTGGATGGGTAAGAATAACATTAATAGTAAAATTACATACGGAACATTTGGTGTCACCTCGAAATTTACAGATAGTGTATAAGTTTTGTGCTGTATACATTACATTGTCCCTAATCAAATTTTATGAAGTTGCTCCTTGCTACTTACTAAGTTGGAGGGTAGACACTTTACATTCCCTTCTCCCTCGGAGTCATGACTTTAGGAGAAGGTTATTCCATCAATTCATGAGTAATACAAGTCCAGTAAATTACTATCTTTGGGAGGGGGACGGTTTCACGACTCCTGTGTTCTCTGGCATTCTATTTGATACCTCTTGCTGTTTGTGATAAAAATGGCTGTGACAGACAGACAGGTAAACATCTAGGTGATACTATTAAGGAGTTTCTATTTTTCTTTTAAATACCTTTTAAATGATAAAAAGGGAGAATAAACGTTGACTGATGTGAAATTGACATTGTGCAGGCAGAAATCTTTACTGGACGGATGACGCCCTGGGCCAGATCAGCGTGGCGCGGCTGGACAACGCCACCCACCGGCGCGTGCTCATCCGGGAACAGAACTTCAACCCGCGCTCCATCACGCTCGACCCTGCTAATGGGTATGTGAAATTGATCTAAATAATCTAGCTTGTTAAGGGTTTTCTCCAATATAAGACGTATAAAATTGATTTGACTGATGACTTTAAGTGAAGTTAATTTGGTTTTTTTTTGTGCAAAAATTGTACTTGGTTGAATGATAATTTAATTGAGCGTCACTTATTTGTAATGATCTTATTTAGTTTAGTTTGGATTTTATTATTCTTCTTTTTAGGCGTTCAATCTTCACAGAGAGATAGTCATCATTTAAGTTTTGTGACCCGTTGTAGTACAATACGTCGCTCCTCGTTTAGTTTGGATGGGAAGCTTTAATTTGTACGATTAATATTACATTAAGTTGGTACCTCGAATTTCAAATTTTACTTTATTAAATATACCGCGCGTGTAGGTAGCAATTGCTTTCTGTGGGAACGCGAACGATTTCGTGACCGGGAGAAACTTATTAACAAAATCTAAAGTTCTGTGCAAACTACAGCTACAGTCGTATCCCATTTTTCTTAGCTGTTCCATTTAGCTGTTCCAGCATGTTTCCTGTGCTATTCATCCCGCTTTTATTAGCTTGACCTGTATGTATGTATGTAACGGAATCTTTTAACTTCATTTTCACTTACTTCTAGGAGTCTGATTAATTTGAACATTTGCACAGGGGTGGGTCAAGGGCCCTATTTTATTTATTTTTATAAGGGCCGTATTTTCACAAAAGCGTGTTTTTTTAAAACTACATTATTTATTTAATTAGGAATCAGAAATGGAAACGTTTAAAACAGTAAAATGACTAATTCACAAAGCAGATTTCCTCTTGTCACCCATGGTAATTGACGAGTTACTTAGAGGTGTCAAGAAATAGAATGAAGCGGATATAATATGTAGTTGAGTGGTAGTGTGACTGTGTGTGTTCCAGCGTGATGTACTGGTCGGTGTGGGCGGGCGTGGGCGGGCGCGCGCGGCTGGAGTCGGCGCGCCTGGACGCCTCGCGCCGCGCCGCGCTGCTCCGCGACGCGCTGCACTGGCCCGCCGGCCTGGCGCTCGACCTCCAGCGCTCTTATCTCTACTGGTATGTATCCAGTTCTCATCTGGGGCACGGTAGTATCTCCGCCAAGTCGAGCAAAAAAGCGGCACGGCCGTCCCATCCTTTTCTGAAAACTTTTTGGCGTATTTTGATGCCTCTATTTGAGGATCTCTGGAATGGTATAGAATGCTGAAATTATCGTCTTCTACTATGATAATAAGCACAGACTTAAACCACAAAATTACATGTTAGTAGCTTATATTTCCTAAGTTATGCAAAAATAAGTTGTGCTGATTTGACACTCACTGATTATCAAAATAGAACTAATACTTCCCATAAACCTAGAGAGCTGAAATTTGGCATAGAGGTAGAGATTTATGGTCTCAAAAATGGAAAACTATAAAAAAATTCATGGAAAACTATCAAAATATTCATGAATCTGAGGGACACGGCAGTGTCCCCAGCAAGTTCTAGACTGTATAAATAAGAAACTAATCAAGTAAAAAAATAGCTTTCTGAAAAAAAATTCTTTTACCTTAACTTTATCTTTATAGAAATTAGACGTCGATTTTCTAAGTACATTTCGTTGTTTGTTGCAGGTGTGACACGTACCTGAACAAAATAGAACGCATCCGTGTGACGTCATCGGGCGCCGTAGTGGAGGGCGCGAAGAGGGAGTTGATCGCGCAAGACTCGCCCGAGTCACCACTAGCCAAGCCCTACGGCTTAGCGTTACTCGATGGTAAGTGTGTATGAGTCTTCATTATTGGCGAAACTTATGTATGGAGCATTTATTAAAGTGTGCACTGTCCAGAGGGTAGCAGTTGAGTGAAACGAGCGCAGTCTGGTGTGAGATAGGTAAGCGTTAGTGCCAAACTTCATGAGTGTTTTTCTGCTTTAGAAATGCACGTTAAGTCGTGGTAACTGGTTGTTATCGATAGATACCAGTCGTTGAAACTTGTCCGAGGCATTATGGGTGGTATGAGAACATCAACAACTCGATGTACCGATAGTCTATCTGGCACCGTTGGAGAGAATTTAGCACCGCCCAGGTCTCAATAGAATCGAAGGCTTTCTCATAGTCCACATACGCAGCAGATTATACTCCTCGGTCTTTTGTATAACCTGTCGCAGTGTATGTATGTGGTCTATGGTACTGTAGCCTTTTCGAAATCCGGCTTGTGAGAACAAGAGCATGTCAACAATGTGATAGAGTAAGCTCTAGGTCAGCCTGTGCCCAGATATGGGACGCAAAAAGTTATACTTCTGTAATTATATGTAAACTGTGGTAATATATAAATTTAATTGTCATCAGGTATAGTAATGTGGAGCGAGCACGGTTCGGGCTTACTACGGCGGCTGGAGAGCAACGGCTCCTTCACCACGCTGCGCTCCTTCCCGCCACCGCTTTATGATATTCGCCTTGTATCGTCAACTACGAGGATTGGTAAGATTTTTGCAATACAATTCAAGATACATATTTAACATAGTGGCCGCCCACGACTTCGTCCGCGTTGACTTCGGTATTAATCATAGCATGAAGTTATATAGCCTAAAGCCCTCGGGTGGCTCCCCTGGGGTTGCTCGTGTCCATCGACGACGGTGATCGCTTAGCACCTGCCTTTTTGTTCGGTTTATTTATAATAAAAAAAACCTTCCCCGACAGCCTCCGTGGCGTAGTGGGTGATGAGCCGACTGCGAAGCGTGAGGTCGTGGGTTCGATTCCCACCCAGGACAAATTTAAGTATGTATTTAGAATTATATATGTATGTTTATCAGCTTTCTGATTACCATAGCACAAGCTCTGCTTAGTTTGGAATCAGATGGTGTTGTGTGAATTGTCCGAAGATATTTAATTTAATTTATTTATTTATAAATGGACTATTACAAAAAACATATTTTCAATTGGAACCAATAGTTCCTGAGGTTAGTGCGTTCAAACAAACTTACAAACGAACGAACGAACACACTCTTCAGCTTTATGTATAGACTAAATATTGATTAATTATTGTTGGCGTGTGGGAACTGTACGAAAAAGCGTGAACCCTATTTTGTACAGTTTACCATATTATTGCCAGCTCATCTTATGTTCGCTTTTATTTATGTATTATCTATTTTTCTTTTAATTTATAAGTTACATGTTATCATTTAAGGGACTGTAAATTATAAAACTTCAATACATTAAATGAAGTTAACGATATATCAACAACGATACTTCCAAACACTGATCGATAAATTCTTGAAATGGACGTAACTTTTTTTTATTTGTGAACCGATTTAAATAAAACAAACACTAAATGTTAATCCAAAAAAATACCAATACATCAGTGAAAACCGCATCCTTCTACGTTAAGCCATTCCTGAGATAAGCGCGCACAAACGAACAGACAAACAGACAATAATTCTAAAAATCATTGTTTCGGGTTCTATTACGGTAATAAATAGCCCTAGTGACAGTTTTTCTCAAATATCTTCAATGTACAGAAACCGACTTGTTACAAATTTATTATAGTAATGGAATAGATAAATAGATAGAAGAAGAAGAAGAAGAAGATAGATAGATAGAAGATAGATAGACTATGTTACATCTTAAAACACGTTTCGTTTGTACTCATGTACATGCGTAAAGTTTACAAAATAATTGTTTGTTTACGTATTGAAGTAGAAAAACAAGTTTTTGACGTGTCTTTGATTTTTTGAATCATCAAAATATCTATTAAAATTAAAACACAATGAAATAGGAGGCGAATCTTTAGAATGGATAGCCGATAGAACGCCGGCCCTCTATGCCTAGAGGTTGTTACATTAGGGCTACATTACGGTGTTACAAGAGGACTAAGCATGCGGCAGCTTTATCTCTTTATCTCACCGGCCCTCTAGGCAGCATACTTAGTCCTCTTTATCTCCGATATAATCCGTGGTTATGTGCACGTGAACAGGAACTGCACCGAAATATTAGCCGTAAAATTAGTGGTAATATAATATAGGTTTCGAGAGTTAGGAGAGTAATTTGCTGTTTTGTTAGGCATATAATGTTCTTACTACTTGCAGGTAAAAACGCATGTTCGCACAATAACGGCGGGTGCGCGGAGTTGTGCCTGGCCACGGGAGCGGTGGGGGAGGCGGGCGAGGAGGGCGAGGGGGAGGCGAGGCGGTGCGCGTGCGCGTCGGGGCGTGCGCTGGCGGCCGACGCGCGGAGCTGCGTGCCCGCGGGGGCCGAGCCGCCGCGCTGCGTGGACGGACACTTCCACTGCGGGCGCGGGTAAGTCACCTGTTGCTTTGTTTGTTGTTATAGTGCCTATCGACGCGCGTGGCAGGTGCGGAGGATACAGAGGGGTGAGGAGGCGGTGCGCATGTGGGGCAGGGCGGACGCTGCGTGGACGGTCAGTGTGTCTCCTGCCGCTTTATGTGTTGTTATACTGGTGGGCTCTGCCGAGGCCGCGGAAGGAACTGCGGAGAAGGGGGAACGAGGCAGTGTGCGAATGCTAGCTGCTGTTTTATTTATGTATGTCTTGCTTTCTTATACCGTTCAATTTATTTTATTTTAAGACGATGCAGGCAGGTCAGTTAATGATGATAATAGTGGCTACTAACGCCCTTGAAGTGCCTTGAACACCCGTTCACTATCTCGAGCAAGCCTGGCGCCTATCTGATCTGATATTGTGCTGCTACCCGGAGGCAGATGATCGCCTCACGTAAGTCTGCCGCGTAGAATAACTTCAAAGTACAAATGAAAGCTGAAATATTATTTATGTAGTCTAAACGAAAGTAGAATGACTTCAATGTAGAAATGAAAGCTAAAATGGTATTTCCATGGTCTCAACGGAAATTGATTGCTTGCTTTCCACATCAACCACTATAACCGTAACCATATTTCCAGACGTTGTATCGACGCTTCCTACGTGTGCGACGGAGACGCGGACTGCCCCGATGGTTCGGACGAAGATTCTTCGCCCAGCGGTCCATGTGGTATGTTTCACAATTTTTTATGTAAAAAAAGTACCTAAAAAACGAGATGGGTTTAGTACTTGGCGATCAAAGGTTCCATTAACTTTCCAGTTTTATCATCAGTGTCTCGTCACCAAATAAATAAACAGAATACATCAAGAGCGCAAACTGTGCAATTCTGTAAAAAACTTTATAAAATCGTATATTATATATTTCTTACTAGCCTTCCGCCAGTGATTTCACTCGCGTGGACCCGTTTTATATCTGTGTTCCAAATTTCGTAAAAATTGGTTCAGCTTAGCAGACAGACAGACAGACAGACATAGTTATTTTCGAATTTATAATATTAGTAAGGATAAGTACTTCCCAAAATGGTAACGATGACGGGGATACTATTTATTCTATGACTAATTTTATCCGGGGATAGAAAATCGGCCTTAAATCAATTTACAGATTGATTACCAATCCTGTTCCTCAGTCTTTCGCTGTATACATTTTTACTAGTTAAAATGACTTTCTTTAGTTTCCTTATGTAGTTGTAACGTACAAATATACTGCCTATAACTAAAAAACTGCCAACCTTCAGCGAACGTAACGTGCGACGCCGAACAGTCGCTACGCTGCGACCGGAACCGCTGCATTCCGCGCGCCTGGGTGTGCGACGGGTTCAAGGACTGCGCGGACGGCGCCGACGAGACCGAGGCCGCCTGCGCGAAGACCGCCTGCGCTGCTGACCAGTTTGCCTGTGCGAGAAGTAGGAGATGTATACCGGCTGCGTGGAGGTGTGACGGAGCAAGGGATTGTGGTCCGAGAGATGCTAGTGATGAGCTTGGCTGCCGTAAGTACTTACACATAGGTAAATAGATAAACATCAAGGTTGATTGCATAAAGACCGCTTGTGCAGTGGATCAGCTTTTGTGCTTACAGTAGGAGGGGCATCTCGGCTGCGTGGAGGTGCAGTGGATTAAGGGACTGTGGTCCGAAAGATGCTAGTGATAAACTTGATTATCTTAAGTAAATAGATAGACTAATAGACAGACACTTAGGCGGTCTCAGCAAGAACGAATACATTGGAGAATATGTGAGCCGGCTACGTCGTGATGTTACGGCTCGAGGGACTGTGATCTCCGGGATGCCAGTAACTTGCCGAGCTTCTCAGAAATGAAGCGTAGTAGAGCCGATCATTTAAAGTGGCAGCAGTTTCACCGTGTAGTAGCTCGAACGGACGGTTTTATAACTTTCAAGTAGCCGTTGCACTATCTTTATTTTCTTGTTTTTCGACTAAATCAGCGTGATGGATATTATGCATTAGTAATTGAGATCTGTTCCCGGGAGCGTAGTGTTCACACAGATACGAATCTAGGAAAAAATATAATCATAGCTATCCGTAATATAGACGTGTAACATTATGGTTTGTAACACAGTTTTTTTTCTTCAATTATGGCATCTCAAACTTTGCATATTGCCAGCGTCAAGTATAATTTTTGCATCACGTTTTTGCCAGTTTCGGTGAAACTGGACGAATAGTAATAGGTAAAGTCGTCAGTAATCAGTCAGTCAATTCAGTGAGACATTCAAGTAAAGTGATGGCTTCTTTACCAGAACGTGACCAATGTAATTTTGGAGGCAAGCCGAAAAAACCTATTTTCGCACTGTTATTTTAATTCACAACACTCGTGCATTATAATTAACCTATATTGAACAAAATGCCATCAAATTTATCCGATATAACTCAAAAATACACCAAGAAAGTAAAAGTAAAACAAGAGCACAATATGTCGACTTCCCGCCAAAACTCCAGTAATACAGTTTATAAGTACATTCAGTAAAATGGAGGCGTGTTTCAGGTAACGTGGAGTGCAGCATAGTGATGTTCAAGTGCGACAACGGCGCGTGCGTGCCGTGGGAGTACTACTGCGACGGGCACGCCGACTGCGGCGACGCCAGCGACGAGCGCGCCTGCCGCGCCCCGCCCCGCGCGCCGCCGCGCCGCCCGCCCGCCCTCGCCGCGCGCCCCGCCCCGTCAGTGCGCCGCCCTTCTCGCTATCTTACAATCATAATGAGGGTCTCCATACAAGCGCGCTGTCAAAATTGAACCACTACAAATAGATTCCTACAGCTGTCACATCTGACTAACAAAATATTTTTGTTTTGACCAAATTAACTATAAAATACTACAAAATATTGAAAACACTGAAAAGTAATTTTTTACCGACTTCTAAAAGGAGGAGGTACTGTATTCGGCTGTATGTATTTTTTTTTATATATGTTCACCGATTACTCCGCCGTTTGTGGACCAATTTTCAAAATTCTTTTTTTGTTCGTATGCTTATACTCCCGAGGTGGTCCCATTGTCACCAAATCAGGATCTGATGATGGGATCCCAGGGAAATCGAGGGGAACTCTCAAATTTTATAGGCACACACATTGATTTTCTTATACTTTCTGAAGGATAAGAGATATTTGTGCATAATAATCATCATCTCATGTTGCTGAGCTGATGATGGAAGGTACTGCAACAGTGAGGAGTTGAAAGCAAATTCTTTCAATAAATAGTTTTTTATTCCAAATCTTACATTCCTGAGGTGTTCCAACTGTCACCAAGTCAAAGTCTGATGATGGTATCCCAGAGAAATCGAAGGGAACATTCAAATTTTATAGCACAACAAATGATTTTCATATTTTTACTAAAGCAAAACAGGTATTTGTGTATGATTATCATCATATCATGTTGCTGAGCTGATGATGGAAGGTACTATGACGGTTAGGAGTTGAGAGCAAATTCTTTCAATAAATGGTTTTTTGTTGGAAATCTTACATTTCTGAGGTGATCCAACTGTCACCATGGCAAAATCTGATGATGTGATACTAGGGAAACCGAGGGAAACACTGAAACTTAATAGGCACACACATTCTTTTAGTCATATTTTTTAACATAATACAAATATTTGTGTCCGGTAATTATCACCTCACGTTGCTAAACTGATGATTGAAGGTATAACTCCTCAACGGTTAGGAGCTGAGAGCAAATTCTTTCATTAATTTATACGTTCAGGTGGACTGATAGTAGTATTCTTTCAGGGTATAAGATGGCTATTAGATAAACATGATTATAAAATATCTTTAACGTTTAGAAATTAACTGAAAAAAATTCCAATTATGCTTACTTATACATATGTGCAGAATTATTAAAATTACTAAAAAGAGTGAAATAAATTAAGTTTTTAACAAAAAAATAGAACCGACTTCAAACGGTAAAAAATAAAATTGTTCAGTACCTACTTCTTCTTGCATGGTAATGACTCTTAAAACTATTTTTGAAGTCGGGCCCTTACTAAAATGTCGTACCAAATGGGTTCTAAATGGGCACCGACAGTACAGACAGTGGGACAGTACCTTTGTTTTTAAAAAGTGTTGTGATTAAATTTAACCTCAAGTATTACGGAGCGGCCCGGCGTTTGGTGCCATTTATGGCACCAATCAACATGCTTCAATTTGGGCGCGCGAACTTGAATCTATAATGTAATTATTCTAAGAACGCTACCTAATTTACACTATACTATAAGTAGTGTACCGTTAAGTAACCAACTGAAGGCGTATTTTCGTCGCCTTATCAAATCTATAGCTATCCAACCCCTGTGTATTGTGTTTGCATAGAAATATGACATTTACCGTTCTTTTCAGACACCACCATAACGACACAGATAAAAGCGGACTTTGCGAAGACCACGAATTTCAATGCACCAACAGAGAATGTATACGAATGGTAAGCACATTATTGATCTGTAAATAAATAAATAAATAACGTTTCACACTCATAGCCCCACGGTAGATATACCCTGTCTCATGGGTACCATGGACACCTACAGAGAAACACAAACACCCAGACCAAGAACAGAAATTTAAACTCGATCATTCAATTTCTGCTTCATCGGGAATCGAACCCGGGACCCTTCAATTGGCAATCCGGCATGGTATCCATTGCGCCACGCGGGTCGTCTGTATTAAACCAAGAAGAGTAACCTGCTGTATATAGGTTAGGATAGATTGATCTATAAAATCTATATGATGAAAATCGTAATTAATGACCGTTTAAAAATTTCACTCTTGCATGAAGTCATTTCTCATTACTATCGTTAATTAACTTTGAAACAAAACGATAAACGATACCGACGTGCGCAAATAATTCAATACGATTTATCAGATTGAACCAAAAATCCATCCATCCAAACCATTGATCGCAAGGAGTCATACACTGTTCGTTAACATATTCATGATTCATGTTTTCACTGTCGCTTTACTATATTGGAAACATAGTAAATCATTAACGATCTCGATCGTATCGAGGGTCCGAAACGATGGATCGTGAAGGTCAATCGAGCTGTATATGGGGTTTTTTTTTTAAATTTTGCGATCGGTTGTATCATTGGATGCACAATGTAGATAGCAGATAAATCTGCTATATGTACTTGATTTAACATGTTACTTCAATATATTAATTTCCAAACAGGAATTCCGCTGCGACGGCCACGTGGACTGCTTAGACGGCTCCGACGAGGCCGAGTGCGAGTCGGTCCGCAGCACCGCCGCTCCGCCCACCAGCACGGCGGCGGCGCCGGGGGCGGAGTGCGCGGCGCCCGCCCTGCGCTGCGACAACAACTCGCGCTGCGTGCCGCTGCTGCAGCTGTGCGACGGCAGCAAGGACTGCGCGGACGGCGCCGACGAGGCCGACCGCTGCGGTAAGTAAACTACATAACATACAATAGTTGAAAGTAGGTGGGATAGTAAGACGAAGAACCTGGTAATGGAAAGCCTGTCACCGAGTAAGCTTCCCGTACAATAACATTGGCATCCAATTCCATAGTGACTGCAAGGTGCTTTGATATCTTTAAAATGTCTTACGACGTCACAGTTGCGACTCAAGTGACCGTAATAAATCTAGTGACATTCACAAAATGTTGTGCAACTTTTTTATTTTAAGAATGTGAGATTAGTATTAAAGGTGGTTACCTAGGAAGCTTTCAATTAGTCAAGTCACACTCGAGCAGCACGCTAGGTTAATGTAACTAAAGTAACCTATATTAAACAGGTAACTATAGTAACCTGCGTGTAACTTTTGTAACTTTAGTGCATGATGCTTGATTCATTGCCGGATTTTAGAAAACGCACACAGACAATGTGAATGTACATACTCCACGACTATGTTGGTAAAACGGCATTCGAGAGCTAGAAGAACTATATTAACGGCTTGTGTTACGGGTTTTAATAATTTAGTTTCCAATTTATTTGTCCTAAGTGCGTCACTGCGAATGGATATTTTAGTATGTTACTTCTTATTAATTCTTTGTTTATGTATATGTGTTGTGCAGGCGAGCCGATGTGCTGGGCGTCGGCCTGCTCGCACGACTGCCACGCGTCACCCGGGGGGCCGGTGTGCACGTGTCCCCCTCCCTTACATCTGCAACGGGACGGTGCCACCTGCGCCGCCAACCACCTGTGTGAGGAGTGGGGGGTCTGCAGCCAGGTATATTCTCGTACAAGTATTGCTTACAACATAACTTAGTTTCTTGACTAGGCCACGAAGGCCATCCATCAGAAGCAAGGCGTATGGATAAGATATTCGACTCACATGAACAACCAACAGATTTCAAGGAGGTTCGAACTTAGGCCGCTATCCCACTGGCATTTTATGAGATTTGACGACGCTTCAACGTCCGCGCAGCGACAACGCTGCACTCCAGGACTAAGTGGGATGGCGTGAAGGCACCAGTTTGCTAAACATCGCAACGTCGAAGTTGACGTTACTAAGTCGCAGCGTGAACGCTTGTCGTTAGAGACTCGCGACGTCAACGTTGGAGAAACGCAAACGTTCGTAAAACGCCAGTAGTATACCGGCCTTAAAATTACGACTCACGGAAATGGAAACCATACCTTGCAACACACTCTATCATTTGAAATCATAAAGATTACGTAAGGGCTCACTGCGACTTCGAAATAGTAACATAGTTGTGATAAAATGTAAAATCATAATTCTATTGGTAAATAAGTAGATGGTAATTCAGAATATCGCAGCACTTAAAGGTACATCTGACCCGGTAGTGAGGGAACATTTTCAGATATAACGTATCAACGTAATATTTGTAACAGTGTTTAGACATTCATTGCCTTAATTTCAACGAATTAACGCAGTTATTGCCTTTCAGACATGCCAACCACAAAAGAACCGATACAAGTGCACCTGTTACGACGGATACCGCCTCGCAGACGACGGTTTCACTTGCAAGAGCACAGGTAATATTTGCTGCAATTTTTCTCACTGTTAGGCTAGACGGGCTTCTCCCCATCATTGAGGAGACTTAATCGACCCCGCTGCGCTGCTTGGATTTATGAAGATGCGGGCTAGTGGCAGTTATTTTGTTTTTTTAACTAAAGCGTTTTTGTATTTTTTTAGACCATTGCTTATTTTTAATTTTTTAGTTTGTTTATTTTTATATTATTGCATTGTCATCGGTCCTTGATAAGTATGCGAAGTTTCAAATTAATCCGACATCTTGAAGCACGTCAAAATGGTGTTCAAAGTTTCCGTTACAAACATACTAACATACATACATACGACTGTACCTAATAAAAGCGTGTTAAAATGCGTACTCATACTACACTCATAATAAGAAATGATAATTTGGCTGTATGTTGCAGAGAACGTGACGCCCCTCCTGGTGTTCAGCAACCGCCACGAGATCCGCGGAGTAGAGCTGCCCTCGCTGGCCTCCCGCGCGCTGGTGTCCTCCCTCAAGAACACCATCGCGCTGGACTGGCGCCGGGACCCCTCGGGCGGCGTGGCGCTGTACTGGACGGACGTGGTGGACGACAACATCTACCGCGGCACGCTCGTCGGCACCAGTAAGCGTCTCCACTGTCGCCGGTGTATCGCTGTATCGCTCAAGAACTGAGTGTTGATCGTTTTTCCATTGATTACCCTATATTTTTTAAATTTTTGTATGTGTCACAAACGATGCAATACGTAGTGGTACGGAAATCGTCGAAATAACTCTGAAAATTTGTAAGCTGCAGTGAAGCAAGGAGCGGCTATGTGACTAGAAGGACCTATAAAATCGGCAACGATTAAAGGTTCTCGAATGGAGACCACGTGTTGCCTCTAGGAGCATAGACTACCCTAAAACCAGGTGAACTGACGACCTAAAGAAGACAGCGGAAGGCGCTGCATTCAGAGGAAGCAGGATCGGGCGAAGTGGTGAACGTTAGGGAAGGTCTAAAAGCATTTTAAAAAAATAGGGAGGCCTGTATCCAGCAGTGATCTGGTAAAGGCTGATGAATAGATAAGCCCAAATTCGATCCATTTTAATAGATTTTTGACATTTTGAACTGAAACTGCTGTAACTGGAATTGAAACGAAAACGAATCCTTCACATTATGTGTGTAAGCTCTTATAAACATCTAGAGTTTATCAAAAAACATTAAACAAAATATTTCCATATTGCAGCACTAAGCGGCATCGAAGTGGTAGTCCAGCAGGGGCTGTCGACGGCCGAGGGGCTGGCGGTGGACTGGGTGGGCGAGAACCTGTACTGGGTCGAGAGCAGCCTGCACCAGATAGAGGTAAGTCTCTTGTCACACTGTAGGCTGATACTTTAGGGTTTTGTTATTAAATTGAACCCTCCTAAGTAATAATAATAATAACGCTTCACACTTATAGCCCCGCATTAGGGTAGATATACACTGTGTCGTGGGTACCATAGACACACAAAGACAGAAACATAAACACCCAGACCGAGAACAGAAACTTCAAACTCATTCAAATGTCCGCTTCGTCGGGAATCGAACTTGGGACCCTTCGAACTGCAGTCCGGCATGGAACCAATTACGCCACGCGGGTCGTCAGATTCGTCTTCGTTAAAATTTAGAATTCAAAATTAGCTAAACGCTATACAGGGTATTTCATATTATTGCAAACTAGATGAAAACGAATTTGACCCCTGAATAAAATGAATTAAAGCTGTTTATGCGTGTTACAGTTACTGTTGATAATATACAAATCGTGCAATTATCATACTTCTCACACATTTTTCTTCTACTGTGTATGAAAGTAATCGTTGATTGATACTGATTTTCACTTAACCAATATTTTGTTAGGTAGCGCGGTTAGACGGACAGTATCGACGAACTTTGATCGCTGGAGACATGGACAGCCCCAGAGCCATCGCTGTGGACCCACGGATGGGTGAGTAATTTCATGGATTTTATCTTCATAATATTTGCATCAATAAATTGTGAAAAATATGAAAAATGGGGAGTACAGTGGCTTCCAGTAAATGAGATTTGAACCTTATTTCGGTGTCGTTCGGGTGATATATTGATTGAATTAAGACTGTCACTGACAGACTCTACAACAATAATAATATTATACTTGCGTACAAATACATCTTTGGAAGCGCGTGTAGCTTGCATGGGCGTTGATACGCGTGTAAGCTCATACAAGTTTTTGTAATACAAAATTAAGCGCACTTGCAAGGTGAAACGCCCGTAAGGCGCAGATAAATACGCTTGATTAAAATCTCAAAGCGAAGAAGAAACATTATAATTTTAAATGAAAGACTTTGAACTTATATTTTTTTCCATTTGCAACCTCTTTTTTTCTGTAGCTTGTAATTATGATATTTCAAGAGATGATTGAACAACAATGAGTTTGAACGTTGGGAACGGTTGGCGGCGCAGGCTACCTGTTCTGGAGCGACTGGGAGCAGGCGGCGCCGCGCATCGAGCGCGCGTCGCTGGCGGGGCGGCGGCGCGCGGTGGCGGTGCGCGTGGACGCGCTCACGGACGGCGCCTGGCCCAACGGCATCGCGCTCGACCACCTGGCGCAGCGCCTCTACTGGATCGACGCTAGGTATCAAGAGATACCTTCCCACTATTCATTGTTTTGACCTACCACGTAACAAATGATTGAAAGGCAAAAGTTTGGTTTTTCTAAAATTTGGTCAAATAAAAGTTGCTACGGCAATCCCAAATGCATAAATTAATATGCTTAGTTTATATTACACTAGAGTGGGTTAGGATGACAAAAATGTATGACTGTGGTGTGTAATGTATACGATAGATTTTTGATGCGCTTCAAGACGTGATACTCTTCTAAGCAAATGTTCGATTTCCGTCTTTGCTTTAAAATGTCCTTGCGTGTGAATGCATTACGTTGCGTTCGTGTGCAGATCCGACTCGATCCACACGACGACGTACGACGGCACGGGCTACCACGAGGTGCTGCGCGGGCACGCGGCGCTGTCGCACCCGTTCGCGCTGACGGTGTTCGAGAGCCACGTGTACTGGACGGACTGGCGCAGCAACAGCGTGGTGCGCGCCAACAAGTGGAACGGCAGCGACGTGGCCGTCGTGCAGCGCACCCTGACCCAGCCCTTCGACATCAAGGTACTTACTTTTAAACTGAAAAAAATATCTCAATGAAACTAGAAATTAACAAAAAAATTTAAATAAACATCTAACCGGCTGCTCGTCGCTGAGGTTTTCCGAAATGCATGTTTATTAGTGCAGCGGATACTAACCTAGCCCTTCGCCACCGAGGTACCTCTAAACTGTCTGAACAGCCGACCGTGGCGGATATTGACACAGCCATTCAACATAAATCGTCTTGTCTAAATTTACGTCGAAACTCTATTTGTCTCAGAATGGAAGACCTAGACTGTTGTATTTAGTCAAAGGTAAATCTACCGCCAGTCGAGGTGGTCATGCGGAGCACAGATATACGAGATATTTAGATAACTTTGATAGAAAGCTTTCCGAGCGTGGCTTAGTGCCATATTTTTAAGGAATGCATTTTGAATTTTTCTTTGGTCTTGGACACTATGCACTGTCCAAGACCTACTCCCGGGCAAGCTTGTCCAAACCGCTATTTCCACTCGTTGTAAGTTCCTTATACACCGAGTGGATTCGGCTCATAGTTCGAACCTCACAGAAAGCGCTCCCGGGTCTGTCGCTTAGGCCACTGTCCTGTCCGTCCTGTGGTGAAGGGGCTGCGGATTTTCGTCTGGTAACCGGAACCGCACCTCCCCCATCACTCACATTCTTCTGGCTTAGCATCTTTGGCTTGCCTCTTAAACTAGGTAAATCTGTATACAGTATATATAAAGACCTATTGTCTTGAAACATGGCTTGGTGATTACTACGCCACTACAGATCGGTTTTCACTAATAAATGATTATATTTTGTGCAGGTGATCCACCCGAGCCGGCAGCCGCCAGCAGCACACAATCCTTGCGGAGGGAACAACGGCAACTGCTCGCACCTCTGCCTCATCGACTCGCCGCTGGAACGTGTGTGCGCGTGTCCGCACATCATGCGCCTCGCCAAGGACAACATTACTTGTGAGGGTGAGTGTTTTTTTCTATTTATGGCTTATTTTAAGAAATTCTTGCAGATTTCGACACCCGTAAAGCTGTCGCTGAACTTGAGTTTTATTTATCTCATCACCTACCTTCTCTCCACCAACTCGCATTGGAGCAGCGTGGTGGAGTAAGCTCCAGGCCTCCCCAATAATGGGGAGAGACCCGTGCCCAGCAGTGGGACGCAAAAATGGTTGCAGCCAATCACCAAATCAAAAGCCAATCATCAAATTTAGGGAATTCTCACAGTATTAGACTCTACAAAGAAAAGCTAGTATGATTAAGATTTCAAAAACTTGCATCGGATTTGTGTAACGAACGAACGGACCCCAAAATTACCAGAGGTCAGAAGACCGAAGAGTAGAAATTTTGAAACCTTACCTATGACTCAGAATATTTTATTTCAAACTATCTTTGTTCTTCATTAAAAATGACTTGTTAGTATGTACGAGTAATATTTAGTACTATCGATACACACAAATTCGAGAGTACAAGTCGCCTGGATCGAAAACAAAACTTAAAACTCGTCTAATTAATAGAATTCGTTACTTTGCTGAATGTTATAAAGTTAAAGTATCCCCTGGCTGATCGTAAGAGGCGACTAAAAGGGGGCTTCCGGGGATGCGGACGGTGAGAGTGGGAGCTTAATCCGTCCAGCTAGCAGCCCCGGGAAGGACGGCGGTGTGTGCGTGGCCGCATGTTGCCGTAAGCATCGGAAGATGCTGCTCTCCCAAAGATGGGCCCGTTCTGGGTCGTCGCGCGTGAAGAAGACCGGTGCGTTCCACTGGAGATCCCGGAGTCCTCCCCAAGCGCAGAGGCAGGCCACCGAGGGGGTGTTAGTGCGGTTAAATCCCACATAACCCGGTATCCCCTCCCAAGATGTCGGGTACAGTGATTGCGGATTGTTGCAAATAGTTTTTACCTAACTTTATTAAAATTCACCATTTACTGTTTCGTTTGATTTGAAATCGAACCTTTGAAATTTGAAATCTTTTAACATTTAAGCATAGTAATCGTGGATCCGACATACACTTTTTCTTACATAATCTTTCTTTGCAAGTTTAACTAGTGCTATATGATTATCAGAATAAATGAGTATTTGTAATATGAGCGTTTAACTTTAGTTGCTACTTTCGGTCCAATGCTATGCATGAGCTAATAGCTTATTTGCGCGTGGACTTTTAAACTGCACAGGACATTGAGAATATTCATTGCACTGGAGAAAATGTACGTTTTACCTATTATGCTTGTATCAGCTCACATGTTTCTGATTAATCCGCTTGTACAGTCCACGAGAAAATCCTGCTAGTGAGTCGTGCGGGCGAGATCCGAGGCCTGGACACGGACGAGCCTCAGGTCCACATAATCCCCACGGTGTCCGGGCCGCTGCTCACCATGCCTTCCTCCGTGCAGTACCTGGCCGCCGAGTACACCATCTTCTGGGTTGACACTGAGGTATGTGGAGTGGGTATTCGTATTCCACTTGCTTACATGTTCATCAACAAAATGTATTCAATTACGTGGGTGATTAGATTTGAAAATCTAATTTAAAAACTTGCTTTTCTTGACAGCTAAGATATTTTCATTTATTAGTGTTTGTTCTTAAAGAAAATATAGGCGTGGCTATTTTGTGAAGCTTTGAAAATTTCTTGAGCAATAACTTTATCAGCAATAACTATGAAAAATGTTACAGTGTCCCCACTTTCATATTTAGTCTCTTTCCGAACAGACCCGAAATTTGTACGCAAAAGTACAATTGTCACAACGGACCTTTGTGCCCCTTTTAAATTAGGTGCAATAACCGAATGCGTTGCGCACATACTATTGTGTGGAGAAGAGTTATGATTCCTTAAGAACAAATTTGCGCATGAAGTTCCGAGAGACAAAGATCCGCAGTGAGAACTGTATATGGGTATAATTGAATGACTATCCACTGATGGAAATGTTATTTATGTTATTTCTTTGTTGTATATCAATGGCATACATTAGTCATCTAATTAACCTATCGTTAGGTATGCTCAAATAAAAAGATAAATATGTCGCCTAAGCACCCTTGGCTAAAGGGTGTAAAAGAATCTAAAAAAGTGTAATATTCCCAGACGAACGACATAAAACGCACGGACGTGCGCGGCGGCGCGGTGGAGGGCGTGGCCGACAGCGGCTGCGTGCGGCCGCGCGCGCTGGCGCTGGACTGGGCCGCGCGCGTGCTGTACTACAGCGCGGGCGGAGCCCTGGCCGCCTGCGGGCCGCGCGGCGAGTACACCGCGCTGCTGCTCGCGCCCGCAGACGGGAACATTACCGCGCTCGCTGCGCATCCGCTCAAGTAACCGGATTTTATTTTCATTTGTAGTTTTAGTAGGTAGCTAGCTGTCTATATCTGTAGCTGTAGTAACTACGAACTCATTTCTAAGATTTCACTCTGTTGTGATGACCTCACGTCACGTGACTACACGACCTCGAGCAGGATTCGAGTCTTAATGAAGGTTTAAAAGATACAAAAGGTGTGTGTGTATTCTCGGAATCACCCCGCTTGCGTGCTTGTACGCTACTTTCGTTTATGTAAAAAAATGTTGCGCTAAACCAGACCTAATGGAAAAGTGTAAGTCCATCAGTAGATTTTCAATCAAACAATGAATCACGCAACGTACAAAACATTAGTTGAAGAGACAGTTGTGTAGCGGTGATGTGTGGCGGTGGTCCCCAGGGGGCGGCTGTACTGGGCGCTGCGCACGGCGCGCGGCGAGCGCATCGAGACGGCGCGCGGGGACGGCGGCGGCGCGCGCGTGCTGCTGGACGGCGCCGCCAGCGCGCACCTCGGCGGCGTCACTAGTAACTATTCTCGCTGTTGTTTTACTCGATTCCGACTTTGTAACATTTGATGCCAAATCCACACCCCTTTTACTCACACTGGCTAAAAACAGCCAAAAAAATAGATCCTTCTATTTAAGATAGGATAATTTTTACCAATATTATAAAGCTTAAGAGTTTGTTTGAAAGCCCTCATCTCAGTAACTACTGGTACGAATTGAAAAATCTTGTTGTGTTGGATATACCATTTATTGAGAAAGTTGTTAAACAGCTGGTAATTTATAAGAAACATTTGTTTGTCAAACAAATCCCAAACATTTCCATGTGAAATGTTACCGAAACGAGTACACACCTAAGACTAAAGACTTAGCCTGTGAAAAAGATATCAGATCACATATGTCGCCAAACTCCTGTATTTACATATCAACACACCCTAATTCTACCAGCAAATTATTTGACTTCGCCGTTTCGCTACTTACCCAAAGCAATGCTATACACAAAGGCGTTTGTTACTTTTGTATTATGCAAATATCTAGTTTCACGAGCTAGGCAACTACCGTACACTCTTACTTTTGAAGCAAGTTTTAATTTTACTTCTAAAATAATATTAAAATTTTACCTTCCAAAAAAAATTGTATTATGTTTCCTATAGGTACGTAGGTAGGGTTACGTACGCAATCGTTGGGTTGCAGAAACTTGGGAACTTAGTAAAGTTGGTAATGATGAAACAGGTGAAAAGGTTTCGGATCCATGAAATGGTTCAACGCTTTCGAATTGAAAATTACCTGATTTTTGCCGTTGTTCTTTGTAATGATAAAAAGCGGGGATATGAACGATGGAGTTAAAGGGGCAAGCTCGAGAACTTCGTTTCGAATCATGGATTGAATCTCCGAGCTCAATACTGATGTCAAAGTTTGATATTTTCTAAAACATCCGGAGTTGAAATGATTAATGGTGGCTGCAGGCTGAATGGAATGTGAACAGATGGAATTAAGGCAAGGATGGTTTTGGGTGAATTTAATTTAGCCCATACCTCTCAATAAAGCATCAGACAGCCGCCCAAAACCTTTCCGAGTCATTTACGTTTGTGTGTGCTATTACCTTCCCCCCCCCCTTTTTCTTTGTATCGTAACACATAATAATTTTATTAGCTTCTAAATGTTACCTTTGTGTTATATAGGTATGAGCGTGGACACGACTACCGACCGCTTGTACTGGGTGAACACCGCCTCCTTCACCATACAATACATGGACATCAACACCGGCAAGTTCGACACTGTAAGATTATTTTACTTTTTAGCGTTAGCGGAGAGCTTGTTTTATTGAAAAAACTTTGCGATAAAGAAATGAAAATTTCTGTGTTTATCATGAGTTGGAAGACACCTATCCGCATTTAATTTTCACAATACTATGTTCATAGTTACCCCTTGGCAGCGGGGCCCGACCGGCCGCGGTGGACGTGGCGGGGTCGGAGGCGGTGTGGGCGGACGCGGGCGACGGCACCTTGCGCGCCTGCAACAAGGACGACTGCTCCAAGCCACGGCTGCTGCGGAATAACACTGGTAAGTATCAATTCATGGAAGCTTTCTTTTCTGTGTGACATTGTTCGTTATTACCCGGCTGCACGATGCAATAGAGGGTATTCGTTTTTACCCGACTGCATGACGCAGAAGAGGGTATTCGTTATTACCCGACTGCGCGACGCAATAAAGGGCACTTATTATTACCCGACTGCGTGACGCAATAAATTATATTTGTGAGTACCAGTCAGGCACTAACAACATCTACGCAACGACTGCACGACGCAATAAAGAGTATTTGTTATTACCCAACTGTGTGATGCAATAGAGGGTATTCGTTATTACCCGACTGCGCTATTCAATAAATGGTATAAGTTATTACCAGTACCTCTAGTACAAGTTTTGCAATACAACGCCGTTTATCGTTTTCCGTTTTTGCGCGACGATCTCTGTCAACGTAGTAATTGGTATAGCGAGTTGCTATGTTAACAACTTCGTCGCGACATAAACGTACAGTTGCTCATGTGTGAGTGAAGTGTACAAATTGTATATTGCTTCTCTTTCATACATACGTAAAAAAAGAGATGCAAATAGTAGCGGCCATTTTGCCAAATTTGACGCGGCAACATAGGTTTTATGACATAATCATGACATAATTTACTCTTGTCTATACTTGACTTGACTACAATAGACATTTTTTTTTCTTTTCGTAATGATGTCGTATGATCTATGCATATTAAGACACAGTATCAAGTAAAAATATTGCTATCGTATTTTTGCCATTTTCGATAAAATCAAGCGACATGAACAGTCAAAATCAGTAAATCGTCGGCAAATAGGCAGTTAAATCTTACAAGATATCCAAGTAAAGCGATGGCTGTTGACTTTACAATTAATTGTCTTGTCGGAGTTTTGGCGGGAAGTCGAAAAAGACATATTGTGCTCGTTTTATTTTCATTTTCTTTGTGTATTTTTGAGTTATATCGGATAAAGTTGAAGCATTTTGTTTGATATAGATTATAACAGTGCTAAAATGTGTTTTTTCTGCTTGCCTCCAAAATTTCATCGGACACGTTCTAGTAAAGTAGCCATTGCTTTACTTGAGTGTTGGACTGACTAGACTGACTGATTATTGACGACTTACTTACTGACTTTGTTATTACTTCGTCCTTTAAATTGAAACTGGCAAAAAATTGATCCAAAAATTATACTTGACGCTGGCAATATGCACAGAGCTTGCGATGCCATAATTGAAAAAAAAAAGTAATTGTCTTGTCAACTCTTGTCATTTGTCTGTCAAGTGTCAATTCAATAGGTACCTACTTACACTACTTAAAAGTTTAATTTTGTTTTCTTTGTTTTATATTTCATTGTATAACTAAAATAATATGTGATTTGGAGAAAGGCACAAAGACGAATGAAAACAACGGTATTTCTCTCGACATTCCGGGTTTGATTGTGAAGTGAGTGAAGATTTCCCCCGAAACCAAATTCGTGAAAATGAAAAAAAAGGGAACTTAGCCAGCCCTAAAGTGTACGTGCAGTGCATTTGGAAGGCCCAACAGAAAAGGCAAGCATTACTGGAGGTTCATAATGTGCAATACGCTATTTGTAAGTAAGTCCTCTTTCATACAAGATTTATACTACAAAATGATACCTAAAAAATGCTTATCGTCCTGTTATTATGTTTTCGATTCGCTGGGATATCTTAATGCCCTGTGTCAAATAATATTGCACTTGTTTAACTTTATTCGAGGTTAGGTACATCATGAGTAATTTAAAAAACATCCTGTCCAATAACAAATCACCCCAAATCTAAAATTGGCATGGGCCCCTTGGGTTATTTAAGACATAAGGAATAGAGTAACATGTAAAAGCTTTCAAAATTGAGACTCATGCACACATTGATAAAGTATATTTAAATAACTTTGAGTAGGCTCTTATTTATTTCTAATTTTCTAATTAAAATTCCAAACTTCAACCAAGTTCATCCTTATTGAAATTGGGAAAGTTTTCATTTTTCTATTGTTATAAAATAAAAGGAATGTTTCATTAAAACAATACCTGTCAATTTTTGCCCTCAAAATGTAGGTGCATGAATTAAAATATGTTATTTAAATTAAATTATTTTGTCTGTATATTAAGGTATGGAGTGATATGAAAAATTGATATCAAGAGAAGGGCTGCCTCAGGCAGCCAGTCGAACAGGAAATGCTCGAGACTGCTGCCATAGGTCCTAGAAGGATGAAGTTGAGTGGAGGTACATTCTTTTTTACTTTACATCTACAATATTTAAAGTATTCTCATCAGTCATGATTAAATATTGAGATTTAAAAAAATATTGTCTTTAATAGAATCTGCTCTAAAGAAATATTATATAAGTTCAAATTTTCTTATATTTCAGTTGGATACCATTGGTCACTCTGCTCATCCACTCCAGCAGAATGGTCGGCATGCAGCACCCAGAACTTCCACACTTATGAAGAGGTCTATGTTGAGAGTTTTCACAAAAAATGTTAAAAATATTCTTTGACTAATATTGGATATTAAAGTGAAGTACACTAGAACCTCAGTAATCTAGCACTACTAAAAATCATAATATACAAATTAAAGCAGTCAGTAAACAATGTATGTATATCCACATTTGCGTCCTTGATCAACAGATTTTATTGTAAATGTTACATATTATCTAGCTAAAATAACATGTAGTTAGTTTTAAAATAAACCTTAATTGAGCATAGGCATATAGGGGCAAAAGAGAGTGCCAGATTATTGGACATATCATTCTATTGAAGTGCTGTATTAGTGATATTCTACTGTATTGTATTAGGTAGTGTGTGTTATATGTTATTTTGTATTTTGCTGTTATTAGAAACTCAAAGATAACGGCAAAAAAATATTATGAATGAATGTACACAATAGGGATGGCGATCTGAGATCGATTAATCGAAGAATCGATTTTTCAGTCCAAAAAGATCGATCTTTTAGATCGATATGTAGTACTGAATCGATTCAGTGAATCGATGTTTCACCCTTGAAAATCGAAATTTGATATTTTCTGTTTTGGTATAAACCATAAAATTATTTACAATTAGTTGAATGTACCCGTATTATAAGAGTGTTGCCTGTTAAAGGGTTAATTACTCAAAAACTCCCTAGATGGCTGTGTGTTTAGTTTCCTTAGACTCTCTTTGATAGAAAAAACATTACGTTTGTATATGAGTATCGTAGGATAATTTGTTCCTTGTGAGCGACTTTTTTCAATTGCTGGAAATATCACAAGTGATGAGCGGAACCTCATGGATCCCAGTAGACTTAACAGACTATTGTTTTTAAAAAGCTTAGATATTAAGCATTTGGAACTATAAGCTATATTTTACTATCTATTTTATAAACTTTTAAATGTAACCAATACATTTAGAAAATAAATGTCTTGTTTTATACCTGATCTGATATGGTAATAGAAATAATTTTTATTTTTGAATTCCCTGATTTCACTTATAAGACATCGTTTAATTACAATATTTTACTTGTGTTAAATACGAAGTACTGAACAATATTATTTTTTACCGTTTAAAGGCGGTTTTGTTTTTGTTATAAAGTTATATAATTTCACTCTTTTTAGTGCTTTTACTTTAAAATTCTGTATTGTTTAAACATAATTAGCGATATTTCCACATTATTATGTGGGGCTATAAAATTTGAGCGTTCCCCTCGATTTCCTTGGGATCCCATCATCAGATCTTGACTTGGTGATGGACCACCTCGAAAGTATAAGCTTTCGAACAAAAAAGAATCATCAAAATCAGTTCATAAACGACAAAGTTATCCGCGAATAAACATAAAAAACATATATACGGTCGAATTGAGTGACCTCCTCCTATTTTGAAGTCGGTTAAAAAAAGATAGATTTTTTGGAAATCGATCTTTTTGACCTCGATTTTTTTGTGAATCGATTCATTAGGTCACGATTCGAATCGATTCAAAAATCGATCTTTTTCGGAAAGAATCGCCATCCCTAGTACACAATTGTATTTGTTATTCATTTAAACCATTACCTACTGTGTTCTATTTTTATTGACAGAGATTTAAACGAAAGAAAGTGTATAAAAAATACTAATAATTTGTATAAAATAACTGTTTTCTATTTTAATAGTTAGAAGTTTGAATAGAGAATATTAAAATTTATTTTTTTATCTTTAGGATCTGAAAGTATGATTTGTGTAGATTATAATATGCTATATTAGCCAAGAGACCTACATTGATAGTTTTAAAAATATGTTCAAAACATTGTTCAATTGATGTTTCATATTATTTAAGTGAAAACCTTTAATTGTATATTGCATCAATATTATGTAAACTATGTTCATACAATTACTAATGTTAGTAGATGTGTTATTTTTTATTTTATATCTAAGAAAAATGGAATGAGTGCTATTGAGTAAATCATATCTATCTTTGTTCTATCTATGACTATGTTTTTATTTATATTGTTGGATATTTTAGAAGAAAATGTTAAAATACAATTATTTTATTATTAAATTCTGAAAGTACATAATTTGTCAAGAGCATATGCAATGTGAAATGTAAGAAAAGATATAGTCAAAACAAAGTAATACTTAGTACAATTTTATTAGTTCAAATTCTAAGATAAAATAAACACTGTATATTATTTGTTTTGTTACAATCATAGTACTACCTCAAGACATGACATATAAAATAAATACTATTTAATATAAAATTGTCTGTTTTTCAATAAACTTAGCAAAATGTTTTAATCAAAACAACTTACATCTTGTAACAATTAAAGCAAAAATGGACTGCAGATTGGGATGTTTTATTTCTAAAGTATTGCTACAATTTTACTTATGAACCTCTTTGCAAAAAGGAAATGATATGGAACATATTTGAACAAATAAATATAAATAAATGCTGGGAGCTAAAACTAATTTATTATGTGCCTCCTGCAGCAGCTTTATTTCTTAAAAATCTGGGGTTTGATGCAGCTTATAAAGATCTTGTATGCTGTGTCATAAGAACTGCCATTTGGTATTCCTGAGTCATCCATCCTAACATAAAAAAAAATCAACATAAAAAAAATCAAGATCTTGATATGAATACCTGCAGTGCTTGGTCTGCATACACAGAAATGGAATTAATCAGCTTCTGAATTTAATATTTCTAAAATCAAGGTTCTCTTATAAATCCAGTTTCGAGGATTGTCTTTTATCTGAAAAAAAGCAACATTTATAAGCTTTTTTTATAAAATTTATAGATTTCACTTGAACAAATAAATAAACAACATTTTAGATGAAGTATTTTATTTGTAAACTTATTCTTTTTATAAATAATTTTATATATATTTTTATTGTATAATAACTGTATATAGTTAGTATAATTTAATATTAATTTAATTATTTGTTGTTATGTAAGTAACATTGTTAGAGAATAAATAAAGCGCATACATAGGGTAGATACTTAGTTCAAGGACATTAGTAGTTCCTTTATAAAATTTTAAACACTAGAATCCAAATTATATTATCAACTTACTTTTTTTTCGTGTGGTTTCAAAGATAGCTTCTGCTCGAGCATTTACATAGCCTCAGCATGTAGCCTCATGGCTAGCCGGTCTCGAACCAAGCGACCTAATGTCAACAGGTAAGAGTTTTCTTCAGGCTAAGGAACTTCAACATTGATCTCTTGATTAACTGTAAATCGTATAGCAAATAAGAAATATCACTTCCGCAGAACAGTAAAATTGGCATAACTAAAAAAAAACCATTACAATTAATTTGCTCCTCAGGATCTGGTACTCCAAAGTCTAATTATGTAGCACACTGCAGGCTATTATTATTTTAGCACATTTGGATGGTTGGTAGTGTAGAACTCTATCTTTGCAGAGACATCTCCATCTGTTTTTGAGATGTCCAAAGGTATTTTCTATAATAACCCTTGTTTTCCCGTGGATGTAATTATATTTCTCCTCTGCTGAGTTTGGAGTAGTGTGACTATATGGAGTCATGAGCCATGGCCTCTGTGGGTATCCAGAGTCACCTGTTGGACAAGTTTTAAAGGTATAAAAAATCTACAATTTATATCATATTATGTACCTATTATGAACAAAAATATCTACCTAAAAGCCAAACTGATTCATTATTCTGCTGCAAAGATTGCATTATTGTATTATGGCTGCTGTTTTCCCAAATAAATGCATTATTATCATTATGAATTATGTTCCTATGGTTTTGAGAAACATGACTAATGTACAAATAAACCACTTCTAAATAAATTAACATTTGCACATTCAAGTAATGGTAGTGCTTTCTACAATAGTAGAGATGTTCTTCATTTCTATGTGGTTTGAAAATCCTGAAGTCACTACCATCTACAAATCCTACTAAACCAGGGAACCCATAACAGTCATAAAAGCTGAAAAACAATAAGTCATCCTTTTATTTTAAATCATTATATTCTCTATTGTCACATATGTAGATAAAGAATAGATATCACTTACTTCTGTGCAACTTTTAATCTTTCCTCTCGTGTCCTCGGGAAGGTTATAAATCTCTTAATCATATTAGGATGGTTGAGAGCTTCTGCCACTTGCTGTACATATCTGCTAATAGCCTTTTGCGAGAGGTTTTTAGCTATTCCAATAACTCTCTGGTAATCCCCATTTGCGTAAAACAATAATGCACTTAAAACCTAAAACATAATTGACTGATAAGTAACTGAAAAGTAAGTAAGATTAGTAGGTATTACAAATAAACTTTGGACTTCATTTGTAATGTCAAGAGAGGTGTCGAAAGCACTAAGTACCTTGATTTATAGGAATGAACTATCCTAATCCAACATATTTATCAATAAATTGCTTCTTTAGTCAGCCGGTAGCGTTGTACGAAATGTGGGTCCGAAATTCGGCTAGTTGGCGATAAATTCCGTCTCTGAAGTAAATCCTGTCGTTCCTCGTCACGCTGGTCCTCTTCCAAAGCAGCCAACAGCAACAATCGCCTAGTCTGAAACATTTTTAAACCAAATATTTAAAAAACGATATGCTTCTCACTAAAAATTTTCTAGTGAGATGTTAACAAACTGAGAAACGTCAAATTACCGTAAAACCGCTGTCATTAGGCCAAAATATGCAACACGTACTGCCAAATTCACCTTGACGGACCGTTTCAAACGGACCGTTTGTTGAAGTGCACCTTGTACTGCCAATTCGAGTTGACACATACCGTCCGCTAGAGGCGCTGCTAGTAGATGTATGGAGAAAACGTAATTTACTTTACGTAGATGAAAACGGTGCAAACTTGTACTAGGGGTACTGACTGCCCGACGAGAGGTTTATGTGTTTATCAGTGCATGTGGCGTTGTAGAGACCAAAAGTGCTAGATAATTTTTTTGTGCTAGATCGATTCTTAAATCACTCGATTCTTACATCAACCGATTCCTTCTAGCCGAGCAAGTGTTACTAACGATATGACAATAATCAGACTCGTAATTCACTACAGCGACAACTATACTCCATTTCAAAATAAAAAATATAGCGTGTAATAAAAAAATATAGTATCGGTAAATAGGTATTCAAAAAAAGGATATTTTTCTGACTGTGCAGAGGGCGTACTGTCGATCCGCGTGTACGACGCGGCGGCGCAAAGCGGGAGCGGCGGCGCTTGCGGCCTTCGTCGGGAGGCGTGCCAGCATCTGTGCCTGCCGCTGTCCGCCTCGCAGAGCACTTGCCGCTGCGCGCAGGGCTACCGGCAGCGAGGCACGCGCTGCGAACGTGAGTACATGGCGCTGTACATCCATGTAAGAACTTTAATGGTCCCACCGGAGAAGTACCACCGTTGCACACATTTCTGCCTGCCTGCATTCTGAAGCAATATCAATTTTCAATTCAATTCAATTTTATTTATCTACAACCCTTTTACTTCCAACTGCTGGGCACGGATGTCACCCCATTATTGGGGAGGCCTGGAGCTTACTCCACCACGCTGCTCCAATGCGGGTTGGTGGAGGAAGGAATTTTATTTATTTGCTAGATAAGGTATTGAAGTTGTTACACATAAATAATATAGTGTCAATTGTATTGTGTTTCGGTGGAAAAGTACAGTTGCCGGCTAGAGTTACATGAGGCAACCATCAGTCGTCGGAGCAGCGCAATTGAACACAAGAATAGGCAAGATTTAGGCTTGCTGGAGGTTGTGTGTCACCACTTAACGCCACGTCGCCAGCATGCTCGTCTGCAACTCTATTTAAAAAAAGTGGCCAAGTGCGAGTCGGACTCGCCCATGAAGGGTTCCATAGTAGCAAGCATTATTATTTTTTGTCAGCAAAAATAACTTTGTTTTTCATAGTGTTTGTATGAACGAAAAAGTTATATTTGCGATTTTTAAAAATTTACTATATCTCTAAATCTGCGTACTATATCTCGTTCGAACTAATTTTCGTTGAAAGTCTTTGTTGTGATCTATAACATATATTTTTGATAGATTTTTTACTTTACATCTACCTACCAAGTTTTAACTTTGAAGTCCTAATAGTTTTGGAATGAAGTGGCTGTGACATACGGACGGACAGACAGACAGAAATGCCGAATCTATAAGGGTTCCGTTTTTTTGCCATTTTGGCTACGGAACCCTAAAAAACATTGCTTAGAGCGGGATAGATAGCACATGCGGTATACCTCATGAGACGTGATAACTCTCGTACCTGTCGCTGTCAACATAGAGCACCTGTCTGCTGTCGTATTCAGGGGCATGAAGGCATGCATTGTGAAGGTGTTGCGACAACATAAGACAAAGGTTCAGTACTTCGAATTTCACATAGGACTATTTGCGAATATGTATTTGCTAATAATCTGAACAAGATGAACATTGAGACGCGCGCTTACTATCGCGGTTTTTAGAGCTTTTGCAGATATGCTAGTTTCAGCATTGGCGATTGGCGAGTAGCGTTTGTGGACTTGATGATTCAATTACAGTGTTAAAATTGCGCGTTTAGTTCTAAAAATGCTTCTAAATTGGCAATCGCTGATGAAGAAAAATTATGAGTGTGCTTGTGCGATTGAAGTAAAACTTTATTACTTTTATCTCAATATATGTACATCTATGTGTATATATAGAGATAATAGTATATATACATATCAGAAAATAGGACTGCAGCTGTACTGTGTCTTAGATATACAAAACTCAAGTAGTTACGAAAGAAATAGAGAGAAAGAAAATGTATGCTCGCACCTGCCTCTCTTGCCCCTACAGTAATACATATATGAAACGTAACTCTCTCTTTCTACTTGTATTAACTTATATTTCTCTTAACTTCCGTTCCGTCCTTCCGTCATGCATTCAACAGCTTACTCCCAAAGTCAAGCGCTCGTAAAGAAGTTTTACTTCGAAAGTAGTATTTTGCGAAAGCCTTTAAAACTTACTTACCTTTTGACGACTTGCGTGGCGTGATGGTTATCGTGCCGACTGCCGATCGGAGGGTCGCGGGTTTGATTCCCGGCAAAGCAGACGTTTGAATGTTTTTTGATATTTAAATAAGGCTATACCTACCTACATGGCCCGGCGGTTAGCGTAATACGCAATCGATCTATGCAACTAAATCAAACTGGCGCGGTCGGGTGTGAGATGGGTGACCGCTAGTGGCAAAAAAAAATATTTCATGCGCGTATCCGTGCTTCGGAGGGCACGTTAAGCCATCGGTCCCGGTTGTTGTCGATAGATAACAGTCGTTAAACCTTGTCGGAAGCTATATGGGCGGTTTGAAAACATCCAACAGCGGGTTGGTCACTAACCTGCATCTCCACTAATCCGTATTGGAGCAGCGTGGTGGAGTAAGCTCCAGGCCTCCCCAATAATGCGGAGAGACCCGTGGCCAACAGTGGGACGCAAAAAGGGTTGCAGCCAAGCCATACCTACCTTCCTGTGGGGCTATGAGTGTTAAGGTTATTTGTCGTTATGGATGTAACACGTGTTACAGCGCTCGACGACATCCTGCTGTACTCGCTGAGCTGGGAGGTGCGCGGCATCGCGCTGGACGCGCGCTCGGGCGGCGCGGCGGCGGCGCGGCCCGGCGCTTCCCCGGAGCGCCTCGGCGCGCTGCCCCCGCTGCCGCAGCTCTCCATGGCTACCTCCATTGACTATCAAGTTGGTAAGTTTGTGGCTGAACTCTTTACAATATATAGATGTGTGCCGCGGATTTACCCTTTGATGTTTAATTGACCTTGTTTGATACGAGTGTAGGATCTATCCAATCTATCTATCTATATCTATAAATGAGAAAGTGTGTATGTATGTTCCTTATAGACTCCGAAATGGCTGGACCGATTTCAATGAAATTCTCGGAGAATCTTCAGATTGGTCCAACGAGTAATCCTGTAAAGTTTGGTGGCGATCGGAGAATTTTTAACTTTAAAAAAAATAAAAGTATTGCTTTCCATTAGGACTTATAAAATACTGCTGAGTATATTCACTTCATGCTAATGATTCTTTCTAACGCGGGTGAAACCGCGGGGCACAGCTAGTCATATATATAAAAGAGAAAGTGTGTATGTATGTTCCTTATAGACTCCGAAACGGTTGGACCGATTTCAATGAAATTCTCGGAGAATCTTCAGATTGGTCCAACGAGTAATCCTGTAAAGTTTGGTTCACTTCATGCTAATGGTTCTTTCTAACACGGGTGAAACCGCGGGGCACAGCTAGTCTAATATAAATATATTTTTCCATTTTAACCAGTAGTTCTAGAGATTAGAGCTTTGACACAAACTGTTATATTAGCTATTATATAAGTTATTATTAAGTAAGTTTTTATTGTTTTAGAACTATAATTTTTTTGACTGTGAAATTTCTGCTATTTATTAGTGAAGCCGGGTTTGGACTGCAGTGCTAGAAATGATATAAAGTAACAGTTTCACAAATAAAAACTACATGCAACAAAAAAGGGTTTCATACCACACTGTGCATCGATATCTTTCTTTGAATTAAAAACCCATAGTCTGGATAACAATATGATTTTACCATATTTAGCATGATGAGTACATATATTTAATTACGAAGCTAATTTAATTTTGCACTTCCATTCTCATTGCGATTAATTATTAAGCTCTAATCTGCAATCATCCCATCTAAGGCTCACCTGCTTTCATGAGATAAGTCAACGAAATCAGTTTGTGACATGAATGGCTTAAATGTGTGATTAGAGGGCGAGATGCTGTACTGGGCAGACCCGGAGGGCGGCGCGGCGTGGCGCGGCGAGCGCTCCGGCGCGGGGCGCGCGCGCGTGGCCGCCGCCGCGCCCGACGCGCCCTCCGCGCTGGCGCTGGACTGGCGCGCCGGCAACCTGTACTGGGCCGACCCGCGCCAGCGCCTGCTGGAGGTGGCGCGCAGCGACGGCCGCCACCGCTACGTGCTGCTGGACACCGACCCCGTCGCCGTCACCTGTGAGTATAGTGCCCTGGCCCGACGCCGGCAACCTGTACTGGGCCGACCCGCGCCAGCGCCTGCTGGAGGTGGCGCGCAGCGACGGCCGCCACCGCTACGTGCTGCTGGACACCGACCCCGTCGCCGTCACCTGTGAGTATAGTGCCCTGGCCCGACGCCGGCAACCTGTACTGGGCCGACCCGCGCCAGCGCCTGCTGGAGGTGGCGCGCAGCGACGGCCGCCACCGCTACGTGCTGCTGGACACCGACCCCGTCGCCGTCACCTGTGAGTATAGTGCCCTGGCCCGACGCCGGCAACCTGTACTGGGCCGACCCGCGCCAGCGCCTGCTGGAGGTGGCGCGCAGCGACGGCCGCCACCGCTACGTGCTGCTGGACACCGACCCCGTCGCCGTCACCTGTGAGTATAGTGCCCTGGCCCGACGCCGGCAACCTGTACTGGGCCGACCCGCGCCAGCGCCTGCTGGAGGTGGCGCGCAGCGACGGCCGCCACCGCTACGTGCTGCTGGACACCGACCCCGTCGCCGTCACCTGTGAGTATAGTGCCCTGGCCCGACGCCGGCAACCTGTACTGGGCCGACCCGCGCCAGCGCCTGCTGGAGGTGGCGCGCAGCGACGGCCGCCACCGCTACGTGCTGCTGGACACCGACCCCGTCGCCGTCACCTGTGAGTATAGTGCCCTGGCCCGACGCCGGCAACCTGTACTGGGCCGACCCGCGCCAGCGCCTGCTGGAGGTGGCGCGCAGCGACGGCCGCCACCGCTACGTGCTGCTGGACACCGACCCCGTCGCCGTCACCTGTGAGTATAGTGCCCTGGCCCGACGCCGGCAACCTGTACTGGGCCGACCCGCGCCAGCGCCTGCTGGAGGTGGCGCGCAGCGACGGCCGCCACCGCTACGTGCTGCTGGACACCGACCCCGTCGCCGTCACCTGTGAGTATAGTGCCCTGGCCCGACGCCGGCAACCTGTACTGGGCCGACCCGCGCCAGCGCCTGCTGGAGGTGGCGCGCAGCGACGGCCGCCACCGCTACGTGCTGCTGGACACCGACCCCGTCGCCGTCACCTGTGAGTATAGTGCCCTGGCCCGACGCCGGCAACCTGTACTGGGCCGACCCGCGCCAGCGCCTGCTGGAGGTGGCGCGCAGCGACGGCCGCCACCGCTACGTGCTGCTGGACACCGACCCCGTCGCCGTCACCTGTGAGTATAGTGCCCTGGCCCGACGCCGGCAACCTGTACTGGGCCGACCCGCGCCAGCGCCTGCTGGAGGTGGCGCGCAGCGACGGCCGCCACCGCTACGTGCTGCTGGACACCGACCCCGTCGCCGTCACCTGTGAGTATAGTGCCCTGGCCCGACGCCGGCAACCTGTACTGGGCCGACCCGCGCCAGCGCCTGCTGGAGGTGGCGCGCAGCGACGGCCGCCACCGCTACGTGCTGCTGGACACCGACCCCGTCGCCGTCACCTGTGAGTATAGTGCCCTGGCCCGACGCCGGAGACCGTACTGGGCCGACCTTTAACATGTTTAAGGGTGCGTTTCCACTGACGCGGAGCTGGGCGTAGCAGTGCTTAGCGGTGCACGAATTGACCAATCACTATGCTCGAAATCGCCGCTCCGCTTCAACGGAAACAGCACGAGCGGAGTGGAGCAGAGCTGAACGGATATTCATAAAAATACAACGAGGCGATGCGGAGAGGAGGACAGCGGGCATTGGGGTGCGGATATCACTTTATTACTCCACTCGCTTCACTACTCCGCTCTGCTCCGCTTCAGTGGAAACACTCACCACTTTTCACCGCTCTCCTCCGCTCCTCTCCGTCCAGCTCCGCGTCAGTGGAAACCCAACTTCAGCCCCCCTACACTAACTTTATTTATGTCAATATGTTCAAATCCTAAAAACTAAAGTTTTTGAAGGTCTTGTTTTTGCTTATATTTCCTTAGTTTTAAGTCTTCGACCGTTTAGTTTAGAGCTTCCTCTTATACTATAATTTGATTCAGTCCATAGTGAATCTTCGACAGGTCTTCCCACCCGAAACAAAACTGTAGCTTACTCAATTTTCTGATGGTAGAAAATGACGAAGAGATATATATACTCAGCATTCAACCTTGTTTTTCACGGATCCCGAGATCCAGATATTTCAGTTTATAATTTATAAATTCAAAAAATGTTACATTTCTTTATTTATATACTCGTGAGTGCATGCATACGTGCGGGCGTGTGTGTATATGCGCGGGGCATGAACGTGCGAGTGAGTGCGGGTATATGTGTGTGAGAGAGAGAATGTGTATGAATACTTCACAGTTACCTTTCATACTTTGTGCGATCAACTGATATTACGTTTGTCACTTTTGTGGGAATTATGTTCTTTATTCTTCAGCGTCATTGTTTGTGTGCAGCGCTGGCGGTGGACCCAATCCACGGGCTGCTGTTCATGGCGGGCGGCGGCTGGATCCAGAGCGCGCGGCTGGACGGCTCGGAGCGCGCGTTGCTCTACAACGGCACAGCGGTCGGACACATCGCGCTGCACAGCGAAGTACGTCACATGCATGCTCTTGCTTACTCAAAGTACGTTTAGATTGCTTTGTATTTCGTGTCCTTGAATCTTAAAACGTTTACGTATTAAGATTACTTATTTTCCGTTACTGTGTATCGTGGTTATAAAATTACTGAAACTGTGTATACTATTGCAGGCACCATTATAACTTAGTATTATATATTATAGATTACGATATTGACTGCTTTTAAAACGAATTTTTAACGTTTGTTATATCAATTTCCTACAGAATAAACTTAACGCTTGATATTGTACTTCGTCACTTGAAATTATATTGTTAAAAGTATTTTCATCTATTGTATTGTTTCCAATGTAACGCGACATACTAGACGGGCGAATCAGTGTGAAAGCAAAGTGGAGCGGTGCAGCGCGATTACAAAAAGCAATCGATTTCTATTGAACTGTTACGTGTCCTATCATCGACCCATAGCCATACTGTAGTCCTTAATTTATTTTTTCCGCCGTCATTTTTCTCTAAGCTCAACATCTAGCCCAAACGGGCCCCTAAAGGAAATTACCGGGAAAAAATTAAATTCATTAAGCGGATATTTTGTATCCATAATATGAAAGAAATATTTCTCTTTCTTTATTTCTTACGTAACTAAACGCACGTAGGGACGCTGCACCGCCGTGCGAATTAAAACGACACACAAAATCAAAGCAACTGGTTTTCATATTTATTTGTGCTGGTGATGGTGAAGGACGATACGCGCACGTAGGAAGTGCGTCACCACATCGCGCCCATCTACGACGCCGCAAAGCTTAAAGCATAATATGCATAAAGAGCAAGCAATGAATGAAACATTTTATTATTATTCCCTTTGTTCCGTGTACAGGATTCAATGGTATATTGGGTGGATACATGGGAGGTGTGCGTGTGGCGCATGCGCTACGACGGCAGCGCTCGAGAGCGGGTGTTGCGTGCGGCGCCTCTGAGGCACCCCGTGGCCACCGCCGTGTACCGCCGCAACCTGTACTGGCTCGACACGTGAGTGCTCAATATACAAACAAGCGATAGGTGCAGTCATATTGGTGTTGGCTGCTCTGCACCTTTCACTTTTCCCCCATCCTGCAGTCCAGTGTAATGCGACATATTATTATGCCAGATTGACCAAGCAATTTAAATCTTCGGAAAAAAGTTTCACTAATTTGACCAAATGGTCAATAATTCAATACAAGGTACTTTATAATAATATTATGTAAAATTGTGTTTTTCAATGTTATGTTTCGAGTATAGCGATTCTTACTGTATTTTGTACAGGATGTTTAATCACGGCAGTGTGATCATGGCGCCACTGAGCAACCTTAGCGCCCAAGTTATTTTGGCTGAGAATACAGGAGACAGCTTAAAGGATATTAAGGTAACATTTTCCTAAAGATATAAAGTTGTTTTGTGTTGAAATGGTAAAAAAAAAAAACTTTTGAGAAACCACTCTTGTCTGCAAACGTTAAGGACTGAAACTACAAGTACGTGGTAATTCTTGAGTAATAAACCTATTCAAATTTGAGTTCTAGCTCTTTGTTCCTTGCTCTATTTGTTCCTTCCTTTCGGACGAAATTAATACGGTATTTGGGTATTAAATTAATTGTATCATTTTAATGAGCTGTTAAAACGCGATATCCTCATACATTTTGCTCATAAATATTGTGACATCACAAATTATTTATAGCCAATTCACAACAATTTTATTGATTTAAAAGGCAATTATCCTGCTTTTCAAGCGTGGCTTAGCGCTATCTTTTTAAGATATGCATTTTGAATTTCTTCGTGCATCGTGTCCAAGACTCTATTGTGATAACAGTCTAAAAGGCCCATTTTGAAGACATTTATTAAAGCTATCAAACTACGATGGATGAATGGATACAATGGTTTGTTTGCAGAAACGTGGTTACAGACTGTTCTAGTGTTGCAGAAATGCGGGCAAAATATAGATTTAAGTTGTTGTCTAAAGGAGTCAATAGAATAGAAACACGTGACTAGCGTTGTATGTGCTCCATGTTTAACATTGGCGATTGGTCGGATTGTGGTCAGATCTGGTCGAAGGCGCTGCAGTGGGCGCCGGCGAACGCGGCGCGCAGCGGGTGCTCGCGGGACGGCGGCGGGTGCGCGGCGCTGTGCCTGCCCGCCGCACGCGGCGCGCGCTGCGCCTGCCCGCACGGCGACCTGGCCGACGACCGCAAGACCTGCACACGTATGTCTTTTTTAATGCAGTTGCTCTAAAAGTGGCGTATTGCAGGGACGTATAGCGTTCGGGATGTGAGACTGCGCCTCGGCTCGGGTAGACATTTAATTTTGTCGGAACTCTTTGCAATGACAGCCTTTCCGCACTCGTAATGAAATATAGTATCACCTTTTATACAAGCTTTAACCTGCATTTGCGTCGTCCTCCCTTACTTTCCATGTCAGTTATACGAGCTGAGTATTTAAGTGAAAGGGATTACTTTACGCTATACCTTAATATGCCTATATTTGGCTGTATCACTTTTTGCGTCCTATTGCTGGGCGCGAGTCTCATCATTATGGGAAGGCCTTGAGCTTACTCCACTGCGCTACTCCAATGCGGGCTCGTGACCAACCCGCTATCGGATGTTATCAAACCGCCCATAAGGCCTTCGATAAAGATTAACGACTGTCGCCTATCGATAACAACCGAAACCCTCTTATTGGGCCCTGCAAAGCACGGAAACGCACATGAATTTTTTCTTACTAGCTGTCGGACATCTCACACCCGACCGCGATAGGTTGACTTGCTCGCTTCAATCCCTTCGAATATAACAAAATAAATAAATTTTCTTTTGTTTTATTTACTTTTTTATTCACTTTTTTATGCAATAATTTTCATAAAATATTTGATTGTTCCAAGCCTACAAATCGTTCATAATGTACTCACGAGTAACGAAGATCGACAGCATACACCTTAATGACGAAAAAGATCTTAACTCACCGTATCCATCTATTGAGAACAAGTAAGTTTATTCTTTTTGTATTTCTATCTGCTGTAAAATATGAAATTTTAGTATCTCTTCTTTTTCAATTTCGGTTTTGAGTTTCAAGGAAATATTACGAAAAACAATAAATTAATCCTAGGCCTTTTTAATGACTAAAAACAATGAAGATATTTTTTTTAAATGTCATTACCTCCATAACATGTCCTAGACTTTCGAGCTCAAAAAAAGAAAGTTTGAATAACAAATATAACTAAAATGCCATGGAACAATAACATTATTTTCGAATTATCATTTTATATATATCATTACGTGCAAGTAAATTTCGATGTTTCGTCATCTACCAGGCTTTCTGTGACTATTCATATTGTTTTTTCTTAATTATATTTTTCATGTTTTCCGACCCAGGACCTTAATGAGAAATGCCATCGCCCTGGCGTACGAGTACAACACGTCGACGTTGTTCTACTCCGACATCCAGCGCGGCTCCATCAACATGGTGCACTTCAACGGCTCCGCCCACCGGGTGCTGCTGGAGCGTGAGTATACCCTGAGCTTGGTAGATGCGCAACGCTAATGCCAATGCCCTGGTTTAAGAATACAATGAATAAATTTCTTGCACAATTTTATCAAGACCATTAAAATTTATTACTGGTCAAAAATCGATCAGTTCTAATTTCAGAGGGAACGAATACTTACTAGCCAGCAGGAAGGAATCTTGAAAGGAATCAGTCCAATAAAATAAAATGTTTCTAACGTATTGGTCAGAACGAGTTACCTTCAGAATCTTACTGTGGCCCATCCATTGGATGGACCGAATGGCGGTGAATAAGAATGATCAACAGTTTAGATAACAGAATTTAGAGATATCACCAGTACCGACGGTAACAACGTGACTCGAAATCCACTCACAGTAAAATTTTATGAGACTTACAATACTTGGTGTGCTAGATTTGGTCATAAGTCTATCGGTAACGGAAGATCACGTCTCTCACTCACTATCTATCTCTATCTCTCTCTCTCTCTCTCTCTGTGTGTGTGTGTGTGTGACATAATGAGAAAGGAAGAGAACATTCGACTCGCATTGAAATATTGTGAGGTGAGTTTTCAAAGACTAGTTGCCGTAATGTAATGTCACAAGTTGTATGCAGAGATGGGCGCGGTAGAGGGCATGGTGTTCGCGGCGGCGACGCGCACCCTGTACTGGACCAGCACGGCGGCCGTGGTGCGCGCGGCCTCGCTGCCGGCGCTGCTGGCCGCTGCGGCGCACGAGCGTGCCAGCGTGGTGCGCACCGTGCTGCGCCTGCCTGCGGGGGAGCGGCCGCGCGGCCTGGACTACGACCCCTGCGAGGAGTGAGTTCTCTTTTGTTTGTCAGTCTGGTCTATTTCGTACTAATTATACATGTTCTATGCCACAAGAACTTGGAGTCCCGTATCACCTTATTGCTCATCTCCAAATGCTTTATGTCGACACCCAAGCGAAAGTAAAAATCAATACAACAATATAGAATCTTTAAACCTTGGGAAAGGCGTGCGCCAGGGATGTATACTCTCACACCAATACTATTTACCTGTAGCTTCGGGATTAAGAATAGAGCTGCGGTATCCTCTGCCTGATTGTAAGAGGTGACGGCGAGGTTGTGGACTGTGAGAGTGAGAGCTCGATCCGTCCAGCCAACAGCCTCGGGAAGAACGGCGGTGTGTACGTGGCCGCATGCCGTCGGGAGTATCGGAAGGTGCAGGAAAGCACATCTGCTCTCCCGAAGATGGGCCCGTTCTGGGGCGTCACGCGTTGAGGACATCGGTGCGTTCCGCTAGAGATCCCGGAGTCCTCCCCAAGCGCAACGGCATGCGGCAGCCACCGAGGGGGTTTTAGTGCGGTTAAATCTCACATAACCCGGTACCCTCTTCCAAGGTGTCGGGTACCTTTTGAAGGTTTCCCTTTGATACAAAAAAAAAAGGTATATGAAGAGTATATCATTAGGCAAACATACAGTGAGATATTATTCTTTTTTTTTGTATGTAGGTAGTTTAGGAGTAAATGAGTGACATTATTCTAATCCTTAAAAAATGTTTTATTCCTATGGGAAATAATGGAGTCCGCGTAGGCGGCAATAAATTGTTTATGTTACCCTCTAGCTAGAGAGCAAAAATACATGATCTGTTATGTTTCGCTAACTAATGGACCGGTACCGGCAGGCGGCTGTACTGGACGAACTGGAACCAGTCGCACCCGTCCATCGCGCGCGCGCACGCGGGCGGGCGCGGGCTGCAGGCGCTCGTGACGTCCGACATCCTCATGCCCAACGGGCTGGCGCTGGACCACGCCGCGCGCCTGCTCTACTGGGCCGACGCGCGCCTCGACAAGATCGAGAGCATGCACTACGACGGCTCGCACCGCCGGGTTCGTTTCTATCTCTTTTAGTATCTTTCTTGTTAGTCTGTAGTTTAGTCGGACTCTGGGCGTGGCATCCGTAACAGTTGGCTTTGCGCTTTGCTTTACTCTTTTTTGCCATGTATAATCTTCTAGCTGAATCTGAATTCCTCAAAAGCTACACAATACAGCTCTGCTTCGAAGCCGACAGTGCAAAGATATCTCTTTTGCGATTGCTGGTGTCTTTAAGCAACGCTGACAACCTTAAACCAGCTTTTGAATTTTACTACAGTCCCTCATCTGTGTCCATCAGTAGGAATAATTTATGAGTTTTAAATACATCGTGATATCAGCTTATCAATCTCTCTGGTGTTCAATTTTTGGTATCCAATTTTTAATATCAATAGGTATATAATTGTGTTGGAGATAACAGTAAATAAAAATTGTAAAATTGTGTGAAGTTTTTCTATGTTGATTTCCAAAAAAAATTGCATCGTTTATTCGATATATAATCGAATTTTCTTATACAAAGGATATATAATCCGGGCTGCAACCCTTTTTTGCGTCCCACTGCTGGACACGGGTCTCTTCCCTCTGTTGTGACCACGCTGATGTGATGCGGGTTGCTGGAACATATAACCTACTTTACCGATTTAGAAACGACTCAAATTATTCCATATTTCGGACAGGTGGTAACCCGTTCATCGACGGAGCATCCCTTCGACGTGGCAGCGGGCGGCGGATGGGTGGTGTGGACGGACTGGATGGCGCGCGGGGTGTTCCGAGCCGCCCCTCCCGCTCCCACCGTGACGCCCTTACGCCGGGACGTACCTCGCGCCATGGCTGTTATTATAGTCGCGCCTGATCATCAGACTTGTACGTATAGCTTACTTACGACTGATCATACATGGGTGAGTGGGAGGTCGGGCTGGCTGGTGCTGGGAGTGTTCAAAGCCGCTTCTCCCGTTTATGTCATGGCTGTCATCATCGTTTGAGTTTGATAGTCACGAAATTGCGATGTAGCATGCTCAAAGTCACTAAAACGCTCGATTCCGATGTCGCGACCAATTTGCTAAAATGTGATACAACATCGGTATACACGGAAAATCGGCGATCGCCGATGCTAATAGCAGTTAGTATAGTAGTTAGGGTCGAAGATCATCTATTGATGGGTGGTGTGGACAAGGTAGTGTAGATAGTTTGCATTGCGGGTACATTTTGAGTTGTGTTTTTAGGTACAGCAGTAGCTTTTGTGTTAAGTATTTTCGTCAAGGCTTCAGAGTAGTCCTCAGACATTATTCACTCCAGTTAGCTGAAGATTGTGCTGCAGCAACCACTTAACAATACGAGGCCCGCATGATCGTCTATAACTCTATTAGATATATTAAGTAAATAAACTCATGATGCTATTGGTAGTGCTTAACCTTAGTGCTACCGATATATACTGTCTAAATGTAATATACTCGTATATTCCACCAGGTACGGACGACCCGTGCCAAGTGTTAAACGGCGGGTGCGCGGAGACGTGCACGCGGGCCCGCAGCGGGCACGCGGCGTGCGGCTGCGGCGCGGGGCGCGCGCTGGCCGCCGACGGGCGCGCCTGCCGCCCCGCCGACAGCCGCTGCCCCGCGGGGCACTTCGCCTGCCCCGAGGGGCCCTGCCTGCCGCCCGACCTGGTCTGCGACGGCGTCCGGCACTGCACCACCGACGCTGACTCGTCGGACGAGGACTTGTACTACTGCAGTGAGTTCAAATATTGCCTTATGTTTTTTGCGTGTTGAAGATTGTTTTTAGATCACAACAACTTTCTTATTGATATATTTTATACGTAATTAGAAAAACGAAATAAAAGGTAAAATGGATAAAAAGTAATATATTACGTTACTTCATAAACATCTGAGAATTTTTTTGTAACAGTTTATAAATTCCCATTTTAAGTGACGGCCCGAATTAATCTAAATGTGGTAGATTAAGTCTTTTTGTATGTGGTAGAACTTTGATAGTCCGACCGGGGAATTATCACCACTGCACCTACTTCTGCCGTGAAGCAATCTTAATGAGTTTCGGTGGAAAGGTACAGTTGCCTAACAACCTTTGCAATAACAGCGCAACTGCACGCGACCAAAAGCAAGAACAGATACTGGATTATTCCAAATTTATACCACTCAAAAATCCCCTCGAAGGCGTACCCCATCACTTGGGAAGGACTCCAGAATCTTCAGCGGAACTAATATACGTCAAACAAATCCGGAAGTATAGTCGCCTCTTTCGATCAAGCAGGGTAAACCGTAGCCTTATTCTTATTATTCCAGGTTACATGGTTTATTTAAATATTACCTAGACACTACACAAATAAACATTTATTTTTAACTTTGATTTGTGTCCAACGTTTGACAGCATCCCGGACTTGTCCGGCGGACACGTTAGCGTGCGGCACGGGAGGGCGGTGCGTGGCCGCGAGCAACGTGTGCGACGGACACGCCGACTGCGACGACGCGGCCGACGAGACCGGCTGCGATTGCCCGCCGCAGCACTTCAAGTGAGTCTCAATTATATTTTTAATTGAGACTAATAGAATTTGTACAGTTTAAACGAATGGCGAAATTTGAAGACAATTCCAAAAAGAAAAGTGTTCCATTTGCAGTCCCTGACTGGCGGCCGATATCAGTATCCAACGGGGAATATTTTGTAATTTAATCGTCATTTACATGTCGATTTGTCCGTGATATATGTCGTGCTATATTTTATTACTTCGATGTACATAAATGTGTTTTGTAACAGAATATCAGTGCGAAATATGTCTTTTTCGATTTTCTCCAAATTTATTATTGGATAAGTTCTAGTACGTAAGATTTGACTTGACTGTCGGTTTGTACGGATTAACTTGATTAACTAATTATTATTATAATTATTATTAATGTACTAAGTTATCGACTGACTCACTGAGTACAATCGCCCCACCCCACTCTGTTTGTATGAGCGGGGGCAGGGCTATGGTCAGCGTCCAATCGCAGCATGTAGGTAACGTTGCGCATACTTTAAACGCATCGTTAACGTCGCGTCTGCGCAACGTTGTCACTGCGCAGACGTTGGAGAGTCGTCAACGTTCGGAAAACACCAGTGGGATAGCAGTGTTAGAGGCAAACTTATTGGAATTATTTATCTTCTTAATTATCCACGCCGTTGGCATTAATGAAAGTAAAGTAATAGTGTGCGATGCTGCACGACAACAGGTGCGGCGACGGGCTGTGCGTGGAGGTGGGCGCGCGCTGCGACGGCGCGGCGCAGTGCGCGGACGGGTCGGACGAGCGCGGCTGCGCGCGCGGGGAGTGCGCCGCGCTGGGCGCCGCGGCCCGCGCCTGCGCCGCCGGCGGCTGCTTCCTGCCCGCCTGGCGCTGCGACGGCTACCCCGACTGCGCCGACGCCAGCGACGAGGCCGACTGCCCGAACGCTAATGGCATGTCCTTATTCACTTACCTGTGTCTTACCTGCCAGAAACTAACTTTGAAAGCTGCCAATGCTCCCTGGGGCTGCCCATGTTGAGTACTGGTTTCGCTGGGTAGAACTATGGCTCGACCGGAAAAGTACCACCGATGTACCTATTTCTGTCTTGAAGCAATTCTATTGTGTTTCGGTGAAAAGCTGCATTTATTTGCCAGACTTGAGGCAACAGCCCGTTACTCATAAATAGTGGCACAGCTGCATACAACCCCAGGCAAGATAGGCTTGCTTATCCATGGGTCGCAGTGACCACTTACCACCACCAACTTCCCCAACATTTGCTACTGCGTCCGGTTTAATGCCCTCTATCTATCTAAAACCATACATCTGCTACCTACAAATGGATATACGATAATGTTTTTTAATACAGTTGCTCAAAAAGTGGCGTATTGCAGGGACGTATAGCGTTCGGGAAGTGGGCTATTACACACTCGTGCTTTTTCTTTACCTTTTCCGAACTCGTGCGTTCTCTTTCCCAACTGTCAAATTATTTAAAAAAACCAACCACGAAGTTTTAGAAGTTTTTATGATTCATGCAAATATTTCTAAAAAGAAGCTACTAATTTTTTTCAATATCAAATTTAATTATTTGATTCAATGAGTTAGGTTAGGTTTCATTTCATTTCATCTCATTAAAATTTTCATTTCATATCAATAAAAAAAAACTACTGAAGACTTGGCAGTATGAGCATAGTTCCCTTTGCCTACCCAGAATGGGTGAAGAAAACAAAAAAAAAATCTCTGCATATTGGTATTCTTTTACGGTTGGCGCCATTTTTCAAAAATGTTCTTTGCGAGTTTTTATTATTTAATTAAATTGCTTCATTTTTTCGCAACTGTATTAAAAATTGTTGTTCAGTACACGTGCGGAACCGTCATTGGAAGGAGTTCCGACTGTCAACGACATTTGTCGGAACTCCTTGCAATGACAGCCTTTCCGCACTTGTAATGAAATATACTATTTCTTTTGAAACCTCTTCAAAAGATCTCTCTCCATGGCTGAGGACTGATAAATTGGATGAACGCCTGCACGCTACGTAGTGAACTACGTAATGAATCGACAACACTCTGGTGCTAATATTTTGTAAAGGAGCTCTCTCTCTTGCGTAATACGTCGTCCATCTCATGAATAGTGTACTCTGTAAAATGATCTTCTTAATAAACTGTTAATAAATAAATTTATTTTCATAAAATTTGAGATGTAGCGGGTTTCGGGAGCGAAAAATCGATCTAGCGAGGTTTAATTTTTAGAAAATATCTTTTTATCCGTGTTTTCAGCAATAATCAACTTCAACATAAACTGAAAAATATGACTCTGATATTTATTGGCGTGTTTGCAATACTACTTTAATAGATGTCGCTGTTAAGTAACATTAAGCCAATGATTCTCTAAAGAAAATCCATTATTTTTATCCGAGCAACACTCGGACATGCGACTACTTTAATATTAAATAAATATAAAAAGAAAAAAAGAAAGAAAGAAAGAAACTTTATTGGCGACTGTCTACATCACAGAACATATACCAGTACATAAGAAAAATGTAATACATACATTGAACACATACACAGAAAAGTACAATTCAATTACATGCATTAGGTTGGTAATAATATTATTGTTAATGTATTGTTAAACTGTGCTGCAGCAAGCAGCGGAAAGGTATCTTACTCAGCATAATGCCACAGTCTGCAAGGTACTGCAGCTCGCGCGATATTGTATCTTCATATTCACAAACCGATTCATTTCCAGTCACAGAAGCCCCAACCGCTATGGACAGTGACACAGCCTTCCCCGAAGTGGCAGTGCTGGGTTGTTCCTCGGAACAGTTTGCTTGTGGCCGCGTGGGTGGCGCTGGCGGCGCGTTGGAGTGCGTGCCGTTAGCGTGGCGTTGTGACGGACGTACTGACTGTACCGATGGCTCCGATGAGGGCGAGCATTGCGGTAAGTGTCCTTTGTTAGTTGTTCTTCGGAGCAGTTTGTAGGTGGCGCTGGCGAGGCGTTGGAGTGCGTGCCGTTAGCGTGGCGTTGTGACGGACGTACTGACTGTACCGATGGCTCCGATGAGGGCGAGCATTGCGGTAAGTGTCCTTTGTTAGTTGTTCTTCGGAGCAGTTTGTAGGTGGCGCTGGCGAGGCGTTGGAGTGCGTGCCGTGGGCGTGGCGTTGTGACGGACGTACTGACTGTACCGATGGCTCCGATGAGGGCGAGCATTGCGGTAAGTGTCCTTTGTTAGTTGTTCTTCGGAGCAGTTTGTAGGTGGCGCTGGCGAGGCGTTGGAGTGCGTGCCGTTAGCGTGGCGTTGTGACGGACGTACTGACTGTACCGATGGCTCCGATGAGGGCGAGCATTGCGGTAAGTGTCCTTTGTTAGTTGTTCTTCGGAGCAGTTTGTAGGTGGCGCTGGCGAGGCGTTGGAGTGCGTGCCGTGGGCGTGGCGTTGTGACGGACGTACTGACTGTACCGATGGCTCCGATGAGGGCGAGCATTGCGGTAAGTGTCCTTTGTTAGTTGTTCTTCGGAGCAGTTTGTAGGTGGCGCTGGCGAGGCGTTGGAGTGCGTGCCGTTAGCGTGGCGTTGTGACGGACGTACTGACTGTACCGATGGCTCCGATGAGGGCGAGCATTGCGGTAAGTGTCTTTTGTTAGTTGTTCTTCGGAGCAGTTTGTAGGTGGCGCTGGCGAGGCGTTGGAGTGCGTGCCGTGGGCGTGGCGTTGTGACGGACGTACTGACTGTACCGATGGCTCCGATGAGGGCGAGCATTGCGGTAAGTGTCCTTTGTTAGTTGTTCTTCGGAGCAGTTTGTAGGTGGCGCTGGCGAGGCGTTGGAGTGCGTGCCGTGGGCGTGGCGTTGTGACGGACGTACTGACTGTACCGATGGCTCCGATGAGGGCGAGCATTGCGGTAAGTGTCCTTTGTTAGTTGTTCTTCGGAGCAGTTTGTAGGTGGCGCTGGCGAGGCGTTGGAGTGCGTGCCGTGGGCGTGGCGTTGTGACGGACGTACTGACTGTACCGATGGCTCCGATGAGGGCGAGCATTGCGGTAAGTGTCCTTTGTTAGTTGTTCTTCGGAGCAGTTTGTAGGTGGCGCTGGCGAGGCGTTGGAGTGCGTGCCGTGGGCGTGGCGTTGTGACGGACGTACTGACTGTACCGATGGCTCCGATGAGGGCGAGCATTGCGGTAAGTGTCCTTTGTTAGTTGTTCTTCGGAGCAGTTTGTAGGTGGCGCTGGCGAGGCGTTGGAGTGCGTGCCGTGGGCGTGGCGTTGTGACGGACGTACTGACTGTACCGATGGCTCCGATGAGGGCGAGCATTGCGGTAAGTGTCCTTTGTTAGTTGTTCTTCGGAGCAGTTTGTAGGTGGCGCTGGCGAGGCGTTGAAGTGCGTGCCGTGGGCGTGGCGTTGTGACGGACGTACTGACTGTACCGATGGCTCCGATGAGGGCGAGCATTGCGGTAAGTGTCCTTTGTTAGTTGTTCTTCGGAGCAGTTTGTAGGTGGCGCTGGCGAGGCGTTGAAGTGCGTGCCGTGGGCGTGGCGTTGTGACGGACGTACTGACTGTACCGATGGCTCCGATGAGGGCGAGCATTGCGGTAAGTGTCCTTTGTTAGTTGTTCTTCGGAGCAGTTTGTAGGTGGCGCTGGCGAGGCGTTGAAGTGCGTGCCGTGGGCGTGGCGTTGTGACGGACGTACTGACTGTACCGATGGCTCCGATGAGGGCGAGCATTGCGGTAAGTGTCCTTTGTTAGTTGTTCTTCGGAGCAGTTTGTAGGTGGCGCTGGCGAGGCGTTGAAGTGCGTGCCGTGGGCGTGGCGTTGTGACGGACGTACTGACTGTACCGATGGCTCCGATGAGGGCGAGCATTGCGGTAAGTGTCTCTTGTCAGCTATTCCTCGGAGCAGTTAGCGTTGATGGGACTTTACCAATGAAATTGTCTCTTATATCTTTATCTTGATGTAGCGTGCGACACACTTTAGGATGACGAGGGAGCTGATTTTTAAAGCGCCTATAACACATCATTTTTTTTCTTAATTGTTATAGGTTGTACCGTATTTTTTGTTATGATACCGGTATCTTTTGCGAAAAACAATTTTAATTAGTTAGTACTGTAAGAGTGCGTTAGTACTAACAATATAATCTTATTTCGTCTGTCTAAAATAAATCATTGCTACTAGTGTTATTTCACAAGGATACGTATAACGTCCAATAAAATTGTTTGTGTGCAGGTCACAGCCACACGAACGTGACGTGCGGCGCGGGCACGTTCGCGTGCACCCCGCAGGGCCCCTGCGTGGCGGCGGCGGCGCGCTGCAGCGGGGCGCCGGAGTGCCCGCACGGCGAGGACGAGCTGCGCTGCGCCTGTCCGCACGACACCTTCCGCTGCGCCGCCGACGCCAAGTGCCTCGCCACTGTGAGTGATCCCTGCCCACGCTGTCCCATTGTTGTCCCTGTACCGCTGCAGCGGGGTGTCGGAGTGCCCCCACGGCGAGCAAGCACCACATCCAGCCAACAATCGTATCGTAATAATATAATCGTAATCGTAATCTATCGACAACAATCGGGACCGACGGCTTAACGTGCCCTCCGAAGCACGAAAACGCGCATGAATTTTTTTGCTACTAGTGGTCACCTACCTCACATCCGACCGAGTCCATTTAGGCTTAGTTGCATAGATCGTTTGCATTCTACGCTGACCGCCGAGCCATGCGTGCTTCGATCACTTATTTAAGTAAAATTCTACCATGCAGTTATGGCAGTTAAGCTATGGCTGCAATATCCTGATTAAAATGATGTTAGCAGCAGTCTCTGGTGGAGTTCCATCACAATTATTATCATACACTCTCGGACAAGACTCTAACTTGCTTGGGCGGCATAGGCGGTTCACGGGCTGCAATATCATTATTTTTCTGCTTTCTTATTAAAAAAATCCGTGTACTTCTAAACATCCTCGTTCTTAATGAGACATGCTAATAATATACGAATCCGAACGCATTAATTTTAAAAATGATAATTGGTGTTTTTCTACACAGAGCCTGTACTGCGACGGCGACGCGGACTGCGACGATGGGTCGGACGAGCCCCCTGGCTGCTCCTCCCATTCCCTCGCCACAATCCCCCCCACCACCACCACCACCAGCAACGGGACCGTGGACGTGGCGGCAAGGGGGGCGGTGCTGTGTGCGGGAGTACCGGGAGCGTTGTACTGCTCGGGGCGCTGCCTGCCGCCCGCGTTGCTCTGCGACGGCCGCGACCACTGCCGGGACGGCGGCGGCGGCGGGGCCGGCTCGGACGAGGACCCGCTGCTCTGCTGTGAGTTTTGCATTGCTGCCAAGTCACACGAGTTACTTTCAGCGTCAGTACAGGCGAGTTGGTCGCTAAACGCATCAATTCAGCATCTCAAATACGCGATTCCGATGCCGCGTCCAAGTACCAAAACACGATGTAGAATCGATGCATACCCAAGCGTCGTAATGGGACTGAAGTTTGGGCTTGTAGGGTTAGGAAACTCAGTCTACACGAGACCTACTCGTAATAATATTTTGACATGATTTCAAATCATATGATTTGCTGTTTTGAAAACATTTTACAGGCTATGTCCTAAAAATTTGCACGCCTCATTAGGCAGAATATACGAGAAATATTGTAATATCACCTATATTGTAAAATATTATGTTCTGGCAAATAAAGAAATTGAATTGAATTGGAAATGTATATGGTGAAGACGTTACTTTTCTTGAGAGACAACGATAATGCTGGTTTGCTTCCTTAAGTTGCGTATCGACGCCGCGGGGCTATCGTGCGAGCGGTGTTTGCGCTTATTATGGAATACTAAGACATGTATCACCTTGCAGCGACATACGCAGCGGCGCTCGGGCTCGAGGTGGAGGCGGCGGTGGCGGCGCGGTGCGCGCGCGGCGAGTGGCGCTGCGGGAACGCGGCGTGCGTGCCGCTCGCGGCGCTGTGCGACGGCAGCGACGACTGCGGCGACTACACCGACGAGCGCCACTGCAGTGCGTATTGATTACATTACTTTGGATCTGCGGCTTGCAGAAGCAACAGCGAGACGCAAGCGTCGCAAGATGTACGCAACTATGCGATCGAGCGTGAGATGAGTGGGTTTTGTTGCATCGGAACGCACGTTTAATCGATTGTTATCGATAAATAGCAGGCTATAAACCCTGTTGGAGGCCTCTAAGGAGCCTTAAAAAATCTGACAGCAATTTGGCTTGTAACCCGCATCTCCATCTACCCGCATTTAGACCGCGTCTACTATTTTGATTGTTAGCTTAGAGTAATGGTTACTTATCTGGTAGATGTGGACGAGTGTGCATCGCTGAACGGCGGGTGCGCGCACGAGTGCCGCGAGCTGGCCGTGGGGCGCGCGTGCTGGTGCCGCGCGGGCTGGCGCCGCGCCGGCCGCGCCTGCCGCGACGTGGACGAGTGCGCCGAGGACGCGCCCTGCGACCACCACTGCAGGTACCGCTTGTACACCTTGTAGCTTTCAAATTAAGCATAAGGCTCCGGTATCCCCTGCCTGGTCGTAGGAGATGACTAAAAGGAGGCTTCCGGGGTTGCGGGCGGCGGAAGTGGGAGCTCCTGTTAGGGCGCCGCACGTGGAGGACCCCGGTGCGTTCCTCTAGAAATCTTGGAGCTCTCCAGAGTCCTTCGGAGTGGCAGAGACAGTCTACCGAGAGAGTTTTAGTGCAGTTAAAATCTCTCCTAATATTTCTGGTACCTTTTGAAAGTTTCCTCCTGATACAAAAAAGGTACACCTATGGGCACCCTATGCGCTACACGCTACACATGTGAGCTGGTGCCTGCCACGCCGTGGCTAAGTGCGACGCCGCCGACTTGCAACCACCGCTACAGGTACAGCCGGCTACTACACGCTATACATGTGAACCTGCCTTTGGACACACGTGATTCATCTATTGTTGCGTCAATGATTCATACAGCGTTTGCGCATCTTATTAGTTTACATATTATGTAGAGTGATTTATTAAGTAGAATCCGGTTCAAAGAATCACAAAAACTGTAAAAGTTAAAAGTCGCACTTAAATTAATCGGTGTTTGTGTGTCGTACTCTTATTTATGTTATCATAAGTAACGCATGTCATCTGCCCGTCCAACGGCAGATAATCTTCATCACCTTGAGGCCTCCAGAGCCCGGACAAAGAGGAGCCCCTCATGTCCCGTATTCTTTATTACATTTGAGCCACTAGAGCCCTGCGTAGCAAGACACACAGTCAGTTAGCATATTATATGTTTCATACAGTACTAAAGATTGTTGAGACAACCTTTAGTACATTATAATTTCACCAAAATTCCGAAAAATTTATATTTACAGAAATACGGTGGGAAGCTACGTTTGTTCTTGTTCAGAGGGATATAGACTAATGGAAGATGGCGCTAGCTGCGCGCCTATTTCTTGTAAGTCACTTTGTTTTTTACGTACACATTATTAAATTTGTAGCTGTATGTATACTCTGGTTACCTTTGTTGGGCAAGTGATTTTAAATTAATTGTATATTTTTTACTATAAAACCATGTGGTGAGGATCGCCAAAACGTATAAATTCATACTTTCTATAATAATTACAAATGAAAAGTTTGTTTGTTTGTCCTTTTTTTATGTCGTAAAGGTATTTCGAATCAAGAGGGACATTGTAGCGACCTTCCGCTACTCATCAAGAGATGGCGCCACGGATATTCCTGGATCACGCTATCGAAGTTTTCGGAATATCCTACCATATATACAAGCTCCGAATTGAGTCAGTAGGAGCGCGGCCGCTCCCCGGGCATGACCACCTCGCCCGGCGGGAGATCTCCCTTTGCAAATTTTTACCTGGGGAAAATATCTAATTTCTTTGGAATAAAGGCGTGGAGCCCTTGCGAGTAAGGCTGTGGGTGGTCAGCTAGTCTGAAAATATGTTCACTGGCTCATCCTCACAATGTCAAATGTCAAATTATATTTCACCCTCGACATATTATACCATTGTTCGCTGGGTTCACTTAGCGACTAAATGCGGTAATCTTCTTCTGTGTATATATATAAGAGATTTCCACCCATATATTGACTCATCACGATATCTCTGGAACTATAAGACCTACCGACTTCAAATTTGGTAGGAATATTCCTTTCGCCGAGTAGAGGTCAGCTAAGAACGGATTTTACGAAATTCCACCCGGAAGGGGGGGTATTTCCACCCATATATTGACTCATCACGATATCTCTGGAACTATAAGACCTACCGACTTCAAATTTGGTAGGAATATTCCTTTCGCCGAGTAGAGGTCAGCTAAGAACGGATTTTACGAAATTCCACCCGGAAGGGGGGGTATTTCCACCCATATATTGACTCATCACGATATCTCTGGAAATATAAGACCTACCGACTTCAAATTTGGTAGGAATATTCCTTTCGCCGAGTAGAGGTCAGCTAAGAACGGATTTTACGAAATTCCACCCGGAAGGGGGGGTTGCGGGGGTGTTAAGTAATGTTTGTATATATGACATCGCAAAACTCAGAAACTATTCGACCGATTATTATGAAAATTGGTATGTACATGTATTTTTTCACGGAGAAGGTTTATATGCTATCCATTATTATTATTATTTAATATTTAAACGCGATACGGAGTTCGCGGGGTCAGCTAGTTCATGATAAAGGACCTCGTACAATATAGATGGGTTCCTCAGAAGTTAATCGTGCCGGTTACTTTAAAATAATGCATTGTATATTATCGGCAGCGGTGAAAGCGTCGCTAATCTTCACGAACCGCTACTACATCCGTCGCACGGCGATCGTGGGCGAGGACGAGGCGGTGAACGGCGACGCGACCACCACGCTGCTGGTGCACAACCTGACCAACGCCGTGGCCCTGGAAATGGAGTGGGCGCGCGGCTGCCTGTACTGGAGCGACGTGACGCGGCTGGGCTCGTCCATAAAGCGCGTGTGCCGCGCGGCCGCGCTGGCGCCGCCCCCCGCGCCCCCCGCGCCCGCCCCGCTCGTCGCCCCCGCCCGCCTGCCCGACATCAGCTCGGAGGACTATCAGGTATGATTGTTTCTACAATACAAAAAAAAAAAAACTGAACTCCAACGGTTTTCATGAAATTTTGAATGCAGGGGCTTTCAGGGGCGATAAATCGATCTGGCTAGGTTTCGACGGGTACGAGTACTTACTATTTTTTGATTCAGAGTTACTTCAGTAGATGGCGTTATTAAGCAATAAGATAATGAGTGTTTGGTTTAAGTTAGACCAAGAAAAAAAAACCTTTGTTCCAGGGTGACTATTTCCTAAATCTATTGTTTTTATCCGAGCAAAGCTCGGTTACCCGGGTGCTAACTAATAAAATGTGTCCCTGACAAGTAGCAGTACGAGTTAGATTTCAGACAAGCATTTTTGAGTTATCAAGTAACAATCAAGTGTATTTATGTATATCAGTATTGCTACTGTATTCGGTTCTAGGAAATTTGAACACTAAGTTTTGTAGTTACTCAGTTTATTTTACGTAGGTCGTTTGATTTATTTTCGTAGAACCACTTTCCTACAATGCTACTGTGAAGTTACTCGCATTTTAGTCATTACATTACATATGTGACTCAACAATAACGCGTTTCCGAGGCGCATTTACAATGCTTATGAGATACGAATTTCTTGATTCGTTACAACGGATCCTTGTCCCTTGTGGTTAGCACTATTGAACGGAGAATTGTTTTGATTTGTTACTGACACTTGGGATATTGACACTTTGTACAAAAATAATAATTTAAATGCATACCATGCAAAGTTCGCGCTAAGGGCCAAGTCACACTGGCTACTTTAAGTATCAACAATCAGCAATTTAGTCCCTAAACACAGCAATCCCAATTTTTTCTCATACTCAAACTTCATATACATTTATTAGTCACGTTTTGTGAGTTCATTAAAAGTATCTCAAATAATTTGGAGGTCAAATACCGAATTTTGGGATCCCAGTCACCATACCTTCAGGCACCATCTTGAGAGAGGAAAAGATCAATAGTGACAACCGCACATGCTTATTGTGATTGTTTCCGTGGCGCAGTTGGTAGCGGGCGCGACGCTGCAGAACCCGGACGGGCTGGCGCTGGACTGGGTGGGCGGGCACGTGTACTGGTGCGACAAGGGCACGGACAGCGTGGAGGTGGCGCGGCTGGACGGCCGCCACCGCCGCGTGCTGCTGCGCCACCACCTGCAGGAGCCGCGCGCGCTCGCGCTGCACCCCGCCGCCGGGTGCGTACTTGTGTCTGTCTTAGCGATTGTAGCGGTCAAGAAGTTCATTGAACATCTTACCATTTAAACAAGCTCCAAAACCACGGCCGCTACCCAGGCCTGGCGGGAGATCTTCTTAGTCAAATGTTCAATTTGCACATACATATACGACTATACGTGTACTGTCCGTGCATCTGAATATACGCGTAGGTATGCGTACGTTCGGATTTCTCTTTACTCCCTTAGGTAAGCTGGTTGATTAAGCTGTTTGGCAGAATCCAACCCACTAAACTTCTAAATATTTGACCAGCTTTTGTAGAATTTCAAAACAATATTGTGCATCATAAATGGAAAACGGAGAATTTGTACATGTGGCAAGATTAATTTGAAAAAAATATATAACATACACACAACAATATGTACGACAAAGACAAAAATAACGAATCAATCAATTAATCATTAATTTACTGTGTTGTATTTATTGTGTATAAAGTAAAAGAACTTTAACCAAACATGTTAAAGTTCTTTTACTTTACAAGAGTAGCATTTTTGAGAGAAATTTTAGAATTCAAATAGAAGTTTTTAATGAATTTAAATTTTTCATGTTTTCTTGATCTAAAGGCTTATTCTGTATGTATCCGTCAATAAAATCTAACATTTTCAGAATCATTTTTGGCATATTCAAATCGTAAGATTAACGTAATCGATGACATGAATTTACAGAATGAACAATATTGCTGAGATTTCTTAAATCGTCTCTAAAAAATGAGGTCTGAAAATTTTAAGAGTACCGAGGTTTCGGACGGATACGTACAGAGTAAGCCCTCTAAGCCTTGCTCTGCATGTTCTACCGACTTTACTATGGTGAGTGCTCCGAGGAACTTTTCGAACTGATGCCTACTTCACCATTCCATGATTATACCACCAGACGAACGTTAAAGTTCCACCGGCACCATCTGGACTCGTTGCGGTCCTCCACAGTCCGCCTTGCACGCTCATTTTTACCACGGACGTGTAGTTTATGGGACAACCTTCCAGCTGAGACATTCCCAGTGGACTATAACATGAGGTTCTTCAAGAAAGCTGTAAAAAAAGGTCTCCTCCAAAGCCTGCTGGCTCGGGTGGCTCCCCTGGGGTTGCCCGTGTCCATAGGCGACGGTAATCGCTTAACTTCACGCGTCCCGTCTGCCTTTTTGTTCGGTTTATTTATATAAAAAAAGGTAATGAATGGCATTTTGTTCCGCGGCAGCTGGCTGTACTGGTCGGACTGGGGGCTGGCGGCGCACATCGGGCGCGCGGGCATGGACGGCAGCGCGCGGCGCGTGCTGGTGCGCGCGGGGCTGGGCTGGCCCAACGCGCTCACCGTGCTGCCCGCCACCAACGAGCTCTACTTCGCCGACGCGCGCGAGGACTACGTCGCCGTCGCCGACCTGGACGGGAACCACGTCCGCATTCTCTTCTCTAGAGGTACTCGATGCGTTTCATATCCTGCCTTATTATCCGTCATCCGTTAGTAGGCGCTGAGACTTGTATGAACTAAGGAATCGATACCACTTGGACTCGTACCGGTCCTCTGCTCTTCGGTTGCAGGTTCGGATTTTTTTGTCACGGACGTGATAATGTGGGACAACCTTTCAGCTAACTCATTGACTATGATATGGGACTCTTTAAGAAAGATGTAAAATAACTCTGCTTGGAGTAGTACCAATTGAATATTATGACTTTAGACACGATTCGAACTTTAGTGTAAGGCACCATCAGCCTCCGAAGAAGCACATCAACTGCATACGATTCAGACATACGACTTGTGACTGTGTAGATAAATGAAACATAGGCTGCAGACTACTTACCACCACGTGACTAGAATATCCGTTTTTTATAACATTTATCGTTGATACGATTGTATTATTTTATGTACAGAACGCATGCCGTGGCTACAGCTGCACCACGTGTTCGCCATCGCCGTGTGGGAGGGCCGCGTTTACTGGAGTGACTGGGAGACGCGTGCCATTGAAAGCTGTCGCAGGAGGCCGCTCAATAATTTTACTGTACGTATCTCGGGCCTCTCGGCTCTCGGCCTCTAGTTCCCTAAAATATGAATACATGAAAATTCTTTGAATATCTCCCGAAGAGCGGTTTCAGGACAGATTTTTTTTACTGTACGTGCGAAACAGTGAGAATTGACATTTTTAAGTACAAAAACGACCGTCAATACATCGAAAAATATGCTTGTTCAAAATCGCTCTTTAAAATTCCTTGTATCGTGGATACCGTGACCTCAAATACCCTGACTAATAACACAAATTCCAATTATATCTCTGTGCGTACTGAACCCGGGATCCGCCTTGTGTAGCTCGATATGGACTACACAGGTCGTTAAAATCAAAACGTTATTTGCTTAAGTTACAAACATTCAAAATAAGGCACATTAAGAGAAGTCCGTAATCTACTCTTTTTCTCCTCCGGCTCTTTCGTGTCAACTCAAGTCTTCGCACCAAGAATGATGACCGTGAAAAATTTGACGTATATTAAGACAACATTTATTTCTATTCCAAAAATGAATAAAATATTTTTTATCTTCATTTTATTTTTAATAAAAGAAAGACCGGTGGTTATTTTGTCTGTATGAGGTTATTTTTTGTTGCTTGTAATGATTATGGTGATGATTTGTTACAGGAGCCAGCGGAGTTCCGTCCGGAGTCGGGCGGCGCGTACCGCTGCCGCACCGAAGTCCACACCGTGCACAAGCCCATGGATCTGCGCGTCCTGCATCCCGCTCGACAGCCGCCTATGCCTGGTGAGTACTGGTCCCTGGTATGTTTTAAATTAACGAATGGAATGTACTCGTATAGTGGATGGTGAAAGTGAGATAAGAGAGGGTTGTGTTTGATTGATTAGTAAAATCTGGCGCCGCCGCCTTTCTATAGTCTGTTGTACATTAAATCTTTATAAAAAATATATTCACTATGCTCCACCAACCCGCATTGGAGCAGCGTGGTGGAGTGAGCTCCAGGCCCCCCCCCCCCCAATAATGGGGAGAGACCCGTGTCCAGCAGTGGGACGCAAAAAGGGTTGCAGCCATATTCACTATGAAGGTAAAATAATAAAGCACTTGCTACTTTTCAAGTATTATTCTTTTTTGGTGGCATGATCAACTTCATTAAGATTTTTCATTCCTTATTTACTTTGGCTGGCTGTAGCCCTTCTTATTGCTGGGCGCGAGTTTTTCCCCTTTATTGGAGAGGTCTGGAGCTTATTCCACAACGCTGATCCATTGCGGGTTAGTTGCCTGGCGCTGTGTTTTATGCGCGGATGTTTTTAAACCGCCTATAAGAACTTCGGCAAGTTTTAACGATTGCTATCTATCAATAATAGATTGACTCAGCCGCGTAGATCGCCAAGATTGTTTGGCCACAGGCCACGTTCGTTTCGCATTTAAATATTTATTTTATTTGTATCTTAGAGGCCATCCATTAATTACGTCGCACGTTGAGGGGAGGGAGGGGGACGAACAAATGTGACTCTGTGTGACGATGGGTGGGAGTTTCTTTAAATTCGTGACGTCACATTTCAAAATTTAAAAAGTCTAGATAAATATTAAAAGTCCATAGGTATAAAATGATTTTTCTTTAATTTAATAATTTCTGGATGTAAAATGAATGACTGTGTGATGTCACTTTGGGGAGGGGGGAGGTTCTCAATTGTGACCAACTGTGATAAGGATGAGGGAAGGGTTCAATACGATTTTCGTGTGACGTAATATATGGATGGTTCTTATTTACATTTAAAGAAAACATTTACAGGCAATAATTAGTTATTTTTACCTAAATATTGTCTGTATTGCTGACAGGACTGAGATGGGAAATAAATGAGTTTGCCTTTCAACAGCTTTGACGGAGCTATGCGAGAAGCTGAACTGCTCGGGGCTGTGCCTGCTGACGCCGGAGAGCGCTCCCGGCGCGGGGGCGGGCGCGCGCTGCGTGTGCCCCGAGCACTTCGCCCTCGCGCCCGACGGACGCTCCTGTACCCCCAACTGTACCTCTGCGCAGTTCGTGTGCGCCACCACGCTCAAGTGCATCCCCTTCTGGTGGCGTTGTGACACTCAGGTACTGTATTGAAAAATGTTGTACATAGCTCTGTGATTTGTGGTAAAGAAGCGCTAAGCAAACGAATTTGTTAAATAGTATTTATAGAAAAATAAACTGTAGCCCCATGTTGGGCGCCACTTGTGCATTTGATATAAAATAGTAAAATTAAAATTTTACTTTTTGCACCCCCGACCCAAAAAATAAACTCTAAAAACTAACTATAATATTTTTAATCTATTATAATTATAATCGTCACATATATTATGTAAGTTCAAATATATTTTTTTCCAAGCCTCATCGCGTTGGGGGACTGCGAACGTGAGGGCAGATGACTTTAACGATTGTGTCGATTTTGCGAAGTAAATTCTTTTGTTGCAATCTGTGACTACACCTGTTTTTCTCAGTTAGCGGTGCCCCAGTTAAAAGGTTAATAGGCAGCAGGTTAAAAGCAGACCCTTTTATAGATTTTTTAGCCCCATGTTGGGCGCCAGTTATGTATTTACAATCATTCTTTACACAGAAAATACTTAGTCTTTTTTGAAAAAAAAATATCGTATTACACTGGTTAAGTAATGTCAAAATTGTTAAATTATAGCGGTTCACACTCACACTCATAGCCCCACAGTAGGGTAGTGATACCCTGATATAGTATTTTCGTATTTAATTTTTGACCTTTTTTCTTGACTCATTTGTTTTGTTGTTATATTGACAGGATGATTGCGGCGACGGATCCGATGAACCAGCGTCTTGTCCTACGTTCCGCTGCTCGCCGGGGCAGTTCCAGTGCGCGAACGGGCGCTGCGTGCACCCGGCTCACATCTGCGACGGAGCGCAGCAGTGCGGCGACGGCTCCGATGAGAGGGACTGCGACCGGGTCAGTACCTAACCTTTTTTTTTGTATCCTATGATATAGATTATGGTACGGAACCCAACGTGCGCGAGCTTGAATGGCACTTGGCCGGTTTTTTTTCAAACATCTTAATTTGCAATCAAAATCTAAAAGAAGGTAAATCACTCGTGGAGCACGAAGAGTAGAAGAAGTAGCTAAAAAAATACTTACGCATTTTAATATCATTATGTTGTAATGAAAAGCTGCGTCGCCAAAAATAAGCTTTATTTTCATGTAAACGTACTCGCGGGCTAAAACTAGCGTGCCTTTATTTCTTTTTTTTCTGTCGGTCAATGAATCTATTATATTTAAGTAGATAAACAATTAAGATGCCAGCCGAAATTGTACACTTTTTGGACATCTAAATGTAACGGGCGTTCTAAAAACATCCGACTGCCGACTGGCCACTATTCCGCATCTCCATTAACCTGTGTGGTGGAGTTAGCTCCACACGTCGCCAATAATAGGTGCCCTGTGCAAAGCAGTAAGTCGCCTAAAGGTTACTGGCAGGCGGCCAGCCAGAAGGCCAGAAAAGTGAATGTTTCAGTAGAGGTAACAATAAAAGCGTGTCCGCAGTTCACGTGCCTGTCGTCGCAGTGGAAGTGCCGCGGCAACAGCTCGGCGGGCGTGGCGGCGCGCTGCGTGGCGGCGGCGGCGCGCTGCGACGGCCGCGCCGACTGCCACGACGCCGACGACGAGCTCGACTGCCCGCCGCGCACCTGTCCGCCGCACTATGTAACTTAGCTATTACCTTCACTAATCTACATGTGCCGACCTTCCGCAACTCATCAAGAGATGGCGCCACGAGTATCCTGAAGCACGATATCGAAGTTTTCACAATATCCGGCCATATATCAAGTTCCGAAATGAGTCAGTTGGAGCGCGGCCGCCAAATTAGACATGCCGTAGAAAGAAGCTCTCTGCCTCTGTAGCCGTATACTCTTGACTGAGCGATCGGGGCACTTACATACTTCGGGGGTTAATCATCACGGTTGTTTTGTACAGCAGCTCTCGCGATTCTTCGCCACCGGCTTCTATTGCTAGCATTGCTGCAACACTGGCAATGGAAGATTGTGTAGTAGACTTTATTAAGTCTGTCCAGCGTGTATATCTGCTACGTGACCTTATCTCTTCCACCTGTCCCTGAACTACAAGCCGTACCACAGAACTTTTGTCTCTACATATGTCTCTACATATAAAATATTATGATATTTTCTATCACCATAGAGCAGCGACAAAGATACATACATAATCAAATTTTCTTTCTTTACTTTTTTCTCTGAGATTGGATTTCTAGATTACTACTAAAGTTGATAAAGATATAAGTGAAGGATTTTGGCAAAGGGAGATTTTGCCGGGCGAGGTGTGACAGTGCCCGGGAGCGAGCGGCCGCTCAGACTTCGACTCGGTTCAGAGCTTGTTTATATATGGTGGGTATTCAGAAAACTTCGATTGAGGAATATTGGTGGGCCGGCCGTGAGTAGCGGATGGTCTCAACAGTATCATTGTTTTTGCGAATTGTAATTGCGATATAATCTGAGTGAAATCATATATACTCTTGATTGATAACTAACCATTTATAGTAAGGTATGAATACGTATGAATTATTGTCCGCTTAAACCTTTCATATTCCTATTGCTCAATGTGGATGTGTTGTTGGGCAGTTTACGTGCGCGGATGGGTCGTGCGTGCCGCAGGTGTGGGTGTGCGACCAGGACTCCGACTGCCCCGACGGCTCCGACGAGTGGCGCGGGGACTCCATCGATAAAACTGGGTATGGAATATATCCACCTTTTTACAAGAATCATGAAAATCGGTATACAATTGGCGGTGGAATTTGTGAAGATATATAAACATAAAATATATACAGCCGAACGTAGTACGCCATCCTACTTTTTGGACGTCGGTGACAATTTATATTGTTTTGTTTTTGTTTTAGTGAGTAAGTGCTAAAACTAGTAAACCTGATTTAAAAATTATTTTACCAATAGCAGGGAATACTATTTAACATCACGTTACAATCAATTGTGTTCTAACATTTTTACTCTCACGGTCTTCCTACATTAGTACATTACTACTATTAGTTATTGAAGATACCTTGACGTTATATTGACGAAGTTATATTTACTACTCGGTCGAGTTAACATGACACCTGGGAGGCTACTCTGTACGCCCGTATCCGAAACTTCGTGAATTTTCGGGTCTCATTTTTGAGTAAGACTGATGAAATTCTAGCAATATTATTCATTCAGTGGCTTAATATTATCAATGACAACGTTAATCTTTAAATTCATGAAAAAATAAAGTGTCTAAATATGACAAAAATGATTCCGAAAATGTTAGAACTTATGGACGGATGCATACAGAATAGCCTCCCAGGTGTCATGTTAACTCGACCGAGTAGTACGAAGATATATTGACGTTTAGATCAAGCAACACGACAGCGGGTGCGTCGTGCGCGCTGCGGGGCTGCGCGCGCGACGAGTTCCGCTGCTCCTCCGGGCGCTGCGTGCCGCGCGAGTGGCTCTGCGACGGCGACGTGGACTGCCCCGAGCGCGAGGACGAGGTATATACCACCTACACAAGAAGGACATGACCTATAGCTCGCTTCCGAATGAAAAAAATACGAGGACTCGTTTGAGCTACCATGGGAAAACACCCGCCTGCGAACTGACGCTACAGTCCGCGCTGTGTTGGAAGGAACTAAATAGATAGCGGTATTCTGTATTCACTTCGATCATTCATTCGTTCATTCGAAGATCGGACTTAACAGCATGCCTTGAGAGGCAGAAGTCCAGCTGTCGATTGACGCAGAATAAGAGTTTCTGTTGTTATTACGGTATTTTGTCTCTCTGAAGTTGGCTGCAAGTAGCTGAACATGACCCAAAATTGTTGTGAACTAATTAAAAAATAACTTTTCACACTTCAGAGGGGCTATGGCTATGCCCTGTTGTTGTGACATCTGTACGTTTTATTTTAAAGCATTAGATATCACTAGCAGCATCCATAATATTGCAATAAGGTTGGAAGTGAAATGCACTGTTTCGGATACCGCTTCCGCCAAAATTTATTTTTATTTTGTTTTAAAAACCTACATTCAACTCAATTGATTCAATATTATTGTCCCAGCTGAACTGCGCCGCGCGACCGGCATGTGAGCCGACGTACTTCCGCTGTCCGGACGGGCGCTGCATCCCCGGCAGGTGGCGCTGCGATTTCGAGGACGACTGCGGGGACAACGCGGATGAACAGGCTTGCACGCCGAGGAATTGTTCCGAAACAGAGTTCCGGTACGTCACTCGAACGTAATCCAGGTTACATATTTCAACGATTGTGAAGACGCGGTTTTGCAGAGATATATCATAGTAGTCATATCGAAGTTCAGTTTAGACGATCGTAGTGAACCGTTCAGGTGGGTTGACCGCCCACCCCCTCTTTCTACGCCCATGTCTATTAGCAATGGCAGATCTGGGATTTCAGTTTGCGGGGTGTTTTTTTTTTTGGTTAGTTTAGTTTGGGGGGGGGGGGTGTCGGTGGCTTAACCGAGCGGTATTTTATACCAACATTGTTATTAGTCACGATTCTTATAATTAGAAGGAATTTGCTAGTGAGTTCAACGTAGGAACTTCACAGCAACCTCACGTCTATCTAACGCAACATGTGTTGTGCGTGCAGATGCGACAACGGCGAGTGCATCCGCGGCGCGCTGCGCTGCTCGGGCGCGGCGGAGTGCGCGGGCGGCGAGGACGAGGCGCGCTGCGCACTGCCCTGCGCGCCCGCCGCCCGCCCCTGCCGCTCGCGCGTCGACTGCGTGCTGCAGTGCGTATACACCACATTTTTTAATTTTTTTTTAGAACAACGTTAAAGTAGTTTTTTTTTCAATTATGGCATCGCAAACTCTGTGCATACTGCCAGAGCGCAGCGTCTAGAATACATTTTGCATCACTTTTTTGCCAGTTTCATCGAAATGTGAAATCATAGATAGTCAGTAAGTCGTCACTAATCAGTCAGTCAAGTCAGTCAGACATTCAAGTAAAGTGATGGCTACTTTACTAGAACGTGACTGATAAAATTTAGGAGGCAAGCTAAAAAACATTTTCTTACTATTATTTTATTTCACAACACTAGTGCACTGTAATTTATCTATAACAAACAAAATGCCATCAACTTTATCCTCTATGTCTGAAAAATACACAAAGAAAATAAAAACTTTGTTTTAACAAGACCTCAATATATCCTTTCCGACTTCCCGCCAAAACTGTCAACGTAGATTTTGCCGAGAATTTCAAATAGTTCAGTACAGTCTTCATGTATTTTTGTAGTGAAATACTTTTATTGACTACTGAAATATTTCGGCTCAACTAACGAATGTCGAGTTACGCTCGATTGTGGTTACAGTGTTCTGGGTTTGGACTTCACTATAATAAGTAAGAATTACCTACTATTCTGTTTTTTCTTCTTGTGACCAAAAACAAAAACGCTAAAACAGCAATCGCTCTACTGTAAAAACTCAGTTTTTAGAAACGAGCAGCTTTAAACAAGCTTGTCTAAAAGGTGCGTGATGAACTACTACGTGTAACGATTGTCTTACGTTGTAAATAAATATTTTCTGTCTCATGTTTTTTAAAACATTTCTTTTAATCCTGGTTCTTGTAACAAAAGATGCACCCAACACTCTTTTAACTTTTTCATTTTTCTTTCTCTTTATAATCATTTTAAAAGCGCAACTTTTTAACGTCCTTTCTTCACGAATGTTCTAAAAGTATTGTCAGTGTTTTGGTCGTCGAGAAATTAAGTTGTTAAGAACCAGTAGACAGTGTGTAATGGCTCTAATAGTGTCACTGATAGAGATGCTTTTTCGATGACTAATTGTTGTGAGTAGTAGTAGTGCTTAGTTCGTCTCAGTTTCCAGTTGTGTTATTATATTAGGTACTAAGCTTTACATTATTTCCTCATATTATAATTTTGTTTTATAGAGAGTGGTGGTGCGACGGCGAGGTGGACTGCGCGGACGGCTCGGACGAGGAAGACTGCGGACACGCGAACGTCACTGTCGTAGCCGTGAACAACACCTGCGGCTTACGGATGCAGGTCAGTGTTGTCACCTATTTTAATTAATTTAATCATGCGTAATTCTATTTTATAAAGTTAAATTATAAAACTACTTAGTGCCCTTTTGTTAGGGACGAGCAATATCAATATAGTTATTTACAATCCGTTTTTCAGAACTTACATGTGATAAATAATTTTGGTATTACGTTTTTAATATATAAATTTCATAAAGCATAGTAATAATAGTCTTCTAACTGTCTTCCTTATTTAATTGCAAAAATGGCTTTTCGTTAAAGAAATTATGCTGGTCAGAAATGACATTTACATTTATAACATCAAAGGAATTGAAAGCTGGCACATGCAACATTTGCGGACGTGTGTATTCTGTAAACACATGAAAATGTCTTTGTGTACACTAGCGGATCCTCTGGATGGCTAAGGGGCTAAAGATAGAAAAAAACAAAACCATTCGTGTTCAAGCTTGATAAACCTCAAATTATATGTGTCTTGATCTTTAAATTCACACCTTTGCCTTTGTGAGTTGAGTATGCGTCATCTATCGATAACGGTTTGGTTATTTTTGCTTTTTTTATTTCCTCAGATGAAATAAAAACCCATTATTATTTATTAATACAATTTGTTCATTACACCCTTTCATTTAACTATTCGTTATTTTTTCTTGTGATTTTTTTTGATAACGTTTTGCTCGATGCGCCGAAATACTCGACTGGCAATGTGAGGTGTAGTTTCTTGTGTGCGTGAGGTGAGGTGCTATTTAACCGGTCTTACTTAGATGTTCTGAGCAATGTATGTATAGTTTTTTATGTGATCGGATGCTTCGTGTTAATGCAATGGTGGTTGTGCGAGCAGTGCGGGGCGGCGTGCTTACCGCGCGCGTGGCGCTGCGACGGGCGGCGGGACTGCGCGGGCGGCGCCGACGAGCTGCCCGCCAGCTGCGCCACGCACGCCTGTCCGCCGCCCACCTACCGGTCAGCTCTCCTTACACATTCCTTTTTACGTCATTTGCTAACGGCCACTGGTTCTGTCTTCCTATCAGACGCGGTCGTAGCTTTCAAATTTGGGGAGGGGGGGGGGTCACTAAGAAATTTGAGGGAAGAGGTGACTCAAATTGGCTTGTTTCGCCTTCCGTCTACGCATGACTGATGGATTTTGGGGGTCATGTCCCCTGTGACCTCCCCCCCCCCCTGGGACCGCGCCTGCTTCCTATTCAATCAAAATTAATATTTAAAATTCGGATATATTTCATGTGGCACTCTAAGAGCCCGAGATTACTACACGTAACATTAACATTTTCATGTAAAATATCAAGACGAATGCTCATGGCTTACTCTGTGAAACTCTTACTTCAACTCCACACTGTCATCTCAGTCAAAATATATATAAATATAGCTTCGCCGTTTCGCTTCTGTCCCAAAGACATTCGGTACTTTTGCATTATACAGAAAATGGCCAAGCCACTTATTTTGTGTACCTCACTGGACAGTTATTGGACTGAGAATCTGTGCTAGAAAAGAGTGGTCACGAAACACCTTTTTTATAGGTTTTGCATTCTATGTACATAACAGTAGCTGTTATGTACCTTAATAAATTTTGAATAATACTACGAACAATATCCAACAGATGCAGCGACAACACCTGCATCCCGCCCAACTTGCTCTGCGACGGGTTCAACGACTGTCCCGACGCTAGCGACGAAAACACCGAACTATGTGAGACCTACACTTACGTTCATTTTTCTTAACATTACTAAATAACACTAACCGAATATTTCATTCAGTTTAATTTTGATGTCTTTGCTTGACCTATCTTTTAATTTTCAATAGCTAAAGCATTCGAAAAAAAATACAGGAGATCTTTTTTGCTCTTTTTGACTTGTATAATCGCATGGGTTAATTTTTTTTTTTTTAAATATCTTTGGACAATTCACACAACATCATCTGATTCCAAACTAAGCAAAGCTTGTACTATGGTAATCAGAAAGCTGATAAACTTACGTATATAATTCTAAATACATACTTAAATAGATAAATTAACACCCAGACACAGAACAAATAGTCATGTTCATCACACAAATATTTGTCCTGGGTGGGAATCGAACCCACGACCTCACGCTTCGGCGTCGGCTCATCACCCACTACGCCACGGAGGCTGAGATTTTGAATTCATTGATCCTATTTTTAAGCGTGCTCCTAAATAGTGGATTCACCAAAGTGACATATTTTAAGTTCTTTTTTGCTCACAATAGGTGAATGAAATATTGCATCGTATGCGCTTTAATTTTCAAAGAAATGTATTGTTCAAATATAATAAATATGCCGTGGATTTGCAAAGATTCGGAATTCTGAAAAGAACATATAAACTTGTTGTGGCAGAGATATTTAATTTTCGTGATGAAAATTCAAAGTATTATAATGTTATGATCTTAATAGCACGTTGATTGTCAGGTCGGAAAATGCAATCAGAGGAAGTATGCACGATCGACGAGAAGCTATGCGGCGACGGGCGCTGCGTATCGCTCAACACATCCTGCCATACGGGTCAGTAATTAATACCATAAAGTAGGTATTCAACGTTAAGCTATCCGGTTCGAATGACCATATACGATTGGATCGGAATTCAGTGAAATCAATGGATTCAGTGAAAAGTTTGCTAGATTCAGCGAACCTAGCGAGATAGGAGCATACACAATGCTGATGGCAATTGGTTGTGCACTAAAGTTGTGACCTATTGCGGTACTCAAAACGCTAACAATAAAATATGTACAGCATTTGTCTACATCGTTAGGGTCTCGGGCACTCTCAGGTGATCACTACCCCATGTAGCTATTTTCCAATATGATGAAATATATGCCTATTCCCAATATGGCTTGTTCCTGATAGGGCTTTTTACTGGTATAACCATTTCATACCATATCAATCATAGATACTTAGAATGCATTTCTCAAAGGCATAGCGTCTGCCTACTTGCACTAAACCAGCCAAATATGATCTACCTACTCTACCATCAGTTGTGAGTGAAGTATAACCAGAAGTACATTATTGCAAGCTACTTTTGACGTATAAATTGTTGATTCCGCAGAAGAAGGCAGCTGCAACTGGCTAGCTTGTCCCCAGCTGTGCCTGCCCAAGCACAACAACCAACACACGTGCAAGTAAGTCTTTTACCTACAGCGTTTTAGTTTGGTACGACAGCGCGCCATTTTACAAGTTTTTATTTAACTAATGTTTATGTCAAATATTTAAAGGTAAAATTAATATTTGCTTTATTTACAACATTTGATGTTTGTATAAGTTCGTTGGAACAGTTTCGAGTTGTTGCGTTGGTTACAGGTGCGTAGCGGGGTACAAACACCGTGTGCTACCCGATGGGAACCTTACGTGCGAGGCTGCTGGTAAGGAACTACTATTTTTACCCATATCTTTTTTTTTCTCTTTTAGTAATGGCATCGCACGATTTGTATATTCGTATATTCTTTGGTTTCGTTAAAATCGAATGACATAATAATAGTCTAAATCACTCAGTAAATCAGATATCGAATTAAATGGATAGCTACTTTACCAAATGTCTAGAAGGGTTTTGGCGACAGCACGCACGTTTTCGCACAAGTGTCTCAGAAGCATAGGCATGGGCCTTTTTGGGGAGGGCTGGAGTTTACTCCACCACGCTGCCCCGATGAACCTGCATTAGTTAGAGTTTCTTATAGCTTAGTTTTCGTTTTACGCTGGCAAGTTCATGGTATATGATTTCCGGTCACTTTTGCACTAAACCGTGTATTATCTTCCCTATCTATGACTGCAACCGGGTGCAGTCGCTACTTATAAGTATGTGTTTGTAACGCGGTGTCGTGTGTGTGTGTGTGTCAGGCGAGAAGGCGCGCGTGGTGGCGGGCGTGGGCGGCGAGCTGCGGCTGTGGGAGCTGCACAAGCACGACCACTACCTGCCCGACAACCTCACCGACGACAAGTATGTACATCTCTTTGTTTATTTTACTAGAATGCCAGTCGTGCTTGATAGGTAATCGTTATCGAGAACATCTACTCTACACACAACTTAAAGACAAAGACAAAGACAAAGACATTTATTTGCACAAATATGGGTGTTTACAAAGTTGTTTATATATATTTAGTTCACCATATTTACCTTCATGAGGTATGCAAATATACAATGATAAAAATTTATAAGGAAAAAAACTAAACTATAATACAATTACGAAATGTACATTTACATCTATTTTAATATTATTTTTATTTGTCCCATATTGCGCCTTTTATAAATAAAAATAAAAATATTTATTTATTTATATTTCGGATCGGTTCCGATCGTCAGCTTTGGGTACCCGTATCACAGGGTGTTTGTACACTGAGAGGAAAAAAAGCCGGCGGAAAAAAAACCTCCCAGGTTTTTATGGAATTCCTTTATGCCGTTTTATCGTTTATGAAATCAGTGACTGAGTAATACGCCTTTTTCAGTAAATACGTTTTAAGTCCTTTTTTAAATTCGTTGCCCGTTTTAATTTTGAGGAATTCCGGTAGACCGTTATATATTTTTAGTCCCATGCAAAAGACACTGTTATGATATTGTTTTGTTTTGGAAGCGATTGAACATAATTTACTGTTATGTCTTTTTGATTTAAGGGTTTCATATTTTGTGATTTCTATTTTGACTATTAAAGAGATCTCGTAAATGTATAAGAAAGGGAGCGTCATTATTTTTAAATTTTGAAAATGTGGCCTACAAGTCCATTTGTTGTAATTGACATATTGCTCGAATGCATTTTTTTTTGAGCCTTAAACACAGTTTGAATTCCAGTCGCGTTTCCCCAGAATATTATACCGTATCTTAATGTTGCACCTACGTACGCATGGTAGGCATTTAGAACCGCCGTTTTGCTTACAACTTTGGCCAATTTATATAAAGCAAAAGAAAACTTATTTAATTGTTTACAAACGTGTTCTTTGTGTGACTGCCACGTTAATCTGCTATCTATGTATAGTCCTAAAAATTTTGTTGTTTCTATTTCAGATATCAACTTTCCTTTATAGTTAATATTTACTGGTTGTCCGTATGATACTCTATTTTTAAATGTCATTATGTTTGTTTTATCAAGATTAATTTTAAGATTATTACCATTTAGCCACTCTATCAGTGATTCAAGACAATTATTTATATTACTTTCAAAGGAACCTGTGTTTTCATTTGTAAATATTACTGTACTATCATCAGCAAATAGCTAAAATAAGCCTGAATCTTGCCTGAGTTTGCTGTGGCGTTACTAATCCGGAGGCTCGTAGACAACTTTTGTTAGTCAGGCCGGCAACAACATCGAAGCACAAAATAATTGCTTTGTGGTACAAATGTGTGCAGCAATAGCACTTGGTCGAAAAATCAAAAATTCTATCATCTACAATACCTTATTGATTTTGGCAGAAATCATTCATCAGTCTATCATCATTTCCTAAAGGCATACAAACACAGAATAAAACTTTAAAATGTTTGTTTTGAGTTTGTCGGAAACAATAGCATAGCAAACAAAAACATTCGATATTTATTCTAAGCTTTTAAAATCAAGTTTTTGAAAGTAACATACATAAGCGCGGTTGAATTACATTATTGAGTTCACTACAAGGTCCTCAAGTACTAAACTAATATTTCTTTGGTAAGTTGGATCCACATATTCCAAGGCGAGAGCATATGGGTTGCTCTGTAAAAAAAGACCTCATGAAGTGCCTTTTTTTGTATCGAAGGGGAAACCTTCAAAACGTACCTGTTAGGAGGCGGGATACCGGGTTATGTGGGATTTTTGCACCGCACTAAAACCCCCTTCGGCGGCCTGCCTTTGCGCTTGGAGAGGTACCACGGAAGATTCCGTGGAACGAACTGGTTGTCCTCCGCGCGCGGCGTCCAATACGGGCCCATCTTCGGGAGAGAAAATGTGCTCTCCTGCACCTTCAGAAGTTTACGTCGTCCTGCGGTCACGCTCTCATCGCTGTCCGTACACCGCTGTGCTGGTTGGACGCATTGAGCCCTCACCGCCCGCAACCCCAGAAGCCCCTTTTTAGTCGCCTCTTAGGCCGCCTAGGCAGGGGATACCATAGCTCTATTCGTAATCCCAAAGCTACAGGGACTCTCATGTAGTCTAGCTCCTAAATTTACACGCCCAAAGTCTACCAGCCCTAATTCCATTTACTCTATATCTCAGTCAAAATGTATTGCTTCGTTGTTTCGCTACCTTTATTGAGTATTTTATTGAAGTTTACAAAGTAGCGTGTGGTGTGCAGGACGGAGATAGTGTCGATAGCGGTGGAGGCGGTGGGGGGCGCGTGGTGGGCGTGGTGGGGGGAGGCGCGCGGGCGCGTGCGCCGCCTGCGCCTGGCCGCCGCCGCCGCGCTGCTGCCCACCGAGCTGCCCTCGCTGCACTATGCCGAGACTGTCGTGAGTATACCCATAGCCATACATTAGCTGCAATCCTCATTTCGTCCTAAAGCTATACGTGATTGGACATGTTCTAATGCCGATAGTGGAGATGCGTTATGATATGCTATGATGATGCCGATGGTGTTAGTAGCCAACTTGTGGTCGCAAGTTTATCAATAGTCCGACAAGATTAAACGACTGTTATCTATCGAATACAACCGGGACCGACGTCTTAACGTGTCCTCCGAAGAACGAAAAAGCGCATGAATTTTTTTGCCACTAGCTGTCACCTATGTCACACCTGACCGCGCCCATTTGAATTAATTGCGTAGATCTTTTGAAAACATTCGATACCAAGTTGACCACTTACCCGCATCTTCACCAAACTGCATTAGAGCAGCGTGCTGGAGTAAGCTCCAGGTCTCCACAATAAGTGGGACGCAAAAAAGGGTTGCAGCCAAATATGTTACCGCTCTATTTATTTATATCATGCAAAAACAGGCCTCGAGTTTTTTAAGCCTACGTTTAACCTAATGGTATGTGAGCAGGTGCGCGATGGCGGCGACATCCGCGGCGTGGCGGTGGACCCGGTGGCGGAGCGGCTGTACTGGAGCAGCGTGGTGACCACCGCCGAGGGGCAGTTCGGCGTGCTGCTGGTGGCCGCGTTGGACGGCCGCCGACGCGCTACCCTGTGGCGGCAGGAGGGCGCCGAGCCCGACGATGTGGTGGTCTCCGTGGAGACTGGGTAGTTATTTTATTTATCAAAAATAGTAGTAGACATTCTTAGTAACTGATGCGTAATATCTGAGTAGGTTTTCGGTTGTAGGACACAGGCAGTAAGTAGCAAAATTTCCATTGATTCAGGGAGATATTCTGGTCGGAGCGCGGCGGCGAGGCGGGCGTGCGCGCCGCCCGGCTGGACGGCTCCCGCGTGCGCTGGGCCGCGCGCACCCGCACCCGCCGGCCCTCCGCCCTCGCGCTGCACGCGCCCTCGCGCCGCCTGTACTACGTGGACCAGTACTACGGCACACTGCACAGCGTGGCGCTGGACGGCGGCCCGCCCGCGCTGCACGCCGCGCCGCTGCGCCCCGCCGTGCCGCTGCCGCATCTGCGCACCGAGCTGGGTGAGTGTGTCGACACACACAAGTTACGTTTCATTTTTAATTATGACGTCGCAAACTCTGTACATGTTGCCAGCGTCAAGTAAAATTTTTGCATCACTAAGTAACCATAGAAGAAATCAGTAACTCATTAGGTATCAGTCAGTCTGGAGAGCATATCTACTCTCTGAAGATGGGCCCATTCTGGGCTCCGCGCGTGAAGGACACCGATGCGTTCCTTAGGAGATCCCGGAGTCCTCCCCAAGCGCAGAGGCAGGCCACCGATGGGGTTTTAGTGCGGTCAAATCCCACATAACCCGGTATCCTCTCTTTAGGTGCCGGGTACCTTTTGAAGGTTTCCTCCCCGATACCAAAAAAAAGGTATCAGTCAGTCTTCTCGTCAAATGTTCAAGTAAAGTGAAGGCTACTTTACCAGAAAGTGTCCAATGGAGTTTTGGAGGCATGCCGAAAAAATATGTTTTCGCACTGTTATTTTATTTCACAACACTCGTGCACTGTTATTAACCTATATCGAAAAAATGCCATCAACTTTATCCGATATAACTCAAAAATACATTAAGAAAATGAAACAACAGCACAACTTGTCTCTTCAGACTTCCCGCCAAAAACTCAAGTGTCAATGTTGTCTACATTAAAGGCAAGGGTGGATGCAAAATGTTCTTGAAAAGAATTTGTAATAAGGAGTATTTGGTTGGGTTACAAGCATATTGTAAAAGTGTTTTGAAGCTACCTACTTGAAAAATTGCACAACTTTTCTTTTGCATAACTTAGAAAATAAATAAGCTACAAACATGACATTTTGTGCTTTTAGTATGTGCTTACCAGAATGCGATAATTTCAGTGTTCCAAACCTATCCAGAGGTCCTAAAATAGGGGCATGAAAATACGCAAAAATGGCCCCAGAAAAGGATGTCGGGTGCCAAATCGAGCGCGAAGTACTGCCGTGCCCCTATAATTATGGTTAAACATATGTATACATAATATTTCATACATTTTAGGAGAGTTATCAAAGAATTATCATCTAAAATATATTTTTCTTTAAAAAATATGCCAATCTTTCTATTATTATTATTGATGATTTTTGTACTAATGTACCCCCAGCGAACGAATCATACCCAGTGCACCGGTGGTCGCGCGCGTGCACGCGCATGGCGGTGTGGGAGGAGAGCGTATGGTGCGCCACCCGGCGGGGCCTCTCGCGCGTGCCGCGCCGCCCGCGCCCCTCCCCCTCCCCCGCGCCCGCGCCGCCCCGCGCGCCGCTGCACGCGCTCGCGCTGCTGCACCCCGCGCGCGCGCTGCGCCCCGCCGGACGTGAGTACCTCGCACTGCTTACTGCTTCCTGCTTCCTGCCACGAGCCACAGCCATGTTCTACCCCAGGAAGGGCGTGTGTGTGATGTCGTGAGAACCTCAATTCGTTGAAGATGCTTTAGGATTGAACATTAAAAACACTAGCCGGCGTCCTCAAGCTCTGAAATGATGAGGGACTACCGACGGATGTAAAGAGTGAACCAAATCCCAAATAACTTAGTATACCTGCAGAATACCCTTTGAAAGTTTTTTGCAATAAATTTTATGCGTGTTCTAATATACATCCTATTTTACAGTGACCAACCCGTGCGTGAACGCGGACGGCAGCGCGGCGTGCCACGCGAGTGCCCTGTGCGTGCGCAGCGGCGCTCACTCGCGCGCCTGCCTGTGTCCCGACGGCCTGAGCCCTCCCTCTGCCTCCGCGGACCTGCCCGATGTAAGCAGATACACCTGACATGGCAGTTCCAGTGGCAGGCAACAGCGCCACGCGTGTGCTCTATGCGTGCGCATCCGTGCGCTAAGTCTTGCGCTGAATTGAACAATCCATTACAAAAACACTTCTTTTTTATTTTACTCATTTTTATTGTAAAAAATTATAGGCTCATTCCCATTACGATAATGATCTCTTCTAAACTCAGTAAACACCTCTTTACTATCCATTCGTTTAACTCCGTCTGTCATTTTCTGAACGATTTTCTAGCCTTTCGTTACCCATCGTCGTACACTTACTTGCCTTCAAGTTGCCCAAAAAGTACACCCAAATTTAATATAATTTAATTCGAAGATCTTTACTGACCTCGTGTATACCTATTATGTATTAATGTGCCCGGAACTTGGATAGGAATGGAGGAAGCTAATAGTCACAAATCTAATCCTTCACATCAAACTTTCTCCCTCTCCTATATAAAAAGGGGCTAGATAAAGTGTATTCTATTGTAAACACGTTTTCTGCAAATATAGTGAAAAATGTAAGTAACGAAGCGCGCATGGCCCGGCGGTTAGCGTAGAACGCAAACGATCTATGCAACTAAGCGAAACGGACGCGGTCGGGTGTGAGATGGGTGACCGCTAGTGGCAAAAAATTTCATGCGCGTTTCCGTGCTTCGGAGGGCACGTTAAGCCGTCGGTCCCGGTTGTTGTCGATAGATAACAGTCGTTAAACCTTGTCGGAGGCCTTATGGGCGGCTTGAAAACATCCGACAGCGAGTTGGCCACTAACCCGCATCTCCACCAACCCGCATTGGAGTAGCGTGGTGGAGTAAGCTCCAGGCCTCCCCAATAATGGGGACAGACTCGTGCCCAGCAGTGGGACGCAAAAAGGGTTGCAGCCAATGATAAATGTAAGAGATTTACATTTAGCTAACGAAATATCACGCGATCTCGATCGTAACGTTATGTCGCTCCGATACTTTCTTTATTGTGTTTCATAGCGTTTACAGTAGGGTCTTGGACACTGTTCATAATAATATCAAAATGCATACTTAAAAAAGGTTGCACAAAACTATGCTTGGTAAACAGGAGAATTATTAATTCAGTTACATACAGATTTTTACAGTCGCTTAAATTAATTAAAATTTAGTCAATTGACTTAAATGGTTTGTGATGTCTCAAACCATTTTCGCATACAAAATGTAAAAATGAAGATGTCACGTTTTGACAGTTCATTAGAAGTACCTCAATTGATTTGGTAATCCCAAGACTGGATTGTAGAATGCACTTTGTGTAGGCCAGCTGAACGAATTAACCCAGCCTTAACATTTCTGTACCTAGGAGCGTCGAGAATGCGTCATAATTTCAAGCGGGCTGCCGGGAACTCGGGACGCCACCACCAACGCCGACGTGGACGTGCACGTGGACGGCAACGCGACGTGCGCGCTGCAGTGCGGGCCCGGCACGTGCAGCGCGGCGGCCGCGGGCCCCGTGTGCCTCTGCCCGGACTTGTTCATGGGCCCGCGCTGCCAGTACTACCGCTGCGCGCTGTACTGCAACAAGAGGGGCACCTGCCAGATCGACACCAACGCCACTAAAACCGAACACGACCTGCCGCCGTTGAAGGTGAGTATGTTTTGTTTCCGTTCGGCTGTCATTTGTTTAGATTTAATATAAAGTACCTGGACGCCCGAGCGTTGCTCGGAAAAAAACAATTGATTTTCTTGGTTTATTTTTAAGCAAATTGGCTTAGTGTTACTTAACAAGGCCTTTTAAATACCTAGCTCCCAATTAAAATAAAATAAAAATCACAAAAAATAAAAAAACGCAACTTGCCTATTTGAGGTTTGAACCCGGGTCTCTAGCTCCGTAGTCAGCTTTCGTAATTGTTCGAAATTTTTATAGAGGTCTTTCATATCGACATTGTCATTTGTTTGAAGGGCGGATTGATGGTCGACATTCGAGGGCTTTCTTCGCCACAGTATTATTAACATTCTCCAATAGATGTCAGTAAGAGTAATTATATATTTAACAGCATAAACATTAAATAAACGCCAATTTCTATCAATAATAATTTGCTGGATCGATTCATCATCCCCGAAACCAGGGTACTAAATTTCATCAAAATCTTTGGAGCCGGTTCCGAGATTCAAAAAAAAATTAGATATATACAAGAATTGCTCGTTTAAAGGTATTAGGTAGGGATAATGGTATAGTGGCAATAGAGTGCAACGCTTGCCGATTATGACATAATTTCGTCTTAAACTTTTATCGTATTTTCCCGTACAGTGTACGTGCTACGCGGGCTACAGCGGCGAACGGTGCGAAGTGGAGCGGGCTTCGTGCTCGCGCCTGGCGTGCGAGCACGGCGCCGTCTGCCGGGACCTGCCCGCGGGCGCGCAGTGCGAGTGCCAGCCGGGATATATAGGTATGGTCTTGGACATACACATACGCACACACACACAAACATACACACATTTTTACAATCAAGGCAATTTGTCAAAAAGAGGTTTGCCGCCAGCAGGAGTGGTCATGTCCCAGGCGTGTTTAGCCGTGTTTCTGTACTTTTATTGCGAATTTTCCATGTATTCACGGTATTTTGAAAACTTTGGTAGCGTGATTATAGTATACCTATGACATCATCTCTTGAATCTTGACGCGTTGCTGTCAAACATCAGCTTTTAATCACGGACAGTTGCCATAGATACACGTCCCGTAGCAGAAAAAGAAAACTCTTTAATCGAATTTTACATTATGTAATTTACCTAGTACCACTTCTATCTATTATGTTTTTAACTTTCGATTATTCGACCACGGAAGTCCCGCGGCGCACCCGTTTCTACTTGTATTTTTTTTTTGTATATTGTTGGAAAGTTGTGGTTGCCGACCAGACTTGCATGAGGCGACCATCAGCCTTCTGAGTAGCAACGAGACTACACACGATCTTATGCAAGACTGGAGCTTTTTTGAAGTTAATGTTTTTACACAGGGACACGATGCGAGCGATGTGCGAGTGGCGAAGAAGGCGCTCCGTGTCGGTTTGCTGCCGCCGCTTGCCGTGACTATTGCCTCAACCAGGTCTGTATATCAAATTATATACCATTGTTATATTGTTTATTCATTATTAATATAGAGCAATTATGCGAAAAGTAAAAGCAAATAAACAAGTATAGACAGTTATCTTATGAATATCGATGATCTGTAAATACGGCACTACCGTAAATCTGACATAGAAAATATTTTTCTTAGTAAAGTATAGGTGTTATTATATGTTGGCTACCAACCTTAAGTTATTATTCAGATGGAAAACTGCAGATAGAATTTGAATTTTGTTTGTAATTGTTCACGTACACGGATTTGCTGCTATTACAACAGACAAAAAAGGATAGACTAGGGTCGTATACATTTTTTTCTACGTTATAATATTTCCTGTTATACTTTAATGTAATTTTATGAGTAACAGATAGCAGGGCTATGGTTTCTAACGTTTGCTATCGGCAGGGCGTGTGCTCGGTGACGGCGGACGGCGCCGTGCGCTGCGCGTGCGCGCCGCACTGGGCGGGCGAGCGCTGCCAGCGCCGCGCCTGCGCCGACCTCGCCTGCACCGCGCATGGCACCGACACCGCTCCCGACACCGGCGCTAAGGACTCCGGCCGCGATGGAGACTCGCGCTCCAACGACGTGGACTACCGCCACTCCAACGCCATCGGCGGGGACGACCACGACTATCTGCCGCACAGTGAGTACACTCGCTTTTACTAACATTTCCTTGTTTGTAACAGGATTTGTATGATTTTCAGATTTTACCTTAGACTAAAATGAAAACTAGGTGAACATTTATATATTTTCATCTATAGAACTCTTCACAGTATCACAATAAGAAGTGCAATGAACCGCAGATAAAAGGGTGGCCGGCAACCACACCTTTCCACCAAAACACAGTCCTTCAAGCTTCAAGGCAGAAAAGTTTGAAATACACTCGCGTCACCACGAAGCGCACCTACAGACAGGGCAGCTTATAAATCAGCGTTATTTCTATACGATTTTAAATATTAACTTTATTAATAAGTAAATAATTTCAAGAATCATTACGATAAGCAAGAAAAACTATCATATGCCAAGGTACATAACTTTATTTTATATCTTTTAAAGTCGATTTTTATTCTTAAACTTAATTTATTTTATAACAATAATATATAATTTCTTATATATTATTAAAATAAGGTTTTAAAATGTAATTACATAATAATATAGTGAATTATCAATTGTACCCAAGGTAAAAAAAAATATAAACCTTACTGGGTTCATCTAAGCCGACAATCAACTCTAATAATTTATGTGCACTTTTTATTCAGTTCAGCTACAAGGAAATATCAAACGTGTAACACTCAATAATAAAATATGCAGGAAAATGATTACATTGACAGCTATTTAATTACTGCATCAAACAGGCGGATTCCATTATTAAGAATAAATTTAAATTTTCCTCATAATACAAAAATATTCTTTGTATAAAACATCCCCCAGGTAAGAATGAACAAGTGAAAAGATCTTGCATTAAGCTTGCGTTACTTGTTTATATTTTAATTTGGTTGAAAGTAGAATCAGGTGCTTATAAACATTATCTTTATTTATTGGGTCGTCCCTTATACATATCTTAATCGGATAAAAAAATTCAATAAACAAGTCTACGAAAACACGGGATGAGTGATTTATACATTACTTTTTACAAAGTAGTCCAATTTTGGTAAAAAAAACCAGATAGAGCATACAACAAAGACCTACTTTGGTGTACAATAGTCCCACGTCTTATAAAAAAACATAGATACGAAAACGGGATGATCGGTTTTCATAAATAGATTTGATTAAAGTGCATCGTTGTTGCAGTAAAAAGTGTTTTTTTTTCAACCTTTTTTTATTTCCCACTGCTGGGCACAGGTCTCTCCTCACAAGTGAGTGGGATTTAGGCCATAGTCCACCACGCTGGCCAAGTGCGGATTGGTGCTTCGAGAAATTATGAATTTCTCTCAGGCATGCACGGCGATGGAGAACATCGTAATTATTTAAATATCACGATATTTTCCATCACCGTGGAGCAGCGATAAAGCTAAAGCGAAAAACTAAAAGTGTTTAGTTTTACAATTTCAAACAAAAATTTAAAGTTGACTTTAAAAATTTATTTACATAAATTGAGCAGTGATAAAGTTAATATTTGTTGGATTCATCCGTGTGTAACTTTAGTTATATTTGCACTGCAAAAAACTGGTTACTAAGCTGATTGAAGACTGCTGACATTTGATGTTCGGACGATTGGGGCTTCTGACGTTGGGCAAAAAATGCGATATGCAGGAAGACGCCAGAGGTCGCACATTAGTTGCATTACCATTAGTCTTCCTTTCAAAGATGATTGCTCTGTGCTTGTTCGTACGCGGAATTAGGCTTTTTTCTCAATGTGTTGAACGTTGGATACTTGAGGTTGAAGTGCTCACTCAAAGCTTTATGTTCTTTAAGTATTGTACTGAGTAATACTGTATTGAGTGATCTATGATCTATGGCCGCAACCCTTTTTACGTCCCACTGCTGGGCACGGTGCTCTCCCCATTATTGGGAAGCGTACTCCACCACGCTGCTCCAAAGCGGGTTAGTGGAGAAGCGGGTTAGTAGCCAACCCGCTGTCGGATGTTTTCAAACCGCCCATAAGGCCTTCGACAAGGTTTGACGACTGTTATCTATCGACAACAACCGGGACCGACGTCTTAACGTGTCCTCCGAAGCACGGTAACGCGCATGAATTTTTTTTGCCACTAGCGGTCACCCGACCCGACAGCGCTCGTTTGGCTTTGTCGCATAGATCGCTTGCGTTGTACGCTAACCGCCGGGCCATGCGCGCTTTAAATGATTTATAGCGTACTGGTAAAGGGTTACGAGTTTCAAACTTAATAGTGACTAACATAGAAACAACTTAATTCATTTGTGTCACTTATTTAATGTGCACGCGTGCAGTGCAGGATTTGTAAAAGATATAAATCATAGTCCGCTACGCTACCCAAGTGCGGCCTTAGTGTTTACTTATTTTAGAACTTAGTTTTTTGAATTCTCTTTAAGGCTCTTTAACTCTTCTGCAAAATTTATAAAGCCAGGAATGATGACAGAAAAGATTCGTTGAACAAAATTATTAATTAACTAGCCTTCCTCCAGCGACTTCACCCGCGTGGACCCGTTTAATTGGTCCCCGTAGGATACAAAATAGCCTATGTGCTATTCCAGGCTTCATTGCTATATTAAAATCATAGGCGTTTAGCCAGTTGCTTCAACCGCGTTGACCCTATTACCCGTTTTCACGTAGGAATGAAGCATTTTCACTCAGGGTGAATGTAGTTTTCAAATGGTGAAAGAATTTTTGAAATCGGAACAGTGGTTTTTGAGTTTATTCATCACAAACATACAAAAATAAAAATCTTTTATAATATTAGTATAGATATAAACAAACATGATGGCATCCGGCACAAATTTAATGTCACCCGGTTTTGTATGACTTAACATTTGACACTTTACTTTGATTGAACTAGGTACATGTGCTAATTAATCATCCAACTAGTCCAGCTACTCGTACTGTATTTATAAACTACCTCTGATTAATATCCCAAGCTTAGCACAAAGGATAACCAACAAAGATAAAGCACCTACTCGATAAAAGCGTAGCAACAGCGCTTCACAACACGATAAATCAAACGAAAGGAGAGCTTCTCGGAATACCAAACTGCGACCTTCAGCCAGTCGCGAGCGCTGACCGCTACTCGGTACACTACAGTTTTCCTGCAATATACATTATTATTACGATATTAAACTAAGCAAAATAAATGTGAACCGTTGACGCCTGCCACATCTGAAACATTTGAATTGATTTTGCACAGATAATGACAATTGTTTACGACAGATACATTTAGATACATTCTGGAGTAGCTAATAATGGGGAGACACCCATGTCCAGCGGTGAAACTAGTGGGGAGGGGGTGAAGCTCGATTTTAGTTTGGCGCAGGTGTGGGCTGAATTTGTCGACGAAGGGGGGATGACGCATCACGTGTGCTTGGACCGTGACTGGTTTGGGGGGACTAAAGTTAAGATACTTATTATTTGAGGTTTGTCAAAGGTGTACCCGAATGGTTTTGGAGGAGGGGATTGAGTCCCCTAGCAAAAAGGGCCCCCCCGCCCCCCTAGATCCGCAAGTAGGTGGGACGCAAAAAGGGGCTAGCAGCCAATCGTGACTGCTAATGCCACAAACGCCTACTGTAGAAAGTTGAGTGTTGGAGGCGAAGCACGCTACGATCTTCGATTTCAGTACCATATCCTCCCATAAGATTTTACACGTCAGTAAGTAAAACGGTTTTTCCCGTTGGAATGAGATATTTTACCCGGGTTAAAACAAACACTCACCTTTGTAAAATTAGTAAGGATGCTCTATGGAACAATAAGAAAAAATAAATTAAAATAAACTATCTATGTAGGTCATTCTAGCCACATAGACCAGACTGCAGACTAAATATTAAACAAGAAATTCAGCTAAGTCCAAACAATAAAACCAACACATACGAGTAAACCAGTATAGAATGGGCATCATTATATCGCGTTTTTTATCTCAAAACCTAACAAAATTAATTATAATGCTAAATGTTCGAGTGCCATTTATCAAATACGGCGAGATCAACACCGGTCCTCCGTGGCCCTCACCTTGCTCACTGGAAATGATGTCTGTTCAAAGTTTTGTTCAACTTTTGCATGCAATATTATCACTGTTGTAAAAACATAATTGGATACATTGACGTGCATCTTTTTTCTGCCAATTTAAAATACCTGATCCATCAAATTGCTATTTATGAGTATTTCGTGGGAGGCTTAAAATCGTTACTGGTCTTGGGAGTTTTGAGCTCATCACTTTTTTTAATCATGTTGTAGATATACCTGCCATTTTTAGTTTGTCGATAGATCGACAAGCAATAAGCAGTGAAAATATAAGAAATAAAAAGGTAAAAGGCAGGTATTGAAAAAACATTTTACTGTTTTTAAGTATGACTTTAAAATTAAACTGATTGAAATTGAATAACATTCTAAGAACCATTTCTGCGTCCCTCAGGGCTCGAGTCTCTCGCATTGATTGAGAAGCCATGGAGCAGAGCATAGTCCGCCACTCTGCTCCAATTCGGGTAGATGAAGAGATGCGTAGTAATATCCAAAAAAAATAAGCACTATTTCGAAGTCCCATCTAGTTCAACTGAATCAGAGTTTCCCTTTTTGACCTCGTCGGTATTATGTCACCAGCTGGCGAGGCGCGTTGCGGTGCGATATTCTAATTTATCACATGTAACATCATTACGATTATTAGCCAGAATTCATAAATCTACATAAGTACTTAACTAACTGCTTCTGATTATAAACATTTTGTAAATCTTCTTTTATATTTTGGCCATTAATATGGATTAAAACGTACCTACTTGATTGTTGTAATACAGTAGAAGTTTTTAAAAATATGTATGAATTAGTTAAAATTACTAAAAATATTCATATTATATTATAACCACATACAAAAAATTTAAATGAAACTTAAATATTTGTAATATTGGTTTTATGACATCAAAATAACCTTCATCGTTAAATTTATACATTTTTTACTTGACATTTTTTACCGTTACTAGGTATCAGAATTATTTTATAATTTTTGTTTTGTCTTAACTTTTTCGCGTTTCTTTACGTTTTTTTAATGTTTTTTTAAGTCTTAAACTATAAAACCTCCAGAGACAAAAATATTAGGTTATCTCGATTAAATAGCTTAAAAATATCAATCCAATGTTTTACAAAATATTTTAAAACAAACAAATAACCTCTAGTTGAATGAAACCACAATTAAACAGCCGAGTTAAATGTCGGGCAGTCATATAGCGAGGTTAATTACCCGTGAACAATGCACAATCGTAATTGTAATGAAACTGCGATGCAAGACGCGAGCGACGCGTGACTCACGCGGGAAAGCCTGTTAAAGCCTTACAGGGAGGTAACTCCCGCATTTTTAAATTTTATCTTTGACTTTTTAAGTTTACAATTTTTAACGACACTAGGCAATTTGCGAAGTCCTTGTAGGATCTGTTAACGTAAATAACGATATAGATGTAGACGTCCGTTTTTGAACTAATAAAAACCTCGTGTTTAAAACAAATCCATGGAAGCGCGGTCTGGTGTAAGACGGGTGACCGCTAGTGGCAAACTTTTTATGTGCGTTTCCATACATTTAGAGGGCACGTAGGTATAGCCGTCGGTCCTGGTTGTTATCGACAGATAACAGTCGTTAAACCTAGTCGGAAGCCTTATAAGCGGATTGAAAACATCCGACAGCGGGTTGGCAGTGGCTGGTCAGTGAACCAGCATCTCTACCTCTAGGTATACCGAACCGCATTGGACGCGTAAAAGGGCTGCAGGCGTTGCAGATGCCATAAACCGAAGATGAAATTCAAATGCAACACGTCAAAAAGCGGTCCCAGCTTCTCTTTCTGAGTAGTCTCTACCTTTCGATTATTTCAGGTTTCGCAACACAATGAGTAACCTATTTGATTTTAAAAACTGAGCACATGAATAGTTTCTTTACCGGTCTATGACATGGGGGGTGATTGAGTCGGGGTTAAAAAAGGGGTTGACCCCCTTTGAACCCCCGGTCTCATAAAAAAGCAAGACAAAATGCACTAGTGAAAATCAGTACCTTCAATACAGCTTTCAGTACCTATATGTAGCATTACTTTCGTAAAGAAAAGTATACTTCAAGTTATAAAATCTAAAAATGGAATAGCACTCATGATATAACACTGCTAAGTCTGGCCATTAAATGTTGAAGGATTTTCATTCTTAGAATTAGATTTATCTAGGATTTTCCTGCTTTGGCAATTCCATCAAATAGAACAAAGTCATTAGTATTAAGTATATAAGTATACATTATTACCACCGGTCATGGTCGCGGGAATCCACCGCGCGTTTGCTTGAGGATGTTTGAACTGGCAGTTTCTCGCTAAATATTGACGATGGAATTTTAGCGGGAACTCGAAAAAGACATATTGTGCTCTTGTTTTATTTTCATTTTCTTAGTGTATTTTTGAGTTATATCGGATAAAGTTGATGGCATTTTGTTTGACATAAGTTAATTACAGTGCACGAGTGTTTGTGAAATAGAATAACAGTGCTAAAATATGTTTTTTCTGCTTACCTCCAAAATTCCATCGGACACGTTCTAGTAAAGTAGCCATCGCTTTACTTGAATGTTGGACTGACTAAACTGACTGATTACTCACGACTTACTTACTGACTTTGTTATTACTTCGTCCAGTTTCATTGAAACTAGCAAAAAATTGATGCAAAAATTATACTTGACTTTGGCAGTATGCACAGAGTTTGCGATGCCATAATTGAAAAAAATATATATATTGACGATTGCCATTTGATACAGAAATACATAACACATAATTATACATACATATTGCAGAAATACATCTCATCTTATTATAATATACTAGCGGCCGCCCGCGACTTCGTCCGCGTGGGCTTTGGTATTAGTCATAGTTTATATAGTATAGCCTAAAGCCTTTTCCGATAAATGGACTATCCAAGACAAAAATATTTTTTCAATTCGAACCAGTAGTTCCTGAGATTAGCACGTTCAAACAAACAAACAAACTCTTCAGCTTTATATATTAGTATAGATTATCGTTCAAATAAAAATCGTATATACTTATTATAGTGTCTTTAAAAAGTTAACACAAGTAATTTTTACAAAATATTTATTTAGGTGGAAGACATAGCGTGCAGTTATTCCGTCCTTAAAAATATAATACTGTTAAAAAAGTAATTAAATGTTGTTATTTTTATTTCGTGGTATCACATGCACAACCGAGTCGAGGGGCAGGACCGTAAACGTCAATTCTTAGAATGCTAACGTAGTCAGTCAGGCGTGCCTTCAATTATTTCCATACATAAATTAATATCGGGAAAATCAGTAACATATAATCATAGTTTTTGCGTTATTGAGCAAAGATTGATCTATTGCCTTTCAGAGTGGTAATTCCAAAATAATAAATAAATAAATAAACGTTTAAATAAATAAAAGTTTCACACTCATAGCCCCACAGTAGGGTAGATATACCCTGTGTCGTGGGTACCATGGACACATACAAAGACAGAGACACAAGCACCCAGACCGAGAACAGAAATTTAAACTCATCATTCAAATTTCTGTTTCGCCGGGAATCTAACCCGGGACCCTCCGATTGGCAGTCCGGCATGGCAACCATTGCGCCACACGGGTCGTCAAAATAAAGTTATCATTTGCCACAAACCAAAAAAAATATACTCTGTTAAGTGATACACAGTTATTGTATTTTTTGGATCATCATCTTAATGTCTTCAGGGTATAATTACAACTACACCAACAAAACATTCGAAGCTAAAGCATCTACGAGTACTAGCCAATACTGATTATTTAAAAAGCAACGTCATATTCTATACAATAACTATTAAAAATGCCCTTGGCTTGTTTCCACCGCTATTATAAAAATCGTCTCTATACATCATACACATTTACAAAAAGTTAATTTCACGTAACTAAGCAGAGACATCACAATTTATGTATTATGAACTGTTTTTACAACAAAAGCGATATCATAAAAACCAACATGTCTCACATTTAAATGTTTCTGTTTTTATTTCCCACAATTAGTTTTTTCTAAAGCAATTTTCTTCTATAAATCCTTAGAAAATGAAACAAGTTTAGCGGCGCGTCCGCGGCCACGAAAAAACCCAAAACCTTCATTTGTCTTTTGTGACGTCAACTTAAGTTTCCTTTTAAATACAAACGAATACAATTTAATGCTGATTTGATCTTATAATATAACGAAATATTATCAAAGATTGACAATTTTTTGTGTTTAATGTTAGTCGACTGGTTAAGGCATCGTCGCGGAGGCCTCTAGCTCATAGCCTGACGTGCACTTTGTTTCGTGCGAATTTATCGCTGCCTTTCTTGATCCAATCACAAATGTAAATTGAATACTGCCTATTACATAAAACTGCGAAATATGATTTATTAATAACAGATGACGACGCACATCCTTATAAAACTTATGAAAATATATTCTTATATAAAATAAATCAAAATATTTGACCGGTATTTGACTGACTGAGGTTCCTCGTGAGAAGACAAAGATTAAATCATTTAAACTCCCAATGCAACAACAATATTATAAGTTTGACGCGGCTTAAAACTTATAATAAGGAAATTATCTTGTTACGTTCTCGTAGTGGCTATGTGGGAGTTAATGATAGGTATAGATATTGCAGAAGTGAACTGTCATTTTCAAAAAACTATCGCGTGAGCTTGTTGGCCGTACATATGACCTTCCATGAACACGTCACACGTGACACTACACCACTTTTAAACACTGATTGTACAACCTTATTTGTAAAAATGAACTCTTAATGTGATGATGCGCCAAGACTCGTGATTGGGGTTGGCTTTATGTGATGCGTCGACCAAGTGAGGAATTGGCTTGGATGTTAGATAACGGAGTTTGTAATGTCACACTATAAGGCTGCAGGCTGGTTAACCAAACACAAAACACCACTTAATGTGGTGCATAATACAGCTGCGACCGCACTAACAGCTATCGATTGCTTGCATATCTCACTGCGGGTATTTGGGTCACGTGGCCTCTCAAATCTTCCAGCTAAATGTTTGTTCTGGTAACAATGATTGCAGTTTTCGCCAACGCTTAACGTTATATAGGTAACGTTATCGCATAGTAACAGTGCGATTTTTTTGATCTCATTTGGACACTTGAGCAGTCCCAGATATAAAGTAAGTTGCAAAAAATAATAACAATAAACAGAGAGATAGTGACAATTCAATATTGGTTCGGTGCCAAGAGGGCCCAAAAATTACAATTTTGTAAGATTTTAATCTTTATATTTTAATAACGGCTTTGTTCACGGTGTTTTACCCGATAGCCCTTCTAGTTTCGGATCGCTGTGTGGTCCCTTATAATGAACTCCCGCCGCTCGTCGCAAAGTGACAACTATAACCCCTCCACAAAATCTGCTTACTTATATGACACTTATTATGAGTATGCTAATATTGCAGGAATTTGATAAAACTTCTCTAATAACATCAGTTACTACTCGTAATAAGAAACATGGACATTAAAAACTATTGTATTCCATAATAGTTCGTATAAAAGTTCAAAGTTCAGAAGCTTCGCCTGATCAAACAGACATGCGAATCTATTTCCGTCGGGCGATGCAATGTTTACCCGGTATCCATGGCAACGGGTTAAGGCACCGACGCCGACGATCGCAGTACGTCAGTCTGGCTCGTGGGCACAAGTGGGCAGTGTAGTTATGACACTAGTGCAGGTCGGCGGCGGCGACCGCGCGCACGTACGTTACGTAACGAGTGTTAGTGTTACGTGCGCGTCGAATGTGCTGTACGTAAAATGATCTTAGTTCAAAATATAATTTTAATATCAAGACGTATGAAAATAGAGACTTGATTTTAAAGTTGGTGTTGAAGGTTTAAAAAATATAAATAAAACTATTATTGTTGTGATAAGTGATAGGATAATCAAAGTTAAACATGGGACGCCGGAGACGTAGTTATGGTACGTTGTTATTACAGTGAGCTGTTATTGAGTTATTCCTACTATTAATCAAGAGAATTGATTACCTTTATTGGCGTGGCTAAATCATTTAATAGTGGAACTAATTTCAATTCGTATTACTATGTAAGCTTTACGGATCTTATCTTATGCGCTGTATATTTACTAACTTCCTTAACTTTTTTATTTCTATTAACTTACATGGAAACTTTTAGATCGGAGTCATAATATAATAAGAATACTTAAGAAAAAGTTTGAATAACAAAGAAACATTGTAGTCTCAAGTCTGTGTGTCTTCTTATTATCTCTTATTTCATAGAAAAGGTTATTTAGTTAAATATTAATAAAAGTAACTTTTTATTGTGTTTTTAACATTGGGAAGAGTTTCTTAGTTATTGTATTTTTGTTTCTTCATTTTTGTACACCTGATAATCTTGTTAAAATGTAAAAGTATAACCAACAAACAGATGTAACTTAATTAATGTAAATAATTGTAAATTGTTAATTACGTAAAAAACGATAATTTTATTCAGTGTAGGTGTGAAATTGAAGTGGTTTTCAAACAGTTATGAAATACTGTACACAATGCAAATTAAAATGACTTTATTTTTATTTATTTATTTAACACTTTATTACACCACATAAAAATGGTATAAAAGGCGGACTTAATGCTAAAAGCATTCTCTACCAGTCTACCTTTGGGCGAAGCAGAGATTATTGTAGGCGGCATAATAAGCTATATATATGTATACTATAAAAATGACTTTAAACGCATTAAACATTCTGCTCTGTGAAAAGTAACGTACCGTACGCTACGTTACATAAAAGCTTAAGAACATTGCTTAAACAAAATCATAACGAATCCATAGTTTTCATAAATAATTCTTTAATAAACATAAAATTTAACGAAACTTGTTATCCTTAAAGTCATTATGAAATTATAACATAGTTTGAGGAGAATATTGATAATATACATACGCCCCATGAAATTTCTCGAATCGCAATATCACAGCAAAAAATAATATTCCGATCAAAAGAAATGTTTTAAATTTTAAAAACCCAAAATGCTGCTTTGTGGCGTACATAGTGCTATTTGCATCCGCTGTGCATTTCATAAAAGAGGATAATTTTCCTCCGTGGATGTAGCCCGTAACCCAGTTCGTAGCAGTCGTAGCGGCTACGCTACTACGCGGCTACGGCGGGAACTCTCCAACTTTCCCAGCGTAGCGCGTTGTGCCAGTTTCGGCGCATTGTCGTCTGTCTGTTCGTCACAATGACTGCACTACTATTCCCACATTGTTCATCTGTCCTCTTGTCTTGTAATCTTGTTGTGTAGGTCATGAGAACGGCTTTTTACTGAAGAATATTATAGTATTGTTTGAAGTCTTTAAAACAACTTTAAGCTTCTTTTTAGGTTTTGGCATCGGAGCATTTCTGGTTAAGAATAAAAGCTTAATATTATCAAAAGTCCTGACATTTTTGTAAATCGCTTAGCTAAAAAATTGAGAGCGGATTTTATAATAACTTCAGTGTAATTAAAAATGGAGCGAGAAAGAGAAATGGAGCACAATTATAACAGACTGCTATTCTAAGGATGGTAAAAGGAACCGAGGAATACAAACTAAGAGATGGGAGGATGAGATAAAATTGACAGCAGGTCCAAAGTGGAGAAGAGTTGCTAAAGACCGAGTGCAGTGGAAGTTGTTAGAGGAGGCCTTTGCCAAGAGACTCACAGAACTTAGAGATATCTTATTATAAATAAAGCAATTCTTCTACACTAGTAGAAGAGATTGGAATAAGAAGTTCAGGATAGGTTGCTTATTATTATATAGAAAATGAATGAAAACGTATAATAACAACGGTTAACTCTTAAAACCCGAATTGGAAAAACGGCAGTGTAGGCTAGGCTTCCCGAATCATGGGGAGAGACCCAAAAACTGTTGTAGCTAATAAAATTATAGTTTTTTTCTACCGTTTGGGTACTGTCCGTCATGCTGGCCAAGTAAGTGTTAGCTGACATGCGGTCTTTCTGACAGGCTGTATTGCGCTCCCTGAGACAGGAACGCACAATGAAAACTACGTCATAAAAATCGTTATTATATAAAATAGTGTTATTATTCACTGTACATTAATTAATAAGTGTGCATCACAACAAATTAATTCCATTGCTTCGCAAAAGCTTTAGCGATGAATAAAATGAAGCGGTCTGTGTAAGCTATATTATTTTTTTCAACTGACTGATTTAGGCACTAGTCCACCACGCTGGCCAAGTGCGGATTGGTGGACGTCGTGCTTTCGTGAAATTATGAATTTCTCTCAGACATGCACGGCGATGGAGAATATCGCAATCAATTAAAAATATCATATTTTCCCTCACTGTGGAGCAGCGAGGCCGACTGGTAGAAGACCGCGGTCTCCAACGTGACCATTCCGGGTTCAAATCCTCGACGCGCACCTGTGATAAAGATATAATTTAATAATATATAATTCCTTATTTGACTTGTAATTTACAAGTGCAATAAATATATTATAATGACATACTTTATTGCAGGTGTACAATAAAGTAATAATTACATAGGATATGTTGGCAATGGCACGAAAATTACATATCATTTGTGTTTCTGTGATTATGATATTTCTGTGAACCAAGTCAAGGCTCTAATATATTTTACATAAGTTTGGTTCGTGGAGTCATGTGTAGGTAATAATTTAAAAGGTGCTAAACATTTATAGCCTTGAATGAAAAACGTCAAAGTGTGAATCGAGCTCGAGTAACAAGGGTTCTGAGTCACCTTGAAATGTTCACATTTCACATAACTATTACCGCTTTCTTGTATAGACAGTCTTTCATATTGAAATATTATAATCGTAGTTTTCGCGACTTAAAAGGAATAAGTTTTCGAACAAAAAAGATTTATTGAAAGAATATGCTCTCAACTCCTAATCATTTTAGTACCTTCTATCATTAGCTCAGCAAAATGAGATGATGATTATGTTCTAGGCACAAACATTTGTTTGCTTTAGAAAGTATATGAAAATCAATGTGTGTATAAAATTTGAGTTTTCCTAGATTTCGATGAGATCCTGTCATCAAATTATGACAGTGGGACACCTTGAGAGTATAAGCATTCGAACAAAATAAGAATTTTTAAACTTAGTCCACAATTGGCGAAGGAATCGGTGAACATACATAAAAAAATACATATAATCAAACGTGTGGCGCAATGGTTACCATGCCGAACTGCCGATCTGAGGATCCAGGGTTCGATTCCCGGCGAAGCAGAAATTTGAATGATGAGTTTAAAATTTCTGTTTTCGGTCTGGGTGTTTGTGTTTCTTCTTTGTACCATCCATTGTATCCATGGTACCCACGACACAGGGTATGTCTACTCTGTATACTACAACTCATCATTCAAATTTCTGACTCGCCGGAAATCGAACCCGGGACCCTTCGATTGACATTCCGGCATGGTAACCATTGCGCCGCACGGGTCATCTTCTATCTATCTTCTTCTATTCTATTACTATGATAAATCTGTAACAAGTCGGTGTCTGTACATTGAAGATATTTGAGAAAAACTGTCACTAGGGCTATTTATTAGCGTAATAGAACCCAAAACAATGATTTTTAGAATTATTGTCTGTTTGTCTGTTTATCTGTTTGTCTGTTCGTTTGTGCGCGCTAATCTCAGGAACGGCTTAACGTAGAAGGATGCGGTTTTTACTGATGTATTGGTATTTTTTTGGATTAACATTTAGTGTTTGTTTTATTTAAATCGGTTCACAAATAAAAAAGTTACGTCCATTTCAAGAATTTATCGATCAGTGTTTGGAAGTATCGTTGTAGATTTATCGAAAACTTAAGTTAATGTATTGAAGTTTTATAATTTACAGTCCCTTAAATGATAACATGAAACTTATAAATGAAAAGAAAATAGATAATACATAGAAAAAAAAACAACATAAGGTGAACTGGCAATAATATGGTAATTAATATGGTACGAAATAGGCTTACGCTTTTTCGTACAGTTCCTACACGCCGACAATAATTAATTAATATTTAATTAATCTATACATAAAGCTGAAGAGTTTGTTCGTTCGTTTGTAAGTTTGTTTGAACGCACTAATCTCCGGAACTACTGGTTTCAATTGAAAAAATCTTTTTTGTGTTGGATAGTCCATTTATCAGGGAAGGCTTTTTATATATAAACCGAACAAAAAGGCAGACGGGCCGCGTGGTGTTAAGCGATCACCGTCGCCTATGGACACGGGCAACCCCAGGGGAGCCACCCGAGGGTATGACTAATACCGAAGTCCACGCGGACGAAGTCGCGGGCGGCCACTATCTTGCAGTATAGTTAAAGTAGCGGAATGTTAATAGATGTAAATTTAAATTGGGCGGGCAATCCGGTTTTAATGTAATACTGTAATTAGTGTATGTTATGTTGACACGGTATGTTTATGTAAGTAAATATTATTTGTAGCTCAACCAAAGTGCCATCGTTTGCAATAGGTCAAGGAGATTGTGGTCAGTGAATAGATAAACAACGAATATAATTTTGTTAGACAACATTGTTTTTTTTTGTTGCTGTCTAAGATCCGCATTCTAATATACATCTGCTCGATATAAGTCTATCACAGTCATGGCTTCTTTGTCTGTAACCCGGGGACAGCTTACAACCACTATCAGGTTCAGTTTTGGTTTATGTTTCAGATGCGGCTACATTCTTATTATTCGGTTTGTCAAATATATATTTTTTGACTTTCATTCAACCATCCCATCCAGCAGCTTTTGAAAGTCCACTGCTGGACATAGATCTCCCCTAATGTTTAGCACTCCTTTTGTCCTGTGCCCTATGAATTCAGTGGCTTCCTGCCGTCTCCTGTTTGTTTGGTTGGAAGGCGGCCTGTGCTACTTTTGCCTGGACCTGGTCGCCATTTGAAGACTTTTTCTCTATGGTTGTCATTACATTACACACTCCACAGTAAGGTAATGAACACCCTGTGTCGTGGGTACCATGGACACATACAAAGACAGGAACACAAACACCCAGACCGAGAACAGAAATTTAAATTCATCATTCAAATTTCTGTATCGCCGGGAATCGAACCCGGGACCCCTCGATTGGCAGTCCGGTATGGTAACCATTGCGCCACGCGGGTCGTCAGTCAGTTTCCCAATACCACAGTAGCATGTAGATTCTAAAATGTACGTAGCACATTTTTATTCGTCTACGGTTTTCATCGTTCAGGATTTTGTCACGAAACTGCAAAGAAGAAAGAAGAGAAATACCAATTTCTTTGCGTCGCTTGCTTGAGTCTGTGGAAAAGACTAATTGTAAAATAAAAGACCATGTTTCAGTCCCGTAGATTCTCACTAGCAATACACACTGCTCGCCAACTAAGTATATTGAAGGCTTAATAATATATTTTTTTTCTTATATATCTTTTTTTATGAAGCGCGCATGGCTTGGCGGCTAGCGTAGAACGCAAGCGGTCTATGCAGCTATGCCAAACGGGCGCGGTCGGGTGTGAGATGGGTGACCGCTAGAGGCAAAAAAATTCATGCTCGTTTCCGTGCTTCGAAGGGCACGTTAAGCCGTCGGTCCCGGTTGTTGTCGATAGATAACAGTCGTTAAACCTTGTCGGAGGCCTTATGGGCGGTTTGAAAACATCCGACAGCGGGTTGGCCACTAACCCGCATCTCCACCAACCCGCATTGGAGCAGCGTGGTGGAGTAAGCTCCAGGCCTCCCCAATAATGGGTAGAGACCCGTGCCCAGCAGTGGGACGCAAAAAGGGTTGCAGCCATATCTTTTTATATATCTTCTCAAAACTGCGATGATAATGTAAGTAATCCCGTTCCCTTAATTGACGGATTATCTTTACTATCATATTATGTATGTAATGATTCATTCATCCGTTCATTTAATTCATCTGCCAAATAGGAACACGTTAAAGATATTAGTAGGAAAGTAGGTAAAGTACTTATTTGTAGATTATTTTTTTACATTACGAATTTACTTTTATTTGAAAGTGTATTAATATAAGATAACCCAGCCTCGTTTTAATAGATTATAGAAGTCTACTAATTCTAGCAGACGCGGAAGAGCTGAGACACTTACCCAGGGTCGCAATTATAGGAGGCGTCAAAATGGCTGCAAACCTTTTTGTGACCCACTGTTGGGCACGGGGCTCTCCCCATTACTGAGGAAGCCTGGAGCTTGCTACAATGCGAGTTGAGAGACTTGCAATTAGTGGCCAGTCCATAAAGCCTTCGACAAGGTTTAACGACTGCTACCTATTTATAAAAACCGCGGGACTGACGGACGCACGTTAAGACGTGCCCTTCCAACCTCGGAAACGCGCAAGAAATTTGTTACTAGCGGTCACTTCTGACACCCGAGTGCTCCCGTTTCGCTTAGCTACGTAGACCTACATATTAGTAGGAGAGTTCTGCAATTTCTTACACTACCAGTATCTTATTTGAAAGTGGATTAAGACGTAGATAAGTGTAAAAAGGCGGTGCGGCGCTCTGAGCTCGGCCGGGTCAAGGGCATGCCGGCCGCTGAGTGCCGCGCCAAAGAGATGTAAGTGCCGAGAAAATGATAGCGCAGGCAACAAAAAAAAAACAAACACCGATAGTACCACAGTATAGGAGAAAATAAAATGAACGACAATCTTCAAACGGTATTGAACCTTTAGAATCTAGGAGTCTAGAAAGATATAGAAAATATTTAGGTATTCCAAGTCAGGATTACAAAATATGTACCTAAATGTAATTTTCTTCGGTCTTCACTTTAGGTTAAGTTTGGACTAAATGTTGAGCTGAGATAAAAAAGGCGGCGGAACAAACTTTCAGCAACATTATTTTTCTCTTTTCTCTCTTTAAAAAAATTGGTTGTCTGTAAAGTCGATTTACGGACGATAGTTTTACGTGACAACGTCACAACAATTCAATGAAAACCTTAACGTTAACTTTTCACTTCACTTTATAAACAGTCGACGAACGACGCAAGCCGAACGCTCAAGCCTCAACGTAATGTACAAGCGTTCGGGTATTCTATAACAAGATAAATAATGTCTTTGCTAATAACTGTGATGATCGCGTTGCCTTGATATTTTCAACGTCGTAAAACGTTACATAAAAACTTAATTTTACTGCAAACGTTTTTATTGCTATAGGTTCAAACGATGTGCAAATTGCTGTATTGTTAATCATTAATACTTAATTAACTTATATATAATAATTATGTAACCTTGTGTTGAAATTAAAAAGAACCTTCGTTTTATTTACAGTATTAGGCATTTTACCAATTTTTATATTCTGGGTGCAATTTTGTGATCTAATCTGATTTCCTGAATTTAAAAAATTAGAAAGTTATTAAAACTGTTTATAGTTATTGCAGTAGAAATTAGCTGGTGTTAATTGTTGTTACAAACGGTAATAATAATCTAAAATTATTGTGTAAGTGTAAATCGTGTCATTATATTGTAACTAATTCGTTTCTTTTGCTTAAAAATATAATTTTATGGAAACACGCATGAAATTTACTGCTACGGTCACCCATCCGACCTTAGATTCGTTACGTTCGTTTTTTTGAACCTTTTTATGTCCCGTGTATATTCTTTTGTCAGAGGGGTTTTGAACTTGATATCTCCGTGTCGGAGACCGCCGATTTTTCCGCTCAGCCATTTCTGCTAGCAAGATTAAATTGTGTAGAGGTAGCCTACTGTTCAGAGATTCTATCTACCTGATCCTCTAACAGAGATGGAGCTAGGGCTTGAAGAGGACTTGAAGGTTCTAGAGAGAGCTGCTAGAGGACCTACTAGGTAGAATCTCTGTCCAATAGGCCGCCTCTACATTTTTTGCTTGTTCCACGGTAAAAATGTAGTAGATTTTAGTTAGATTTAGTTTTAACCACTCGATAATTTTGCTGCAGAGTCCGGCAGCTGCGGCAGCGGGTGCGCGCACCGCGGGCGCTGCGTGCGCGGCGTGTGCGCGTGCGCGGGCGCGTGGGGCGGGCCGCGCTGCGCGCACTACGTGGGCCACGACCACGCCTGCCTCGCACTGGCCTGCGCCTCCACGCACGTGTGCGCCTGGAAGGGCAGCGGTACGTACACTTGTCATAACAATTATTTTTCTCTTTGGACTGAGGGGAACCAAAGACTGCGCATATACTGTTGTGCGGAGAAGCATGTTGATTGGTGTAGAACAATTTTTGGATTTTGTTGCGAAAAATGTATTGATCTTGTACTGATGAATCTATTTAACCTGTGTTTTATTGAAATAACAGGGATATTTCGATCTCTGTTTTTTCGGCAAAATGATCGAATGATATATCTCTTCTCATTTGGTGACGTTAAGCTCCAGGCAAGCAAGGAATAAAAGGTTTTTTAATTTTGACGTGATAACGTCTTTAAAATCGTTTTAGTCGGGTGACATGTTCAGAAACTTGTGTCACACCAAAACCTCACGAGCGCGATCGCAGGTATAACGAGAGAGAGACGGACCGATCCGTGAAACTTGTCACGCGGAATCCTCACGAGCGGAGGCTGGCATAGCGTTCGAGTGAGTGGACCGATCTTCCGTCTCTCTCACTCTAGCGGCATACAAACTTTTAATATACTATATAAATTAAAATACTTTACAAACAATTTGCCGTTTTTTTTTATTTATTAAGCCCCAGGCCTCCCCAATAATAATGGGAAGAGACACGTAGGCAGTGACACATAAGCCCACAATTTAGTACTCTAATTTGACGTGACGTGAAAATATTGACTTTTACTTAGCGAATGTTTATATTTCAATGTTTATTATTATAATTATATAATTCATAAATATTTTGACTTTTTAAATAACTGCAGTTGTATTGTACTTGAATAGTAAATTCATCATAACTTTTTCTTACAGATAACCCATCAGAAGCAGGCGCGCCGTACTGCGCGTGTGTAGAGGGCGCCTGCGGGGTGGGCGCGGAGAGCGCGGGGGGTGCGGGCGGCGCGTGGGCGGGCGCGGCGCTGGCCGCGGTAGCCGCCGTCGCCGCTGTCTTCGCGTTGCTCTACGTCATACACAGGCGGCGACAGTGAGTCCCTCTCCTATTTTTACATCGCTTTTAGGGTGACAAAGAAAGCGTCCTACTCACAGGGACGTAGCTAGGTGATCGTCTAAGCAATTGTCAGAGAACGCAGCTTCTTGCCGACCTGCAACTTATCGACCGTCGCCGCTGTCTTCATGTTGCTCTACGTTATACCTAGGCGACGCCAGTGAGTCTCTCTCTTATTTTGTCGTATCGTTTTCAGTAATAAAACAAAGGGCCCCATTTGTACAGCTCATTAAAAGTATCTCAATTGATTTGGTAGTCCAAGATCGGATTCAAACGGCTATACGTTGTCGATAATTGCTCCACACGGGTTGTCGTAAAATATTAACCAACGAATCGTTAAATGAACGATCATTGTTTGAATAAAACATATAATTTATAAACTTTATCTTGTAGTGGAGCGTTCGTGCACGCGCGGCTGGCGGACAACGTGGAGATCAGCAACCCCATGTACCTGGCCGGCGACGACGAGCCTGAACCCAGGCCTGCACGGACCGACCGACCGCACACTGTGAGTTCTGCACCATTACCTACTCGTAGTACTGCTTTCCTAGTATCTTAAAGCATTAAAGGTACTGACTCACCCGTCAGTGGAGAGGGCATTGCGCCTCGCTTCAATACATAATTTTTGTGCCAAATCTGGTGCGGGGGGAAGAACGCACACATTTTAATTTGTCACACATTCACAAATATTCTTTCATCGCTACAGACGCATACATTTCTAAATATGTCAATTTCAATTAAAAACTTCATTCTCTATACACCGACAACACACACTATAAGTACACAAGTTTTATATAACTAGAAGACACATTGTGCATGCACGTTGGGACGAGGGGTTCGCCCGTAAGGCCACTCCTCTGACGGGTCATATCTGTCAGTACCTGTGATGCTCTAAGCCTAGTATAGTTCATTTGACTATTGTCTGAAGGTTTGCCGTGGTTGAGGGTTTAACTTAAGGGTGGATTGCACCGTACGCCTGTTACAATTTCGATCAAAACTAACTAACGGTGACTAACGACGACAATAGAATTTAACAATTGTTTTTTTCACCATTACGTTAATAAGCGGTGAAGTTAATACTCAGTGGATTTTGATATTTGACCATAACAATAGCTTTAAACGGCCAAAATCGAGCAGTAAACGTTACCGTTAAGTTACGTCATTACAACCATAGCTTAAATGGTGCAACGCAAATCTTGCTTAACTGAGGTTTTGACGGGTAGTTTGGGTTTAGTTATGGTTATAGTTACATGGTGCAACACACCCTTAACAAGTAACAGTTTATCAAGCTGTTGGTCATCAGTTACTATAGTTATATTAGTAGGCTAGTATAGTTACTAGAAGGTTATGCACATTTATAGCCCCACAATCTTGGTAAACCGGCATTTCATTGAATAAAACAGTCTCTAGTCACTTCTAATATTACTAATCTAATTGATGACGATTGACGACTCCACACATGCACGTGGACGTAGTCTCTGCGTCACCTAAGAAGCTATCGGTCAAAGCGATGCGTCAGGTTAACTGTTGACGGCTGTAGGCAACGCACACATGTAATGTGCAGTGAATGTTATTCGGCATTCCTAATATAAAGGAACTATGCAAATATTAAAATTGTTTGTTACTTTTTGGACGAAAATTCAGCGAACATGCTATCCATTGTATTTTTCTTCGTGAAATGTATTAACTTATTTATTGTTTTTTTTTACAGAACGGTGGCAATCATTTTGCAAACCCAGTGTATGAGAGTATGTATGCCGCACAACAGAATCATCCTATTGAAGTAAGTTTCTTTTTTTTCTATATGAAACAGATAATTATCCATATTCAAATGTAAATTGAAGTTTTTTTATCTAATGCAGCAATACCTTCGTTGACAAAGACTATAAAAAAATTATATGGCAAAAAAAATTGATATCAATATCTTTTCCAAATTTTAATGTTGAATTAATTATATTATTATTGCCATTTTAATATATGCCGTTTTATTAAAGTGAAAATTATACCCACGTATATAGAAAAATTAGTAAGAGTAGAAAGAAGGCTGCGCTTGTATATTGGACACCTCTTGGAGGCGAAATGAAAAAAAATATATTTCCTAATGTTATTTTCATCTTATATCGTCCTATATCATATATGGAACAAAATGCAAGTTTCCAAGCTAAGGTCACGTGTTGTCCCCCAGGAGCACGCCAACCTGCTGGCAGAGGGCGCGGGCACGCCGCCGCCGGAGCGCGCCGCGCTGCTGTGAGGGCGCGCCCCCCGCCCCCCGCGCACCGCCTGCACCCGCAACACCCGCCACCCCCCGCCAGTGCGCGCCAAGCGACTCCGGGTCTTGTGTACCGACACCAAAGACGCGTTTTGCTCTACACCCGTGTGATGGTGAAGTGACAGCCGCGTTACTTGCCTGCACTACGTTTGAAGTACGATTCTGTACGATCAAATGTACAGAGTTTCGCTTGAGAGCGTATGATGGAAAAAATATATCAAATATTGGGAGTACCGTGTGATTGCAAGTGCAGTTGTTTTGCTCTATATTCTTTTTGATGATGAATCTAATGTTTAAAATTTAATGGGTAGTGAAAAACCGTGAACGAATGTGCTACGATATTGAAGGATCGTTTGAAAGGGTGCATTAACATTTTTTTTCTATGACTGCATAGTGCATAATCGTTTTTTGAAGTTGGCCATACTGCAGCTAGAAAAACGGCGTAACAGATCCATTTATCATATTTACAGATAATTCTGTAAATGAATAATTATCGCAATACAATAACTGCAACAAAAAAAAGGTTCGGTAATTTAAAAACCTTGATGAAAGTATACGCTGTGTCACAGAATGATTTATTGAAGCAGTTGAAATAAAAATGTACGCAAAAAACGCAATTACTATCAGAAATAATTCAAGGTGTTCGGAGGTGCCGATACGGTGTGAAACAAGGCGACGTGCTAATCTGGACTTTGAGAGGATGTGCCAAATAATGTTTACTTCTCTTAGTGTAAGGTATATCTGTATATTTATATAACACTACATTGTTTTACTTCACAGTAATATCGTTTATTTTTATTTTGTGGTTTTTACGGCCCGTTAGTAAATATGTATGTGAAAATTTGTGTTGGCTACGTAAGTACAGCTAAATAATAAAAATCGGTTGTCTGTAAAGTCGGTTTACTGACTATAGTTGAACGTCACAACGTCACAAGAAAATACTTGTTGCTATAAACAATTGACACCACATTCACTTTTCACTGCACTTCATGCTTGACGAAAACATGTAAATGTATTATTGTATAGCAGCGAGAGACAGATGTCGAACGCTGCTGAACGCGAAGGCCGATTGTGCCTCTTTGTCGCTCGTTACAACGTGCTCTCGCTTGCACTTCAAGCTTTAAATGGAACGCCTCAGAGCGAGGTAACGCCGCATGAGTCATGTTTTTTCGTGCGTGCAGCCGGCTCCATCGAATTATAAGACGTTGTCACGTCATAATACTATGTTTTTTCATTCGTGAAATAAAACAATGTAGTGAATACCTTGATAATTCCCTGACAGACCAATTAGTTGAACAGTAGACAAACTTGTAGATTTCCTAGCTCATCTAGATTTCGTAACGTTGTAGTAACCTCGATACATTATTGTAGCATTTTCAAGTAAAATTAATAGCAATTTTTCAAAATATCTCAGTTATGGAGGCAGCTATCTAATGTTTCTGATCGATCTCGTTAAAACTTTGTGTATTTCAAAAGTTGATATACGTTTAGGTTAGGTTTCCTCGCGGCAACAAGTTAACAATTGCAATATGATATTTTAATTTTATACCGAATCAAATACAATTAAAGCTTAATTTTAATTGTCGCTTTAGAGTAGGCATAACTATCACAACTTGATTATTATAATTGGTAAGGATTATAGATTAGTTTTTTTTTTAAATATTAGGAATATAAAACGAAGTGGACTGTTTTTAATTTCTTGCCTGATTTTTTTCTCACTTCGAACAAAATATCTGATTGCAGTAAAATGTTATTTAATATAAATATTAGCATTTCCTTGTAATATGAATGAATTAAAGAGGGAAGTACCTTGTGATTCATCAAATTTATACCAAATGGTTTCTTTATCAAGGAAAATCAGACTTGAAAATTATTTATATTATATTTTGGGTTAGAAATTTTTAATATTATTAAAGTCTAGATAGAAATTGAATAGATTTCAAGGAATGTGATGAATTTCTAGATATAAAATACATATCGCCGGCTGATTTTATACTTCGATTTAGTACAATTTTGAGACTAATATAAGTTTGATTTGTTTAGATACGAAATATTTATTGTGCCATATCGCAATTATGTTATCTCTATAGTTATATTCTTTAGGGTATAGTTATGGCCAGTTATATTAATATTGCTCTCTCGGCAGCTTATACGTGAGGTTGTGTGGAAAATGCTAAAAAGAATTGTTTGAAAAGCAAAGCAAATATTATTATTTTTATTACACATGTGTTTATCATTGTTCCGTGATGAATGATACTTACGTGTGTATTTTTTACTAATTTTTTTTTGTATGTTCATCATAACTTAATAATACTCAAAACTATTGAACAAATTAAATGAACAATTTTATTTAGTACTTAGTTATTTTGATAATAAGTGAATATTCTAGGTTGTGTATTATTGATAATCATTTTATAATGTATGAATCTTGTTTCCTTATGATTATTGCTCATTCTCTAAAACCAAAAAAGGGTAGTTTTCCATTGAAACTCAAACATATAACTCTAAAAAGTTTAAAATATTAACTATCAAATTCTGTTTAAAAAAATTCAAGTGTCTAATAGGATACTAACATATCACAATAGGAACCAGTAGCTTCACTGGATATAGCACCTATATTGTACACCTATTGTAAGTAGAATAAGGTTGATGAAAATAAAACAATGCAATGATAAATATTGGTTTTTATTTATTTATATACAATAGACCGTTATAAGTAATGTTTTCTGTTATCTATAAAATATTAATTCCATTAAAATATTCTTAGATCAGTCTCAATTATTCCACTTTGGGATGAGAAATATTACATTTATCATGATTGTTGAAGAAAAAACAATTTCGTACAAAGTTGAGTTCCAGCCATACTAATAACAGATTTTCTTGTTTTCTTCCAAAAGGAAATAACTCTACCAAAAATAAGCCAACATTATTCTGAACATTAAATTTGAAACTGAATTGCAAGTTGTGCATTTATTTACAATAACATAACATTGACAAACTAATCATAACAATGACACGAGGTCAATAGCATTCAGAAGTATCCGTAGAAACCTGACAACCGAAGCCAGTACCTACATTCCTAAACTGCTTTTAGCCATTTGTGATTTATATAATAGTCACTTCGTTTTTTAATCAAAGTGTGCCAATATCAAAAGTTTCTAAATGTCAATTTTTGCCTTTTCTTTTCAATTATGGCATCGCAAACTCTGCATATTGCCAGCATTAAGTATAATTTTTGCATCACGTTTTTGCCTGTTTCAGTGAAACTGGACGAGTAATAATAGGTAAAGTCAAGTAAGTCGTTGGTAATCAGTCAGATATTCAAGTAAAGCGATGGCTTCTTTACCAGAACGTGACCAATGGAATTTTAGTGGCAAGCCGAAAAACATATTTTCGCACTGTTAGTATAATTCACAACACTCGTGCACTAAAAAAAATGCCATCAAATTTATCCGATATAACTCAAAAATACACCAAGAAAGTAAAAATAAAACAAGAGCACTATATTATTATGTCTTTTTCGACTTCCTGCCAAAACTCCAATTTTTGCCTTAAGACTGATTGTATTTCTGTATGTAACTGACATTATTAAATCTGTTAGCAGCCATCTGTTTAAATGTCCAAGTCCAACAATAATAACAGACTGTAATACTGCAGTATAAGTTAATGATCTTCTAGACTGTTGATAAATCTCCAGAATTGGTGTCAGCAAACCACGTCGCTACAATCAATATTATATGATATTCAACATGCAGTAAAATAGGTATTTTTATGAGACAAGTACTTAACAATTGAGGAAATTGATACTTTGCCTATTTAGTGTGACCGTAAGTCGTACTTTGCCTGCTTCACTTAGAGACAATTTATCAAAATTGGGAGCAACAGTAGTACTTGGACAATCGAACCGTGGTTTTTACCAGAGATGTTAGGGAGATCCGTAACCGTAACCGAAACTTTCGGATATCCGATATAAAAAATTATCCGTAACCGTAACCTAATCCGAAATAAAAGTTTCGGATACTATCGGATAGCGACAGAGCCTAATTGAGACACGTTATGACGAGTTGTTTTAATTAATATTGAATAAGTAATAATTTAGTTATTACATTTTCATGTTAGGTAGATTAGATAACACTCAATATATATTTATATGATTGTAATTCCTACGAAATGGTGACATATAAATGAAACCATTTTATTACCTATTTGTATTTTACTAATAATAATAATAACCCCGCAGGGCGGCCTTGGCGAGCTATTGGTGAGTAACGACACCACGGACCCGATTGCTCCCGGGGAAGTCCCTCTGTTCCTCGTCTCCGGCAGGCGGAGTGATAACCCAAAGATCAGGTCCCCATCTCTGGCTTGCCTTAATTGGCCGTCCAGAGTGGAGCTTTTAGAGCTATATGCTCGGGGGTGGAAGTGTAACTAAGTAATTGGCGTAATAGCGAGGAAACCCGCTCCGGGTTGGATTTATCCCCCCGCGATGGTGATATCGGTGCCGCTCCTCTCGACACCCCTAGCTGCTTACGCCAATGTTGCTTCCCAGGCATTTACGCCATTTTTTGGGGGCCCATTCAGTGAGTGGCGAGTCACCACCTGCCTCACTTTAGATTATTTATTAGTCTGAACGGCAGGTGTCCCATAGTTCTCCATAGCCCATCTACCAGTCCCTCGTCGGTTCATCCCCATAGACCCAATATTAGTCTCCCCTTATGTAGCAATAGAACCTGTGCACCTGGCGGGGACTATCCTTGGGTCATATATGATACGGCCGAGGATGGTATCCGTCACGGGTAACCACATAACAACCTTAAAGTGCCTCTATGTGTTGGACCTATGTCCCCACGCAAGCCTTCCAAATGACCGGGTCAAATAACATCTTCGACCCGTGACCTATAAGGAGAGATACATAATAATAATAACGATCATTCCTACATCCGTAACCAATACGTATCCGAAATTTCATATCCATAACATCCCTAGTTTTTACTACCACATCGTAAAACGCAATACGTTTATCAGGATTCTTTTTGCTATTCTATTCATGACTTAAAGCTACTGCAAGCAAGCGTTCGTTGATCAGTAGAAATCATCGTCATTCATCTGCTTGCCGCCCTGGTTCTTCACCTGGTCCTGCGAGAGATACAGCTGCGCGATCTGCTGCGCGGACGTCGCCTGCTCCGGCGTCTTGTCGTCACGCACTCTGATGAATCTGTTGAACAATTTTTTATGAACAGATTTTACACTTTTATTATGACGGGAAATAATAGTGTAGAATTAAAAAAAAACGGTAATTTAAAAAACCCGATTGCGTTTCTGTGTAATTTGAGAATGTAAAATACCTAAAACAAGAAAGTCGTCATACCCTAATGTACTTAACTCTTGGGTTTAAATTGAAATACAAGAAAAATTGTAATAGTGGGGACCTAGTAAGAAAATGGATAAGGATGCATGAAGGGTGCAGGCGAGAAACGACCAAAACAGGATACACCATTTTTGGCGACCCGTGTGGCCGCCATAGACCATGCCGGACAGCCAATAAGTGGTCCTGGGATCGATTCCCGGCAAAGCAAAGATTGAAATGATGAGTTTCAGTTATTTTCTCTGTCTGTCGTTGTGTGTGTCTATCTATCCTACAGTGGGGCTATGCCTGTGAACTGTTACTTTTGAACCCTGATTTTATAGGTTTTGCCCGAGATACAACTGTGTTTGAACCACACAGTTGTAGTAGTAGTTGTCTAGAATGACTTTTAGAAATTAATTTACAAATAAATAAATTAAAATAAACCAAAGTTGTCACAATAGAAAATAATAGAAATTGGTTTAGCTAGTAGTTGTATTATTGTTTACGAATTAAAAGTAGAGTGCACAGAGTATTCTTTCTTATTCCTTTTACGACTAGTGCTAGTAGAGACCGCTCCTGCAGCAGTTAGAACAGATGCTTTTAATTATTCGTTTGCGTATTCGCGTGCGAATTGATACGACAGTGTTTGTCGATTACGATTCTTATCTACTAGCCTTCCTGCCAGTGGCTCCGCCCGCGTGGACTCGTTTTATTGGTTGAACAACAGCACTGGTCAATGGTTTAGCCGGCTGCACCACGGGCAAGAAAAGTAAACCCACGGTACAATTAATTAGTGTTAGTTCAACCGATAGGACCACTGTAGCGACCTTCCGCTACTCATCAAGAGATGGCGCCACGGGTATTCCTGAATCACGCTATAGAAGTTTTCGGAATATCCTACCATATATACAAGCTCCGAATTGAGTCAGTTGGAGCGCGGCCGCTCCCCGGGCATGACCACCTCGCATGGCGGGAGATCTCCCTTTGCCAAAACCACGGATAAAGAAAATTGCCAGTGGTAAAACTAGCAGCTTTAAGTTCTTATTTGTCCGTGGTACTACAAGTTGGGCCAAGCGTTTGTACCACGGGCTTAGAATAATTACAATTCCATTATAGAAAACAAGTTCGCGCGCCCAAATTGAAGCATGTTGATTGGTGCCATTAATGGCACCAAACGCCGGGCTGCTCCGTAAGGCTTAAGGTTAAATTTTATCACAACACTTTTTAAAAACAAAAGAAGTCTAATAAAATAACTTTTCACAGTGTTTTCAATATTTTGTAGTATTTTATAGTTAATTTGGTCAAAATAAAAATATTTTATTTGTCAGATGTGACAGCTGTAGGATAGAAATTTTTTTTTCAATTATGGCATCGCAAGCTCTGTGCATACTGCCAGCGTCAAGTATAATTTTTGCATCAATTTTTTTGCCAGTTTCAATGAAACTGGACGAAGTAATAACAAAGTCAGTAAGTAAGTCGTCAGTAATCAGTCCGTCTAGTCAGTCCAACAGTTCAAGTAAAGCGATGGCTACTTTACTAGAACGTGTCCGATGGAATTTTGGAGGCAAGCAGAAAAAACATATTTTAGCACTGCTATTCTATTTCACAAACACTCGTGCACTGTAATTAACCTATATCAAACAAAATGTCATCAACTTTATCCGATATAACTCAAAAATACACAAAGAAAATGAAAATAAAACAAGAGCACAATATGTCTTTTTCGACTTCCCGCCAAAAGTCCCACGTTCTTAACGTTAATTGTAAGAGCACGGGCAACACAGCATTCATTCATTGAGCATTACCTGGGGAAGCGCAGCGAGATGCCCTTGTCGCGGTCCACGAGCCCCATGGCGGCGCGGTGCGCGGGCGAGAGCGAGAGGTCGGCGCAGCGCACCTCCCACACCTTACACTCATTCAGCAGTACCTGGGGAAGCGCAGCGAGATGCCCTTGTCGCGGTCCACGAGCCCCATGGCGGCGCGGTGCGCGGGCGAGAGCGAGAGGTCGGCGCAGCGCACCTCCCACACCTTACACTCATTCAGCAGTACCTGGGGAAGCGCAGCGAGATGCCCTTGTCGCGGTCCACGAGCCCCATGGCGGCGCGGTGCGCGGGCGAGAGCGAGAGGTCGGCGCAGCGCACCTCCCACACCTTACACTCATTCAGCAGTACCTGGGGAAGCGCAGCGAGATGCCCTTGTCGCGGTCCACGAGCCCCATGGCGGCGCGGTGCGCGGGCGAGAGCGAGAGGTCGGCGCAGCGCACCTCCCACACCTTACACTCATTCAGCAGTACCTGGGGAAGCGCAGCGAGATGCCCTTGTCGCGGTCCACGAGCCCCATGGCGGCGCGGTGCGCGGGCGAGAGCGAGAGGTCGGCGCAGCGCACCTCCCACACCTTACACTCATTCAGCAGTACCTGGGGAAGCGCAGCGAGATGCCCTTGTCGCGGTCCACGAGCCCCATGGCGGCGCGGTGCGCGGGCGAGAGCAAGAGGTCGGCGCAGCGCACCTCCCACACCTTACACTCATTCAGCAGTACCTGGGGAAGCGCAGCGAGATGCCCTTGTCGCGGTCCACGAGCCCCATGGCGGCGCGGTGCGCGGGCGAGAGCGAGAGGTCGGCGCAGCGCACCTCCCACACCTTACACTCATTCAGCAGTACCTGGGGAAGCGCAGCGAGATGCCCTTGTCGCGGTCCACGAGCCCCATGGCGGCGCGGTGCGCGGGCGAGAGCGAGAGGTCGGCGCAGCGCACCTCCCACACCTTACACTCATTCAGCAGTACCTGGGGAAGCGCAGCGAGATGCCCTTGTCGCGGTCCACGAGCCCCATGGCGGCGCGGTGCGCGGGCGAGAGCGAGAGGTCGGCGCAGCGCACCTCCCACACCTTACACTCATTCAGCAGTACCTGGGGAAGCGCAGCGAGATGCCCTTGTCGCGGTCCACGAGCCCCATGGCGGCGCGGTGCGCGGGCGAGAGCGAGAGGTCGGCGCAGCGCACCTCCCACACCTTACACTCATTCAGCAGTACCTGGGGAAGCGCAGCGAGATGCCCTTGTCGCGGTCCACGAGCCCCATGGCGGCGCGGTGCGCGGGCGAGAGCGAGAGGTCGGCGCAGCGCACCTCCCACACCTTACACTCATTCAGCAGTACCTGGGGAAGCGCAGCGAGATGCCCTTGTCGCGGTCCACGAGCCCCATGGCGGCGCGGTGCGCGGGCGAGAGCGAGAGGTCGGCGCAGCGCACCTCCCACACCTTACACTCATTCAGCAGTACCTGGGGAAGCGCAGCGAGATGCCCTTGTCGCGGTCCACGAGCCCCATGGCGGCGCGGTGCGCGGGCGAGAGCGAGAGGTCGGCGCAGCGCACCTCCCACACGAGCGCCGCGCTGAACCACGCGTCCGGCGCGTGGCTGCTGTCGTATCTGCACCACGTCAATAATACTTGTTAGGAATCAACGTCGTTAGTTGAATACAAAATGTGACGAAGTAGGAGAAAACGCCTATAAAAGCGAGGCCTCCTCTAAGGGGGGTTTATTGATGTTGTGATCGTGCAAGGGCAGTAACTCTGCCCGATTGCGTACTGAAATTCTGTATTTGTGCTTGCTTATTATCTCATTGTGGTTGTATAAGGAAATTTTAAAGCTTTTTCAAGCTTTGTGAATTAAATGGTGATTTAAATATTGTGCTTCTGGTTTGCATTCTTAAAATTATGTACACGCGTTACAAGTTATACTTCTTTGGCGTATGAAAAAAGTTTAAAATAACTCAAACGCAGTAGTAATCTCCGATAAATATCAAGATCAATCAAAAATATTTTGTTTAAATAAAAAACGTTTTATTAACGTAATAATTATAAATTAATATTCAAAATTAATTATTCATATGAATAGTATATTCCACAACACTGATTTGACTGTTATATCCCAATTTTACAGAAGAACTTATACTGCTCCATTAGGAAACCCCATTTCAATTGTACAAAGAGTCTGGCAACATTGCTTTTCTTTAGGATCATAATAAACCAAAATGAAACATTCTAAACCAAACGTTATAAACATCCTGTAGTTGTGTGTATTGTAGTTCAAATCGTCATGTAGTTGTGTGTAGTGTAGTTCAAATCGTCATCAAAGTATCCCAAGGCCGTGTTGGCAAGTAACGCCCTCGTAGGAGCCCATACGCTTACCCTCGTTTAAAGGGGAAAAATATATAAGGTAAAGGTACCTGTAATAATTCCTTGGAGCTTCAATAACATGTTCATCAAGTGCTTCACTGAGAGTCTTGAGATCTTCGTCGGAGAAGCCGGTGCCAATCTTGCACAGAGACTGGTACTGCTCCCCCTCGGGGTCGTAGCAGGCCAGCAGGAAGCCGCCGTAGTGGCCGGTGCGCCTGCCGCGGCCGCGGTACCCGCCGATCACCACCACGTCGATGGTGTCGCCCACGCCTTCCAGGTAGTCCTTCTTCAGCTGTGAGGGTGGATTTTATTAGTGATACAATTTTTTGGTAAGCTTACTGTTGAGCATATTTAATTAAAAAAAAAAAACATTTGAATGCAATAGATATTACATATTATATGTTACCCTGTACATATTCTCTTCTTTTGTTTTAATTTATAATATATTAATTTGTGTACTAAATAAATAACTAATAAATAATGTAGTTTAAAAAACTAAAAACACGCTTTTGTGAAAATACGAACTAAAAAGTAAAAAAATAAGAAGAAAATGTATTTTACTGTAAAAAAAAGCGTGGGGTGCATGGTGTCAACAGTAACAGTGGTAAAAACCACCCCCCGCTTTTTTTTACAGTAAAATACATTTTCTTCTTATTTTTTTACTTTTTAGTTCGTATTTTCACAAAAGCGTGTTTTTAGTTTTTTAAACTACATTATTTATTTTTAATTTTTTAGTTGGATTTTTATTCTCAAATTATTGCATTATCATCGGCCCTTGACCCCTATGCAAATTTTCAAGTTAACCAGACGCTTAGACGTGTTAAAGTACCTTAGGCCACGAACTTATCAGCCGCCCCTCGTATATTTTATTTTATCCTGATGATCCTAGTTACGACTTTAACATAAAGTTATGAGATTATTGTATTGTCATCGGTCTTCAATAAATCTACAAAGTTTGAACGAAATCTGGCCGTTTAAAGTGGGTCAAAATCGCGCCCAAAGAAGTCGGTTACAAACATACAGGTGAAGCTAATATAAAGCGTGTAAAAATAAATAATGTAGTTTAAGTACTATTGACACCATGCACCCCACACTTTTTTTACAATAAAATACATTTTCTTCTTATTTTTTTACTTTTTAGTTCGTATTTTCACAAAAGCATGTTTTTTAGTTTTTTAAACTACATCATTTATTTTTAATTTTTTATTTGGATTTTTATTCTCATATTATTGAATTTTTAAGTTAATCAGACGCTTAGACGTGATAAAATATAAAACTTTATATTTGTTTCATTAAGTACCTTACGCCACGAACTTATCAGCCGCTCCTCGTATCTTTTTTTTATTCTGATGATCCTTGTTAGGACTTTGATATAAAGTTATGAGATTATTGTATTGTCATCGGCCCTTGACCCCTGTGCAAATTTTCAAGTTAATCAGACTCCTAGAAGTAAGTGAAAATGAAGTTAAAAGATTCCATTACATACATACATACTTACATACATACAGGTCAAGTTAATAAAAGCGTGTTAATAAATAAACGGACGAAGAGTACGCAGGCCACATGGTGTTAAGAGGTCGTCGCTGCAGCCCACGGAGATACACACACAACAACAAACCTAAGCTTGCCGTATATGGCGTGCTCGTATGCAGGTGTGCTGTTCCGAAGGCTGATGGTCGCCTCATGTAAGTGTGGCCAAGTTGTGTGTGGCTAATTTGAAGCGCGCATGGCCCGGCAGTTAGCTTAGAACGCAAACGATCTATGCAACTAAGCGAAATGGACGAAGTCGAATATAAGATAAGTGACATTGGCAAATTTTCATACGCGTTTCCGTGTCTCGGATGGCATGTAAGTCCTGGTAATATCGAATGTCTTTGAAACTTGGAGGCCTCATGGGCTATTGGAAAATGTCTGATAGCGGGTGTCCAGGGCCTCGTCCAGGAACTGCTGGCCCTCCTCCATGGTGGAACAGCCACCCACCTTCAGCCAGTTGTGCGACCGCCGGGCGATGTCGTACCGCGCGTGGTCGCCCTTCAGCGTCTTCACCATCAGCCCCTCGCAGGAGCCCTTCACGGCCTCGTCCAGAAACTGTTGGACCTCCTCCATGGTGGAGCAGTCGCGGCTCTTCGCGAACTGCCATGTGCCTGTAGCAAGAAATTTTCCACGTGAAACATGTAATGCTCAGGTTACATCAATTTTTGGCGTGGCGACGCGTAAGAAAGTGATCGTATTAACTTAATATTCTTTGATATTTACAGAATGGTTTGGCAAGCCGAAATTAATAAATGCAATTTTATCTCACTAATTTATAAAAATATTGTAACAAAATTACACGGGGAATAAAATAATACCAGCGGCAGTACCTCCAATGCAAATTGGAGGGAGTCGCAAGCTACACAACCTCACCCTCTTGTTCCTGGAAGTGCTCATGCAACAGCTTCCTCCTTTCGGCGAGAGGTTCCCTCACCAAAGCTCGCCCGTTCAGGTACAACAGGTCAAACACGAACACGCACACTTGCACTTTGATCTCTGCTTCTGAGGCGTCCTTGCGTTTGCGGGTTGACAGGATCTGTTCAATTGTGTGTGGTTAGCTAGTGTTTGGTAAAAGACGCAATAAATCAACAAAATTTGTAAACATTTACTTCAGTGAACAGTGTACAGAGTACAGAAGTACACTAGTTAGTGTTTGTAAAATTGTTATCAAAAATAACATATTTTTTTGACGTGACAACGTCTTATAATTTGATGAAGCCGGCTTTCTTTGACTCATGCGGCGTTACCTCGCTCTGAGGCGTTCCATTTAAGGCTTGAAGTGCAAGCGAGAGCGCGGAACGAGCGACAAAGAGGCACAATCAGCCTCCGCGTTCGACAGCGTTCGACATTTGTCTCTCTACTACTTGAGTGAGCGATGCGTCCGCGTGGACAGCTGCGATACAATAATACATTTACATGTTTTCGTCAAGTATGAAGTGCAGTGAAAAGTGAATGTGGTGTCAATTGTTTATAGCAACAAGTATTTTCTTATGACGTTGTCACGTTCAACTATCGTCAGTAAACCGACTTTACAGACAACCGATTTTTGAATGATGTCTCTACAAAAGATAAAATGAATATTGTATCGGCCGAATGGCATCGAATTTTAAGTTCGAGTAATTGAAAATAGAGCGCGTAAATCATTTCAATACAGCTGTTCACTGCTGTATCCTTGGTAATTTGATCTTGTGTGTGATTATACAGAATAAGTTCCATAACTACAATCATAAACATTAATTTTTGTTAAGTGGTTCCTGCATACCATGGACATCTACACACAACGTACTACATACAGTCGTGGCCAACTAATTAGGGACACTCTCTAGTTAAACCAAATTATGAATTTATTTTTTATTCTTCCTTTTATACTTCCAACCAGTCTAAACAATATTCCATATCTCTTACATGTAAGTATAATTATTCATTTATGTGCCCGATTATACAAACAATAACAACTTCTTAAACATTAAACCTCTTTACAGTATAGCTGATAGAATATCACAGTGCTATTTGTTCAAAGAATGCTGGCTGGCCATTTAATTAGGGACACTGAGATATTGCGTTCTATTTTCAAAATCTGAATTTCAATATTTATTTATTTCTTCTCCTACTGTTTCGTGGTAGTTTTGGCGGCAATCTTGATTTTTAATTTTAAGTGTTGAGATTGAAGAACAATGGGCAAAAATAAAAGTTGCGATGCAACACTACGAAAAATTATCATGAAGTTTGTTGAGCGTGGTTGGTCATACCGAAAGATAGCAGAATATTTAAATTGTTCAAAAACTATGGTATGCAATGCAGTGCAACATTTCAGGCGCAACAACACAGCTTTAAATGTGCCCAGAAAAAAAAGATCGAGAAAAACAACTCCGCAAGAAGATAGAATGATAACCAGGTTAGCTAAGAAAGATCCGTTTCTAGGCTCTGTTTTAATTAAACACGAAGTGTTTGGGGCAGACGAAAGAGCCAGTATATCAGCGAGGACCGTTCGACGACATCTGGTAGAAGCAGGGTTGTTTGGAAGAGTGGCTCGCAAGGTACCGTTGTTGAAGAAAGAACATAGAAATGCACGTTTGGCGTTTGCACGTAAATATGGACATTGGACCTACGCCCAATGGCAATATGTATTATTCTCTGACGAGACCAAGGTTAATTTGATTTCTTCAGATGGAAGGCAATATGTACGGCGTCCTGTAAAAGCGGAAATGAATCCAAGATTCACAAAAAAGCAGATTAAACATGGCGGAGGAAACATTAAAATGTGGGGTTCATTTTCTGGACGTGGAGTGGGACCTGTGAGGAAAGTTCAGGGTAACTTAGACCAACATCAATACAAGGCAATATTAGAGGAAACTATGCTTCCCTATGCTGAGGAACATCTCCCTATTATATGGACTTTTCAGCATGATAACGACCCGAAACATACCGCCCGTTCAGTCATGTCGTTTCTTAACAGTCAGTCGGTATCAGTGTTAGATTGGCCAGCAAATAGCCCGGACCTCAACCCAATCGAGCACCTTTGGCACCATATTAAGAAAAAAGTTGCCACTTATCGTACCACAACTTTAGATGACCTTAATGAAGCTTTTTGTGAGGCATGGGTAAACATTCCTGCCGAAATATGTCAGAAACTGATAATGTCTATGCCACATCGGTGTCAAGCGGTTATTACTAAAAAAGGTTTTGCTACTGGGTACTGATTTTACCCGTAATAAAATGGAGTTGTTAAAGAAATTAAAATATTGCAGATTATTAGTTTTCTTTAACACTATTTTTCATTTTGATTTACTGTTCTTAATTAAATGTCCAGCTATAGATTTGTACCTTAAATTGAATACATGGTTAACCTTTGACATTAAACACTTTTTTCTATTTATTTAATCTTTTATTTACAGCCATTTATAGCATAATAATCGGACCAAATCATGCAAATAATTATTTACTGAGAAATCAACAGGGTTTAATATTTATATGTACATAACCGGTTATTGTTCTTCACTATCTTGAATGTCCTTAATTAGTTGACCACGACTGTATATAGCATATTTGTGCTGCTGTTCTGGAGGCCGATGGTAGCTGTCTTGCCAGCAGCTGCACCTTTCCATTGAAACGAAATGATGGTTGAAGCGTGGTACTTCTTCGTCGAAACTGAACATTCTGCCATCGACCGTCGGAGATTCTTACTCCTTTGTTGACTTGCCATTAACATTAAAAGATGTACCAAAAAAAAAAACGAGTTGCACTAGTGCTGACAGAAGTGAAAACTTGAACATTAACGTTGTGCATTTTTGATATTTTGGAATGGTTAGGGAATAATTTCGCACGAATCGGTTTTATTATCAGTATTATTTTTCATCTAGTATTTTCAGTAGGTTTTCATCTAGTATTTTTATAAAGTACTCACTCATTTTCTTTCACTATTTCTTCGTCACTTTTTTCATTAATAGATGCACTTTGTTCAATGTCCATATTTTAAATACTTGATATAAACGAATTTTACAAGACTAAGTGTAGACAGTCAAGCCATCAGCTGTCACCCCCTCCCCCCGTCTTACGAATATTCGATCAGGCCACGTGTCCTGAAGTTTTCACTTCAAAAATATTCAAATGTTTTACTTAAATACATAATGATGTGTAAAGTTATTTTAACCTGGAAGGGCAGTATCTGCTTGTTGACGGTGTCGAAGGCGACCGCTTCGCAGTCCAGCACGCAGCTCGTCACGGAGGCCTTTAGAAGCGACGGCAGGCGGCTTAGAATGTCCGGGTATTTGCTGGGAAAAAATTGCTTGTCTGTAAAGTCAGTCAACGGACGATAGTTTTACGTGATAACGTTATAAAGAAACATTGATGAAAAATCGCATACTATTATGAATTCAATTCATCGATTTATAAGACGTTATCACGTCAAAACAATAAAGAATTGATTGATTGATTGAAAACATCTGGTGAATGTCTGCTTTGGTTACAAATTTAATGTCATAATGCGAATACTTTGTATGTATCTGTATGGATATGTGGCCGCAACCGTGCGTTCCACTGCTGGGTAAGGGTCTCTTTCCGTTATTGGGGAGACCTGGCTTACTTAGCTTCTTCAATGCAGGTTAGTAGAGATACAGGTTAGAGATACCCGTTATGGAAGTTTTCTAACCGACCATGAGGCCTCTGACAAGATTTTGCGACTGTTATCTATCGATAACAACTGAAACCATCTATCTGATCCATCGCAATGCTTATGGAATGTGCATAAAAATCTATAATAAATTGCTCGAATATGTACAAAAAATGCCATTTTAAATAAATTTAAAATTAAAATAAAAAATATGTTGCTTAACCTAAATGCATATGACATGAAAGAATATTTAAATAATAAATTAATTAATAAGCTTTGATTGATGTGATTTAAATGTAGTGTACCAATGATTGTATGACATTGTATGACATTAATAATAATAATTGTGATAATTATAATAATGTATGTAAACGTAATATATTGAACAACACTTTATGTTATTTGCATGCTAACTTTAAGTGGCTGAACAAGAGAATAAACTAATTGTAAAACCTATTTATGTACTGTTCAAAGCAAATAAATAATCTTTAATCTTTTTTTTTTTTAAAAAAAAGACCAACTGCTTAGCATGACCTCCTAAGTCGAGAAATGCGCATGAAATTTACCACCAGTGGTCACCCATCTGATGTTGATGAGTTATGGAAGGTCACTCGGTGTAATGGTTACCTGGTGTTGTTCTCCTGGTTCCTGCTGAAGATGGAGGCCTTGTCCAGCTCCGGCGCGCTGTCTCCAGGCACGTGTATCTGAGCTCGCTCGCCGTCGTACTTGTATTCACACGTGAACTCCTCGTTTTCAAATCTGTGGAGGATATTGTAAAGAGTAAGGGGGAGGAATGACAAAATTTAACTATTTCTATCTATCTATCTATCGGCTGATCTTTTAAAGTCTACTGCTGGACATGGCCTCCCCTAATGTTCGCCACTCCTTACGAATCCAGCGATTAACTATTTCATATTATCATATTTAAAAGTTTTTATTTAACTTGCAATGTATGTATGTTTGTTCGGGTGGAATGTTGCTACTCAATTTTGAACCAGATATCTTCAACCGATTGAGATGAATTTTTGTATACAATGTATACTATACATGTAGGAATGGAAGGAAGAACGGAACGTTAAGGTAGCCATTGACGATACGTCTGTTTGGAATGCTTCCAAATGGAATACTTCCTTATGGATGTACTTCATTTAAAGGCACATTGACTTACTTCCATTTGGACGTACGCGCGGTCACTTCGTAGATAGCACGCGATCAAGTAGACGTCGTACGGAAGAATTATCACAATGATTTTTTTAATTATATATTTTTTTTATAATGTTTTACACTCATAGCCTCACAGTAGTGTGAACCATGGACACATGCAAAGACAGAAACTTAAACACCCAGATCGAGAACAGAAATTTAAACTCATAATTCAAATTTCTGTTTCGCCGGGAATCGAACCCGGGATCCTCCGACTGGCAGTCCGGCATGGTAACCTCTGCGCCACAGTCGTCAAATGGTGGCAACAGCAGAGGGTATTTCGATATGGGTACGATATACCCACATATACCCATTGTACCTGAAAATTTATTTAAAACAGGGCTGGAGTTTTTTTCCGCCCCTTTTTTTCTCCTAGGCCATATATGCTTTAGCGCACCCAAAGCGGATGACGGTTAGCTGATGGCCGTACAACAATGACAAACATCAAGTGTATATTATTACATAGGATATTAATAAACTATTTCATTTCATTTTTCAATGACTTCTAGTACAAAGTCACACGCAGACGAAGGCATAATTACAAACTCAGCTCTTTCTAGCACTCTAGCACATATACCCCCGTCAACACATAGCAAAATCTGAGACAAAATTTCTAAAAAAATGGACGCGGTTTTGCCCATTCACAGACAAATCGAACGAAGTCCAAATGTCGTGTAGCACGTTTTTGACAACAGTCGGCCGCGGATGACGTCCATTTGGAGTGGATACATGGATTTCAATCCGTTTGGAAATCCAAACCTGGAAGACGTCCATTTGATTGGCATACGTTTCTCACATTCACGAAACAATTTTGGAAGACGTCCACTCCGTGGATGACGTCCATTTGGAGTGGATACATGGATTTCAATCCGTTTGGAAATCCAAACCTGGAAGACGTCCATTTGATTGGCATACGTTTCTCACATTCACGAAACAATTTTGGAAGACGTCCACTCCATTTGGATTGATGGACGTATCGTCAATGGCTACCTTTAGTTGATGGATGCATCTAGAAGCGAGAGAGACAGACATATGTGAGTGAGTGAGAAAGAGGTAGGACGGACAATATGGCGAGAGTGTGAATTTAGAGTGAAAGACGATTAAGACGACAGACGTATTTATTCAAGACGAAATAAATAATTATTGCGTTTAAGAGAAGAAGTGATCTTTATTTCATCCCGCCACCCGCTACCACATACATGTTAAGTTTGGGTGACGTCATTTTAAATCCTATTGAATTTAGAATGACGTCACACAGCTTACAGCATAGCATGTCGCGAGGTATGCGTAAGTACCTATAAGTATTTAAATCACGCGACAAGCTTTTATTGATCATATAAATTGTGTATAATGAGGTTATAAGTTAATAGTTGAAATTTTAAATGAAAACTTTATTGTCTTCCTTTTAAAGCATTTAAATAAAAGCTTTTTTAACAGGTTTTTTTGCTTTTAATTTTTTACATAGATTTGCAAGCCCCATATAAACTTACTATTTTCTTACTCATCATACCTATATCTTGAATGTAAATTTGTATTTAATGTGGTGAGCGTAATTGGGCTGAAGAGTGTTCTAGTTGTATTTTTTATTTGAATGGAGTAGCAGACGAGCATGCAGGCCACGTGTTGTTAAGTGGTCGCTGCAGCCCATGGACCTCTACACACAATCTCAAGCAAGCATAAGACTTGTCTGAGGTCGTATGCAGTTGCGCTGCTACTCCGGAGGCTGATGATCGCCTCATATCTCTGGCCGGCAACTGCACCTTTTCACCGGAATACAATAAGAATAATTAAGAATAATTTATTTGCGAAATGCACACATACAAATTTTTGGATAGAACATGATTTATATAATATCCTATACTAAATGTTTAAAATGAAAATCGGTATGCGTGTGATAGATAAATAAAATATATTGATATTTTATTTATCTTCTACATGTAATAAAACTTGTAAATATCAATGTATATTAAATAAGTTTTCAAAACCAATATTGAAAAACAGATGAAATATACACGGATAACAAAATACAGATAAAATAGTGTAGTCAATGGACAAGTGAGATGTGTAATATTCTGTTGATATAATTAATTAAAATGCACATGATTTCAGTAAGCGTTAAGCTAGTTTAGATTATATTTTATGTTTCTTATAATTCATATTATCTTACATGATTATTTCAAAATGTCGGCACATTGTCACTTGTCTCATTATCTTTGCCTGAGGAAAGGATATAAAAAGGCGGTAGGAGCCTATCCCAGTCTCATTCGTCTGGGAAAATTCAAGAAAGATTTGTAATGTAATTAAAGTGTTACTCTGTTAGTCTGAGACGAAACTACTAAGGAAAGAACCTAGAATGTGAATAATCTGAGAAGGAAAGCCGTTGATAATTAAGGTACGATCATATCCTTATTATTTGTACTAAGTATAACCTATTATTGTACTATTGTGTGGTTTGAATATTATGCTGATATTGATGGGTCATATATTTTAAAACGTATTACTTTATACTTTACATGTTAAGTTATTACGCCTCGCAGAGCAAACGATCGTTAGGTAATCATTAAAAACAACTAAAATCATTAAAATACAAATAAATGAGTTTAAAACATCATGTGACCCTTTTATTTTACCTTTCCATTTCATATTAGCTATATTTTAGGACATTAGTTCTGAATTATCTTACAATTACATTGACAATTAATATTTCAGTAATAATTTATACAATAGTTAAAATTCAATACATTATATTTGGTAGGTTATTAGCTAACAGTCAGTACACCCACTCTAGTTTACATATGTATTTAACACGTGCACGACACAAAAGGGATCCTACTCAGTATTAAGCTGGAAGCTGAGGGCAACCAGCGCTGGTCTTCCGCAGAATCCATTAATTGAAGTCACGGCAAGATACAAGTACTACATAATAGTCAATTACAAAATAAACAACAGAAAAAAAACCAACAGGCAAACACATCAGAGTAGTTAACCTAATGCAGATATGCATAAAATTGTAGCACAAATATTCATTATGGGAATGGACAGATATATTACTGTTTTTATAATTTTACACTTAACCATTTGAATTTATTTTAAATAATACTCGTGTCATGTTTTAAGGTTTCTTGGCTCTTTTGGTGTTCAAAAAGAAATTTTCTTAATTGAATTCTAAAACTGTAAATACGTGGCAGGTTCCTTATTGGCGGAGGGATATTGTTCCAGCATTTCGATGAAGCATAGCGAAAAGAGCCTTTGAAAGCGGCCGTTTTGTGCTTTTGGCTTGTGAGTTGTTTCGCGCATTGTCGAGAACCACACGGTCTCTGACTTGACACCCAACTGAACTTGTCAAATAGATATCCGGGAGTTTTAAACTTAAGGACTCCAAATAAAAGACATGCTAAATGAAGCTTTCTACGATGCTTCATTTTCAAAATAGAGCGCTTGTTCAGGTACGGTGTCACATAAGCTCTAAATGGGATATCGAAACAAAGGCTTCACTTCAGTCGAACCATAAAATTTCCACCACCTACAGAGATAAATCGCAACGAAATTTGAACACTCGCAATACGTAGACTTAATGCTTATACGAAGTTTTTGTCAACACCTTTTTACATCCTATGAATGGACCAGTCTCAATCCGAAATTAAAAGGTATTTATGCCATAACACAAAATTGGCTGCAACCTTTTTGTGTCCCACAGTTGGGAACGGGTTTCCACCCCCATTGTTATGGAGGCCTGGAAGCTCCAGGAAACTCAAAAACAGTAGACCACAGTGAAACAAAAGTACCTGGTGTTATTGACTCACCTGTTGAAGACTTCATGCACCCCCTTCGTGGGGTGAGCGAGCATGGGCTTGAGGGGGATGCCGGGGGTGAGTTTACAGTGTTCGGGGAGTGCAGGCACCCCATGTTGCAGCAGTACGGGAACAATCATGTCGTAATTGGGACATTCGCAGTAGGTAGTTTTGATGATCAGGGCGAAGTTGTCCACTCTGGCCTGGAATAAATAGAACGTTGAATAACGATTTATATTCATAGCCCTACAGTAGGAAACTCTGTATCCTGGGTGCCATAGGTGTATATAAAGACTAATACACAATCAGACTAGGAAAAATATTTCTGAACTATTCATTTAGGTATATCCTGGGACTTAATCTTAGTCAGTAAAATTTTTGTTAGATGGCAAAACTTTTACGGTTGAACCAGGGCAGTACCACCGCTGTGCCGATTTCTGCCTAGAAGCTCTTCTGTAGTGAGTCGCAGCGCCGCAACTGCATACGACCACAGGTGAGACTCAAGCTTGAAGTTGTGTGTAGATATTTATTTATTTATTTATTAACTGCAACTAACAACAATGTACAACATTATAATGATCGTAAACAGTGACTATAGTATAAACTGTGTCGACACTGTTTACGCCCACTTCGGTATACAACGTTTTAAAGCAGGTATTGACAATTTAGTAAAAGAACAATTTACATTTATAGTTGGTAAATAGAGATAGTTAACAGGATTACACAAAGTAATAATCAAACAAAAGAATAATAAGATGGTTTATGTGTGTATGCCAAAGTGTGGGGGTAGGGTGTGTGATGTGTGTGTGAGATTGAACTGCAGCGCCCACTGGACACCATGTTACCAGCATACTAATCTGCCATTCCATATAAATAAAATAAAAAAATGAGTATTTGCATGCATGTTCTAAGGTCCACTTGAGGAGATCGTGGGCTCAATTAAAAATACACTTCGGTTTAGGATTTTAATACAATACTCTGTGATAAAATATTGTTACGACTTTGAGTACCTATATCTCGAAAACAAAGCGTCGTACAGCAGAACCCCAAAAACGCATAAACAGTTATTAGGTCTACTATCGAACAGTGAAGAAAGTTCTCGAAAAATCAGTCACAAGAAAAACATCGATTTCTACGAGTAAACAAATACGCGTACATGTATTGGTTGTTTACGTTTGTTGTTGAAGTGAAAGCGAAGCGATCTCTACCAAGCGACAAGGAAGAATTATTTCGACGACTCAAGCGAAGATATTGGACTATAGTGATTGTGCATTGTGATTCGGACTCTGTTAAGTGGATTTTTGTGGAAGCTGACAATAAACGCCTTCTACGTTACCAACGGCATTTTCATTACCAATTTTTTTTTTTTTTTTTTTTCAACCTTTTTATGTCCCACTGCTGAGCACAGGTCTCCTTCTCACAATTGAGAGGTATTTAGGCCATAGTCCACCACGCTGGCCAAGTGCGGATTGGTGGACGTCATGCTTTCGAGAAATTATGAATTTCTCTCAGGCATGCACGGCGATGGAGAACATCGTAATCAATGAAATATCACGATATTTTCCATCACCGTGGAGCAGCGATAAATTCGCATATTACAAATTTCTTTGTCAGAGGTGCGCGCCGAGGATTAGAACCTGGGATCGGTCTCGTCGAAAACTGCGGTTTTTTTACCACTCGGCCATCGCTGCTGCATTACCAATAGCGCGTAACAATATTTTTCATCAAAATACCATAAATTTTTCATCAATATATTATATTAAAATTAGCGGCATTTATAAGCGCAGCAAAGTTTAACTCTCCCGTGTTTTCTTTAGCAGGACTGCTCTGCTTAGCCACACCCATTACTTGTAATCGTAGCGTAACTAACTCACTCACTCATCACGATAACATCTAAAACCATGTGACGCATAAAGATGAAAATTGTCAGAGAGGTTGATTTTTGTTAAGTGCGACGTGCGCTCATAAATTTTACGAAGAGACAGGTAAAGGAGGTCTAAGGGCTTAAGGGCAAACTTGATATTCATAGCCCTACAGTAGGAAACTCTGTATCCTGGGTGCCATAGGTGTACATAAAGACTAATACACAATCAGACTAGGAAAAATATTTCTGAACTATTCATTTAGGCGCGCACGGCCCGTCGGTTAGCGTAGAACGAAAGCGATCTATGCAACTAAGCGAAACGGGCGCGGTCGGGTGTGAGATGGGTGACCGCTAGTGGCAAAAAATTTCATGCGCGTTTCCGTGCTTCGGAGGGCACGTTAAGCCGTCGGTCCCGGTTGTTGTCGATCGATAACAGTCGTTAAACCTTGTCGGAGGCCTTATGGGCGGTTTGAGAACATCCGACAGCGGGTTGGCCACTAACCCGCATCTCCACCAACTCGCATTGGAGCAGCGTGGCGGAGTAAGCTCCAGACCTCCCCAATAATGGGGAGAGACCCGTGCCCAGCAGTGGGACGTAAAAAGGATTGCAGCCAAGATTGGCAAGATTTGAAATTGCAAATATGTGCGTAAGCTTCATATTTATTTAAGTACAGATGTAATGGAGGTGAAAGGTGGAGCTTGATCGGCGACACCAGTTTTCATACGAAAGGCGCATTATTGCCGTTCTACCTCTTTTAATATGTTCTGTGATACAAACAGACACACACCTTAAACTTATCGGCGTTCATAAGCGCAGCGACGTTCAATTCTCCCGCGTACTCTCCAGCAGGTGGGGTGGCGGCACACGCGAGGGCTAACGCCTGCAGCAGCGACTGCTCCGCCAGCCCCACGCGCAGCTTGCCTTCTAGCGACCTGAACACATGTTTAATATTGTTTTAAATAAGTTCCAATAAACCCTATCCTGACGGCCCACTCTGTACGCATCCGTCCGTAAGTTTTTCACGAATTAACAAGATAATCGTTATCATTGATGACATGAAGCTACTGAATGAATAATATTGCTAGATTTTCTTCAGTCTTATCCAAAAATGAGGCCCGAAAATTCACTTAGTTTCGGATACGGGCGTACAGAGTGGGCCGTCAGATACTTATGACATTTTTCTACGCTAAAATTGCAATATGGTTTCGTAAAAACATTTTCTCTTTTAAATGGTGACTTATATCAATAGACAAGTGAATGCAACTTTTTCCTTCTTGTACTTGGGGTTAAATAGGACTGGAGCTTACTCCACAGCTTCAATGCGGATTGATGAAGAAAACGGAAATGACAAGAAATTATTTCTTTAAAAATGTTATCGGTTAAAATGAGCAACTATAGCCAAATAGTATAAAACCAGACAAATCGATTGAATGAAGGAATGATGAATGTTAAACAAAATTTCTGAAAGGCATCTCATGTTCATCAACCCATACTTTGCTATGGCTTCTTATAACAATACCAACTAAAGAAAATGTACCTTATCAAGTAACGTGCTTCGGAATGTCTACACGCGACATACAGCGACTGTATCTTGCCTATCTTCTTGGTGACTGATGCTTGACCTGGGCAAACATAACATTTTAAGAAATTATTGCTTTTATTAGTACAAATACAGATTTTTGAATTTTGAATTGTTTTTAGTAGATTTAAACTGTAATTTTCTCAGAGCGGTGTATGCCTGCTAGTTAGGAATATGAGCTAGGCAGTAAGAGTAATAGGAGAGAGAGGGCATGAAAGTAAGACAGTGAGTGGAATTAGGGAAGAGAGTGGGAGTAGGAGAAATCGGGACTGGAATTAGGAGAGAGGGAGTCGAAGTAGGAGAGAGAGAGAGAGATATAGAGACTCACCAGTCATCTGCGCAACTTCTTTCAGCCCCTGGAACACCTTCCGAGCTGTGAGAGGCGGCGGGGCGAACATTGTTCTCTGAGTAGCGCGAGCCTGTTCTGCAACTTGTCCCAAATCTCCACTCTTCTGAGCTGCTGCTTTCATTTGAGCTAGCGTCCGGCCTGTGCATTGGCCGACTGCCTTCATCAGGTAGGTCTCTGCTATGCCTGGGATCAAATATGTTTATTATTTTTAACGAATTCCTTACCTTACCCTCATAATTTGGGGAAGCCTACAGCTCACTCTACTGTGCTGTACCTTTTTCATGATGCAGGTCAGTGACCAACCAAATATCAGATGTTTTCAAATTGCCCGAAGTAGAGAAATGTATATGTATGTTGCTACTACTATAGCCATCGTACATCCGACCTAGAGAAACGGATGCGGACAGAAAAGAAACAAAGAAATATTTTACACAGTACAGTTTTTTTACAAACTCTTAGTGAACACAATTTTTTTTTTGTTTTGTGCACTCTGGGTGTGCTGAGCTGAAGAAAAGAGCAGTCAGGGAAAAACTTCAGCCCTGTTTTAAAATATGGGACCAGTTAGGCCTTTGCTGGTACCGGTTATTGTCAATAGCTAGCAGTTGTTAATCCTTATTAGAGGCCTAATGGGCTTTAAGCATGATCCAACAGCGGGTCGACCCCTCCAGACATCTCCACCAACCCACATTGGAAGAGAGTCGTACAGTAAGCTCCACTCCTCCCCAACAATGGCACTAGAAGCCATCATTATGAACCAAATGCGCCTCACATTGGTTAACTCTACCAAAAGTTATCTCCTAGAGTAGGCCTATGCCTCTTCTGAGCCAACTTACCCAGTTCCAAACTATGATAAGCTGGTGCTAGCTGATTCAAACACATGTAGATGCTTGGCAGAAGGTCTTCAGGGGTCAGCGCTATGACGGACCTCAAGTAGTTGCTCAGGATCTCCACCATCTTCAGACGAGCTGATGTTGCTTCAATGGCTTCAAGAGTCTTGGCGAGGGCCAGGTATGGTACTGCCTGACCCTTCTTCCAACAGGCGTCGTTGATTGGATGGTATTTGGATTTGGCTGGGTTGTAGTCCACTTCTGTAGTAATTAGTAATTAGAAACAATTATGCTATTACAATTTTGAAATGTTCGCACTGAGATTTATATTGTATGTCATAGTGATATTAAAATAAAATAATGCTTCACACTCATAGCCCCACAGTAGGGTAGATATACCCTGTGTCGTGGGTACCATAGATACACACAAAGACTGAAACACAAACACCCAGACCGAGAACAGAAATTTAAACTCATCATTAAAAATTATATTTCGCCGGGAATCGAACCTGGGACCCTTCGATTGGCAGTCCGGCATGGTAACCATTGCGCCACGCAGGTCGTCATAGTGTCATAGTGATATTGGCATGAAAACTTAGATTTATATCTCTATCTCTATCAAATTAATATGCTATACATATTCAAGATTAACCTCATTGGATAGAATATTGCCTCTGCGCAGTTTCTCAATTCAGGACACAATGAAATGGCAAATATTAAGGAAGGTACATGTATGGTAGGTGGAGAACTAGTATTGTTCGCCCGGGGAAGTACCATAATTATACAAATGTACTCTGTGGAAGTACCACCGCTGCACCCACTTCTGCTGTGAACCAATTCTATTGTGTTTTGGTGGAAAGGTGCAGTTGCCGGCCACACTTACATGAGGCGACCACCAGCCTCCAGAGTAGCCACGCAACTGCATACGACCTCAGACAAGACTTACCTATGCTTGCTTGAGGTTGTATGTAAATGTCCATGGGCTGCAGCGACCACTGAACAACACATTCTCGTCTGCTACTCCATTTGTGTGATACATTCACAGTGGCTGCCAAACATTGGACTTACAAATAATGGTAAATGGAATTAAAGTAAAAGATCTGAATCAGTCCATAAACTTTTTAAAGAGAGTTTTGGCGGGAAGTCAAAAAAGACATATTGTGCTCTAGTTTTAATTTTACTTTCTTGGTGTATTTTTGAGTTATATCAAATAAATTTGATGGCATTTTGTTCGATATAGTTAATAAAAGTGCACAAGTGTTGTGAATTAAAGTAACAGTGCGAAAATATGTTTTTTCAGATTGCCTCCAAAATTCCATTGGTCACGTTCTTGTAAAGAAGCCATCACTTTACTTGAATGTCTTACTGACATGACTGACTGATTATGATTACTAACGACTTGCTGACTTTACTTATTATTACTCATCCAGTTTCACTGAAACTGGCAAAAATGTGATGCAAAAATTATACTTGAAGCTGACAATATGCAGAGTTTGCGATGCCATAATTGAAGAAAAATATCCTTTTTAAAAGATTTAAAATAAAAGTAAAGTGTCTATATATTTTTTTAAAATAAATTGTGATTTTTGTTTGTATATATTGTATGCCCATCCGTGGCGGGAATATGGAGGATTGCAAAATTTTGTTACACCTTGTATTGTACTCATGTTCCACAATAAAAATGATTTGAATTTGAATTTGAAAAAATACAACCTAACATTTTTTACTTCAAACGTACCTGCCACTACTTCCCCCTCTTTTTCCTCCTTTTTAGTACTATTCTCTTTGGCTGCTTCTTTTCCTTTCATTAATTCAAATGCATTTTTCTTTTTGGGAGTCTTTTCTTTCACACTTTCTTCTTTTTTAGGAGATGGACTTCTTTTGTTTATCTTGCCAAGTCCATTTTCTTTTCCTGGACTGGATATTTCTTCTTTTGATTCAGTTTTGACAGCTTTTTTCTTGCTATTCTTAGGTGTAGACACATTTTTCTTTCCTTTTGGTGTAGCTTTCTCTTGCTTCATTTCAACATCTTCTGGGGAAGGACTTTTAGTACCATTATCTTGATTTTCTTTTGAGGAAGACTGTTCTTCCTTCACCTTTTTGCCTTTACCCTTCTTAGACTTTGGAGATGAATAAGTCTTGGGGCTATCTTTCTCAATTTTTACAGTAGTTTTAACATCTGGATCTTTTTCAGGAGACTTTGATATCTTTGTAGGAGTCTCAGTCTCACTCTCAGAACTCTCAATGCGCTGCCTTTTTGTTTTCTTTTTCTAAAAAAATACATTTATTATTTATTTTTTTATTGAATAACAGACGTGCATGGTGACCATTAGATGTTATTTAAAGTTTGCATCGAAAGAAACAGTATCAAACTACTTTAAAACACACATAGCTCCTTGAATTGGGATGAAAAAAAAATTACTTAATATGTGTGCTGATTGTCATACACATTCTATAGATTTCTTACTTTATCAGAGCTAACTGGTGAAGCAGAACTTCTTGACGGATCAGGAGATTCATTCTCAACACTATCTGATCTCAGCCTCTTTGATGATCTCTGAAAAGAATATGATGACTGAAGTGGTATCTTCATAGCAAATCCTACATCATGCAACTTTGAAACAAAGTCCAAGTGATTCTGGATAAAATTTCAATACATTTAAGTACTAATAACAAATACATATGAAGGTACTACATAAAACTTTTACAAAAAATTTCTGCTCATAAATGCAAGTCTATGTGTAGCATGGTACCCAAGACACTGCTGTATTGCCCCGTTGGCTGTATTGTATGGCTAGGCTGAGCTAGATTAATGGATCTACATGTGACCAAACACCTGCTGAATTTCTATAAACTACTCATAAAACCATATCATGAAATTTTCTCCATTGGAAGTCATTTTTGTTAAGTAGTTTGTTAAGACTACTGATTTTGAGTGACTGACATAGAAAATTTGTATTTCATATCAGCTAAAGGACCATACAAGGTATGGAATAGGTACGGAATTAAACATGGAGACTATTATACCTTACAATTTCCAGTGGATACAGGTGATTCTTTATTGCTACTTTCTTCTTTTGAAAAGGACTGCTCCTGAAAATTTACATAGCTTTTTTAGGTTACAGAATTAAATCTCACTATACATTGCTGATCAAAGAAAATTAGTGTAAACTTCAGATAAAATGTTCTCCTCGTGTTAATGTTTAGAAATAAATAATCAAAGGCTTTGGTGAGTAAATACAACATATCTGACTGTCTGTGATGTTTCAAATGCTATCTTTAGCACACTATCCTAGTTCTGTACTACACAAAGTACACAGTCCAGACTACAGGTGCAGGTTCAAGAAATAAAGCACAATTAATGTTAGAGGTAGACTAGGGCATAATTGTTCACATTACAGAATTACTTTACCAAATCTCGCTCCCTAAACTGAACTAGTTCACCAAAATAGTTCCACAGTTCATTAAGTTCATGTTGTTCTGATTACAAACAGCGCTTCTACCAAAGGTCGCCTTTTATGACTACCTGCCATGTTCATTTTGTTCACACTTCACAGTTCAAAAACAGTAAAGTGTGAACTTTACATTATATTGCAACTTTCGCATTACGCGATGCCATAATAATAATAAGACTTTAATTTCCTTGAAAACAAACGTAACAACTGGTTGGCAGTCAAAATTGAATAGTAATGATCGTTACTCTAAAATAAACCTAGAGGCATTCCTATAATTTGTAAAGTAAAATATAAAAATAACTATGAAGAAAGGGATATGCGATTGTCTGTGCGTGTGAATGAAATGATGAATCGGATCTCGCTAACGCTTTTATGTCACACAATGTTGTTATTCGCTGTGTCCTACTCTGTAGTCTATTTGAGCGGGAGCGACAACCAGGTGAGCTGTGGAACTTAAATACTCAGCAAAAGTGAACTAGTTCAAGTCATACATCTTTAAGGAGCAGTCATCAGCAGTCCGCAGAACGACTCACTCATGAGTTACACAAGCCTAGTTAGAGATGCATTCCAACGACTGTTAGTTGAAATGGAATATGGCCATTGTGCCTAACATATTTTATAATAATTGTTTCACAGCCATCCATTAGTCAAGTTATGCATGTTTTATTAAGCCGTGTCAGTAAGCTTCCTATAGTAATAGTGTTCCTATTGTAATTGTAAAATTGTGGCTAAGTAGACACTCCGACCGTTTTCTTCCTAATTTTATATGCATTACAACATATTGAAAAAAAGGAGTCGCTTACCTTTTCGGGTTTGTCTTCCGAATCTTGTGATTTTTTTGGAGTTATTTTGAAAAACGATGTAATACTTTTCTGTGCCATAGCTCTAGCATTTATAGAGTTGTAAACCGTTAAAACTCGTAATAAATCGTTATCACAACATGGACTTCGAATAAGCAACTGAGTTGGAAAACGTTGTTTTATTGGACTTGATAATAATCTACCACAGAAATTAACAACGTTTCTAAAAATCATAAATAATAATAAGTAGAATCATCCCTACAGTTATACATTTTTGAAATAAATCAGATTTCTAATATTTTCTAACTAAATTCCTGTGCGAAATTCTAACCAAAAAGCAAGCCATTTGTTGTTGTTTTTCGGCGCGAAATAAATAATTTTTGTCTTTGACATTTCAGACATTTGATTTTTTTTATAATTTCGTTTTACGGCATTGGATAAAAATCCTTTCAGCCATTCAATATTTACTTTTCAATTTTAATAATGGCCAGTGTGACCATCTCAAAATTGGCGAATCTGCCACAGGCTGGGCCTAAATTCTGCCAAATCTGCCACAGGCTGGGCCAAATTCTGCCAAATACACTGCCACTTGAGTTTTTCGAGCCCTGCTCAAAACCTCAACCCTTCTGTTTTTGCACGATTGAGCAACAAACATCCAAGCTTTTGCGTTTTAAAAGCCCTTCTACACGGTCGGGACCAACCGCCGACCAACGGGTCCTTGGTCGGGCCAACCAATTTTTCAGTGGCGGATTTAGAAATTTGCCGCCAGTAGGCTATTCAATTTATGCACCCCCCATTCCCTCGTTCTACACGGTTGGTGGTTGGCAGAACTTGCCAGTTTTTTCAGGTATTCAAAGCGTTAAAACGTATCCCTATGGCTCTTTGCCTTTCAAAATAAAGAAGGTTGGTTCAGAAAAAACTTTTTTCATGCTTGACTGAAGGAGAAAAACAGAGAGAAAAAGAAAATGTATAAAAAAGTGTCTCAAAGAGAGGATTACTTTGAGCCACCTTAATATTTTTAGAATTCTTGATTCCGAAGACTTTCAAAATTTCCTAATAATGGATCAAGACACTTTTAATGTATTACTAATTGAATGTATTACTAATTGAAATCAACATCAACTGACAAGAGCACACTGAGGCTCACGTCGGCCGACAGCGTTCCAAACGGTCAGGTCCGACTGCGGATAAAGCTTTTCGTGAGGGATGCGCTCGTGACCGGCCATTGGAATCAACCAAAATCGGTCGAGTCAACCGATTTCTACACTGTCCATTTTTACATCAACCCGACCAAGGACACGATGGTTGGTGGTTGGATCCGACCGTGTAGAAGGCTTTAAAATATTACGTTCGGAGAAATCATTTTAGATCTACGTTATATTATACCAAATGTTACATTTATAAAAAAATACTCATTAAACATTTAAATTATGAGATTTTATGTCTCAAAATATCGCGATTCCTAAAATCTTCAAAATCTGCCAAAATCTGCCATTTTTATAATTCGTCACCATAATCTGCCAGAGTCAAAATTTAGGAGTGAAATCTGCCAAAATGGCAGAAATCTGCCACAAATGGTCACACTGATAATGGCGTCGCAAACTCTGTGCATATTGCCAGCGTCAAATAATATTTTTTCATCACTGTAGTCGTAGAAAAAAGTCAGTTAGTCGTCGGGTATCAGTCAGTCTAGTCAGTCAAATGTTCAAGTAAAGTGATGGCTACTTTACCAGAACATGTCCGATGGAATTTTGGAGGCAAGCCGAAAAAACATGTTTTCGCACTGTTATTTTATTTCACAACACTCGTGCACTGTCATTAACCTATATCGAGCAAAATGCCATCAACTTTATTCAATATAACTCAAAAATACACTAAGAAAATGAAAATAAAACAAGAGGACAACTTGTTCCTTCAGACTTCCCCTCAGACATTTGAGTCACATTTGACATTATTTTTTTATTTAGTTTTACGGCATTGAAGCCATTGAATAAGAATTCTTTCAACCATTCAATATTTACTTTTACATATTTAGAAATGTATGCGTCTGTAGCGATGAAAGAATATTAGTGAATGTGTGAAAAAATTAAAATGTGTGCGTTCTTCCTCTGTACCAGATTTGGCACAAAAATTATGTATCGAAGCGAGGCGCTATGTCGTCTCTACTGAAGGATGAGTCAGTAACTTTGATACTCTGAGGTCGTCAGGTATCAGTCAGAGTCAGTCTATTCCGTAGATTTTTTTAGGTATATATGTCGCAGTCGGATCGTATAATCCGCCGTATAACATTACAGCTAGCCGGTTCCTAAAACAGGGCCGTTCTGTATTGTGGCGGGTCCAAGTGTCGCAGTCGGATCGTATAATCCGCCGTATTACATTCCGGCTAGCTATTTCCTAAAACAGGGCGTTATTGTAATGCGACACACTCTCATTTAGCCGGATTGCAATTCAGCTAAATTAGCGAACGCTGTATTGTATGAGCTCTTCGCGTTCGTCAAAGCGGAGTAATATCGTGCCGCCCAATCGCCTATATGTAAAAGCCAAAGTAATAAACCCGGATATTATATATTATCTAGCCATTATTTATAATATCTACTCAATTTAGATAAAGTGATAATTGACAATGAATTAATCACATTAACTAGCAATTTTATATAATATCTTCCAAGGCTTGGATAATGTAATAAAAAAGTGGCTCTGTGACATTTCCGGCGCTGCGGGAAGACCACTGCGCTTGCCTTCGCAGCTTCGGCATTTTGGTCGCCTTCGGCGACCAGCCTCGGCCGCTACGGCCCTCTTGATGCCTGCGCTTTCCTACGGCGGGCGGGGAGTGGTCTCCATCCGCGCTTCCGGCTTTTTGTATACACTCTAGGGGTAGTACAGACAAGACCACGTAGATAGTGCGGTGCTCTGATTCGGTTTGGGTATTTTTCGAATATAAATAATTATAGTGAAAATGTGTTTCAGGGTGGCTACGAGGCTTCATTACAATGAAGCTAAACGTGGGCCGCCATATTGTAGAACATATCGCAATAACAATCCGGCTAATCGTGGACCCGCGACAATACAGAACGGCCCTGTTTTAGAAACCGGCTAGCTGTAATGTTATACGACGGATTATACCGTATTTTTCTGCGAAACCACTGGTCCTATAACTTCTGTTTGAAATATTTTTCTCTAAAATCTATATTTAACGCAATACATGCGAAAAACATCGAAAAATGTTTTTGTCCGTTTGACCTTGAACATCAAATTTGCGGGTATTTTGATCAGCGCGTCAAAATAAGTAAGTGTACTAAATTTCAGATCAATTGGAGGTATGTTCTAAACGGAAGTTTATCCATATATAAAAAGCCAGAGGCGCGGAGGGAGACTACTACGTTGGGGTGGAGGGAGTGGTCTTCCCGCAGCGCCAGAGATGTCACAGAGCCACTTGTTTTATTACATTATCCAAGCCTTGGAAGATATTATATAAAATTGCTAGTTAATGTGATTAATTCATTGTCAATTATCACTTTATCTAAATTCGGCAGAACGAGAGTGCGCCGCATTACAATATAGCACTGTTTTAGGAAATAGCTATCCGGAATGTAATACGGTGGAATATACAATTCGACTGCGACATATATATACGTGGTCTAGTCAGTCAAATGTTCAAGTAAAGTGATTGCTACTTTACCAGAACATGTCCGATGGAGTTTTGGAGACAAGCCGAAAAAACATGTTTTCGCACTGTTATTTTATTTCACAACACTCGTGCACTGTCATTAACCTATATCGAGCAAAATGCCAGCAACTTTATCCGATATAACTCAAAAATACACTAAGAAAATGAAAATAAAACAAGAGCACAACTTGTCCCTTCAGTTCAGACTTCCCGCCAAAACAGTTTTGACAAGAAATCGGGACATAACCTTAAGAATTTTATTCTTATGACATAACATAAAAATCGGATTATAACATAGACATAACAAACCTAGATTATATCCATCATATCATAGGATATTATTATATCAAATTATTATTTGTCGATACAAATCAACAAATAATATTTTTGTATATTTGAATAAATTAGACAAAGAAGTTTTTTGAAAGTCTCCGCAGTTTTCTAATACAGGTTTTTGGTTTCCAATTTTCCATTTTGAGTAATAAATGATTTTTGAGTTGGGCACACCGAGAACAAGTCGAGATGCGAGAACCACAGAGTACAATTTGTATTCTAGAACTTATTTTGCTAAGATGGCGCCCTCTAGTTAATGAAGTGTCAACTATCCGCGTGTCGTCCATGTTCCGAATGTGGTGTGACTTATTTTTGTTTTGTGTTAATTTTCCATGTAATAATTATAAATGTGAAAAGCTTCAACATGTGTTGCCCCATATAGTGGAACCTTGCTCCGGCTGAATGGATCCCGCCGTCGCGTGGTATCAGCCCGAGCAGGAAGGACCCGCGAAGCGCCTGTGGCTTCGGATTTGGGAAACTCAAAGTGAAATAGACAAAATGAACCTCAAAAACATTGAGAACGCTAACCCTAACGTGAATAAAGCGCCAGACTTTATCCCAATAAATGATGTGAATGGTGAAACTAGGAATAATATTTACTTCAATCCCGCGCGGAGGAAAATGAACGAAAACCGCGCATCTACGTTTAACCTGAACAAGAACCACGATGCTCTCATAGGTGAATACGGCGGGTGCCCTTGGCGGATACCCAACTATAACTACAAGCCCGGGATACTAGGGTGAGTGCGATTCGTTAATTCATGGTCGTGTGGTTGTCAGTGTATGACGGGTGCGTTTGGAAGGCGAGGAGCGATGCTGGTACGCCGTCCGCGCGCTGTCATGAGTGTCACCGTCGGCACGCATCGGCATCACCATCCGACCAGCTATGGTCAGTGTAACCTGCCTAAATATTTATCGTCAACCTCTTCATTCCCAAACTCCCTGAATATTAACGATTAAAAGATTATGTGGAAAGTAATATTTACTTAAGCTACCTCAGTAATATCAGCAAACTGAAACGCAATTATGTAGTTATTGATATCTATAAATATTTTCATAATTTTAGGTTTATGATTTCAGAACATTTTTAAGGTGTTCAACAATCACTATGTGTGTTATAATTGATGCTATTAAAATTAAATAACAATTATACCATAAGCATTATCTGATAGGTAATATAAATTGAAGGAAAATCTGTTAAGAAAAAAAAGTACTAATATTTATTTCAGCAACTTTACGTGGCAGTGGGGTCTACGCCATTTGTGAATTTACAGGGTGTAAGGTACAGATTTTTTAATCAAATCTTTTTCAGTTTATAACAATGTTTGGATCGGCTTTAGTAATCGGCAGCACGAATATCAAAGTGATTTTGGTCTTAATCGATAGGTAATGATGCCAGAATCACAACCTAGATTTGCTTTTTGCGAGGAGATGCGTAGTTTTTGAATAATCTTTATTTTAAATTTTGAGGTTAAATTCGAAATAACATGATAGAAAGAGACGGTGAATGCCAAAATATATGACGAAATATAGTGTTGTCTCTGTCGAAGTCGGATCGTATAATCAGGCGTATAACATTACATCTAGCCGGTTCCTAAAACAGGGCCTTTCTGTATTGTGGCGGGTCCACGATTAGCCGGGTTGTTATTGCGATACGTTCTACAATATGGCGGCTCACGTTTATCCTCATTGTAATGAAGCCTCGTAACGTTAACGTAAGTAACCCATCCTACTTTTGACCGCACTCGATATTGCTTAGCTATATTAACACCTATACTTCTTATGACTGCACAACATGTTGGTTAATGACCACCCATCCTACTTTTGACCGGAGGTGTCATTGAGCTATGCAATGTCCCTGAAGCACATTTTCACTATAGGTATAATTATTTATATTCGAAAAATACCCAAACCGAATCAGAGCACCCCACTATCCACGTGGTCTTGTCTGTACTACCCCTAGAGGGTATATAAAAAGCCGGAGGCGCGGAGGGAGACCACTCCCCGCCCGCTGTAGGAAAGCGCAGGCATCAAGAGAGCCGTAGCGGCGAGGCTGGTCGCCGAAGGCGACCAAAAAGCCGAAGCAAATTAACAAAATTTTGTAATAATATTTGTATGAAGCGCTCATGGCCTGGTGCTTAGCGTAGAACGCAAGGGGTCTATGTAGCTAAGCCAATCGGGCGCAGTCGGTGTGAGATGAGTGCTAATGGCAAAAAATTTTATGTGTGTTTCTGTGTTTAGGCACGTTAAGCCGTCGGTCCCAGTTGTTGTCGAACAGTCGTTAAACCTTGTCGGGGGCCTTATGGGTGTTTTGAAAACATCTGACAGCAGGTTGGCCACTAACCTGCATATCCACCAACCTGCATTGGAGCAGCAAGGTGGAGTAAGCTCCAGGCCTCCCCAGTAATGGGGAGAGACCAGTGCCCAGCAGTAAGCAAAAACAGCAAAAAGGGTCGTAGCCAAGCCCTACATATGCCTACCACAAGTCGTTTTTTTTTTTTCTGAAATCTTTTACCAAAGAAAGCCCATGTGTATGCTCTTTTCCACACATGCTTGGCCAATGTTTGACAGTCAGTAACAGTTGTCTACTAAAATTGGATGGAAAATCACACATAATTGTGACTCTAGTACAGAAACATTGTAAAGTCAAATGTTAACTAAAACATTTTACTAGAACTACGTAAACAAATTTGTAAAACAATTGTTTTTAAATGTTGAGATGTAGGAATCACCATTGTGACAAGATATTGTTTTCCTTTGACTTTTTTTTCACCAAAACTAGAAGCCAAAGATAAATTAAAAATATATACAAAATGATTATTGTGTGAGATATTTTTCTTTACTATACAAAAATTTCAACCACTAACCTTTGTTAAAAAACTTGTCATTAAAAAGATAGGGATTGTATATACAGGATCTTTATTCTTCGAGCTGTCACAAATTATGAAAATATTGAAGAAATAACTCAATGTTGTTTCTGGCTGTAGTCCTTTTTGCGACCCACTGTTGGGCTTGGGTCTCTCCCCATTATGGGTTGGTGGAGATATGAGATAGTGGCAAACCAGCTGTCACATATTTTATTTACTGCCCATAAGGCCTCCGAAAGATTACCACCATCTAAAAATGACCACTATCTAAAAATAACAACCAGGTCTGACAGCTTTTTAGCTGAAAAAATTTTAGCCACCAGTGGTAAAAAAGTATCTACAGAGTTTGTTTGGCTTTGTTGCTAAGATTGCTTGCTTTCTACTCTAGTTGTGGGCCATGCACACTTCATGTGCTATGTTTGTTTATTAAATCATAAATCTACAAGTATTAATGTCACTAACCTACATTACAAGTTAGTTTTGTATGAATCAGGCTGCACTTGTGCTCTCATTAATTTTTTGTATAATTTATTACTAGTGCTATCAGTTTCACTTGTCATAATTACTTGCTTAGGTTGATTAATTATTGATTTATTGCTTCCTTACTGAATATCCAAGTATGCAGAGGACATAATATTTTTTATTGTTTTGTGGTCTACTCGAACGTAAGGCATAAAAACTTAATAGGCTTAGCTTAGGGCTAATTTTTAAAATTATTGCTATTCTTTTCATAGCTATAAGTATTAATGCAACAGTAACAATCACAGAGCTAACATTTATTTGACAAATACTTTTATTGGGGATTGAAAATTTTTAATCTCAACTAAAGTCATCACAATCTAAGAGGCCAATATTAGTATTCCTCAAAAGATATATATTTTTATTTATAGTTACCTAAAAATTCAGATAAAAGGAAAGAAAAAATATTTAGGTATTTCATATTAAGAAAAAGAAAAAAATATATTTATTTCATATTAGCAATACAAAATATTCGCTTAATGAATGTCATTTCTTCCCGGTCATCGCTTAAGATAAGTAGAATGGATTTACTTTCTAAGGGCTGATTTTTCCATCTCCAGATAAAGTTATTACTCAGTTAATTTAATAACCATCCTAAGTCTACTATTCCAAAAAAAGAGTACTTTTTCTGTTGTTATCTAGACGCACATTTAAATGGCCAATTTTTTTTACCTACTTTAGGTTCGTTGACCGACAGATAAAAAAAGAAGTGACTAGCTAGTTTTCGCCTGCGGGTGCATTCACATGTAAATAAAGCTTATTTTTGGCGACACTGCTTTTCATCTGAAACGGAATGAGATTAAAATGCGTAGGTATATTTACGGCTGTATCTATGCTGGCTCGGCAAAGCTCCACGGACGATTTGGATTGCAAGATGAAGATGTTTGTGAATTAGCTACTATTCTTGCACCTATTAGTTAACAGAAACGATTCAAAATTTTAAATTCTTTGAGTTAGATGCGTATGAGAGCATAATATTCTGACGGCTTGTGTAGAACGCAAGCGATCTATGCAGTTAAACTAAACGGGCGCGGTCGCGTATGAGATGGGTGGCCGATAGTGGCTTAAAATTTTGTGCTTCGGTGGGCACGCTTAGCCGTCGGTCCCGGTTGTTGACGAGAGATAACAGTCGTTAAACCTTGTCGGAGGCCTTATGGGCGGTTTGAAAACATCCGACAGCGGGTTGGCCTCTAACTAGCATATTCAAAAACCCGCATTGGAGCAGCGTGCTAGAGTAAGATCCAGGCGGAGGCAATACCCATTATTGAGACCTGTGATCAGCAGTGGGACGCAAAAAGGGTTGCAGCTAAGAACTTAAAAAAAAACGTTTTTGATGCCTCTGGCAGGCATCTTTGGGACCTACGGATGCTAGCAAGTCCGTTCTGTGTCTTAAGCTCAGATGTAAATATTGATGTATGTATATGTCAAACTTTGTATCTTATAATGCCCTATGGATTTAGAAAAAAATTTCCTACAAACCTGTTTCTAACTTGGTTGGATATTCTAGTTGAATAACTTTTTTGTGTTTAGTAATGGGAAGATCCACCAAGCTTTACAGTAACATGTAAAAAAAGTCTATGAATTTTTATAAATTACAATTTGTAACCGGTTTATAATTGATTCAAGTCTGCGAGACGTACATTTTATAGAGTTAGTGTGACTTTTTATAATAAGAAAATAAATAATTAGGTAGAGAACTAAGTACTTAACGATGCCCAAAAATATATACAAAACTAAATATATACGGTCTGTTTATTATTGACGCCACTCACAAGCGAGTACCGTTGTAAAGCCAACGAAATCTAGGCAACAAAGGCGTAAGTCTAGATAGACTGGTGTGACCATGTAGGAATTGCTATCAAAACGGGACCGCTCAGAGTCGGCGCTGATTATGTTGTTTTTTCTTTATCAGTTTAATTTTAAAACTATTGAAGTAAAACCTTTTAATGTGTCACGATTAAGTTGGAAAAACCATTATATACATCGAATTTAAATGATGTGTACTTAACGTACATCTCGTATCCTTTAAAATCATTTGATGCTTTCACATAATAGGTAGGTATTTTATCAATCCTTTGTAAAATGTAATCGATAAAAGCTTACGCTAGTCTCATTGTTTTGTTTCAAACTTTGTGAACAAACAGTAACAACATTTTTTTACCACTATCACACTTTATGATGAAGGAAGAAAATATTCTTTTTCCATAGCTAATTGGTTAAAAACAGTGAAAAATAACTGATTTAAAGGAAGTTATCTTCGTAAAAATGTATTATAACGTACCTTCGTGACATAACAGATGTACTGTTTCAAAACAGTGAATGTTATTGCCCCAAGGGTTTCCTAAAAGAAGGGCAGTGTGGTCACCTTAGATTAGACCAGACGCCGGGCGACCTCGTTGTGGGAGCGGCCCGTGCGCCTGCGCACGATACCTAATATTATTTTTACTTTTAGTGCAACTATCCAACTATCTACATACATATGTGGTGCAGTTCGCCTGTTGCTAACTGTGCGCGAAAACAAGTTTACGAAATATTAATTTAGAATTAGTGATCCGGCCGTGCTTCGGGCGGTTGATTTGAGTTTATTTGTTTATATTCATCTAACCCCAGAGTTTTTTGGAATTATAAATATCCTGCAGCATCCTACAGCATCTTGAATACGAGGGTGTCCACTAAAATGCCTCTTAAAGTGCGCAAATCGGTCCGATTCCGCTTTAACCCAACAATATGATCACCAACCCACATTCCTCCGCATTAAAATACTCACTGTCCATACCTTCTGGAAAAGAACTATAGCTCACGCCTCACACCCGATACGCTGACAAATTATGCACCAGCATACACCTATGAGCCCATGGGTGTCCACTGAAAAACGCATGCCCCTAAATGTGCACAAATCAGTCCGATCTTGTCTTCTAAATCCAATAACACAAGAATTTCCTCATTTCACCAAATTTTTGGGTTTAGTTCACAACCTACTACACTGTCCAAGTGCACATTAGGTGGCTTAAGAAAATTCGCAGACAGGCATATCACACTGTTTCTTTTGCGGAAAAGCAAGTGATAAATACACACATAGTGACATAGCATATTTTCTTAGTCAGGAATGCGTTTAATATAGATATTCCTCAAACAATCTTTCGCCGTTTCTCTGATATTGAAGTTCTGAAGGTTTTCCCCCTTTCATCTTTTCTTCAGTGCATCATTTCATTCTCTAAGCTCATTCATTCTCAGCATCATTCTCTCTAAATGATGTAACCAAAAAATAACGTTAACCATGTCATAACTGCACCGTGGATAAATACATTTCTTTTTTTCCACCTACCAACAATTTCTCACCATCACCATGGGTTGACTGGGAGAGAATGTCATTAGGCATTAAGTCCGCCCATTGTTATCCTAGTTTTTTTAGGTCACAACAAAAAGAATAAATAAATAAATAAAAATTTCTATTTCATTTATCAAATTATTATCAAAATAATATGTTGCCATCATTAGCTTAATAAACCAATCGATTACTCAAGTACTTAATACAATTTGCTTTACAAGTAGCAAAATTATGACAACGATGGTAGCACCGGACATATGTGTACAAATTACCTTGGGAATGTGGTGGCAAGTGGGATTCCGCGAGTGGTCGACCTCACCACGCGGACCTTTCACCCGATTGAGATTAAATTGCTCGATCGCCACGTGCGTCCTATGAGCGGGTTCGGGGAAAACATTCGAGTGCTAGAAACTTTTGTAATAGTATTAGAACTACTATGACATAAAGATAACACAGCAGTGTTTAGAGCGGTCTCCTGTTGGATAGATTATACACTAGCATGTAACTTCAAAATAATATAAAGGTAGGTCCTGCTTGTTAAAGACCAAGCAGGTATCTTCGCAGGCTTTTCATGTCCTTTCGACAACAGTTTAAAAGCGTTTTAATAAATCTTCTATCAATCCACAAGAGGCAGGAGGAGGGGCTGATCCACTCCCGTCATTCAAAGTTTTCGGTGTGTTAGATGAATTCCATTCATCCGTTTGTCAGACTATTTGTTCTGTGTCTGGGTGTTAATTTAGGGGCCGTCCATTAATCACGTGAGGCTCAAAAGGGGGGGGAGGGGGTACGGAAAACATCACGAAACATCACGAGGGGGGAGGGGGGGTCTCGTTAGACATCACGTGTATTAATTTTATTTATTTTTTGTCAAAAATCTAGCTATTTCTGAACCGAAATTTTTAACGGCGCGAAAATTTGAACGATTTGTAGTATGACCTTGATTGACTCGCCCGCCGAGGGAGGGAGGTTCTCTGCGTAGTGCGCGAGGATGATGATGCCGAGTGGCTTGACGAAACCGAAGTTAATATGTCACAAACTTCTTTGCCAATAACAACTGCCAGTGAAGAGGAAGCTTTACCAGTTGTAACCTTAAATGAAAGTCATTTTTTAAATATTTTTTCCAGTCAAAAACAGCCTTTACATAGACTTCCAAAAAAATACACGTGATCCAGGAGGGGAGGGTGGGGGGGTGGTCCCAAACCTCACCAAATATCACCAGGGGGGAGGGGGGGGGGGTCAAAAAATGAGAAAAACGACCTCACGTGATTAATGGACGGCCCCTTATCTATTTAAATATGTATTTAGAATTATATAAGTATGTTTATTAGCTTTCTGATTACCATAGTATCACTTATCCATTCACATAATTTTGGTTCCTTTTCCTTCTCCGAAAAATATGACATCTTGTCCTCCGTGTATCCTCTAGATATAGAAAGTGTGTCTATTTCTAAAGGAAATAGGACTCTTCGTTTCATGATCAATTGAAGATAGGCACGTTAATTTATGTTCATGGTTACAGAGATAAACATAATGGTTACAGAGATAAACATAATGGTTACAGAGATATAGCTATCACTAAATCGTCATGGAAACCCATGTACCTACTTTCGGCACTTGTTCCAGTTACGCATTGCTTTGCATACATTCTTTGCATCGTTTTATTAATAGTTCCAACAGGCGCCTTGGAAACTGTTGTCTTCATGTTGTGTAGACTGCAACATTGTATCACTATTTAGACCTAATTTGTCCGCTTGAGGCGGTTGACCTTTTCCATAATAATATTATGAAATCAATCTTATATTTCTTTCCATAAACATTATCTTATGAACTTCATTATGGGAACTCATCCAATTCCCATAAAGAAATACATATAACCTGTAAAGGTGTAAATATGGTAATGAAAGAGGTGTCCCAGAACTTTATAAGTGTCGTCAAGCTTCTACTATTCTAATAAGATAAGCCACAGTTTTTAGGCTATAATTCCTTGACCTCTCACTTTTGAAAATAGATATGACCTGTGGAGTGCTTATTAGTACTGTTTGACGATCCGTGTGGCGCAATGGTTGGTAACCATGCTGGACTGCCGATCGGTGGGTCTCGGGTTCAATTTCTGTTCTCGGTCTGGGTGTTTGTGTTTCTGTCGTTGTGTGTGTCCATGACACCCACAGCACACGGTATATCTACCTTATTTTGGGGGGTATGAGTGTGAAACGTTAGTCTCCTAGAAAAACTGACCTGAGGCAGCCCCTTAGTCCTTAGAGAAAATAATGTTTAGGGTGCAATCATAATAACGTATTAATCAGTGAAATAGAAAAATAAAACTCATAACAGGCTGACGCTAATGAAGTGACAGTATTCCAGATCATAAAAATCAAATTTACTACAAGCCGTGAATATTCATACGAACGGATTTGAATGAGCGCGTTGCATCGCATTATGCAACGTTTACGTCACGCCCCGAGGCGCAATGCACCCGTAGTAAACAAACCCATAATTTATAGCGATAATGCTGCTAGCTGCTATGCTATTTACTATCTTTCAGTGATAGTGAAAATCTGGATTCAGAAAGAAAGACAGGCCAAAGTCCTTGTGTCTTTTGAGGGCTCACCCCGGACCCAAACGAATCCAATTGACCTTGACGTTTTCGGGCTATGTGGGACAAAGAGCGCAAGTTATTACCTATTTGACGGCCCGCGTGGCGCAATGGTTATCATGCCGGTGCCAATCAAGGTGCCCGGGTTTCATTCCCGGCGATACAGAAATTTGACTGATGTGTTTAAATTTCTGTACTCAGTCTGGGTGTTTGTGTTCCTGTCTTTGTATGTTTCCATGGTACCCACGACACAGCGTATTAATTACCTTACTGTGGGGCTATGAGTGTGTAACGTTTATTTATTATTTGAATCAATCCTACCTTGATTTGTTCCCAGCATTGCTTAGTGCTGTAGATCCACATTAACTGCCGCTAATAGCCTAATAGGTTCGAAATTTAATTGACTGTTAAGTTTTGGCACCATCATCATCATTTATACTCTTTTTGTGACTATGTTAGGGGAGATCACAGGAGTGAAAGGTTTTTGTAATCTGTACATTGTTTGTCATTATGATTCTCGTTTCTGGCATCCATATTTAAAAAGGTGATCTTAAACCTGTATGATGTACCTCGTGTAATTGTTGTGACGTCAATTTATAGATATCAGACGATAGAATTTTAATGAACGTTCGTCACCGGTATGTGCATGTATCATGTGAATCCGTACTTTATAACTTTTCTGCTTCAAATCTAGATTGCTTTAAATGCATGTTATATTTGCCATATATGTCTCCTAATTTTTTAGACCACTCCTCAAATTAACGAAACTATATTATACTACATCCAACCACAAACAAACTCAAATGCTATCAAAGAACCAAATATCGTGTGTTACTTTTATTTATTTACAGTAGGCAACCGTGCCTACTGTAAATATGGCTTATTATTGTGGTGCTATATTTAAACTCATATCCTATGTCCTTTCCCAAGGTCCACACTCTCTGTGTTTCAAATTTCATTAAAATTGGTTCAGTAATTTAAGCGGGAAAGCGTTACAGACAGACAGACAGAGTCACTTTCGAATTTATATTACTTTGGAAGTTTGGATTAATACTTACAGTACTTTACCATAATATATTTCTAACACTCTCATTTTCTCAGCTATGACTTTGGACTGCATCAAAAATATCTATCGTTATCATTGATCTTAGAGTACAGTATTATTAGTGTGGTAAATCGAACATTCAGTTCTTGTAAGTCATTAAAAAAATATTTAATTACTAAAGCAATAAGGTTATCATGGAGTCACGTTCTTTAGTTTTATGATAAAAATAAAACATTCTGGACTAAGCAGTAATCTAAGAAACTGACGACAAGAAAATGACGACCCGTGTGGAGCAATGGTTACCATGCCGGACTGCCGATCGGAGGGTCACGGGTTCGATTCCCGGCGAGGCAGAAATTGATATGATGAGTTTTAATTTCTGTACTTGGTCTGGGTGTTTGTGTTTCTGTCTTTGTGTGTGTCCATGGTACCCACGACACAGGGAATCCTAGTGTGGGGCTATGAGTGTGTAGCTTTTTACGAAACTTCTCTGAAATTCTGAAAGTACGTTTTAACTGATATTTTAACGGATACTTAGCGTAAGGAAAGTGAAAAAAGATCTTAGATTTTTGATATGAAACCGATGGCCAATCCGACTTAGTAACAGCCTTATATTACGCTGAAAATATTTCACTCCCAACATTTTTATGGGCCCTGTGTAAGCCTGTGAGACTCGTAAAAAGACACATTTTAGCCGAACTCCATTACGCAGCCGGGTCAACGACTACTTAACCGGCCTATGTCTAGACTTCACGTATTCCGTACTGATAAGTATCTCTGGATGTATTCCCCTCTTCGCATACTGTGTCTGGATTTATTGCAGCCTATGAACAAAATTAGCTGTAGGAGATAAATTTGGACTGGAGTTCTAAGAGCCTCAATTCAATCTCTTGGAGTTTTAAGCAAGCCCAAAAGTTCTGTAGCTCGATAAAACGTAAAAAAAATCACTATAAAGAAGTAAAAACGATGGATGAAATGGATAGACGCATACTTGCATGACTTCGTAACGAGTTGTCATTTCAAAGACCTAGTTTAATAATGTATGCTTAACACTAGAGTTAGTGTGCAAAGATTTCGTTGCGTAGATTTAAACTTAACTTCTAAATTTTTTTGATGAACTTCATTCGTCACGCAGGCTACACGAGGAGATCGAGCATTTCTACATCTACATGTCGCCGACGGAGACAGAGCATCTGGTGCGCACGACCGTGGTCAACAGGATCCGCGGCGCGATCCTGGCGCTGTGGCCGCAGGCGCGCGTCGAGGTGTTCGGCTCCTTCCGCACCGGCCTCTACCTGCCCACCAGCGACATCGACCTCGTTGTTATTGGTAAGTTCTTATCAAGTTATCGGACTCATTATCTGCCCTCTGAGTTGGGTTTCAGCTGGGCTTAGCGGCAAGGATGTCTTTGCTATTTTGTATACATTTATTAAATCGAGTCACACGATCCATAAAATTTCGGCACTTAAAAGAAAACCGAAGTTTCATTTAAGAGCTTACAATCGAGTTATAAGTTTTGTTCTTAAAATTTCGTAAAAACTGATATTGTTATATCACTAAGCGAGATGACTACTAATGTGTAGAGAGTGTACGTTTGTAATGTATCCAACATATATACTTGGTGTTTTCTTTCATGGTTAACCACAGCCTTGGCGCCTCCCTAGCGCTAGGATCTCGGACGGAGGACGGAGCTTTTACATGTTCATTTATATCCTTGACTTACTCTCCTTTCTTGTTGGAACCCTTGACTATTGCAGATACTACCACCTGTGTCCATGCCGCATGGGCTGTTAATAAAATTTGGTAATGTAAATTCACTCGATTGTGTTTGTCGCATAATCTACAAAATTTACTACGTGCTTCCCATCTCAATAGCTTCCCCAACCGCGCTGAGTACGCAAGATCGGACACGGTGAAAGGAAGAGCGTCGTCCGACCGCCGTCTGACGAATACTAATCTTGCGTCGTCATCCATACGCGATTCTGCGTCTGGTTTTTATTTATTTTTTATTTTACAGACATTTGTGTTTTTTTGTTACTTAGATTGTTTCATGATTTCATGGGAGCAGACTCATTGTAGACATACAAGGAGCTTTTAGGCTTCTTTTTGTCATCCTCATTTTTCTTATCCACTCGATGGACTGCGTCTCATAATCTGCAAAATTTGTCGTGTTCCCTATAGTATAACAGTAAGGGCTTTCTTGTATTTCTTTGTTAGATTGCTTCTAATCCCAGGCCCCGCTGAGCACGCAAGATCGGACACGCTGAAAGAAAGAGCGTTGTCCGACCGCCGCCTGACGGGAATACTAATCTCGCCTCGTCATCCCAACGCGATGCTGCGTCATTTTGTGTGCCCGAACTATTGATTGACTCCCCTATAACCATTTCTATAAGAGCTTTCATGTTCTTATATTAAAGGCGTTTGCTTAGCCTGAGATAACGTTTTATTTACTAGCTTTTCTAGTTTTTATTTTATCTTGAAATCATCAATTTGAACTACATTATTGAAGTTATACTTCTTTTGGCGCGATTAGGAAAAAATGATGAGAGTTAATTTTTAACGATGCGCGCGCACACCGTCACTAAAAAGCCACAGTCTGAAGTTAGTTGCTATTCAAACCGATAACTATGTTCAAGTTGTTGTCAGTACAATTAAACAGTGTGAATAAATAAAAAATATATCGGTGTTTTTATTAAATAAATTCTTCAGATGTATACATGAGAGAAATCAGATTCTTTAAAAACTCTATTTTTTTTCGCTTTATTATATTTTTGGGACCTCAAAGTGCTTTCAATATTCTCATAGTAATCTTATCGACTTTCATTTAAATCCGAATTTAAGATCATATTATTTGAATAAAATTATTTCTAATCAGAATACCTTTATAATTACCGTGTACCGTATCGCCGTATCGTACGAGTGTGTTATTTTTATTTCTACAATGTCATAGGTTCTACCGGTGCTACGATAATTTTGCTAGTAGTGTTTGTTTGGTTCACTATCGTCACGGCTACTGAGTACGTCCTATTAACTTGATAAAGCCTTCCTATCAAATATGTGATAACAAACCATGACACGGTCTCATATAGATAAGTACAAATAAGGAAATCGGGAGAATTGTGTATAAGAGCTCCAGGTTAAATTATCTTAAGTGATTGAATATACCTTCTCTATGAATTTAATATATTATGCAATCTTTATCAATCTCTGTTTATCTATACTTCCTGTTACAACCTGTGTTATCACCATCATACTCTTATCCTTAAGACGATACGAAGATCCCGTTTACTGCAAGAAAATTTAGTACGCAGCATGACAACATATTGATGTGTCATTCCAAATATCTATTTTAAGTTTTCTGTCTTGTTTTTTCATTATTAGTACATTTCTCTATTGATTTTCTGAAGATTCTACAAATGGTGAAAATTCTAATTCTTGTCCTAAAACATTATGTACGACTATTGTAACTGTTTCAATCATTTTTATCATCACCACTTTTTCTGGTGAACACATCTACTCTCACGAGGCCTTAGTTTAGTAGGCAAAGAGCTAGTTGTTAGCTACTTATCTCCTGTCATTTCCAACAAAGCTGGTAATCGTTTATGTGCAAGCGTGCTCTCAAATGTTTCGTTCGTAATTTTCGCTTTGCGTTTTTCTCTCAAATAATTAAACTAGCCGCTCTAAATCTAAAACAGTTGACAGGCGCATACAAAGTAGGCTCGTTGATACACGGGCGAATAGTGCTATATTTCCAAAGCTTCCATAATCGAGCATCACTATCAGTCAGTGCTATCTAGACCTAGTGATCCGGTGAGCGATTAAGGGGCAACCGAAATAGAGCGACAGATAAGCGCCGCTGTAGCAACAGTAACTTGACCTTGGGAGCTAACGTGTACATGCTCTGTATGTGTTGCAACAAGCATGTGATTTTGTAGGAATGCCGTAGGTGTAACCGATTGTTTACATACAAGACGTGAGACGAGATGTGTTTTTTACTATCCTGTTCCGTTTTTGGGAAATTATAAATAGTTATGTAATATATCGGTTTCCGTCACGATGGTCAAAAGTATTTAGTGTTGTTTTTTTCTTTGAATAGCAGACGAGCATGTATTTCACATGGTGCTAGTGGTCTCCTCTTTCCAGAGGTATCTGTGTACACCCAATCTCGAGCAACCCTATTGTGTCTCAGTCAACACAATACAAACAGGAGAGTCTTGTTTAAGCACTATTTGCGACGGTCGCCTTATGTAAGTGTGACCACACAATTCCTCTACATACAATAAAATTTCCGGAATCACCAGAAGATGGTGTTAGTTGTTACTTTCTCAATTGCACCATCATGCTTGTTTAACTTTTGCCATCCATCCCTTCATTTAGAAGTCCACTGCAGGACATCGGCCTTCCCTAATATTCGCCACTTGGTTCGGTACTGCGCCCCTCTCAATCCAATAACTTCCCGCTGTATTCCTCACGATTTACCGTATATTGTATTGAAGTTCATGTTTGTGCTATAATTTGTTTTGACATAATTTTAGTTGCTCTTGATTCGGTTAATAAATGAGTTAGGTTTTGTGCAAATATAAATCTTTGTCTTTGTTTTATCACTTTACATATTACTGTTATGTTTATCATTCTGGATTACAGACGATTTAAATTAGAACCTATGTTCAATACATGTCGATATCAGATGATTTATCGTGTTCAGAATGTTCAGATTGGACGTAGAGATCTAGTTCACAGCCAAAATACAGATACGAATGCGGTCGTATGGTACTCGGGCACGACCTTGGCGTGGTTGGGTATCCTTAGCACGCATATTGCAGGGTTGTCACGCAGATTAAACCATACAGTTAAACCATTCGGTAAAGATTCATTAGTGACGTAATGCAGTTTATTTATTTGGCTGCAACAACTTTTGCGTCCCACCCGTGCTATCTTCTTAGTTAAGGAGGCCTGAAGCTTAATCCACCGCACTGCTCCAAGTTCCAATGGTATTTGGATTTAAGTCTCATCAAGTTTTCTGCTATTTTTTATTTATTTATTAAAAAACACTTATTAAGTAACATTACAGGACCTTGTCTAATGCGTTGCTTGACATTTCATTCAATATCGTCAAGTTCACAATTTCAATAATCGTTAATTTAATAATAACTAGCTGTGCCCGCGACGTCGTCCGCGTGTATAAAGACTTTTATAAAATGGATTGATTAAAAATTAAAGATTATTTATTTGCATTGAATAAGTAGTAGGTAGATTATTCTTACATTTATAGTGAAATCACTTATAATACAATGTTCATATGTTCAGAAGAAACCTAATGTATTTTTTCTAAATCCTTCAAACCTAAAACAGTAAGGAATGCTTACTGTACTGATCTTACTATCCACTTTTCTCACGTTTCGCTTTTCTCGCGCAATCAGATTCTCTTTACAAATATGTACCTCGTTTATTAAAGTTAAGAGATACTGCTGTGCCCGTGGCTTCATCTATGTTAAAAATAGTATCTTTAGTAAATTGGGTGAATTTATACTGCAAAGAATGTATAGACTCATTCTATATACATAGCTATAACCTACTGCAGAAAAGAGATGTACTATACAGTACTTGTAGTTGGGAGATAAAATTTCTAAACATACACGTGCTTAGGATTAAACAATCGGAAAAATAATTGTAAGGTCAATTAATAAACTATAGGTTTAAAACTTGCGGACAGCAGTTTGGTCATAAGTCATAACTCATATAACATTGTGAAAACTAAAGCAGAAGGCAGGGTCTCTACACAGTGTGCTATCTGTATTTGGAAATAAAGAATATTTTTATAAAGAATCCTTAATATCTCCATCAATCAACGTGTGTGGATGAGCCCTCAGCCCGTACGCCATAAAGAGACGCAAAAAATGAGTTATCATTGGTCCAATTAACAATGTTCAGCATCATACGTATACCTACCCAACAATGGGACAACCCGCGTGGCGCAATGTTTACCATGCCGGACTGCTAATCAAACTGTCCCGGGTTAAAATCCGGGCGAAGCAGAAAATATTTCAATGATGAGTTTAAACTGTTCTCGGTCTGGGTGGTTGAGTTTCTGTCTCTATGTGTGTTCATGGCACCCACGACACAGGGTATATCTACCCTAATGTGAGGCTATACGTGTGAAATGTTATTTTTTAATTTTTTTACACTATGTACTTTATTTTATTAGACTTAAGGCTTTTATTTGAAATTATCTCCATCGATTCACTTTGGAGAAGAAATGAATATTGCTCAGTAACGCCATCTACCGTATGACATGTAAATTTGTGGTTGATAAATCGAATGTCATATTACCAAATAGGTAGATATTGAGATTAACAGTTGGTTCACTAAAAGTTTAACTATTCGTCACCTAGATGTCTGCAGTAGTCTCGTTTTGTTAAGGCTTTGTACATTCTGTATGAAGGTTTAGATTCCGTATCTTACAACCTTAATGCTGGATGCATTGAGATTGTAAGATTTGGATTTCGGTTCATCGGAGCTTGAGGCCTCCTCAATATTGGGAGAGCTCCATGCTCAGCAGTGGAATGCTAAAAAGGTTGCAGCTTGATATAATGTAGCGATAATAATCGTTTCATCTGCAGCCTGTTCATAATCTTCCACCCCAAAAGAAGACTAATAAGCTGAGCAACTAACTCAATGGAGCCTTTGATGTAAGGTTCGGCGGCAGTAAGGCTCGTGATGCGCTTATTAGGTACCTACCTATAGTCTAGCCATACTCGGCCAACGAAAGAAAATACGGTAAGCTGATCTAAGTATATTTAATATAGTCGACGATATTAGTGAGAGTTCAAAATAATTTTACTTAAATTTAAACTTTTATTTATGGTTTTGAATGGGCTGTTACCGAAACTTTCATACAAATTCCACAAAGTGCCTTTTAAGTTTATGTCGCGTATTGTGTAAATGAACATAACTTTTTTGTTTATCACCCGATTGATATGAAATACACACTAATGTTACGGAAATTCATTCAACAATATATCAGTAAACACATCATTCAAAGAAGGGAAAAGAATTTGAGAATTAAGTTAAGGTTAATTATTGTACGCTTGAGATACCAACTTTCGAATCCATTTTATTTGCTATTGAGGGGTAGTTTTGAAAAAAGCTTAAATAGAATTCTTACTATGTTAGTAAAGATTACAAATACAAAATTATAAGTAAAATACTCTGCACAAAAACATTCTGTACATCAAGTCTCGACACTCAATTTTCAAAGAGTTTCAAAGAAAATTGACATTTAAAGCGTGAATTTCCGGAAATGCTGAAACACGTATTCTTTTATTTTGGTTAGAAAATATTTATACCAAATTTCAAGAAAATCTATTGAAATAATCCAAGTTTTCCATACAAATTTTCATCGCTCATTTCACACCCTTAAAGGGTGATTTTTAAAATTATCTATAGCCTAAATGTTAGCAAGGACCAATATATATAAAACAAAAAAAGTTTCATCACAATCCGTCCAGTAGTTTTTGCGTGAAAAGCTAACAACAGACAGACAGACAGACAGACAGACAATAATTTCAAAACTTATATTTTTAGCTTCTGTTACTTATAAAAAGACCCCTAGAAGTATTTTTTTTAATTTATATGCAATGTACAGAATTGACCCTGCTTACAGTTTTATTATATGTGTAGATTTTGTTTTAATCTTCAACGCAAGAATTCTTCAAATGTTATAGCGCGAAAGTTTATAAGATATAAGTTTGTTATTCTGTTATAAAACCATTATTTAAGTTAATGAATTTTGATGAACGTTAGCAGCAACTTTCTATTGCAATGTGACTGCTAGCATAAGTAAAGTTTTGATTGTGTTTTTTTTATTTAATTTTACAAAGTACTATTGATCTATCTGCAAGCTGAAGTAGCAATGGGCAGGCCATATAGTTAGGAGGACCGACAACCGATGGGGAAGAAAGGTCCTTGAATGGAGACCACGTCTCGGCAAAAGGAGTACAGGCCGCCCTCCAACCAGGTGGACTGACGACCTGAAGAAGACAGCGGGTAGTCGCTGGATGCAGAAGGCCCACGACCGGGAGGAGTGGCGAACGTTAGGGGAGGTCTATGTCCAGCAGTGGACAGTAAAAGGCTGATGGATGGATGGATTGATCTATGAACTTTAAAGACATTAAAACTCAGTAAAACTCAGTAAATAGCAGTTTCACCTGTATTTCTGCTATTCCTAGGGAACAGTATATTTTTCTGGGTTAATTGTTTTACCTTTTCCGTACCCGTATCGTAGTGATTATCAGTGGCTTGATCAACGGGTCAAAGCCCTACAAAGTTACGGATGGATTTTATTAATGTTGTCAATCAACTATTATTACATTTAACTTGATGATGAAATAGTTCTTTACTTCATTAGCTGCTTCTTTATACATATTATGCTGCAACTAACGCATTAATTAAAATAGCTTTAATCTAAACTCCTCAGACGACGAATAGAAAAGCAGTAATTTGTTCTACGACCATCGAAGTAATTTTTATTCGAGGCATTATTAAAACATAATGTCCACTACAGGTATGCCCACGTCGTGAATATATTATAGGAGAGTCCAAGACTATAAATGTGTTTTCATTATTAAAAATCTTATCAAGTTACAATGTTTTTATGCTATCGTAAATAAAAGCTTCTAAAAAATAAAAATATGTCAGTGTCAAGCGCAGTAGAAACTTATGGCTGCAACCCTTTTGCCTCCTAGTGCTGGGCACACGCTCCCCATTATTATTAGGGTGGCCAGGACCTTACTCAACCACGCTGATCTTGTGCGGGTTGGTGGAGAGATACTTGTATTGAATTGAAATAGTAATAGACGTTTATTGGGTTATTATTATCAATCAATTTTCCGCCGAATCAACAAAATAAGTAAAAAAAATTTTCGTAGGCTATAATGCTGCAACCTTTTTTGCGTCCCACTGCTGGGCACAGGTCTCCATTATTGAGAAGGCCTAGAGTTTACTTTCCACTACTTTGCTCCAAGCATAGAGGGACTAGAAATACATAGTTGTAGGCACTCAGCAGCCTGCAAGGCTTGTGTCTCATCCGACGCACTCTAGTAAATCCAATAATCCCCTCCCGGACTATCAACCTATTAGCACGTGTTCACGGGTGTGAGTGAACATCCAAGCATCCGAGCAGGTTGTCAACATTTACAACTAAGTTCTGTTTGAATGATTGAATGAACGTTTCCTTCGCGACAATGGTGTAAGTGTATTGTTCAGTCGGCACGAGTTACGGGTCATAGAACTGTAGGTGAATCTTCCTTAACTACCAAATCAATTGAGATACTTTTAATGAGCTGTCAAAATGTAAAATCTTCATACGTTTTGTACGAGAAAATGGTTTGTGACGTTAAAAAGAATTAAAAACAAAATGATATGCCAATTTAAGACCGCTTTCGGTTAAAAGACACCGCGAAAAAACAGGCGAGCTTCACGCAAGTTGAAATAAACAAAACATGAATGAAACGACCCGACAAAAAATTAAAGGTTAACAGTCTGTTTTATACCTTACTTAATTAAATTATGCCGCGACGCTGACCCACTTGGCTTTGTGTGAATATTACGATCCCCTTGCTGTGCCCCGCGGTTTATTACAGTGAAGTAAATATTAGGAGAGTTTCGTGGAGATCCGATACAAACTTTCAACCTCTATTTTTCTTCATCTCGGTATTAACAATATGACCTATGGTATCCCCTTCCTGATCGAGAGTTGACTGAGTGGGAGCGCAAACCGTCAAGCCAACGGCCCCAGGTCGGCGGCATGTGCTCTGCGACGCACTCCGTCGTGAGCTCCTGAATGTTTAGAGACAGTTACATCGCTTTTTGAAATGATCCTTTTTGGAGCATTGCATATGTAGTACACTGGTGCAAGTTGCTAGTTATAGCGGCCGCCCGCGACTTTGTCCGCGTGGACTGACTTTGGTATTAATCATAGCATGATGTTATATAGCCTAAAGCCTTCCTCGATAAATGGACTATCCAACACAAAAACAATTTTTAATATATTCAATATATATTACATAGTATAGATTGCAGATGAATAAATGCAGGCACAATGCACTTGGCACTATTTCTAATGCTGACTCATTTATGGTTCAGGTCATATGGAAACAACTCGAGGGTTCGCCGTGGTGGAGATGTCGGTTAGTTACGAAACTGCTGTCGGATGTTTTCAAATATCCCATAAGGCTTCCAACAAGGTTTAACGACTGCTATCTATCGATAACAACCGGGGCTTACAGTTTAACGTGCCCTCCGAAGCATGGAAACGCGCATGATATTTTGGCCACTAGCCATAGGTCTCCCATCTTACATCTGACCGCATCCGTTAGCCTTAGCTGCGTAGATCGTTTGCATTCTACGCCAGCCGCTGGGCAATACACGCTTCAGATAAATTATATTAGTAGCAGATTTTAACTAATTTCGGGCCGATTTTTCAGCCCAGAGATAAAGTGTTTAGTCAGTTAATATTATTGATATCCTTTTCGTGTGTATACATACACACGTCAAATAAAGGTTGAGATAATTTAAAGACTGAGACTTTTCGAAGAAATGCCAAGGGTAAGGTACCTGAAGTTTTACGAGGAATAATTGTTACTTTGGGGGAAGAAGGGACAATCTACGAGAGAAATAGCACGCAGAGTGGCTGTAGCCCAATCCTGTGTCGTGAACACGTTACGGAGGTATCGCGGCGTGGATAACTTTACTGATCAACCTCGCAGTGGTCGGCCAACTGTTCTTACTGTGGCTCAGAAGCGTTACATCAGATTGCTGACTGCCCGAGACCCAACGACAATGCCACTAAAATAAGAGTTGAGTTGCGGGTTGCTACTGGACTAGAAATTAGCACTCAGACCTTCAGGAATTGCTGACACCAGCACCCCTGAACTCACAGCAACGACAGCGACGCAGATGGGCAGACTCTGCCAAAATGAAGAAGATGACGAGTCTTATAAGGGTTTTTTTTCATATCGTACGGAACTCTAAAACTGAGTCACCAAAAGAATTAAATTGCGCGTTTCGGTCGGTCACTCATCAAGTCATCACTAACATCCAATAGGCCGACTGTTGTTTGTCTCGCAGTTCGTCTATTTATACCGCACCTGACACTCGCACGCTACACGGCCTCGCAGGCCTGTGATCTCTAATACGAGTGAGTGCAACAACTAGCATTTGCGCATTTCGATCGTAATGTAGGCCACTTTAAGTCGACGGTCCCAGCTAAACCTTGACGGAGGCCATGTTCGTTTCAAAATAACGACAACGGGTTAAACAGTACTCTGTATCTAAACCATCACTGAAGCAGAATAATAGAGTAAGCTTTCGAGTTTCTCTCCCATGATTGTGGAGGCCTGGGTGCCCAACAGTAGGACACAAAAATGGTTGCAAATTATAATTTTATTTATACAGCCCCAGCATTACCTCTAGCATAGTTCGACCCACCACGGCCACCGTATCTTCCGTGAATTGCTTCCTGTGTTATGGTGCGGTTGTGTTTACAGGTTTCCGGAGTAGCATCCGGAGTAGAGGATAAGACTCTAAGCTTAGGGTTACCAGTATAAAAACTCAACAAACAGGAGATTTAACACAATGCAACTTATTTAATAACCCGATACTTCTCACGCTGTCTGAGAAATTTTCATTGAAGGATCGATGCAGCTGCATTCATTGGTCCTATTCATTTGACCATGGCTTCTCATTAAATTAATGCGATTCAGATCACTCCATTCATACCGTAAGTTTCGTACGAGACTTACCAGCTATGTTATTCGAGTAACGAAAACAATGGACGGAATGACTGATGAATGAGGAAATGGACATTATCGTAATGACCCAGTCGCTGGAATGAGTGAATTCAGAAATCTATCCTTGTCAAGGGCGTATTTGGTGGAATGGTTACGTTGGAATCTGTTCTGTTTTCGCCAAGACAAGTATTTATTGACAAAGGAAAATACACATTTTTAGATTGATCAAGGTGGTAGAACTTTTAAGGTTCGCCCGGGGAAGTACCACCGCTGCACCTCCTTCTACCGTGAAGCAATTCAATTGCGTTTCGGCGGATAGATGCAGTTGCAGGCCAGACTCACATAAAGTGACCATCAGCCTTACGAGTAGCAGCAACTGCATACGACCTCAGACAAGACTCAGATTTGTTTTAAGTTTTGTGTAGATGTACATTAGCTGCAGCTTAGCACCACGTGGCCTGCAGGCTCGACTGCTATCTCGCTCAAATAATAAAGAAAGATAATTTATGATTGCTGCCGACATTCACATAACGCACCCCTCAGTCTGAGGAGTGGGAAAGGGACCGCAACAACATATCTGATGCAGATGGTTCACAGGTGATAACTTCTGTAACCCATTATGTAATACACATGTACACAAACAGCTGAATGAAATAACAGTTGAATGAGGAAACGGACATTATCGTAATGACTCATTCGTTGGTTTAAATGAATTCAGAAATCTATTGCGTCCTTCTGAATGTCGTGCAAGTAATTTAAATGTTTGTAGATTGTCGTAAGCAAAATGTTTTCGTGTGCCAGATTTTAATCTAGCTATTTTTTATATGAAGAGCAATTTGCAGGTGAAGTTGTGTTAAGTGATCATTGCAGGTCAATTACATTCAAATTCCAATCGAAAGTCATTAGTGAGGCTAATGGTTGCCTCATTTAGATGATGATCGGCCTAACTATCTGACATACTTCTCCATTAAAACAGGTTGCATCCCTTTAAACGTTCCGACTAAACTACTGGTTCGTATTGAAATAATGTTTTTGTGTTGAATTGTCCATTTATTGGGGAAGGCTATAGGCTAATAACATTATGCTATGACTAATACCAAAGTCCACTTGGCTAAGTCGCTGGCGGCCGCTAGTACGGGATATGTGACAGGGTCCTCTATAACGACAAACACTGTCGACGCATCGACGACAGGCGTAAAGCGGTTAACTGTCGATTTAAATAGATTTAAGTCCGGCATTACCGCTCTGCAGTCCTTGTAACGAAGAAGGATCTTCTATGGATTTCCACGTAAAATCGGTGAGGTTTTACTGTAAAGAAAAGACATTAGTCTTTTTTCTTCCATGAGTAGATGTCATTGTCAGATTGAAAGACCGTGTGTTCTCTGTCCTTGTCCTCTAATACTTTAGAGTGTGTCTGTTCTAGCTTGATTATGTACTTTATGATCCTTCATGAACTCCTGCTCAAGCGGCGTACGGTTTAGATATTCATGAGAAGCAGTCACAACTTTACACCACTTTGCTTCTAATAGTTTTCTGCTCCATTTTATTAAATAAAACACCTACAACGAGTCGCCGTCCCACTAATTCCGCAGACATTTTCGTCAAGATATAATGGCTCAAGTGATTTATGTTCCGTGTCTAGGCCATTCATACCGGGCGGCGTGTCGGCCATCTCGATTATAAAAATGGAACGATTGAACGAACTGAAGAATGAGGAAGTAAGCAATAGAGCACTGACTCATTCTCGTGAATGGAAATATTTGTCACTGGTTACGTTCATTCATTTCCTTTTTTTTCCTTATTTTAAACTAGCTGTGCCCCGCGGATTTACTCGCGTTAAGAAGGTATCAATATCATGAAGCGAACATAATGTGAAGACGTCTTAGGTTTTAATTATTTGATTAAAATTTACTTTGAAAATTAGAAGCGCGTATAGGTTGGAGTTTTTTGTACCTATAACCAAGATGATCTATGCTACGCGCGGTCGGGAATTGGATGGTGATGGATGATCGCTAAGGGAATTTCCATGCACGTTGTACTGTCGTAAAAATTTAGTAGCAGAGGATTTTTTTATTTGAATGGAGTAGCAAACGAGGATGCTTGCCAAGTGGTGTAAAGTGGTCACTGAAGCCCATGGACATGGTCACACGACCTCAAGCAAGCCTAAGTCTTGCATGTGGTCGTATGCAGTAGCGCTGCTACTCCGAAGGCTGATGGTCACCGTCCTTCCCCATAAAATTTTTTGAGGATGACTTTACTTCACTTGATCTGAATGGTGGCTGACATACAATAACTGGTACCCTCGTTGTTGCAGGTCAATGGGAAAAGCTGCCACTGTGGACGCTGGAGCGCGAGCTGGTGGTGCAGGACATCGCGGAGAAGGAGAGCATCAAGGTCCTGGAGAAGGCCACCGTGCCCATCGTCAAGATGACCGACAAGTACTCCGATGTTAAGGTTTGTCACCACTCTAATAAATAAATAAATATAAGTTTTTGCGAGACGTTTGGCAAATGGCAAGATGTGAAGTATCTAAATTATTTTGCATGTATAATATGCTTAAAGGGAGTACCTAGCTTAGAAAGGAAATAAATATGGGCCTATCAATACCAAAAAGTGGAATTGTTGTCGTTATATCCCTTGTACGTTTTTTCCCTTTCGCACGCTTAAAAAACTGGCTTGAAGGATTTTGAATATCTCCATTCTATGAAGTATCTAAATTATTCCAAAAGTTCTAAGGATTTTTTTAATCCACTGAAATTAATCTTTAATCCACTAATTCTTAAAGATAAACTCCACCAGGTCCTAATATTTCTGAAATCAGCACATGAACATTTTAATTTTTCATATTTCTTGAATTGAGAATACTACCTAAATCCCAAATGCAGTACAGATTTTATGTTTAGTTAAAATGTTTATTTTATTTTTTTGTCTTTTTCGTTCTTGTTTTGCCTTCCTTTGTATTTTATACATGCTGGTTTATATCATATGTGTGTTTTATTAGGCCAGTCATTATCGACACAAAAAAAGGCAAACATCGCAAACGCGCATGTATCTACGATTCTTTTATATGTTGTTAGGTCCCTTATGAGTAGTCTATACCAAAAATTGCAACCCTGAAAACCTTGTGCTGCCACCATGATGCTCGAAAAGCTGCTAAGTTCTGTCTCTTGTTTCAGTTTTTTGAAAAATGTACCTTAAGGAAGCGTTTTTCAGATATACTTGTTATATATTTTATCAAGCTAACTAAATTTACTACAATTTAAGCCCAACATGAGCTCTCTAGGTCTATTAGTTGCGGAGGTAGAGCTAGTCAAAGATGAGCATTTTTTCCAAAACGTGGAAAATAGTCGGTAGGGTTAATGTTTGTCAAGACATTTGTAGGCTAAACTAATGGTCCTAGAGTATAGTATATATTTCAAAAAAACTGAAACAAGAGGCAGAATTTCGAAGTTTTTCGAGCACCATGGTGGCAGCACAAGGTTTTCAGGGTTGCAATTTTTGGTATAGACTACTCTAAGGGGACCTAACAACATATAAAAGAATCGTAGATACATGCGCGTTTGCGATGTTTGATGTCGATAATGACTGGCCTATATGTACAGCGAATAAATAGGTTTTCTTTCTTTCTTTCTTTCTTTTTAAAAGTGCAGTTATATTTGGAGTTGGTCACATCTCAAAGCCTAACCAGACAGTAGCCATTATATTTGACTCAGTACTACGTTCAATTTAACAAGGTAGTGAATGACAACGGCACGAATGTGCCAATTTGTGAGGCATGTTGAGTCATTGCTATGATATCTCAAGCAACATTAAGTGGAAAAGACCTAATTTATTTTATTTTTCTGTTCTTAGTCTAATTGCTTGTTTAGATTTTTTATGTGTGTCCATGGTACCCTCGACAGGAAATCATAAAGTCGAGCTACGAACAAATACATAAAACTATTCAGAATGCCTATACTTTATGTAAATAGAGATCTGTTTTACGATGTCGATGGTATTTTATATTTTCATGATCCCAACTCATCAGCTAGGTTCTTAGAGCATCAAAGTTACTGACTCACCCTTCAGGAGAGACGGCATAGCGCCTCGCTTCGATACATAATTTTTGTGCCAAATCTGGTGCGGGGAAGGAACGCACACATCTTAATTTTGTCTGTAGTTGCTGTTTGTAGTTGTTTTGATTTGTGAATGTACAAATATTCTTTCATCGCTACAGACGCATACATTTCTAAATATGTCGATTTCAAATAACAACGTCATTTTCTATGCATCGTCAACACTGACACCGACACACACAGACACACTAGTTGTATAACTAGAAGGCACATTGTGCATGCACGTTGGGACGAGGGGTTCGCCCGTAAAGGCCACTCCTCTGACGGGTGTCATACCTGTCATACTTTGATGCTTTAAAGCTAGGTTCAAATAACTTCCATCAATGGAGGTTGTATTACCTCCTATCCACGCCTCGTCGAACACGCTAATTCACGTCTGGTTCGCTCGGCTTGAAACTTTTATACTTCGCGAGCCTAACGAGAACATTTTGTGTTTTCTGCGGGTGCCTGCATACTCATTAAAATTGTTTGTCCATATCCGTGGCTGTTTTAAATTTGACTTTTAACTAAATTTATTTTTATTTGAGAAATTTTTGAAACATTTACTGGACGTTTTAGAATTTAATTGTTGAACATTTTAAGTTTTTAATTACTTGCTAGATACCTCAACTATAAAAGTTTATTCAAAAATTAATCGAACATAATAATATTATTATCACAAAAGTCGTGTAGTTCAACTGGATAAGTTTTACCTAGTTTTATCCACCAATGATTCAGCATTCGTGCACATTCGTCTCTATGTGCGTTACCTAGAAGTTGTCATTCATACATCACTTACTGTAGTTCCAAGCAGATTACTGTATTTACCATATTTTCATTAAATCGAGCTAAACTGTCTATTTGACTGTTTGACAGCTTCTTAGGTAACTCCCAATGAGATAACGTCCACGTTTATAGATACCCCAAAACTTACTTAAATTGTTGGATCAGGAAACCAGGATTTGTGAGATAAAAGGGCCTATATTAGCCTTGAGGTGAGTTGTTCTCTTTGGATATGCGTGGCTATCAGCCACACACATATGAATTTATTCTTTTCGTTGTTTCACATAGAAAATGGACTTTAAGTACAGTAAATGTATCATGTGTTGTGTTGCAGGTGGACATCTCGTTCAACATGAGCAGCGGAGTGAAGAGCGCGGAGCTCATCAAGCACTTTAAGGTCAGTGCTCGCGAATATTGCCTATATATTCGTATTTATAACCTACGTCTATCTGTATGGATTCAATTACCAGCCGGCTCGACTCCCGTACATGGTTGCCCCCAAAATATGTATTTTTTAAATCGTCCTCTATTTGCCTTTTAAAATTTATGTAACAAATTTTTTTTTTCATATTTACTGTTGGACCAGTACGCTAAATATATTGCAGGTACCTATGCAATTAGGCTTGCTTCAAAATTGACGGATTTATTAAAAAATAACAATCGCTATTCAATTCCCATCACCAACCAGAATTTGACTGGCATATGGCTTGAATGCCCTGTGCGATGCTGAAGTTAATACCTATCATGTCAATAAATTTATTTTGTACGTATGTACCTATAGATAATTCTTACTAGTTCTGGCTAGATATAAACCTTTTCAGCCTTTCTCCGGTGCAGACTTTGTAACCAAGGTCTTCCCGTTGCCTTCTACAGCATCAGCTTAGCAGGTCACCATGTAGAAACATTTCAACCATGACCTGCCTGACCTATAAAACTACTAACCATATTTTACCATTAACCATCACTCGTTAACGTGAAATTTCCCTAAAAGTTTATTTACCTACAAGTGATAGTTGAACCGCAGGAAATTACGAAAAACAAATTTGTATAAAAATTTAGGATATTACCCATTTTTCGATAGCGAGACCTTGACTCGTACACTTGTATAAATATCGCGCTTACATCATTTTGTCTTCAAGCATTGGCTTATGACCTTAAAGCATCAAGGTATGACAGGTATGACACCCGTCAGAGGAGTGGCCTTTACGGGCGAACCCCTCGTCCCAACGTGCATGCACAATGTGCCTTCTAGTTATGCAACTAGTGTGTGTGTGTGTCGGTGTCAGTGTTGACGATGCATAGAAAATGACTTTGTTAATTGAAATTGACATATTTAGAAATGTATGCGTCTGTAGCGATGAAAGAATATTTGTGAATGTGTGACAAAATTAAAATGTGTGCGTTCTTTCCCCGCACCAGATTTGGCACAAAAATTATGTATCGAACGAGGTGCTATGCCGTCCCTCCTGAAGGGTGAGCCAGTAACTTTGATGCTCTAAGCTTATGAAAAACAAATACAATGCAATACGTGAGTATCTTGTAGGTGGGCGCGCCTTGCCGATCGTTTAGCTAGATCCTGCTAACTTTATCAAAAATTGGGATTACTGTACTTAAACAGTGCTTACACAGATGACATAATGTTAGAAACAATTTGATAGAAAATTATTCCACCATGAGATTTTTACCTCTCCAATTTCTAATGTCCACATAAGTCTCAATTGGAAAAAGAGTATGTGTATTGTTTGCATGATTTTCCTACCAAAATTGTAAATTCTCTACTGAACACAAGGTTTTTAAATTTACTTACTCAAAACGCTCGACATATAATATACAATATAGGCCATATTGTTCATTCAGGGAAACCTCTGGTTTTTGTTATTTGAGATGTGACAAAGCCCAAGAGCTTTGTCAGCCTAGGACACTTAAACCCATGTACATTGTTTGTACCCGAACCAATACAGTGACATAACATGTTGCTGGGTATATGTATTTTTCTATGTAACCAATCAGTGGGACCACTAGCTGATCCAGCGGGGAGGGAGGAGGGGGGGGGCTAGGGGTTTAGGCCCCTCCCCCCAAACCATTTGGGTTCATCCTTGAAAAACCTCAAATAAAACGTATCGTGACTAGCCCCGCCAGTAAGTGGGCCCGTTACTGATTTTGCATATTTTCTAGTCAGTTTATTATTAGACATAATATCGCTTCGATCTATAGGTAACAACAAACGGGACCAAAATGTCACCCATCTAGGTAATTCACATTTAGCACCAATCGAGGCTAAAATATAGTAACTTTATTTTGAATCGTAATAACAATAACTCTTCAATTCCAGGAGAAGTATCCAGTTCTCTCGCGGCTGGTGATGGTCCTGAAACAGTTCCTCCTCCAGCGGGACCTGAACGAGGTGTTCACGGGCGGCATCTCGTCGTACTCCCTCATCCTGATGTGCATCAGCTTCCTGCAATTGCACCCGCGGCCAGAGCGGCTCCGGCAGCCTCACAACCTGGGCGTGTTGCTGATAGAATTCTTCGAGCTGTACGGCAGGAAGTTCAACTATGTGAAGACTGCGATAAGAGTGAAGAACGGAGGGTCGTATGTCTCCAAGGATGAGATGCAGAAGGTTGTTTTTTTAGTTTTATTGTTATAGTGTCAAAGCATGTTTGGCCCAGCGGTTGGTGTGGATTTCAAGCAATCTACTTTGCTCAGCGAAATGGGTATGGTCGTTGAAAGAATCGGGTGAAATACGATCACTAGTGGCAAATTTCATGCGTTTTTCCGTATTTCGGAGGGCGCGATAAGCCGTCGGTCTCGGTTGTTATCGACAGAATGCAGTCGTTAAACCTTGTCGGAGGTCTTCTGAGCGGTTTGAAAATATTTGGTTGACCACTAACCCCCATCTAAATAAAACCGCTTTGGAACAGCGTGATCTAGTAAGCTCGAGTAAGGCCTCTATTAGACTCCGCAGTAGCTATTTCTTAGCGACCTGATCAGGCAATACTTTTAGACTAACTTAACTTCATATATATAAAAAAATATTACTTGTTACTTAATTTTTTTAAACCTTTTTACGTCTCACTGCGAAAGTGAGAGGGATTTAGGCCATAATCCACCACGCTGGCTAAGTAGGGATTGGTGAACTTTACTTTTAGTTACGTAAAGTATGTACATTAAAACTAATCTTGAATAGCTTGTGACTTACGTAAAATATTTAATACTTCTTACAATGCCCCATTCTTTCTTATTACAGCTGTTGCATAAGCAACCATTCATCACATTTGTTAGTGTGGTAATATTTGTATCTTTACTAATTTATGAATTACATTAAAGTGACTGTCTTGCAGGAAATGAACGATGGACACCGGCCGTCGCTGCTCTGCATAGAAGACCCCCTGACTGCCGGCAACGACATTGGACGATCCAGTTACGGCGCGTTACAAGTCAAACAGGTATGGTATATAACCGTGAATTATGAACTATACGCATTTGCACATGAAAAGATTGCTCTGTCATTCTTCTTGGGGTGGAGAAATGCGAACGGGCTGCTGATTTCCGGCCGAGACCTCTCCCTCAATTTCCTATCCCCATGTCCGATTTTTTTCTTTCTGAATGAATGATGAATTTTGAATATGGTAACTCAATGGCTCGCAATTATAAAACATCAGTTTTTAAAAAAAAACTCTTATTGCTTGGCATATTTGTTGGCCAAGTTTGTTTGTCAAATACAACTTCCGTTTAGATTTTCCACAAACTCGTTAAAAGGCTGCTGCACACTATTAAATAATTAAGAAAATACGTAAAAAATTACAATTTGATTTGATGGTAGGTTTCTTGTGAAACTACTTATACAACGATGTAAAGATGTAATTATCTGCTTTTGCTTTTTTTAACGTATAATTTCTGTTGCGCAGGCGTTCGACTACGGCTACATAATCCTGCAGCAGGCGGTGGGCGCGCACAGTGCGCTGGTGGCGCGCCACAGCGCCTTAGGCCGCGTGGTGCGCGTGACGGACCACGTGCTGCAGTACCGGCGCTGGGTGCGCGACACCTTCCAGCCCTACTTCTTCCCGCTGCGCCGCGCCAGCCCCGAGCCCAGCCCCGACGAGCCCTCCGACAGCGACCAGGTCAGTGTGCCTGCCGAAACTGCTCAAGAGATGGCGCCACGGGTGCACTCAATCACGCTATCGAAGTTTTATAAACTTGCACAAAAACAGGAAGTGGAATGGAACTATCAGAGTATGGCCACTCCCCAGGATGAACCAAAATGCCTGGATAATTCCAGTGCTAAATCTTTGACCATACTTTCTCCATGGTGATGTCTTACTACATTTACTTTATTGTTATAAAACCTGTAACAAAACTAAGGATTCTTAGTTTAACTTTTATAACTCCAGGGATCTTTTTATTTTTGTGTATCAATATTTAACTAACATGTAATTTTTATAAAATTTTAATGTTATGTTGTTTCGTCCCCACAGGAGTGGTCCGACAGCGGGTCCGGCGCGGGCGGCCCAACGGAGCCGTCGGCCTGCGCGCCCACAGCGGCGCCGCCCCGGGGGACGTCGCCCCCGCCGCTGTCCGCACTGCAGTGCTCGTCGCCGACGCCGCGCCGCGTGTCCGCGCACCAGTCGCTCATCATCCACCACATCACCAGCAACTCCGACTTCAACAACATACCCTCAGGTATATCTTCTATCAAACCTTTTTTTTACCCACCAGTGCCAGTTTCCAGCGAAACATTGATAACCTGGAAAAACTAATGGTGACAGACAAAGTTGAAAGCAAGAGACCCAGGCGACGCAGCCTAAAAAGATGTTCAGACTAGGGCTTTCGAATACCGGATTTTTTCAATACCGGTATTAATACCGAATGTTTTTTTCTCAATACCGGGATCCCAGGATACCGGTATTGAAAAAAAAAGAAGGCTTATTTTTTTTCAGAATTGTAATTCTTTTTTGGAAGTACGTATTTAGAAGGTATTTACTGAGGTAATATTAATAAACAAAGTTTTAATGTAAAATCATCGATTATTTACATGTAAAAATATATTTTTCTAATAACATTAAGTGTCAGTTAGATCCGTCTTTTTTACCATAATTCGCGTTATTAAAATTATGACTAATCATATTTATTATTATAGAATTTCACAAGACTTGTCTAACAACATTTCTGTAAATAATAAGAATCTCAACAATATTTGGGTTTTAACATCTAAGATAGACAACAACAGGGGCGTCCAACACTACGTTTGCCTGAACTCAACTCGGTCTCCACTCCAGAAGCCGCCTCGTCCAACGATTGTCTGCTCTTCGGCAGAAGTGACCAGCCCACTGCCACTTCAGCATACTGGCTCTTAGAGCTCTCTCCATTGGTCGCTGCACGACTTTGAGCTTATGAGCCAGTCCACATCGTCAGTGTCCGTCCACGTTTCGGCTCCGTAGATCATAACGGGTAGGACGCACTGATCGAAGACTTTCGTCTTGAGGCTTTGTGGTATGGATGACGAGAATATATGACGGAGCTTCCCGAATGCTGCCCAGCCCATGGAATCCTCCTATCGGTTTCCTTCTCGAAGCTGTTTCTGTCAATCTGGATAGACTGCCCAAGGTAAATATATTCTTTAACAGCTTCGAGTGTCGTACCTTCGACGCTAATTAGGGTAGGAATAACATGTGCGTTGAACATAACCTTGGTCTTGTCCAAGTTAATTTCTAGTCCCACTCGTCGGGAGGCTTCATTTGGGCTTGACAGCATTTCCTGCAACTCCTGCAGCGATTCTGCCATAAGGACTATGTCATCGGAAAAACGCAAATGTGAGATGTATTCGCCATCTATGCGTATGCCACGTCCTTTCCAGTCCAATAACTTGAAGACATCTTCCAGTGCACAGGTAAACAGTTTCGGTGAAAGAATGTCCCCTTGTCTCACGCCTCTGTGCAGCTGGATAGGTTTTGTTTGGACGTTCTGGATTTGGACGGATATAATGGCTGAGTTGTATAAACATCTCAACACATCGATGTATCGATAGTCAACTTGGCATCTTGGGAGTTCCCCTGTCTGCAAGACGAAATTAAAAATTCGGGCTAATTGTGTAAGGATTGGTGTACCGCCGGCTTTAATAAGCTTTGCTGTTATTCCGTCCTCACCAGGGGCTTTTCCGTTTTTAAGTTGTCTGAGGGCCAATCCCATCTCTCAAGGTCTGGGATCTGTGGATTGGTACTCAGGCTGCGGAATACGTGAAGCATGTAATCGGCTGTAGAAGTCCTCAACCTCGGACAGTATTTCTAACTTAGAAGCGACCGTTTTGCCATCATGCTTCGTAAGTTTTGAAAGATGGCTTATACCCAGACGATGCGTGAATATAAGAACACACCGAGCATAGCTTTCTCCATTGCTCGCTGCGCGACTTTGAGCTTATGAGCCAGTCCCATCGTCAGTGTCCACGTAAGGCCTCGGTTCTTCTCAATTGCCTGTTTTATAACAAGTGTGTTGGAGCGCCGGAGGTCTTTCGCATGCATTTTCGAATATCTCTTGTGAGACATCGGAGTTCTGATGGGGTGGCATTTCTGTCTTCGCGTTTTTGCTTCATAAGAAAGTCCAATCCGAAAGCTTAGACTTCCAGCCCTTATGCTTCGTCCCACAAAACCTGTTACTTTCGTCCCTTAACCCACATTTTTGTAGTCCTCGCCAAAATCCATGGCGGGTTAAAAGGCATCAAACAGATTTATCAGTTCAAGCTGAAATTCATTAGACCCCGTTTCGATTTGAAGGAGATTTGGTCAGAGCGTTCAACATTCGGCGTCTCTCGAGCTGAAGATCTATATTTAATGAGCCTCTTTCTAGTCTGTGATCACTACCGGTGTTAAACATATTGATCACAGAGACGTCTTTAAAAATCCCCTTGTAGTCCGTAATGATGAAGTCTATCTTGTTTTTGGACTTACAATCATTGATATACCGATTCCAAAATAAAAGAAATGGATAAAAATGCCTATGTGCGGTACTAATAGTTTATTATTTTATGATTTGTAGCAAAATTAAAATAAAATAACTAATACCGGGATCCCGGTATTAAACATTCAATACCGGTATTCAAAAACTCGAAAAAATGTCCGGGATCCCGGTATTGGCTGATACCGGGATCCCGGTATTGGAAGCCCTAGTTCAGACCAAGTATCTCAACACCTGGAGATACTGATAAGGCATCAGTCCACTAGATATATAGATAGAGACCATATGCTACGTACAGAAAAGGAGTCACAATCCTCAGCACTGAGCTACCAATTGAAGAGAGCGAGAGAGAAAGAGAGTGAGCTAACTACACCTTGCGGATTCAACAGGCCTATGGAACTGGACTAGGTACAAATGTCAAAGGTCAAATCCTAGTGAATTCCTATTGTAGTTTTTGCTTGTGCTTTTACCGTTAAAAGTTATTGCTCTCTGCAAAATATGATGACCTCAGTGGCGTAATGGTTATCATGCGGGATCGCCGATAGGAGGATCTCGGGTTCGATTCCCGGCGAAGAAAGAATTCGGTCTTGGACTACCAAATCAACTGAGATACTTTTAATGAGCTGTCAAAACGTCACGCTCTTATACATTTAGTATGACAAAATGTGTTGTGAAGTCATAATATGATTTATACTCAATTGACAATTTTTAGGGTTCCGTAGCCAAAATGGCAAAAAAACGGAACCCTTATACATTCGACATGCCTGTCTGTCTATCTGTCCGTCCGTATGTCACAGCCACTTCATTCCAAAACTATTAGGACTTCAAAGTTGAAACTTGGTAGGTAGATGTAATCTCTGAACCGCTTTACGATTGTTATACAAAAATAAAAATAAAAATTAATAAGGGGGGGCTCTCCAACATGAAACTCAAACAAAATAGTATATTTCATTACAAGTGCGGAAAGGCTGTCATTGCAATGAGTTCCGATAAATGTCTACCCGAGCCGAGGCCTAGCCGAAGGTGAGGGTTGACAGTCGGAACTCTTAGCAATGACGGTTCCGCACGTGTACTGAACAACTATTTTAATACAGTTGCGAAAAAATGAAGCAAGTAAATAAAATAATAAAAACTCGCAAAGAACATTTTTGAAAAATGGCGCCATACGTAAAAGAATACCTATATGCAGAGATTGTTTTTTGTTTTCTTCACCCATTCTGGGTAGGCAAAGGGAACTATGCTCATACAGCCAAGTCTTCGAGTTCGGAAAAGGTAAAGATAAAGCACGAGTGTGTAATAGCCCACTTCCCGCACGCTATACGTCCCTGCAATACGTCACTTTTTGAGCAACTGTATTAAAAAAAATTTTTTTTTCTTCAAACCTATTTGTGTAGGTAGGGTGTCTATAGATAGGTCTTTTAAAATGACATTGAGGTTCCTAAAATCATTAGATAGAAAGATAGACACTTCCAAAGTGGTAAAATTAGTGTCCCCCCCCCCCCTCTAACTTTTAAAATAAGAAAGGGAAAAAATCTATCAAAAATATAATAAGTTGTAGATCTCAATAAAAACCTTCAACGAAAATTGGTTCGAACGAGATATAGTACGCAGTTTTTGAGATATAGTAAATTTTTAAAAACCGCAAATATAACTTTGTCGTTCATACAAACACTATGAAAAACAAAGTTATTTTTGCTGATGAAAAATAATAATGCTTGCTACTACGGAACCCTTCATGGGTGAGTCCGACTCGCACTTGGACACTTTTTTAATCAATTCAAAAGGTAATAACAATGGTGTTTAAAAACAAATTTACAATTATCTAGCTTTCCAAGCGTGGTTTAGTGCAACTTTTTTAAGGAATCAATTTTGAATTTTTTGTGCATAGTGCCCAAGATATTGCTTGATGACAGAAATGGGTGCAGTGTAATTACTTCCCTGGTTGAATTTGAGTTGTAGGCTCTACCACCACTAAAACGCCTTCCAGAGTCATTTGTATGCTTCCATTGTTTTATATGAGTCTATAGCATACTCTATAGCATGATACGACAGGAAAACGAGCGTAACATTCGATTTATTCCCCCAGGAGTGATGCAACAGCGCTACGGCGGCGGCCCGCCCACGCCGAACAACAACAGCAACAACAACAACAACAATAACCACAACAACAACGGCGGCGGGGGCGGGGGCGACAAGCGCACGCGCTCGTTCAGCTCGAAGCAGCGGCGCTACAACGGGTCGCCGGTGGCGCGCTACCGCGGCGGCGGCGGCGGCGAGCGCCACAAGAAGCGGCGCCAGTTCGCGCAGCCGCGATGATACACCGCGCGCACGTACACACTGACGCACTCGCACTCGCACACTGACGCGTGACCGTCACCGTACTAATCATTGAGGGGCTTAGAAGTAACCCATCAGATTGTTTTACTACTAATTATAAATAAATTAATAAACGTTACAAACTCATAGCCCCACAATAAGATAATTAATGTCCTGTGTCGTGGGTACCATGGACACACACAAAGACAGAAAACACAAACACCCAGACCGAGAACAGAAATTTAAACTCATCATTCAAATTTCTGTTTCGCCGGGAATCGAACCCGGGTCCCGGGATTGGCAGTCCAGCATGGTAACCATTGTGCCACGCGCATGGTTCCCTATCCTGTACAGTTACATATCATTGCAGGATATCCTTAATCTTTACCAGTTTCCCGGTCCTGTTGCAAATGGAGAGCCTCTAAAAGTCCTTCGAAGGATGGTACAGTGTGGTGGATTCTCCCAATTATAGGAAAACTCTGAGCCCAGTGAGAACCTGAATAATTAATCTGGCCTCACTAATATATAAATACTTTCTCGTTCTTGTACAAGTGAAGCACCTCAGTCCACTGGACTGTAGATGCTATTTCCCCAGTTTCTTGCCTACAAGAAATTGACAGCCTAATAAATATGTTGCGAATCAGAAGGTATTCTACTCCTATTGTTAAGACATAATTGAAGCCACATAAACTTGGGACTCACACAAAACTATGGTAGTCTGAATGACAGTCCTTAAAAAAATGTTTCTTTTCCCAAATCTTCCACTCCTTTCGCAATGCAGTAATATGATGGTGTTAGTCCTGAAATAAAATAACACTTGTCATGTTATAATTAAATATCAAGATACCAAAAGTTACTTTATTGCAAATACAATCTATACTACACACGCGCACAGCAATGATGTAGAGACAGTGTTAAATGGTCAAGTGTTTGGTGTATGCGTCGAGTGATGCTGCTAGTGTATCTAAGTGACGAAGACTTACAAGACGTTTGGGAAGCGATTTTAGCGGTATGTTAAGTTATTTTACTAGTTCAAAACTTTGGCAGCTGGCATTTAGCTCAAAAGGGATCAAAGTGTTAGCTGTTGAAGTTAGTAGTGTTATTTATAGCTAAGTATCAGGTTAAATTACAGTGAGACTCATACTTTTTATTAATAGTACATTGTTCAGTGTTGCTACATCTGTATTTCATACAGGTTTACACTGTGGCAACACTGAAAAGTAGTACTGACTATATTAGATCTAACAGTGTGTATAATTATGAAATATCAATAACATATTTTCATTAAAGTTAGCGTAAGAGATAATGTGGTGCGAATTATAGGAGTTTTGTATAAAATTGTTAAGCGTGGGTTGTATATGCTTGTGCGAGTATTTTATTGTATGTTAAGTTATGAAGAGAGTGTATAACTGTGTTGGTATGTGTGTTATGTATATAAGACAAAGTAACATAGTGGGGAAGTTACATAAAAAGCCAAAAAATATAGGAAAACATTTAATATGAAGTATAAAAAGGATTTTTTTGTTGGTATACAAAATATCTATTTAGCATGTTTTGTCAGCCTCTGTAAAATTTATATTTTGAAATACGCTTCTGCTTTTGGTGAAAAATTGTTACTTGAAAATCATTAAATAAAATTAATAGGGACATGGCAACAACTTAACAGAAGTTTGGCCATAAAGGGGCAGTTAAACCAATAAGAAAATAATGTATAAAAATTGTGATTATACCAGTGTTGCATACTACAAAGATTCTTATAGAGTAGTCAAGTAAGTAACTATAGTGAATACAGATTAGTTGCCTTTCATGCTTGTTGACTGCAAGTTGCAGTCTGCAACTATTTAAATGAGAGTAAGTACCTAACTTTAAAGGCATATAAATGAAGCAATGTGAAAAGGACCCAGGTTTAGAATAATCTCTATCTGTTGTATATAGGATTTCAATACCCACAGAGTAATAAAGCCTTATTAATAAAAAATGTTATGTTTCATGTATGCCTATTGAAGTAATGTTATTTTCTCTTTCAAACCCGCGTATGATTTGTGCGTATACAGTCGTCTCGTCATACGCGCTTACACGCGCACTTTGAAAAACTACACGCGAATACATGTCAACGTTTTCAACGTTTCCAGAGTTAAACCAGTGCAGGGGTGACATCTGTCGCCGCTAACTTATACGCTTAAAATCACGTCGACTCGACTCTCCTACGAGTTACATGTGTGGCAAAAGCTCGCCGATACGTGCCTACACGCGCTTGCAAAAAAAATAAATTAACCTACAGGGAGTAGATAATACCCTATGTTGTGGGTACCATGGACACACAAAGACATGAACACCACACCCAGACCGAGAACAGAAACTGAAACGTCATTTCAATCTCTGCTTCGCCGGGAATCGAGCCCGGGACCTTCTATTGGCCAAACCGAACCAAAAGGCAGACGGGCCGCGTGGTGTTAAGCGATCACCGTCGCCTAGGGGCACGGGCAACCCCAGGGGAGCCACCCAAGCATTTGCTTTGGAGGAGAGCTTTTTTAAGGCTTTCTTAAAGAACCCCATTTTATAGTCCACTGGGAATGCCTCAGCTGGAAGGTTGTCCCATAACCTACACGTCCGTGGTAAAAAGGAGCGTGCAAAGCGGACTGTGGAGGATCGCCACGAGTCCAGATGGTGCCGGTGGAACTTTAATCTTCATCTGGTGGTGTAATCATGGAATGGTGATGTAGGCATCAATTTGAAAAGTTCCTTGGACCACTCTGGTGAGTGTCTAGTGAAGTCGGTAGAACACGCATGGTTATCATTACCCCACACTGGTCGGCGAATTAGTTTATACGCACGTATAATGTACTGGTCTGAATCTGCTCAAAGATAAACTATTTCAGGTTTACACGCACACAACAATATTTATTAATAAGGCGGCAGTAGTTTAAGACAGTTGTAGCAATAAATTTGCAAATTACAAAGAAACAGCAATAAATAGACTGATAGGTGGTTTTCATACAAACTGATGTTGATGTACAAGTAGTTCTCTAGGTGTCCCCATACATGTTTGGCTTTGGTAATGAAGCATTCGTATTTTTTATACAGAGAATTGGACCTATTTACGCAAACCGGAACCAATCCACACTCATGCCGAAATTAATTTAAGTACACAAAAAAGCTTAAAATTGCACCTTCTATCGACCCTTTAAAGGTCAAAATGATCTGAAAATTTTGACAGAACAATACATTTTCATGATATGTTTACCAATCCACAAAACATCAGGTGTCTAATACATTAAACAGCTTTTTCTCAAAACTATCATCATCATCATCATGTGTGGGTTGGTTCCGGTTTGCATAAATAGGTCCAATTGTGGTTTATACAAAGTCCATTGTGTTATTACTATTGTTAGTCATACTATAGTTCTCAAGAAAGTGCACTAAGTAAATAGATAAATGAAGAAATGGCAGTTGACAGAAAATAACCATGTCTGTGGACATGAAAAAACAACTACATTTCTTGTTTACATAACAAGCTCCGAAAAGTGTCTCCTTCTTTAATTGTTGAAGACCGGCTTAGAAATACCCCCTTTTCATAATAAATTCATAATTTTTATTGCCGAAAATAATATAACTGGAGTTCTTCTGAAACAGCACCCTATTACATTACATAAATTTACTAGCTAGGAGAGCTGACATATATTTGGGCCAATAATTTGGGGGTGGTACATAAAGTAAACATGACTATTGTACTACATTTTATGTTCCTTTCAAACAAAATTTCCATGTTAAATTAAGAAAATGTGCTAATAAGTCTACATCTATAATCATCACAATAATAGTAAATGAAATCATCCAAAAACAAGAATGTTTTGATGAAGTTTGATTCATGAATAAAAATACATCAGTACCTAAATTACATCAATAACATGTATTATCAGAGTGTACCTGTTGCCAGCATGCTTAACAAAACTATCAAATAAATTAAGTTCTATTTACCAAACAAGGCAATGTACGATGGATCTACATACATACACATTCTTTTCTCTATGTATATGCTTATTGTGTACAACTCTATTATCAACTAATGCAAAGACAAAAGAAGAGTGATAATATTATATGAGTAAGCTATGTTACCCTCTGTATATTCGAAACTACTTTTTAATTCTTTATGTAACAAAATTTGTTTGCAATTATGGGAAATTATGACATATTGGATCTCTGTTACAATTTTTTCTGTAGATAATATTTATGTATTTATTTGTTTGAACTTACATCTACTTACAAAGGATTAATATCAAAATAACTACAAGTTAACCCATTTAATCATTTTCATAAAAATATAGATTTTGTATAATATTCTAAATTGAGACATAAGTTATATTATTATTTATAAAGGCACTATTTCAATATCACTAGTTTAGTTTTGTTTGAGATTTAGTTACTTTATGAGTAAGTGCGCAATTCAATCTTAAAATATTGAGGAAATAAATATTTATTTGCCTTTTTCCACACCTTAATCAGTAAAGCAGTTTCATTAATCTCAGATCTCGCATTGTTAAGTTTATTTAAAATATTATTTTTTGGCAAAAGAAAGATAAAGAAAGTGGACTTTTATGTGTTTATCTGACTATCAACCAGCACAAACATTGGAGAAAACTAGTCTCATTATTTATTTATATTGCCAATGAATTACATGACAAAGCTCTGTTTTAACTTACATAATGCAGCAGCAGTATACAGAATATTCAAAAGATACGTAATATTCTTGCTCTGTCTAATTTTTGTCATAAATTATTGAAATATTAATACCCTGAAACAGACTTTAACATATGTAAGATTTGACTATTAGGCTAAGTAATGAGATTTGAATATACCTAGTGTAATATGGAAATGAGCAGCGATGGCCGAGTGGTAAAAAACCGCGGTCTTCGACGTGACCGATCCCAGGTTCAAATCCTCGGCTCGCACCACTGACAAAGAAATTTGTAATGTGCGAATTTATCGCTGCTCCACGGTGATGGAAAATATCGTGATATTTCACTGATTACGATGTTCTCCATCGCTGTGCATGCCTGAGAGAAATTCATAATTTCTCGAAAGCATGACGTCCACCAATCCGCACTTGGCCAGCGTGGTGGACTATGGCCTAAATCCCTCTCAATTGTGTGAGAAGGAGACCTGTGCCCAGCAGTGGGACATAAAAAAGGTTGAAAAAAAAATATGGAAATGATAAAATTAGAGCTTCATTTTGTTAGTATAGCCTTAGTCATGGCAGCCAAATTGTGACACTTCGAATTCTCAGATATCAGATCAGATAGTGTGAGTAACTTGTGAAATAAGGTTTTAACATTGTATTATAAAAACGCAGATTAAACTTTTACTGAAATTTACGAAGTGGAAAATATACCAATAACATATCGAAGCAGAACGGGAATCTTCTAACTAAAGTGTAATATTAGTGTTTCCTTTTTTTTATTAATGTGGTAATATTTTTTACAAGAGTAAACGATAAGAGTGGGTTTCCAACGTATATGCCTAGAGTTCAAAATATTACTTTCTTCTCTCATAACATAGGGTTCAATTTCATTAGTTCAGTACAATTTTACAAAATATGAAATTTAGAAACGTAGTTTATTTAAGCGCTATTGCTAAATCACCCCCACTGAGTCAAACTTTTTTTAAATAAAAAACTGCAAATAAATTCACCCAAAATATTTGACTGTGAGCATCAGTTTTAATATTAGAAACTTGGCAAAGAAAAAAAGACCTCTTGGTCAGAGGGTTTGTTACTAGTAATATCAGGTCTCTGCCTACTTATCTCAACTTGATTGTGAAAATCTTCTCTTGTTGAATGTTCTATATGTTGTGTCCAGCAATGTACTAAGTTGGAGGTCACATATCTTGATCTTGAAATGGCTGTTTATTTTCAGGAGTTAGTTAACTCACTGCCACTATTTACAGTGTGGCTCAAACAATATTGAAAAATACTATTTTTATTAAAAATTACAAAACATGCACATTGTTGAAGTTTATGTAACTGTTAATAGATTTTATACTCGTCATATCTTGCAAGCTTGAAATGTATATTTAGAAATTAACGTTAGTGAAAATAATGTAAAAAAATCAAAGCAAGTATATTTTATTGTTTGATTTTATTGTAATGGCAACACTATGATGCTGTTCAAATAATTGTGTGGTTGTGTTGCTTACTTAATTTCAATAAAACAGGTGCAGTTAAAGTGACAATAATTTGCACCTGTCAATAACATTATTATTTTGAGAGTAATAATTGAGAAAGTATGTTGCAATATTGTGATGATATTCTGCAAAAAATGTACTCTTTTGAGCCACACTGTGTTTAGAAAAAAAAAACTAAAAGCGTTAGAGTTGATACCTAGTTACTATACTATTTCTATTTAAAACACACTGTTTTAATACAAATATATAAGACTGTTTCGTTTGGAGAATTTGTACTACAATGACACAATTAATTTGCCTTCGTGTTGCCTTTCTCATAGTTGGTTAGTTCGTTCTTGCAGTAAGAAAGTTGTTAACTGCTGTAATAATAATATAAAACAAAAAAGTTGATAATACACAATAATATACTTTACGTAACGAGTGCAACTAAAGATATTGTACGAAAATAGTTTTTAAGCAATGCATTTGGTGGCATTGGAATTTTAACGATATTTCAAAATATCGCTATTTGAATATTTATGTTCGGTTTGCGGGTAGATGAATATTAGGGTTTATTTTATAAATAGGAGAGAAAATAATCGATTGAAAATGGGATTTTTCGAATTAAGAACTTATGATGGTATGATTCTTAAATTATTGTGTATGTACGTGAAATTAGGTTTTCGTACATTTTTAGCTGTTTTTAATTATTTTCAACCTCTGTTGTTCCTGGTGTTGGAAACATATTGACTTAGCAGTAATAATATGCATATCCTTTTATATGAACTTGAATTATTTAAAAGTTTTAAGCATCTGGTACTTCGCTATGGTTGACAGATGGACGTGATTTTTTCTTACCGAAGATGCATTTAGTACAATTTTAAACAATTCCATTGTATGAAATTTCGTTGCCACCGAGTGTAAAGTGTTTTTTGTATATGTGTGTATTCGTTCGAGTTTGGCTAGCCTAGTACGTTGTTAGATGTATACCGTTGTACATACATTATAAGTTGTACATACCACGTCTGTACATACTGTGTAAATACATCCGAGATATTATATATTTAATATTAATATAAAGTTTGATTTAAAGAGAAGTTTTAAAATAAAATAAATTTATAAAAAAATACAAAAAAATATAATAAATAAAGACATACAGTGAGTATGAAGTGGAAAAGCAGTATGACTTTTATTTCTTTGCCCTTTTACCCTCTTCAAAAATAGAGACACATTCACGTCATGACAATGACAATATAATATTTTTTGGATTACTTCTAAAGCGGATGAGTTATGGATTCTCTGAAATATTTGACCGATTTTTAATAAAGTCAATTATTCCAACCGATAACGATTCTGGTGGCTAGACAAGTGGCGTTCTACTGTGTAAACCCTTATATAATAGTATGAAAACGAATGGAACAGACATTAAGGTAACGTCAATCCCATATATTTTTCGCTTTTAGAATAAGTATGTATAGTAAAAATGTATGTATGAGATTGACATTTAGGTAGGTAACGATCGAGATCACGTGACATTTCGTTAGCAAACGTGAAAGCGTTACAGAGCAGAGTAGAGATGTTATTACCTGCTATTTGTACGAAACTGTCTCCAAACACACACATTCATGCCATTGGTCACTAATTTAAAAAAAGTTTGACAGTATAACCATAAATAAAACTATGAATGATATTCAACATAAGATTATATTTTTTTGTTCAACAATAATTTCACTTACATTTTGCCATAGAAAACAGAAATTCACCACCTAGTACCACTTCTCGACGCTAGATGCCGCTAACAACACGTGTATTTCATTAAATACGTTCACGACTATTAAATAAGGTTCATATTTCCATGTACTTTCGTGGTCGTCAAGTTGAGCATTTTGGGCAAATTGGCACGGACACAGTTACGCCCCAATGGCAATTCTCCTTATTTTTCGATTTCTATGGTTAACGATATTAGAATGCCACTTGTCTAGGCCTGCAGATGAGGAAGAACGAAAGATCTAATACACACAGGTCAGTTTGTGACGTCACAAGTCATTTTCTCGTACAAAATGTATGTGGATGTCACGTTTTGACAGCTCATTAAAAGTCTCAATGATTTGATAGTCCAGACCGGATTCCCGGCCGCTTGGGTGATTTAGCGAAAAACTCGGCTCAAAGGTCTGCCTTACCGGGAATCGAATCCGGAACCTTCGTATCGACAGTCCGGTATAACAACCATTGCGCCACCCAATTGACAAAATATAGCGATGTACATTTTGTAGCGGTCACCCACCTCACACCCGATCGCGCCCGTTTCGCTTTGGTGTGTAGATCGCTTGCGTTCTACGCCGGCGTCGTCGTGGGCCATGCGCGCTTCGTCATTCATATTACGATAATTTATGCACTGACAAATATCCCATTAATACCTACAACTATGTAAAGGTCCTCTTTCCATATCATCAGTTCTCCAAAATTCCTCATTTTCTCGAAACACGTTTGACATTAGATTGCGAATTCGCGCGTTCAATATTATAATGTCAGATACTATTTCCGCGAAGTGAAGCTTAAGTGAAAGTACCTACTGGACTGCGATAAGTGTTCTTAATGAGTCCCTCTGGCTTTCAACTGCGACACTTGATCCACTTTATGCTGCCAAAGGCTAACAGGTTCAAGGGTGTTGCGCATTCATTTTTTAATTCTAGTGGCCTCTGTAGGAACTTCACCGTCACACCCTGCCGGCAATTTCGCAATTAAAGGCCCCTGATTTGACACACAAGAAGTAAATACCAAGTTGCCACCGTTAAAACTACATAATATTATAGATCAAAATTGTACACCGGTTGTGAAACATATAACGCATACACACACTACAATTTTATTTTGATCTAAGTTTTAAATAAATTTAGTTTGTATAACCAAGTGTTGTGTTGGCCGTTACGCAACATACAATAAACATACAACAATTTTTGTAGGTGGTAGAACTATTATCGTTCGCCCGGGGAAGTACCACCGCTGCACCCACTTCTGCCGTGAACCAATTCTGTTGTGTTTCGGTGGAAAGGTGCAGTTGCCGGCCACACTTACATGAGGCGACCACCAGCCTCCAGAGTAGCAGCGCAACTGCATACGACCTTAGACAAGACTTACCTATGCTTGCTTGAGGTTGTATGTAGATGTCCATGGGCTGCAGCGACCACTTAACACCACGTAGCCTGCATGCTCGTCTGCTACTCCATTCAAATAAAAATAAATAACATAGCACTTGATATTACCTTCTCATCAATTCTTGGTTCCGTCATTAGATTGCGAATTCACGGTTCCAACGTTATAATGAACGGAACGGAATAATTTCCGTCAAGTGAAGAGTGCTGTAGACTGCGATGAGACACTTTACGATGTCAAAGGTTCGTATTCAAGGTTGATGCGCATTATTTATTCACTTCTAGTGGCCTCTGTAATAATACACCCTAAATTTTCCGACGATTCTGAAAGTAACCCAGTAAGTAAGTAACCAGGAAAATTTCAATCGCGTTTTCGTGCTTTGAAGGGCACATTATGATTTTACTATCTGTCTTCAATATCACAAAAAAGCCTTTGTCGCTGAAGCAAACTTCTATTTGATATTACCTTGTCATCAATTCTCGGTTTTGTCATAAGATTGCGAATTCACGGTTCCAACATTATAATGAACGGAACGGAATCATTTCCGTCAAGTGAAGAGTGCTGGAGTCTGCGATGAGTGTTCCTAATGAGTTCCTTAGGCTTTCGAATGCCACTTCGCTTGCGGCGCTTGGTACACTTTAGGCGGCCAAAGGGCCATGTTCAAGGGTCTTGCTCATTTATTATTTTGTTCTAGTCTGGTTTTAGCAGCCTTTGAGAATATCGCTCTCATTTCTGAATTTGAACAATAATTAGACAAAGATTTTGGATGAATGGCCCTAGGTTGGGTTGGAAGCACAATTTTTTTCGTTATGTATGTAAAGGTGTTATTTGGTAAAACTAGCCCTATCCAGCACATTTTCGTGTATTTTTCTTATTAAACGTTTTCGAGTAAATGATTGGCATGTTGAAGTAAAGTCATTAGAGACATCTATAGCTTGTATTTAGAAACGAAGAGGGGCAGTTTTAAATAGGCATAGAATAAAAACGTAGTATCAAAGTGATAAACCGGACTTATTCGGTTATTGAGTTTCCGTGTTTCGGAGGGTACGTTAAGCCGTCGGTCCCGGTTGTTGTCGATAGGTAACAGTCGTTAAACCTTGTCGGAGGCCTTATGGGCTGTTTGAAAACTCACAACGGTTTGAAAAGACAGCGGGTTGGCCACTAACCTACATCTACGCCAACCCGCATTGGAGCAGCGTGGTGGAATAAGCTCCAGGCCTCTCCAATAAGGGGAGAGATCCGTGCCCAGCAGTTGGACGCAAATAAGGGTTGCAGCCACTCGGTTATTAAGGTGGTTTTGGAAGTACACAACTTGACCTAAATTTGTCATTATCTAATGTCCACCAAATCCGCACTTGGATAGAACGTGGTGGGTGTGAAAATTTGTGACTAATCATATTATATGATGTTATATAGCCAATAGACTTCCCCAATAAATAGACTATTCGACACAAAAAGAGTTTTTCTGGGACTAGCTCGTTCAAACAAACAAACAAACTCTTCAGCTTTACAGGTATACATATACATATTAGTATAGATTATGTAAGCCCCGTTACGAAGCTTCTTACTTACTACTTGACTAAGTACTAGTATAGTACCATGCCGGACTGCCGGTCGGAGGGTCCCGGGTTCGATTACCTGCAAGGCAGATTTAAATTTCTGTTCTTGGTTTGGATGTTTGTGTTTTCTGAAGTGAAAAGTTCTTTAGAGGCGCTGTGAACTTTTTTTGGGATGGGTAAAAAATGTTAAACTCGCGTCAGGACACGTGACCTGATCGAATATTCGTAAGACGGAGGGGTGACAGCTGATGACGGCTTGACTGTCTATACTTGTAAAAGTCGTTTATCAAGTATTTAAAATATTATTATGTACATTGAAGTGCATCTATTAATGAAAAAAGTGACGAAGAAATAGTGAAAGAAAATGAGTGAGTACTTTATAAAAATACTAGATGAAAAGCTACTGAAAATACTAGATGAAAAATTATACTGATAATTAAAGCAATTCGTGCGAAATTATTTCCTAACCATTTCAAAATATCAAAACTCCTGCCAGTACTCCCGGAGTGCTTTTCTTTCTTTGGGTGTATCTATGGTACCCACGTACCATACAGGGTATATCTACCGTACTGTGGGGCTATGAGTGTGATACGTCTTTTTCATTTTCTTTCAAATTTTCGTTCTTTCATTAGACACTTTGTGACTTCCTATATTATTTATTTATTTTTAATTCAAGCATCTGTGACTCATATTAGATATACATTAATTTTAAAATAATCACGACACAAAAAATTATAATGAAGGGCAGTGCTGGATTTACAAAAAGGCTGAGTAGGCTGGAGGCTAGGGCGGATGATTTTTATTTCCGCCAAATCAAGTGTTCTTATTGAGTTTCTTAGGTTTTCGACTGCGGGCGGGTTCGCTTCGCTCAAAGGCGCTTTTCCACTGCCCACTTTACGCAGCGGCCATGTTCAAGGGTGTCGCGAATTTATTATTTAGCTCTAAAAGTCTCTTGGGAAACCCACTCCTATACCTTCGCATTACGGCGTAGTTTCCCTAAATAATTTTCTGTAATTAAATGGATTGCTGCCGTATTAAAGCGGCCCGCGAGGACTAATTCTAATAGCAGTTTTATTGTTTTAAATGTCAGGGGGTGTCGGAAGGGCGCTAAATTATAAAAGTTTTACACCATAACTCTTCCGTCCTCAATTCGAGGAAAGGTGATCATTTTGTTAATTACAGTTTTTAATGTAGGTGTAGGAGTTGTATTCTCAAATGATGTTGATTAAAAGAAATATTTTTTTATTAATGTCATTTGTACTGCAAAATATTTATCTAAGATGGTGTGTGATTTGTCCAAAGATATTTATTTATTTATAAGTAGCTATTGTTAGAAGAATGAAAAGGTAGGTAGGTAATAACGCAGACGCAAGGGATACCGTAGCTCTATTCTTAATCCCGAAGCTACAGGGACGAAAAATTGAGGTCAAGTTTGGGCTCCTAACCATTTATTTGTTCCACCATTGTCAAGGAGACTGCTTACCATCTCTCCTTTCAATAGAGACAGAGGCAGGTGGTTATTATAAAGGTGAACCTTTATTATAAAGTTACATAAAATAAATTTGAAGAAAATATTCCGACAGTCGACAGTTTACACATCTCTAAAACTAATGAACCGATTTTGATGAAGTTCCTACTGTTTCCTAAACTGGAATATCTTGATATAACTCGGTAACCGTGAAGTAGAAATTTGTGAAACATAGGTAGATTTACTTACTTTATTAATTACTTTACTCACGAAATTTAGCACATCTAAGTGCTTGGAAGCGTAAATAGAGGGATTTAGGCTATAGTCCATCACGCTGGCCAAGTGCGGATTTGTGATACATACCGGTCAAACTGATAAGATAGCAGAGAAAAGGAAAATTCTTAATATCACTCACCCAGTACATACGTACCTATCAATGGCAACGTTATGTTCATCAAGTATTTTTATGCAAAGGTATTCAAATCAAATCAATATGTTTATTTCATATTACGAATGCAAAATTAGTGAATGTAATTTATTACCGGTCATCGCCATTAGGTACCCGTCTGGTTGAGTTGAGAGAAAAAAGGCGGCGGAAGAAAACTCTCAGCAACACACTTCAAAAAAAAGTACATACATATTTGAGATAACAGTATGGCTATGTGTCGATAATGGGCACACGTTATTAGTATTGTAAGCGGTTTTTATATTGAAACCTGAGCTTACAATTCTCCTAATTTCATTCGCTTGTAAAATAAAACGTGAGCTTTTAAAGCTATTCAAACTGAAAGCGTTGCTCATTCGATTTACACGCTCCATATTGCAAAGCTTTTAATAAATATTCTGTGACGATAATCTTATTTGTAACAGTTAGTACCCAGTACCAACATACATATGTATGTATGGAAACAGTACATGGCCTGAATTTTCGAAGCTGACGGTTGACGAAAAATACTTAATTTTGTTATAAAATATTCAATGCGTCACTTGATTGACTCAGATCTCTTTCCAAGTATGAATACGAGTAGAATGCCTGGATGGCCGAGTTTTGCTCGGATAAAAAAAATGTTTTCTGGGTCTTATAACAAAAAGGTACTTAAAAAAGAGAAAATAATAATCGGATAGGACTCTAACTGGGGTCTTCTGGTTTCAGTACCTCCTGATTTCCAACCTGAGCTATCAAATTCAGGAGGTTGGCTCTACATAATTATATCTTTTTCAAAGGGGGGTAAGTTATACTATGTTCCTATACGACTCACTTTATTCGCTTCGACAAAGTATCGGTTTTGGCGAGAGAAAAATTCCTCGTTCCCCGGAAAGTTCGTGAAGCAATAGAGATTAGTCGTCGTCCAAATTTCAATCGCGATAGTGGTTGGACTGTCCCCCCAGCCTGGAGACCAATTCTACATACTATTTTGTGCAACGGACATTTGGGAGAGCGACACGGTTAGTACGGTATGCTTCCCATCGAAACTGTGCGCGTGCGCTGCTGATGACGACACGCATAACAACAAGAAGACTGCCCCGACTGTAACCAGCCTAACCTCATCGAAAATAATACGAGCGGCCGCAGTTTTTTTATACTAATATTGTTTATTTATTAATCAACATCACATAAGTCAACTAAATTAGTAAAAAAATATAATCATAATAAAATTGCGGTCGCCAAGAGTATGCTTACTTTGAGCGCTTGTGAGTAGTACCGACTTTCCTCAAAATACCGGACATTGTTCTGTCCGGTATGACCATTTATTTTTTACCGGACAGGCCTCGAAAATACCGGACTGTACGCTTAAATACCGGACATCTGGCAACCCTAGTCGCGAGCCGCCTGGGCCGCCGCGCCATGTCTCCGCCGTGATGTCACCACGACCAGCGGCGGAGCTCATGAGTCGAAGGTCTTCGGTTAGGACCGAAACTAGTCGGGCATCCCCGAATAAAACCACGTGAGTACAGTCGTGATATTTATATTAACAAATTAACAACATACAAACTTTCACCCAATTTTTTTTGTATAAATCCTGAAACTTTTTGACGTGATAACGTCTTTAAAATCGTTTTAGTCGGGTGACATGTTCAGAAACTTGTGTCACACCAAAACCTCACGAGCGCGATCGCAGGTATAACGAGAGAGAGACGGACCGATCTCCCGTCTCATCTCGAGCGCTGCCAGTCATTCCGTGAAACTTGTCACGCGGAATCCTCACGAGCGGAGGCTGTTTTTGTTTATAGCAAATAAAGGGACCCATACTTTCAGACCTGTATTATGAACGGTTTTGGTTTAAAGGTGAGACTTTACCTACGAGCTCTGGTGTTAGTAGTGATATTATGCAAACTGACAAGCTAGCGGCTTTTATGCGTAAACTTTTGATGCGTTAGGAAAGAAAAAAATATCCTTTGAAAATATTACCTCACTCCGGACAATTCTTACAGGCGCGATCGCAGCGTAAAATTTTGGAGTGGTCACTAATAAAATTTGCCCTTTCTTACTCAACAGCACTTACAAAGTTTGCACTACTTAAATATTTACCGCTTAATAGAATTAATTTAGTTTTTAACTTAGTAAAATGTCGTACCTTTCGTTCTGAATCGGCACCAACTCCAACATATCGATGGACTCCAATAATAGTTTTAACAGTCATTATCATAAGCCAGAAGAAGTGGTACTGAATAATTTTTTGACGTGATAACGTCTTTAAAATCGTTTTAGTCGGGTGACATGTTCAGAAACTTGTGTCACACCAAAACCTCACGAGCGCGATCGCAGGTATAACGAGAGACAGACGGACCGATCTCCCGTCTCATCTCGAGCGCTGCCAGTCATTCCGTGAAACTTGTCACGCGGAATCCTCACGAGCGGAGGCTGGCATAGCGTTCGAGTGAGTGGACCGATCTTCCGTCTCTCTCACTCTAGCGGCATACAAACGAATGGAGATTTTCTCGTGCGGACGTTATCACGTAAACATCTCGATCGTAAACCTACTTTACAAACAATTTGCCGTTTTTTTGTTAAAAACTTAATTTAAATGCACTCTTTTCAGAAATTTTAATTTAATGATTCTGTATTTTTTTATAACTAAACCGAACAAAATGGCAGACGGGCCGAGTGGTGTTAAGCGATCACCGTCGCCTATGGACACGGGCAACCCCAGGAGAGCTTTTTTACAGCTTTCTTGAAGAACCCCATGTTATAGTCCACTGGGAAGTCACCACCGGGAAGTCTGTATGTATAAGAGAATTATTGAAAAAATTTCCACCTAATTTAGAATACTACTCTTAATATCGGTTCATCTGTACGTATAAATGAATGAAAGAATTTGCTCTCAGCTCCTAACCATTGAAAATATGACTAAAACAATGTGTGCCTATAAAGTTTCAGTGTTTTTCTCTAGCATACCATCATAAGATTTTTGATAGAGAGAGACAGTTGGACCATCTTCGGAGTATAAGTTTTTGAACAAAGAAATATATATTTAAAGAATTTGCCCTCAACTCCTAACCATTGTAGTGACCATGATGGAAGCATCATCAGCTAAGCAACATGATATGATGATAATTATACACAAATGTCCGTTTTTCTTCAGTAAGTATATTAAAATAAATTGTGTTGCTATAAAAGTTGAATGTTGCCCTCGATTTCTCTGAGATTCCATCATCAGACTGATCATCATCATTTGGCTTGTTGACAGTTGGACCACCTTAGGAAGGTAAAATTTCGAACAAAAAACCAGAGAATATATATCAAATATCTCTTATGCTTTAAGTAGAAGAAAATTAATGTATCTGCCCATTAAATTTGCCCTCGATTTCGAGAGTATAAGCATACGAACAAGAAAATAATTTTGAAAATCGGTCCACAAAAGGCGGAGTAATGGGTGAACATACCTAAAAAAATACATACAGCCGAATACAGTACCTACTCCTTTTGGAAGTCGGTAAAAACAAATATAGGACTCTAATACAAACATCGACTGACCAAAGACCAAACATATAGTGTACCAAACGAATTCACTTCTGACCTTTCAGATTTGTGGATGTCGCACGTGGATGTCATATTATCAGGTGTCGGAAGGTTGCAGGTTGTACAAAATGGCTAGGTTCCAAATAATGAACACTCATCTATCTATACGTCTACTGCACTATCCAGCACAATTATTGTATTAATAAAGCTGAAGAGTCTGTGTGTTTGAAAGAGCTAAACTTAGAAAGTTTTGGGTCAAATAGAAAAAAAATGTGCTCGATGGTCCATTTATTGAAGAAGGTTGAAGGGCCCTAATATATCACGTTACGAAGAATAGGAACAGATTAATATATATCGGATTTACAAGTCTATCTATGCGGACGACGTCGCGGGCACCATATCTAGTATATTATTCTTAAGAACATTTTTGCTAGGGCTTTGCAGGCTGCAACCATTTTTTGCATTTTACTGCCGGGCACGGTCTCTCGCTGCTGACCTCCGACAAGGTTGAACCCCGAACCAACACATGAATTTGCCACTAACGGTCACCCATCTAACAAGTGGCTGCGCCCGTTTTGTTGCCAAAACAGTTGACATTCTAGATTTTTGGATGTTACGTATTTATATCCGGTGTCGGAAGGTCGCAGTAATTTACCTTGTACGCAATGGCTAGGTTCCAAATAAAGAACACTCGTATATTATAAGTTAGTTCATTTGAGGGTTTGTTGAAGATTTATTACTATAGCATTATTGGCTTTCGTTAGGCTTTCATTTAGACGGTAAACACCTGCTTTTTATAATGGCATTTATACGAAATCCGCTTTATCCGAACAATTTTTTTGAAGTGAAAACTTTTTAGCGGCTTTGTGCACTTTTTTTGGGATGGGTAAAAAATGTTAAACACGCGTCAAGATACGTGGCCTGATCGAATATTCGTAAGACGGAGGGGTGACAGCTGTTGACAGTCGAGCGTCTATGCTTATAAAATTCGTTTATATCAAGTAGGTATTTAAAATATGGACATTGAACAAAGTGCATCTATTAATGAAAAAAGTGACGAAGAAATATTGAAATAAAATGAGTCAGTACTTTATAAAAATACTAGATAAAACCTACTGAAAATACTAGATAAAAATAATACTGATTATAAAAGCAACTCTTGCGAAATTGTTCCCTAACCATTCCAAAATATCAAAAATGCACAACGTTAATGTTCGAGTTTTCACTTCTGCCGGCACTACCGGAGTGCAACCCGTTGTTTTTTATATTAGCTCCAAAGCTTTCGATAATATAATCGGCTTATACAAGGTGTTTTAAATTTTTATAATTTTTATATAAATAGGTTTATTTACCGAACAAAAAGACTGACGTGCCGAGTGGTGTTAAGCATCGCCTATGAACACGGGCAACCCTAGGAGAGACATCCGAGCATTGCCGGCTTTGGAGGAGAGCTTTTTTTTGTTTGATAATTTGGTTTTAAAAATGCGTGTAGCGACGTAACGTGACGCACTTAAAAGCTCGTATAATTTATCTCTCACGTCCGTAGTAAATGTCATCCTTACAAATTCGATTGCGTATACGCCAGATTCAACCCATGTACGCTCGTACGCGTGTAAGCGCGTATGCCGAAAAGACTTTACCATAGTGCAAAGAACAAATTTCTATGGACTTTTCAAATACGCCACTTTGAAATCACTCGGGTTTTCTGTAAATGTATGTTTTATAATAATCATAGAGTTATAATTCTTTATACCGCTCTGCTACAATGATATTGTATGTAAGCAGAGTAATCTTTGTAAGCACGTGGCGAGGGATTTTTTTGACGTTTCAAAACGTTTTTTCCGTAGAATTTTTTTTCAGCCTTTTTTTTATGTCCCACTGCTGGGCACAGGTCTCCTTCTCACACAATTGAGAGGAATTTAGGCCATAGTCCACCACGCTGGCGAGCAGCGATGGCCGAGTGGTAAAAAACCGCGGTCTTCGACGCGACCGATCCCAGGTTCAAATCCTCAGCCCTCACCTCTGACAAAGAAATTTGTAATGTGCGATTTTATCGCTGCTTCACGGTGATGGAAAATATCGTGATATTTCATTGATTACGATATTCTCCATCGCCGTGCATGCCTGAGAGAAATTCATAATTTCTCGAAAGCATGACGTCCACCAATCCGTAGAATTATTATATATAAAATAATAGTATATTTTTTACTTTTTTTGGCGTGTATCTATATGTCAGATAAGGTGTTTATTAACTATCGGGCATGTAAAAAATATCTCAGTTGCAGGTACGAGCATAATAACACAGTAATTTAAAATTGATAGAGACCCTTAACTAAGTAAGAACTTATGACTAAAATTTGTTTAGTATAACGGAGTTTATGTAGCGTCAAGAGAACCTGTATTTTATCTCACAAAGAAGCTAGCTTTTGTCACACGTATAACTCGTACGAGCGTTGACGCGCTTATTAGCTCGTATAATTTAGCCATGATGTTAACAGCTACAAATTCGATTGCGAATACACCAGATTAAATCCGTTTTTGAAGTGCAATAATAGCGCGCGTGTAAAGGCGTATGCGAAACGACTTTACAGATTCGATAGTTTGGAAGCTAGATTTCGTGCAAATGTATGTTTAATAGTACAAGTTTTTACATTTTTTTGATAAACACGTTTAGATATTATGCAAGTCGCAAGGACCCTGTACTTGGTTCTAGACCTGTGTTACAAGTACGCCGCTCATCCACCGAGACAAAAAAATGTACAATCTACAACCATACATTTATCGAGCTTTATATAGCTCTATTACAGGGATTGTGTAAATAAGCAGAGTCGTTGCGCGCACGTGGCGAGCAATAGACTCACGGAGTTTATTGTTTTGACATTTCACTATTTTTTTACCGACTTCCAAAAGGAGGAGGTACTGTATTCGGCTGTATGTATTTTTTTTTCGTAGAATTATTGAAGTAACTAGACTCATTTATTGGATAAGTCTAAGTAAGATAAGTATCGTGGTATCAATTGTAACTTGGATTAAAAGGCTGGCTAACTGAAAATAATTAAAATTATTTTATGATATAGGTACTAGCCTTCCACTAGCGGCTTCACGTGGACCCGTTTAATGGGTCCCCGTAACGTAGGATAAAAAATAGCCTATGTGCTATTCCAGGCTTCATTGCTATATTAAAATCATAGGCGTTTACCCAGTTGCTTCAACCGCGTTGACCCTATTACCAGTTTTCACGTAGGAATGATGCATTTTCCCGCGGTAAAAGTAGCCTATGTTACTCAGGATGAAAGTAGCTTTCTAATGGTGAAAGAATATTTGAAATCGGAACAGTAGTTTTTGAGTTTATTCATCACAAACATGCAAAAATACAAATCTTTCCTCTTTATAATATTAGTATAGATATAAATATCTTCTTGTAAAATGATTAAAAACTCGTTTAAAATAAAATAAGAAATTATTTGACGACCCTCGTGGCGTGATGGTTACCATACCGGACTGCCGATCGGAAGGTCCCGGGCTCGATTCCCGGCGAAACAGAAATTTGAATGATGAGATAAAAAAAATTGTTGTCGGTCTGTGTGTTTGTGTTTCCGTCTTGGGTGTCCATGGTGCCCACGATACAGGTTATATTTACCCTACTGTGGGGCTATGAATGTGAAACGTTATTTATTAAAAAAGTTTTTTTTACTGTTTAAGCTGGCGCGACTTTACATTTCATAGAAGGTATATTATAATTGTTTTTGTGTGTTTGGTATAATTTATACTTATCGAGTATGAAAAAATCTCTCAGTGGTAGGTATTAATAACTTAAAATTGATACAGACCCCTAAAATAGTAAGAACTTATGGATGTGACTAAAATTAGTATAACTGAGTCTATTCTATGTAGAGTCGAGAACATGTATTTTATCTTATAAAAAGTTCTCTTTAGATTCAAAAACAATTGATTATAATAATATGTACATGTACATAATTTACGGCCCAACATGATAAAGGTAGCATTTTATCAATACCTATGTACATGCTTCAGCTTACTGTTGACTCACAGCTCAGAATGCGGATTTTCGTTAAATAAAAGATAAAACACTTTACAAATTTCACGTTTATTTCGTACTTATGCAGTATACAAATACATACCTAAATCTTTCAAGAAGTAATTAACGACCACCGAAACAAAAAGGAGTACCTAATTACATATGTATTAACACTCTAATTATTATTCCTTTAATCCTGTACTTGTTTCACTATCATATTATCTACGCTTTTACACTTTTTAATACTTTTCCTTAGCCAAGCCACGTCTCGATCCCTCAGTGTTTCCGATCCGAATGCTTGCCGCTTGGTCAGAGTAAAAATAACGACCATTCGTGCGACCGGAAGTCGGCTATGATTAAATAAAACTGACGGAACCAAGATGGCGAAGGTGCCGGAAACAGAACAATCAAATACCGCTACCAAAAATATAATAATACGGAATGAACTAATACAATATTATTCATAAATAAATAAAAGCTAACATTACCGTGGTGCGTAGAAAAGTATTATTACAAGCCTTTATTGTAATTCTCTTTCCGGAACAATTTCGGTAATACAACATCAACATTAATAAAGCAACAACGGGATCCTAATCGGAATCAAATAGCAAACACGATAAATCAATCCGATATGCCGCGCAAAAACGCTCCAATTAATACAATATTGATGTAGAAATAACAATAACCGCTTTGTACTATTACATACACAACGTGTTCAAAACGCGTTAATCTATATTATGGACCCCCATAGCCTCTATTTTCAATGCGGTAAAGATGAATTTTCTACGATAAAACCCAGAAAACAACGTGGTAAAACACGCACTGTAAAATGAGGGTAGAGTACGCATGCGCGCGGGGTGTAAACACGCCGTCTGTGTCAGTCGTACGCCGCCCGACGTGCGCGATAGACGAGTTTCCCGGTCGCTGCGATTGTTGTGGAAAAATCGCAGCCACGCGTGTGCTATGTAACGTCTTTGTTCTACTACCTTTTTTACAGAAAACCGACCCATTTTTGGATTGTTTTTAAAGGTAAGTAAAATGTAATTTTCGGTGTTCATTCTTACTTTTTTATTATCTTTGTCCAGTGCTTTTTGTTGCGGACGTACTTTTGTGAACACGTGATTTGGTTCAAGCCTCAAATTTCCATATTCATGGTGCTCTGAGGCTTGCGACCGCGAATCGTCGCACAATATATAAAATTATCCAGCATTTTATTCAGCGTAAGCTGAAAACAACCCCTTCGGAGGCCCTCGTGGCCAGAAATATCGCCTATAACATGTGACACATAAGAAATAATTTTCTTCATACGTGTTTTTGTGCCTAGAGACGCTTTTTTATTGCAAAAAACTCTACAAGGTCTAGCATGTTGTTATAAATATTCATGGTAATAATTTTCCATATTACGCCGGCAAGTGAACGTTATTAACGGAAGAAATATTCCAGAACAAATACATTTTTTATGCAAAGGCGAACTCTACAATGTGTTAATGTACTTATTAAAATAATTTACTATACAGTATTTATTAAATTGTATTATTTTCTGTACTAGTATTTTCAGTTCTTTGATTGTATTGTGCTAGCTACTTTCTTTGTAATCCAATTTGGATGCTGAACCGATGTTAAGAAAATTAAAATAATTGCATTAAATTTCATGTTTTCTTTATATTTAACAACCTTCATATATTCTCCGCTAGAGTACATTATATCCCTCAAAGAAATCTCAGAGAAGAAATGTTATATGACTACAATATACAAAGCAAAAAAAATCCAAAACTTTGACCAATTAAGGTCCTTCTCATTGGTTTCAACCGCGAGTCATATTTTTACACGCTTTATATTAGCTTCACCTGTATGTTTGTAACCGACTTCTTTGGGCGCGATTTTGACCCACTTTGAACGGCCAGATTTCGTTCAAACTTTGTAGATTTATTGAGGACCGATGACAATACAATAATCTCATAACTTTATGTTAAAGTCGTAACTAGGATCATCAGGATAAAATAAAATATACGAGGGGCGGCTGATAAGTTCGTGGCCTAAGGTACTTTAACACGTCTAAGCGTCTGGTTAACTTGAAAATTTGCATAGGGGTCAAGGGCCGATGATAATGCAATAATTTGAGAATAAAAATCCAACTAAAAAATTAAAAATAAATAATGTAGTTTAAAAAACTAAAAACACGCTTTTGTGAAAATACGAACTAAAAAGTAAAAAAATAAGAAGAAAATGTATTTTACTGTAAAAAAAAAGCGGGGGGTGGTTTTTACCACTGTTACTGTTGACACCATGCACCCCACGCTTTTTTTACTATATAAATCCTTCCACCCCTTGGGCACTGTGAGCTGTTTCTTAGTGTCCCTTACGCCCAAGCCCTCACTGGCTCGTGGTGCACTCTGCTACGCAACAAACGAAGCTCTGAATAAACGACCCACCAACCCGCACTGGACCAGCGTGGTGCTGGTGGGTCACGGTCCAAACCTTCTTTCTCTCTCTCAATACCGACAGGAGTAGAAAATCATGGGGAGACCTTTGCTCAGCAGTGGGACAGTATAGTTTAAAAAAAATTGGTTGTATTTTTTAATCCCAAACCATAAAAAAATACCAAAAAAATTGTCCAAAAAAAAAGAAAAAAAAAGAATTTTTAAGGTGAGCCACCGTTAACACTTGGCTGCAACCCTCTTTGCGTCCCACTGCTGGGCAAGGGTCTCTCCCCATTATTGGGGAGGTCTGGAGCTTACTCCACCACGCTGCTCCAATGCGGGTTGATTTATATCCTTAACACTTAGGGGTATAAAAATTAGTCATAAACCTATTCTTGTGCCTACTGAATATACTACATATTAAAGTACATCAAAATCGGTCAAGACGTTTCGGACGAATATAAACATTAAAACTGTGACACAAGAATTTTATATATTAGATAGTACAGCTTCTTAATCTGTTATTATCTATTTAGTTTCTTAATTTACAAAAGTATAAACAATTTTATTGCCTAAAGTTCGTATTTACGTCTCTTCAAATAAGTCCATCAAAAGCCCTTGTCTAAAGTGAAGTTTTTCCAATCGCGGATTGATTTATCCCCGCCTGGTGCATTGTGCCAAAACAATGAAAAAGTAGGCCACTTCAGTCACGGTCTCAAACATAAGTATATATACATATCGGTACTATATAAGAAGCACCGAAACATGTGTTTCATTCATATTCGTTCGGATGAAGCTTTTTATATGTTACACACCCGGTGAAAGACTACACTTTTTCTCGTCAAAATGTTTGTAAGTTTTCGTTTGGTAACAAAATATTTTGAAAGATGGAAGAGATAGGTATATAGTTATTTTTATATCTAGTTCATTTTTAAAGATTACTAAAAAAATATGATTCAGCATTTGAAGACCAGGATGTCCACACTTTTAGAAAGAAACGATCAGCCTCAGGAAAACAGGCTCAATAAGGAGTCAAGTTTTGTTGAATGCTTGGAGCATCGAAGGTAATGACGTCTTCCCTTATGTGAAACGTTGCTTTAGGCTTTGCAAAATAAAAATAGCAGAAGAGTCTATTTTATTGTTCTCGGAAATCATTCGAATAATAGAAAATGTAGTATTCATGGTTCGACAAATAAGTTCTCCAAAACGTATGGTTGCCATCCGTCCGGGTTTCCCCGGATTTGTCCTAGTTTAGAGGGCGTCCGGGCCGGACTTCATTTGTAGTCCGGGTTAAAAAAAATAAAGTCTTGGGCTGCCCGCGACACACGCACTGTGCTCGCACGTCGCGATCAACTGACCACAGAGTACATTTGTATATACTGAAACAACTGACGAACCGACACGCTAAATTCACCGTCCCCCCGCTGTTGACATGTCCGGGTTTTCGCCTCTAAAATCCGGGGTTATAACGCGTCTTGTCCTGGTTGACAAATTTTAGAGATGGCAACCCTACCAAAACGTAACTACTAAAACCGGTTTGTACTCAGCGGTGACCCAAAAGAGGATTTTAGGTTTGATAAATAGCCTGTTCCAAACGTCCGCAACAAGCTCAACTTAAGGATTGTAACCTATTTAAGTAGCCTTGTGCTATTATCGAAGTTTTGTTTTGCTTCTGCTGGAGTATACAAAATACATTTATTAAAAAACGATTCCCGACACGAGGTTCAATCTTTCTAGAACGTTCATAAATAAACTCTACAAAACATCTCTACACATTTAAACAGTTAGGATTTTGCAGTAACCCAAAATAAGATTGCAGGCTATGGTTTTAGCATATAAAAAGGTTTGAAGATCCGTGTGGCGCAATGGTTACCATGCTGGACTGCCAATCCGAGGGCCCCGGTTTGATTTCCGGCGAAACAGAAATTTGAACTGTTCTTGGTGTGGGTGTTTGTGTTTCTGTCTTTTTATGTGTCCATGGAACCCACGACACAGGGTATATCTACCCTACTGTGGGATTAGGAGTGTGAAATGTTATTTATTTAAAAAAAGAAAGATTTCTATTCTACCAATCCACCCTTAAGACTATACAAGTAACCAGTCTTCCAATCCAAGAGCTCTTTAGTGGTATTACCGGTGAAAATATAAATATTTATAGGAAGTGTGCAGAGTGCCGCAAGCGGTATCAGCATCGGTTACGATGCCGTAAGCTTATGGCATAGGTACTATTAGAAGTTGTACGTTCAGGAATCATCCATGATCATCCATCCGTCCTTCCACAATAACGGCTTTACTTGCGGCGTTATGGTGTTTTTTTAGGGATGAAGTAACTGTTTTCGGACCATTACGTGTGGTAAGTACTTAATCATGAGCTCTCGTCAGTCGCCGCGAACTGACAAATACAAAATACAAATATCTATATTCTTGAATATAGAATCAGATGTTCATGTTAATATTTCAAGCTCTCTATAATCCAATTCCAACAATTTTCGGTGACATATTGTGGCTATCATTTCAAACAATTTAATATGGAATTAATTACATTTGTCATGTGTGTCGACGGAGACTTATTATCCCGAAGGCCATCCTGAAGAAACACCGTTTGTATAGGATCTCCTCTCTTCTGTAATGTACCTACAAGGATCCATCCATCAGCATATATTCTAGACATAAACGTCCATTACCGTTAGCCCGGCCAGCCAGCCGGTTCTATGGCTTCTGAATCCAGTGGATTGCACTGTCTTCTTCAGGTCATCAGTCCAGCTGTTTGGAGTGCGGCCTGTGCTCTTTTTGCCTAAAGCGTGGTCTCTACAAATTTAAATTGTTTTAACTCCGCGGTATCTCAAATATAATACAAATCCACCCTTACGATAGAAACTCTATCGATAGCCCTCGCAGTATCGCAGGCTACACATATTCGATCCATTCTGGAGAGCACTTACTTTTCGAGAACCGTTTATTGCGAGTTTTCGGAAATACGAAATGTTTGGCTTTTGGGAAATGTATTCCAAATACTCAGTGCTTTGACCGGCAGCGGGATGTATCTTTTAAATAAAAACAAAGATGAACTAAAATGAAAACGAATGTGTCCACTTCAGAATGATGTATTTTTTAAGTAAAAACTTCTTAAACGGCGTTGTGCACATTTTTTGGGATGGGTAAAAATTTTAGACTCGCGTCAGGACACGTTACCTGATCGAATGTACGTAAGACGGAGGGAAGACAGCTGATGACTCGACTGTCTGCATACATATCAAGTGTTTAAAATATGGAAATTGAACAAAGTGCGTCTATTAATGAAAAAAATGACGAATGAAAAATAATACTGATAAATTAAATCAATTCTGCGAATTTATTCCTTAATCATTCCAAAATATCAAAAATGCACAACGTTAATCTTCGAGGCTTCTGCCGGCACTCCGGAGTGGAACCCGTTTTTTTTAAATAGAGTAATTCGACCAACAATTCGAGCAAATCTCAAAATACATTTTGTCGTTTTGTCGATACCTTTCAGTCGTCTACGGATATCGTAGTTTTTGGTTATGTTTCGTAGAGAAACAAGACACACCCCTTTACTACGTTCATAAATTTAATAATCTGTGGAAAACGTTCCATTACAATATTAACTGTTTGAAATCTGCAAAAACGTGTGAACACGTTTTTGCAGATTTCAAACATTGTTTGAAGTTCGCGATTATCCGAATACTATTCAAATCCACTCTTAAGTACTTATTGTAACCCTATCCATAGAGCCCTCGCAGTATCGCAGGCTACACAGTCATATTCGATCTATTCTGGGGAGCACTTACTTTTCGAGAACCGTTTATTGCCGAGCTTTCGGAAATACGAAACGTTCGGCTTGAACGAACAATGTATTTCTGAATACTCAATGCTTTGCCCGGTAGCGGGATGTATCTTTTAACCAAAACGGTTTTTTTTTTGTTTTTTGGAATGGCCGAACATGTCCAGTTTAAACTGTTGTTTCTACTTTACTTTTAGCAACTCTACTGTTCTACAACTACTGGTTTGCTTGCAAGTTTACTGTTCAGTTTTGACAAATATATGGCTTTACAAATTTAGGAAACTTCTCGACAATTCGAGGAAATTTCAAAGTACAGAATACCTTTTTATACTGCTCTAAGCTAAATATAAATAGGCCATTCATAAGGTATCCTACACCTTGGGAGAGATACCGGGTTACGTGGAATTTTTATCGCACTAAAACCCCTTCGGTGGTCTGCCACAGCTCTTGGGGAGAACTCCGGGGTCTCCAGAGGAACGCACCAGTGTCCTCCACGCGCGGCACCCCAACACGGGCCCATCATCCGTAGAGCGATGGTGCTCCCCTGATTCCTTTTAGTGCTTGGAACGGCATGCGGACAAGCACGCGTCATCTTTCCCGGGACCAGGGCAGTTCGAGCGACTCTCGTCGCCCGCAACGCTGTAAACCTCCTTTTAGTCGCCTTATGATCAAACAGGGGATACCGTAGCCTTATTCTTTATCCCGAAATTTCAGGGACTCTACAAAATTAAATGAGCCCTGCGGTTACCAAAAAGTAAATTAAGTTTGACAAATATAACCTTAGGTTCGTAAGCCTATCCAAAGAGTCCTTTATTGGAATAGGCGACTCGATTTGATTTGATTCAGTAGCTTTACGTCTTCAATGACTTCGCCAATCTTATAAATTCGTGAAATAAAAATTGATCTGAATTTGCCAAAAATGATTCCGAAAGTATTATGTTACTTACGGATGGATGCGTACAGAACTTGTATATCTAAAACATTTATTTCGAAATTTCGGAAGTTCAAAACATTCGGTTTTTAAAAATGTGTTTTTGAATATTCATAAGGGTCGAGCCACATTGATCGACGGCGTTCGACGGTTTGTCCATGCAATAAGTGCGCAATATATGGAACGACAAACGCATCCTTTCGCATCGACTCGGCGAATGCGCTCCGGCGACAGACTGACACAAAAAGATCGGTCGTCGACAACTGACGGAGGCGATCGACGGCTGATGGCGAGGACGATCAACGGCTGAAAAATATCCTGTACATCTTCTATTTCTCCATAATGCATGGATCCAATAACTTCCCCGAAAATTTTGCGCTGCTTTTTCGTTTTTTTTAATTTCTTGCAAAATACAAGTAAAAAGTAGACTTTGACAATACGTAAATTACGGAAGGGAATGCCTCCGTACAGCTGCGTACGGATGCGAACTGCTGCGTGAGCGGGCGATCGACATTATGCGTAATAGTGTGTTCCTTTTCAATCGGCGAAATCTTTCGCATTTTGCCGATTGAAAAGGAACAAAGCGTTTTTACTTTGAATTTTATTACTGCGGTAACCAGAAAGGAGTTCTAAGGTTAAAGAAATAGCTCATACGAAACGTTTCTCCTAATCCCCTTTGAGGATTGTAACCCGATCCAAAAGCGGCCTCTGACGGTATCGAGGCTTTCGAGGGTCCGTATATACTCGATAGCTCCTGCTTTTCGAGAGATGTTTATTGTGGATTTTCGGAAAGTAAAACGTTTTTCAGTGTAGTAAGTTATAAATTTTAATCACTAATTTTATTTTTCCTAACAATATTTGCAGAGGTAAATATTATGGAATATTAATAAATGTATAAATGTATAAAAGTTCGAATGATTATTATCTTATATGAAGTTTTGGTGGGATTTATTTTTTTCGGAAGAGGATTGTTTATGATTGAAACACAATTAAGAAAAATGAAACAATTAATAAGCATAGAAAAAGCGTGAAAATGTGTTATTTTCGCTGGAAAGTTATCAAATAAGAAATAAATTGGGATTTTTTAAACCGATCTATAACATGTCAACAAATTTGAAATGATTTAACTTTGCGGTAACATTTAAGATGATTGTAGGTATGATAAGTACAATAATCTATACAAAACGTTCACATAAATCAACTATCAGGACTATAACTCTATCCGAAGAGCCCTTCAGTGATATGCCAGGCTTTCGAGATTCCGTATATTGTGGAGAGCACTTTTTCTTCATGGGTCGTATATTGCGAGTTTTCGGAAATTCGAATTTCGGCTTTCAGAAAAATGAATTTTCGTATATTCACAACGGTTTGACCAGTACCCGAATGTACATTTTTGAAAACGAAAAACGTTTTATTCGCTTATTCGAATGGCCAAATATGTTTTCTAAACTGTTGTCTCTCTCTTCTAACTTTCCTTTAGAAAGTGGACTATTTTACAAAAATCTTGTTGCTTTATTCCGTCGTTTTAACTGCTTTTAGCGGCGCCATTTTTTGATTATCTAGTCATGCTAGTTTGAGTGTAGACGAATCCGCGATTTCCTTACTGAGTTATGCTAAAAGTACAAAGTAATGAAGAGTTAAATATGCGAAAATCTTGCATCAAGTAAAATGTCTCTTTCAAAAAAAGTACATTTATATAACTATTTCAGATAACAGAATTGCTACCGGTAACGGAACACGTGACAGCTGATCGTGTGAGACACTATCAACTCACTTCCACCTGCCCACAGATGCGAGTAATTACTAAAACTAATACATTCCATAACGAAATGGCTTTGTGTGAGCGAGATTCATTCCCACGCTCCTTTCTATTCTTGCAGTAGTCATGAATACATCAGGCTCGCTAAAACTTCCTTACATTTAGCTGAACCAACAACGGTCCTCAACGGTTTTATTGCAGTCTTCGAGTGCTGAGAGACGCCATTTTCGTAGTTCATTGCACATTTTTGGCAACTCTGCGCGAACGGAACGCTGAATAATGTACATTTTGTCTCGAATGCGTTTGTTGAGCTCGGTATTGCTTTAAAAGGAATTGAGGAAGTCATTTGCCTAGTTAAATGGATTTTTAGTGCTGTCAAACCAAATAGCAATCATAATCAATTATATTATGTATAATTAACACAAGTTAAACTTGAAAGAACGAGTATTTATTAAAGTATTACACTTATGACAAAAAAATCGGTTGTCTGTAAAGTCGGTTTACTGACGATAGTTGAACGTGACAACGTCATAAGAAAATTTTTGTTGCTATAAACAATTGACACCACATTCACTTTTCACTGCACTTCATACTTGACGAAAACATGTAAATGTATTATTGTATAGCAGCTGTCCACGCGGACGCATCGCTCACTCAAGTAGGAGAGAGAAGAGACAGATGACGAACGCTGCCGAACGCGGAGGCCGATTGTGTTTCTTTGTCGCTCGTTCCGCGCTCGCACTTGCACTTCAAGCCTTAAATGGAACGCCTCAGAACGAGGTAACGCCGCACGAGTCATGTTTTTTCGTGCGTCCAGTTGGCTCCATCGAATTATAAGATGTTGTCACGTCAAAAAATCATGAAAATGCTGGTTTTATAAACAATAAAAGTTATTAGAATAAAATACTATTTTAATTTGAAAATGTGGTGCACGGCTGTAACTAAAATGTTCATGTCCATACTGATTTTTGTCAGTAAAGCCTTTTCTATTGTAAATTGAAACATTTAAAATTCATACAGTTCGGTCCCTGTCAAAACGTCATCCGGTTGTGACGTCACAATACCGCGGATTGCGAAGTTCCGGCTTACATTGCAGCTCAAGGAACATCCATTCACACGAGAGATTATGTCGGGAAATTTTAATAGGTACTTTTACGTTATATTTTTGTACTAGAAATGTATAAAATAAAGAGATTATGTCACAAAAAGCCTTTCAAAATATTTATCTATAGATGTGCCCACGGTAACAACCGCTTTATAGAGCGATGTTTTAGTGTCTGAAACCTTTTTTGATAAATGGACTATCCAACACGAAAATATTTTTGAAGTGAAAACTTCTTTAGTGGCGTTGTGCACTTTTTTGGGATGGGTAAAAAATGTTAAACTCGCGTCAGGACACGTGGCCTGATCGAATATTCGTAATAGGGATGTTGCGGATGCAGATTTTTTCACATCCGCGGATGCGGATGCGGATGCGGATTTTAAGAGACTCACATCCGCGGATGCGGATGCGGATGCGAAACTGTGCAAAATAACAGCTTAAGTGTAAAAAAGACCCTTATTTATCTAATAATGAAGTACTTAGTAAATTAATTTACAATGTAATTAATTATTTTAGTAATAAAATTTGTATATTGGCGCATTATATTTAATGAAAAGTAAAGGGTTCGTATATTAATCCTGCACTATAAAATAACTATTTACTTGGAAGACTGGTGCAGCTGATAAGAATGCGTGCTATTTTAAACATCACTTTCAACTCGCTTCGATTTGCACCACCATTTAAGACGACAGTCTTTAAAATTATATCGCTTTTTATTGCGAAACCTAAGTTACTCCTTCTTGAGAATTGTGCCAGAGCTGACAATTTCTGGTGTTTCTTCACTTTCATCTTCAGTATCATCAAGGCAAGATCACTTTTAAAGCAGGGCTGACATCCAGTACCTGAGGTCGCAAATCATTCCACATCTGTTGCACTTTCTGTCATTCTCATTCTCTTCGTTACTAAAATTGTTATGACTACGCTACGCTGTTATGGCTACGTATTGGTGTTATGGTGTTAACACTGTAATGTTAGGGGCAAGTTTATTAAATAAATGAATAAATAGAAGTGAATTCAAATAAAAAAACGAAATTTTGATTTTTTAGTACCTAGTTTATTTTATAATCATTTAAAATTTTATTTTATTTATACATATTAATTTGACAAAGTTTTTCTTTTTCGCGTTTTGAAACAAAGTAAACTCTTCGGGATGCATTGATTTTAGATGATTTTTACAGATGATGTAGTACGATCACTTCGAGAATGTATTTTAATACATATTTTACACTGAGATCTGTCCCGGTCATTGTCAATAGGTTTAAAACAGGTCCAAATTTCATAGGCATAGTTCACTTGTCCCCAATAAGTTATCAAGAGTCAAATTGAATTAAAAAAGCAGCACTTACTTTACTTAACGTACATAAACAACAAAGTTACATGTACGCGATAACATTATTTAACAAAAAGCACAATAAAAAGCTATAAACGTGTGTTTGACTATTTCCCACAAAACCACAAAAGGTAGCGTCAGATCTTGTCGCAACTCATATACCAGGCGCGTTGCTGAATTACTGAAATCCAAAACATAATTATTGTTTTCCAATTGGTCAATAAGCACGCGCGCGTGAGACGCGCCACTCGCGGGGCCCGCCCCTTTCTTTCTAGTCGCGACATGCTACACATTCGCATCCGCATCAGCTCCGCATCGTTTTATGCGGATGCGAATGCGGATGCGAATGTCTAAATAGATGCGAATGCTCCGCGTATGCGGATGCGGATGTGAATATTCGCAACATCCCTAATTCGTAAGACGGAGGGGTGACAGCTGATGACGGCTCGACTGTCTATACTTGTAAAATTAGTTTCAAGTATTTAAAATATGAACAGTGAACAAAGTGCATCTATTAATGAAAAAAGGGACGAAGAAATAGTGAAAGAAAATGAGTGAGTACTTTATAAAAATACTAGTTGAAAACCTACTGAAAAAACTAGATGAAAAATAATACTGATAATAAAAGCAATTCATGCGAAATTATTTCCTAACCATTCCAAAATATCAAAAATACACAACGTAATGTTCAAATTTTCACTTCTGCCGGCACTACCAGAGTGCAATGTTTTTTACAATTCGAACCAATAGTTATGTAGTTTCCGATATTAACGCTTTCAAACGAAGACTTTTTCGTCTTTATACGAGTAATATTAGTTTAGGTAGATAAATTATTATAAGTATTTTAAAGTTATCCACCATGTTTTTGAACCTACATAATATTTTCTTTTTACAATCTCTAGATCACTGTTTACAACGTTTAGGTGCTTGTTTCACTTGTTTACTACATAGAAGTGATTTACGTTTTTTGAAAAATATGTATATCCTATAATTTTCTACGTGCAACTTGGTTGCAACCTTTTTTGCGTCCCACCGCTGGGCACGGGTCTCTCCCCAGTATTTAGGGAGGCCCGTATAGGTGATACAGGTAAGTGACTAAGCTGAAACAACAACAGTATCTTCTAAATATTGAAAAGAGATTTTTTTGCGGGAAGTCGAAAAAGACATATTGTGCTCTTGTTTTACTTTCATTTTCTTGGTGTATTTTTAAATTTTATTTGACAAAGATGTCAGTTAGTTCGATATAGATTAAGTGATTACAGTGCACTAATGTTGAGAAATATGTCTGGCTAACTTGACTGACTGATTACTGATGACTTACTGACTTTACCTATTATTATGCGTCCAGACTGGCGAAACTGGCAAAAACGTGATGCAAAAATTATACTTGACGTTGGCAATATGCAGAGTTTGAAATGCCATAATTGAAGAAAAAAAAAACACTGACAACGTTTAACGACAGCTATCTATCCGAACGAGCACGGAAACGCGTATGATGTTTAGCCTCTAGCCCATCTCAAACTGACCGTTCCCCTGACTGTAAGCAGCGTAGATCGCTTGCGTTCCACACCAGCCGCTGGGACATGCGTGCTTTAATATAAATTAATCGCTAAAAATAATACTGTATTTTTATTTCAAAAGCTGAGTCGCAACGTTTTTACTCTCTTCCTCGTTTCCTGTCAAAATGTCAACCGTCTGTGACGTCATAATGTGTTATTTGCGGATATCCGCTTACATGACAGCTTACACCCAGACATTCATTCGTGCGAGACACAATGGTTGGAATTTTAATACATCTGCTGAAATCGGTGTCCATAGAAATGTAGGGAATGTAGATCTTAATAATTTTATTTATTACCGTTTGAAGTCGTTTTTTTTTTGTTTTTTAAAACTTATATAGTTACTTAGGCTGATAAAGTTAGGGCGTTTTAGGAGCTTGGTTCTTCATGAGATCTGATAACTTTTTCACATGATATGTCATATATTATGCATTCATCTTGGCAACATTTGGTATAAAATTTAGTTGGTGTGATCCGATTTTAAAAGATACATAAATAAAAAAAGATAAAATGAATTCCTATTTCCTTTTTAGTACCCAAAATTTCCGTACTTTTAAAAGTAAGTCAAAGTAAACCGCTTTGTTACGAATAAACCCAGTACTGAAATGTCTTCTACAACAAAACTTGCTTTAACAAAACATTGGTCCTAATTTAATCGTTTACAGTTCTCTAAATTGTTAATCGAACAATCTAGAAATTTATTCGTTAGCCTGAGTTTGTTTTGTTTTTGTCAGCATTTGCATAAATTAGAGACGACGTTCAAATTTGAATTTAATTTCGAAGTTTCAGCCCCAGCGCGTATCATGGCCGTTGTAAATTGTTTACCCCAAAATATACATCGACTTGGGTCGAGCCTTGTTTATCTTGAGTTGTTGTTTATGTGCTTAAGGTGGTACTACACAGGCGCGATATTATCGACATTAAGTATTTTTTTATAAAATGAGGTAGTAAAAAGAAGTTGTTTTTTGTAGCCTACTCACTACACACAGGCTCAAAGTTGTCGGCAGTCAATTTTTTTCTATAAAATGAAGTGGCAAAAGGTTGACAATTGTCAACAAGAGTTTCGTATACAAAAATCTCTGTGGGTTCCATACCACCACACATAAGGAACACAAGCACCCATACCTAGAAAGAAATTTAAAGTCTTCATTCTAATTTCTACTGCTCCTCGTATGTCCTCATACAAAGGCCTCCTGGCCTATTGCTTTTGTCCGTATTTTGCGTAAATTTCAGGTCGACGTTAAAAAAATGTAAAACCTTATTCAAGCAAATAAAGCTATTTGATTGATTGATTGATTGAAAGAATGGAACTTCGAAGTTTCAGCCCCCAGCGTAATTTCAATGCCGCCCTCGTAAATTATTTACTTCAAAATATACATAAACTTACTTCGAACATTGTTTATTTTGACTTGGTGTAGGGAGCATCGATATCTTAGAGTAACAAAGGTACTGTGGTGTCATACCTGTCAATTTTGACGCTCGACGATCGGTATAGATACTCGTAGTATAGTTGTATAAATAATAGATGGTAGGCAGATACCTAAATAAATTCTCTTTATATTTATGTATGTATAGTAAACTTACTTGATATTCAAAACTTTTGATAAGACTCGAAAGATTATTATTATTTAATGAACATTAAATTCACCGAGGCGGCTGCTAGCCTGGCACTGACAAGCAGTTTAAGCGACCTGTACTGCGACTATATACCGCTAGCGATAGCTTCGTAGAAAACGTCATATTTAGAACATAGAGGATGGGCCAGTCGAAACACCAGACTTTTGTAGGTAGGAGAACTTTAAGAGTTCGACCGGAGAAGTACCACTTCTCTACTCTACTGTTTTTCGGTGCGAAGGTGCAGTTGCCGGCCGGAGCCAGCTAGCCTAGCTAGGCTTGCTTGAGGCTGTGTGTACATAGATGTCCGTGGGCTGCAGCGACCACTTAACACCACGTGGTCAGCATGCTCGTCTGCTACTCCATTCAAATTAAAAAACACGTGCTTATTAAAAATACCCAATGATAAAATCACGGTTTTTTAGAGGAGGCGTGATGTATGAACAAATCAATTCGTCTGATATTATTATCATCTTTAGCGTCTGTGTGTAAGAGGCTTAATAATGCCTTTGGGTTTGTATTTTACATCGAATGAGCGGTTGGCGTTTGAAAGGTTGATTTTGTTGTTGTATGTTAACTGGTTTTGAAGTATTCATGTTGTCCTAAAGTTGTATGGAAATCAATCTCACAGGACGTAGCGGCGGTTGAGGACTTTACAAAAGTGGAGAGGATTTCAATTTGCACTCAAAATATCTACGGTTTGCATAACCTGGTAGAGATTTAAAAAATATCGGTAATGTGGTTAAAAGTAGCAAATATTTTTATGGTTGCGGACAAATTACGAATAAAATGTTGTTTTAAATAGTTTATTGTTCATAAAAGGCTGTCTTTAATCTATTTTTCGGTCTTTCATATCGCAGCGGAAGTCAGCCGGCTTAGAGCATCAAAGTTACTGACTCACCCTTCAGGAGAGACGGCATAGCGCCTCGCTTCGATACATAATTTTTGTGCCAAATCTGGTGCGGGGGAAGAACGCATATATTTTAATTTTGTCACACATTCACAAATATTCTTTCATCGCTACAGACGTATACATTTCTAAATATGTCAATTTCAATTAACAACGTAATTTTCTATGCACCGTCAACACTGACGCCGACACACACAGACACACTAGTTGTATAACTAGAAGGCACATTGTACATGCACGTTGAAAGAAAGAAATAATAAATAAATAAATAAATAAATATCTTTGGACAACTCACACAATGCCATCTGATTCCAAACTAAGCAGAGCTTGTGCTATGGTAATCAGAAAGCTGATAAACATACTTATATAATTCTAAATACATACTTAAATAGATAAATTAACACCCAGACACAGAACAAATAGTCATGTTCATCACACAAATATTTGTTCTGGGTGGGAATCGAACCCACGACCTCACGCTTCGCAGTCGGCTCATCACCCACTACTCCACGGAGGCTGTCATGGAGGAGGAGAAAGAAAGAAAGAAAGAAAGAAAAAATATTTATTTCATATTATGAATACAAAATATTCGCTTAATGAATGTCTTTTTTTCCCGGTCATCGCCTTTAAGTGCCCGTTTGGGCTAGATGTTGAGCTGAGAGAAAAAAGGCGGCGGAAAAAACCTCCCAGCATCCTTTTTTTTTAAAAAAGTACATAATAATATATTTGAGATAACAGAATGGCTATGGATTGATGATGGTCACACGTGACAGCTGATCGTGTGAGACACCATCATTGGGACGAGGGGTTCGCCCGTAAAGGCCACTCCTATGACGGGTGTCATACGCATACCTAGCAGACCTTAATGCTTTAAGATTTGAGCAGACGTAACCGAACGGACGGTTTGCTGGCGAATGGATTGTCATCCGGACACATTGAATGTCATATAGAAGAAATGGGAGAAAGCGTAAGCGGGAAAATCCGATCTTATAGTAGGGGTTTACAGTTTACAGTAAAAGCTACAGTCTGTTCAATAGAAAACATGCAGCTAGAAACGCTGTTTTTTAAGTATGTTAGATGTTTCATTTATTTTGTAAGGTTTTCATTACTTCACCAAATGGTGAATAAACTTTATAAAAGTGCCAATATCGAATGAAGTATTCTTTAACCAGTAATTGTCTAGAGGAAGCAGGCGCGGTCGCAGCCTTAAATTGGGGGGGGGGGGTCACCAAGAACTACTAAATTTGGGGGAAAAGGTGTCTCAACTTGGCTTGTTTCGCCTTCCATCTGCGTAGATGCAGTCATGCGTATGCCTGATGGATTTTGGGGGGCTCATGTCCCCCATGTGTGATCCCCCCCTGGGACCGAGTCTGAGAGGAAGGTCCGTAATTAGTCAGCTGGTATCGGCCGTATCACATCGCAGCGGAAGTTACCTGGCGAATTATTTGTCATTCGTACTCGCTTACTATTGTTACGCCTTGAATACACTTTTTGAATAAGTTACCCAAGAACATAATAATCCTTAAGGTACATAGGTACGAATAGTTACAGTCCATCATACCTTTGAGTTTTTCCGTCCAGCTAGGAGAGAGGATACCGGGTTATGTGGGATTTAACCGTACTAAAACCCTGGCCTGCCTCTGCGTTTGTGAGGACTCCGGGATCTCCATAGGAACGCACCGGTGTCCTCCACGCGTGGCGCTCCAGAACGGGCCCATCTTTGAGAGAGCAGATGTGCTCTCCAGCATCTTCCGATGCTTACAGCGACATGCGGCCACGCACACACCGCCGTCCTTCCCGGGGCTGCTAGCTGGACGGGTTAAGCTCACACTCTCACCGTCCGCATCCCCGGAAGCCCCCTTTTAGTCGCCTCTTACGATCAGGTAGGGGATACCGTAGCTCTATTCTTAATCCCGAAGCTACAGGGACTCCGTCCAGCTACCTGCCTTAGCTATTCGCTAACCTTAAATTCTACAGAAGTTCCGTGAGCAACAAAAGGACATTAAATTGGTAGTTTTTGATAACCTTCATACAAAAACAAGAACCATCGGCCTTAAGTACTTACTTTACGTGCCTTTCGAAGCACGAAAACTTTGAATATTTTTCATGTTCCCTAACAATCTATCTCAGTCACTATGTTCGATGTCTGTAATGTACGATGTCTGCAACTTTGTAGATCGTTATCGTTACAATCTAGCGACATATAGACGACAACAAACAAACTGGTCTAGAACTAAGTTTGCCTTACGTGTACCTTGATAGCTCGAGAGCTGATGACTTCTTGTATGAAGTATTTCTTTATTACTATTTTTTGTTTGAAGCAACATTTATTTGATGCTTCATTTTTAGACCTAAAAACTTTATTTGCAATTTACCTAAAACACATAATCTAATTGTAATTTGAACTATGAAGAAAAACAAATGTAAAATAAAATTGGTGGGTAAAATTTAATTGTAAGCAGACATTATTGTCTATGCAAAATCTCACATCACACATCTTGACTCGAGATATGTAAGTATGTTTTTTACTTCATTTACAAGTTCGAAAATTCCGTTACATAGATACCTACATAAATTCAAGTCAAGCTATTAGAAGATTGTTGAAATGAGAGACCTAAAAATTTAATTTGTAAAATCTGGAGGCTACTACCAACGTTCAGTGGCAACGATGCCATAGTTAACTGTGCTGTGTACATCCTCGTGGCCGTCCTTCCCGGGGCTGCTGGCTGGACGGCTCGAACTCCCATTCTCACCGTCCGCAACCCCGGAAGCCCTCTTTTAGTCGCCTCTTACGATCAGGCATGGGATACCGTAGCTCTATTCATAATCCCGAAGCTACAGGGACTGGCTAATAGTTGCCTTACGATCCCAATTAAAAAATAATAGTGTTACTACCCGCTAATAGATATTAAGAATAACCGTGTTTTTAGTTTATATTTAAAGGTTAACGGTAAAAGGTATTATATATATATATATTTTCTACAGGTAAAAAGTAGCGTATATCACTGCAGCTTCAATCCGTAATCAATCAGCTTCAATGTGTTGTAATCCGTAAAAATAAGGACAAAAAAAACTAACACACACATTTATAATATTGAATATGGATTAAGTAAGTATTGAACAAGATTTAAAGTTGCCTCAAATACATTACTTTTCAAAAAATGTCTCCAGCTCTCGCGCCTCACAAAATGTGTCGCGTTCCCAAAACCCCGTTGTAGGTCGTATTCCACCGACACGGGAAGTTATATTATTCCGAATGCCGTTGTGACACTTCTATTAACTTCCATGAATATGAATTTTCGTGAATTCGTCATTCATTTTGCTGTAACCCGCTTACCGTCTACGAGTTTTAGCGACAAAAAATATAACACGCTTTTGAAGCACGTCAAACATCAGTCGGGTGTGAGATGGGTGACCGCTAATAAGGACACGTTAGGCCGTCGGTTCCGGATGTTGTCGATAGATAGGAGTCGTTAAACCTTGTCGGAGGCCTTATGGAGGTAGTTTAAAAACATCGCTGCTGTACGATGATCGGAAATATTCTAAAAATCTCGGAAATATTTAATTAATTACTACGTGTTTTATCAGCAGGCATGCCTGAGAAAAACCCATCATTTCTCAAAAGCATGATGTCCACCATTCCGCATTTAGCCAGAGTGCTCACTTTGGAGAGGAGTCCTGTGCCCAGCAATGGGATATAAAAAAGGTTGAGAAATAATAATATGGTGTCTATCCAACCTCAGAAAGCTTACGTTTTGTTTGAAATCAAGTGCATGCTTTTTAAAGGTGGTTGGTGATGCGCTTGGCCCAGCGGCTGTTGTAGAACGCAAGCAATCTACGCTGTTAAGCCAAACTGGCGCGAAAGGGTGAAGATGGGTGACCTCTAGTGACAATTTTTTTATGCCGATTTGCGTGCTTGGGAGGGCACGTTAAGCAGTCGGTCCCAGTTCTAATCGATACATAAAAGTCATTAAACCTTGTCAGAGGCTTGAAACCATCCCAGAGCGGTTTGGCCACTAACCCGCATTTCCACCAACCCGCATTGGATGATTTGAAGGAGCTGTTATCACCTGATTAATTTTGAAATTAGCATAAACAAATAATAACAACATGTTATATACCATAACACAGACAATCTAATAATAAACATTATACATAACACATCTTAATATAAAATGTACTCTTATCATAAATATCAATATTATTATCAAGGCGTCAATAGACTAACTACATAAATCATAATAGAGATAATAGAACTTTCAAAAATACTCTGCAATCATGTAAGTCGTAGAATTGGACGTTTCAGAATTGTGACGTGACGATTACACGTGTAATCGCGTGACGGTTCGTCCTCAGTGGAAGTCCTGTTCAATAATAATTCAAGAAGCGCTTTTAACAACCGCCACTTGTGACAGAGTTACAGTGTTGATGGAGCTGTGACGTACTTATATACACTTGTCAATTTATTGATTAAATTTTAATTTCAACTTTAGATTTTCAGAGATGCGTGTTGTATCACTATTGTAGTTTTGGCGGGCACTTAAGTGGCATGACATAGATTTGCTTTAGTTTCATTTTCCTAACTTTACTTGACTTCGTGATCAGAATAAAAAAATAAATATAAGTGGCACTCGGGGACGTAAAGAAATATCTTTACCCCGGGAGTTGGGAGTTGATAAAAATGCAATAGCATAGCATGTTTATCAACTTATGCAATTATAATTACTTATTTATTTTTTATTGCTGTTCATTTAAAACTTTATTATCTGGTCAAAGTAGTTTTGCATTGTCATCGGCTTAGAAAATGTCGAAATTAGTATTTCTTTGATATTTGTCCATGATAATTGTTGAGGCTGTAACTTAGTTAAGCACGTAGCATAGCAGCGCGGCCTTTCAGTGAATGCGTAAGTGCAAGTATCAGATCAATATCTTCTATCTTCTTCTTCTCGATGATCATTTCGGTTAACGTACACCATTCTATCTATATATTATGTCAGATTCTGGCTCATACGGATCTAAATTCACAAATTTAGTTGTTGTTTCTGAACGGGTCGACAGGCGGTTATATTTTCAGCGATCTTTGTAAAAATTGCTTGATGTCATCATTTTCCGCTGGTATGGAAAATTATGACATCTGTTCCACTATTGAACCGCTTAATGATTGATCCTGTGGTGGTCAATCCGCCCTTCAAACAAATGACAATGTCAATATGGAAGACCTCTATAAAAAATTCGTCAATGGAAATAAAGCTTTCTAGGTCGAATGGTTACGAAAGCTGACTACGGAGCTAGAGACCCAGGTTCAAACCTCAAGTAGGCAAGTTGCGTTTTTTATTTTTTGTGACAATTTTTTTTAAATTGGGAGCTAGGAATTTAAAAGACTTTGTTAAGTAACACTAAGCCAATGAATGTTTTGCTTAAAAATTAACCATGAAAACCATTTGTTTTATCCGAGCAATGTCCAGGTACTAGGTAAGTATAATTCGTTACAGTTCTATCAAAAAAAAACTCTACAACAAAAGTGACCTTATCCACGCTTTTATCAATGAAGCATTAAGATACGCATGGGTCAAAGCTAGGACTTGTGTTCGCTCAGTGAGAAATCCGCAGACAATTGATTCGGGAATATATTCCAGAATTTTCTTATTATTATTCCACAAAATGAAAAACGTCTTTGACTACATCCTTTTACAAGTTCGAATATTTAAGTGAGAGTACGAAGCGTTTTGAAGTTCTATTGAAATATCAAAGAAATGACGTGCACTAAAATGGTTTGGGGAGCTTCTGCGTAAAATGTTAACTCTAAACAATGCCTGAGAGTTTTTTTTCCGCCGGCTTTTTTTCTCTCATTGAGCCAGTGGTGGGTAGGCATCAAAAGCCGATGATCCGTTAAGAATATTCTTAGCGGATCTTAAAATAAAACTATTATACTATGTAACTACTTAGCTACTTTAATTTTAATTAGTAATGTAATATTGTATGCCAGAGCATGGTAGACTGTTTAAACTCTTATAATAATTTTAAACATCTAACTGTATGTATGTAAACAGTCAACAATAAAGTATTTTTATTTCATTTCATTTCATTTCATTTCATTTCATTTCAAGAACGCAACTTTAATATATAAATAATGTTTCACACTCATAGCCCCATAGTACGGTATAACCGTTGTCGTGGGTACCATGGACACAAACAAAGACAGAAACATAAACACCCAGACTGAACTCATCATTCAAATTTATGTTTTCGGGAATCGAACCCTATACTCTCCGATTGACATTGATTGATCCGATTGACACTGACCGAGTCCGGCATGGTAAACATTGAGCCACATGGGTGGTCTTACGTATGAAAAAAGGTATATAAGTTTTCAATTTAATATGTTAAGTTATGTTTGTGTTTATCCTATTTTTATTGTAAAACTCCTGAAATACATTATTATTATTATTATTAATTACAATTAAAAATGATCTGTGTAAATGAAATGGACAAACCCCTTCGGGATAAATGTGGGGTAAAGTTTGTTTGGAAATTGTCTCACTTCTTGACTTAGCAGTATGAAAATTGATATAAAAGTTTAGGTTTCAATGTCAATAGGGATCCATGAAATCCACGGAGAATGTTTTGTTATGCTAATGATTCTTTCAATCGCGAATGAAACCGTGGGGCACAGCTAGTTCTTCTATAAACATAGCATAAAGATACACATTGAGCAAAGAAAGCGTGTTCACTCAGCGAAAAATCGGTCGAGACGATTGAATCGAAATATATTTCGTCTGTGACTCCTCAGAGGAACGATCAACTCAGCGGAATGCTTACCGACATTCTTTGCGATTTGGATAAATATTCAAGTAAGGTTTGTATTGTAATTGTAAAAATAATATAATCCTTCCATTTGTCGCAATGAGAGGCCTGATGGATTGCCGCGCTTAATGGTATCCAGGTGTTGAGATACTTGGTCTGACCATCTTTTTGGGCTGCGCACCCTTGGCATCTTGCTTTCGACTTTGCCTGTCACCATTAATTTTTCCAGGATATCGGTTCGGCCATAAGGTACTGTATCGCAACTGTTTGCAGTACAAATTAAATTATTGTTATTATTTATTAGGTAAATTGTGATCTTATGTTTGGTTCAATTTTTTTTTTAAATTTAATTGAATGAAATTTTATTTTATCTTTTTGCATGATTTATTAATTGGTGTTTTAATTTAATAATTCGAATGAAAATTAGACTTGAAATTGGTATATTAGAAATTAGAATTGAATATTTTATGAATGGTAAAAATATATTTTGAAATTCAAAATTTGCATGTAAATATGTACCTAAAAGTAATTATATAAAAAAAATATTGTAAATCGGCGGCAGACACAGACATATTCCCGCATAAAATCTTAGGGATAAAAGGATATGACTGAAAAACAGCGCTGCACAGGGTCTCGATTCTGTGGCAGCAAAGCTGAGTCATATCCTTTTGCCTTAATATATTTAAGTGGTATTATACCTCTTTTGTACTTTTTTATGTTATTTTTAAGGCAATAAATGATTTATTATTTATTTATTTATTTATTTATTGAATACTTGACAATGAAATGACAGGTGCGGCTTGTAGGAGGTAATTAGTGCGGTCTACTATTCTGTTTAGCTATCAAACTCGGACATTAATTGTACAAAGGTTATTAATACCAGTGTGACGCAGTTAAATGTATGGCTGACATTACTGCTGCAGCGTCAGGTGCGGTCCCAGGGAGGGGGGGGGGTGTTACAGGGGACATGACCCCCCCTCCCAAATCCATCAGTCATGCGTCGATGGAAGGTGAAACAAGTCAATTTGGGACACCTCTTCCCCCAAATTTCTTAGCGACCCCCCCAAAATTTCTTGGCGATCCCCCCCAAAATTGCAGGCTGCGACCGCGCCTTTCCAGCGTAGTTTCCATGTGTAGATATATAGAGTAAGCTATACGGGCTTCTCCAAAGAGATCCTTTTCCAGCAGTGGGACGCAATTAGGGTTGTAGCCAGTTTAAATATTACAATTTACAGTTGGAAGAAGTAAACCTTCAGAACTATAATAACGCTTTAAAATGAAATGAGAGTTTTGGCGGGAAGTCGAAAAAGACATTTTGTGCTCTTGTTTTATTTTTACTTTCTTAGTGTATTTTTGAGTTATATCGGATAAATTTGATGACATTTTGTTCGATATAGGTTAATTATAGTGCACGAGTGTTGTGAATTAAAATAACAGTGCGAAAATATGTTTTTTCGGCTTGCCCCCAAAATTCCATTGATCACGTTCTGGTAAAGACGCCATCGCTATATTTGAATGTCTGACTAACTTGACTGACTGATTACTGACGATTTACTTGACTTTACTGACGATTTTAGATCTTGCCCATCTACGGCTGACTCCACAGAAGCGGAATGAGTACAGCAACGAAAACGTCCAATTAGACTTCCTCGCATTATTTGATGTTTATTTATATTATGGCTCCATCACAGGGGGATCACGACCCTCAGTAATGAGGAAAACGACGTGAGGAGGAGGAGGATTTATATTATTTAAATTTTATTGGTAATAATATTTGTGATATTGTAAATTTCATGGATTATGATTGGTAAATGGTTGTTGATCGCTTTTGTATAAATAGGAGTTGATTTTCAAATAAAGGCATTCCGGTCTACATTCCACATATCGGACTTATATATCAGTTGTTTCACTCCGCTCTCCACATTAGTAAGGAACCCTTACAAGCTAGGGCACACCTTACAGACCTTTCACCGAAACTGGCAAAAACGTGATGCAAAAATTATACTTGACACTGGCAATATGCAGAGTTTGCGATGCCATAATTGAAGAAAAAAATTAAATGAAATGACAGGTGTGGTTTGCAGGTAATTAATGCGGTCCACATTAGCCATTCCGTTTAGCCATCTAACTCGGACATTAAATGTATCATGGTAATTAATCTATATGTCATAACTCATTCAATGTTATGTTATATTAACAATTAGATTAGTCCAAGTTACACGAAGCGCGCATGGTCCGGCGGCTAGCGTAGAACGCAAGCGGTCTATGCAGCTAAGCCAAACGGGCGCGGTCGGGTGTGAGATGGGTGACAAAAATACTACTACTAGCACTAGCACTACTAGTGGCAAAAAAAAATTCATGCACGTTTCCGTACTTCGGAGGGCACGTTAAGCCGTCGGTCCCGGTTGTTGTCGATAGATAACAGTCGTTAAACCTTGTCGGAGGTCTTATGAGCGGTTTGAAAACGTCCGACAGCGGGTTGACTACTAACCCGCATCTCCACCAACCCGCATTGGAGCAGCGTGGTGGAATAAGCTCCAGGCAATCCCAAATTGAAAAAAAGTATTTCCGAGGCGACTGTACATGGCTTCAGGGAAAAATATTTTTGGACGAGTTTTTTCAGACTTGGAAAATGAACATCTTCTCACTAAAAGGCCAGTGGATCAGCAGTCGGCGATGAAGGGAGCTTTAGATAAGCATATATCTCATTTTTAGTTTGTGAATCCCCTGTAAAAAATATTAAGGCCCTCTGCACACTTGCGTATTTTTACGTGCCGAGGACGCGCGTTTTTCAAGTCTGCCAGTAATTAGAGTTGCGTTTGTACGTAAAATATTAGTTTTTAAACATTCGTATTAGTTCGCCAAATACGAATATTCGTTAAATGTCTATTAGTCGGCGAATACGAATATTCGTATTCGTATTCGTTGCATCACTACAAACAGTGGCGTATTTAGAAATTTGCCGCCAGTAGGCTATTCAATTTATGCACCCCCCATTCCCTCCCTACTGACCTCTGAAATTCGATTCCCTAAAAAACTAGTAAGCTTTAACAAGTTCAAATTGAAAGTGTTTTTACGCAGTTAGGTTGTCCTTTAATTTTGTGAAACAAAAACTTTTTGGTCGAAATTTGCCGCCCCCGAAATCTGCCGCCCTGGGCTCCAGCCTACTCAGCCGTTTGGTAAATCCAGCACTGACTACAAATTACACTAAAGCTCATCTTCAACATAAAGTCAATAGCATGCACCACCATACAATAAATAATAAATAAATGATAAATAAATAACGCTTCACACTCATAATCCCGGTAAGTGACAGCGTACATGAACATAAGAACCAACCCAAACCGAGAACAGAAACCAAAACTCTTCATCAATCTCTGCTGCACCGATAATAGAACCCGGAACTATGGTTAGATTGGCAGTTCTGCATGGTAACGGGTCATCATGACCCGACCCACCCCGACCTAAGGTATGAAGACTAAAGACGTCCCATTTGTGAAGGTTAATAGGTCAGTATGCTACCTTAAGAGCCAGCTATAAGGAATCGAGGTCAGATGATCTTGAGCGGTAATATCTTTTGGACAATATTACTCGTCTTTTACAAGTTGCAAATTGTATACATAATAATAACCAATCTTAATATATATAAATCTCGTGTCACAATGTTTGTCCTCAATGGACTCCTAAACCACTTAACCGATTATAATAAAATTCGCACACCATGTGCAGTTCGATCCAACTTGAGAGATAGGATAGCTTACATCTCAATTAATAGTCGCAATATTATTTTATTTCTGATATTTTAAGGCAGAACAACGTCTGCCGGATTCGCTCTGTTAGTAACTGTCAAACATTGATTTTGCGCCATCGTCCAGAAGTTTGACATTGTCTGAATAACAATACATCTGTCACTATTTGTTTTATATTTTTTATTTGGCAGTAACATAAAAACTCTTTGAGATGATAAAGAAACTAATCCTCTTTCAATATATTTAAGGCAGGACAACGTCTGCCTGGTTCACTAGTGATATTATATACAACAAGAAGTTTAGTTTAGTTTAAAATATCATTGACAACAACCCCTCTCAGTGTTGCAATTTAGTTGTTTTTATAGGTGAATATTAAATATTTTTTAAAAAAGATGCAAATTATTTTTAGATTTTTCCTCAACAATTTTTAGTGGTAGGTTGTTAAATATCTTTACCGCCTATGGTTTGGACTGTCTCTGTGCACTTTTTATTTTGATAATGGTGCTTTAAGTTTGTGTATGTATAATAATATAGTTCTAAGTTTATTGCGTTTTAAAGAAATGCATTCTTTAAATAACCCTATGTCGTAGCTCTAATCTAAGTAAATAATGGAATATATTATTACATGGTCACACGATCGACTGTCACGTGTGCCCACTATCGACCCATAGCCATTCTGTTATCTCAAATATATAAAAGTACTTTTTTTAAAAGAGTGCTGCTGGGAGTTTTTTTCCGCCGCATTTTTTCTCTCAGCTCAACCTCTAGCCCAAACGGGCACCTAAAGGCGAATATTTTTTATTCCTAATAAGAAATAATATATATATTTTTTTCATGGAAAATGATATACCTACATGAAATATACATATTATTATATTTTGGACATAGGTAGTTTCTGGTCTTAAAGGAAGACGTCTTTAAGCAATCATTTAATGCCTCGTTTAAGGATCTCTATGTCGTTCCTCTAAATAAATACTGGAATTATAAGATTAGATGGAAAATTCCGAGATCGTATGCAGTGGGGAAGGTAAAGCACCTTTCCAATAAAATACATCAGAATTGTTTCGTGACGAAAATAAAATTAAAATAAAATACACGCTTTTTCGCTCATAGTCCCACACAATATCAATTTGTCGCAGATTACAGTGATCGGAAGTAATTACTTTTCGGGAAGTCTGGCGTTCTTTGTGGTCTATGTGTACATTTGAGCGGCAATTTGTATGTGATCGTTTAATTAAGTCCTACTAGTAATACAACGTTTGGATGTACACAGTTTATGAGTTTCTACGGTACAAGAAACATCAAATAATTAGCTGCCTGATCTACCGGTAAACGGAAAATAAATTTAGTAACCTGGAACAAATGTTAACTTGCTCAGATGCCTTAAATGTTCGCTTTACGAACAAGGAACATGTGTGATGGAGATGCACATTTTTAAAGATCTTTTGATTCAGTAAACGAACGATAAAAATTTGATAAATTCATAAAGACTTATCACACCGAATAAGCATAGGAATGACATAGGGGCGCTCGCCTGTTTACCATTAATTATTCATTTTCATTACTTTACAAAATGGCTACGCCTATTCTCTTTTTGAACAGACTATGCCTCCTTAATTGATGAATTAAAGCTTTATTGCCAAGTATAAGTAAGTCGTTGACTCTGCGCAGTGCTGCTACCTACTTATTTGTTTTTAATAACACAATAATATGTACTTAATGTGATGGAAAATATCGTGATATTTTATTGATTACGATGTTCTCCATCGCCGTGCATGCCTGAGAGAAATTTATAATTTCTCGAAAGCATGACGTCCATCAATCAGCACTTGGCCAGCGTGTTGGACTATAGCCTCAATCCCTCTCAATTGTGTGAGATGGAGACCTGTGCCCAGCAGTGGGACATAAAAAAAAGGTTGAAAAAAAAGCCCATGTAATCTAAGAAGTACTGTTTAATACTGTCAGCTCCATAGGGAAATTGACCTATAAAAAGTTGTACCGATATAAAATTTATGAAACAACAAAAGCTTAGATAGTCTGTAGTACTTTTCCGAGTTGGTGTCACATTTACAATTTGCCGTAAATTACAGTGATCAGAAGTAATTACTTTTAGGGAAGTCTTGCGTTCCATTACGCCTCTTTGTGGTCTATGTGTTCATTTGATAGCAATTTGTATTTGATCGTTTAATTAAGTCCTACGTAATACAACGTTTGGATGAACACAGTTTATGAGTTTGTGTTGTACAAGAATTGAATATCTGAAGGTCGTTTCATCGTTAATATAAAAGAAAATTATTGTTTGATGGAACAATTGGGAACCTTCTCATTTCATCGCTTGAATGAATAATGAATAATATTATTATGTATAATGGATACACATATTAAAATGTCGATATACATATCAAATAGTAAAGCAAAGCATGTTCTACCGACTTTACTATGGTGAGTGCTTCGAGGAACTTTTCAAACTCATGCCTACATCACCATTCCATAATTATACCACCAGACGAAGGTTAAAGTTCCACCGGCACCATCTGGACTCGCGGCGGTCCTCCACAGTCCGCTTTGCACGCTCCTTTTTACCACGGACGTGTAGGTTATGGGACAACCTTCCAGCTGAGGCATTCCCAGTGGACTATAACATGGGGTTCTTCAAGGAAGCTGTAAAAAGAGCTCTCCTCCAAAGCCGGCAATGCTCGGGTGGCTCCCGGGGTTGTCCTTGTCCATAGGTGACGGTGATCGCTTAACACCACGCGGGCCGTCTGCCTTTTTGTTCGGTTTACATATAAAAAAAAATTGTATTAACCTTTAATAAGAATTCCTAAAAAAAATATGAAATCATACATTCTCGACATGACTTCCGCAAAATGGAAATATTTATGAAACATTGATAGAGATTATACAAAAGGGCATTGAAATAAAACAGTTTTTTTATTTGAATAGAGTAGCAGATGAGCATGTACGGTGAGCTACATGCCGTTAAGTGGTCGCTGCAGACCATGGACTACACACGTCTTTTATTTCAGACCAATTATAGGTACATTATATGATTGTTAGTATAGAATGACTTAACCTTTTTTTGGTATCGGGGAGGAAACCTTCAAAAGGTACCCGGCATCTTGGGAGGGGATACCGGGTTATGTGGGATTTGACCGCACTAAAACCCCTCGGTGGCCTGCCTCTGCGCTTGGGGAGGACTCCGGGATCTCCAGTGGCACGCACCGGTGTCCTCCACGCGCGACGCCCCAGAACGGTCCCATTTTAGGGAGAGCAGATGTGCTCTCCTGCACCTTCCGATGCTTGCGGCGACATGCGGCCACGCACACACCGCCGTCCTAGCCGGGGCTGCTGGCTGGTCAGGTCAAGCTCCCACTCTCACCGCCCACAACCCCGGAAGCCCCCCCCCCCTTTATTCGCCTTTTACGATCAGTCAGGGGATACCGTAGCTCTATTATTAATCCCGAAGCTACAGGGACCAGCTAGAATGTTAGTACATACAAGAAACAAAATAATAAATAAAATATCATAAAACGAAAACGCTACTTTTTTATTAATATTATACCAAACCATAGAGTGTGTACGTATGTTCTGAGCTGGCTAAATTACAGTGATCAGAAGTAATTCGGACAGGCGGTATTTCGTCACGCCTCTCTGTGGTTTGATGTGCCTATTTGAGCATCAATTTACGTTTGATCGTGTAATAATGATTGATAATATTTTATGTTCATTTTAGTAATTGACATAAGTTAATTTGATAAAAAGTATTTTATATTTAATATCTAATAGTCTATGGCAGTTTAATTTGGTTGTTCTTGTGTTATCGCCACAGATATCTATATCAGCTGTGGTTAGCGCCATCGATAAAAAAAATTAAGTGACGGCGCGCTTTTAAAAAATGAAACAGTTGTGAATAAATAACATTGTACAGAGCGCGAAAATAAGTTGGTTGTTGACGATGTAAGATTAAAACTAATTAAGTTTGATGAGCAGCGATGGCCAAGTGGTAAGAAACCACGATCTTCGACGCGACCGATCCCGGGTTTAAATCCTCGGCGCGCATCTCTGACAAAGAAATTTGTAATGTGCGCATTTATCGCTGCTCCACGGTGATGGAAAATATCGTGATATTTAATTGATTACGATGTTCTCCATCACCGTGCATGCCTGAGAGAAATTCATAATTTCTCGATAGCATGACTTCCACCAATCCGCACTTGGCCAGCGTGGTGGACTATTATGGCCTAAATCCCTCTCACTTGTGAGAAGGAGACCTGTGCCCAGCATTGGGACATAAAAAAGGTCGAAAAAAAAGTTTGATTAATTAAGTTTAAGATTGTCGTCAAAAAATTATAACGAATATAGCAGGAATTATTTGTATTGAAAGAAGTCTTGGTACATAATATTTATGAATTATCCATCAGAGGTGTTTGTTTTCATGACAATCGGTACCTAATTTTCTATTATTTACTGAAGCACGCATCGTTCTGCAGCTGGTGTTGAACGCAAGCAATCTGCGCGGCTAAGCGAAACGGTCGTGATCAGTTATGAAATGCGTCACCGCCATCATCCCCGTTTGTTATCGTAAGATAACTGTCGTTAATCCTTACCGCAGCCCTTATAAGTGGTCTGTTCGAAAACATCCGAATTCAGGTTGGTAACGCGAACAGCTCCATCAACCCGTAGTACACAAAGTTAATTGCAATAAACATGCACAATGCTATGAAATTTCCGCAGGCGCTGTTAAAGTGAACTACGAGTTCATAAACGGTCGCAATGACGGCAAATTACGTTATCTTTATATATTTATAGTGCACGCGCACTGAATAATATGAAAGCTTTGTGAGTATATTACTTGGTAGAGTAATATTTGTCAGGGAGTATGTCAAATACATATAAGTATGTCAAAGTATAAACTAACAAAAGAAAATACATGGTAGATGTGTTTACTTATTCGCTGATGCTAATAATGTAAGTGCTTTATTTTTTCAGGTCGTCATTATTCGTAAATACAAAGTTAAAGGTTAAGTCGACTTATATTATTTAAAGAGTTGTAGTTTCTATTACTCCTGACTGATTCTACTATAAAACACCATACCGGTTTTTTTTAAAGTGACGATATTTTTTCTATAGTCCATTTATTTCGTCGTTTTACCTCTTGGTTCATTTTCTTTTTATCATTTTTGTACCGCAAATGGCTAAATCCATGCTAGCTGCCGTGCTTCGAACCGCATTACAGGCCGTTATTTTGACATATCAGTTGTTAATCCTTATCGGAGGCCTTATGAGTAGTTTGAAAACATACAACAGCTATTTGGCCACCGATCCGCTATTCCACCAACCCGCATTGGAGTAGCGTGGACCCGTGCCCAGCATCGGGACTCAAACCTTATTCCAATGGTCAATGCAGTTGTACTGCTACTCCTAAGGCACGGTCGCCAGTCATAAATGGTCTGGCCGTCAACTACACCTTTTAAACGACACACAGTACAATACTACAATTACTTTGTGGTAGATATACCTAGATGCAAAAGCGCTCAAAATAGAATGATACCTATGGCTAATTAAGATTATTTATCACGAAAATATACCTACCTACTGTTGGTTTGTCACGCTTGGTCGATCTCCACACTGAAGAGACGCATAAAACCTGGGATTATGTACGTGTATTGCCCTTTGTAAGAAAGTAATCCACTGGCGTGCCGTGAACAATAGATATATTTATTTTGTATCTTACATTGTTGGTAAATAAAGCAAAAATTTATTATTATTGTACATAAAGAAGAATAGAGTCGAAATAGTGGTAAGCGGTTGCTATTTCACACCAAAATTTTGCCCTGACCTCATATAATGCTCGAATTTTGCCTGAGGTCGTATCCGGTATTATCGGAACCCTTATTATGGTAAGTTTAAAACATATAAATATGGAGCTCAGGTTTTATATATTATGAATTTTTTTTTATATAAAATGTAGAAAAATTGTGAAATTTATAGTAAAACCATAAGAATAAATATCTATTATTTATTCTTATGGTAAAACTACTTATTTTATTTTCCTATATAAACTGTTAGTAACTGTCAAACATTGATTCAAGTTTGACATTGTCTGAATAACAATACATCTGTCAATATTTGTTTTTTTTATATGGCTATCTGCGTTTTCGCAATTCCGCCAAATTCACGTAGTAGAGATTTGTTTTATATTTTTTTTATTTGGCAGTAACTTAAAAACTCTTTGGGATGATAAAGAAACTAATCCTCTTTCAATACATTCAAGACAGGACAACGTCTGCGGGGTCCACTAGTAAATAAGAAACTATTATATGAAATTCTTTATTTAAAGGGGTAAAAAAGCGGATCCGAGTTTGTACCTATGTAACTTTTCAAAAATCTTTGCACAATGTTCACCTTGTGATACTGATCTTTTCTTAACGCGGGTAAAATCGCGGGCCAAAGCTAGCAATAATTCAAAGAAAAATAATTATTTTTAAAGATAAGTTCTTCATAAAAGAAAAATACCCACATTCTGTTGTTTCATCACGCTTGGTCGATGTCCACATTGAAGAGACACATAAAACCAAGGATTATGTACGTCTATTGCATACTCTTTGTAAGAAAGTAATCCACTGGCGTATCGTGAACAATGGATATATTTAATTGTATCTTACATTGTTAGGGGCAAATATGTAAGTATTAATGATTACGAATATTTCGTAAAATAAGCGCGCATGGCCTGGCGGCTGGAAGAACGCAAGCGTTTTACGCAGCTAGTACAAATGGACGCGTTCGGGTGTAAGATGGGTGGCCGCTAGTGCGCGTTTCTGTAAACAAAAAAAGTAAAAATAAAAGTTTTATAAGGCGTGATATGGGATCTAATAAAATAGATGTATATTTACATTTTTTATAAATCGTGTTATAATTTTTTTCATTTATCTTTGTAATATTTGTATAGGTACCGCATGAAGGTTAATATGGCGAACTAAATATCTATTAATAGCTTTTGTGATCACCCATATTTGTGTAAGTAAAAATCTTTGTCTATGTCTTTGTACTTGGGAGGGTACGTCCTGGGTGTTATAGGTAGATAACAGCCGTTAAGCCTTGTTGGAGGCCAATTACTGGTGGCTTGTAAACATCCAACGTAAGCTTAGCGAATATGGTGTAGTCGGGATTAAAACGACCAAATTTGAAGAGCAGGCTAAGCCATTGATTTATCTATAGACAATAGTCGTTAAACTTTAATGGAGGCTTCATGCGTTTGAACTATACAACAGCTAGTTGACCAATAACCTCTAATAACCCGCCAAACAACAATTTTCCCCCCGCTTTTTTCTCCTAGCCCATATATGCCTTAGCGCACCCAAAGCGGATGACGGTCAGCTGATGGCCGTACAACAATGACAAACATCAAGTTTAGTGTATATTATTACCCAGGATGTTAATAAACTATTTCATTTCAAACTATTTCATTTCATTTCACCAACTCGCGTTGGAGCAGCATGGAGGAGTAATTGTCCGTGCTGGGGCGGATTAAGAATACTAACCCCAGCCCCATGTCGGGATACCAGGGTGTCGTAAGAGGCGACTAAACCCGACAACTGCTCGGTGGTAAGGTACCTTCCTGGGGCCTGGCTGGGTGGCGACCACCCTCGGGTCGGAGTCAACCGTTTAATGCCTCTGGCTTGCCTTGGCTTGCCTTGGTGTGCCTCTGGCGTGTTTCGGTTGTGAGCCTGAGATCCAGTTCTCCCTGTCCCACCCTTCCCTATCCCTATATTGCTCCGTTGATGCCTCTTGGGTTTCCGTTGGATTCAAGGCGCCTTTGCCCTGGTAGCCGTGGTGTGTCGGCGCGGGGGCCAGGAAGACCCGGTGAAACGGCTGTCCGCTGGCCGCCCGCTGGTCAGTTGGGGACCCGAACCCAGGCCTCACTGCTAACCTCTGGCCTGGGAGGCTGTCCCGCCAACCAGCGAAAAATCCCGTTGTGCGGTGCCGTGCCGGGGTAAGAGACCGGAGGGGGGCCCGGCATCTGCGCACGGGGGGGACCGGGGGCCCTTTCGTCCCCCGCGCCGGCAACCCACGTCCTGCCATCGGCTTGGCGTTAAGAAGCCTACGCCAGGGCCTGAGGGGCACCAACGGAGCAATTCCCTTCACATTCCCCACTCCTCTTTTTTTTACAGTTTTTCTTTATGGGCAGAGTCAAAAAAAGTAAAGTGTTTTCAGCGGCCATCCCCCCCACTATTTGTATTTTTTTATGTTTGTATTTTTCTATGTTTGTAATGATTAAACTCAAAAACTACTGTTCCGATTTCAAGAATTCTTTCACCATTAGAAAGCTATATTCACCTTGAGTAATATAGGCTACTTTTTACCGCGGGAAAATGCTTCATTCCTACGTGAAAACGGGCAACAGGGTCAACGCGGTTAAAGCAACTGGCTAAACGCCTATGATTTTAATATGGCAATGAATCCTGGAATAGCACATAGGCTACTTTTTATCCTACGGGGACCCATTAAACGGGTCCACGCGGGCGAAGCCGGTGGCGGAAGGCAAGCGAATAATAAATTAGTATGTAAATATCAATAATCTATAAAAAAGATACTATATTCGTCCTAGAAAATTTCTAGCAACATAGTAGCCAATAAAATTGAGTAACATAACATAGTGTATCTGTGTATTCCGTCCATATTGAAGTTGCTGTCGGCGATGCAACATAGTAATATGCATTGCATTTGTGATGTTTTCTCAGCTTGGGACCCTACAATGATACTAACATGTGTGTAAAATACGAAACATAAAGCTGATCCTTGTTTGATGTGTAAGGGAAAATACAATCTAACCAAAACATTTTCAGTAAAATGTTGCCAAGACGAGCGTTACCATCTCTGCGGAAAAGTGTACCAGCCCCTTAGAGCATCAAAGTTACTGACTCACCCTTCAAGAGAGACGGCATAGCGCCTCGCTTCGATACATAATTTTTGTGTCAAATTTGGTGCGGGTAAAGAACGCACACATTTTAATTTTGTCACATATTACAAATATTCTTTCATCGCTACAGACGCATACATTTCTAAACATGTCAATTTCAATTAACAATGTCATTTTCTATGCACCGTCAAAACTGACACCGACACACACAGACTTACTAGTTGTTTAACTAGAAGGCACATTGTGCATGTACGTTGGGACGGGGGGTTCGCCCGTAAAGGCCACTCCTCTGACGGGTGTCATACCTTTCATACCTTGATGCTCTAAGCGTAAGCTCGAATTAAACTAACGCGAAACGATTACTTTGTCACCCTCCTCAAACGGCACGTTTATTGAGAACGAAGATAAATTACAAAAAATGCGAATCACAATAATATAATTATTGAACTGTCGTGCAAAACATGTATAAAAAGAAATAATAATTTGGACATTTAAAAAATACTTTTAAAAGAAAAAAGAAAAAATTATATCCTTCTGTCTCTTGTTTATACATATTTGTATGTTCTATTTTACAGTATTGTTTACGAAACTGCACGAAAATGTGGTGGCTGAATATTTGTGTCTCACTACAGCTTCGTCGTGCAATTATACTTTGCTTCGTCCTCGAAATTAGATTACTTGTAGTAGACGTACTGTACTAGCCATTCATACACTAAAGTTGAGAAATACAACCTAAAAAATAAAAAGGTTGTAATAAAAAAACATAAAATCACTCAAAAGTCTGTACACTGACAACACCTGTCATTCGTCGCTATCTTCATTCGCGTTTTAGTGCCTAGCCGTTCAACACGTGAAAGTATTTTCTTATAAAGTGAAGTTGTTAAACAGGAAAAATAAAGATGTGAATTACTGATTAATGTGTTACGAAAAATAAGAAAGCAGGAAAAAATGTTAGAAACAAAGTCAATAATGGATATCGAGTGAATCTTCTGAAAATAAAATTCTATTATGAAATTGTTACCACAGAAAGGTATGTATAGTATACAATAAGTATTGCGCGACATGGTTGCAACACCACTATTTCCGTCCCACTGCTGGGCACGGTTCCCTCCCCATTGGGGAGGCCTGCAGCTTTTTCCACCACGTATACAACTATTGTAAAAGATGGCTGCAACCCTATTTCCGTCCCACAGCTGGGCACGGGTGCCAATGCTGGTTGGGTGAGACATACAAGCGTTTTTTAACGCGCTGTGTAAAGTATGCAGTAACAATATAAATATGCGTTGGGTACATTTCCTTTTGAGAATGTTACGTTCGCAAGAAATTACATGAGGGTAGTTCATGGGACTATCGCCTTGTAATAAAAATCGTTAATATTAAATAACGAAAATTGTAATGAATGTATTAATCTACGAATTAAGTAGTATTCAAAATCTTTTGTGAAACATTCTTACAAGCAAATAAATATGCGTTGGGTACATTTCCTTTTGAGAATGTTACGTTCGCAAGAAATTACATGAGGGTAGTTTATGGGACTATCGCCTTGTAATAAAAATCGTTAATATGAAATAACGAAAAATTCAAAAATGTAATGAATGTATTAATCTACGAATTAAGTAGTATTCAAAATCTTTTGTGAAACATTCTTACAAGCAAATAAATATGCGTTGGGTACATTTCCTTTTGAGAATGTTACGTTCGCAAGAAATTACTTGAGGGTAGTTCATGGGACTATCGCCTTGTAAAATCGTTAATATGAAATAACGAAAATTGGAATTGATGTATTTATCTACGAATTAAGTAGTATTCAAAATCTTTTGTGAAACATTCCTACAAGCAAATACATATGCGTTGGGTACATTTCCTTTTGAGAATGATACGTTCGCAAGAAATTACTTGAGTTCAAGGGAGTGTTGCCTTGTAAAACATTTTTGATATAATGAAATGATAAGTGATGTGATGAATAAATTCATCTACGATTTAATAATGAGATTCATCTATTACGGATGATTCCTTCATTGCATGAATGCATGAGTATAGGTTATTTGCTATATGAGTATAGGCTTGTATCTATATGCAAAAAATTCATGCTTTCATAAGTATACTGCAAAACTTATATTTTGTACATTCTATCATTTCAGGCAATCAGATGTGTGAGTTGGCAGATTCAACAAACACTGACGAGATTAATTAATTTTATACACTTTAAATGTCGCCAACCGAATACCGAACCTTTTAATTCGGAATTACCTCATATTCTGACCCATTGACCCCACTATAGGTCTTTGGATTCGGCCTCACTGGCACCATCGACACCATCAGAACCTAGCGTCAAGCATTGGTGTTTCTCTTTCTAAAAATAAGAGAAAGACTTCACCTTTTCAGGATGAACTGGCTGTTCGTTGGGAACATATTACTATACCTACTTCTGGTCTTTCGAAAGAAATGAGTTTAGGATAATATTTAATTTTACAGAACTGTCCCGTCGTCCCGTCTATCGAATGATCATTGAAGCCGATGATAGATGAAACTAGAATTTTGTATGATTCACATTATGTAGAATCTTTGTCGCAACGAATTTTCTGTCGTCTACAATCAAATAAAGATACTTACCTAAGTATAAAATATCAGTTAATTTCTACCAAAACTAACAGTTATGCATTTGGGGGAAAATTGGCTGAAGGGTTAATCAGCAAAAGCTATAAAAGCTCCAGATTTATTCAGGATCAAGGTAAAAAATAATAATATAGGTACCTAATAATAAAGACGCTATAAAAAATATCAACAGCAGAAACTTCTACCACTCTCAAGACTTTAAATTCGAGAGCCCGCTCATGTTAGCGAGACAAGCACGAGCGGGGAGAAGTCTACCATTTTTTGGTGCAGCAACCACGTTGCCACAACAAGCCACGGCTGCTGCGCACCCAATGCTTCCGACGCCGCTGCAGCAGTGCGCACACAGACTCGCCGATAACAGAGGTACACCACGTTCTTGGAAGATTAGCGCTCTTTCACACCAGATGGAAGTACATCACTAATAATAGTGTCGTGTCATACTAAAAATATCTTTCAAAACCATAGCAATACAAAATTTTGTACCGCCTCTAAAAATTATTTGTATATTATCGTATATCCGTCGAAACAAATCAATTTCAGGCGATATTAACATCATAGTTGAGTTTTTATACTCTGGTGCAATATCTAAATGCTATTCATTTGATTCACAGTATCAATGAATAAAGCAGATTCGTTAATCAAACTCATTATTACAAATTATTTTAAAATTGATAGGTATTTATAAACCATTTTAAATTTAATTTCAAAAAATATTGGCTTAAAAGATTGATGCGATCTTTTATTGTCAATTAATAATGAATTCAAAAATATTTACGCTTCACATTCAACAACAATTTACATATATGAATTTAACATTTTTCTTTTTGGATTCAATACAGCATCCCTAGTTTTTGTTTATTAATACAAATAAGGCTATTTAACATCATCAATTTGCTTAGATGATTAGTTTATCGCTCTTACTCATATAAAACAAATTAGAATACAACAAGTAAACATTTTTTTTAAATACTGAAGCGTATTTACGATACGCCAGTTCGCTCATTTAGTTGGTCTCCTCGCCTCCTGTCCTGCCTGGCTGGTTGTATAATACTAGTATTGAGAGTTGTGCATATCTTGCTATAGAAACTGATGATTATGATGGTTTCATAATGATCTTAATAACCGACACATATTAGCTCGATAAGAGACGATAGCTTTTGCCTGAATATTTATTCCAATGCAAGTAAAACTGGACAGGGGGGGGGGAAGGCTGCATGCGGTGAGAATATGGAACGAGATCTTGACTACATATTTCCATTTAATATTATTTGCCCGGCACATAATGAAGTGTTAAATTCTTCTTCGCAATCATTAGTTGTGTATCTATAACTTAACTTCCATTTCGTATATTAAGAAGGCTGGTATGCGTTTCCCATATGCCCACATCATATAAGAATCACCAAGATGACTTGGGAATGATGTGACAATAAAAATATTTATGTTTTTTGCCTCTTATTAGTTTCCAAGACAGTGAGTGGCATATATGAATCGCGATGTACATACCTATATGTCCTGATATATAATGTGAACCAACCGATCATTGTGTTCAGTAAAATAGTCGAGCTTTTAGAAATGGCTGACATAGACTTGTTTGCCACAAGATTCGAAATGTAAAAAGTTGCTATCTTGGCATAGCATAGCTTGATATTTCATGGAGACCCAGTCTCATTAGCTATCAATTTATTTACTTTTAATTAGAATAATCTATATATTTACGCCTTTCCAACGATTTTAGATACTTTAAAAATAAGATTTGAATCATACTATAAGATTTGAACTATTTTAACTGATTATAATTTGAGTTATGTTACAGACAAAGCTGAAGGTTCAGTGGTTGAGAATACCAAAGGCACTCTCAACCTTTGTTTTCTATTTTTGAAAGTCTAATTATTATGCCCGGAACAAAAACATTAACTGATTATAATTTGAGTTATGTTACAGACAAAGCTGAAGGTTCAGTGGTTGAGAATACCAAAGGCACTCTCAACCTTTGTTTTCTATTTTTGAAAGTCTAATTATTATGCCCGGAACAAAAACAAATGTATATTATATTCTGTTCCTAAGAGGAACCTCTGAAACAGGGTTATCAAAAGTTAAGTTAAAATAGTTGCCGCGAAGCCTTAGATATTTTGTGTACCTCCTTATCTGATAACTCGGTAAAACGAAATGGTGTTGCTTTCAAAAAATAGTTTTATTTTTTGCAACTTTCTTTAAATTAATAGTATGAAGCATTTTTTTTTTCTCAGGGGTATATCCTTGCTAACACTATGCTTCTATGATAGATAATGCTCACTTAAGTTCATTAAATAGTTACAGGTTTGCATTGTCTCGGAGTGATTACACGTAAAAATTGTTCTGATATTAGAATTAGCCGTAGTAGTTAAAGTTTTTATTACCGGCTTTACGTTTTTGTCTTTATCAAAATTAAAGTTACCTGAAATCCAACAACTGGGCTATTTTTTTAGAAAATTGGTTCCCACATATCAGCTTAGAATAATTATTGAGTATTAAAGCTGTCATTTTATTAGAACTAGTCACTGTTTATAGAGTTCAAACTACTACTTAAAGTAGTAGACTTGCGAGTACTAATAATATTGAGGTCATAAATGGAGGTAATAAAAATAATTACTAAATACCAGATTTAACTAAAACATATAGATAATGACTATATCCAACCCACATTCATTCTCTCATTTTTTAAATAAAAAATTCAAATTAGCCCAGTAACTGTTTTATTGGATTTTCTTATTGAACGAATCGGGAGTGTACACTAACATTGTAGTTATATAAATGACACGGCTGTATTCACGTAAATTTTATCCGATTTGCCGACATGTTTTGACGAGGACCTTCTTCAGGAGCTCCTGCCGGTCGCGGTGGCATCGCGGCGGAGATGGATATTGGATTACAAAAATAGAAACAGAAAATATAAGGTATACTGTAAAACTTTAGTTTTGTCTAAATATTTACAGTATTATATAATTGTTTTTTACAGTTTTACTGCTCATTCCACCAGACTATACTTCCACGTCTTCTGCACGTAACAAGTACATAGTCAGTTTGGAACTTACACGAAAAGCCGCCGTAACAGTCTATTATTGCAGACGAACGATATAATTATCTTCACGATATTTTACAATGCGTTTTTGTTTTTACAATCAAATTACATTTTACAATCAAATGCGTCATAAGTCATATCATAAGTGACAGTGACTGTATATAACTGTTTAAGGAAAAAGTATATATTTACTTTTGTTGATATGTATATTTTATATAACAACTGGAGATTTCGTTTTAGAAAAATACCAAGTTGTGTTAAAAATGCATCCTATATTCTTTTGCTTGTTTTTACTACAAAAAAAAAAACATTTTTAATATAATGATATTAATATAATTATATAGTGAATAAATTATTTTCTAATAAATAAAATTATTTAATAATTGAATTTAGGAAGTAAATAAAATTACTTATTTACTATTTAAATTAATTTTTATTTACAAATTTTTCTACTCTCAAGATCTACAAGTAATCTAATTTCGAGGACGAAGCAAAGTATAATTAATGATTAAACGAACTTACCTCAAGTGAAGTTCTATCATAATTATACGATGGCTTCGTCTGAGAAATTAGGTCCCTCCCACCCTACCCCAGGGAAAAATTTGTCATAAAAATAAAATTCGTGCATTGCTCTCTAAACTAAATGAAGATAGCGACGAATGACAGGTGTTGTCAGTGTACAGACTTTTGAGTGATTTTATGTTTTTTTATTACAACCTTTTTATTTTTTAGGTTGTATTTCTCAACTTTAGTGTATGAATGGCTAGTACAGTACGTCTACTACAAGTAATCTAATTTCTCAGACGAAGCCATCGTATAATTATGATAGAACTTCACTTAAGGTAAGTTCGTTTAATCATTAATTATTCACTATTGTATATTTCTTACTTTTGTTACGTTGCCAGGTGAGTCGCCAGGGGGGGGGGGGGGAGGGTGTATATTAGGTTTAAAAAAAATACGGTTTTTTTTTATACTAATATTTTTGATTTATTAATGAACATCACATAAGTCAACTCAATTAGTAACAAAATATAATGCGGTCATAAAATTGTGGTCGCCAAGACTATGCTAACTTTGAGCGCTTGTGACCAGACTGACCAGTAGTAAAGACTTTCCTCAAAATACCGGACATTGTTCTCTCCGGTATGACCATTTATTTTTACCGGACAGGCCTCGAAAATACCGGACTGTACGCTTAAATACCGGACATCTGGCAACCCTATTTGTTGCCCCCTAAAATTTGCCGCTCCTGTCTATTCAGCCTGCTTCTAAACCGTCTGCCTGATTTAATTAAAACTTTGATCATAATACTTAGTTTATATTATACACTTGACTTCGATTACCACTTAAAAACCGTGTATTTGTTCAATAAGTCGATAAACTGTAGCAATTTTAGTTTATAATGAAGTTTGATGCAGACTTTACGAGTAAATAAACAAGCCAGTCGACTCGCTGAAAACGGTTGACGTTTGAAGTGCTTAGACAAACTATTTAATAGTTACATTTTTGCTTAGCTAGTCTGCAACTCTAGTAAAACGATGTTTACGTATAAGAGTACTTCGTTAAGTGCACCAATGACCGAGTGATGAAGACTCTAGTCTTAGAAATGGGAGTCTCTCATTGGAACCCCGCTTTCCTCTAGCTAGCAAAGCGCGCATGGGCCGGTGGCGGTCAGGTAAGAAAGAAAGTAAGATGTAAGTATGAAATGAAATGAAATGAAATGAAATATCATCATATCAGATCATTTCATTTCATTTCATTGAATTTCATGAAAAAGTACACCTAAACTGTTGGGCACGAGTGCTCCAATACGGGTTGGTGGCCAACCCGCTGTCGAAATGACCCGCTGTCGAAATGAAATGAAATATCATCTTATCAGATCATTTCATTTCATTACTTTTTCATGGGGTACTAAGCCTTTTTCATAGTATTTTATTTTAATATTAAAAGCCTGAGCCTTTTAAAAACGTTATAAAGTTAATCCTATTTCAATAACTTTGTCGGTATAGATCAATCAAAATCAGATGAACCATCTGTTATTTTGCTAGGCCTAAAGGATACACTTAAAGACACAAACTGCCATTTTTGCTTTAGAATCGATTAGTGTCACAACACCACGAATACAATGATAAATCGCACAGATTTTGATTAATGTTTTCTTGGCTATTCGCCTTCTTAAAACAAGCCCGTCTTCTAATTTCGTGGGTTCCTTCTGAGATCTAATGTGCGGTTTGAAAAAATCAACAACGGGTTGGTAAGTAACCCACATTTTCTCCAAGCCGCATTGGACCGACCGTTAAAATTGTGACCGTTATTGGCCGTTAGTTATTTTTACGTTTCTTTCCGCCCTTTACGGTGGTTACGTAAACCATTGACGTACCACGTGAAGCTTCCCAGGAGAACCCTTGCAGTGGGTAAATCAAAACCACATAAATTAGAAGCAAATAACAATTGATACCTACCTAATTTGGTAGTAAACTCTGAACGTAGCCTGAGAGCAAAGGTAGTGTAATGATTCTGTCATGTTTCAACTACTCGTGACTATCGAGTCTCTGGAGTTAGTTAAAAGTTATTCGCTGGGAGAGACATCTCTCGTTACGGCCATATTACGTCATATCACTCGTAATTTGTAGCTAGCTTGTTAGCTAACTTTACTGCAATGAACTTTAAATAATCTGCAAGCGAAACTTTGCTAGCCTAGTGATTAATACAACAGACTTTCATGCTGAGGTTTGTAAAAGTATTCAGTCATGTTTGCCACTTAAAGAAGTGATGGACGATAAAGCCATAGCAATCATAGAAAATACCTATATCGTTTTTGGCTTTTTTTTTATAAATAAACCTAACAATAAGGCAGACGGGCCGCGTGATGTTAAGCGATCACCGTCGCCTATGGACACGGGCAACCCTAGGGGAGCCGCCCGAGCATTGCCGGCTTTGGAGGAGAGATTTTTTTACAGCTTTCTTGAAGAACCCCATGTTATAGTCCACTGAGAATGCCTCAGCTGGAAGGTTGTCCCATATCCTACACGTCCGTGGTAAAAAGGAGCGTGCAAAGCGGACTGTGGAGGACCGCCATGAGTCCAGATGGTGCCGGTGGAACTTTAACCTTCGTCTGGTGGTGTAATCATGGAATGGTGATGTAGGCATCAATTTGCAGAGTTCCTTGGAGCACTCACCATAGTAAAGACGGTAGAACACGCAGAGCGAGCCTATGTCTCTTCGCAAGCTAAGCGGTTCTAGCCTGTCAGTCAATCTTTGCTACCAAAAAGTAACCTTACATAATTTTATATTGTTAAATAAATGTTACTTTGTCGAATGCTTCATGGGCCGCTTGATCTGACAGCGGGTTGGCCACTAACCCGCGTCTCCACTAATTCAGGTCCGCCCAATAATAAGGTGCCCCGTGTCCAGCAGTGGACAAAAAAGGTTGTAGTCAACCAAAGACAATAAAATGAGACAACACAATCTATACTAATATATAAAGCTGAAGAGTTTGTTCTTTGTTTGTTTGAACGCGCTAATCTCAGGAACTACTGGTCTGAATTGAAAAAATATTTTTGTGTTGAATAGTCCATTTATTGGAAAAGGTTATAGGTTATATAACATCATGCTATGACTAGCGGCCGCCCGCGACTACTTCCGCGTGGACTTTGATATTCGTCATAGCCAGATGTTATATAGCCTATAGCTTTTCCCAGTAAATGAACTATTCAACACAAAAATATTTTTTCAATTCGAACCAGTAGTGCCTGAGATTAGCGCGTTCAAACAAACAAACAAATAAACAAACGTCCACTTGGACGAAGTCGCGGGCGGCCGCTAGTAATGATAATAAAGTGATGCTTAGCTATAGGAGTAGCCTATATGGAAACCCCTACTTGCAACTAAGAACTAGTTTTATATAAATAAAGTCAGGTTCCAGCGTAGAGCAAGGACCTGACCAGCTATATGTTATACCATTTTCTTAAGGTTCTGTACAATATTAAAAGGTTCTATTCGATCTCTGAATTTCCAAACTCTTAAAATTAGCTTCCTTAGGGATTTTTGTCAACATTTTGAAGTGAAAACTTCTTTAGCGGCGTTGTGCACTTTTTTTGGGATGGGTAAAAAATGTTAAACTCGCGTCAACTACACGTGGCCTGATCGAAAATTCGTAAGACAAAGGGGTGACAGCTGATGACGGCTCGACTGTCTATACTTGTGAAATTCGTTTATATCAAGTATTTAAAATATGGACATTGAACAAAGTGCATCTATTAATGAAAAAAGTGACGAAGAAATAGTGAAAGAAAATGAGTGAACTGAATACTTTATAAAAATACTAGATAGAAATTAATACTGATAATTCAAGCAATTCGTGCGGAATTATTCCCTAACGATTCCAAGACATCAAAAATGCACAACGTTAATGTTTTCACTTCTGCCGGCACTCCCGGATTGCAACCCGTTGTTATTTAGTCTCACAGCTGGACACAGGTCTCCTATCACGAGAGAGATTTAGACCAGTCCACCACGCTAGCCAAGTGCAGATTGGCGGACATGAGGGAAACGGAAGTAAAAGACTGGACGTTTTTTTTTCGCCGGGTTTTTTTCTCTTAGTGTATAAAAATCCAGGGAATTGGGCGCCCAAAACCGATGATGTGGATGAAACCTGCAAAATTTATCAACTATATAAAAACACTATGTGGGATAAATACAAATCAAATGTGTTATCTATAATTCTCTTTTCATTTTTCCTTAATCCATTACTAACCGCGAACCGATACCGATACCGAGTTCAAGCCCCGATGCGCGTCTATATTTAAAATACCTATCCAGCGCAGAGCTATACCAGCCTTCCGCCAGCGGCTTCGCCCGCGTGGACCCGTTTAATGAGTCCCCGTAGGATAAAAAATATCCTATGTGCTATTAGAAGCGCGCATGGCTCGGCGGCTAGCGTAGAAGAAGCGCGCATGGCTCGGCGGCTAGCGTAGAACGCAAACGGTCTACGCAGCTAAGCTAAACGGGCGCGGTCGGTTGTGAGATGGGTGACCGCTAGTGGCAAAAAATTTCATGCGCGTTTCCGTGCTTCGGAGGGCACGTTAAGCCGTCGGTCCCGGTTGTTGTCGATAAATAACAGTCGTTAAACCTTGTCGGAGGCCTTATGGGCGGTTTGAAAACATCCGACAGCGGGTTGGCCACTAACCCGCATCTCCACCAACCCGCATTGGAGCAGCGTGGTGGAGTAAGCTCCAGGCCTACCCAATAAGGGGGAGAGACCCGTGCCCAGCAGTGGGACGCAAAAGGGTTGCAGCCATGTGCTATTCCAGGCTTCATTGCTATATTAAAATCATAGGCGTTTAGCCAGTTGCAGTTTTCACGTAGGAATGAACCATTTTCTCGCGGTAAAAAGTAGCATATGTTACTCAGGGTGAATGTAGCTTTCTAATGGTGAAAGAATTTTTGAAATCCGAACAGTATTTTTTTAGTTTATTCATCACAAACATACAAAAATACAAATCTTTCCTCTTTATAATATTAGTATATAATTCCATGGTATATGAGGTGGCTTCTAATTTCTTTTAATATAAAACATTGTTTTAAGGAATTTTATTTATTTTAGTGGCGCGATCCCCCGACGCGACAAATTTAATTTTTCTAAAAGTGAATAAAAAAAGAAAATAGAAAAACTTAACTAAATACGGCTATTAATATTGAAAAAAAAAGCAAAATTGATAAAAAAAAACACAAAATATAACGTCTCCAAATATTCCTTAAGGCTCAAGGATCCCAAAAACTAAGACTGCGTAACAACCAGTTTTCCGCAAGTATGTGAATGGCATCGTTATGGAGAACCGCTGCGGACTCAAAATGGACCTTTATCGATCGCGATAAGGTTAGGATTCAGATGCAAGGGCCCGTAAGTTTTATTCAGAGGACGATTAAAATATGCGTCAGAGCGAACCTTGAGAATGATGATTGCTCACACGCAGAGGGGACAGTGAGTTTTAGGCACACTTTTTAGGACAACTTAAAAGGTTTCTGTTTAAGGCTCTCCATAAGTTACGTCACACGATAAAGCTGACATAAAGTCTGAAGATAAAGACATAGTGCGGCAAGGGATGGAAGATGGAAAATCCAAAATGTGAGTGTCAAAATTTCACGGAAATATGTCATGACGATTAAATTTGGAATAGCGCTTCTATACCATACTTTTACTATAAAACCGGTAACGGATCACGCTATGCTAAATAATTTAGGTAAACAGTCTAACGCCGGCTAACAACCCAAGCATACGTCTCCAACAAAAACAATGTAAATAGCGGAACAGTTACAATGTTTACAAAAATCCTAATCGCGAGTTTGTTGCAAGTTACGTTGGCTCAACATTTTGTTGGTCCAGTGCTCTTACTCCCATCACAAGTATATTTGGGACATCAACCCTTCCACAACCCTCACAGTGTACCTTACCAAGTGTATCGCTCTAATTATGGGATACCCGATTTCAGTGGCCAACAACCGTATCCAAACGGTAACCTATACCATTACGAGCGTTACATAGATCAAAACAGTGGTATTGAATACCAGAATGCGAATTTACATCAAATAAGCCAACAAGTTCCTAATTACGAGACTGAATTCAGAAAAAATGAATATCAGCTTCCAAGTGACGATATAATGAATGAACGTATGGACCGCGACAACGCCCCATATACGAACGTTGCTGGAATTAATCAAGATCAAAAAAGACTTTTTAAAATTAACAAGGACACAAGAAATCAACAAGCAACGTCCAAGACTAATTCAGATTTTCAGTCTGAAGTACACAGCGACGATTCTAATACAAGAGCCGAATATTTAAAAGAAACTACTGAGCAAGGGACTGAATATGAAGCTCATACGAATGAAGACTATAAAACAAGCATATCAAATCGTAAAACAAAACCGGCATTTCACAGTCGAATTGCAGATACATATGAGCCTGAAATTACTCATGATAATGACAATACGTCTATAAATGACACCGAGACCACAACAACCGTTAGAATTACAGATAATGAAATGAAGTTTTTGAATGGCGATGAAGGTGACAAGGTAAAGGATATGCTATATAGTACTACACCCTCAAGGCCTGTACCTGACAAAACAACACCAAATGATTTAGATGATAGGCTTAACATAGATGGTAGCTTATGCCCAATGGGGCAAGCTAAAGTTTGCGGACAGTGTATCACTACTGAGTCACCGAACGGAAAATGAATAAACAAATCTTACATATCAATAAACTTAATATAGTTTATTCAGATCTTTTCTTAGAAGTGACATGCATATTTAAATCTAGGAAGTCGTGACTACAATTCGAAATGATCACACGATTTAAATATGTCTACTAGTTTGTATTTAATACCTTTAAACGAGTAATTCTTATTTTCATATATAAACAATTTGAATCACGAAACCGGCTTCAACGGTTCTTAGTATGAATGGGGTTTCAGAGGCAATAAATCTATCTGGCTAGGATTCATTTTTAGTAAACGTTTTATTCGTATTTTCAACGATAATCATATTAAACTTTTTTTAAATCTGCTATATTAAAATAAGTCGGGTTTTCCTTCCTGACGCTATAACTCCAGAACGCACGAACCGATTTCCACGGTTTTGCATTCGTTGGAAAGGTCTCGGGCTGCGTGAGGTTTATAGTAAAGAAAATTCAGGAAAAATTTCATACCAGAGTTCACGCGGACGAAGTCGCGGGCGGCCGCTAGTTTTTTATAAACATAAACTGAAAATTAGGACTCTTCGTTACATCTATGAGAGAACTATGTACTTAATACTACTTTTTTAAATTGGGAGCTACTTCAATAGTTGGCGTTGTTAATTAACATAAGTCAATGAGTCTCTGAAGGAGACCAACGATCGGTCATCCGTGAACTAAACATTTTAATGAGGTAGATAGACATTTGATTTGGTTAAAATGAAATAATGATCTTGAAGGCTATTTATAATTTATATTCGTAGGCAATGCATTAAGTCAGTTTTAATGTAGTAGTATTATTTTTTAAATTAATCAGTGTTTGAAAGATGACAGGTATATATAATTTATAAATAAATGTGTGTTAAAAATAACAGTATCTTTTATTTCATTTTTTGTTACAATTTTAATCGTGCGCTTCAAGGCCCTTATGACCTGTTTTCTGAATGCTAAATATTGTTGTTTCTCATTTCTTCCGTATAACAAATTTACATACTGCTCACATTATTTTGGTGGTTGTCCTTTGTTAGATAATGATAATTTATAAATGAAACACAATTAACATCTTTGATGGCATGTATCGTAAATAGCTCTGCCCCGAAGTTTTACGCGCATTAGATTAAAGAAGGATTTAATACATTATATTGTATTTGATTATATTGGATCTCAAAACATCTCAAAAGACAAACAAGCAAACAAACAAACACACATTCGGATTAGTGGTCATACATTTTAATGATTTGGCCTGATGTATTTGTACAGATCGATCACGTATGTTGTATGTCTTTCTTTTACAACGATGCTGGATTGACCTTATTCTTTTGTTTCGAGATTGTTCTACAGAGGAGGCTGAAAAGTGACATAGTCTACTTTTTTGCTTGGATCGATAACGATGAAGTATAAAAATAATATCAATAACGCTACACAGTCATCGCCCAATATTAGGTATCCCACATGGTACCCACGACACTGTGGGCCATGGTACCCACTCACAAAAAGACAAAACACAAACATCCAGACCGGGAACAGAAATTAAAATTCACTATCCCAATTTCATCTTTGCCGGTAATCGAACCCGGGACCCTTGATTGGAAGTCCGGCTTGTAACGATTGCGCCGCACGGGTCCTTTATGGGCCGTTAGGGGTTTTCCCACGTCTTGTCTATATGAGTCACGGAGGTCCGATGTCGGTTGGCGCCTCTACACTTTACCTTTTCTATAGGACATGTAACGGAAAACACTGTACTGAATAGTTTACGTAAACAGTCTAACGCCGGCTAACAACCCAAGCGTACGTCTCCGACAAAAACAATGTAAATAGCGGAACAGTGACAATGTTTACTATAATCCTAATCGCGAGTTTGATGCAAGTTACTTTAGCTCGACATTTTGTTGGTCCAGTGCTCTTTCGCCCATCACAAGCATATGGACATCAGCTTAACTTCCGGAACCCTGACAGTGAAACTTACCAAGTGCATCGTTCCAACTATGGGATCTCCGATTTCAGTGAACATCAACCTTATCCTAATGGAAACCATAACCATTACGAGCGTTACGTAGAACAAACCAGTGGTGTTGGAAACCAAAATGTGAATGTACAACAAATAAACCAACAAGTACCTAACTATGAGACTGAATTTTTAAAAAATGAGTATCAGCTTCAAGGTGACGGGATAAGGAACGAACGTATGGGACGCGACGATGGCCCATATACCAATGTTGCTGGCAGTAATCAAAACCCAAGAAGACGTTCTAGAAAAAACAAACAAACAATAAATGAACAAGCAACGCTTAAGACAAATCTAGATTCTCAATCTCACGTGCATAGTGACAACCCTGACATCAAGGTCGAAGATTTAAAGGAAACAACTGGGCAAGGGACCGATAATGATGATTATGGCAGCAAATCAAATCGTCAATCTCTAGTTAAAGCAAAACTGGATTCTTCACGTCGCATTGCAGAAGCTGGAAGATCAATCGTTAATCAGTCAGAGGTTACTGATAATAATAACATTGCGTCCATTGATAACCCCGAGTCCACAATCGTTAGGAGTACAGATAATGAAGTGAAATTGACAACGGGCGATGAAGGTGACAAGGAATGGATATGGAGTACGTCACTCTCCACAACTCCTGTTCCTGACGAAACAAAACCGAGTGATTTAGATGATAGGGTTGCCCTAAGCGCTGACGATTGTCCAAAGGGGCAAGCCAAAATTCGCGGTCAGTGTATTGCTACTGCGTAGTGAAAAATAAACAAATCTTATATATTATATCATTAAACTTACTGTAAATTAATTCATATCAAATCTGTTGATGAAGTTGTATGTGAGTGAACATGTAAGTATGTTATTTAAATCCTAGAAGGTCGCGACCTATGTTGTCATTGACAGCAAAATTGTTGCCACTGTTTTACAAAATATTGAGATGACGTGTAAGAGATGTGATTTGTTGAATATAAAACAGTGAATTTGAAGGCTATATCTAATTATTATGACTGAACATGTAGGTATGTATGTTAGTTCAATCTTAGAAGGTTGTGACCAAGTTATTGATAACAAAAATTTGACTACTAGTTTATTAATATTGAGATTAGAAAGAGAGAGATGTTAGAGATGTGAATTGGTAAATATAAAATAGTGAATTTGAACGCTATTTATCTAATTTATTTGTAGAAATTAAGTGTGTTTTTAGGTAGTATTCGTTTTATATTGAGAAAAGAAGTGAAAAATGACCGATAAATAAATGTGTGTTGCAATAAATGTCTGTTGTTTCATTCATTTATTATAATTTGAATAATTTGCTTCAAGGCAAACCTTTCAAAAGCTTATTATCGAAAGCCAGATATTGTTAATCACTTTTTCCGTATGACACAAATTTACAATACAACTCACTCAATTTACTCAGCCTGTTTGACCATGAAGGTTTTTTGGAAACGTTGTTGTGACTCAAAGGGTATTTTTTCACCGGCAGAACTAAACTATGGAATGGAAACATTAGGTGCGATGACGTCATTATGATGCGTTCAAACTTTATAATAAAATCTTACGACGAGTTTAAATTGACAAAGACAAAGACATTTATTTGCACAAATATGGGTGTTTACAAAGTTGTTTATATATATTTAGTTCGCCATATTTACCGTCATGAGGTATGCAAATATACAATGATAAAAATATAAAAGGAAAAAACTAAACTATAATACAATTATCCTTTTTATTGAGTAAATGTTTAACATTGAATAGGTATAGTGTCGTATATTTTCTAAAATATATTTTTTACATTTTAATATCCGGTGTACAATCTTCAAAAATTCTAGGACTCGATTAGATGCACATTGTAACTGGAAAAATCATGGAGGGAAAATCTGCGTTAAAATAAATAAATTTGTTTATGTGCCACGTCAACTCGCCAAAATATCGGACACTAAAACAGCTCTTATGGCTTACCATGGTTACGTTGCATCTAATCTCAGATACGGTTTAGTAATCTGGGATAACTCGCCCAACATTAATAATCCATTTTTGGTCCAAAAGAAATGACTGTGTTATAATATCAGGAGTAGCTCCATGGGTCTCATGTCAACCTATATTTAAGAATCTTCGGATGCTTAATTTGGCCAGCATGTATATGTACAGGGGGTCGTGTTCAGAAAATATCACGGGCGTCGACGACCGCCAGAAGTCACCGGACCCGCACTCACATCGCCGTAAAAATTGTAACGTAGTTTTAAGTTATAATTATTATGTATGTTAGTCTGTAAGGTATCAGTTGTATGGGCCTAGATGCCTGAAATAAAGGATTATTATTATTATTTACGAAGTGTCAATATTTGTTAAGATACAGTTTTATAGATAAACAGATGAGGGTCAAACAAACTTGTTACAAATAAGATAGCGAAGAGTGGACTCTACACAAGAAACTGCCATGGAATGTGCATTAGAATATAATAATGTAATCATTTGCCAGAACATTTTAAAACCTCTTCAAGAGCATTTAAAAAGTCACTATTCGAATGGTTACTGGAAAATTGCTCAAGGAGAGTATATGTAATACAGGATCGGGATAATCATAAAATTGTAATTGAAGAACAATGTGTAATCAAATCTTTTTAAATAATTTATGTTTCATTAATGTATCTAATACCTTTTAACGAGCAATTCTTGTATATATCTAAATATATTTTTTGAATCTCGGAAACGGCTCCAAAGATTTTGATGAAATTTAGTACCCTGGTTTCGGGGATGATAAATCAATCCACAAATTTTAATTGATAGAAATTGTAGTTTTATTTAATGTTTATGCCGTTAAATACAAAATTACTCTTACTGACATCTATTGGAAAATATTAACAATATTGTGGCGTAGAAAGCCGTCACAATGACATGTCAACCGTCAATCCGCTCTTTAAACAAATGACAATGTCGATATGAAAGACCTCTATAAAAATTTCGTCAATGGAATTAAAGCTTTCTTGGTCGAATGGTTACGAAAGCTGACTACGGAGCTAGAGATCCGGGTTCAAATCTCAAGTACGCAAGTTGCGTTTTTTATTTTTTGTGACAATTTTTTTAAATAGGGAGCTAGGTATTTCAAAAGGCTTTGTTAAGTAACACTAAGTCAATGAATCCAGGTACTTTTATTGTAAAGTGTGAAGCGACAAACTGTTTTAAAACCTTTCGTTATTGCTTGCTCTACGGTCCAGCAATTTTATTGACAGGAATATATAAAAGTTATCAAAAATACTAGATCTGTCCCGCGGTTTCACTCGCGTAAGAAACGATCGTAGCAGTTGGGTTTGTAAGAAAGCTAAATTGTAGACCCTATATTTTGAAACAAGGCTGAAGTTTTTCTCCGTCTGCTCTTTTCTTCAGCTCAGCATTGCCTAAGCGCACCCAGAGCAGAACAAACACAATTATATAACTTTTTAACAAAAAAAACCGCCTTCAAACGGTACAAAATAACGTTCACTAAGAGTTTGTAATAAAACCGTACAGTCTATAAAATATTTCTTTCATTCTTTCTTTCTGTCACGTGAAATCTACCCAAACTTACTTATTCTCTTACCGACACGATTTTCATGTTTATAAAAGTACGCGATAAAGACCAGATAATAATATAATGTACTTATGTTTGTGATGTCACTTCCACGATAACAGATATAGGTATATATGTATATATCCTATATCTACCTATCTATACATATAATATAACCTATATCTGTTATTGTGGAATATTAAAGATTGTTTTAAAACAACAGTTCCGTCATAAATAATTTAAGTGACTATAACCACAGAGTAGATACTGACTATTACTAACGACCTTCTTCTTCTCTGTGCTAACGACCCGTATGGCGAAATGGTTACCATGCCGGTCTGCCGGTAGGAGGGTCCCGGGTTCGATTCCCGCCGTAGCAGAAAGAATGATGAGTGCAGATTCACAATAACACTAAGGTGTTTGCGTTTCTGTTTATGTGTGTGCTCATGGCACCCACGACACCGGGTATATCAACTTTATTGTAGGGCTATATCGGACTGTGAAACGTACACATTACACCGTTAACACATTGCACGCAATATAAGCTCGAAAAAGTAATAAATTTTCTCCGTTCTTGCAATATTTTATTTTATTTTATTTAAAATCATTTCAGAGACCAACAACTAAGCTAATTTGAATACTGAAGCAAAATATTATAAGATTTTCTGTAGATATATCTACATACCTCAATTTATTACAGTTGGGCACGCAAGGTGACCACTCTCCTTCAGGATTTTTTTATGTTCATAGAATTTTGACCATGGGCCAACCTCTAGTCTTTATTTACTCGTAACTAGAAGTCATCAAATCGTAAATCGTAACAGAATATTCTAATCTGTCGATTTTGACAGCCAGAAGTAGGAGAAAAAACCAAAAACATTAGCATTCCAATATATGGAATGCTTTTTTAATTATGGGAGTACTCAAAAAGCTGCAAGGTACACGCCAGTATACCTTGCAGCTCCCATAAAAGGGAGCTTCCGGAGTTGCGGACGGTGAGAGTGGGAGTTAGACCCGTCCATCCAGCAGCCCGGGAAGGACGGCGGTGTGTGTGTCCGCATGCCGCTGATGGTGCAGGAGAGCACATCTGTTCTCCCGAAGATGGGCCAGTTCAGGGGCGCCGCGCGTGTGTCCTCCACCGGTGCGTTCTAATGGAGATCCCGGAGTCCTCCCCAAGTGCAGAGGCAGGCCACCGAGGGGGTTTTAGTGCGGTAGAAATCCCACATAACCCGGTATCCTCTCTTGGTACCAGCACCTTGGGAGAGGATACCCGGTTTTGAAGGTTCTCCCCCCCCCCGATACCAAAATTCTCCTTCCAGCTTCCCTACTATAAAGCATTAAACGCTTATAGTGCTTGATATAATAAAGAATGGTACTTGCTAAAAAAAAGTTTATTACCATTTTGCCTTGAATGAATGTGTGAATGCGTCACCGTAGCTTTGATATAATATTTACATTTTTTTTTTTTTTTTTTTTTTTTTTTTTTTTTTTATATGTAAACCGAACAAAAAGGCAGACGGGCCGCGTGGTGTTAAGCGATCACCGTCGCCTATGGACACGGGCAACCCCAGGGGAGCCACCCGAGCATTGCCGGCTTTGAAGGAGAGCTTTTTTTACAGCTTTCTTGAAGAACCCCATGTTATAGTCCACTGGGAATGCCTCAGCTGGAAGGTTGTCCCATAACCTACACGTCCGTGGTAAAAAGGAGCGTGCATAGCGGACTGTGGAGGACCGCCACGAGTCCAGATGGTGCCTGTGGAACTTTAACCTTCGTCTGGTGGTATAATCATGGAATGGTGATGTAGGCATGAGTTTGAAAAGTTCCTCGGAGCACTCACCATAGTAAAGTCGGTAGAACACGCAGAGCGAGCCTATGTCTCTTCGCAAGCTGAGCGGTTCTAGCCTGTCAGTCAATCTTGGGTCGTTGACGATTCGGACTGCGCGCTTTTCAACGGAGTCAAATGGGTGTAGCTGGTATTTTGGTGCTCCTGCCCAGAGATGAGAGCAGTACTCCATGTGGGGTCTGACCTGGGCCTTGTACAGCGTCAGGAGTTGCCCCGCAGTGAAGTACTGCCTCGCCCTATTGAGGACACCAAGCTTTTTGGACGCCAATTTGGCTTTGTGCTCCAAATGACTCCGGTACTGCACTTTACTCGTAATGTCAACTCCCAAGATACCGACACTTTCACCGACGGTGAGCGCGGTACCCTGGAACTTGGGCGCTATAACAAATGGGGTTTTTTTAGCGGTAAACGCGCAAACTTGTGTCTTCGTGAGGTTAAATTCGACAAGGTTAAGTCGACCCCATTCCGAGACCCGCTCCAGAGAGTTCTCGACTTCAGACACAAGTTCGATTCTGCTTTCCTCCACTTGTGACCTAGAGGCATTGGCTCGACAGGTGTATAGTGCGTCCACCGTACTATCATCTGCATAGCAATGTATACTACGTGATTGTTGCAGCATGTCATTGATATGCAGAATGAATAGTGTAGGGGACAGCACTGAGCCTTGGGGAACACCGGCATTAATGGGCTTCATATCTGAGCAGCATCCGTCAACAACGACCTTAATCTGCCGCTCAGACAAAAAGCTGGCCACCCAGTTACAAAGCCTCAAGGGAAGACCGTAAGATGGAAGCTTCGCGAGAAGGGCCCTGTGCCAGACCCGGTCAAAGGCCTTTGCAATATCCAGGCTGACTGCCAGAGCCTCCCCGTTGCCTTCGACGGCTTCAGCCCAGCGGTGTGTGAGGTATACCAAGAGATCACCAGCCGACCGGCCCTGGCGAAAGCCATACTGACGATCGCTGATCAACCGGTTCTTCTCGAGGTACCTAAGGAGCTGCGTATTTATAACACGCTCCATCACCTTAGAGAGCAGGGAGGTTATTGCAATGGGCCTGTAGTTGGACGGGTCACTGCGGTCACCCTTTTTCGGGATTGGGTGTACTAGGGCTACCTTCCACGAAGACGGTACTTTACTAGTGGTGTAGGAAAGCGAGAATAAGCGCGTTAAGACAGGAGCCAACTCGGGAGCGCACGTCTTTAATACGATCGCGGGGATATCATCCGGCCCGCTCGACTTCTTGACATCGAGGGCTAGTAGAGCTCGTCTGACGGCCTTTTGAGTGAAACGCACGTCCTTCATCGAGCTCTCACACTGCTCGATGGTCGGCGGTGTGGCACCTCCATCGTCCAGAGTCGAGTTTGAGGCAAACAGGGTACCCAGGAGATCGGCTTTCCCTTTTGCCGTGTGAGCCAGAGTATCGTCCGGTTTGCGTAAAGATGGTAGAGACGACCGACAGAAGTTACCTTCGACAGCCTTGGCAAGCGACCAAAAAGCTCGACTCCCGCAAGGGTAGCTTGATAGACGCTGGCCAATTCTGCCGACGTGCCTAAACTTCGCCTTGGCTATTTGCTTCTTTGCCGAACGGGAGGCAGCGTTGAATTTTTTCCGAAGCTTAGACGTTTCGGGGTCCTTGCGCGTGTGCGCATCAGCCCAGGTTTTAAAAGCTTCTTGCTTAAGGCTAGAAGCCTTAGCGCAAGAACCATTAAACCAGGGCTTGTTTCGCCCGCCAATGGATACTACAGAGTTGGGGATAAAACCAATCATGCCCTGTCGTATCACATCGGCTATCGATTCCGCACACGTGCTAGGATCACCCGAGGTGAAGCACAGCTGCCTCCAGGGGTAGGAAGCCAGGAATTCCCGGAGTCCATCCCAGTCCGCTGACCTGTAATGCCAGACTTGACGCTTCCCATTGGGTCGAGAACCTTCTGGGGGCGGCAATGGTACGGCAGAACTTACCAGGCAATGGTCAGAAGTCCCAAGTGGGGCCCCAACCGTCACCCGGTAGTCAGATGGATGGGTGGTCAGTAGAAGGTCCAGCAGAGAGGCAGTATGGGTCTCAATATCTGGTACTCTGGTGAAAGTGTGTACCACCTGCGTCAACCCATATGCCAAGGAGAAGTTGTAAGCGGCCCTGCCAGCAAAGTCGGTGATTCTGGATCCCAACCATTCGGTGTGGTGAGCGTTGAAGTCACCCAGAATCACCAGCTCAGCCGAGGGACACTGTTCCAGCACTCTGTCGGAAGTCTTTTGGACGTGCTCAAATAATCGAGTCGTCTCCGCGTCTCCGCTATAGGACCTATAGAGGCACGCGTAGATTCGGGTTCTAGCCCCAGCGTCTACACGTGCCCAAAGCACCGATAGGTCCTTGTCTTCATGGCAGCTTAGACGGCGACAACAGACATCCTCCCTGACGTACATACATACCCCTGCCCTACGCCTAAATGCGTGTTCTAAAATGTAGCCGGGATAGTGCAGGTACGATGTAGCGTCAGGTGGTGCAATTTGTGTCTCCGTGAGGAAAAGTAAAGCCGGCTTTGCTGTCTCTAGGTGTTGGTGGACAGCATTCAGGTTGGAATGTAGTCCCCTGATATTGCACATGTCCACAGTAAGTGTGGGGGGGATGGCCGCTGAAAGAACTTTACTTTTTTTAAATCTGCCCATACACATACATTTTATTCGGTGCATCGAAATAAACAAAGAGCCTTCGTTTCGTTTGGGAAATCCAAAGAAACATAGTCACCATAGTAAAGAACAATGCTTATAACGTATGAAAAAAATCAGCTCCGGCGGCGGCGCATACAAAATGTTACTCAAATTTTATAGATATGAATATACTAATATATAAAGCTGAAGAGTGTCTTTGTTTCTTTGTTTTTTTGTTTGTTTGAATGCGCTAATCTCAGGAACTACTGGTTTGAATTGAAAAAAAATATTTGTGTTGATAGTCCATTTATTGGGGACCCAAATAGCATTTTACTTCATTTAATCAAATCAAATCAATTTATTGTAGAATATGGGTACATTACAGTTTTTAAAGTTAAAATAATTGTTCATGCCAAATTCCTGCCACATGTGGGCGTACAATATTAAACGTGTAGCGACCTTCCGCTACTCATCAAGAGATGGCGCCACGGGTATTTCTGAATCACGCTATCGAAGTTTTCTGAATATCAGAGCATATATACAAGCTCCGAATTGAGTCAAATGGAGCGCGGCCGCTCCCCGGGCATGGCCACCTCGCCCGGCAGGAGATCTCCCTTTGCCAAACTGGTGACCCCGGACAAGAATACGTCCCTTCTGATCTTCATCAGTCGCACCTTCACTCCCTGGATGGACTGAAGCACCACTTCAGCAGCTCATCAGGTTCATCGCAGCGCGTCTGGACCACGCTTCCTGATCCTGATCCAGCTACCTCCTGCGACGTCGTGGACGGCTCGAGTACCCACTCTACTCGCCTCCACATTCCAACCTACCCTCACATCTCGATTCACCGAAGATACAGGGCATCTCCACACTTCGCTACACCCTCACATCCCGACTCACCGTGGATAGAGGGCGACACAAGGTCTGCACCCTCACATCTCGACTCACCGCAGATAGAGGGCATTCAAGGTGCTTGTAAGCGAAGATTACTCAAGCATGGATTGAAGATATCGACCTCCGGTCTGAGCAGGGGGTGATGTAGCGACCTTCCGCTACTCATCAAGAGATGGCGCCACGGGTATTTCTGAATCACGCTATCGAAGTTTTCTGAATATCAGAGCATATATACAAGCTCCGAATTGAGTCAAACGGAGCGCGGCCGCTCCCCGGGCATGATCACCTCGCCCGGCGGGAGATCTCCCTTTGCCAAAAACGTAACATTATAAAAATACATTCATATACTTAGTAAATAATACTTGCATTTATCATTAAGCTATTAATAACATATTGTGCTAATTACTTATTATAAGATTAAGTTATTTTTACAATTTAAATAATCAGTGTAGAATTAATAAAATTAACTCAGAATCCCAACACTAAAATACTAATTTATTGTTCACTAGTTCGCAGTTGCTTGGAATTTGCAAGTATCGTGTGGAATCCTCACTACGAGATATACAAAAATCGATTAGAAAGTGTACAAAAACGGTTTTTGTATCATTTATCTTACAATAGTAATTTAGCAATGACTCTGCCTAGCTACGAAGACCGCTTGAAACACTTTCATATGAAATCGGTTTTCCACCGCAGGAAACTGCTGGATATCATGTTTCTGTACAAGCTAATTAATAGATATATCGACGCCTCTTATATTTTATCTCAAATACGCATGTCTGTTCCTAGAAAACTGCCCAGGTCTGCAAAATTGTTGTCTCCATTTGCTGTAACATTAGCACGCTCCAACCTGGGACACTTTACGCCTCTGAATAGATTGCTACGGAGCTATAATGACATATATAAAATAATTACTGCCAATGAGACTAGACGTGACGAAAATGAGAGTAGAAATCAACCTTCAATTGACATTTTCTCAAATTCATTACCATTATTTAAGAAATTGATAAATGACTCTCTCTCAGTCTAAATTTGTATGATTGCTCCTTGATTTAATTAACTATTTAATATGACTTTGTTTTAACATCTATTGTAATTTAATTTATTATTATTTGATTATGTATTTTTTTTCTTTCATTCGCTTAATGTTGACATTTTCTTTGACATGCATAGGTACAATTATTGAAATTTTGTAATTTGTAACATTTGAACATTTTGTAATTGTTACTGCATCAATACTTCTAAATTTTTATCTGTAAATTTTAGTTACTTGTACGTGTTGTTCACCTATGCTTGTAGTTTGCGCCTATAATTGAGGTGGCACTTAGATTACCCTTTAATTGACTGTTATGTATTATATTATATTGGTGTACACTTTGTTGGTGCAACTTATAAATAAATAATTTTTTTTTTTTTACATATTATATTTAAAGATTAAAGTATTAAATAAAATTAAAAATTCAAATTTAATTGTCATGATATGCTTATGCCTGTTAAAAATTCATGAATTGAGTAGCACTTTTCTATTAAGATTGTCCTTAAGAGTACACATTTAGTTCCCAGGTTTACTTGAAGCATTATTACAGTTCACTCGTGATGTACCTTAGAAGTTGCATTATTGCGATTAATAACACCTATACCTGTCTAAGGGACTTATAGGAGTGTAGAGTTATACTTTTATACGATTGTTGGTGTTATAACACTTTAACAACTGTGTTGTCCATTAACAAATGGACAACACATTAGCAGCATTATAGCAAGCTATAAAGCTCTTATACAGCTGACTTACACAGCTTGTAGAGTAAATGTGAACGACTAGACATCTTATATAGAACCCCGAATGCCACTTGCGGAAGGCTATAGCAAAATCAAGGATGAAAGTCCATCGGATAAAAATTGAGGACCCAATCAGTTCAGCCGGTCGGATCATACCAGACTACCGAAGCCGTATCGCAAGAGAGATCGGTTTGTGCTAGATCTAGGTGGTACAGTCGGCCTCGTCCGGAGAGTCCAAGGACAATGGACGAAGGACAAAGACCATCGCAGGACGCTGTACAAGAACTACTGTAGTGGTAGCCCGGTACAAATCGGTATCTGCTGTCCAATAAGTAAAGTAAATAACAAATTCGCTATCTGTTATTTGCCGAAACGAGACCAATTGTCACTGTTGTTTTGCTCACCTAAATGATCTCATACGGTCAACAATGGTGACCTTGAAGTAATATCATACTGTAATAATATCAGGGAACTAAGATAAAAGTATTATTTTAAGAGCGTAGGTAGAATAAAAGTTTTTTTTATTTCCTAACCAGCATGCATTCCAAATTTAGCCTCGTATACTCAGCAGTTTTGGTTGTACACTCATATTTAAAGTTAATGAGACTGACTCATTAACTAATATCAATGCACAACCTAAACTGCTGCTTCTGCATTGTTTATTAAGTGACTTTTCTTTTTTTATATAGGTATAGGAATTCCGTTAGGAGCTCGGACCCCTTGCGGGGCTCGAGACTAAATCCGCAACCCTGTAAAATTGTGAAGTTTCAAGATAGAGCGATGTAAAAGTATCTCTAGCTAGATTCGGTCACCGAATGTTTTAAATTGATCATTCATTCATTATTAATAAAAATTACGAGCACTGACAAGCAGTTTAAAACAGTTGAACCCCAGCAATCGTCTCGGTGAAACGTAGCCAGTGTTGTATATCTGTGTTAAAAGTTATGTGGTGTATGTGATAATGAATACGAAAATTTTAATTGTCAGTTTGATCCAAGTTGCGATAGCTCGACAGCTCGCACATAGAGGTCAACGCGATGCTTTAATTTATTTTGAACCTCAAATAGAACAATACGACGATAATGAGTTCGTTTTAACAAAACATGAAACCGACAGTAAGCATAAAATCGTGTTTCCATCAAGCGAGGAGAGTGCTAACTTTATTGAACGTTTATATAAATACAATTCCAAATCGACAACATTAAAAAATCGATTCTCAACCAAATTATCTGACGCAACAGAGGTTAGAACAGAAAATGATAAAAAAAAATTTAAAGACGACGATAACCCTGGATCTAGTATGTCGGAAACGAAAAGCGAAAATGATTTAAATAAAAACGGTAAAAATGACAGAAATCAAAAGAACCTCAAGAACATATATTTTGAAAAGTATCCAACTTTAGATAAAGGGAATCGTAGACAAAAAACAGGCGAGACTGCTGAATTTGGGATTAACGCCCCTGAAGGGATTTCTAAAGAATCAAGTGAAAATTCCCTAAAAGATTTCTTGATCTTTCCAGGAGATTCAGGTCCAACCAAAATCAAATTAAACTTTTATGAGCTCTTCACAACCACTGGTCGGAATCCGTATGGAATATACAACAGGGATGCATTCTACGTTCCATGTTTAGGCGGTGCAGTGAGGTTCTATAATAGATGTGTATTTCCATTAAAATCTTCGGGAACATAAACGGATGGTTCAAGAGTCCGGGAGTACTATCCATTATAATATTGTTAATTAGAAAGAAATTGTTTTTTTCTGTGTGTGTGTTACGTTTTCACGGCTAGACCACTGAACTAATATTCCGCACATAGATAGAGTGGACCTTGGGAAAGGACAAAGAATAGTTTTTATTGCGAAAAATAGGTTTAAAGGGGTTGAAATAAGGGTTAAAAACGTGTATGAAGTATTGTTATCGTAAAAGATAAAAGCATGAAACATTGTATTTCGGCACTGGGTAGGAAGTAAATATATATTTGTACTAGAGTTTTTGACATTTCGACCTACATAGAGAAGAAATAGGAGATACAAATTCATATAATGTTAACCGATTTTACGTTGGGGAAGCCGAGGGAGGCAAGATTGTAATTTTCACATTTTTGAAAGTAAACATTGTTACTGTGAGTAGAGTATCGTTAATAGGAATAAAAATGATTGGCTTCTATGAAGCTTGGGTCATTGTGGTTTTAGAAAGTGTATAAAAAAGAGTTTTTAAGACGCGTTGTAATTATTTCTTGAAATATTAAATAAATTTAAAAAGAAATTAGCGTTTTTCCTTCCCAAATATTTACTAGTAAAGGGGCGATTAGACGGCCCTATTTATCGGGCCCGATTTGACATACACTGCTGGTTATATGAGTACATTGTAACAAAATACTCAAGATAACCAGCAATGTGTGTCAAATCGGGCCCGATAAATAGGGCTTTCTAATCACCCCTTAAAGTAGATGCAGGATTTTTTTTAGACAACAGGGATATGAAAGAGTTCAGCAGTGGACTGTGGGAGGATGATGGATGGATGGATGATAAGAATTAAAAGTTATATTTAATTCATTTTTATTTATTGTAAAAGCATTTTGGGTAAATAATGATAATTTATTTAAGTATTAATCTTAATATGTCCTAGCAAGATTTTTTTTATGTATAAGTTATGTATATTGTCTTAAATGTCTTCATTGATTACTTTTTTTATTCGTTTAGTAATTATTAAAAGTTTATTTAGTGTTTTAGCTAAAAACAATTTTAAATAACAAAGAGCAAGATCCCCAGCGTTCGTAATAAAGACGGCATTCTCAAGTATGTATATAAGTTTATTAAAAAAGACACCAATGCCTTCTAATAATGTGAATCTTATAGCAAAAGTTGTCATTGCCGTAATGCCGTCTAATAGGACGCCTCTTGTGCTCTGTGATATTCTTTGTAAGTAAAAAAACGATAAAATATTGGTATATAATAAGTATGACTATTAATAAAAAATATTTATAAGTAAGAATAAGTGAATTTTATTTAATTAAATAAATAACGCTTCACACTTATAGCCCTACAGCACAAACACCCAGACCGAGAACAGAAATTTAAACTCATCATTCCGGGAATCTAACCCGGACCCTTCGATTGGCAGTCCGGCATGGTATCTATTGCGCCACGCAGGTCGTCGCAGGTCCTCGTATTTAAAACATTAGATAAAAAATGTGATATTATTTATATACATTTCCAAAAAAGTTCCTTTTTTTTCTTTCAATACCATTATACATACATGAAATCAATGAAAACCATATTGCGTTTATTTTTATTTGTAAAAATATTTTTGAAGTTAAATCTTCTTTAGCGGCGACTTAACTATCGGGCCACAGCCGAAGGGTTTTTAAAAAGGAAAATATAAACGACTGGTCAAGCCAGAGAGCAGATTCAGACTGATTTAATGTAATTAAATTCTTAGGTGCTAAAATTCTTATCAACTAAACATGAAACTTAATTAGGCTATTACTTAAACTGCTAGGGTTGGTTATGCCAACGTAACTCCTCCCCCCTTAAGAGAGAAGCGTGCCGAAGACGATGGCTGCTGCTGCTGCTGCTGCTCGTCTGCTGGCGACGCTGCTGCCTGCGCTGCTGCTGTTGTTTTATTGAGGCGGTACTTTCGGTACCACTTGGCTGCTACTCCAACACCGATGGATATAATGATGATGTATAAAACAATGGATGACCAGCTTGGTCGTGATGATACTGCAGGTAAGTAGATGGGTTCCTTGATCTCCTTTGCCTTTTGTAGGATATCTTTTAGGGAATCCAACTGGACATCTTCTAATTTTATGTTGATTGAGGAGTTATTTGGTGTTTTATAAGTTTTTGGTAGCGGTATACTTTCTTGTATATTGACGAATCTTTTGTGGGTTCTTAAAGTTCTATCGCCAATTTTAATTACACATTTGTTGTCTACGGAAACGAGGGACACTCCTTTAGTGCGTTGGTATTGGACGTCGTTACCGCAGGTTGATTTAATTATTTCTTCTTTCTTCAAGATAATAATCCAACTATTTTCCTTAATTTGTTGTATAATGTTGTTTTCGTAATTGACTCTAGCGTACGAACAATTATGAGGTTTTTCATGTTGAATAAGCTGGGCGATGCAGTCTTCAGACTGCTTGAGAGACTGCCACTCCACATATTACTTCTGACTCCGTGATGTGCAGGCATCGCTCGCGAGGATAGGCAAACTCATAGCTTCCCAAGATAAGGAATGGATTTTTGGGAATAAGGACTGTATTGTTTTCATTGGGAATTGAATAAAGATGGAGTAAGGTATACGGATGGTTAGTAACTAATGGTACCTCCAAAATAAAATTAAGTGATTCGTTTGTGCTGTAGGCTTTTACCGTAATAGATTTGGTAATTTGATGTATGTGTTGTAACGAAGGTGAGTACGCTAACTGCAAATCAATTTCATTTTGCACCTAATAAGTTTTGGGCCGCGGTTATCGAATATCGACTTATAAACTTTACTAAATTTTATAAATAATTCCTCGTCATAAAAATAACAATGGAATATCCGATCCGCAATTGTATGTTCTTTTAGAAACTTAATAATTTGAGGTTCTGTGTCATTAATTGGTATGAATACATCTTTAATTACCACTTTTCCTTTCGATCTATCCTCTACCTTATATACATTACCTGGTGATCTTCTAATATGAAATTGCTTTCGTTGTCTGTCGATTGCATCTTCAATTTCAGGAATTTTGTACACTGATTCCGTGTTCTCCTGAATTAGTGGACTTGCAATTGGGCTAAAAAGGTCTGCTATCGGATCTATTACTCTATTTTCTACTGGAATTACCGAAGTATCTAATAATGTTTCAATATCTATGCCTTCCAACTCATCCTCTATAACCTGTGATGTACTTGGTTCGGGGTTAACTGAAACCTGATTATCTTGTTCCCTATCTAACACTAGATCTAGGATTTCACCGGGCATATCCTCAGATTCTACTTCGTTATTATAAATAATTTTAACGCGGGACAAGGCATCCGCATTAGTATTTGCTTTACCCTTTTTATGTATTATTTGGTAATCATATTCGGCTAGTTTTAAACGCCATCTTGTTAATTTTGAATTAGGGTCTTTTAGAGACATAATCCATGTTAAAGGCCTATGGTCTGTATAAATCGTGAACTTTCTGCCGTAAAGATATGGACGGAAGTATTGTACTGCCCAAACTATACCTAATAATTCCTTTTCAATTGTGGAGTATTTTTCTTCTGTTGATGATAAAGTTCTTGACGCGAAAGCTACTGGCCTATCTTGACCTACGGTTCCTTGGGACAAGACTGCGCCTAAGGCTACGTCTGAAGCATCTGTCGTTAATATAAATGGCTTTTCAAAATCTGGATATTGTAAGATCGGGGCATTTACTAATACTTGTTTGCATTTCTCAAATGATTCTTCGTATTCTTTACTAATATCTATTTTTGCATTCTTTTTTAAACATTTAGTCATAGGTTTCGTAAGTTTTGCAAAATCCTGTATAAACTTCCTATAATATCCAACTAATCCTAAAAACGATTTAATTTCCTTTTGTGTTTTAGGAATTGGGAACTTCTTAATCGCGGCAATTTTATCTGCGTTTGGTTTAAGACCTTCGCTAGTTAATGTGTGTCCTAAAAACTTAACTTCCTTTTGCAAAAATTCTGATTTATTTAATTGTATTTTAAGGTTATGATTTCTAAATCTTTCAAAAACTTGTTCACATTTCTCTAAATGTTCCTGTAAGCTAACCGAGTATATAATAACGTCATCAAGGTAAGTTAAAACGTTATCTATTCCTCTTAAAACAACATCCATTAGTCTTTGGAATGTACTTGGGGCGTTTTTTAATCCAAAAGGCATTCTTAAAAATTCGTAGTGACCTCTATCTGTGCTAAATGCCGTTTTTTCTATATCTTCGGGGTTCATTTCTACTTGATGATACCCTGACGCTAAATCAATCGTCGTGAAGTACTGCGCTCTACCTAATCTGTCTAGAATATCGTTAATATTTGGTAACGGGTACTTATCTTCAATAGTTTTCTCATTTAAACGTCTGTAATCAATAACTAATCTCCATTTCTTTTCACCTGTTGCATCTAATTTCTTTTCAACTAAATGCACTGGACAAGACCATGGTGACATACTTTCCCTAATTATATTTTGATGTAATAAATTTTCAACTTGCTTTTGTATTTCTTGTTTTTGCTTAGGTGCTTGTCTATAATTACGTACAAAAATTGGATTGTTGTCCGTTAACCTTAGTTTATGCTTTACTTGATGAGTAAATGTAAGCGGAATTTCCTCACAGTAAAATATATCTCTATAATTATAGCACAATTTTTTTATTTCCCGTTTTTCTTCCTCATTCATATGATCTGTTCGCAAACGATTTAAATTTCTTTTTAATAAATCATCACTATACACTGCATTAACATACACGGGCTTTTCATCATTACATTTAACTAATGGGTCTAGGTATGTCATTTTGACTGGGTAACCTTTCCTTAATTTTAATTTATTTTCTGTTTTATTTATCACCGTTGTTTTAATAATTCCGTTTTTCACTGCTACTAACGCTGAAGGAAACAATAATCCACTTTCGGTTTCTTGCTCCTCTAATTCATAAATGCCTTCACTATAATTACAAGCTAAAGATATTAATTGTTCACAAGAAGGATGGATTGTAATATAAGATTTAATGTCATCCTGGATGGGAATGCATACCGACTCGGTTCTCAAGATCATATTCTTCATATCTATTTGCGAACCTAATAAGCCTAGTAAGTCGACTCCTAATAGTCCGATAAAGTCGTCGTCGAAATTAAACATAAGGAACTTGTGTGTTAAGTTACATCTAAACATCCTGGGTAATTTAATATAAACGACCTGGTTGTGTTTTGTGATACCGTGTGGTGTTTTTATGTAATGGGTTTCGGCTCTTATCTGTGTTTTGATGTTTAAGTTTCGAGCTACATCCGGGCTTATTAATGATTGTGAAGCTCCAGTGTCTAATAAAAATCTACCACCTAATTCGCTTATATAGATATAGGGCAATTTATTCTTATTTTCGGTATTTACATAAACTAAGTTTCTGGTTTGTTGTCTATAGTTACACAAAAATTTTCGCTTTCCTCAGGAAAGGATTCCTGTTCGTAGTCAACTTCTTCGTTGACAGGGTCCTCCTGGTAATTGATCCTTGCTGGCCTAGAACTCGAGGGACCGGGTTGAGGTTGGTTGGATCTAGGTCGCGGTACATTCATAGGTTGCTGTAAGCTAGTAAGCTGCCTAGGGCCTACTTGCGGGTTGGGCTGTGTAGCCTGATAAGGACGCTGTGTATGCATGTCCTGCTGTGGTCCTTGATAAGGACGCCTAAAATTATTATTTTGCATTGGATACCTATAATTTTGAGAGATAATGTTTGGCCTAAGGGGTGCAGCTACCTTAGTCCTATCTAACTCAGGTTTTTTATTTTTTTTCTTTAATTCTTCCTGTTTGGCTAGCATAATAACTTCCTCAAGCTCGACCGCACCCTTAAATCGGATACTTAATGCTACAATTGGGTCGAGTTGGTCCAAGAAAACGTCCATTGCCATTTTTTCGTACAATTGTCGCTTTCCTGAATCGAGATTTATTAAAGCGCACGATAATTCTCTTACTTTATCTCCAAAAACTTCAATCGTTAATTTATCTCTGGAGAGGTGCATTAGTTCACTAATTAATTGTACCTCCCCCCTAAATTCTCCGAACCTATTTTTAAGTATTTTCTTAATATCCTCCCACGATTTGCACTGGTTATATTGAGAGAGCGCCTCAACGGCCTTTCCCGTTAACTTATTTTTAATTAGGCAGGCAATTGGTATTGCCTGGCTACCATCCTCCACTAACTCTAAAACGTTTTCCACACTATTAATATAAAATTCTAAGGTTTTTCTGTTTCCGTCGTACGATGGCAAAAGAATTGATAGCGTCTCGTACGGCATTACAGTTTGTTCAGGTTTTGTGTCAGAGTTGTTTTGAGCCATTTTTATGCACAAATGAAACACACAAAATTATAAAGTGGGTGTACACACAAAATGTAAGTTGGAACACAATGGGTACAGGAAATCTCGGGAGCAACAGAGTAAAATGCTTACCCCACGAGCATTGCCGAGTTCAGGCTGCGAGTCTGTCTTCTCCAGGGACGGCTGTCTGGTCGTTGAGCTGCTGGGCTGCGTAGCTGCGGCTTAGCTGGACCCGATGTTGGTTTTTTGTAATTCGCGTCGCGGTTGTCCCGTATTTACTCGCGGAATATACCGTTTAATTAGACGCGAATCCTACCGACTGCGCCACTTAACTATCGGGCCACAGCCGAAGGGTTTTTAAAAAGGAAAATATAAACGACTGGTCAAGCCAGAGAGCAGATTCAGACTGATTTAATGTAATTAAATTCTTAGGTGCTAAAATTCTTATCAACTAAACATGAAACTTAATTAGGCTATTACTAAAACTGCTAGGGTTGGTTATGCCAACGTAACTGGCGTTGTGCACTTTTTTTTCGGATGGGTAAAAAATGTTAAACTCGCGTCAGGGCACGTGACCTGATCGAATATTCGTAAGACGGAGGGGTGACAGCTGATGACGGCTCGATTGTCTATACTTGTAAAATTCGTTTATATCAAGTATTTAAAATATGGACATTGAACAAAGTGCATCTATTAATGAAAAAAGTGACGAAGAAATAGTGAAAGAAAATGAGTAAGCACTTTATAAAAATACCGCTGTGCCTCGCGGTTTCACAAAGCGTCAAGCCATTAGCATGAAGTGAATATATTTCACAGATTTTATGTGTCCTAATTGAAACCCATACTTTAATTTTTTGTATCTTTGCCTACGCAGAACATTTTTATTTGTAATGACGTCCGCTTGGATAGAGACTTGTAGAAAAGGGATGGGTTTTGTTAGATATAATAAAATAACATCTAATGCAATGTTAATATAATGTTCAGGAGAGATCTATTTTATATTCTCACTTCGCAACGAACCCCCTCGTAGTGCAGTGCCTAAGGGGCAGGCCGATAAGGATGGCTTCATCAAGGTGGAACGGAAGAAGAGGAAGCCTCCTTGTCGCAACCAATGCGGCACTGCACCGACTGGACACAACCAGCTGCTGCGTCCCGCGGTTCCAGTGACATACATCTACGTCTCTCGTCTTCACTTCACTACGAAGGCCTCCGATATCGTGGAGTACCTGAAGGTGAAGACGAAATTCGGAGTATTTGCTGAGAAGTTGGAGTCACGCAACGCAGTGAACTTTAGTTCATTTGCTGTACGCGTCCCTACCGAATTCCTGAGTACTTTCTTGGACGAAAAGTTGTGGCCAAAGGGGATCGTGTTCCGAAAATATCATGGACGTCGACGGCCGCCAGAAGTCACCGGACCCGCGCTCACATCGCCGCGATAACTGTGACGTAGATTTTAAGTTATAATTAATATGTATGTTAGTCTGTAAGGTATTTATTGTATGGGCCTTGATGCCTGAATTAAAGGATATTATTATTATTATTATTATTATTAACTTTTTTAGTCCTACTCCACTCTTATTATCCACTTTTCTCTCGCTGTCATCAGTTCCACTTTACAAATTTAAATTTATTTTTTAAAGTGTTTAGAGATAGTACTGCTGTGTCCGCGGTTCATCCGCGTTAAATCAAGTAGGTATATTAAGTAAATTGAGTGAATATATGCTGCAAAGAATGCATAGACTCATTTTATATAGCTTTAATCTACTGAAGAAAGCAGGTGAACTATACAACTACGCTATGTCAGTCATGGGTAGTATGTGTTTTTAGGATCAAACAATCGGAAAAATTGTATGGCCGTTTGTTCCAATTGTTGTAAACCTACCATTATTCATATCTACCTAATGGGGATCTTATGAGCGGTTTAAAACTTGCGACAGCGATTTGGTCACCAACTCATATCTCTATCAACCTGCATTTCATCCCTGTATGCGATAAAGGGGCGCAAAAATTTAGATAAGTTAACATTTGGTCCTGTTACCAAAGTTTTCTACAGCATCATTATGATATCGATTACCAATAGGTAAATATTCTGGACGTGACCACCGTGCCGCGTTGCCGTGACTATTTTCCATGAGTAACACCAGTACCAGTTCCGCATCTTCATAGCTGTCGTTGAATTCGGTACTGAAACCGTCTGTTAATTTCAATTTTTTATTAGACCCTAGGCTATTTTATTTAAAATTATCTACCGCGTTGCGTATGAAGTCCTCGATCTATTACCAATAATACTTATGCTGAATACGCTGTACGTAACCATCGTGTCGCACTGCTGCCGTCTCGCTCTAACAAAATGAATATAATACCAACCCCAGTTTCGCATCATTTTTTACTCTCATTAAAAAAGCTACTGAAACCCTCTGTTAATTTTTTTTTTTATTAGACCTTAGGCTTTTATTTGAAATTACCTCTACCGATCCACTTTGAAGAATAAATATTGCTCAAACGCCATCTACCGTATCGTATGTAAATTTAGTCGTTAAAGGAATTCCATAAAAACCTGGGAGGTTTTTTTTCCGCCGGCTTTTTTTCCTCTCAGTGTACAAACACCCTGTGATATGGGTACCCAAAGCTGACGATCGGAACCGATCCGAAATATAAATAAAAATATTTTAATTTTAATTTATAAAAGGCGCAATATGGGACAAATAAAAATAATAGTAAAATAGATGTAAATGTACATTTCGTAATTGTATTATAGTTTAGTTTTTTCCCTTTGATATTTTTATCATTGTACATTTGCATACCTCATGAAGGTAAATATGGCGAACTAAATATATATAAACAACTTTGTAAACACCCATATTTGTGCAAATAAATGTCTTTGTCTTTGTCTTTGTCGTCATTAAGTCGAATGTCAAACTGATAGCCAATTATATAGATATTGAAGATGCTTTATGGGTTGTTAAAATGTATCCTATTTGCTGACGATGCGACTTTATTGATTAAGTGCGATAACGAAATTGACTATAAGAATAAAATTGACATATCACTAAATAAAGTAATTACATGGCTTGAGAATAACAACTTACAAATAAACATTGACACAACCAAATTACTTCAATTTGAATACCAAAATTATAAAAAACCTGACATTATACATACAAGTAATCAAATAATAAAAGTAGAATCCTGCACCTTCCTGGGAGTTACAATTGACAAATATTTAAAATGGGACGAACATATTGACAAAATGATAGGAAAATTGGATAAATTTGTCTACGTAATAAAACGCTTACGTCAAACTGTATCCATGAAAGCAGCCTTATTAGCCTACCATGGATATGTAGAGCTCAGTACTAAGATATGGTATCATACTTTGGGGTAATGCTGCCAATGCCTTAAAGGCATTTAGGCTTCAAAAAAGATGCATTAGGTCTATATGTGGCTTGGGACCCATAGATAGCTGTAAGCGTCATTTTAAAAATCTCAATATACTACCCCTACCATGTTTATATGTTTACGAAATGAGCGTATTCGTTGCTAAGAACAAAAATATGTTTAAAACTTATGAAAATATAGGGTTAAATAGATGTAGACATAAAAATAAACTGTATATAACAAAAAAGAGACTAAAGCTATTTAAAACTAATGCATACTGTATGGCTGTAGAAATCTATAAGCACCTCCCAGAACGTCTGTATGACTTAAACTTTAAACAGTTTAAAAAACATTTATTAGACTTTTTACACCAAAAACAATATTATGACTTAAAAGACTTTTTAGTGATACATTCAAATAATCTACTATAATATGTAATAATCTACTATAAAATTGTAATTTAATATTTGTAATTCAATTTTAAATTAATTCTGTCTGTAACAATACAATTGAACTGCTATTAGATTTATATTTTTTGACATAATATTACACATTTTTATCTTGAAAATTATTGTAATACTTACCTATTTATATAAAATTTGATAAATTAATACGCTCTTAATGTGGCATAAAATATTTGTACACTGGTGTATCCAGTAAAGTAAGTCGGTTAACCTTGTTTATAACACCAAATATGTACGCATGCTTAAACAAATAAATAAATTCATTCATTCATTCATAAGGATTTTTCTAAAATAAAAGTAGCCTTAGTAACTCTTTATTATAGCATGTACCTACCAGTGAAAGTCTAGTCGAAATCGGTCCAGCCGTTTCAGGCATCAGCAGATAGACAAACAGATAGACAGATAGACAGACAGACAAAATAAAAGTATCCTGAGTTACTCCTTATTACATCAGCTACCTGCCAGTGAAAGTCCCGTCAAAATCGGTCCAGCCGTTTCCGAGATTAGCCGGAACAAACAGACAGATAGACATACAGACAAAATGGTAAAATATGTTATTTTGATATTATAAATATCCATATACATGAAGTAAAATGCGGTTATTATAATATTACAAACAGACACTCGAATTTAATTTCTTTGTATAGATTGATTTATCACCCCCGAATCCAGGGTACTAAATTTCATCAAAATTGTTGGAGCCGTTTCCGAGGTTAAAAAAATATATTTAGGTATATACAAGAATTGCTCGTTTAAAGGTATAAGATAACGAGCACTGACAAGCAGTTTAAAACAGTTGAACCCCAGCAATCGTCTCGGTGAAACGTAGCCAGTGTTGTATATCTGTGCAAAAAGTTATGTGATGTACGTGATAATGAATACGAAAATTTTAATTGTCAGTTTGTTCCAAGTTGCGATAGCTCGACAGCTCGCACATAGAGGTCAACGAAACGCTTTAATTTATTATGAACCTCAAATAAAACAAAACGAAAATAAGGACTTCGTATTAACAAAACATGAAACCGACAGTAAAATCGTGTTCCCATCAAGCGGAGAGGAGAGTGATAACTTTATTGAACGTGTATATAAATACAATTCCAAACCGACAACATTCAAAAATCGAATCTCAACCAAATTATCTGACGCAACAGAGGTTAGAACAGAAAATGATAAAATAATTTTTAAAGACGACGATAACCCTGGACCTAGTATGTCGGAAACGACAAGCGAAAATGATTTAAATAAAAACGGTAAATATGACAGAAATCATAACAACCTCAAGAACATATATTTTGAAAAGTATCCATCTTTAGATAAAGGGAATCGTAGACAGAAAACAGGCGAGACTGCTGAATTTAGAATTAACGCCCCTGAAGGGATTCCTAAAAGATCAAGGGAAAATTATCTAACAGATATCTTGGTCTTTTCAGAAGATTCAGGTCCAACCAAATTCAAATTAAACTTTTATGAGCTCATCACAACCACTGGTCCTGATCCGTTTGAAATAAGTAACAGGCATTCATTCGACGTTCCATGTTCAAACGGTAAAGTGAGAGTCTTTAATACATGTGTGAAATACATATTAAAATCTGCGAGAACATAAACGGATGGTTCAAGAGTCCGGGAGTACTATCCATTATAATATTATTAATTCAAAAGAAACTCTGTTTCTGTGTGTGTGTGTTACGTTTTCACGCCTAAATCACTGAACCAATTTTAATGAAATTTCGCACATAGATAGAGTAGACCTTTGGTAAGGACAAAGGATCGCGAAAGATAGGCTTGATGGGGTTGAAATAAGGGTTAAAAACGTGTATGAAGTATTGTTATCGTAAAAGATAAAAGCATGAAACATTGTATTTCGGCACTGGGTAGGAAGTAAATAAATATTTGTACTAGAGTTTTTGACATTTCGACCTGCATAGGGCAGCAATAGGAGATACATATTTATATGGAATGTTAACCAAATTCCACGCGGGGAAGCCGAGGGCGGAAGCTAGTAATTTACACATTTATGAAAGTAAAAATTGTTACCACAGGAGTAGATTTGTTACTGAGTATCGATAATAGGAATAAAAGGGATTGGCTTCTATGCAGCTTGGGTCATTGTGGTTTTACAAGTGTTTAAAAAAAGAGTTTTTAAGGCGCGTTTTAATTATTTCTTGAAATAATTATGAATTCAAAATGGAATTACCTCTATTTATTTCCTTTTTTACCTTTACAAGTAAAGGGGCGATTAAACGGCCCTATTTATCGGGCCCGATTAGGCATACACTGCTGGTTATCGGAGTACATTGTAATAAAATACTCAAGATAACCAGCAATGTATGCCAAAACAGGCCCGATAAATAGGGCTTTCTAATCACCCATTAAAGTAGGTGCAGGATTTTTTTTGAAAATAGGGATCTGAAAGAGTCCAGCAGTGGACTGTGGGAGGATGATGGATGGATGATAACAAATAAATGTTATATTTAATTCATTTTTATTTATTGTAAAAGCGTTTTGGGTAATTAATGATAACTTATTTTAGTATTAATCTTAATATGTAGAGGCCTAGCAAGAATATTAAGAAAAGTTTTTTATTTTATAAGTTACGTAAATTGTCTTTAATGTCTTCATTGATTACTTTCTTACCCGTTAAGTAATTATTCAAAGTTTATTTAGTGTTTTAACTAAAACAATTTTATATAACAGAGAGCAAGATCCCCAGCGTTCGTAATAAAGACGGCATTCTCAACAATGTACACAAGTTTATTAAAAAAATCCCCTTTAAAGTTCTTTTAGACCCCATTGCCTTCTAATAATGTGAATTTTATAGCAGAAGTTGTCATTGCCGTAATGCCGTCTCTAATAGGACGCCTCTTGTGCTCTGTGTTATTCTTTGTAAGTAAAAAAACGATAAAATATTGGTATGTACCTATATAATAAGTATGACTATTAATAAAAAATATTTATAAGTGAGAATAAGTGCAATGTATTTAAATAAATAACGCTTCCCACTTATAGCCCTACAGTAGGGTAGATATACCCTGTGTCATGGGTACGATGGACACACACAAAGACAAGCATAAACACCCAGACTGAGAACAGAAATTAAAACTCATCATTCCGGAAATCGAATAGAGGGAGGTTTTTTTCCGCCGGCTTTTTTTCCTCTCAGTGTACAAAAACCCTGCAATATGGGTACCCAAAGCCGACGATCGGATCCGATCCGAAAAGTAAAAATAAATAAAATTAATAAAGTAAAGGGCGCAATATGGGTACAAATAAAAATAAAAGTAGTATACATATAATAAAATAAATGTCACTATTTCAATGTACATGTTTATGTTTGTAATTTGTAATTAGTTAAGTTTTTAATTATTGTAATATTTGTATACCTCATGAAGGTAAATATGGCGAACCAAATGTATAAAAACACCTTTTGTAAACATTCATATTTGTGCAAATAAATGTCTTTGACTTTGACCTTTCGATTGACAGTCCGGCCTGGTAACCATTGCGCCACGCAGGTCGTCGTATTTAAAACAGATAAAATATATGGTATTATTTATATACATTTACATAATAAAATGCAATAATTTTTATTTCGTTTTTCTTTTTTTTTTCTTCCATTACCATCATACATACATCGCCTACATTCTACGTCAGTTAGGGATAAACGGAGGCATCGAACTATGACTATCTGACTTTATATTTTAAGGCTCATATTAGACTCATATAAATAGTATGATCATAGATATAGTAGTCATAGATAGATCAGAGATATTTGTAAGCCTAATTTGTAATTTGAACATAAAAAGTTGTACATTTGATTAACGCCCGATTAGATTACTCATTTGTTGGCAGCCATCTTTATTGTTTACTACCCAAGATGGCTGCCTACAAACCGAACCATCGTCAGTCAGTCGCTAGCCATCGTGGAGGAAAGACCTCTCTAAGTAATTTGCTAAGTGTGTAATTGTTAGTGGTGAAGGTGTAGAGGAGTATCGTTTGAAAAGGTCAGTGTATTATATCTAATACATATATATATAAATATATGAATAGTTCCTTGCTATTAAATAATGAGATGCGAGTAAAGGAGATAGTGCATTTAATCGTTATTTTATTATTTGGAAACGAATAAAACGTTGTTAATCGGTATCAGTTCTTTTATTTATTCCTGAGTAAGGCGATAGTTCCTTACAACTCAGAAGTGCGATCAGCGAATTTTTATCTTAATAAAATTCGTATAACCCACCCCAATTTTTTTTCTTTTATTAGTCACAGTTTATCTTTACTTCGTATTGATTAGCCGTTTTATTCGTTTCGTTCATACATTCGTAATTAATTGGAAAGCTCGTAAATATAACGTTGCAATTGGAGAACTTTGTTCATTGAAGTAGATATTCCAAGGGGATATTAAATGTAAATAATTATAAATAAAGTGAAAATTACGCTTTAAATGTCTAGTACGAAAGTATTTGCTAGATTTATTTTAAAGTTTAAGGGTATCAGGGGTTCAATTGAATCATATCATGGAAAGGTGCAGTGCAAAAAAAATGTAAAATTTATATAGCTTGCATAGGAGAGAAAAGATTTTGTAAATTATGAGTATCTGATCTAATCTCGGTTTACCTTATAATGGGTAAACAGGTTTTAAGACTACATAATTAAACAGTGATAATTCATTTCTTCTCCATTTAAAGTCTCATTTACTTGAGACTGCGATTGGGAGTTTGTTCATGATAAAAAACGGGTTTTGTGGTGTTATTTCTAGTTTTTTTTTAAATTCTTAAATTTGTAGTTTTAAACTTACCTGAATGAAACAATTTGTTTTACTTAATCAGTAAGTGACTCGTAAACGTTCAACAGGATGTTTGTTGCTTCCGTGATCATAAGTTTGTTATAGGCAATATACGAGCATAGAAATTTGATCTTATTTTTGTGTATAAATGGAAAGGAAATCTGTGAACCAAATGTTCTACAATTATTATTCGACTTCTCACACAATGATATTAAATAAAACAAGTAGTTCTCACATGAATAAAACGTTCCTAGATCTGAGCTTTCTAAGGTCTCATTATTGAATAGTTGAAGTTCGTGTGATTGTATTTTCTGTTTTAGTTTAATGATTTACACAGTGAATCGCTTTGGAGAGAATACAATGAGTAAATGGGTGATTGGAAGCTCTTCATCCGGGATAGTTCAAGCGGCCGCTGAGGATTCACTCGATTCTTGCGAGGTTTTGTTAATAAAAGTATAAACTAGGTGGTGATTGAAAATTCCCTCGTTCATTCCATTTGAGCAATTAATATATACATAGTTAATAGTTTTGATACCGCTTGACTTGGATAGAAAAGTCATGTTATTTTGATGGAATTTTTCATTGGATATCGAGTTGTAGCACTTGCGGTACAATCACTCATCGATATAAGACTATATTTGTTATGTGGATACTATTAAATTCCACACTCTTCCTGCGTAGTCATTACTTGTGGTTCTCAGAGAACTGGGGCAGGTATGGTTCGGGGTCTTGGGCCAGGTCTGTTGAGATAGTTTCGAGTAAGGGATACAACCATTTCAATATGAAATTATTAGGTTGAACGTAACGTTGATAACTGTGATGAAAATTTTCTTAGGAGGCTTCAAACTGTTATAACTGTAATATAATTCTTCATACTTCTGCCTTTGCAAGTGCGCCCAATCATTGAAAGGTTAAGTGTCGCTAGAACATGCATTATTGAACTTCCGATTTTACTTTTCGGTATCGTTTCTGTGCTGCGAAGCAATGAATGGACCATAAAAGTTGCGCGTTCATAGTCCTTTACAAGACCTTGAAAAGGATTGGAGGAAGATTGGGGAAGGAGGCCGTTTGTCTGTAGCGTGTTGCGGGCAAATTACGGGGTGTAATCGTTTCGTTAGCGCTGTCGAATTGTAGAGATTTACACTAAAAGAAGTGATAAATACAATAAATAACAATAATACAAATAATACTGTAAAAATAATTATTCAAAAAAAATAAAGTAGAAGCGGGGCACAATGGGTGAAATAAAATGACAGAATACAGAAAGATTAGATATTATTAATTGGTTGCTTTAATTCGGAGGAAGCGTTTTATTTTTTCAACTAGAGGTTTCACCCGCGTTAGAAGGGGTCAGTAAATTATCAATTTTTATTGTAGTTATGATTAATTATTTTGGCTATAATGAGATATCTAATATAAACTGGAATAGTAGGAATATTTAAAATAAACATTTTAATCATGCATTACATATTCGTAACTCTAGTGGTTTTGGCAGCGCGCGCCGGAGCGGCTCGCAAATGGTAGATTTTTTTTCCCTACTTACTTGACAGTTATCGTCATATTTTGGATAAATTGTGGTCTATGTGTCATTCTGATGTATAAGCTATATTATTGTGGGATTTCGTTGAAACCCATTCAGTAGTTTTTACGTGAAGGAGTAACAGGCATCCATACTTACAAACTTTCGCGTTTATAATATTAAGTATGATGGGCTATACAGTGTTTTTGTCTACACTCGATAATATAGGACTTGCGGGGTGATTCGAATGTAATGTGAAGTCGATATGCGGGTATTTGTGGAAATGAGAATTCAGAAATTCTAGTGGTTTCTGGGTTCAGTCATTGCAAACATACACTAAAGTTACACCCGTTGGATTGTGTTACATGACTAAGACTATCGGTGGCCTGTGGAACTCTTGGCCTCCATACTAAGTGTTGGATACGTTAAAAGTCTAAATACGAATGGGATAAAATAAAAGGAAAATGCGTGTGCTTTATAATTATTTAAATGTGTATCTATTTGTTCGTATCAACAAGTGTATTTACGTGGTTCGGTGGAGAGATTTTAATCTATATGACTAGATCTTGTTAAGGTGTTCAAACTTACGAACTAAAGAAAAATCTAATAGGAGTCGATCCGGTCTAAATCAATTGAGACACTATTATTGAGCTGACTAAACTTGATATCCTCATACATTTTGTGTGATAAATGATTTGTGAAGTCTCAAATCATTAATTTTTTATTGATTTAGAGGACGATAAAAATCATGTATAAAAATAAATTAACAATTATTATATCCTGCTTTGTAAGCGTGGTTTAGTGCAAACCATATAGGTCTGTGGTGCAAACTTTTTTTTTTCTTTTAAAATACCAATTTTGAATTTGTGCAACGGGTTCATGACCCCATTTTGTTAAATTAATATTGAAGTTCTGAAGATAAAATATTTTAGTTTCTGTATAACGTTATTTTTGTTTTTCCAATGTGATGGTGATGTGTATTGGAATATCGAACCTTCCCGCAGCTGTTTGGTTTCGTTTGAAGATAGTAAAATTGTTGGTCTTTGCAATTTTATCGCCTGAAATGCGTGGTATACGAAAGTTAGATTCTGTTTTCCTCTAGGTACCGCAAATTATAATTATTTATTAGTTTCCGATAAAGTGATTGTTCATACATTTTCCATAGGTTAAAGTAAAACTATGAGAGTTTTCTGGCATCAACGCCCATATTATTACAGATTAGAAGCGACTTGAGATCGAACATATTACCATGCGTATATACAGGCTGTCTTAGTTTTTAATTTGAATATCAAAGTGGTTGTACTGTCTTAGTTTTTAATTTGAATATTAAAGTGGTTGGGACATACTCAACAGTGATGAGATTTATTTTGTCCGTTTATTAAATGAGTCATTGGACTTATAAAATGTAATGAATTTATCATAAATTAAAAATCACCCTATATAATTTCGCATTTATAAGTTTCAGATATGATATAACCCAGTGTGAATAAGGACCTATGTGCAATTTTGAGGTAACAAGTCTGAATACTAATGAGCAATATCTAATGAAAGGTTGGATTTGGAATATACTCATTGAGATATCGAGGATACTGGTAAATTGGTGCAATCGAGCGTAAGTGAATAGATGTAAGATGACATTTTGAAGTTGGACCAGGGTGTTGGAGTTTTGTATTATTAGGTAGATTTATGAGGGCTAACGGGCCTTTAGATCTATTTGTGCAAATATGATGTGACAAGTTCCAATAATCATAATCATTCATTTCCAAATATGTTTATAATATATGGTCATATTCAAAGTATAATCCTACATATTATGGCTATACACGCATCATTAACTAATTCAAAATTTAGATTTGGAATAAGTATAACAAACTGGTCACGAGATTCTATACGTAATTATGATGAACCTAACAAGTTTCAATGTTAAAGTAGTATCTAATGGTAAAGCTAGATTTTAAATATACCATGATCTCCCACGGCGGTCAAGCGAAATAAATTTTAGATGTAATTTTGAGGTTGGATAAGACCGTTGAAATGTTTGTGTAAAAGTATTTTTTTAATTAAGTTTTTCTGTTTACATGTGAGGAAGCTTAAAAGACCCTGCGTGTAAGACAAAGCCACATGTACTCATTGCGTGCTGAACTGGTGGAGAAGCGGAAGGCAGAGTCGCAAATACATTAATAAATCTTATAATATTATACTTGTCATTATGGCATAGTTAAGTGAGAGAGCGGCAATGTGCCTTCGGGTGAGGCAAAGCCGTAAGCACTTGTATCGTCTATTCTAAAAATTAACGTTATTATACGGTAATAAATTGATTTTACATTTGGGGAAAAGTAAAAAAAAACACTTTATAATATGTACCTATTGGAAAAGGTTGTATTTGATAACTTAATAATGCACATAACTTCTGCCAGCGGCTTCGCCCGCTTGGATCCGTTTTATGGATCTAAGATAAAAAAAAAATAGTCTATTCGCTATTCCAGGTTGTATACTTCTTCCATCCATTTGAAATACGACGTAAGACGATATTGCCGTTTAAAATCATAGGCGTTATCCAGCGCCTTAAGTTTCATCAAAATTGGTTTAGTATTTTAAGCGGAACGCGTAACAGACAGGCAGAGAGACAGTTATTTTCGTATTTATTATATTAAAGTATGGACAGGAATTAATTCAGTAGAAAATGATTCTTTTTGCTGTTACAGTTTTGGGTTTTATACAGTTTTGAGCTTTATACAGTTTTGAGCTTTATATAGTTTAGAGTTTAATTTGATGTTAACTTTTGGAGTAGACGATCTATATCTTTATAAATGAAGTGAGGGAGCGTAAGGGAGTCTGTGGGTCAGGCAAAGACGCAAGCACTTATGATATAATAAATCGAGTGAGGGAGCGTAAGGGAGTCTGTGGGTCAGGCAAAGGCGCAAGCACTTATGACATAATAAATCAAGTGAAGGAGCGGAAGAAAGTCTGCATGTCAGGTGAAGTCACAAACACTTGAAATAATAAGGAGAGGAAACGGAGGTGAATCTTTGAACTTTGCCAAGCAGCGAGTAAACTACTACACAATAAAAATAATTTATAATAAAATAGATGTAAATGTACGTTTCGTTATTGTGTTATAGTTAAGTTTTTACTTTTATATTTTTAATATTGTATATTTGCATACCTCATGAAGGTAAATATGACGAACTAAATTTATATAAACAACTTTGTAAACACCCATATTTGTGCAAATAAATGTCTTTGTCTTCAAAAATGTTATACATAAATTGTATTATAAGTAAATTATTTATGTTTTATAGTAATGTTAGCTGATATTACCGAGACTACTAGGCTTACTGTTACTTACTTTACTTACTTATTATTTATTATTATGCTGAGACATGTGCCCAGCAGTGGGACAATAAAAAAAAATGTTGAAAAAATATTGCTAGTACAACTGCTGGTAAAACGAGTGAATTTGGGATAAGAGAATAGAACCATGAATGAATTTTATACGTAAAATTTAAATTTGTTATTTTGACACCTACATAGAAGTGAAAAATATTGATGTGTCCATTCAGTAGATACTTAAAGCAAATTAAACTCTTAATTTTTTTTTTAACTTGAGAGCGACGGGACTTCGCTTTAGCAGGATGGCCGAGCTGTAAGCCTAATTTGTAATTTGAACATAAAAAGTTGTACATTTGATTAACGCCCGATTAGATTACTCATTTGTTGGCAGCCATCTTTATTGTTTACTACCCAAGATGGCTGCCTACAAACCGAACCATCGTCAGTCAGTCGCTAGCCATCGTGGAGGAAAGACCTCTCTAAGTAATTTGCTAAGTGTGTAATTGTTAGTGGTGAAGGTATAGAGGAGTATCGTTTGAAAAGGTCAGTGTATTATATCTAATACATATATATATAAATATATGAATAGTTCCTTGCTATTAAATAATGAGATGCGAGTAAAGGAGATAGTGCATTTAATCGTTATTTTATTATTTGGAAACGAATAAAACGTTGTTAATCGGTATCAGTTCTTTTATTTATTCCTGAGTAAGGCGATAGTTCCTTACATATTGTAGTGTAAAATCAACATATGATTCTTTACTATGATCATAGTTATGGGATCCTGTTTGACAGCATGCGTACAATTATGATTATATTCTGTTTAATCACAAAAATGCAAAAATTTAGATTGAAATATCAAATTACGAAATTATTGATTTGTTACGTGGTATGTTTTGTAGGACTTCATATGTTCAAAATTAAATTATTCAAATAAGGTGTTATGTACGTCTCTTTCTCTGAACGCCTTGCTTCATGATCTTTTTTTACTTAATAGATTTCGTTTCTAAAGTAATTAATAAAATTGCACTCATGGCAATGGAGACGCGGTAAAATCGGCTTCTATCTTGATTCAATATATATGTATACCTAATATATTTAAATGAATATAAGCATCATTTACAATAATTGATCCTAGAATTTGACAGATATGAAGTCATATTTATATGAGAAATAAAGTATATAAGCCTAAGTAATTTCAGAGTCATACGTTATTATCTGCATTGGTCATAAGGTCAAGTGATAAACCGGACGCTAGACTTTTGACTGCAAATGCTCTGATAGATAAGACAGCCTCGTTACATTTAATACTTAAATAAATATTTCGCTAGATGAATTAATAATTTTTTAGAGTTTATATGTTGTACAGCAGGTTAGCAGCAGTAGGCTAGGTTGAGCAGCGATGGCCGAGTGGTAAGGACAGCGGTCTCCCATACGGAGATATCGGGTTCAAATCCTCGGCCCGCACTCGTGACTAGTGATGCAACGGAAGTGTCTTAGCGGAACCAGAAACGGAAACAGATGTCTAAAGTAAATTTTAGCAGAAACGGAAACGGAAACGGATGCAGAAACGGAAGTGTAAATAATATGGAAAAAAACAAATTTACAAATATAATTTTTATTAAGTATCAAATACACCAAATCTAGATTAGAAATAGATGTATTAGAAATCTATTATAGAAAACAATATTGCAACTTTGCAACTGAACATTTTATTAATATTCAAAATTTAGTAAAATATAACTTGATTTTATAAAAAGTATGTAATTTGGCCGCTTTTGCACCTAACAATCGGTGTTCTTTGTATATAAGACCAGCTCCGCTAAATAATTGTTCACTGGCGACGCTGCTGGGGGGTACCGACAAATATTGGTGCACTAATGGCAAAAGATTACGGTATTTGTGTGAATTTAATTTCCACCACACAAGAGAATCTTCATTTAAAGGTCTTTTCTTTTTTTTTTGTTACACACATGACACAAAAGTATTGACACAAACAGCAGCAGAAACTATTACGCGCTTACATTCACAAAAAAGTACGTAAACAAACAAATGTGACAAGTGCCTGCGCAGCTCGCTGGCTGACCCCTCCCCCGCGCGTTCAACCGTCCAGCGACTCGCACGCGCCTCGTGCCGCGCATGCGTAACTCTCAGCCGTCGGTTGTTAACTTCCGTTTAAATCTCCGTTATAAAAGTTGCGGAAACAGAAGCAGAAACGGATGTTGAAAATCGCGCGGAACTTCCGCACTTGCGGAAACAGAAACAGAGATCCGTTGCATCACTACTCGTGACAAAAGAAATTTGTAATGTGTGAATTTTATCGCAGCTCCGCGGTGATGAAAAATATTTGATTACGATTTTTTTCATCGCCGTGCATGCCTGAGAGAAACTCATAATTTCTTGAAGGTATGATGTCCACCAATCCGCACTGGGCCAGCGTGGTGGACAATGGCCCAAATCCCTCTTACTTGTGAGAAGATACCTGTGCCCAGTAGTGGGAGATAAAAAGATTGAAAAAAAAAAACAGTAGGTTTAGGAAATTACAAAGTGTCGCTCGTCCAGTGCCTGAATTCCACAGTTTTCGAGCGAGTATACTTCAGTGCCTGAATTCCACAGTTTTCGAGCAGGGTGTGTTACCAGTGATGACCTACGGCACTGAGACGTGGTCTTTCACAGTTTGCCTTGTCCATAGGCTCAAGGTCGCTCAGCGACTAATAGAGACACCTGTATTTGGCATTTCTCTACGCGACAGAATCCGCAACGGTAAAATCCATAGACGAACGAAGGTTTCCGACATAGCTTTCAAAATCTGCAAGCGGCAATGGTCAAGTGGCAACGGGCAGGCTGAAGCTGAAGCTGAAGTGGCATTATAGTTAGGAGGACTGCCAACCGACGGTGAATAAAGGTCCTTGAATGGCGACCACGTTTCGGCAAAAGGAGCACAGGCCGCCCTTCAACCAGGTGGACTGACGAACTGAAGAAGACAACGGGAAACCGCTGGTTTCAGAGGGCGCAGGACCGGACGTATGTATGTAACTTCATCAAGGTATGACAGGTATGACACATGTCAGAGGAGTGGCCTTTACGGGCGAACCTCTCATCCCAACGTGCATGCACAATGTGCCTTGTAGTTATACAACTAGTGTGTCTGTGTGTGTCGGTGTCAGTGTTGACAGTGCATAGAAAATGACGTTGTTAATTGAAATTGACATATTTAGAAATGTATGCGTCTGTAGCGATGAAAGAATATTTGTGAATGAATGTGTGACAAAATTAAAATGTGTGCGTTCTTTCCCCGCACCAGATTTGGCACAAAAATTATGTATCGAAGCGAGGCGCTATGCCGTCTCTCCTGAAGGGTGAGTCAGTAACTTTGATGCTCTAAGGTATGTAAGTAAATATGTCAGAGTATAACGTAAGCAATCTAAGCAGCTAAGCGAAATGGGCACGAATTAGAGAGAGTTGGTTGACCGCTGGTGGGAAATTTTGTTCGTGTTACCATGTTTCGAAGGGCAGGTTAATCCATCGGTATCCATCGGTTGTCATTGTCAGATAGCGGTAGCAGTCGGTAAACCTTATTGAAGGCGGTTTGAAAACATTTGACAGTGGGGTTGCGGTAATTTTGTTAGATAGATGTCTCGTTTTAGTCTTAAAGCATCAAGGTATGACAGGTATGACATCCGTCAGAGGAGTGGCCTTTACGGGCGAAACCCTCGTCCCAACGTGCATCCATTTGAAAACATTTGACAGTGGGGTTGCGGTAATTTTGTTAGATAGATGTCTCGTTTTAGTCTTAAAGCATCAAGGTATGACAGGTATGACATCCGTCAGAGGAGTGGCCTTTACGGGCGAAACCCTCGTCCCAACGTGCATCCATTTGAAAACATTTGACAGTGGGGTTGCGGTAATTTTGTTAGATATATATCTCGTTTTAGTACAACTGACCTTTTATTATAAAAGCTTGTTTTTAATACTTCATTTTTCGTTACTATCTTTTAGTTGACCGATGGCGTCATCATTGCTGGCTTTGTTTATCTTTTACTAATAAGCCGTCTGTTTGTTTTTTTAAAATCTCATTTATAATTGAACGTATACAGATACACGCATTTCTTCAATTAAACATAATATATATAAGGGCCTCGTTCACCATCTCCAAGTAAAGTGTTGATTAGTTACGTCCCAAGTAAAGTTAATTGGCAAGTAAAAGTTACGAGTACCGGTCAGTTTATCATATGATTGGTGCTACACGAACATCGTGAAATTGAAGTTACGGGTAACTTTAGCCGACAATTAGCGTACTTGTCACTTTACTTGAAGGTGGTGAAAGAGTCCCTAAGTCTTACTTTATTAAAATACTGAAATTGAATAGGTAATTTGTAAATACGCAAAATCAGAGATAAACAAATTTTACCTGAATGGGAAGAGTTCGGTGGTTGATTTGGTGGTATTATCATTACACTGGCAAACGTTTTGGGTATTTGTATCGACTAAACAACGTTTTGCGACCACTAATTTATTATTGTTATCTATAAATATAAAACAAAGTTGTGATAGTTACACCATTTATAACTCAAGAACGGCTGGAACAATTTTCATGATTTTTGTGTTTTTGGATTTCTCTACGACGGGAATAGGATAATATGTATTAAAATATGATAAAAATATCAATTTTATTAACATTTCAACATTTTTAATTTCCTATTTAATTAAATGGTCTGTTTCCATTGGTTCCATGGTTTCCGATGAAGTTTGTTGAAAAGTGGGTGAATGTACCTGACGCAAAGGTTTCAATACGAAACTACTGCCTGCACTATATAGTAGGCGATAAATAGGCAAATAACACGATTTCCCACTTCTGCGTGCCGGTATTTGAACCTGGATCCGAGACGGCGAAAGCGTTTGAAACTGCCTATCTATCATTGCAAACACTATATTTTGCTGCAACTTTTGGCGATAAATACACAAATAACACGATTTCCCACTCAGAGGTGCGTGCCGGGATTTGAACCTGGATCCAAGACGGCGAAAGCGTTCGAAACTGACTATCTATCATAGCAAACACTATATTTTGCTGCAGCTTTTGTTGAGTCCCATGCATGGGTCACTCCCCGTGATTGCATCCTCCAATGCATGATGATGGAGTATCAAAGGATATTTGCGTGGTAATGTTCCTAGGAGCTGATCGAAGTATCAGGTAAACAGGAAGAGAGGCAAAGTTGCGAAATTCGAAGCACAGTTCGGATGATAAAGTTCATGGCAGCTCGTTTGTTAATCTAGCGGTTTAAGAACACAGAGCACGGTGTTTTAGGTTCCTACACAGAATGGTCGGCAGAAGTTTTGGGACTTTGTTTAGAGAGAATTTCGGTTTCCGACGAGCAATTTATTATTATTTTGAGTTTAGTTACCTGTTTGTTAGTTTTCGATAAGTTTGTTGAAGTGAAAACTTCTTTAGCGGCGTTGTGCACTTTTTTTGGGATGGTTATAAAATGTTAAACTCGCGTCAACTACACGTGGCCTGATCGAAAATTCGTAAGACGAAGGGGTGACGGTTGAAGACGGCTCGACTGTCTATATTTGTTAAATTCGTTTATATCAAGTATTTAAAACATGGACATTGAACAAAGTGCATCTATTAACGAAAAAAGTGACGAAGAAATAGTGAAAGAAAATGAGTGAGTACTTTATAAAAATACCAGATGAAAACCTACTGAAAATACTAGATGAAAAATAATACTGCTAATAAAAGCAATTCGTGCGAAATTATTCCCTAACCATTCCAAAATATCAAAAATGCACAACGTTAATGTTCAAGTTTTCAGTTTTGCCGGCACTACCCGAGTGCAACCCGTTGTTTGTTTTTTAAAATCAGTCGGACTTGCTCAATGCGAATTTAGAAAACTGAACCGTAGATTTCAAACATCACATTGTCATGACGTCACATAACGACCCGTGTGGCGCTATGGTTACCATGCCGGACGGCCAATCGGAGGGTCCAATGATGAATTTAAATTTCGGTCTGGGTGTTTGTGTTTCTGTCTTTGTATGTGTCCATGGTACCCACGACACAGGGTATATCTACCCTACTGTGGGACAATGAGTGTGAAACGATACGTTATCTATTAGGGCATCTTAGCAGTAAAATATGCCGTTAGGTTTACGGATCTGATAACTGTATGATAACTTGCACATCGAGTGATATATAAGAAAGTTACGTCGGAGCATTCAAACGTAGGAAGGGTGTTGATTTAGTGTATCGAACTAAATTTATATTGATTATCGAAATGAATTTACGAAGCTAAGCAGTTAACAAGCTTTTTTCTCCTAGCCCATATAAGCCTTAGCGCACCCAAAGCGGATGACGGTCAGCTTATGGCAAACATCAACAACAATGGTACAACAATGACAAACATCAAGTATAATATTATTATCCAGGATGTTAATAAACTATTTCATTTCATTTCATCGGGTACAGTTAAAAATTAACGAGTCAATGTGTTGATGAGAATAGTCCTTCTTCGAAGATGGTTGTGTTGTGAGTAAACAGTGAGCAGTAATTAACAAGCTGTCAGCTGCAGTCCTCACGCCGGAACACGTTGATAGCGCTTTAGAGAGTTTAACTATAATGCACTTTCTTTAATGCAACGTTTTACACGCCACAGTCCACACGATATGTAATTAACCCTTGTGTTGGCCTCACGATATTTTACTCACACGGAAACACAACCCTGGCAAGAAAAAGATCTGCGTTCATTATTATATTTTATCTATTTCGATAAGCATGGACTTACTCACACGTTCAGTAATATATCTTAGTTTTACGATTTTTTGTATAGATTTGTAATATTACCGCTCTTTGGCAGTCATAAATGCCGTGGGAGTCAGAAAACACAAACACACACACACACAACAAAAACACACAAAGATTACCACGACTAGAAAAATATATCTAAGTTCATTATAATGAATAATATACGCTTTTTTATTTCGATTTCAAATATTGTCTTTTTGGTCCCCGGAGTTACGGAAAACGCCATGTCACGAATGATGCAAACTTTGGAGATTGCGAGAGATAAATCAATTTAGGGAAATTTGTTCGCTATGTTATATTTCAAGTAATTTACTAAGGTAAGTAATATAGGGTGCAGTTGGAAGTAAATAAGTTTATATCCGAATGTTCCTTAACTATAAGAGAACTGCGATTCCTGGTTGTGGGTAAACAGGGAGCAATAATTAACAAGCCGTCAGATGCAGCCTCGCAGAACACTAACCCCTGCCCTACACGTTGCGAGAAATCGTTCAGATTTCTCTGAACAGACCTGTTTTTCCAGATTTATCGGACGCAATAGCACGTGTGAAAGGTAAATTGTTAGCGATAAATCTGAAGAAACCGGCTTGTTCAGAGAAATCTGAACGATTTCTCGTAACGTGTAGGGCAGGGATTAGAGTGTTTATTTACGTTCTATTTGCTACATTGCTCATTAATAAGGTATACTCAAAGACACTATATATAACATCATGCTATGATATATCAAAATCCACGCGGACGAATTCGCGGGCGGTCGCAAATTAAATAAACAGAGGAAACAACAGGAGATAGCATATCTAGCTTATTATTTACAGGTTTCTGTTTTCATTTGGTATATCTTTTGGGATTCTTGAATCCCTGAATCTAGATCTTGATTCGGCGGGCGGAGGGGGGGGGGGGCATTATCGCTTAACCTATATCGAACAAAATGTCACCAACTTTATCCGATATAACTCAAAAATACACCAAGAAAATGAAAATAAGAGCACAACTTGTCCCTTCAGACTTCCCGCCAAAAACTCCATAGATGCACTTTGTTCAATGTCCATATTTTAAATACTTGATATAAACGAATTTTACAAGTATTATATTATTTTACAAGTCGAGCCGTCATCAACTGTCACCCCTTCGTCTTACGAATTTTCGATCAGGCCACGTGTAGTTGACGCGAGTTTAACATTTTTACCCATCCCAAAAAAAGTGCACAACGCCACTAAAGAAATTTTCACTTCAAAATTAATTAGCTATACATAATTAATTAAATTTCATTTATATATTTCCCGAAGAAATTGGAAGGAATATTTGATTCAGTATATTGTTATTTGTGTTTTTACATAAGATTGTTGTGTACTCGTAAATAGAACAGTAAACCGACAATTATTCGAAGGTATACTTACCCGTCAAGTTATTTGATGTGAAAATTTTGTAATTTGTGTATTAGTGAGCATAATATCATTTTTTATAGGTATCTTTCAAGATCAAGCAAGAGTGGCAACAAGCTTGCATGGAACTGTTATTCAAACTTGGAGTAAAACTAATTGGATCGGATCTAGACAAAAGTAGTTTAGGTATATTATGTTTACTTTTAAATCAGGTTTCGCCACATGCTGTGTGATGACGTCAAAGTAGGTAGAGTTGACAGTCAAAAGTTGTCCTTTTATAGGTTAGTCGCGGTCATGCAGGTGACGATTGACGTCAAGAAGATATTGGCTCTCTCTGTGTGCTCTACCTGTGTCATTTTACCGGCGAATTTCAAAACTTTTCTTTCTTTTCAACCTTTTTTTGTATATCCCAATTAAAAATCTTTACCAGAAGTAACGAAGCCATCGGTCTCTTCTCACAAGTAAGAGTGACTTAGGACATAGTCCACCACGCTGGTCAAGTACTGATTGGCCTTTGAGAAATTATGAGTTTCTCTCAAGGATGCACGGTGATGAAAAACCTCGTAATTATTTCATTGTAATGTAAATATCACAATATTACCCACTACCGCGGAGCAGCAATAAATACACACATTACAAACTTCTTTGTCACAGGGGCGCGCCGAGGATTGAACCCGGTCCCTATCTACATGTCGAAACGGTAATTTTCGGCCATTGCTTTTTGTAGGTGGTAGAACTATTATGGTTTGCCCGGGGAAGTACCAGCGCTGCACCCACTTCTTCCGTGAACCAATTCTATTGTGTTTCGGTGGAAAGGTGCAGTTGCCGGCCACTTACATGACCTCAGCTCAGACTTACCTATGCTTGCTTGAGGTTGTATGTAGATGTCCATGGGCTGCAGCGATCACTTAACACCACGTGGCCTGCACGCTCGTCTGCTACTCCATTCAAATTAAAAAAAAAACGGTTGTCTGTAAAGTCGGTTTACTGACGATAGTTGAACGTGACAACGTCATAAGAAAATACTTGTTGCTATAAACAATTGACACCACATTCACTTTTCACTGCACTTCATACTTGACGAAAACATGTAAATGTATTATTGTATAGCAGCTGTCCACGCGGACGCATCGCTCACTCAAGTAGGAGAGAGACAGATGTCGAACGCTGCCGAACGCGGAGGCCGATTGTGCCTCTTTGTCGCTCGTTCCGCGCTCTCGCTTGCACTTCAAGCCTTAAATTGAACGCCTCAGAGCGAGGTAACGCCGCATGAGTCATGTTTTTTCGTGCGTGCAGCCGGCTCCATCGAATTATAAGACGTTGTCACGTCAATAAAAATCGCTGCTCGAAACTATCATGGTCCTCCACAACCTGCTTTGCACCTTTTTGCCACGAACGAGTAAATACCGTACAGGTGATTCATTTAAATAGTACTAGGGTTTTTCAGGAAAGCTGCAAAAAACCTGATCCGCAAAGCCGGTAATGCTCAGTTAACTTCCCTGGAATTGCCCGTGTAAGCGATAGTAACTTCTTAACTTCACGTGGTCAGTCTGTTTATTGCTCGTATTTTTAGGGTTCCATACGTCGAAAGGAAAAATCGGAACCCTTGTAGGATCCTTTGTTGTCCGTCCGTCTGTCTGTCAATACTCTTTTTCTATAAGCTGGAATTTATATCAAATACTCACAGTAGATTTGAGCTGTGAAAAATCGAACTTCTAAGCCAGCGCAATCAATAGATACAGCCATACAATTTTCGACACTCGCAAGGGAATCAAAACCTACAGGTTACTTCCCGTGAACTCAGAATCTTGAAATTTAGGACGAAGCAACGTCTTATAGCACAAATAAAGAAAAAATTGCGAAAACCTTTAATTTTTAGTTACATCATATATTAAAAATATTTTACGGAACCCTCGGTGCGCGAGTCCGACTCGCACTAGGCCGTTTTTTTAGTAATAAACTAAAAAATCTTAGGCTAAAACTTTTGACACATCCTCTCGTCCTTTTTACACTTGGTGGACTAGCTAGCTGCAACCTTTCTTGCGTCCCGCTGCTGGCTACGGGCCTCTTCTGGCGCTTAGGTTGGCGGAGTTTGTTACAATAATGAAACTACTATTTTCGTGATGTCATTATTTTTCGATATTTCATCTAGAAATTATTGAATTTTAACAGCATTTCCTGATTTACATATTATTATAATTGCAGCGTTTTAATACCAAGTGGTCTCCATGCTCGTCTGCTACTCCACTGTAATAAAAAAAACGGCCAAGTGCAATTTGTACTCGCGCACGTAGGGTTCCGCACTATTATCTAAAATATCACATTTATTTTATAAGAACCCCTTAAATATTTATTTTATTCTATTTTTAGTATTTGTTGTTATAGCGGCTACAGAGATACATCATCTGTGAAAATTTCTAATGTCTAGCAATCGCGGTTCATGAGATACAGCCTGATGACAGATAGAAGGACAGACGGACGGACAGCGGAGGCTTAGTAATAGGGTAACCGTTGGCACCCTTCGGGTACGGAACCCTAAATAGATCAATGTTAATAACTTGGTGCGAGGGCTTTTATATAGTTTCATTTTTTAAAACCTACTATCGTTAAGCCTGCCAGATCTTGATTAAGAATAGAGCTATGGTATACCCTGCCTGATCGTAAGAGGCGACTAAAAGGGGGCTTCCGGGGTTGCGGGCGGTGAGAGTGGGAGCTCGACCCGTCCAGCCAGCAGCCCCGGGAGGGACGGCGGTGTATGCGTGGCCGCATGCCGAGGTGCGGGAGAGCACATCTGCTGTCCCGAAGATGGGCCCGTTCTGGGGCGCCGCGCGTGGAGGACACCGGTGCGTTCCAATGGAGATCCCGGAGTCCTCACAAACGCAGAGGCCGGTCACCGAGGGTGCCGTCAAATCCCACATAACCCGGTATCCTCTCCCAAGGTGTCGGGTACCTTTGAAAGGTCCCCCCCCCGATAGCAACCCCCCCCCCCCCGATAGCAAAAAAAGGCCTGTCAGCTCTTAGCACGAACTATAGGCAAGAATACGTACAGATTTAGAAAACGAATTTTCTTCTTCGCCAGAAGGTCTGGCTATTTGCCAAGATTTATTTCACTGTTGCATGCGATCCATAGATTTGGTTAAAAATACCTACCTGTCTTTTGTACAATGTAATTGTTTGACGTTTTTGGATTATTTGTCGTTTAAGGGGACCGCATATCAAAAGAAAAAATGGAGACCTTGTAGGATATTTTTTTGTCAAAATCCTTGTGTTAGGACAAAAACTTAGGAAAGTCGTAATAAAACTCAACAAAACGATCGAATACATAAGCTGAAATTAAATGCAATACATAAAATTTCTGAATATATAAAACTATGCTAATAAAGTAAAAAATATTTTCGTAAAAAGAAACTGTCTATCGGCGTTCTCAACCGAAGGCAGGTTAGCAAGAATTTGAAACCTTTGAACTTTTAAGCAGGCTTCCTTATAGTTTTTGTGTAAGTCTGAAACACACAAGGGAATTTGCTATGTGAAACATTGAGCGCTCAAACGTAAGTGACAGGAGCGAGGTACAACCTCTTTACCCGGACAGACTCATGGGAATCAGTGCCTCATAGTGATTTCACTCTGCCGTAAGGCGGTAGGCATTTTGCTAAGATTCGGCAACACTACCACAGGAGTAGCTACTCCTGTGACACTACGACCGTCATCCGGCGGCCGAATCCGGCTATCAGTCCTCCTCATTGGAGGACTCAGCTAGCCGCACGAGCCAGAGAGACAGGAGCGGCTTTCCGACAGGAGGACGAGTGTGAAGGGGCGCGACCCCACGGAGATGGGAGTCGCGAATTATTGCTCAACTCAAACGTGTATCAATGCTATGTTGTCGACCCGTCTATGCAGTGCAAGAGGTCCTGTGTTCCATTTCCAGTGGGGCAGATATCCAAATAATGGATTTTTTCCTTTTCTTGGTGTTTGTGTCGTTATTTCTGTGTGCGTCTATTGTACCCAAGATACAGGGCATATGAGTATGGTGCGAGCGAAGTTATTCTAGTTAAACCTTGGTCTCTTGTCACCAGATGCGGGGCGCCGGCGCGTGACCACGGACGGGCTGCTGAGTGCTCTGGCCCGCCTGCGCCGCCCGCCGCCCCCGCTCCCGCACCCCTCGCTCCCCGCCCGCTCCGTGAGTATACCCCCAATGAAACATAAAAAGTTTAATACATCGTATACTGTCCCCCACTCTCGCACCTATAGCGCGCCACAGGTTCCGTACTCCTTTTTGACATGATAACGTCTTTAAAATCGTTTTAGTCGGGTGACATGTTCAGAAACTTGTGTCACACCAAAACCTCACGAGCGCGATCGCAGGTATAACGAGAGAGAGACGGACCGATTTCCCGTCTCATCTCGAGCGGTGCCAGTCATTCCGTGAAACTTGTCACGCGGAATCCTCACGAGCGGAGGCTGGCATAGCGTTCGAGTGAGTGGACCGATCTTCCGTCTCTCTCACTCTAGCGGCATACAAACGAATGGAGATTTTCTCGTGCGAACGTTATCACGTAAACATCTCGATCGTAAACCTACTTTACAAACAATTTTTTAACCTATACTGTCCCACTGCTGAGCAAAAGTCTACCCCACGATTATCCATACAGTATAGTATACGATTATACATACATAAATTCGGTACAGTGAAAAGTGTGGACAATTGGCCGGTTAATACTCAATTCAATGAATGGGTGTGGTTTCGGAACTCCCACGGACCTTCCAGAAAAGGGGAGGCAAGCCACTAAGTCCATTCAAATGTATTATCAAAACGTCCGGGGACTGCGAACGAAGACGGAAACTTTCTACAAGAATTTATTAGCATCAACTTATGACATATTTGCAATAACCGAGTCTGGTCTAACTAAATGGGTCTATAAAAGACGGTGAACTTATTCCAACTGGGTATAAGATTTTACGGTGTGACCGAGTGGACGGAAGAAAACAAGGAGGAGTGTTTGTAGCGGTGTCTCCCCGGTTAGATATTAATCAAGTGCGAATCGACAATGTAGACGCGGCCTTATATGAAATTGTTTGTGCGACGGTCAGCTGTAGAAATAAGTTATTGTTTTTATGTTGCGTGGTATACATTCCAACAAAATGTAATTATTGTGAATATATGAAATTATTTCAAATTCTTGAAAATGTATGTGTAAGGTATGAATCTGTTATAGTGGTAGGTGATTTTAACATTCCCTCAGCTACGGTCGAAGTGCAAAATTACTTGGAATATTTAAATGCGTTTTGTGGATTTCGGCAGGTAAATAATGTTTGTAATATTAATAATCGTACATTAGATTTTGTAATGACAAATGTATTGGCGAGTCACATAGAAGTTAAAATATCACATGACCCATTGGTAGGCATTGACGTTTATCATCCGCCGTTAGATATTATAATTACAATTACATCTAGCGGGAATGCTACACAGGTGCCTATGCAGGACGACATAAACATTGATAGAAACGGTTGTAATAACTGGAACTTCAATAAATGTAACTTTTCAATGTTATATCACATATTAAGCATGTTGGATAGGGGCGCATTATATAAAATTGAAAACTCAGAGGAGGCGTTGACATGTTTCTATAGTATAGTTAACGAGGTTATCAATGAGTGTGTACCAGTAAAAAACAAATTTAACAATAATAAAATGGGTACTAGGTACACATATCCAGAATGGTACACGTCAGATTTAATACGCGATATTAGGAAAAAATCAAGGTATCACAAATTTTTTAAAATGACGGGTTCACAATGTGATTACGAAACGTTTTTCGGTATCGCTCGTTGGTGAAACGTAAGCTTGTGTCAACTTATGAGGTTTATCAGCGTAGATTACAGATGAACATTAATAATGACTCGAAATCCTTTTGGAAGTACATTAGAAATAAACAAGGTAGGCGTAATAAACACGTTATAAGAAAAGATGGTAAGGTGTTAAGCGAGGCAGAGTGTGCAGAGTGTTTTGCTACATATTTTCACTCAGTGTATAGCGAGGAGCAACCAGTGTTGGACCCGGTCGCGGCCGAACGCTCGGCAGGCTCAAGCGCAGGTGCAGCTCGGGTGCATGTGGGACAGCTTACTGCGCGTGAGGTCCGATCGGCGCTCAACCGCCTCAAACCCAAGCACTCTGTAGGGCCTGATGGTATACCTCCGTATATCGTGAAGGACTGTCGTGAGGTGTTCTGGGGGCCCTTGTTGCATATTTTTAATTTGTGTTTAAGTGAAAGCCATTACCCCGACCGATGGAAAGTCACCAGAGTAATACCAGTGCCAAAAGGTGGTGAAAATGACCAAGTTAGTGATTATAGACCGATCGCAGTGCTGTCTGCGTTCGCTATAGTTTTCGAATCAGCATTACATGCATGTATTTATGCACAAATTAGTTATCAGCTGACAGACGCGCAGCACGGTTTTCGGCCGGAGCGGAGTACAGGGAGCAACTTGTTATCTTTTACGACGTACCTTACACCAATCATTGATGCGGGCGGACAGGTAGATTGCGCGTACTTCGACTTCCGGAAGGCTTTTGATGTCGTCAACAATGACGTGCTATTGGCAAAGATGGCGGCGCTAGGTTTCACGCCGCAACTGCTGGAATTTTTCGCGAGCTACCTTGGCGAACGCAGACAGTATGTGGAGTACGCAGGTTATCAATCACAACAGTATTTTACTTTGTCGGGCATAAGTCAGGGATCCAATTTGGGACCGCTGGAATTCATTTTAATGATTAATGACCTGCCATCGGTTGTCCAGCATGCCGAGTGTCTGTTGTTTGCGGATGACCTTAAGGTGTATCTGTCGATAGCGGACGCGACGGACGCGGAGAGGTTGCAAGGCGATATAGATCGTGTAGTGCAGTGGAGCAATACTAACAAGCTATATTTTAACATAGCTAAGTGCGGTATAATGAGTTATACACGGGCGCGGACTCCGCTGCACTATACATACAAAATGAATGATACGATGATTCCGCGCCTAAGTTGTACACGTGACTTAGGTGTTGAAATGGTACCTGAGCTAACGTTCCGTAAGCACATTGTTAACATCTGCGGCAAGGCATTCAGAAACTTAGGATTCATTCTAAGAAATTGTAAAGATTTCAACAATACTCTAGTTGTAAGAATATTGTATAACTCACTAGTTCGAAGTCATCTTGAGGCAACGGCCATTATTTGGAATCCCCATGAGGCGAAATATAGCCTTATGGTGGAAAATATTCAAAACAAATTCACTCGGTTTTTGTATTTGAAAGAATATGGAGTGTACCCTATGTACCCACTGATGTACTCCAGTTTGTTTGTACTCGGCATGGTCGGGTACGTGCGGCTGAGCATGCGGCGCGATGTCGCGCTGGCGTGCTACGTGTGGCGAGTGCTGCGCGGGCAGCTGCACCACCCGGCAGTGCTGGCGCGCCTGCAGCTGTGTGCGCCCACAGGGTACGTGAGCGCGCGTCGCCGCCCCGTCGCGCTCAGTGTGCCGGTAGCGAGGACCAACTTACTGAAATTTGCTCCTATGTCGCGTGCCATACAGATTATTAACTTAGTGGCTACATATATCGATATTTACAACTGTAGCCTGCCGAAATTCACAAAAATAGCACAAAATTGCATTGTTTCTGACAGATAATCAATTTGCTACCATTATTTACTATTGTTATTTTCATCATATATTCTAATAAGTTATTAGCTTGCAATATTGTCTTGGGAGCATTCCTGTTAAAATATTGTAAATGTATCTTTCTAAATAAATAAATAAATAATCCACTCCTGTCGGTTGCCTGCTAACACCCACCAATTCTCCCAAACGCATCAAAATCGTCACGCCAGCGTCTCCTTGGTCTTCCACGGCTTCTTTGCTCATTTACCGACATCCATTAAGTGACCATGGCTGCCCACCTATCCGGGTGCATACGACTGACATGACCCGCCCATTCCCATTTTTTTCCATTCGTTCGATGGCTCTTTGGCAAACCTTGAGTTTGGACTTTAGAGTTTCGGTCAATGACTACGTCTGTGCACCATAGGTAAGCACTCCTACGAGAACATAATTAAATAGTTCTGCCATTTGGTATGGATGTTCCTACACTGCCCACTTAACTCGCTCCCGAAGCCCTTGCTCCCCGCACGCTCCGTGAGTATACCTCCATTGATACTTAAAAAGTTCTATCATTTGATACATCGTATACTATCCCCCACTTACGCACCTCGCTCCAGCTCGTCACACGTTCCTTTTTTTTTTCAACCTTTTTATGTCCCACTGCTGGGTCTCCTCTAGCAAGTGAGAGGGATTTATGGCCATAGTCCACCACGCTGGCCTGGTGCGGACTGGTGGACATCATACCTTTGAGAAATTATGAATTTCTCTCAGGCATGCATGGCGATGGAAAACATCGAAATCAATTATTAAATATTACAATATTTTCCATCGCCGTGGTGCAGCGATAAAATGCGCACATTACATTTTTTTTTGCCAGATGTGCGCGTCGAGATTTTGAACCCAGTATCTCCCGCGTCGGAGATTTCAGTCCTAACCACTCAGCAATCGCTGCAGCACATAAAATATGATATTTAACGGTTATAATAATGAATACTAAACCGTCAAAAAACGGTTTATTTAATTTGTTCTTCACTCACCACGTGTGACGTGTGACGTTCAAACCTTTCGCCGTTTTTTGCCACCGCTTACCACAGAAGGAAATTAGTATACAAGACACACCATACATTATGTGCCTCTAATTCTACCCCCATATAAACGTCGCAACACACAATTGATTGACGTTATATTAGTCGATGAGGCGTGACTACGATGATTGATCAGTCACAGCACAGGTGATTAAAGCTTACCGCGCTGGTTAACTGATTACTGTGGTGGTTACTAACGCAAGCGTACATTAAGAGGCCGTATACGAAATTTTGCCGATTTCGCTGATTTAGCTCATATTATACAGAAGATTTTGCAGTTAAAATACAGTATTTCTATAAGTTTTATTGCACAATATGACTGATCATTTCAATAATAAACTATTAAATGAGCCACTTTTTAATTTTTATTTCGTTATTTTGCTTAATCTTACTACTGTTATGAATATATTTACAGTACCTGTATATTGTTTAATGCACCCTACCCTCTAATTTCGAATTTGTCATATTATATATATTTCCTTCTCGGTTGTCTGGAAGAGATTGCTGTTTGTAGCAATAAGACCGCCTTTTGCTTTCGTTTTAATGTATCTATGTTATGTATGTTTTCCTTGTATTGGTGTGCAATAAAGAGTTTGTATTGTATTGTATTGTATTATTAATAAACCTGAAGCCGGTGATAGTTTTGTAAATATTACCTACTGTAATAGGTATAGAATATCACATATTTCTGGATCATTTTAATTGAGCCAGAGTATCGTACGGTTTGCGTAAAGATGGTATCATGGTAAAGACGACCGACAGAAGTTACCTTCGACAGCCTTGGCCAGCGACCAAAAAACTCGACTCCCGCAAGGGTAGCTTGATAGACGCTGGCCAATTCTGCCGATGTGCCTAAACTTCGCCTTGGCTATTTGCTTCTTTGCCGAACGGGAGGCAGCGTTGTATTTTTTTCGAAGCTTAGACGTTTCGGGGCGCTTACGCGCGTGCGCATCAGCCCAGGTTTTGAACGCCTCTTGCTTAAGGCTTGAGGCCTTAACGCAAGAGCCATTAAACCTGGGCTTGTTTCGCCCGCCGATGGATACTAAAGAGCTGGGAATAAAACCAATCATGCCCTGTTGTATCACATCGGCTATAGATTCCGCACACGCGCTAGTATCACCCGAGGTGAAGCTTAGCTGCTTCCAGGGGTAGGAGGCCAGGAATTTCTTATTACAACAATACCTTTAAACGAGCAATTCTTGTATCCTACTAATATTATAAATGCGAAAGTAAGTTTGTTTGTTACTCTTTCACGCGAAAACTACTCAACCGATCAACATGAAACTTTGTACATATATTCTTGGAGTTATCAGGAGTAAAATAATATACTTAAAAAAATTAACGCGGGTGAAACCGCGGGGCACAGCTAGTATACCTATATATATAATTTGAATCTCGGAAACGGTTCCAATGATTTTCATGAAATTTAGTACCCAGACTCCAAAAATAACAATTATTGTACCTACATTATATGGTAAACATGGATAAACACAGATCGTACCTACATATTGATCAGTAGAAAAATGTAAGTTGACTATTAAATTGTAGAAGAAAATACATTTTTTTAGTTTTTAGTGCATATTCATTTGTTTTGGATTAGTTTTCTTTTGAAGTCGCTTTTTTTGTTAAAACTTTGTTTATTTTTTATTTTTCCATCCATCCATCAGCCTTTTACTGTCCACTGCTGGACATAGGCCTCCCCTAACGTTCGCCACTCCTCCCGGTCCTGGGCCTTCTGAATCCAGCGACTACCCGCTGTCTTCTTCAGGTCGTCAGTCCACCTGGTTGGAGGGCGGCCTGTACTCCTTTTGCCGAGACGTGGTCTCCATTCAAGGACCTTTCTTCCCCATCGGTTGTCGGTCCTCCTAACTATATGGCCTGCCCATTGCCACTTCAGCTTGCAGATTTTGAGAGCTATGTCGGTAACCTTAGTTCTTCTACGGATTTCATCATTACGAATTCTGTCGCGTAGAGAAATACCAAGCATAGCTCTCTCCATCGCTCGCTGAGCGACCTTGAGCTTGTGGAAAAGGCTAACTGTAAAAGACCACGTCTCAGCGCCGTAGGTCATCACTGGCAACACACACTGCTCGAAAACTTTTTATTTTTAGTGAATTTGAAGTACACAAACTAAGTTGTTTCAATATGGGTAGACCTACTAAACGTGCTACTCTTATAAGACAGCGCCGTTTAAATGAAACAGTTAGAAATTCTGCCACAGATCGCACCACTGTAAGCCGTTAAGGAGTTTCATTGATAATAATATGGTAGGTGACTCAAATATCCGGATAGCCTACAAAAGATTCGGTCGAGTATCATTAATTTTCTCTTAAGAATTGAAAAGTTCCGTTATTTTGTCATGGACCCCATAACCTAACCAGTCTCTTATCTACTCTTGAAGTACATCATAATTCAATAAAAACAGAATCATCGAAATCGGTTGGCGTGATATTAAGTTATTAGTAAACTTAAATGCTTTTCTCATGGATGCCATTGTCAGAACTGGACCAAATTGAAATGGGAACGCACGGGAAACATCAAAAAAATAATCATTAAAATCTGTTCACCCAGTCGAAAGTTCTGAGGTAACAAACATAAAAAATATACAGTCGAACCTCCTCCTTTTTTGATTGAAGTCGGTTAAAAACAAATCCACTTTCAATACTTTCAAGGCAGGACAACGTCTGCGCACGGGCGGAGCTGTTCCGGACCACTAGTTAACTATAATAATCCATCCTCATTTTTGTACAGAAGTCCCCATTTACTCGCCTCTTACGATCAGGGAAAACTATAGCTCATATTCTTAATCCGCTCCGAAGTGCCAGAGATTTAAGACTTTTATCATATTCGGTCTTTTGTTTTAAATGATTGTTTTATTAGTTCAAAACTTTTTTAAGAACTGGCTGGCTGCTATTTTTTCTCGTCCACCGCTGGACTCAGGGGACCCGTGGGGGTCCGACTGTCAACCCTCACCTTCGGCTGCGCTTCGGCTCGGGTAGACATTTGTCGGAACTCCTTGCAATGACAGCCTTTCCGCACTTGTAATGAAAATATACTATTTCAATTCGAACCAGTAGTTCTTGAGATTAGCGCGTTCAAACAAACAAAATGAAATGAATTAGTTTATTAACATCCTGGGTAATAATATTCACTTGATGTTTGTCATTGTTGTACGGCCATCAGCTCACCGTCATCCGCTTTGGGCGAGCTAAGGCTTATATGGGCTAGGAGATAAAAGCGGGCGGAAAAAACTCCAGCCCTGTTTTAAATAAATTTTCAGGTACAATGGGTATTTATTATGCAGCATGACTGTGGGGCGAACTCTTCAGCTTTATATATTATTAAATCTTTAATTAATATTTAATCTATATTCCGGAAAATATAAGCGTCAGCTGTTGCTCTATCCAAAGGCCGAAAGAAATTCTCTTAGGAATAAAGATTGTATTTATTAAGAATTCTCATGCAAATGAATGCAAGAAAACGTTTTATTTTTGAATAAACATCACGAAAATTTCATTAATTAAATCTACCTATAGCATTCGGAAACGGATAAACGCGCATAGCCGCGCGGCAGAAGGAAAAAAACGATCTACAAAGCTAAGTAATGTCAAAAGGAACTCTTCAAATTGGTGCCTACATCAGCTTTCCATGATTATACCACCAGACGAAGGTTAAAGTTCCACCGGCACCATCTGGACTCGTGGCGGTCCTCCACAGTCCGCTTTGCACGCTCCTTTTTACCACGGAAGTAAAGGCTCTTTTTAGCGGCTTCTAAAAACCAAATTCGTTACTTTAAATACTTATTTTACAAGTGTGTGACACGTTATTATTACAAAATTAATACTTTAATTCGGTTACGAGCTTAATCTGAAGCGAGTAAAATCACTTCACATGACAGCTGGCTCATTAACTTTGGCATTCATTAAATTTGGCAGCTCCAACTAATTAGCGTGAGTAGACGCTCGGGTAGTGTTTTGGTGTTGTGGCTCGACGGTAAATGAATGTGATTATCGTATTATCTATAAATAAACTAGAGAACCCGGCAGACGTTGTTCTGCCTTAAAGTATCAGAAATAAAATAATATTTCGAATATAAATTAAGAATATAAACTGTTCTATCTTTCAAGTTGGATCAAACTGCACACGGTGTGTAAATTTCATTAAAATCGGTTCAGTAGTTTAGGAGTCCATCGCGGACAAACAGCGTGCCACGTAATTTATATATATAAGATTCAGAAGATAACGCTTCACATTTATAGCCCCACAGTAGAGTCCGTTATGGTAACCACTGCGCCACACGAGTCGTCGCAATATTCTCCTTTCATTGCGTTTTCAATTACTGATTGGCTTGGCTGCAACCCTTTTTGCGTCCCACTGCTGGGCACGGGTCTCTCCCCATTTTTTGGGGAGGCCTGGAGCTTACTCCACCACGCTGCTCCAATTCGGGTTGCCTCCAATTACTGATTACAAGAAAGAAAAAAGTTTAAAACCCTGAATGTCAGAAAAAGAATACTTACAAAAAAAATACTACCTAAAATATTGCACGTTTGCACGAAACTTTCTGTGCTCATTTAACACTGGACAAGAATTTTTCTACCGTCCACAATAAATTAGCATCTAAGGTACATTGTCATATTTGACAGTCCGGAGAAAAATACTCAAAATAAATGCGATAAGTAGGTAATTTAAATTATAATACAGGTAAGGTAAGTTTTAACTTACCGTAAAGCTCGTAAAAGAAGTTATTCTAAGTATCCTACCCATATTAAAAAGTAGAAAGCAACATGTCAGTTTATTGCTATTTGAAGTAAATGTATTAAACAATTTGGCATAATCAAAATACTTAGCAGTCCTTGCGCGCCTGCCCTGCAGTAAAAGATTGCATCCTGTCGCTGAGATGGGAATCTTAAAATGGCCCGAGAGATGAGCGACTGAAATATGCAAACATTTTCTTTTTTCACTAACAGTATGTTAGGTAAAACTTGTACAGTCCCTGTAGCTTCGGGATTAAGAATAAAGCTACGGTATCCCCTGCCTGATCGTAAGAGGCGACTAAAAGGGGGCTTCCGGGGATGCGGACGGTGAGAGTGGGAGCTTGACCCGTCCAGCTAGCAGCCCCGGGAGGAACGGCGGTGTATGCGTGGCCGCATGCCGCCGTGAACACCTGAAGGTGCAGGAGAGCACATCTGCTCTCCCGAAGATGGGCCCGTTCTGGGGCGCCGCGCGTGGAGGACACCGGTGCGTTCCTATGGAGATCCCGGAGTCGTCACAAACGCAGAGGCAGGCCACCGAGGGGGTTTTAGTGCGGTCAAATCTCACATAACCCGGTATCCTCTCTCAAGGTGTCGGGTATCTTTTGAAGGTTTCCCCCCCGATACCAAAAAAAGGTAAAACTTGTATAGTCTGCTGTCATACTGTTATCTCAAATATATACTTATGTACTTTTTTTAAATACAGTGCTGCTGGAAGTATTTTTCCGCGCCACCTTTTTTCTCTCAGCTCAACATCTTGCCCAATCAGGCATCTAAACGCGGTGACTGGGTAAAAATTACATTTATTAATTGATGTAAACAACGCGCGCTTTTCCCGGCGACTAGCGTAGAACGCAAGCGATAAGCCAAACGGGCGCGGTCGGGTGTGAGATGGGTGACCGCTAGTAGCAAAAAATTTCATGCTCGTGCTTCGAATATAAAACTTCTGGCATTTAAGTGTCTCTCGTCTCTCGGACTACAAAGGTTCCTGTCCATATGAAGACATAAACAGGTTACGCTATATAAAGTTATGTGAAAAAGCAAGTCATTGCTCGCGTTATTCTTAGTACGTGTACTGATTTTAATAAGTGCCCGTACTTAAGTTGACTCTTAAACGTCTTGGTTTTATAGTATTTATTTTTTATTTCTAAGGAAAAACTGTTTTGTGAGAGGTCTTTGCAGTTGCCTCTACTCAGATAGCTGATAGTTGACTCCTGTAAGCTTTTTACCACAATAGACTCTAGCCCCCTTAGTAATAAACAGTATGTGAGCTTGTAATGGACATTGACGATGGGACTGGTCCACAAGCTCAAAGTCGCGCAGCGAGCAATGGAGAGAGCTATGCTCGGTGTGGCCCTTCGAGATAAGATCCGAACAGGAAATCCGGAGGAGGACTAAAAACACCGACATAGCTCTAAGAGACAGCAAGCTGAAGTGGCAGTGGGCTAGTCACATCGAAGAGCCAACCATTGTTGGACGAGACGGGTTTTGCAGTGGAGACCGCGTTTAGGAAAACGTAGCGTAGTCTGCGAGGTGGCGCGACGATCTGCGCCAGGTGGCTGCGTAGTAACTGGACGTGGAGAGCCGAACAGTGGACTGATATGGGCTGATGATGATGATGATGAAGCTTGTAATAGTTATTCACTATTTTGTCTTACTCAGACGCGCGCAAAATGGCATCAGCCAAAGCAAGATAAAACACTATATAACTATATCAAGCGTGTACAACGTTTATTAGTAAGGGGGTAAGTAAGAAGCCCTTTGTAAACTGATTTACCTTATATACATTTTCTCTGTAACAAAAAAACTAGCCTTCCGCCAGCGGCTTCGCCCGCGTGGACTCGTTTAATGGGTCCCCGTAGGATAAAAATAGCTATGTGCTATTCCAGGGTTCATTGCTATATTAAAATCATAGGCGTTTAGCCAGTTGCTTCAACCGCGTTGACCCTATTACCGGTTTTCACGTAGGAATGAAGCATTTTCCCGCGGTAAAAAGCCTATGTTACTTATGGTGAATGTAGCTTTCTAATGGTGAAATAATTTTTGAAATCGGAACAGTACTTTTTGAGTTTATTCATTACAAACATACAAAAATACAAATCTCTACTCTTTATAATATTAGTATAGATAATAATATAGATCAAGTATATACATATAAAAGCCAAATCTCTTAAGACTTACATATCAACGCACAGCCAAATCTACTATACCTAACTAGAAACTTGAAATTTGCTACAGGGGTTCCTTTCACGATATATGTGGAAAAAAAGGAAGGATTTTTAAATTTTGTATGGAAATTTTCTCATTTGGCCTTAGCCGCATGAAAATTACTATATAGGGTCCGGATTACAAATAAAAATGATCTGCGTAAGAAAAGATAATAAAGAAAAAGTATGGGTTTCAGTTGGGACACATGAAATCTGCGTAGTATATTAATTTCATGATAATGATCCTTTCTAACGCGAGTGATACCACGAGATAGAGCTAGTGCAATTTTAGAGTGTATTATGTAAATGCACTGATTACTTATTAATGCTGTAGAGTTCCGGAGAGTTTCCGGGATATAAGCGGGATTCGCTCAACATTATCCCTACTTACTAAACTACGGAATGAGAGATGAATTTTAGTTTTAACGTATACATTTATGCAATGAAGCATAGCTGGTAGGTCTGAGATAGTCCCTGTAGCTTGGGGTTTAAGAATAGAGCTACGGTATCCCCTGCCAGATCGTAAGAGGCGACTAAAAAGTTGAATTAGACGGGAGTGTTCTTAGCTATGTTTGATGAAAATCGGTCCAAGATGGCCGCCGTCACAAAATGGCGGATTTTTTTTTATTATTTGTTAGATTTTACTTTATTATTTGGGTCGGGGGGTTTTTAAAATTTAAACATTTTACTTTTTTATTAAGTTGCTTGTTGGAGTGGAATATTAAAAATCTATTTTGTAGCAGATATGGTACTGAACCGATCGATCTGATTTTTTTATACACGTACAAGGCAAGGTAAACGTCTGTCCTGTCGTCAGTTTTTGTCAGTGTCCCAGTACTCGTCACTCATAGAAAAGTGCAGTATATGACGAGTACGCTGTCGACATTATGGACGTATACTTTACCTAACCATTATTTTTATATGGCGCTGCTCTAACTCGGGTTAAATAAAGCTGCTTGTATAAAATTAAATATCTTCTAATAATAATTCTGTTATAAATATTTTCTGGGACACTAACTTATAAAATATAATAGAACGTTTGAAGACACTAAGCAAAGTAACCCTATAAAGCTTATCCATTTCTCGGAATATTCCCTACACGCGTAACTTGTAAATAAGCGTCTTACACAATTTGCACCGGCTTGATTGCGCCATTCTTAGCGGAAATATTCCCGGGTGGGACGGGAAATTTAATCAATTCCCAGTTATTTAGCGCTTGCTGACACGATTTTTGGAAGTATAGCATAATAAATTAGGTGAAACTGTTAAGATGTGGTGAGGTTATGCGCAACTCTAACTACTCCGGATATGAATGGCGTTTTGTATGGCCGGCAACCGCACCTTTCCACTGAAACGAAATAAAAAAAAACACGGTAGAAATGGGTGCACCGTAAAAATGAACTTAATTATTCAGTTATTATTACTAATTGATATAAAATAATGCTGTTCTTTCAATAAATACATTTAATGTAGTAGCTAGTTGTTTTTTGTTTTAATAAGTACAAGAACGTATACATGAGTATAGAAGTTTACATAATATCTATACCAATATATAAAGCTGAAGAGTTTGTTTGTTTGAACGCGATAATCTCAGGAATTGAAAAATTATTTTGGTGTTAAATAGTCCATTTATTGGGGAAAGCTGTATTACATCATGCTGTGACTAATACAAAACTCCACGCGGACGAAGTCGTGGGCGGCCGCGGCGATAATAAATAAAGACACTGACGATAAATTTGAAGGCAAATACAACAGAAATAAAAGACCAGTTTACGAAAATTACAAAACTTTGTGATTACTAACCTATAGCTCATAACATCAAGTGAAAAAAATTCCAAAGCTTTCAAGCAGAAATAGACTATAATAATGTAGGCCTTAAGTAGGGCTCTATTGAGATGCATTCAAAAAGTAGAGCAGCTTTAGACGAAACATCGTTTTTAAGGTCGCATCATACAAAGACGTGACCTACTATAAAATATATTAGTACTGGTGGACCCGACAGACGTTGTCTTGTCTTCTTATAAGCAAAAAGCTTTATATGAGAAAAGTTTAACCGCTGAATATTGTATTCGGGATCTGGGATTAAAAACAACTGTATGCAGTGGGCCTATGTTCGATCACAAATGTTTTCATGGACGATTATTTAAACGACACACCTATAATAGATGACATGCTGATGTGCAGTGCAAAGGATCCAGGGTTCGATTCCCAACGGCGGATATACCTACCTACATAATTAATTAGTCATTCAGCTATTGAAAGATAAGGATGAAAACATATTTAACCACTACTTTTTTTTTAAAATCTTGAATTTAAGTACCAAGTATTGTAATAGGTATATTTCCACGGCAACATTAAGATTTCGTAGATGTATTGCAATCAAAATATTCCGAGTTTTTGTTGGGCAACACAACAGGAAAATTTCTCAACATCTAATGGTCCGCGAACTGGGATTCACGTTGGTAACAAAAAAAATATCACATACTTACCAATATACTTTGTGACTAATGAATTAAGTATTACTTAACGACAACAAAATTAACCAGTTATTTTATGCGCATTGATTTAGATTAAAGCGCATAAAAATCAGCTGACCTATGATTAATTGTTCAATAGAACTTTATCGATAAAAACATATAAATAGCTCTTCTAAAATTACAAGGTTCTTCTGACGTAATTCAATTTTAATAAGTATTAATTTAGCAGCGATGGCCGAGTGGTAAAAAACCGCGGTCTTCGACGTGACCGATCCCAGGTTCAAATCCTCGGCTCGTACCTCTGACAAAGAAATTTGTAATGTGCGAATTTATCGCTGTTCCACGGTGATGGAAAATATCGTGAAATTTCATTGATTACGATGTTCTCCATCGCCGTGCATGCCTGAGAGAAATTCATAATTTCTCGAAAGGATGGCGTCCACCAATCCGCACTTGGCCAGCGTGGTGGACTATGGCCTAAATCTTTCTCAATTGTGTGAGCAAGAGACCTGTGCCCAGCAGTGGGACATAAAAAAGGTTGAAAAAAAAGTAATAATTTAAAAAATATATGTTAAAACTTTTCTTAGTTTAAGTATTTTTTATGGTGTATTGTACACTGCAAGCTAAGCCCTTTCCCATTATACCTTTAATGGCTGGGTTTTAGAAAAATATGTAATCCGCCATTTTGTTGCGACGCGGCGGTCAGTTGAGATTAACGACCTGATACTGACTGTAAGTTTCAGGTTTTCTACGCTGTAAAGAGAGACGTTACGCTCATCTATGGGATGCAATTACCGAGTTATCATGCCTTTTACTTAGTCAAAATTTGTATTTCGTATGTCGTATGTCGATATATCCTATCCCGTCCTAATAGTTTGACCTAATTTATTATGATATATGTTTCCACAAGTCGTGTCAGCAAGCTAGCGCTGAGTAACTGGGAATTAGAATTAGAATCGCAATGGCGCAATCGGCGCAATGAAGCCGGTGCAAATTGTTTGTGACATTTATTTACAAGTAGCGGGTGTAGGGAATATTGCGAGACATGGATTAGCTTTAGAGGGTTAGTTTGCTTAGCTTACAGTCGGGTCTGGGTTCAAATATTGGCGCACATCTTTGACTTGGTATTGGTTACCCTTTTTGCGACCCACTGCTGGGTTCTGCCAATAGGGAGAAAAGGCCCTCGGTTATAACTTATATTTTAACCGAGGAGATCTGGAGCTTACTCCACCACACTGAATTATCGAAATCTTAAAGTAGCCGCCTTTTTTATTAAACAAAAACACAATCAATAATACAACATAATAATAATAATAAATATTTTTTAAATATGATTCTCTAATTTTTCTGGACCAGTGACACAAAGTATAATGCCATTTGCTCCTTAACTTATTATTAGTACCTGGACGCCCGAGCGTTGCTCGGATAAAAACAATTGATTTTCTTGGTTTATTTTTAAGCAAAACATTCATTGGCTTAGTGTTACTTATCAAAGCCTTTTGAAATACCGAGCTCCCAATTAAAAAAAACTGTCATAACAAACAAAAAAACGCATTTTGCCTACTTGAGGTTTGAATCCGGGTCTCTAGCTCCGTAGTCAGCTTTCGTAACCATTCGACCAATAGAGAATATAGAGGTCTTTCATATCGACATTGTCATTTGTTTGAAGGGCGGATTGACGGTCGACATTTGACGGCTTTCTACGCCACAATATGATTAATATTCTCCAATATATGCCAGTAAGAGTAATTTTATATTTAACGGCATAAACATTAAAAAAAAAACGACAATTTCTGTCAATAAAAATTTGATGGATCGATTTATCATCCCCGAAACCAGGGTACTAAATTTCATCAAAATCTTTGGAGGCGTTTCCGAGATTCAAAGAATATATTTTGATATATACAAGAATTGCTCGTTTAAAGGTATTAGATAACCGCTACTAGAAACAAACAGCTTTTGAAACATTTAAGAAAACCACATCTTAATGGTTGAGCCTAATTTATGATCACATATACTCCACCACAACACGTGCGAGCAGGCCAGCGCTAAATAACTGGGAATTGATTAAATTTCCCGTCCCACCCGGGAATATTTCCGCTTAGAATGGCGCAATCAAGCCGGTGCAAATTGTGTGTGACATTTATTTACAAGATGTGGGAAAGGGAATATTGCGAAAAATAGATTAGCTTTATAGGTTTAGCTTGCTTAGGGATTTTAAGGGCTGTTCCTGGTAGCAGTAATAAAAAGTTGAACATATGCGATAAATTTTATCTATACTAATATTATAAAGAGGAAAGATTTGTATTTTTGTATGTTTGTAATGAATAAACTCAAAAACTACTGTTCAGATTTCAAAAAATATTTCACCATTAGAAAGCTACATTCACCCTGAGTAACATAGAAATACCTTTTATCACTTAAATGCTCCATTCCTACGTGAAAACAGGTAATAGGGTCAACGCAGTTGAAGCAACTGGCTAAACGCCTATGATTTTAATATAGCAATGAAGACTGGAATTGCACATAGGCTCTTTTTAAGCCTACGGGGACCCATTAAAAATTGCCGGCCAGATTTACATGAAGCGACCTCCAGTCTTCGGGCTGGCTTTGCAACTGTACGACCAGACTTACTCGTAGGCTTAATGGTCTATGGGTGTCCATGGGCTGCAGAGATGACTTAACACAACGCGGTCGCATACTGATCTGCTCCAGTCAATAAAAATTTGATTTTCAGTTCTGATCACAAATGCAAAAGGTCTTGGATTCAAACCCCGGTGTGCTCCTCTGGCTAAGAGGTTTGTTATGTGCGTATTCATTCCTGATCAAAAGTGAGGGAAAATATATATTGGAATATTTCATGGTGATGTTTTCCAACACTGTGCATGCCCCTCTATAGTCGTACACTCTTCACAGAGTGGTCGTGGCATCATGATGACAACTGGTTATTCGACACAGTTTGTTTGCTCGACATCAGCTCTCGCGATCCTTGGCCACCAGCTTCTATTGCTGTCATTACGGCAACACTGGGCAATGTAACATCGTGTGGTAGATTTTATTAGGTCTGTGAATGCCTATAATTATAGAAAAAACAGGCCTGGTTTTAAACGCTAGTACGGTTTTAAGTATAAGAATCTGTCTAATACTTAAGACCGTGCTCTTTGCGTGCCCTCTACCTATAGTTTCTCACTGTGAGCGAAAATCGTTGCTCAATATTGAAAACTTTAAAAAGACGTGTATTGTAAATATAAAAAACAACGGATCCGGGTGTGTCGGCAGAAGTGAAAACTTGAACATTAACGTTGTGCATTTTTGATATTTTAGAATGGTTAGGGAATAATTTCGCACGAATTGCTTTAATTATCAGTAATATTTTCATCTAGTATTTTCAGTAGGTTTTCATCTAGTATTTTTAAAAAGTACTCACTCATTTTCTTTCACTATTTCTTCCTTACTTTTTTTCATTACTAGATGCTCTTTTTTCAATTACTTACCATATTTTAAACACTTGACATACAGGAATTTTACAAGTATACAGATGAGCCGTCAGCTGTCACCCCTCCGTCTTACAAAAATTCGATCAGGTCACGTGTCCTGACGCGAGTTTAACATTTTTTACCCCATCCCAAAAAAAGTGCACAACGCCGCTAAAGGAGTTTTCACTTCAAAATTCATAATTTTTCATGAATAAAGAGTTTATTGAATGATAACTCTTATACAAGACTTCTAATGACGATTGAATAAAAACCATAGAGAAAAACGTATTTCAAGAGCTAAACCAAAGAGCTGAAAAGAGCGGCCATTTTGTTATAAGTGTTTTATATCGGTGAAGTGGCCAGCCGTGGAGATAAAAAATAGGTCAGGTCATGACAGGGGCCATCCATGATCGATCATCAAATATATAACGATGTCATGTTTAGTTTTTAGGGTTCTGTACCCCAAGGGTGCCAACACTGCCAACGGGACCCTATTACTAAGCCTCTGCTGTCCGTCCGTCTGTCTGTCATCAGGCTGTATCTCATGAACCGTGATGGCTAGACATAAGAAATTTTCACAGATGACGTACCACCTATTTCTGTTGCCGCTATAGCAACAAATAATAAAAATAGAATAAAATAAACATTTAAGGGAAGCTCCCATACAATAAACGTGACTTTCGCCGCTTTTATGGATAATGGTACGGAACCCTTCGTGCGCGAGTTGACTCGTACTTGGCCGGTTTTTAAAAGTATTGCACGATAAGTTTGGTTTGAAAAGGTTTTTTGCGTCGCAAACTGGGCATCGGTCTTTCAATTACTGGGGAGGCCTGTAGGTTTTTCTTTCAAATGCTCCAATTCGGCTAAATAGTGACCAATCCGCTGTCGTATGTTTTCATGCCTCCAAAAAACCTTTGATGATGTTTAATGACCTATAACGATAACAATGGGACCTACAGCTTTCAGCGTTTCTCTCGAAGTACGAAAAAATAAAAAAGCATTAAAAAGCTATTACCCGTTTTATGTCCCACTGCTGGCCACAGGTCTCTTCTTGGAAATGTGGGGGATTAAGGCCATAGTATAGTCTAGCACACTGACCTACTATGGATTGTTTGGTGGATCTCATGCCTTCGAGAAATTATTAGTTTCTCTTCTCGTATCCTTGTCAAATCGTAATTAATTAATTACCACAATATTTTCCATTACGCTGGAGCAATGATAAAAAAATACGATACGTACATCACATATTATATTTCTTTGTCAGAGGTGCGCGCCGAGGATTTGAACCCGTTGTCTCCATGACAGCTCGGGCATTACTCGGCCATCTCAGTTACGAGATTTAATTGGTGAGCCTAATAAATTTGAGCAAAACCCCAATATAGACACATTGCTTGACGAGTCGTATGGAAAACATCTGTCTGTCTGTCAACCTTCAATCCCTTTTCACCGTTCAAAAATAGATGAAGGGCGGAGGGTGGTGACCGTTCATGTGAATATGTTCTGTTAACTTGACGTCTCTATAATTAGTAACATGTAATATGGCTGCAACCCTTTTTGCGTCCCACTCCTGGGCAAGAGTCTCTCCCAATTATTGAATAGGCCTGGAGCTTCTTACTCCACCACGCTGCTCCAATGCGGATTGGTGGAGATGCGGGTTAGTGGCCAACCCGCTGTCGGATGTTTTCAAACCGCCCATAAGGCCTCCAACAAGGTTTAACGACGTGCTAACGTGCTCTCCGAAGTACGGAGACTACACTAGGATTCCCTGTGTCATGGATACCATGAACATTCAATATTTTTTATTTTATTTTATAGAAACAAAAAACGTTACACACTCATAGCCCCACAGTAAGGTAGGTATAACCTGTGTCGCGGGTACCATGGACACACACAAAGACGGAAACACAAACACCCAGACCGAGAACAGAAATTTTAAATACATCATTCAAATTTCTGCTCCGCCGGGAATCGAACCCAGGACCCTCCGATCGGTGGTCTGGCATGGTAACCATTACGCCACACGGGTCGTCTCGTGTGGCGTACAGAACCGTTGAAGATAATAGAACTTTCATTGTATCGGGGATGTACCACCGCTGCACTAATTTCTGTATTGAAGCAATTCTATAATGTTTAGTTGAAACGTTGTGGTAGCGGACCTGTCTTACATTAGATGACTATTTTCCTCTGTGCGTGCCACCTCAGGCAAAACTCAGGGATGCTTTAGGTTGTGTATGAGTTTCCATGGGCTCCAGCAACTACTTAACACCAAGTGACCTTTTTGCGTCGGGCAGAGGGGTGGGAGAACCTTCAAAATGTAACCGAAAACTCGGGAGACATACTGAGTTATGTAAGATTTCACTGTACTCAAACCCCCTCGCTGATTTGCCCCGACGCTTGGGGAGAACTCCGGAATCTCCAGAGGAACGCACCGGTGACCTCCACGCGCGGCGTCTCGAAATCTCTTTATAATGCGCCTGACAATATCCGCAGAGCAATGGTGCTCTCCAGAACTTTCCCGTGCTCGCTACGGCTGGCGGCCACGCACGAACCGCCGCCCTTACCGCTAACCAGTGGCGGCTAGTGACATTTTTCGATGGGGGTTCACAAAAAAAAAACAAAAATTATTTTACCACCCGTTGCCATCCAAGCAAATTCACCACCACTGTCGGTGTCAGTTCCAGTTGATAACCACAAGACACGGAAAACAAATTAATTTATTGCTTTCTTCACATCCACACAACCAAGGAGTTTTGAAATATAGTTCAGATTTAAAAACACGCATAAAAGATTTAGTTTTCGTACAACATTATTGCTTTCAGTTCAAGGCGTATTTCGAAAGTTTTTTTCACCCTGCTTACTAAACGATACACTATATTGTTCCATTTTTAATACAAAATGTCGCGCTTAAACTATTTTTTTAAATAATCATTTAAAAGAAAAACTACGAAATAACTGACAAAGACGACGACACGTTTGTTTGTATACATAAGAACGGCAACATCGCGCATAAGCAGGTTGAGCCCGTTCCTTCCAATTGACACCACCAGAACGACACCACCGCTGGTGTCATATGGAATCTCTAGTCCACATGACACCACCGACTATTAGTGATGTTACATACAGTAAAATTGACTATTTACCTACTAGGAACCATCCCGGGCGTTATAAGAACAACTCATCAAAGTTGCTTAGTTGTTGATATGAAAACTGCAATTTAGATAAAGTAGTTTGAAAAAGTATATATTTATCTATCACTCAAATGGTCATCTTGACATTGTTCATTGCAATTTGCCTACTATTGTCTTTCCGTCTTTAAATTTTTTTCAAAATGGATTTTTTTGTCCGTTCTTGGCTGCAACCCTTTTTGCGTCCCACTGTTGGGCACGGGTCTCTCCCCGTTATTGGGGAGGCCTGGAGCTTACTCCACCACGCTGCTCCAATGCGGGTTGGTGGAGATATGCGGGTTAGTGGCCAACCCGCTGTCGGATGTTTTCAAACCGCCCATAAGGCCTCCGACAAGGTTTAACGACTGTTATCTATCGACAACAACCGGGACCGACGGCTTAACGTGCCCTCCGAAGCACGGAAACGCGCATGAAATTTTTTGCCACTAGCGGTCACCCATCTCACACCCGACCGCGCCCGTTTTGCTTAGTTGCATAGATCGTTTGCGTTCTACGCTAACCACCGGGCCATGCGCGCTTCTTTCTTAAATACATTAAAATGAAAATTACTTAAATAAAAATTAATATGTCATAAACTTTGTTATTATTTATCGTTTAACAATAGGTAACTTAAAATAATGAATTGGGAGCTGTTTGTCAAAAACGCGTTTCTAGACATCACTAGGGTGGTGTCATATGGACTAGAGATTCCATATGACACCACCGGTGGTGTCGTTCTGGTGGTGTCAAGTGGAAGGAACGGTTGAGCCCACGGTTTGGTAACGTCGCGTGTGAGCGGCGCTCCAGATTAGGTTAATTTCTCATACGAAATTTTTTGTTTCACGCGTCGGCCTGTGTCGATGTTTCTCTTTCGCACTCATGGAATACAGCGCTAGGAATCGTACTAAACTTCGTTTCATAGGAGCGCAATCGCGGGCGCTCCACTCGTTACAACTTGATGATAAAAGTACGCGTAGGTATAGGTAATAATTAATATAATATACTATGTATAGGTATAGTAGAATAGAATGAATGTAATATAAGGATAGCATGTATTATGAAGGGACATAGATTATCTATGTAATTTTCTTGGGAGTGCACTGCACCAGCGCTCTTTAGGATGAGCCGCCTCTGCCGCTAACTGGAAGGTTGGAGCTCCCACTCCCGCCGCCTGCAACCCCGGAAGCCCCCTTTTATTCGCCTCTTACGATCAGATTAAAGCCGTCTGCTTTAAGGAATAACTAATAACTAACACTACATTTTAACAAAAACTCTATAAGCTCAAACTCGGCTATTTATTGAAAAAGTGTTTAAAGGTCGAACGGAATCTTTTTCCGAAGCCGAATCCGAAATTTTAGTCGCAGACCCTAAGCAAAGCCACCAGGAAGAAATTTTAGGTGCTACCGAAAAAATATAAAAAAACTACGCAATCAAAACAAATTAGGTAGATATACGAAACCGGCAAAGTGCTTGTCGGATTTGGGCACGAGTGGTTCATAAACTTTATCCACTGGTTTTTAGTGAACTATTTTCCGTAAGTGAATGTATTACATTGAGTTTAGAGTTTACACATTATTTTTAATTGATAGAACTTGTAGTGTAATAAAAGGAGTTTAGTGATAAATTGGGTTTATTTTATAACCTAGTGGTTACAGAAAATATGTTACACTAAGCGTATAACTAAATTAAAAACTAGCACACTTAGAGTCCCTATGACACTCGCGGAACAACAATATGATAATTAGTAGGTACCTCCTTTAATGGATAGTCCAGTGCAAGTCCAAAATCTTCAGCTCTTTAGTTAGAATAGAAATCCACATTCGACAAATCCAGGCAATAGGTAGATATCAACAAGAGTCCAGTATCCGCTCGCATAGGTATAGGTAGTATGAAGTTAGGTATGTTTAGATTACTTTCACTTGAAAATACTTCCAGAAAGACTAGCAGGATATGTTGTAGAACCAAGAGTAAGAGCTCAAAGAAAGAACCAGAAAGCAAGAGAACCTCGCCGTCCGGCCCTTATATGTATATCAAAATCATTCAAATTTGAATTTACTTCTTCCATGTTTTTAAAGCGCAAAAAAAATGTATTCGGTCAATGTGTCAACTACGACAGACAGACACATGCAAGCCACACTACCAAAGTTTAAATATATTGACGCTCCCTTCGTTATATATCTATGAAATATGTCGCTCATTTGGTGGAACATCGGCGGAACTGCATTTTTTCAAATTTTACAGGAGAGAGATTTAAATATTTAGAGAGAGATACAATCTCAATAGAAAGATTTTAGCTCGCCTATTTATTTTAAAACTGTAACTGTAAACATGAACTTATATATTAGGTATTGATTAATTCAAATATGTTTATTTTTATGCTCAAAATAATCAGAAATAACATAAGGTACCTACAAATCCGTCATTGTTTTCCCAAGATTTTGTTAATTTTGCAGCATGGCCGCTTACTTTTTTCATACTTTTATGACAAAATAAAGCAATATTTTTATAAATCAGAACAAAATCTTATTTATTACTTAAACAAATACAAAACTCTAATCAGTCTTCATTGTGATAGTTTAAACTGGTTAATTATTATAATAACTAACATTTTTAAATATCTTAACGCATTACATAGACTAATACTCTCTTAGGAACTAGAAAAATATCTAGGTACAATTTTTTGCATTATTTCACGAAGATCATTTATCTTGTTGTTTTCTCATGTTGTTTTACATTTATGTTTCTTATTTCTTTTGTCTCTCTCTTCACCCTTGGATCTTGCTTCCACTTCAATCTAGTCTCCATCATACGAGTATCTATTTTATATATGTAAGTTTCAGCATCCTTTTAAATCATTAGTTTTAATTACGGTTCCTTGAGTATCTTTTTATAGTGTTTATTCCAATTTCTTCAGTTAAGTTTCTAAGATCATAGTTATCATCGTAACTGTAAACGGATTTTTGTTGAGAGTTGTGAGTGTTGTTGTAAGTGACACTCATCATTTTAACTGATATTTATAACAATTAATTATATACTCACACACATAGGACGTAGCTTTTTATAGGAATTAAATAGTTACTTACGCGGTAATTGATAAGCTTTTTTAGAGTAACAATGACGTTACTAACAGTAAACACGCAATTATGTCTTTATTTTCCATGAAACACAGACAATTTTGGAGCAATATTGACGAAATTACGATTATTTAGATCAATTACGTCGTCGTTGACCCAACAAAAAGACGAAACGTTGTCATATTTACCTTTCCGTCGTTGTAGCATCCAAAAACTTCAACACTTCGCGATACCACCCGCGCAACTGACCAATATGACGATGTTGCCGCAGAATCTTTCGCAAAGTGTACTAAAATACATTGACGGTCGTGCCATCTAGCGAAAAATACTCCGAAATTCATTTTTGTCTTTGTTTCTCCGACGCAGTCACCTATTCTGAGCAGTTTGTCATACTTAACTCGATTTTGGAAAAAAGTGCATTTCCGTCAATGTTCCACCAAATGAGCGATGTGTAATGGTCAAAAACGACATTTCTAAATACAACACGTTAAACTCAAAAAGACATAAAAATAAACTTTGCGCAATAGCCTCTAAAACTAAACAATATCATAATAGCGTCTTTTGCATGGGACCAAAAATATATAATAATTTACCAGACTTTCTTAAAACCAAAAGTTATAACGAATTTAAAAGGGAACTCAAAACACATCTAATTAAAAAAGCGTACTATTCGGTCACTGAGTTTATTAACGATAAATAAATAAATAAATAAAATATAAGAAAATAAAAATAACATAAATAAAATTACTAATAAATAATTTTGTCCGCGACATAAAAACCTGGGAGGTTTTTTTTTCGCCAGCTTTTTTTCCTCTCAGTGTACAAAACCCATCCTGGTGGGTGCCCAAAGCTGATGACGGCGAACCCCGTATGGTTCAAATAAAATAAATTATTATAAAAAGCACAAAATTGGGTTTAAGTGTAATTAATTAAAACTGTAAAATTTTAAACTACTTTAATGTTTCTTATGTACCCTTTTGTAATAGTCATTTTAAGAATTTATGTTTACATTATGTAAAGTCATTAAAATAATTATTTTATTTAATATAATAAAATTTGTACACCCTAAGGGAGTAAATATGGAGCTCTAAATATTTTGTAAGACCTTTTTCACCCATATTTGTGCAAATAAAATATTTTCATTTCATTTCATTTCATTTCATTTCATTTCATTTCATTTCATTTCATTTCATTTCATTTCATTTCATTTCATTTCATTTCATTTCATTTCATTTCATTTCATTTCATTTCATTTCATTTCATTTCATTTCATTTCATTTCATTTCATTTCATTTCATTTCATTTCATTTCATTTCATTTCATTTCATTTCATTTCATTTCATTTCATTTCATTTCATTTCATTTCATTTCATTTCATTTCATTTCATTTCATTGCATTGCATTTCATTTCATTTCATTTCATTTCATTGCATTGCATTTCATTTCATTTCATTCCATTCCATTCCATTCCATTCCATTCCAATTTATTCCATTCCATTCCATTCCATTCCATTCCATTCCATTTCATTTCATTTCATTTCATGGATTTCCTTTATGCATATTCTTGCATTCGACCAGCAGGTTATCCAAAGAGTTTTCAGTATCCATAATTATAGCTAGTGTCGTAAATTAATTTTAAATGATAAATAATACAAAACTAAATTAGACAAACATTATATTATAATGTTATTATTTGAAAATAACAACTTAAAATTATAATATTAAAACATGTATCAGCCAAAGACAATATTAAAATGTAATTATCTATGAAATTAAATAAAAAACATAAGAGACAGACAAGACAATTTTGATAGGTGTGTCATAAATGTCATAATAGGTAAACAAACATTGTAACAAAGTAAATTAAGAAATAAGCAAGGAAAATTTTAAATAATAATAGAACAAAAGGATATAAGTTATAAAAAATTATAATGGAAGTGAATGAAGTAAGTAAGTAACATGTAGTGATATTAATAACACTACAAACTTTTTTCCTGAAATAGAGATCAGGGCGAAGAGTTGTCATTTTTCGTCGTCTTTCATTTCATATAATTTTCATTCATCTCTGTCATTTTCATTCATCTCTGTCTTTCACATAAAATCAAAACCATTTATTTTACAATAATACTTACCAAAAATATATTTAAGATCCGCATAGTGAGCCATTTCATTTGATATATTATTATGACACAGTAAGGATTGCAATATTTTTTTTTAAACTTCCTAATTTGACCCCGAAAACACGACCCTTATTAAAAAATAAATTTACGTAGGACCTCCGTGTTTGGGTCATAAGTTTACATCATCCTACCAAATTTCACTTAATTTGGTACAGTAGATTTGGAGCATATCGGCTATGATAGACGGACAGACAGACAGACAAACGCAAGCGTTCCTATGAGGGTACCATTTTTTGTACGGAACCCTAAAACATGAACGAAAAATGACACATAAAATACAGCGGCTTGACCTGTTTTTTGAGGGTCGAATTATATTATTGTATGCAGACAAATTAGCGTTCGTTAGTCGATAGAGAGGTCCCGAAGTAAATGAGGGTTGCGGTACCCACCCCCAATTAGGACGGATTTTGCGTGAAAGTGTACAAAAATATGTTTGATCTCCGTTTGGGAGCTAACAATTTTGGTATTTGCGAGTACTAATGTAAAGATATTTTTTTGGGTAAGTTGTACCTACAGCTGAAGAAGGTATTTTTGTGTTAAATTTCAAAGGATTTTGTAGTGTTGATCTCACTGAAGGATAAATCTACTTGGTACCTACTAATGTCTTCAGAGCAGCGATGGCCGAGCCGGAAAGACTGGGAGTAAAACTATCTCTGATAAAGAAATAACAGAACTATGTGCTTATTTATCGCGATCCACGGCGAGGGAAAATATTGTGATATTTAATTACGATGTTTAACACTGTACATGCCTCTGAGTCATTCATAATTTCTCGAAGACATGGCCACTTTGGCAAAGGGAGATCTTCCGCCGGGCGACGTGGTCAGTCATGCCCGGAAAGCGGCCGCGCTCCAACTAACTCAATTCGGAGCTATACAATGCTCGGATATTCAGAAAACTTCGATAGCGTGATTCAGAAATACCCGTGGCGCCATCTCTTGATGAGTAGCGGAAGGTCGCTACATCACCCCCTGCTCAGACCGGAGGTCGATAACTTCTATCCATTCTTGAGTAATCTTTGCTTACAAGCGCCTTGTATGCCCTCTATCTGCGGTGAGTCGAGATGTGAGGGTGCAGACCTTGTGTCGCCCTCTATCCACGGTGAGTTGGGATGTGAGAGTGTAGCGAAGTGTGGAGATGCCCTCTATCTTCGGCGAGTCCAGATGTGAGGGTAGGTTGGAATTTGGAGGCGAGTAGAGTGGGTACTCGAACCGTCCACGACGTCGCAGGATGTAGCTGGATCAGGATCAAGAAGCGTTATCACGATGCGCTGCGATGACCCTGACGAGCTGGTGAAGTGATGCTGCAGTCCATCCAGGGAGTGAAGGTGCGACTGATGAAGGTCAGAAGGGACGTATTCTTGTCCAGGGTCACCAGTTTGGCAAAGGGAGATCTCACGCCGGGCGAGGTGGTCATGTCCGAGGAGCGGCCGCGCTCCACATGACTCAATTCGGAGCTTGTATATATGCTCGGATATTCAGAAAACTTCGATAGCGTGATTTAGGAATACCCGTGGCGCCATCTCTTGATGAGTAGCGGAAGGTCGCTACAGCCACTAATCCGCACTTGTCGCGCGTGGTGGACTATGTCCTACATCCCATGTGTTTCGGTGGAAAGGTGCAGTTGCCGGCCACACTTACATGAGGGGACCACCAGCCTCCGGAGTAGCAGCGCAACTGCAAACGACCTCAGACAAGACTTAACTATGCTTGCTTAAGGTTATATGTAGATGTCCATGGGCTGCAGCGACCACTTAACACCACGTGGCCTGCATGCTCGTCTGCTACTCCACTCAAATAAAAAAAACCCTCTTACTTCGCACACAAGGCACAAAAGGAGTTTAAGGTTCAAAATAAATGTCTTTGAGAAAAGGGCAAAGCAAAACTTTTCCTGAACGCTTCAGTAGCCAGCAGATTTTTTTCACGTTACAAATTGATGCAAAAAATACTGATCAGGTGGAATTTTAATAGGAACTTTAATAAGGAATTTTAACTTGATAGAAGCGCGCATGGTCCGGCGGTTAGCGTAGAACGAAAGCGATCTATGCAACTAAGCCAAACGGGCTAGCTAGTGGATAAGTGGACCGCTAGTGGCATAAAATTTCATGCGCGTTTCCGTGCTTCTGAGAGCACGTTAAGCCGTCGGTCCCGGTTGTTGTCGATCGATAACAGTCGTTAAACCTTGTCGGAGGCCTTATTGGAGCAGCGTGGTGGAGTAAGCTCCAGGCCTCCCCAATAATGGGGAGAGACCCGTGCCCAGCAGTGGGACGTAAAAAGGGTTGCAGCCAACTTGATAGGTGGTAGACCTTTAATGGTTCGACCGGGGAAGTACATGCCAAGGAAGTACCATGTTTTGCCATGAAGCAATTCTATTGATTTTTCGATGAAAAGGTGCAGTTTCCAGCCAGATTTAAATGAATCGACCATATGATTCGGAGTAGCAGCGCAACAGCTGGTCAAGCAAGTGTACGCCTTACAACATTCATTTAATAAACGAAAAAACAACGGGTTGCACTCCGGTAGTGCCGGCAGAAGTGAAAACTTGAACATTAACGTTGTGCATTTTGATATTTTGGAATGGTTAGGGAATAATTTCGCACGAATTGCTTTTATTATCAGTATTATTTTTCATCTAGTATTTTCAGTAGGTTTTCATCTAGTATTTTTATAAAGTACTCGCTCATTTTCTTTCACTATTTCTTCGTCACTTTTTTCATTAATAGATGCACTTTGTTCAATGTTCATATTTTAAATACTTGATAATAAACGAATTTTACAAAAGGCGCTCTTTGTATTGTGGTCGAGCCGTCATCAGCTGTCACCCCTCCGGCTTACGAATATTCGTTCATTTTGTACCCATCCCAAAAAAGTGCACAACGCTGCTAAAGAAGTTTTCACTTCAAAATTAAAAGCTGATTTAACCATCATGCCCTCTTACGATTTCCCAAGCTGAGCCAGGTTCTAAATTCTTATCCATTCACGGTCCAGACGCTCTAAATCGAAGCCGCGACCTATCCATGTGTGTAACGCGATCATCTGCACCACTGCACCGACCTACATGTGTACCAACAGTATCAATAAAATACTCCACGTCAAAGGAGATTTTTTCCAGCTGCTTACGATGTATCGGGTTCATTTGTGAATTGCTATTTGGATTATTCAGGGGTTTTCTGTAACACGCTTTTATTAGCTTCGGTCGTATGTAACGGAATTTTTTAACACGAATTTGAGTACTTCAAGATGTCGGATTAATTTGAAACTTTGCATATTTATCAAGGACCGATGAAAATGCAATAATATAAAAAAAGTTACGGGTTGCACTCCGGGAGTGCCGGCAGAAGTGAAAACTTGATTATTAACGTTGTGCATTTTTGATTTATTGGAATAGTTAGGGAATAATTTTGAACGAATTGCTTTTATTATCAATATAAAAGTACTATTAATTATGTCGTAGAATACAATATTTATTTATTACGCTATCGTACACAAACATTACAATTTATATTTCATTTTCTAATTCTTTTCAAATTTTTTTTCATACTTTGAAAAAAAATTTTTTAACCCATTTTTTATGAAAATAGATTTTAAAAAAATCGATTTTTTCACACGTGACCTGACGCGAGTTTCACAGTTTTTACCCATCCCACAAAAGTGCTCAACGCCGCTAAAGAAGTTTTCACTTCAAAAATCAACGAAAAATTATATAAATAATACGTAATAGCTTTTAATTTTGAGGTATAGATAACTACTTCCGCCAGCGGACGCGTTTTATAGATTACCGTAGGATAAAAACCATCCTATGTCCTTTCTCAAGGTCCACTCTATCTGTGTTCCAAATTTCATTAAAATTGGTTTAGTAGTTTAAGCGGGAAAGCGTAACAGACAGAGTTACTTTCGAATTTATAATGGTACTGACAGGTATGACACCCGTCAGAGGAGTAGCCTTTACGGGCGAACCCCTCGTCCCAACGTCCATGCACAATGTGCCTTCTAGTTATACAATTAGTGTGTCTGTGTGTGTCGGTGTCAGTGTTGTCGGTGCATAGAAAATGACGTTGTTAATTGAAATTGGCATATTTAGAAATGAATGCGTCTGTAGCGATGAAAGAATATTTGTGAATGTGTGACATAATTAAAATGTGTGCGTTCTCCCCCCCGCAACAGATTTGGCACATAAATTATGTATCGAAACGAGGCGCAATGCCCTCTCCACTGACGGGTGACGGTACCTTTGATGCTTTAAGGGATTATGCTACCAAGTCGGTTCGTCTATGAATGTTGTGAGACGTGCAGTGTCGAGTAACGGTTGGATAACCGCTCAAGCGGTTATCCATCTCACGCCCGACCGCACCAGTTTAGCTTAGCTGCGTATATCGCTTGCGTACTACGCAAGCCTTCGGGCGATGCGCGCGTATATCTCTCAAACGAGTAGAATTAAGGTCTTAGCCAATTACCTAATTGGTCAAGCGAATATTTGCTTTAGTGGTGGTGGACTTGCTTCATTTTATGTCCCACGGCTGGGCGATCTCCTCTCGGAAGTAAGAGGGATGTTTGTCATAGTCATCATACCTTCTAGAGAAACATTGTAATTCAATATCACAATGTTTTCCCTCACCGCGGTGTAAGGATAAAAATTTACGCTTTCGACGCTTTATTTACAGTTAGATACCATTTAGTTATAGACGTAAGACGGTCGCAGTCTACCATCGGAACAAATGAATGCTTTTTTTGGTCCTTCGACCTTTGGATGTTTCATGGTTATGGCAATCGATTAACCTGATTAGTATGATGTTGTATTTTTCATGACATTACAACTTCATAGATTTATGTATATCGATGGGCTTACGTATCGATTGTGTCAGAATAACTTCTTCTTGGTTTAAATAATTTGGTTCGACTGCCGCTGTACCCAATCCTGCCGTGAAGCAGTGCTATAGTTTGGTGAAGAGGTGCATTTTTTTTTTAATTTCAACAGTGTAGAAGACGGCATGCAGCCCATGTGGAGCTAAGTTTATCTCTATATATAAAATGAATCTGTATTTTCCTTGGTCACGGCATCGTGCGACTACAGGCTACAGCTAAGTAGACCGATTCCGCGAATTATTTTATTGTTGTGTTTGTTATTGCCAGGAGAAGGTTTTATGAAAGAAAAAATTTAGAAAATCGCTCGGAAAGTTATAAAATTTACGAATAATTAACCACCATATAAAATTTTTTAACGTAATCCTAAGCGCTTTGGTAATAAAAACTTTTTAATGTAAGTTTATGGCGTTTGACATATTGACAGAATGCGTGCTGCAAATCGTCAAGGACGATGTGACAAAACTGAACAATTGTTTAAAAAAGAAACAAGTAAAACAAAAGGTAATCATTATTTCAAAATACAGTCAAATATTCCTCTCAAGCCTTGGTTTTCAAAAATAGTACTCACTAAAAAAACTACAAGTATCTTAATAAGAATGAGATTAGGCCATTCATGTACTCCCAACCATCTTGCTAGACTTCATTAAATTTGTTTGATAGTTCTAACTGTGCCTGTGGATTTGAGGTGGGTGATTTAAATCATATATTTTTTGGTTGTCCATTATATAACAATTCTTCCTTTGTTGCTTCTCTTATTTTCATTGCTTAAAATTCCTTTCCCAACCTCTGTGCCATGCCACTTACATAGTTGGGGCAGCAGGGTGCGAATCAAACTATTTAATTCATCATAACTAAACTTTTAATTAGAGCAATATTACAAAAAATTATTACATTAAAGTAAAAAATGTATGATTACGTTCGATGTGGGAATCGCAATGTCCACCTGCAAGAATCCTATTTCATTCCCAGGCTGGCTTCTTCGAAGTGTTATAGGATATTTTGCCTATACTACGCTGGAGCGCGGCGATGCCTGTTTTATTATTTAATTTAACTTTAATCATGTGGTTCTTAATAACAGTTATATATTATAATGATGTATATATATATAACATCTCCCCCCTGTAGTCCAGCAACTATTTTAGAATGTTCAGAGAAAATGTTGCTGGAGGCTCGCGACTGTTCTCAGATTCTGCATTTTCAACAGGGTAGGTTGCTTGATCTTTCTTACATATATTGCATAAAAATTTGTGCCGCATAAGGACATAAATCGCACTTAGTATTATTCCGCAAATTATTACTCCGTAAAAAGGAATTGTAGTATGGTAAAACGTAGAATTGCGTTCTGTGTCTAATTGCATTGGAGTTTGGAGTTCAATTTTTCTTTCAATATCATGAAGCGTGTCTAATTTGATACTATTCAGCTTAATAGATTTTGGCGGTTCATCAGCTAAAATTTCCTGGTCCGTGATAGAAGAAACCTTCATGATCTTCATAGGTTGCCCTTTGATAATATCATTAGTATTTGTTAAAGTAAATTCATCAGAACGTAAAAGACAATTACGAGGTATAGTGACCAGGTAACTTCCGTGTAACAGGATATGATCTTCCCTTCCACAAATCAGCTGCACATTTGTCAATTTGGGAAATACAACAGCATAATATCTATCATCAAATTTTTCCACAGCTTCTTTTGAGAATGTTACAATGGTTTTCTTGCAAAAACTTTGTGTAGGCTTTTGATCAATAAGATTTTTTATACAATCCGGATTCGTCTTTATTTGATGGTTTAAACTCTCATCACATAAATATATTGATCTCAACTTCGGGCATTCAGCCTCTATGTACAGGTAAGAATTTTTATCCACAGCTATCATAGGATAAGGAGGTATGAGGGATTCGTTATATTTATTTGGTAGTATAGTTAGTTTATATATATAATATATATTTGGTGCAATAATTGGAAATCCAAAAACAATAACTATTTGATTCCCGGTATAATAGAACCCTGGTTTTATAATATCGTAATATTCTCTTAATTCTACATCTAAAATTTGTTCTTTATCATATATATTTTTTAACTTATTTATAATACTAGCTAATATATCAATATCTAACATAGAATGATGAATACTTCCTACTCTAATAAACCCTAATATATTTTCTATTCTATTAATTTCTAATAAAAGGTCGTCGATATTGTCACTTATAATATTTAATATTTGACCAAATTTACTATACCGAATTAAGCTACCCACTATCTGACTTTCATTTCTTAAAAACAAATCTAGAGTCTTATTCATAATTTCTTGATTTTCAACTAATTGGGAAATTATTTCTGAGTGTTTAGCTATCCACAATTTGTTAAGACTAATATGATTATTTAATTCTGTAGATATTTTTAGCTCATTGGATTTCAGGGTTGAAATAGCATCGTTAAATTTAAGTGCATCTGTATAATCTAAATTTCCTGTAATGCTTTTGATAACTGACCCTAATCCATCTACAAGCCCTCTTTTAGCACGTCGCGGCTCAAGAGTTTTAAGTTGTCGCATTGCCTTATTTAACTTGCTTGCTAGATGATCAAATTGATATTCATGAAAATAATATGTTTTATTTGTTAATTTTAAACGCATTTCTGCCAATTGACTTTGGACTAATATCATTTTACCCTCGATGTCATTCAAATCAACGTATTGCAGAAAGGAGTGGTAGTGAGTGACGAGTTTCATTTCACCCAACTTAAACGGTAAAAGACCAGGTCCATCTTCTAAACTTTCAATTTTTATCTCCTGACCCCGAGTCACGTGGACCGTTAACACCGTGATCATCCTGCAACAATATTACATTTTTAGGGACCCTCTTTAGCCGGGATTTTGCAATAGGATTACGTTTTTTAGATGTATATATATGTACTGGTAAATTAGTAAGAACCTTATCATGTGTATAGCGCTGAGCCAGTTTGTGACGAGTGGCTAGAGGATTATTTATAAAAATTTGTTGCTGGGGCTGATAATTTACTTCAGGCTCCCGGTCTTGATTTCGACGTTCTATTATATTTGTGCGATCAGCTAAAGAAAATTGATTTATTTTGTCATAGACTGTTTTCATTTGATCTCTATGAGTTAAAATATATTGCTGCATGAGATGTTTACTCAAATCTATATTAAGTGGATCCCTGGGATCGAAATGACCTCGAATTATATCATATGGCCTACATTTAGTGAAGCTGTGAATGGAACTGTTGTAGGCAATAATTGCATATGGCATTAAAACTTTAATTGACTCGTTTTTTCGTTGTAATTTAAGTAACCTCAAATGTTCTAAAAGTGTTGAGTGAAATCTTTCTATTATTCCGTTATCATTAGGAGAATGAGGTAATGTCTTATGGTGATTTATGTTATACAATCTAGTGAATTCCGAAAAAATCTGATTGGTAAACTCGGTGCCGTTATCTGTAATAATGGTTATAGGTAGGCCATGGTGAGTACTAAAATGTAAAAGACCCTGTAAAACGCTAATAGCCGTACCATCAGCTAAACAATATGCTTGTCCGTACTTTGAAAAAACGTCTACGAACGTAACAAATTTAGTATTTTCTACCGTAAATAGATCCATATGAACGATTTCCAGTGGTTTGGTTGCTGGAGGTACAATTTTAAATTGTTGCTGGATGGGATTCCTATCATATTTTGCTTGTCCACATAATGTGCATTCATTTATGAACTTGGAAATTTGCTCCCTCATTTTTGGCCAAAAATATCTACGCGAAATAGCTAAAAAACATTCATTAATACCTCTATGATTATTTTTACCATCGTGATAATTACGTATTATATTTTGCTGTTCTAAATAATCTTGTACATCTTCCAATTGTAATTTTGAAATAACAAGCTTCATTGCAGAACTTTGAAAGGCGTTTTGTAAAATGGGTATAACCTTATACATAGCCAAAGGTGGATCTACTTTTACAGCAGTTCTTATTTTTGGGTTGACGTGTTCTTTGATAGCATTAATAAGATCGTGTTCTAAATTTGATTCTGAAATTTGAATGCAAGTACGAATTTGAGTATCAAAGGGTTTAGTAATAACTGGTGGGGCCTTTATATCTCCGACGATTGAAATGCATATTTGTCTTTGATATTTATTTAAAGGATAATCTGTGATCGGTATTTCAAGTACAGGATTTTCCTGACTTGTATGAATTGTTTCACTCGACACTGATCGAGGAGGTGAAGTAGACCTTTCTCTCGATCTCGTATTAGCTGAGAGTGAAGATGAATTTGGTGAAGATGCAGTAAGAGTACTTTCGTTATTGATAGGAGCTGTAAGTGTACTAGAACCTGATAAAGAAGCTGGCCTTTCCGTTGGATTAACTATCAAAGAACTAGTTTCTTCATTAAAAATTTGAATTCGAGAAAGTGCATCAGCATTACTGTTACTTTTACCTTTTTTGTAAACTATAGTAAAATCATATTCACTTAATTTAAGCCTCCATCGCGTTAGTCTAGAATTGGGTTCTTTGATGTTCATCATCCACTGCAGTGGTTTATGGTCTGTTAAAATTTTGAATTTTCGCCCAAAAAGATATGGCCGGAAGTATTTTGTAGCCCAGACTATTGCTAGTAGTTCTTTTTCTACAGTGCTATAGTTACTTTCACTATTGTTAAGTGTCCTCGATGCATAACAAATAGGTTTGTCTGATCCTACTGTGCCTTGGGATAAAATAGCACCGATGGCGAAGTTTGACGCATCAGTAGTAAGAATAAAATCTCGAGTAAAATCAGGGTACTGTAGAATAGGGTCATTAGTCAATAATTTTTTACATTTTTCAAAACATTCTATATAACTTGAATCTATAACAATTTTACTTTTCTTTTTTAAGCATTGTGTCATTGGCTTAGTAATTCGCGCGAAATCTGGAATAAATTTTCGATAGTAACCGACTAAACCTAAAAATTGTTTTATCTCTTTTATTGATTTGGGTAATGGATACTTTTCGATTACGGCTATTTTATCAGGGTTAGGTTTTATTCCTTCGCTACTTATAATATGCCCGAGATATTGAGTCTCTAATTTTAAAAATTCCGACTTGTCCATTTGAATTTTAAAGTTTGAATCTCTTAATCTTTTTAGCACTTTCTCTAAATTTAACATATGTTCTTGCAAAGATGTACTGAAAACAATTATATCATCTAAATATACTAAACAAATTTCATTTTGTAAGCCTTTTAGGATATTATCCATTACTCTTTGAAATGTTGATGGAGAATTTTTTAAGCCCATTGGCATGCGTACGAATTCATAATGACCATTTTCTACGTTGAATGCCGTTTTTGGTATATCAGAAGGGTTCATTTGCACTTGGTAAAAACCACTGGCCAAATCTAATGTTGTAAAATACTGACATCTGCCTAATTTATCCAAAACATCATTTATATTCGGAATCGGATACTTATCATCCAAAGTTTTATCGTTCAATTTTCTGAAATCTACCACTATACGCCATTTTTGCTTGCCGGATGCATCAGCCTTTTTTGGAACTACCCAAATAGGTGAGCTCCAGGCAGAACTTGATGGCCTAATAATCCCCTGATCCAACATCTTAGTGATTTGTTCCCTAACCTCTTGACGATGAATGTAGGGATAGCGATAGTTTTTTGTGAAAACAGGTATTTCGTCAGTTGTTCGAATTTTATGCTTAATTTGGTTAGTAAAAGTGAGCTGTTCCCCCTCTATATAAAAAACATCTGAATATTTTGAGCATAATATTTCTAAATTTATTCTCTCTTCTTCATTTAAATGGTCAGTTCGCAATTTTGATATGACTTTATGAACCCTATCTGATTTAAATTCAATTGGTGAAGCCTCGATATTATATATTTTTGTATGAAAAGGTTGATCAAAATTAAGTATTAAATTATCACTAGTAAGGTTTTCTATTTCCACTGTAGCTACTTGATCGGTGACTGAAGTGACACATTCATGTATTATATAATTGCATGTTATTTGTTCGGCAACAATAATGTCACCATTGGGGCTATTTACTGGTACATTTACTAGTTTTGAAGAATTAGGCGGAATTGTTTCTAATGCATTCATCCTTTTGCTGTTATAAGTGCACAAAGGCAAAGTTGAATATTTTGTATTCAGAATGTCATTTTCTAGATCTATTGTATGCCCATCAAGTAAATCTAATCCTATCAGTCCATCAAAAAAGTTGTGAAATTTATAAACGAATAATTTTATCTTACGATTATCATTGAATTCTTGGAAATTTGGTATAGTAATAGAATACTTGTTAGAACTTGTTCCATGAACGTTGGTTACCTGAAATGGATCAAAGTTAAGTGGTATATGACCAAAATATTTTCTGACAGCTTCTGGGTTAATGAAGGATTGATTCGCCCCAGTATCGATTAGCAACTTTAGCGGAGGTTCATTAATTTGGATGTATCGCAGATGTCGCTTAGATTGCAAATTTAATTCTATGTTAAGTCTTTTTTTTGTTGGCTTTCGAAAAAATTTGAATTTTCAGAAGTTTTGTTCATTTCAGGTTCTCTAACATTACCTTCTGAAAAATGACTTATCTGACATTCGGAAAATTTTTCATGAATAAGATCATTATTTTCGACGTGACCATAATCAGGCGAAAGTTCATAGCCGTATAAGCTATACGAGTGATTATTATTATAGTAAGGTTCACAATTGTAATCATTTGTATAGAAAGCGCTATCATAATCTGCGATGTCATTCATGTTCAGTTCCCGACTTTTAAAATAATGAGAAGGTTGTGGTTTACCGTACGTACCGAATTCATGTCCCGACGGTGGTAATGTTTTGGTAACAAACGACTTTACTCCACTCATTGGCCTTGGCGGCGATGGGTTTCTTGCAGTTAATCTAAATGTCCTACTTTGTGGTCTGTAACCTGGTGGATTTGCACGAAATATTTGTTGGGTTCTAGTAGGCATGGGATATGATAGTTGACTAACCTGCGACTGGAACCGAGGCGGCTGTGGTGGAAGTAGTGGTCGTGGTGGAGGTGCTGCCACAGATGTTGCATGCTGCCAGCTTGGTAAAAAGCTATTGTAGTTTGGCAATTTTAACATGTTCGTTGCATTAAAATTATTTGAATGTGTAATTTGATGACTTTTTGGTACATTATGATTTTTTTGTTGCATATATATGATATTTAATTCTTCCTGTACGTATTCTAAAGCTTTTTCTATCGTATCCGGTCGCATACATCTTATACGGGACCCTAATGGTTCTACTAAGCCTCTAACAAACGTTTTTAAAGTTAACTTTTTATATAGCACTCTTTTAGCTTCAATGGTGGTGGATAAAGATTCGTGTAGTGAAACATAAGTCATTATAGTACTGAATAGCGATTGACACCTATCATAAAATTCCTGAGCCGTGTTAGAGCCTTGAGTTTGACAAGAGAGGTCATTGTAGAGGGCTGTTTCATCCCTTTGATCCGCAAAATTATTTATAAGCGAACTTTTGATGCCATTCCAACTATCTGGGATACCATTCGCATTAATGGTACGCGAAGCGGTACCAGTTATTTTATTGAGAATTCCATTTAGCAAAATCAGGTTACTCAATTCACTTCCGGGCTCCGTTCGAACAAAAGATAAAACTAATTGGTCACACAATTTAATAAAACGTGTTAAAACATGAGGGTTTCCATCAAATTCAGGGACGGCCCGTAATGCCCCATAAATTTTATCTATATTGTCGTCAGACATATTTTTTAAGTTCCTATTAGAGTCAAAATAATTTAATCTACTCGACTGCCTAGATGAAGAACCCTCCCGGGTACTTCCTGACCTTATATGAAAAATTTTGAAAAAAAAAATTTGATTCTAAATTAAATTAAAATTTTTAAATGTTTTAATATCTTTACAATAATACTTTAACTATAATTAACACATTTTTATTCACTAACACAAAATAAATGCCTTTCCAAAAAAAAAAATAAAAAAAATAAGTACCTACTTATTAATAATTATTATACCTACAAAAGTTTTTTTTTTGCAATAATTTGTTATAAAACCAATTCATAAAACTATCAAGAATTTGGAAGATTTATTCCTGATTCTCAAAAAAAATTACAATAAACACATTTAATATTTAAACAAGTAAAATCAAATTTATATTTCACCGACTATTATTTAAAAAAAACACACACAACACATATCATTTAGTAAAATATACTGATTTAAATCCTTTATTATCACAATTTTTTATTGAAATTCACTATTAATCTTTATAAAAAATATATAGGATAAAGGAAAAGATAGGATTCAACTTTATTTCAAAGGATAATAAGGTAGGTAAAAGGATAGCACGATATTATTCTTTCACTGTACTTACAAGAAAATAGTTTTCATCGCGTCCAATTTTACTGAATTTTTGGATCTGAATTCCTGCTGCTGCCTTTTAGGTCCTGATCCTCAATTTTGAGCTCGGCTTGAAAACGTCGATTTTTAGATATTTTCGCACCAAATTGAAGACCTCTTTTTCGACTGCGCCACTTACATAGTTGGGGCAGCAGGGTGCGAATCAAACTATTTAATTCATCATAACTAAACTTTTAATTAGAGCAATATTACAAAAAATTATTACATTAAAGTAAAAAATGTATGATTACGTTCGATGTGGGAATCGCAATGTCCACCTGCAAGAATCCTATTTCATTCCCAGGCTGGCTTCTTCGAAGTGTTATAGGATATTTTGCCTATACTACGCTGGAGCGCGGCGATGCCTGTTTTATTATTTAATTTAACTTTAATCATGTGGTTCTTAATAACAGTTATATATTATAATGATGTATATATATATAACATGCCTCTTAAGCAGTGAAAATATTAATGTATATAGAACCATTTCATCATTGATATTGGAAAATAATATTCATATTTAATGTGGAATATTGTAGAATAGTTTTTTTATTATTATTTTTGATATTTTGTATATTGTATCTTTAATTATTCCGATATATAATATCTATATAGCTTAATTAACTCTTCTGATTGTTTTTTTCCAAATTCCGAAATTTCTTTTACTTTCCGTCCCGTTTCCTCGCTTTGCCGTTGGCGATGCGCAAATCGCGTGGTGCCATTGAAGAAAAAAAAAATTGTTTAAAAGGTTTTTGGCGGGAAGTCGAAAAAGACATATTGTGCTCTTGTTTTATTTTCATTTTCTTCGTGTATTTTTGAGTTATATCGGATAAAGTTGATGGCATTTTGTTTGATATAGGTTAATTACAGTGCACGAGTGTTTGTGAAATAGAATAACAGTGCTAAAATATGTTTTTTCTGCTTGCCTCCAAAATTCCATCGGACACGTTCTAGTAAAGCAGCCATCGCTTTACTTGAATGTTGGACTGACTAGACAGACTGATTACTGACGACTTATTGACTTTGTCCAGTTTCATTGAAACTGGCAAAAATTGATACAAAAATTATACTTGACGCTGGCAATATGCACAGAGTTTGCGATGCCATTAAAAAAATTGTTTAAAAAAACAGATTCTTCGGTATACCAATTTGAATTCAATTCATTTCATAGAGACAGTAAAACTTCTGTCGGTAGTCTACTATATAAAAATAAGTCGGGTTTTCCTTCCTGACGCTATAACTCCAGAACGCACGAACCGATTTCCACGGTTTTGCATTCGTTGGAAAGGTCTCGGGCTGCGTGAGGTTTATAGTAAAGAAAATTCAGGAAAAAATTTCATACCAAAGTTCACACGGACGAAGTCGCGGGCGGCCGCTAGTTGTTTATAAATAAACCGAACAAAAAGGCAGACGGGCCGCGCGGTTATAAGCGATCACCGTCGACTATGGACACGGTCAACCCCAGGGGAGCCACCCGAGCATTGCCGGCTGAGGAGAGCTTTTTTTACAGCTTTCTTGAAGAACCCCATGTCATAGTCCACTGGACATGCCTCAGCTGGAAGGTTGTCCCATAACTTACACGTCCGTGGTAAGTAGGAGCGTGCAAAGCGGACCGTGGAGGACCACCACGAGTCCAGATGGTGTCGGTGGAACTTTAACCTTCGTCTGGTGGTATTGCAATAGCACCTCCCTCCCTCCCGCATAGGATATATGCACATGCAACAATAGCATGCTTCATCAGGGTTATTGACTGTACCACGGTTACTCGCAAAGTAAGTTACTCGCAAAGTAGCAAATTTATAACAATGGAGTTCCGCAAAGTAACATCTAATTCTATTAATTTCACAATAAAATTGCTTCACGGCAGTAGTAGTTCCAGCGGTAGGTAGTACTTCTCCGGTCGATTCGTGAAATAAATTATTACGTTACGATAGAAAGCTGGGATTGGCAGCCAGACTTAGATTATACGACCATCAGCCGCCAGAGCAGCAGCGCTACTATATGACCACAGACAAGACTCGACCTTCATGTAGATATGGCCGGCAACCACTGCTTGCGACCCAAAGAAATTGCTTCGCAGCAGAAATGGGTTTTACTATAGTATTCGGCGTCTCTCTTTTATCATGAACTTTGGAAATTTAAATCTACTAGAGGAGGTGTTTTCTGATACTCTAAATGAAAAAAATAATTTCAAACCAATCTTACGGTTTCCGTCGCTATCTACATTTATAATAATAATATCGAATATTAGTAGGTAGGAAAATGAATAGTCCTAATACGATTAGTAGGAAAATTATAGGTAATCGTACTACGAAAAACTCAGCCGTGTAATGACGAAATCAATAGGTAATAGTACTTTGTAAATCTTCTTTAGCTAATCTCACTCGTGTCTCCAAAGTACCAGCGCCGTAAGGTTAAATTATACACACTAATAAATACATTCAAAGCTACAAATATTAATAACTTAGCCCTGTAGCTTCGGGATAAAGAATAGAGCTACGGTATTCTCTGCCTGATCGTAAGAGGCGACTAAAAGGGGGCTTCCGGGGTCAGCACCCCCGGTAGGGACGGCACCACGTGAACACCTGAAGGTGCAGGAGAGCACATCTGCTCTCACGAAGATGGGCCCGTTATGAGGCGCCGCGCGTGAAAGATACCGCTGCGTTCCAATGGAAATCCCGGAGTCTTCCCCAAGCGAAGAGGCAGGCCACCAAAGGGGTTTTAGTGCGGTACAAATCCCACATAACCCGGTATCCTCTCCCAAGGTGCAGGGTACCTTTTTAAGGTCTCCCCCCATACCAAAAATAAAAGGCCCACGCAGGAGATATATTATGCGCCTACAGATTTAACAAAGTGTATACAGTGATAGAGTAAAAATAAACATTTGCTTGTTCTATTTGCGAAGGCGCTTAAACCCAGATTGGTTTGGTAGTATTTTAGATTATTTATAGTGCACATGGATTATGTTAAACCTATCGTTCATTATTGATTGATTTAAACTTTAAATGAACTTTCGAAATGGTAAAGGGAGAAATGTGTATAGCAGTGGAAAACTTTTTAAAACGTATAAAATAAATTCAAAAAGTCCTATAAGTGAATAGGTTAGTAAAATATGTTGTTCCTAATGCTTACAATATCTTCGTTTCGTCTTCTGTATTAAGTCTGGTTATTCTGCTGGCTTCTCGAAATGTCAGCGCCTAAACTCCTAATAAATATACATAACCCAACAAATATCATTAACCTACGCCTACAAGGACGAAGATTACACTGCCCCTACAGATTGGACGGAGCAAATTCAGCGATGGAGTGGTGAGAAAACATTGCGAAAGATGTTTGTGTAGGCGCTGACAATTCATGTAAGTTGAACTCATTGTTAGACTTGTAAGTTGTTTAAGTATACAATATATTATTATGTATTACACGTTTTATGATTTAAGGGCAAACAGTGAGAAGACGTGGAATTATAAGCTCAGGACATTTAGTCTTCCATTAAAGGGAATTTGATTGATTAACGTGATCACAATATATTTAAAAAATAAAAATAGGTAAAAAAACTTTTTAAGTTAAACGGTTTTATGTTAAACATACATTGCAATGTTTAAGATAAATGTACTAAAAACCAAAAAATAATAAAATAGATACAGTCGTGGGAATTATAAACATATGCATAGACTAGACTAAAATAAAACCGTGGGGCACGTCAATTGTCTACAATCGTTGATTAAAATGTTTGTTTTGTAATGTTACACTATAATTAGGCAGTTGTTCAACCGACAACGATGGACGTGTGATAAGTAGGGCTAGAATGTGGAAACAAGCTAGCAAGCTCGATTATAAGCGAGTTTTAGGGTTTCATAGTGGTGAGCGAGTAGTACTTTTATCATATGTTTTGTCGATTAAAGACAAACTACGAGCAGTGAAACGATTCCTCGCCAGCCAGCAGTGTGAATGTCCTATGATAAACTAGTTGAAACATCTCTTTTATTTACATGGAGTGTATAACTATTGGAATTTCCATGAACAAGAAAATAGTAAGTAATTTCCTCACCGTCTGCGGGCCAACTGCCTATTTTAACGACGAATTAAACGATTCTTCTATCGCACATTAAGTCGATAATTTGTAGACAATTGACGTGCCCCACGGTTTTATTTTAGTCTAGTCTATGCATATGTTTATAATTCCCACGACTGTATCTATTTTTTTTTGGTCTTTAGTACATTTATCTTAAACATTGCAATGTATGTTTAACATAAAACCGTTTAACTTAAAAAGTTTTTTTACCTATTTTTATTTTCTAGTTTTTAGTTTTTATTTCGCATTCTGTTTAATTCATTTAGTGCTTCATTATTGCAAGGTTTCTTGCCCGTTAGTTTATTGCAGTCCAACTCCTCTATACGTAGTCCCTGCAAAGATCTTACTCTAAGGTACTTGCGGCAAACAAGGGCCACCTTATTTTAAATTTAATTATTTAGGTTAATTAATTGATAATAATAAAAAATGTATTATTAGGAGAACATTTATTATTTTAGCAACATAACTAAGTACAAATTTTGCCTTAGCATGTCAAATTTCGCTTCAGAATAAAACATTTTTAAAACCTCTTCTATGGCCCTTATTAAATATACGTAGTTTAAATAAGGACCATGATTTTGAGTCAATATTTAATTGGATAACCAAAATGAACACAATATTTTTAGATCCCTATAGCTTATACAATCATTTGGCATGAAATCACATCTATGAATATACATAAATTAACGAGAAAAATAGTGATGGACCTTATTAAACTAAAGAAACAAAAAAAATATGAAAAAGCATATTTCCCAACAACAAATTAATAAAATTATCATATCCCTCAACAAAGTATCCTTTTCTCTAAATAAAGCTTTGATATTTAAAAAAAAATAAAGACATAAAATAAGTCAACAAATTTGGTGGACCTTATTAAACTTATAGAAAATTGAAACTGGTTTCACTACACATATTTAGTGTAGTAAAATAAGCAATTAGTCTATTTGCACATTGGACATTCAAAATCTAAATCCTCTTTCGTTAAGCCCAAGCATTCTTCATGAAACCATCTTTTGCACGCAGGGCAATTTCTCATGTCTGCAAAACAACTAATTCAACAAAACTTCATTACACGCTTAACAGTACCATTTGTCCTCGGCATCTACGGTGTTGGGATTTTCTTTCGTTTTTTTTTTATTGTTCACCTTCTTCTGTTGTTTCTTCTTGATTCACTCGTAGATTCTCTTTGGTTCTTTTGGCGTTCTTCTTTTTTATTTTCCCTGTCTCTAAATATGTCCTTTTTAACTCTCCGGGCTTTGTAGTTTATAGCTTTACGTCGAGGTTTTTGTTTTGTTACAGCATAGTTATGTACCAACACACAAACAATTTTTTGAAAGAAGATTTAGTACTATTTTTAAGCCTCAGCCTTTCTAATGGAATATTATCCGAATCGTCGTCACTCGTTTCAGAACCTTGCCGTACATTAACATTATTGTGACACAAAGTACTAATTTGTTTGATATTAGTACCTTGTTCTTGTAGCTTTGAAAGTGGCTCTTCATTTTCGTCTTCAAATGAGCTGTATACATTTAAAGCCTGATCTACAACACGTTTTAGTCGAGATCTATGATCCAAAATAAATGCTTCTTCATAATAATCAGTAATAGAAGTATCCGACTCAGAACTGTGAATTATTGGTCGTCTGACTGTAGCATGAGGCCCGTTTAGTTCTGCTAACACCTTATAGTTTCTAGCGTCGGAGTCTGATGTCGACTAAACGATTTTTATTGCTTCTATTCAATTCTGAACAGGTAGAGAAGGGCGTGATGAAAAATCAGCTTGAGTCAGCAAAGATGTAGAACTTGGTTTAAAGTGTTCAATAAATGTCTTGTCAGAATCGGAACTATTAGCGCTGGGAATTTCGGACCAGGAGTTGGTGACTTATGTCCAGTGATAACTTGCTCTAGAGGTTTTTCAGTCAGCACAGATGGTGCATATGCTTCAGCTGGAATTGCGTCCGGATTATATTTGGATAGAGTCCTGTAGCCCTAAACCCATTTACACTGTTCTGATGGCTCATACATTTCGACCAGACTTTGCTAAAAATTAAAGTAAAACGTGCTTTAGTTAATTTTTTGTCAGGAAATTGGTACAAAAACGTCAAAAACTCCTCGTTCCAATGATGTTCAAATGATTTATTGACGTTTTTATGTAAAGGCTGAAGCTCGTGCGTCGTGTTTGATAGTAAGTAGTATAATACAATATTTTATTTATCAGCTGCCTCCACAATTTTATAATCCAAGTGACAAGAAGCGCCATCAAATACTAGCAAACACTTGCCTCCCATTTTATATTTTCCTAAGTGATGAATAAAATCCACGACCAATGACGAGGTCATACTTCCTTTTGGGGCCATTCTTACAATCGATCCTACTGGCAAATTGTCATAAAATTTGGGTTTTGCTCTTTTGCCCTTAAAAATTATGGCAGTATGGCACTCCCTAAAGCTGCAACTGTCACGTTTTCAGTGTGTTCTGGAGCAACCATGCAACCTCTTGGATCCTTGTTTTACTAAAACCATGGGCTGATTGTGTATTGTCAATCTGCAATCTTTCTCGTCCATGTTGAACAAGCGCTCGGGATTGTTGTTAATATCCAGCTCTTCATAAAAAAAAATTGTATTCTTCAAAATGTTGCATAAATATATTTTAATTTAATTTTTGAGCCCTACCTGGATTCAAAATTTGTACTTTGCGCTTTGAAATGTCGAGGTGCCGTTTTAAAAAGAGTTTCAGCCAGTCTTTTCCAGCCTGCTGTAAGAATTTATTGAAATTATTAAGAATGTTGTTTTGTTCACAAAAAACGCATGCTTGTTGTCGTATAACTTTAGGCGTTAACGGAAAACCTATGGCCGCAAGTCTTTTGATTCTAGATTCCAAATCATTTTCTTGCTCTGCAGTTAAAACTGTGCGACGGCCTATTTGTTTTACTATTTTTCCGGATTTCAGATGATTCACCAAAGTTCTGGGAATAGAATAACGTGCGGCCGCTGCCCGTTGAGACAACCGTCCCTCATTAACAGCTGCCATTGCAGCTTCTAATTATTGTAATGACCAAAGTCCTCGAGCTTTCTTGGCTCCATGAGTGCGATCTAAAACATTTAAAAAGTCGATCAAATGAAAAAACAACAATAAAAAAAATTAAACATTACATCCTTGTTAAACTCTGCTTATTTACCCTTGCAAAAGTTTAAAATAAAACAAAACTTTGATTATTAAAAGTACACATTCATAAGTTTAATAAGGGCCGGCCCATTTACCCGCCATTCATCTGGCCCTTATTAGGTTTTGGTACTCATTTTACTCGATTCGATGTTAAATACACATAAATCAATATTTTTTTAGAACTTACCCTGCTTTAGTATCAATTAAACTGTAAGGTTTACTTTATAATAATAAGTTTTATAAACAACAGTATATTTCACACACAATTTCGTTCCATTCAAGAGACAATATTACTATTGAGTGGCACAGACCAATCCTCTGAACGGCGACGCGGCTACTGACAAAATGGCGGAGCCCGTGAGAATGCCCTGGCGTATATTAGCCTTCCTATTGGTCCTTAACGTGTGTGCGTAATTAGAATAAAATCCAACCGTTAGAAGTACATTATTTTAAAAGTGGCCCTTGATAAACACCGGCCCTTGTTACCCGCGGGTACCTTACTAAGAGCCACGTAGGCTTGACCTTCTTCAAACAGTTTCGGTGGTGTACCGCTAACGACGTATCATTTTTAGCCACCCTAACGCCACACAGTCCTCAACACGATACAAAATCTTGACTTGGGTGGTGGATTCAGGCTGGATTAATCAGATACCTAAATTACAGATTCAATTTCTAAATTTAAATCTTATTATTATACGCCATTTGGTGGCTGCGCCCATCTTAAATATTGAGGTTGTATAGTGCACTGTATTCTTCTTGTCAAGCCCTTTTATTTGATACCCATATTGGTGGGATTGATAAAAAATTGTTATCAGCCATTTGGTAGCGGCGGCCATCTTAGATTTCAATTTTGCATAGTAAATTGTATTCTACTTGTTGAGACCTTTCATTTGATACCCATGTTGATGGGATTGATAAAACCTAAGTTATCCGCCATTTTGTAGAGGCCGCCATCTTGGATTTTAATTTTAAATAGTACATTGTATTATACTGGTTGAGCACTTTCATTTGATACCCATATTGATGGGATCGATAAAACCTACGTTATCCGCCATTTTGTAGCGGCCGCCATCTTGTATTTCAATTTTTTATAGTATATTGTATTCTGCTTGTTGAGCCCTTTCATTTGATACCCATATTGATGGGATTGATAAAACCTACGTTATCCGCCATTTTGTAGCGGCCGCCATCTTGGATTTCAATTTTTTATAGTATATTGTATTCTGCTTCTTGAGCCCTATCATTTGATACCCATATTGATGGGATTAATAAAACATAAATTATCCGCCAATTTGTAGCGGCGGCCATCTTGAATTTATAATGATAATGAATAAACTTATTTGTATTGTCACCAAAATCCAAAGTGTATACAAAATTTTAGATTAATCGGTTGACAGGAAGAGGGTGAAATTTGAATTACTAAATTTGACCCAAGAATAAATAAAACAAACGGGGTGAGCTAAATAAAACCGTTTAAAAACCGTTTAATAAAAACAACTTTTTATGACAAGTACTTATGACGAGACTTTTATTTCTAACTAGTAATATTAAAATAATAATATTAAATATACTTAAAGTTTGGTCTTAGATTATGCAAAATAAGTTAGTGAAACATACACGAAATAGTAACATAACATTTATTCATATTTATCTCATCTCGAATATGTGTAATAGTATCCAACGACCAAACTCCTAACACAACAAATATTTTTAATCCAGATCAAATAGCTTGAATAACGTGCGCCTACAGATTTCGCAGAGTAAACACAGCGATAGAGTGGTAAGAAAACATTGCTCGCAATGTTTGCGTAGGCGCTCACAACCATTGCGGGTTAAGTTTATCGTATCGTAAGCTTGTACAAAATATTAAAGCCGCTGGACTTATATTGAGGGCAAAGTAGCAAGTATTGGGGAGGCGTACCTAACAGTATACATATTTAGGTTGATGGATCTGAGGAGGCATAAAGTATGCCTCGAAGTTCGCATGTTTTGTTATTTCGATTTATTTGTAAATCACTTAACAGTAAAAAGAATAGATTCATAGAACTGTTCTCTTCATTTAAACGAGTATAGGAGTACGCAGGCCACGTATTAAAGCGACCACTTGTTTAGTTATGAGGTCTGTTCTTCCACTACGGAGATTCATTTAAGTCTAGTAGACAACCACACCTTACTATCGAAACACAATTAAACTGATTCACGGCAGAATTGGTTACACCAATGGTACTTCCCCGGTCGAATTATGCATTCTGCAGAATTCTGCTACCGATATGTTTAATATTAATTGAACAATTTATAACAGTTCTTTAATTATTAACCTGGTGTGTAGCTTTTGAAAAACGGCTAAATAATTAGACCTCATTTATTTATCTCATGCCACGGACCAATAACAATTCACCATCGTTATATTTACAGAATATGGCAAGAATTTGGTGACTATGTATGTTGAAATCTGATTATTAGTAAATAATAATATATTCATGATTTCATGGAACCAAGCTCAATTGTAGCCAACACGAGCATAGTAATTACCGAGTCAACAACAATTGTTTGCATACACAATAGGTAGTTTCACCTTTGTTGTTCCTAATCAATTTACAAGCTAATATTGGATTAGCATAACAAATGAAACAATATAAGCAATTATCGCGCAGAAGGAAACATTACTACGGCTGGCGTCGAATGCAAGCTATGAAGCGAAACCGGTGTGGTCAGATGTAAGATGGGGTCGCTAGTGTTAAAAATTAGCTTCAAAGGGGCTTCAAAGTCAATGGTTGCGGTAGATAGTTTCAATGGATAGCATTCTTAAAAACTTGTCGGAGGCTTAGAATATAATAATAATAATAATTACAATTACATTATAGAAACCAAATGCGCGCGCCCAAATTGAAGCATGTTGATTGGTGCCATTAATGGCACCAAACGCCGGGCCGCTCCATAAGACTTAAGGTTAAATTTTATAAAATAAAAGTAAAGTCTATACCCCATCATGCCTTTGAGAAGATTCGTAATTAAATATTGGCTGGAACCCTTTTTGCGTCCCACTGCTGGGCACGGGTCTCTCCCCCCTATTGGGGAGGCCTCCACCACGCTGCTCCAATGCGGGTTGGTGGAATTATATATTAAAATATTATAATTTATTTATTTATTCATTTACATAACGTAACTAAGTAAACCATAATTTATTTATTTATTTATTTACTTAACGCACGTAACTAAGTAAACCTTACACTACCTTACTTGCCTAATGCGTTTTTGTAGCTCTATTTTGCATTATATACAAACTGCTTAGCGGAATTCTGCAGGTGGCGAATAAAAGATGTCCAAATGTGGATTCGAGGATAGTGCACCATTAAGCAATGTCAGTGCCCGAACTAATGGCGACTGCCGCGTCAACACTAACCTGCAACACGGAACTGCACATATTTCAAATCGTCTCGCTAGAATGTACTTATCAGGTAGTGCCGAAGGATTACATACTAAGTATACCTCTAATTAAACAAAAAAATTCGGAATGGTTAGGGAATAATTTAGCGCGAATTGCTTTTATTATCAGTATTATTTTTCATCTAGTATTTTCAGTTGGTTTTCATCCAGTATTTTTATAAAGTACTCACTCATTTTCTTTCACTATTTTTTCGTCACTTTTTTCATTAATAGATGCACTTTGTTCAATGTCCATATTTTAAATACTTAAATTGATATAAACTAATTTTACAAGTATAGACAGTCGAGCTGTCATCAACTGTCACCCCTCCGTCTTACGAATATTCGATCAGGCCACGTGTCCTGACGCGAGTTTAACATTTTTTACCCATCCCAAAAAAAGTGCACAACGCCGCTAAAGAAGTTTTCACTACAAAAAATATTCGATTAAAGCTACGTCTCGCCTTACCTCCAATGTTTCATACCCTAACATGCCAAGTAAAAACTAGCTTGAATATGCATGTAGATATCCAACAAGGAATCCATATTGCTTAAAATACGTACTTAAATTTTTTCCATCCTCACGGAGCCACAATTAATATATACCTACTTACATAACAATTTTTTATTCAGAATTGCACGATGAGGTACAAACTAGGCATTAGAACCACCGGGAATGATTTTAGTTGAACCACCGAGTAGTTGGTCCAGCGGGAAAAAATTCCCCGTGGTCCAACTAGTTGGTCTACGGGGAACTCGCGTTGTCGACACTGCGTCGCTGAATTTTTATCACACGGCTATCGCTGAATTGAGATATAATTCAGTGCTAATATGGTAAGGGCTTTTTTGGTCCCTTTAAGCTGCTATACGTGTACCTAATATTTATCTAAAATCGTAATAATAATCGTAGACTTAGGCATATTATGTGAGTATGTACCTATCTTTATTTACGCGGTGATCGTGAAGTTTAAGGCCGATAATCCGCCATTGTTGCTAGTTTATTACTGTACTTTGATTGAACTGAACGCGCTAATCAATTTACTCTAAAATTTACAACAATCTATATAAAACGAACAATGGACCAAACGCTGTTAATTATGTATTGTACGCTGGCTTTCCATCATTCACTTAACCTATTGTTGTAAAGTATAATGTTGTAGTGAAATAATAGGAGTTTAGGGCTTAACTAGGTTTATTTTATAACCTAGTGGTTACAGAAAATACTCTACACTAAGCGTATAAATAAATTAAAAACTAGCACACTTAAAGTCCCTATGACACTCGCGAAACAACAGTATAATTATTTGTAGATACCTCTTTTAGTGGATGGTCCAGTGCTAGTCCATAATCTGCAGCTCTTTAGATAGAATAGAAATCCACATTCGACAAATCCAGGCAATACTGTAGGTATCACCAAAAATCCAGAATACTCTCGCATAGGTATAGGTAGTATAAAGTTAGGTACGTTTAGATTACTTTCACTTGAAAATACTTCCATAAAGACTAGCAGGATATGTTGTTGAACCAAGAGAAAGAACTCAAAGAAAGAACCAGGAGTCGAGAGAACCTCGTCTTCGGCCGTCCGGCCCTTATATATCCAATTCATTCAAATTTGAATTGACTTCTTCACAGATTTCCTTTCTGCATATTCTTGCATTCGACCAGCAGGTTATCCAAACAGTTTCCATGATCCATAATTTTAGCGTGTGTCGTAAATTAATTTAATATGATAACTAATACAAAATTAAATTAGACAAACATTATATTATTTTATTATTTGAAAATAACAACTTAAAATTATAATATAAAAAACATGTATCAGCCAAAGACAATATCTATTAAAATGTAATGTAATCTATGAAATGAAATAAGAAAAATAAAATACAGACAAGACAATTTTGATAGGTGTGTCAAAATAGGTAAACAAACATTGTTTCAAAGTTATTAAGTAATAAGCAAGGAAAAATAAAGATATAATAAAACAAAAGGATATAATAAGTTATAAAAAATTATAATGGGAAGTGAATGAAGTAAGTAATAACCTGTAGTGTATTAATAATACTACAATGTATCTATTATTATCTAATATACTTATTTGGATGTTAGTTGACTAATTATAATAAACAGCGTACAGTATAGAGGTCCGCGACTGGTGTAAAAATGAATATGGTATAAATATAAATTGGAATATATTATTATGAAATGTGGGGAATTTAATTTTCTTGTAAAATAAACTAAATATTTTTATTTAGGTAACTTAAACACGTTCAAGTAATTTTTAATTGCTTTGATAAATATTTGATTCTGATTTAGTGTCAACAGACGTGCAAATGCACACAGAAATACAAACGGAGATGGCAAACAAAAACTAACTACGGTTATCAAGCCCCACTGCCAATCGGAGGTCCCGGGTTCGATTCCCGGCGAAGCAGAGATATTTAAATCTCTGCTCTCTCTCTCTTATAATTATGAGTTTCAGTTCCTGTCCTCAGTTTGGATGTTTGTGATGTCTTTGTATGTCTTCATGATACAATACACAACCATACAAACAATCTCTTCAGCTTTATAATATTAGTATAACAATCCTTTTAGAGTAAGAGAAAGCTGAGAAATAGACTCACATTTCAGAACGAATAAAATGTAGACCATATTTTACCATTTCGTCAAAGTGCCGATCGGAGAATATGCGTTACAAAATGCATGAAGGAAACCATCTGCTCTCGGAGATCTCGGAATATTCCCTAAGCAATGAGGGATAGCCTGCGAGTGTTTAAATTCCCACAGAGTGAGAGAGTTTTTAAAATCACACAGAACTTGATATCTCTCCTTAGGTACCGTTTTTTTTGGATCGGGGGGAAACCTTCAAGGTACCCGACACTTTGAGAGGTATATCGATTTGTGTGAAATTTTTACTACACTAAAGCACCCTCGGTGCCCGGCCTCAGCGCTTGGGGAGGACTCCGCGATCTTCAGAGCAATGCAAGCGCCACGCGCGATGAACTAAAATGGGCCCATCATGCTTCATCATTATCTTTATCTTCATCATTTGTAGGTTTGCCCGGGCAAGTACCACCGCTGCACCCACTTCTGCCGTGAACCAACTCCATTGTGTTACTGTGGAAAGGTGCAGTTGCCGGTCACACTTACATGAGGCGACCACCAGCCTCCGGAGTAGCAGCGCAACTGCATACGACCTCAGACAAGACTTACCTATGCTTGCTTGAGGTTGTATGTAGATTGTAGATGTCCATGGGCTGCAGCGACCACTTACCACCACGTGGCCTGCATGCTCGTCTGCTACTCCATTCAAATAAAAAAAACTTATTAGTGCTGCTAAGCACACAGCGCCGCGCCGTTCTTTCTCGGACCGTTGGAACTGGAACAGCCACTCTCGCCGCCCGCATTAGAAGCTTCATTTAGTCGCCTCTTATAATCAGGCAGGGTATTCAGGTATTCAGGCCCTATTCTTATTTCCGAAGCTACCCGGGGCTACCCGGGACCCCTAGACCCGGGGAACCTTTAGAAGTTTTCACGCGTTACCAAAAAATAACATATCTGCTCATAATTCTGATAGGTTAGCAGTAAAATACTTGTAGTTAAGTAGGTTTATGCAAACTAAGTGGTTTTAGATGTGCTATTTCAGGTCATACCAGGCCTGCCGGATACGTGACCTGGTATTACGTATCGTGTGTGGACAATAGTATGTAACTATGTCCTCGTTTCGAACATTTGCATTTTTGCTAAGGTTTTTAGACCAGTAGGTAGGTTAGAACACATAGAGAAATTATTTAGGGCGAACGAAGCGAAGGTATCATTATATAACTATCTGTAAATGTTTTGGGTTTCCGTACCCAAAGGGTAAAACAGGACAGGGTGTCTGTTTGTTAGCCTGTCTCTCTGTCCGTCTGTCACTAGGCTGTATCTCATGAATAGTGATTGGTAGACTGTTGACATTATTACAGATGATGTATTTTTGTTGCCACTACAACAATAAATATTAAAAATCAGAATAAAATAAGTATTTAAGGGGTCTCCCATACAACAAACGTGATTTCCTTGCTCGTTTTTGCTCGATAGCGCGATTTCCTCAAAGGCGATGAAAGCTTACAAAAGGTGGTCCTTTTGCACGACAATGCGCCCGTGCACACCAGCCATGTTGCGACGGCTGCTATACACCGATGTGGTTTTGAACAACTGCGTAACCCAGGGCCCAGACGTGGCCCCTAGCGATTATTATTTGTTTTCAAAAAAGAAGAAAGATTTTGATGTGAAGTCTGCAATTTCGACCTATTTTGACGACCAAGAAAGATGTTTTCTTTCGACGATATTAATAAGTTATTTGACAGATCTGATAAATGTATTAGGGTTAAGGGAGAATACATTGAAAAGGTAAAATAGTTTAATGTTTAAAGTTATTATTTTGTTTTTTAAGTTATTTTGTCACACATTCACACTATTAGAAATGTTTAATGTTTCATTTCATTACCCTTCGCTGTCATTCCGCTAACTTTTGACCGCCCCTCGTATGTAAGATATTTATAACCAAAAACGTATTTTGCTGAATTTAACGATCGCAAGTTAGAAAAATGAAAGTTCTTTTGAAGTGAAGAGTAACAATGTACTGTATTATGTATTTCCAACATAATAATAGCGACGTAGGCTGTACCTTTTCTTTCACATAAAATCGTTTGCCGTATCCTTTGTGTTACAAAGCGGAAAAATAATTGTTTCTTACGGGTAAAGAAGAGAAGGTGCGTTCTACGCAATCGTTAACGATTTTCAGTTCCTTGTACAGTACAAGATTCTATTCTTAAGAAATAAAACGTTTGTTTATAATTATTTAGCTTATAATATTATGCATAAATTCGATGCGATGGCCGAGGTGCAGACCGTGGTCTCTGACACGGAAATATCTCTACAAATATATTTTTTGTGCGCATTTATTGCTGTCCTACGGTGAGGGAAAATATTTTGATGTTTAATGAATCAAGATCAAGATTCAGGGATTCAAGAATCCCAAAAGATCTCCCAAACGAAACAAGAAATCTATAAAGAATAACGTGGAAGGCAAATTAACGCGTGGTCCCCAGCTTGAAAAAAATTGCTCAAAAACTTCGCTCAAAAGTCACTATTACCTTGATAGTCTACTCTACAAGGTAGTGTAACTTTTATGGTTCGATTGGGAAACCACCACCGCTTCACTTACTTCTGGCGTGAAGCAATTCTGGGTATCAAAAAGTGTCCCTGTAATTTCGGGATTAAGAATAGAGCTACGGTATCCTCTGCCTGATCGTAAGAGGCGACTAAAAGGGGGCTTCCGTGGTTGCGGGCGGTGAGAGTGGGAGCTCGATCCGTCCAGCCAGCAGCACCGGGTAGGAGGATGCCGTTGTAATGACGAAGGTGCAGGAGAGCACATCTGCTCTTCCGAAGATGAATCCGTTATGGGGCGCCGCGCGTGGAGGACACCGGTGAGTTCCACTGTAGATCCTGAAATCCTCCCAAAGTGCAGAGGCAGGCCACCGTGGGAGATTTAGTGCGATACAAATCCCACATAACCTGGTATCCTCTCCCAAGGTGCCGTGTACCTTTTGAAGGTTCCCCCCGATACCAAAAGAAGGTATCAAAATAAAAGTCAAAAACTTACATCTGCACACCACCTCAGGCAATGCTTAGGCCTTCGCTTGTGGTTGTGTGTGTATGTTCATGGGCTGTAACACAGAACATTATTAAAAGAGGTAGAACGGCAATAATGCGCCGTTCGTATGAAAACTGGTGTCGCCGATCAAGCCCTACCTTTCACCACCATTACATCTGCACTTAAATAAATACGAAGCTTACGCACATATTTGCTATTTCAAACCTAGCCAATCTTAGCACCGCACAATCACGCGATTTCAAATGAACGAATCACACCCAAGCACGCACACAAGCACGCATATCGTAGCACGATCGCGTGTTCCTGTAGAGTTGCTCAAAATCCTTGGCGCGTCTGCCCCGCCCACATTTCCATTCTAACCTCTTTTAATGTGTTCTGTGGGCTCTAACGACCACTTAATACCACGTAGTCTGCATGCTCGTCTACTACTCCATTTTAATAATTAAAAAAAAAACGGTTGAAGTCCTTAGTTACAAGGATGTCTTGTTTACACATATACATTACGAAAAGAAGAAATGTCTCATTACACGTGTGAAATTGTAGATGCCATGTAAAGCTACTATTATGTCGTCCACCGGTTGACCCATGTCAGAAGTTACCCCATTAGTTACTATAACCCCGATGTGTCCACACATCCGGACGACACTTTAACGATGTCTTAAATAGATAATGATACTTGTATGGTATATTCAATTCACGTCCGCGCCAAACATTCTGAATGTTCGGGCCTTATTTTTTGGATAAGTCTAAAGAAATATAATATTAATTTAATTTATAATTTATTTGGTGAAACACCAAATAAATAAAGTTAGGTAAATAATACTTTGCATCAATCTGCAATCAAAACGTATGAGGGTGTATTGATTTTCATGCAATAGCACCTTCCTTCCTCATACATAGGAAACATACACATTCAACAATAAAAAAACAGCGGGTTGCACGCCGGTAGTGCCGGCAGGAAGCGCGCATGGCCTGGCGGCTAGCGTAGAACGCAAGAGATCTATGCAGCTGAGCCAAATGGGCGCGGTCGGGTGTGAGATGGGTGGCCGCTAGTGGCAAAAAATTTCATGCGCGTTTCCGTGCTTCGGAGGGCACGTTAAGCCGTCGGTCCCGGTTGTTGTCGATAGATAACAGTCGTCAAACCTTGTCGGAGGCCTTATGGGCGGTTTGAAAACATCCGACAGCGGGTTGGCCACTAACCCGCATCTCCACCAACCCGCATTGGAGCAGCGTGGTGGAGTAAGCTCCAGGCCTCCCCAATAAGTGGGAGAGACCCGTGCCCAGCAGTGGGACGCAAAAAGGGTTGCAGCCAGCCAGTGCCGGCAGAAGTGTAAACTTGAACATTAACGTTGTGCATTTTTGATATTTTGGAATGGATAGGGAATAATTTCGCACGAATCGCTTTTATTATCAGTATTATTTTTCATCTAGTATTTTCAGTAGGTTTTCATCTAGTATTTTTATGAAGTACTCACTCATTTTCTTACACAATTTCTTCGTTACTTTTTTCATTAATAGATGCACTTTGTTCAATGTCCATATTTTAAATACTTGATATAAACGAATTTTACAAGTATAGACAGTCGAGTCATCATCAGCTGTCACCCCTCCGTCTTACGAATATTCGATCAGGCCACGTGTCCTGACGCGAGTTTAATATTTTTTAACCATCCCAACAAAAATGTACAGCGCCGCTAAAGAACTTTTCACTTCAAAAATATTACCTTTTATTTTAAAATGTACACATAACATACATACGTATCACTACCAGTAGGTGGTATCACCAGGATTCGTGTTTTAAATGGATATACAATATGGACTACTAATAACGCATCCGTCCGAAGCATTGTAGATTTTTGGACCTTATTTTTGTCTAATTCTTGTCTAAAACAAATCGATATTATGTATTGTAACCAGTCAAACGATAAGAAAGAATGGTTTCATGTATACTATGGCATCTCCAGTGAAGTGTTTTAATTAACTTATGAAACTATTAATGACAAGTTAAGGTGCTACATTACTGGATGCCCCATGTCCAAACTACGCTCATTAGTCACTCTCACACGGACGTGGGTACGTCCGGACGACATCTTTAGTTGGAACGGTGAATTATACAGATACATCATTGTAAAGACAAAGACAAAGAACTTTATTTGCACAAATATGGGTGTTTAAGACAAGTCGACCTTCCGTAATCGGTGAAAAAAAAGCTATGAAACTTTTTTATTTTCTTTGTAGTTTTTCGTAGATATCGGTTAATTATAGTGCCAGAGTATGTAGGAATGACAAAAACGTTATTCTATATTATATACTAGCCTTCCACCAGCGGCTTCGCCCGCGTGCACCCGTATTATAAGTTCCCGTAGGATAAAAACGTTCGGGAAAGCGTAGCAGACAGACGGACAGACAGAGTTACTTTCGAAATTATAATATTTATAAAAAAATATTTTATATATATTTATAATATTATAAATAAATAAATAATCCATACTAATGTTATAAATTTGAAAGAAACTCTATCTGTCTGCTACGCTTTCCCGCTTAAACTACTGAACCGATTTTAATGAAATTTGAAACACAGATAGAGTGGACCTTGGGACATAGGATGGTTTTATCCTATGGGAACCTTTAAAACGAGTCCACGCCGGCAAAGCCGCTGGCGGAAGTCTAGTTATTAATAATTAAATTAAAAGTTAAAGTTCATTATATATTAATTTCGTCATTGACTCTGATAATCTTATGAATTGAATAGGCCATAAACGACTGCGAATATTCAAAATTACGGACGGATATGTACAGAGTACATAATACAGATACAGTATTGTGAATAACCACTGGTTATTAACCAGCTAAGTGTAGTCTAGACTCTGAAAACAATTGAACACAAATGATAAAAGTTTAAAAAAAAATGGTTTCATGTATGGAAAATACCTTCAGTGAAGTGTCTCCTTTATCTTATGAGACTATTACTACGAAAAAAAGGTGCTATGCAGCGCGCATGGCCCGTCGACAAACGAAGAAGGCAAGCGATCTACGCAGATAAACCAACCGGGTGCTGTCGGGTGTGAGATGAGTGACCGCTAGTGGCAAAAAAAAAAACATGCACGTTTCCGTGCTTCGAAGGGCACGTTCAGCCGTCGGTCCAGGTCGTTGTCCATAGATAACAGTCGTCAAACCTTGTAGGAGGCCTTATGGGCAGTTTGAAAACATTCGACAGCGGGTTGACCAATGACCCGCATCTCCACCAACTCGCATTGGAGCAGCGTGGTGGAGTCAAATCCAGGCCTCCCCAATAATGTGGAGAGACCCGTGCCCAGCAGTGGGACGCAAAAAGGGTTTCAGTCTAGTCATGGGTGCTATTATATTACATTATATTATATTACAGAGAATACATACATACATACATACAATGCCCAAACAAAAAAATTATTTTATGTAAGAAAAATTACAACGATAAAATTTCTACATCCGCATAATTTTGGTATTAGTCATAACATGACGATATATAGCCCAATAAATGGACTATTAATAGACAACACATTTTTTTTTAATTCGAACCAGTTGTTCCTGAGATTAGCGCGTTCAAACAAACAAAAAAACTTTATATATGTCAACACTCCTTCACCACACTCACTTAGGGCTATATCCCAGCCCTTAAGGTATTATTATAGAGAACACGCGTACAAGGGATATATTTAGAGATCTAAATGTCGTTATAAGTAAGACGCCGCCACACAGGATGACCCATGTCAGAACTTCGCTCATTAGTCACTATCACCCGGATGTGGGCACGTTATCCGGATGTCGGTGACATCTTTAGTAGGAGCGGCGTCTCTTAAAGTTGCTGAAAAAACTGGCTTTATGAGAATTGAAGAAGATGTGATGACCTGTACAATGAAATGAAATGAAATGAAAAAGACAAAGACAAAGAAATTTATTTGCACAAATATGGGTGTTTACAAAAGTTGTTAATACATATTTAGTACGCCATATTTACCTTCATGAGGTATGCAAATATTACAAAGTTAAAAGAAAAAACTTAATAATAACACAATTTATAAAAATGTACATTATTATCAATTTCATTTTTAAATAAATAAAAATATCTTTGGACAATTCACACAACACCATCTGATTCCAAACTAAGCAGAGCTTGTACTATGGTAATCAGAAAGCTGATAAACATAAAATGAAATGAAATGAAATGAAATAATATAATTCTAAATACATACTTAAATAGATAAATTAACACCCAGACACTTTTTATTTTCATTTGATCCCATACTGCGAATTATGAAAATTTAAATGGTTGAAAAAAACGTTTATTGATAATAAAAAAAGATGTTTGTGTTTTACAATAGTATTTAAACAGTCTACCTTATTAAGGCATACAATAATTACATAATTAAACTAGCTTTTATCGCGGGCTTTGAGCGCGGCGACTGAATCAAAAAATTCCGTAACGAAAATAACCTGACAATCGTCTAAGTTCGGCAGATACGATAAATGACGGCGTCGCCTTGACAACTTTATAAACAAGAGTTGGTTACTCATTTTCGCTGAAATAATGTCAAATAAATAATAGAATTGTGATTTTAAGAAGGTGAATAAATTTGTGTTCTGACGTAATTTAACGTACAATTGGTGTTTTTTTTAACAAATGGAGAGACGTACGCCGATATTAGAAGTGGCGGATCCACCCCAGGATCAATCATTAAGCGGTTCAATGGTGGAACAGATGTCATTATTTTCCGCTGGTATGGAAGCAATTTTTACAAAGATCGCTGAAAATATAACCGCATGTCGACCCGTTCAGAACACAACTAAATTTGTGAATTTTGATCCGGATGAGCCAGAATCTGACATAGAAAACTGGTGTACGTTTACCGAAATGATCATCGAGAAGAAGAAGATAGACCTATTGATCTGATACTCGCACTTACGCACTCACTGAAAGGCCGCGCTGCTACGTGCTTACGTGCAACAATTATCAGGACAAAATATATCAAAGAAATACTAATGTCGACGTTTTCTAAGCCGATGACTATGCAAGACTAAGTACTTCGACCAGATAGTAAAGTTTCAAATGAACACCAATAAAAAATAAATGAATACTTAATTATAATTGCATAAATTGATAAAAAATGCTATGCAATAGCTTTACCGAAGCAATCCAGAGTGCCACTTATATATTTTTTTTATTTACTAAAAGATTTACAAGTATAATTTTATTTAAATACTTATTAAAGTTTACTTAATAGTTTTAAGAATACATTTAAATAAAATTTAATGGATTTAGCCTGTTTTGTGGGTCAGCTACGGTTACAGGTCTCCTCTCGCAAGTGGGGGGGACTTAGGAATTAAAAACTTGAAATTACACCAATTACATTTCCTGGTTAAATGTTGGCAAGAAGATACTATATGTCAAAAAGATATTGGACCTCTTGTAGAGTCCCAACACGCCCTAAAATTACAAACTTAACTTCACAAACTTTACACCGTAGTCAAAATTCGGGGCTTGATCTATTTGCTACCTAGTCTTAGAGGAGGCATACTATTGTAAATAATAATATTTGTACACTTAAAATTTCTTAAACTCTTCCTATACTTCTCATTTTCAATTGTTCTACATCGCACATCAGATGAACAAACACTTTTTCTTATTTCAGCAGTACAAGTAGTCAAAGAAATGGTTCTTGATACCGGCACTTAATGTTTGCATATTAACACTTTGCAAAGAAGCGCCAACTCTCAGCTCTTTAACACAGTTCATTTGCAGCACTTAAAGACACTAAATTAATTAAAACGTAGAGCATAAAGTGCTTCTAGTGTGCACTTCATAGTAAGAGCAAAGAAAAAAGTTTCTCACTTTTTCAAAAATGAAACGTTGTTGGATCGATCACACTCGGAACCCTCTCGCCATTAAATTTCATGAATCATGACAGCATCGCTCATGCTGTCGTTGCTATCGCCAGACACACGTGGTCTACTATACGGACGTCAACGATAATGCTACAGTGCAATCAATGACTACAACTTGGCAACTGCCATCAGCCACAGGGACATGACGGCCATTGACAAAACATTAATACCTTTTTTTTCAATTATGGCATCGCAAACTCTGTGCATACTGCCAGCGTCTAACGCGCGTTAACTATTGTAATAAAAAAAACATGGATATGTAGGAAGCTACAAGAATTGCTCCTTTAAAGGTATTAGATTCACTATTTTCATCAAATAAATCAATTAGCACCTAATCCTCATAGTGTTTGGACGAAAAAATTAAAAACTTGAACTTGGGAACTACTGTAAAGTTGTACAAAATCGACTTCTTATTTATCGACACCAATGGAATCCTGACCGCCTCACAACATAACAAAGTATTCATTCTTGTTTGTTTAAACTACTAGTTATCTTTAATAAAGCGTTCAGAAATAAAGCATTAACACTCAACTCTTAAATATAATTCTATTGCAGCTGAAGTGCTCTCAGCTGGAGACGGTAAACTAATTAGAACGCTGAGTGGCTGGACGAGCTTTTTACAAGCTTTTATTCAACATGAAATGTTTTCAGTATGTTTAGGTTAAATCTTTTAAGCGAAATCCTTGATCCACTTCCACTGCCCAGTGCCGATTGAACCGAAATTTATGACAATTTAATGTTCATGTTATAGTTTCAGTTTAATTTACTATCCTTGCTTATTTCAAATTTAATTTGGCTGCAAGCCTTCCTACGATATGAGTACGTATCTAGTCACGGATAGTTGGAGAGTGCTGTAGCTTATTCCACCAAGTTATTGCAATGTGGATTGGTGGAGAAAGCATTGATAAAATACACTAACTATTACACTAACTAACATTTTTTTTTATTGTACACCAACATTACAATAAATAAAACATAATACTGAGGTTGTAGCATTAATATACATTTGGTGGTCTTATCACTAAAAGTGATCTCTTCCAGACAGCCAAAAAACTTAGTATAAGAAAAAAATAGTACAGAAACATTGGTAAAGGTGCACAATATTCAATTCAATTACTTTATTTTTTACTGCTTTATACTCCTAGAAATAAAGTGCTAACACACAGCTCTTTAACACAATTCATTTGCAGCTGAAGTGCACTCAGCTGGAGATCCTAAACTAATTAGAATGCTAAGTGGCTGGAAGAGCTTTTTTCTTTTTTTGGAAGATATTTTGAAAAATCCGATACTTAACATGTATTTAACCAATGGTAATGAAATATTAACTTCAACATCACACTTTACACACACCTTACACACACACCGTTCCCTCCCCCGCTCAGAGATACACCTAACACACACACACATACACACAACACTTGACTATTTAAAAATACTACTTTATGTGCTCCTACTTTATATATATATATAACATATGAATTATAGTAACGCACCTGTCTATGATTTCAGTTATACTTATCTTTGTTACTTTTACCTTTACTTGTTTGTAACTATAGTCCATCTAATCTATGAAGTTCCGTTTCACAGTGTCAGTTCCACACCACAGTAAAATCCATATAATATAATCAACGCATTTTGATACAAAATGTATGAAACGTCTACATACCCAACTTATTAGTTTAGATGGACTGTAACTAGCATATCTATTCACCATATTTCTTGTAATAAGTTACAACATTCTTCTGTATGAAATACAGCTTTCACACAAGAGGTCGAGGCCTGGTGCCTTGCAACACAGGTGGTCTCCACTTAGCGTAAGCGCCAGCTCTCACAAACTACCGTTGTGCCAAATATATTTCAAAATATACTGCTAGGCAAATATACATTGTAACTTCATCTCAATTTTGACAGTAACTCGACTCCAAAATATTTAGTACCTGTATAAAAACATTTTCCTTTATAATTTGTTTTTGCCTCACAAAAGGCAAAAACAATCGGTATGACGCTCGAGAGGCCCTAATTAGATTCCTAGCGAAGCAGAAATTTGAATGAGTTTAAGTATGTGATATTTATCTGGGTGTTTGTGTACAAGAAACCCACAGGGAATCGAATTACCTACATAACGCTTGCATATCAACTCTAACAGAAATAGAGCGCCAACACTCAGCTCTTTAGCACAATTCATTTGTAGCTGGAGTGCACTCAGCTGGAGATCCTAAACTAATTAGAACGCTGAACGGCTGGAAGAGCTTTTTTTGATGTGGAACAAGCAAGCTGGAAATTATGTTTAATAATGATATGACTTTTTTTTGTAACTACTATACTCGTATTATTTTACCACAGTTGCATTAAATTGATAGCTGAGATACAGCATTTAAAAGAATTTTAGATGCAGTTATCAAATACACAGACTTTTATTTGCACAAATATGGGTTTTTACAAAAGGTGTTTTTATACATTTGGTGCGTCATATTTACCTTCATGAGGTATGCAAATATTACAATAATTAAAACTTAACTGATTACAAATATTAAAATGTACATTGAAACAAATTTCTTTATTATATTATGCTTATAATATTATTATCATTATTTGTACCCATAATGTGCCTTTTTATTGATTAATTTTTATTTATTTTTAACACGCTTTTATTTACTTGACCTGTATGTATGTATGTATGTATGTAATGGAATCTTTGAACTTCATTTTCACTTACTTCTAGGAGTCTGATTAACTTGAAAATTTGCACAGGGGTCAAAGGTCGATGACAATACAATAATATCATAACTTTATATTAAAGTCCTAACTAGGATCATCAGGATAAAAAAAAATATGACGGGCGGCTGATAAATTCGTGGCCTAATGTACTTAATGAAACAATATATTGTTAACACGTCTAAGCGTCTGATTAACTTGAAAATTTACACAGGGGTCAAGGGCATGATAATGAAATAATATGAGAATAAAAATCCTACTAAAAAATTAAAAATAAATAATGTAGTTTAAAAAACTAAAAAACACGCTTTTTTGTACAGTAAAATACATTTTCTTCTTATTTTTTACTTTTTAGTTTGTATTTTCACGAAAGCGTGTTTTTTAGTTTTTTAAACTACATTATTTTTATTTTTCGAATCGGATCCGATTGTCGGCTTTGGGTACTCATTATCAATTGTGTGGGTAATATAATATTCCTCTGTTGAAGATTTAATTTAAGAAATTAATTTGTGCTTGGTACGGTGAGGTTACACGAGGAGACCATTTCCTTCTAGTGGCAAAACTGCGTACAACCTCAAGCAATACTCAATGTTGCATGTTCGTCTGCTACTCCATCTAAGTAAATCTTAGAATATAAAAGTAATAAGCGACTCACTCACTCAAGAACTTACTCACTCATCAACAAGTCTCTCTGTCAGAGAGGTAGGTATAGATACTTAATAGTCTTGGCTAATAAAGGGTTTAGCCACAAGGACAGATTAAATAAATAAATAACGCTTCACACTCATAGCCCCCAATAGGGTATATATACCCTGTGTCGTAGGTACCATGGACATATACAAAGACAGAAACACAAACACCCAAACCGAGAACAGAAATTAACACGCGGGTCGTCGAACCGTACCGTGTACTATGGTTCTGAGGGCACATTCCATCCTAGTTTTTATCAATTGGTAACAGTTGATACCTTGAAACCTTGTCAGAAGCCCTAAATATAAATCCTTGAAACCGCCTAGTAGTAAGTTCAGTAAGTAAGGTAGTAAGATAAGATATTTGTGACCTATCGTGAACATAAAAAGGGTATAAAAGAGCAGTTCTTTAGATATTGCTCGCTGCCGCTCCTACGAGATGTTTATTGTTATTATTAAGACTTCAATTAAAGAGCTTTGTGTCTTGGGAGCTTTAATAGAAGTGCTTTGTGGAAAGTAATATCTTAGTCGAGTAATGGTCTAGTGTTTGTTATATTGCGTTTTCTAATGTTGGACAATGCGAACTTTTTAATTATATAAACGTAGCTTTCCGCTAGCGACTTCGCCCGCGTGGACATGTTTTATAGGTCCCCGTAAGAAAAAAGTAGCCTATGTGCTATTCCAGGCTATATCTCTAACTTTCTTCCATCCAATTGAAATACGACGTAAGACCAATATATTGCTGTCTTAAAATCATAGGAGTTTATCCAGTTGATTCAACCGCGTGGACCCTATTACCCGTTTCCCGTAGGAATGAAGCATTTTCCCGCGGTAAAAAGTAAGCCTATGTTCTTCAGGGATAATGTCGGCTTCTAATGGTAAAATATTTTTTTAAATCGGTCCGGTAGTTTCGGAGCCTATTCAATACAAACAAACAATCATATATTTCCTCTTTATAATATTAGTGTAAGTAGATTAAACTCGCACAGAACACAAACGATCTATGCGATATCCACAGTCAGCATGCTCCATTGTTCTTAGGACAAATTAAGTCGTTAGTTAGCTCTGCATACTCATTATTACTCATAGTCACACACTGGGATATTAGGATTCCTTATGTGTCGTGGGTACTATGAACTCAAACATCAGACCGATAACCGAAATTAAAACTCATCATTTCAGATTTTACTTTGCCAGGAATCGAACCTGGGTCCCTTGACTGGCAGCCCGGTGTGGTAACCATTGTACCAAGTGGGACGTCATTATGGGCTGATACAAAATTAGAAAAAAAGATTGTACAAAATCAAAATTTTAACTTAATGATCCATCGAACTAGTCGTTGGTTGGTTCTTTGCTTAACTCAGTATTGGATAAAACCCATCGCAATCTGAAATACTAACAAAATGTTTTAAAATGGGTTATTAATCTAAGCGGGGAAGCCTAACGTATCCAATCGCTAGGAGCTATCCGAATCCCTTCAGTTATAACACGATTTAGGTCACTTAGGATCGTCGATATCGTCGAACGATTCAGATCAGTCCGTGTGAAGCTTAGCCTTAATTCGATGTACATTGACGGCTTAGACTGCTACGACCTCCGATCAAATAAAAAAAAGTAAAGACGTAATACTGTTAACAACAAACACTCATTTGCTTAGTGTTACTTAACAACGCCATCTGAAATAGCTCCCAATAAAATATATATATATTTTACTTTTAACGTCGGCGTTAATGGCGTTTGACGGCGTTCTACGCCACAATACTACTAATACTCTCCAATAGATGTCAGGAAGAGTTGAATTTTTCAGTTTATATTTAGGTTGATTATTGCTAAAAATATTTTTTCATAATTTAAAATTTCTAAAAATAAAACCTAGCTGGATCTATGTATTTATTACCTCCGAAATCAGGGTACTTACTCAATTTCATAAAAATCGTTGGAGCCGTTTCCGAGATTCAAAAAATATATTATTTAGTAAAGGTATTTACAAGAATTGCTCGTTTAAAGGTATTAGATTCATAACACTTTCACAACTTAATTCGGCATTTTTCTTGGAAAATACTATATTTTGACAATATTTTGCTTCCCGATGTTCAACTGGCAAAGCCACCTTGTTTTTGAGTTTCGTTGTAAGTGTGTACGTTTTATGTTTATTTACACGGTGCAATATAGTTTTAGCCGACCTTAGTTCATTGTTTATAGAGTTCTATCAATACTTACACACAAACAGAAATGGAAGCTATTTGCATGAAAAGAGAAAACACTGTTTCTGATCGGTAGATAACAGAACTGTTATTGATATAAATTGGTGGTAAACAAAGCTAATAAAGTGAAATGTCTGCATCAAATCCGCAATGGATATGACATGGAATAATTTCAGGATAACGGTAGAGGACCCGGGTTCAGTCGGTAATCAATTTACGTGGACCTTTCAACGCTCATCGCTGAACAATATCTTAAGCAATTTAATGTTCGGTTAGTTTAATAGTATTTTCGTTGTCCATTGCAGCCTGATTACCGTTCAGAGCAAAGTTCAAGCTTATCCTTAGCACGATAGAGAAAGCAATACTATCCTTCGCGCTTTCCATATTAGGTATGAACTCGTATTCGGAGGACATAGGATGGTGCTTAGATTTTAGCATTTTATTCAATGTAATGGTTTGAAGCATTTCGAATTAAGGATATAATGCTCTACATGTTGAGAAAAAAAAATACAATTTCCTCACGGTGTCTTTCAATAGCGTGCATGGCCGGCGGTTAGCGTAGAACGCAAGCGATCCATGCAGCTAAGCAAATCACACGCTGACGAGTGTGAGATGGGTGACCGCTAGGCAAAAAAATCATGCGCGTTTTCGTGCTTCGGAGGGCACTTTAAGCCGGTTGTTGTCGATAGATAACAATTGTTAAGCCTTGCCGGAGGCTTTGAAAACATCTGACAGCGGGTTAACCACTAACTTGCATCTCCACCATCTCGTATCGGAGCAGTGTGGTGGAGTAAGCTCCAGGATTCCCAAATAATGGGGAGAGACCGGTGCCCAGCAATGGGACACTAACAGGGTTGTAGTTCAGTACTTCAATAGGGTACAGTTAGCAAATGAGCTTCAATAGAGAGCAGCAGACGTACTTAAAAATATATAACGATCTACCGGAATTCCTCAAAATTAAAAAGGGCAACGAATTTAAAAAAGGACTTAAAACGTATTTACTGAAAAAGGCGTATTACTCAGTCACTGATTTCATAAACGATAAAACGGCATAAAGGAATTCCATAAAAACCTGGGAGGTTTTTTTTCCGCCGGCTTTTTTTCCTCTCAGTGTACAAACACCCTGTGATATGGGTACTCAAAGCTGACGATCGGAACCGATCCGAAATATAAATAAATAAATATTTTAATTTTAATTTATAAAAGTCGCAATTTGGGACAATTAAAAATAATAGTAAAATAGATGTTAATGTACTTTTCGTAATTTTGTTATAGTTTAGTTTTTTCCTTTTATATTATTATCATTGTATATTTGCATACCTCATGAAGGTAAATATGGCGAACTAAATATATATAAACAACTTTGTAAACACCCATATTTGTGCAAATAAATGTATGTTGTCTTAGTCTTATACCGATCGAACCATTACTAATCAATCTCGTCTGATGTTAGTACTAACAAGTGTGTATAATGGAATGTTATTATTCTCAAAATGGGGTTCAGTTCAAAATACAGATTCAATGTTAATGACGTAATAATTATTCGAAGGATACGGCTATGTTGAACTTATTGGTCAGTAATGTCTGTTTGTTTGTTGCAGGCGGATGGGCGACACCAGGCTCCCAAAATCCAATCGTCTCGACCCTCCCCTGAACTCGCCGCAGGTAAAAATATTAATTAGGGATTAAGAATAGAGCTACGGTATCCCCTGCCTGATCGTAAGAGGCGACTAAAAGGGGGCTTCCGGGGTTCTGAACGTTATGAGTGGGAGCTTGATCCGCCCAGCCAGCAGCCCCGGGAAGGACGTGGTGGGTGCGTGGCCGCATGCCGCATGACGCCGTAAGCATCGGAAGGTGCAGCAGAGAGTATCTACTCTCCCGAAGATGGCCCCATTCAGGGCACCACGCCTGGAGGTCACCGGTGCGTTCCACTGGAGATCCCGAAGTCCTTCCCAAGCGCAGAGACAGGCCACCGAGGGGGGTTTTAGTGCGATCAAATCCCACATAACCCGGTATACTCTCCCAAGGTGCCGGGTACCTTTTGAAGTTTCCCCCCTGATATCAAAAAAAAGGTACATAATTAGTGGAATAGTATAGTATAGATGATTTTCTATGTCACAAAGTCCGTTCGGCTTTGAATGTTGTGAGTGCACATTGTTTTAGGGTGCGTAACCTCGAGAGCACTTAGTTGCGAGTAACGTTAGCATGATAACTAAACGTAGAAGAGGTGTGAGTAAAGTTATATTTTTTAAATATTTTTTTATTGACAGAAATGTTCAGATTTCTTTGCTCACACGTGACAAGCTTACGCATACTACGCACTTCTCAGTACACATCACTTCTACAACCTCAGCCAATCGGACTTTTTGAAGTAGGATATCTACCTTTAAATAAAAGTATCCCGACGACCGAGCGTTGCTCGGATAAAAACAATTTAGTTTCTTCGTTTTATTTCAAACAAAACATTCGTTTGTTATCAATCAATCAATCAATATTTTTATTTGCCAGAATATAGGTTACATTTTTCACAAAAAATTTTTACAATATTGTCTCTTTATATTCCACCTGGGAAGGTACGCAAAATATTTACAGTTTGTTTTAGGGCTATAAATAATATGTTACTTAACAACGCCATTTGAAATACAACACTACAATTAATAATACGGCGGATTGGCGGATGTTGTTTGACCACAGTGTTTGAGGGTGTTCTACGCCACAATATTATTAATACTTTCCAATATACATAAGGAAGAGTCATATTTTTCAGTTTCTATTTAAGTTGATTATGGCTGATAATACGGATAGGCATAAACATTAATAAAGCATAAGCATTGAGCAGCGATGGCCGAGTGATATGAAACCGCGATCATCGACGCGGGTTCGAATCCTCGGCGCGCACCTCTGACAAAGAAATTTGTAATGTGCGCATTTATCGCTGCTCCACGGTGATGGAAAATATCGTGAAATTTAATTGATTACGATGTTCTCCATCGTCGTGCATGCCTGAGAGAAATTCATAATTTCTCGAAAGCATAACGTCCACCAATCCGCACTTGGCCAGCGTGGTGGACTATGGCCTAAATCCCTCTCACTTGTGAGAAGGAGACCTGTGCCCAGCAGTGGGACATAAAAAAAGGTTAAAAAAATACGGATAAAACGATAATTTCTAAAAATTAAAATCGTTAGAGCCGTTTCCAGGATTCAATGTAAATATACAAGAAATATAAGAATCACTCGTTTAAAGGTATTAGATTTGTGCACCCTATGGGGTCAATATGGTAATCACTTCCGACGGCTTACAAAATGTCCCGTGGCGCCCAATGGTAGTGTCAGGGCTGTCATTTTAGAAAAAAGAATTGAGAATATAAAAAATAAATAAATAAATTTTATTATTAATAAAGAAAAAAGATCGAGAGTAATATTTTTCATCACTGTAGGTTTGTCTGTAATACGCTTCGGTTCTACATGATTGCACTTGTTGTATACAATGTACAACACAACTCACAATGTTTGTGTGTAATTGATATAGAACAGAAAATACTTTTTTGTTGACGTTGAAGATGTTTGAAATTATTAAAAGAGTTTAAACAGTCTCCATGTTCTGGCATACAATATTATATAATAAGTTATTACAATTAATGTTAAATAAAATAGTTTTATAGTTTTACTAGTCTTCCGCCAGCGACTTCGCCCGCGTGGACTTGTTTTATAGGTTTCCGTAGGATTAAAACCATTCTATGTCCTTTCCCAAGGTCCGCTCTATCTGTGTTTCAAATTTCATTAAAATTGGTTCAGTAGTTTAAGCGGGAATGCGTTGCAGACAGACAGACAGACAGAGCTACTTTCAAATTTATAATATTAAGCAGGGATTTTAAGATCCGCTAAGAATATTCTTGACGGATCATCGGCTTTTGATGCCTACCCATCGCTTGGTCAATGAGAGAAAAAAAGCCGGTGGAAAAATAAACTCTCAGTTGTGTTGGTGTTTGTGTTTTGTCTTTGTTTCATAAATAAATAATATTTCACATTCATAATCCTACATTAGGGTTGATAAATCCTGTGTCGTGGGTACTATGGACATATACAAAGACAGAAACACGTCCACGTCCACCTTACTGTGGGGCTATGAATGTAATATGTTATAAGTATTTCCGTCAACGTTCCAGGTTCAACCCTTGAACCTTTTGTTGCTAAGTTCAATAGGTCACAGCGAAGGCCTCGAAGCGGTATTTATCGCGGCCTGGTTCCGCCAAGGCCTGGCAGCTAGCCAGCACAGCGTGAATTAGCGGTAATCGGCAATGAGGAGTAGTTTTTTATATATAGGTACTAATTGTCCGACCGGTTGCAGACGTTTAAAAGTATTGGAAGAGGAGTTGTTTTTTATTATCATAATTATATATTGAGCAGGTGGAAGTGGGTTTATAGTGTCTCATACGATCAGCTGTCACGTGTGCCCGTTATGGACCCATAGCCTTGCTGTTATGTCAATTATATAGTACTTTTTTTTAAGAGTGCTGCTGGGAGTTTTTTTCCGCCGAATTTTTTCTCCCAGCTCAACATCTAGCCTGAACGAGCACCTAAAAGCGATGACCGGGAAAAAATGTCATTCATTATGGGAATATTTTGTATTCCTAATATGAAATAAATATTTTTGATCTTGATTTTTTGATTTTATAAAGAGATGTTACTGTCAAAAAAATATATAAAATAAATAATGACATACGAACTGTGCTGATGGAAGGTTTTTGGCGGGAAGTCGAAAAAGACATATTGTGCTCTTGTTTTATTTTTACTTTCTTGGTGTATTTTTGAGTTATATCGGATAAATTTGATGGCATTTTGTTCGATATCGGTTAATTATAGTGCAGTATAGGGTGTTGTGAATTAAAATAACAGTGCGAAATTAGGGTTTTACGGCTTGCCTCCAAAATTCCATTGGTTCTGGTAAAGAAGCCATCGCTTTACTTGAATGTCTGACTGACTTGACTGACTGATTACTGACGACTTACTGACTTTAAATATTATTACTCGTTCAGTTTCACCGAAACTATCAAAAACGTGATGTAAAAATTATACTTGACGCTGGCAATATCCAGAGTTTGCGATGCCATAATTGAAGAAAAAAAACTGTGCTAATATTTTAATGTGTTAAAAATTAGAACGACACGGCAAGAAATACATACGTTTGAAAAATGAATAAAAACAAAATTTTCCAGTGGACCAAATTGTGAATCTAAACCGTTCTCAAATCGCCTTGGACAAACAAAAAATTGCATCATAATCGGTCCAATCGTTTAGGAGGAGTTCATTGACACACACGCACACAAGAAATGTACATTATGAAATATAGTAGAAAAGTAATACACGCAGAGTTAGTGTAAAGGTACCACTTAAGTGTATCCATAGGAAATATCTTCTGGTAGAACTACGATTGGATTTTGGTTAAGTAGAAAATAGAGCAGAAAATAGATTTCTCTCACTAACCCAACGGTGGGTAGGCATTAAAGCCGAAGATCCGTTAAAATTTAATTGAACGGATTCTTAAAACTTTTAAATAAACTTAAAATCTAAATTAAGTTATAATTGTAATTAATTTAGTAAATAAATAACTGTAGGTTAATTTAGTGATTATTGGATGCCTGAATAAGGTAGACTGTTTAAATACTATTGTTAGACGCAAAGACCAAATTTTTTTGTAAACAGTGAACAATAAACGTTTTTCATTTCATTTCATTTCATTTCATTTCATTTCATTGCAATAACTGTAAGTATTTAGATGAATCCCTCCATCCTATTCCAAAAAAAATTTTTCCAACCTTTTTTATGTCCAACTGCTGGGCATAGGTCTCCTCTCATAAGTGAGAGGGATTTAGGCCATAGTTCACCACGCTGGCAAAGTGCGGATTGGTGGACGACATGCTTTCGAGAAATTATGAATTTCTCTCAGGCATGCACGGCGATGAAGAACATCGTAATAAATTAAATATCACGATATTTTCCATCACCGTGGAGCGGCGATAAATGCGCACATTACAAATTCCTTTGTTAGTCGAGGTTTTGAACGCGGTATTGCTCGCGCCGAAGATCGAGATTTTTTTATTTGCATGGAGTAACAGACGAGCATGCAGGCCATGTGGTGTTAAGTGGTCGCTGCAGCCCATGGACATCTACATACAACCTCAAGCAAGCATAGGTTAGTCTTGTCTGTTGTATGCAGTTGCGCTGCTACTCCGAAGGCTGGTGGACGCTTTACATGAGTGTGGCCGGCAACTGGACCTTTCCACCGAAACACAACAAATTCAAGTTTTCTTACCACTCCACCATCGCTGCTCTTCCTATTATCAAGGAGTAATCTAGGTTCAGCTAATAAATGTTCAACCCATTTTGTCCTCTGTAATGTTACCGTTTAACTTTCTGTAAATTTAAAATTACACACAAACTTGTATAATGAACGCAAGCTTGTATAATTCCTGAAGTTGTTTGCAGCATTTCGTCACTCCTCTGTTCTCTTAACGCCTATAAGGCGTCAGTAAAAACTGTTACCTATAAAAAGAAAAAACTATGGTGATAGATACTTAACCATCGTCACCTAGTTATTATGTAAAAAGAAACCAGAATAATTTTAAGTTCAATAGGTCAAAGCTAAGGTCTCGAAGTAGTTTCTACTCCAAGCCTTGGCAACATTCCAAGACTTAAGCAGAGAGTGTACCACATTATTGAGCAAGCTCAATCTGTTTCTCAAGTATTGACAAATGGTCAGTTATAATTACTTCTATTATGTCCATTTAAATTTTGCTTAGTAAAAACTGCAGGTACTAGATTAATAATGTTATGGAATCCCCTGCCTAATCGTATGAATTCGATCGCGATTCATCCGGCAGTAGGCGGTCAGAGAACGAGATTTTGGAATGGTTTAAGGCTCCCCCACACAGGCACGTTATTATCGGTCGATAATATCGCATGCGTTATTGCGATAATGCGTCCCGATTCCTTGCACAAAGCTGCGTTTTTATCGTCCGATATTTCTTACGCCAGAGCGCCGCGTTGGCACTATACCATCTCAGGTATGAAAAAAGAAGTCAACACAGCACACGCACATGCAAGCAAGACTCCAATAAGTCAGCGCATATTTGTGTGTTCTTTCGCTATATTGCGTATTTATAAAAATATCGAGTTATTCTTAGCTTTAGTGAAGGAACGCCCTGTTTTATATGATTAACGAAATTCACTATATAAAGACGGAAGGAAGAAGGATAAAAAATGAAGGGAAATATGCACAGCGATGGATATAACTAGTAAGTACATACTTACAAGATCGCGCCATACGTCCTACAAGTAAGTACTAACATTAGTATCACAGGTATGCGTTCGGTCGTTTGCGTCCTGATACAAAACATTCTAGAACTCATATTGGAATATCGCAGGACGGAGAAACGCAACGTCCTACTTCCATTGCGCGTTATTATCGCAGCTGTGTGTAATTCCATGGCCATCCTAATACAAAATGTACTGAAAACAGATATCGCAATAACACTTGCGATGTTATCGACCTATAATAACGCGCCTGTGTGGGGGAGCCTTTGACAAGCAGCCACGGAAAGGATGGCAGCTTAGTTTTACGTACGAGAACGACTTTTATCCTCAAAAATGTTTTAGTCCTGTAGCGACCTTCCGCTACTCATCAAGAGATGGCGCCACGGGTATTACTGAATCACGCTATCAAAGTTTTCGGAATATCCTACCATATATACAAGCTCCGAATTGAGTCAGTTGGAGCGCGGCCGCTCCCCGGGCATGATCACCTCGCCCGGCGGGAGATCTCCCTTTGCCAAACTGGTGACCCCGGACAAGAATACGTCCCTTCTGTCCTTCGTCAGTCGCACCTTCACTCCCTGGATGGACTGCAGCAGCACTTCACCAGCTCGTCAGGTTCATCGTAGCGCACCATGTACACGCTTCCTGTTCCTGATCAAGCTGCCTTTGCCAAAGTTCCATTAATATTTTTGCAGTTGTATTTCTCCTCCCCTCTAGCAGTCGCACGTATACGTCGCATTGCTGGGCATAGGCAAGTGGGACGCCGGAAGTTAACTCCACCATGCTGCTACAACGTGTGTTGGCGGAGACGCATAGTGGCCAATCCGCGGTTAAATACTGCTATCTATTGATCAGAGACCAACACTCCCGAAACATATAAATGCGTACCTATTAAATTTGTCACTACGGTCATCTAACCCACAGCCGACCGCTTCTGGACTTCTGTTCGCAAAATCGACTACAATACTTTCGAAACGATATTAATGCTAAATCGCCGTGATGGGCATCCGATAGTGCGCGCGGTGTAGCGGTCAGTCGCTGCGTTTAGCTTCTAAAAAGCATTCATGGGCGTACCCAGGTTCTTAGTCAGAGGGGGGGGGCAAGTTATTGGTCTGGGGGGGGGGGTAAGTTCTTATTTAGGGGGGGGGGCAAGTTCTTGGTCTGGGGGGAGTAAGTTCTTAGCCGGGGGGGGGACAAGTTCTTGGTCAGGGGCAGCTGCCCCCCCCCCCCTTGGTACGCCCATGGTAGCATGTGTGCACGTACGGTTAGTAACGACATCATCGATTGACAGACCTTGTTCTATCGTCATTACGCAAGAATAAACGATGTTACTAAGAGTAGGATTCGGTACAATGGTCACGATACAACGGTTATCGGTTTTGCTGATAGACCTCCCGTTTCGCATAGCTGCGTCAATCACCTATAATTCTTATTCACTGCTTAAAGGTTATTAAAAAACGGCAAATTGTTTGTAAAGTAGGTTTACGATCGAGATGTTTACGTGATAACGTCCGCACGAGAAAATCTCCATTCGTTTGTATGCCGCTAGAGTGAGAGAGACGGAAGATCGGTCCACTCACTCGAACGCTATGCCAGCCTCCGCTCGTGAGGATTCCGCGTGACAAGTTTCACGGAATGACTGGCAGCGCTCGAGATGAGACGGGAGATCGGTCCGTCTCTCTCTCGTTATACCTGCGATCGCGCTCGTGAGGTTTTGGTGTGACACAAGTTTCTGAACATGTCACCCGACTAAAACGACTTTAAAGACGTTATCACGTCAAAAAGTTTTCTTTGTTTCCCAGGCGCAGACGGCAGTATGACAGTAGCGCGCGGCGAGGAGTCCCCCGAGCGGCTGGGCGGCGCCCTGCGGCGGCTGCACTACCGCGCCACACGCCGGGCGCACTCCGCCGCCGCCCGGCATCACTCCACCGCGCCCAAGGTCAGTTGAGACTACGTACAAAGTGAGCTCGAGTACCGCACACATAGATACTGCGCACAGACATGATATGAATGTTTCGGACGAGAAAGCACGCGAGTGCCATGCCTTTGAGACACGCGTACGTTTTTATTAACACGCTTTTATTAGCTTAACTTGTAACTATGTATGTAAGAAAATCTTGGTATCTTAATTTGACCCACTTCCCGGTCTTCGATTAGGATGAAATTTTGCACACGCTCTGAGTTCTGATGACAATACATGACTAGCTAAGAAACGTCATTACAAATTCAATATGGCGGCCTCCCCAAGATGGCGGACAGGCTATTTGAAATGCACCCCATAATATGGGTATCAAATGAAAGAGTTTGCTGTCAGGAATACGAAAAAAATAGTCACGTGAATTAAATCCAACACGGCGGACATCCATGATGGCGGATTGGCTGTTTGAAATGCACCCCCATGGTATGGGTATTAAATGAAAGTGTTTGCTGAATGGGATACGAAATTGTTGAAAAAAAAAACCAACTAACTTGAATATTGAAAAAAATCCAACCAACCAACCAAACCAACAAAAACTTAAAAATAATTGTGAAAATACGAACATTAATTCTTTTTTAAAGTTTCTAATAAATAATAAACCATAATTCATAAATAAACTGCAATTCTTAACACAACAACGCAATAACCCCAGTACCCATCTAAATAATGTCTAATGCGCCAAAATAAGTTTTCACTTCTGTCGACGCTCCCGGAGTGCAATTTTTTTAAATATTAATGTTGCTTGTGCAATAGTCGCGCCATTAAGAAGAATCTAATCATGTAACTATCACGACTATATCAAAATTGTTACATCCGTTTAGAAGTTACAAGTTGAAAGAAACAGACATACATACAACATACATTCTGGTTAACTACATTCTCTCAGAAAATACTAATAAAATACCTAAAATAATTTTTTTCAACCTTATTTTTATGTCCCACTGCTGGGCATAGGTCTCCTCCTCACAGAGGGATTTAGGCCATAGTCCACCACGCTGGCCAAGTGCGGATTGGTGGACGTCATGCTTTCGAGAAATTATGAATTTCTCTCAGGCATGCACGGCGATGGAGAACATTGTAATCAATTAAATATCACAATATTTTCCATCACCGTGGAGCAGCGATAAATACGCACATTACAAATTTATTTGTCAGAGGTGCGCGCCGAGGATTTGAACCCGGGACCGGTCGAGTCGAAGACCGCGGATTATTACCACTCTGCCATCGCTGCTCAAGAATTTAGTGACCTGAAAATAATATTTCTCTTTACATCAATAACTCTACTAGAAACAGAAACATTTTCGGCGTAATGTTTTATGCCGCTTATTTTCGTTTATTATATTATCATATTCCTAGTAAAGAACCGTTAATAAAGGTATCACATATCATGCTATCGCAAAAAGATAAATGGAAGCGATCCGGCTCGAGGGACCATTAATATTTGACCACGGTTGTCAGGATGCGTAATAAATTATTAATAATGCGGTAAAAACGATATTTTATTGGATATATTGAACGGAAAATTTCATGTGATATCTGAAATTAGGTTCGTAACTTAGAATAAATAAGTATAGAATGAGTGTCTTTATACAAGCGCGCTGTCAAAATTGAAGCACTAAATAGATTCCTACAGCTGTCACATCTGACAAACAAAATATTTTTATTTTGACCAAATTAACTAGGTATAAAATACTATTAGGTACAAAATATTGAAAACACTGTGAAAAGTTATTTTATTAGACTTCATTTGCTTTTAAAAAGTGTTGTGATAACATTTAACCTTAAGTCTTACGGAGCGGCCCAACGTTTGGTGCCATTAATGGCACCAATCAACATGCTTCAATTTGGGCGCGTGAACTTGGTTTCTATAATATAATTGTAATTATTCTAAGGTTCGTAATAATTTTATCCTCATTTTAAAAGAGGACAAATGTAGCCTATAATTATTTTCAGCTTACTGATACCAATGGTTTGTTTTTATGAGATACTAGTGATTCGGCCCGTCTTCGGTTGGGCGCTTTGAGTTTAAATTAATATACAAATCTATCACACGGGAATAGTAAATTTTTTCGTGGTATGGCTATTCTAGGCTAATATCTATTTCTGTGCCAAATTTTACCATGTTCAGCCGTTCCTGCGTGATTGAGGCATCAGCCAGATATAGCTTTCAGATCATCCTTGAGCTATATCACTGGCAAGTATAAACACTACTTAAGCATTTCTTGGTGTGAAAGTTTTCCTGTTTGTGTGTGTCCACTGTACCTTCGATACAGGGAATTCTAGTCTGCTGGGGTCTAGTCTATCTTTTAAGTACTTGGCTGAAACCCTATTTGTACTCCACCACGCCGCTCTAATGCGGGTTGGTGGCGATGCGGGTTAGTGGACAACCTGCTGTCGGATGTTTTCAAACCGCCGATAAGGTTTAACGACTACTATTTATCTATAGCGTACGGATTTAAGTGCCTTCGAAGCACGGAAACGCACATAAAAATTGTGCACAAAACACAACATCACACGGACCGGCCACGCCCGTTGTTCTACGCTATCAGGAGGCTCATGCGCGCTTCCTTCAAGTACTTGATAATGAATAAGCAATGACATCACAGTTACTCAAAGTGCCATTCGACGATTATCTCATGAATAAGTTGACAGGCCCTTCCCAGGGGAAGGAACTTCCTCACAAATCTTAACATTCAGAGAAGTTGCCAAATATCCCTAAGGGGTTAGCTGGAGAGGCATACTTTAGAAACGTGTTGAGTAAATCGTAATCGCAGGGTTAAAAGTATTAAAAAAGTACAAGATCTTGTAACTTGCAAGAAGCGCGCGTGGCCCGGTGGTTAGCGTAGAATGCAAACGATCTATGCAACTAAGCCTAACGGGTGCGGTCGGGTGTGAGATGGGTGACCGCTAGTGCTTCGGAGGGCACGTTAAGCCATCGGTCTCGGTTGTTATCGGTAGATAACAATCGTTAAACCTTGTCGAAGGCCTTATGGACGGTTTAAAAACATCCGACAGAGGTTGGCCACTAACCCACATTTCCACCAACCCGCATTGGAGCAGCGTGGTGGAGTAAGCTCCTGGCCTCTCCAATAACGGGGAGAGACCCGTTCCAAGCAGTGGGACGCAAAAAGGGTTGCAGCCAGATCTTGCAAGGTTCGCTCGGAGAAATATCACCGCTGCATTCATTTCTGCCGTGAATCTGTTCTGTTGTGTTTCGGTGGAACGGTGCGATTGCCAGCCACTCTCATCTAATCACATGAGGTGACAAAGATCCTCCGGAGCGGCGTAATTGCACACGACCTTAGGTAAAGTCTTGTTTGAAGTTGTTTAACGAGAAGATGTCCATGGGCTGCAGTAAACGTAACCATGACATGGCGTGCAGGCTCGTCTGTTAGGTACTTCATTTAATTAAAAAATATTTTGAGTCATGAACTTGGCGTATTTGATTTTTTTCTATTTTCCCCGTTCATCAACTGGTTTCCATTCCTAAAACTCGTTTTTAAAAACTCCACTACCTCTTAAACGATAAAATAACACATAAAACTTTTTTTAAATGGGCTCAGCGTCAAAACACTACACAAGCAGCTGCTCTTGCTTTCAAAATAGCGAACTTAATATTAAATTAATATTAAATACATAAAATTTAATATCAAAGTGGTTCAAAGTACCATTTGACGATTGCGTCATGAATAAGTCGACATCTCTATCCCAATGGAAATAAGTTACTTACAACTACTAACTTTTGAGAGTTAAGATGACAGATCCCTAAGGTTCAGCAAAGTGGCTACTATTTAGTCAATTGACAAGTTAACCTGTTTTTTATTTTATAAATCCCTTATACCTTCAAATAGCGTTTAGTAGCACTTAGATGACTTGATCGAGGAAGCATCCATTTCTAGTAGAAATAATGCACAGTATAAAAATTTGCAAACTTTAAAAAGAATGGTTACATAGATAACAGACAATCCCAAAAGCATTATAATAAAAACTTTAGTTTCCAACTTCATCACAATACAGATCCGTCAAGTTAAACTTTCTTTGTAGAAGATGAGATTTTAATTCCGCCGTGTTGAGCGCAAGATATCTCGCGAGTAATTTAGGTAAGTATCTCTGGAGATATAATCTGAATCTACATTGTTCAAATCTCATAATGCCGTGTCACGTACCTCGTAAAATCACGCCTTTTCTGCAGATATTGAATTCACTTCTATCTTATTTTGTACACTCTTTTCATTGGTTTACACGTGTCGAAATTTCAGTGGATTATCTTTGAGTGTTTACAAATGTATTGCATTCAATATTAGGGTTAGCTGCACTTACACTGAGAATATTAAAATGTGTTTGTTTCTTTGTTTATTTGTTAGTTTGTCCATATTTCACGTTGCGATACAGTGCATTTATGAAAAGATTTATGTGTGCCTTTTTACCATGGTAAAATATCTCATTGGCTGCAACCCTTTTTGCGTCCCACTGCTGGGCACGTGTCTCTCCCCCTTATTTGGGAGGCCTGGAGCTTACTCCACCATGCTGCTCCAATGCGGTTTGGTGGAGTTGCGGGTTAGTGGCCAACCCGTTGTCGGATGTTTTCAAACCGCCCATAAGGCCTCCGACAAGGTTTAACGACTGTTATCTATCGACAACAACCGGGACCGACGGCTAAACGTGCCCTCCGAAGCATGGAAACACGCATGATACTTTTTTTGCCACTAGCGTTCACCCATCTCACACCTGACCGCGCCTGTTTGGCTTAACTGCGTAGATTGCTTGCGTTCTACGCCAGCCGCCGAGCCATACGCGCAAAATATCTCATTACATGGTAAAATCCATGTGTAATGTATTTGATACTTTTTAATTCAGGTGAAATCGCAGGGCACAGCCAGTTACATATAAATAAAGCTACCATTTCAATTTTGCTTTATTAATTTACTCTTAAGGTTGAACCGCACTTTAGCGGCGCGGTGCGGCGCTGCAGCGGAGCGGCGCGGCCACTGCCAAACGCACTGTCGCGGCAGCGGAGCGGCGCGGCGCGACGAAATAAGTCAGACGTGGCAAGATCTCGTTAAAGATGGATGCAAGTATGGAAAAAGTAATTGTGGTGTCTTTACTGTGCGAAGAGGTAGAAAGATTAGAAGAAAAAAAGAAGAAACACATTATGGGTACACGATATCCTAAGTTCTCGATATGAAGAAGGAGAATACCACACGCTATTCCCAAGGCTTCTGAAAGACTCTGATCGTTTTAATACTTATTTAAGAATGTCAAAAGAAAAGTTCTATGAAAATGTTCTACTAATTAGAACTGACTAATAGAATATTTTTGGCCGCGCTGCGTCGCGAGCTATACCGCACCTGCGGTAGAGGCGCGGCGCGGCGCGGCGCGACGTGACAATATATTCTTTCGAACCCAAATCTGCAGCGCCGCTCCGGACCGCGCCGCGCCGCGCCGTTGTAGTGCGGTTTGCGTCATTGTAAATAATAGAAACAATATTTGGTCACGGTGGTCCATGCCGCGCCGCGCCGCGACGCGCCGCTATAGTGCGGTTTGAGCTGTTTAAATGTAAGTATACATATCTTTTTAGGGTTCCGTAGCCAAAATGGCAAAAAACGGAACCCTTATAGATTCGACATGTCTGTCTGTTTGTCCGTCCGTATGTCACAGCCACTTCATTCCAAAACTATTAGGACTTCAAAGTTGAAACTTGGTAGGTAGATATCGCTAAACCGCTTTACGATTTTTATACAAATATTTAAAAAAATATTAATATATACTATTAATATATCCATACATGGAACTCAAACAAAAAAAATTTTTTTTCGTCAAACCTATTCGTGTAGGGTGTCTATAGATAGGTCTTTTAAAATGACATTGAGGTTCCTAAACTATTTTTTTCTCAAAGTTAATTGTTTGAAAGATAGACACTTCCAAAGTGGTAAAATGTGTCCCCCCCCCCCCCCCTCTAACTTTTAAAGTAAGAAAGTGAAAAATCTATCAAAAATATATGTTGTAGATCTCAATAAAAACTTTCAACGAAAATTGATTCGAACGAGATATAGTACGCAGTTTTTGAGATATAGTAATTTTTTTAAAACCGCAAATATAACTTTGTCGTTCATACAAACACTATGAAAAACAAAGTTATTTTTGCTGACGAAAAATAATAATGCTTGCTACTACGGAACCCTTTATGGGCGAGTCCGACTCGCACTTGGCCACTTTTTATCAATTCAATAGTCCTTAAGATCGTAATAAGTCCTCAGGCGTATTGATCACGACTCTTAAGTCGTGATCATTCTTCAGATAATGCATGCGTAGTAGTAGATGAGGACAATGCACCTAACAATAGTTTTAAACCTAATCAAATTTAGTCAGCGTTAATTAATAAGATTCTTAGGGTTTCTAATGTTATTGGGTTCATTGAAATGAAAAATTTAGTAGCTGCCCAAACGACAATTTTCTGTTGTACACTGTCGTTTCTGAAAGAAATTGGAAACATATGATAGATCATCGTTGGGATGACGTATGGGTTCTGTTTCAGTACTCTCAGAGTTATCGGTTATTTCTTCTATTTATAAAACTGACTGGAAAATGTTCTTTGCAGTGAAGATTATAGTATTCATCTATCATTTGAAAATACTGTAAATGAGTGTCCTGAATAGAGCCTATAGTTATTGAGTTAAACTGGGGATCACTTTAAATCATATTCTTATACATAATATATAAAATTCTCGTATCACGATGTTTGTAATTAAACTATTTCGAAGTGGCTCGACCGATTTTCGTGAAATTTTGTGTGCATATCGGTTGGGTTTGCGAACATCATTGGCAACATCTATTTTTCAAACTCCTAAATAGTAAGGGTGGTTCACCCCAAACATTTAAACGCGGTACGGAGTTCGCGGGGTCAACTATATGTATAGTATTATGTACGTATATTTCTTGTGAGCGTGTCACTGAACTCCTAAATGACTGGACGGATTACGATAAAACTTTTTGTGTGTTCAAGGGGATCTGAGAATGGTTTAGATTCACAATTTGGTCCACTGGAAAATGTATTGTTAATTATTTTTTTAATTTTAATTAGTTTAACCATAATATAAATTTTGCCTACCTGTCAAACGTTTGTATTTCGTGCCGTGTCGTTCTAAACTTTGACACAGTCAGAATAACAGGTCAGTCGTGGATGGTTATGCCCGTTTGGTTTCACCGTCACAGGTCCGGTATTGGTAGTACGGTCGGTGAGGTGGTGGTAGTCACGGTCGGTAGTAGCGGTCACATACAGGTCAGTCTTGTGGTCCCAAGGGAAGGCCAGCGCAGTTTGGTGACAGCGCAGTCAGCTTGGTGGAACAAGAGCCCGGTCACAATCCGAATCCGGTATTTATTTTAAATGGGCCAATCGCAATAACCCGAATCTTAGACCCCTATTGAGGTGTAAATATAATATTTAAATACTCCTGATTATCCGTAAGAAAAAACTGTTTTCCTCCATAACTAAGCCAAGCCGTGTTTTGAACATAAAAACGTATGGTCAGTCGCCATGAGCCGCCTGCATAAAAAATACGGAAGATTCCACGAGCACGTGAACAAATACGGCCGCGGGCAAAAGTACATAAGTTGCAATATTTTTTTAACACGCTTTTATTAAATTGACCTGTATGTATGTATGTATGGTATGTATGTATGTAACGGAATCTTTTAACTTCATTTTCACTTACTTCTAGGAGTCTGATTGACTTGAAAATTTGCACAAGGGGTCACGGGCCGATGACAATGCAATATGAGAATAAAAATGCAACAAAAAAATTAAAAATAAATAATGTAGTTTAAAAACTAAAAAACACGCTTTTGTGGTAATACGAACTAAAAAGTAAAAAAATAAGAAGAAAATGTATTTTACTACAAAAAAAGCATGGGGTGGTTTTTAAGATACTATTAATTGATATCATGCACCCCACGCTTTTTAATAATCTAATAACATATATTTATAATACATAACGTTTTGATTTGTCGGATATTAGGTGGTAGAGAATTCCACAATCTGACCGAGTGGATAGTGAAGGAGCGGGAGTAACAGTGTGTTCTAAAAGAGGTATAGTTAAGGATAGATTTAAGTGGTGCATGCACTTTTCCGTAGTTGGATGAGCTATTCAAAATATTACTCTGATCTTTATTACTCTGAACTTTTTACACTGATCAATCGCCATCCGTATCTTGCTTGATTAAATTTGCACGCAACAATACCTTGTGGAACTCCAGGATTTATACTGTAATATCTATTTCGAGTGTTAAAGTTTGAGTAAAAAACTTTTGATGTCCGTAATTTAACACAGTTCTTTATCGATAGAAGCGATTCGTATGTTCGTAAGGTAATTTTTAGTATAGATCTACGTATTCTCTCTGTCTCTACCTACATTTTTGAAATTATGTGGCTGAAACCTTGACGTGACGTCTTTTTAAGCTAAAATCCTTAGTTAAAAGTTAAAGATCTCAAAGTTCACATAGTTTCCGAGATTTTACACATATATCTTTAAACGAGCAATTCTTGTATATATATCTAAATATACACTGATTTCGGGGATGAAAATTGCGATCCAGCAAATTTTTATTCATAGAAATTATCGTTTTATTTAATGTTTATGCCAATGAATGTTTTGCTTAAAAATAAACCAAGAAAATCAATTGTTTTTATCCGAGCAACGCTCGGGCGTCCAGGTACTATAACAAATATAAGGAAGACGAAAAAATTATTTGGACCAAAAGTGGGGCCATGTTTAATTAATTTAGATCATTTTTCAAGAATTATACCTTCGTGAAGTGAGATCCTTATATTTTGCAAGCTCATTTCTCTCCAGTGCCTACTCAAAATAGACAAAAGACGACATAATTTGTTCAATATTAAAAGGACTCCTTAAGAGCATTGCTCAAGTGTATTTGGGATCGTACTCTCTAAGCCGAGGATGCTGAATCGATGAGCACAGATCTTCATTGAAATTCAAATTATATTGAGATTCAGTGAGTTTACAACGCCGAGAGAATCTGAAAGCTATGCTTATAATTATTTAAATTGGGTTAGTTTCGTATTTAATTAATGTATGTAAAATACCTATCTAAGCACTTTTCAAATAAAACGAAAACTTAAGAACTGGTAGAAATTAAGTTTTTAAGATTTTGAACCTCAAAGGAATAAAACCCTGAATTACTTTGAGGTCTGTCTGTCTGGTTTTTCTTTTCAATCACTTTAAATGTCTTCTTTAGGTATTGACAAGAAGCTTTTGAAGTTTGTATACCATGTCTAGAAATGAAATGAAATAGTTGAAATGAAATGAAATAGTTTATTAACATCCTGGGTAATAATATACACTTGATGTTTGTCATTGTTGTACGGCCATCAGCTGACCGTCATCCGCTTTGGGTGCGCTAAGGCATATATAAGCTAGGAGAAAAAAGCGGGCGGAAAAAAACTCCAGCTATGTTTTAAATAAATTTTCAGGTACAAGGGTATTCATTATGCAGTATGACTGTGGGGCGTATACATAAATACAATGTGTAATAGTAATACATGTGTGTTGTATACATAAAGACATGCATGATAAAGGAACTCGTGAATATATCTAACCTTTAGTGAGAAGGAAATTTCTATTAGAATAATTTGAAATACTAATCCAGCGACCACAAACTGAATCACTATAAAATTATTAACACATGTTTGTTAAAATTAAAACACAATTTGAAGTTCACTGAATTTATTATCTGGAATTATGATTTACAAATTTTCTTATCGTCTTGTTAGATTTTTAAAGTTTCTTGTGTAACAAATTACGTTGCCATGAAAATACAATCTTATAGTTCCCTTTGGACACTTATTGCGTGCGTTGGGGGAAGATCTGTTGAGTATACTGCGTTTTTGAAGCTTTTTTGTGTCTCTGACATCTGTAAGTGCATTATCATCAACTGTTGGGATTTCGTCATCTTGATCTTCGTAGTATTCCTCATTGCCATCATCGTATGAATCTGTTTCAGCATCATCTTCGCTGCTAAGTTCCACAAGAGTGTTTTCATCGTTGCTTGGTATATCAATATCTTCTTCAAGTCTTTGTAAGTTATTTGATCCAATATCAGAAAGTTGAGGATTTTTGTCCTGGTATCTCACGAAAGCTGTCATTACGCTCGTGACAGTCAAACACAAAATTAACACTTTAGCGAACATTGTAACTTTTCCCGTTCTGGAGACCAGATTTTAGGATGAACGCTTGATGGAGCAAATTTTGAACTAGTTAAATCTGTTTACTAGCAAGTTAATATATACACAATGTTAAAAGCCACAATGACACGGTTAATGATTCAGTTGTTATTGTGGTATTCGTGTTACTCATGTGTCTTATTCCAGATAGGAATAAATATTTACATCATTAGTAGGCTGTTATTATCGTTCCTTTGCAAAGTAGAATATTTTCTTTTTCTTAACAATTAAATATTATTTAGAATAAAAATAAAAATATTAAAAAGCCTCTCATACGGACGGACACATTAAATTCATACTTTGGACACTTATCAAGAATAGGTGACAATACAACAATTTCATGAGATCTAATTTCAAAGAACTTGATTTTTTTAAACTATAAATCTAATTGAGAAATAAAAAATAAAAAGTTAAAACAAATTAAAAAACACTCTTTTGAATCATATCAAACTAAAAATTATGTTTTTAACAAAAAATTGAACCGACTTCAAACGGTAAAAAATAAAATTGTTAAGTACCTACTTCTTCTTGCTTATGGTAATGACTCTTAAAACTATTTTTGGAGTCGGGCCCTTACTAAAATGTCGTACTTACCATTCGTTCTAAATGGGCACCGACAGTACAGACAGTGGGACAGTACCTGCTTCTTCTTGCTTATGGTAATGACTCTTAAAACTATATTGGAGTCTATATTCTTTACCGTTTGACCGACTTCAAACGGTAAAAAATAAAATTGTTCAGTACCTACTTCTTCTTGCTTATGGTAATGACTCTTAAAACTATTTTTGAAGTCGGGCCCTTAGTAAAATGTGCTGTCTTAGTAAATATAGTTTACCTTTCGTTCTGAATGGGCACCGACTCCAATATAGTTTTAACAGTCATTACCATAATCAAGAAGAAGTAGGTACTGTCCCACTGTCTGTACTGTCGGTGCCCATTTAGAACGAATGGTACGACATTTTAGTAAGGGACCGACTCCAAAAATAGTTTTAAGAGTCATTACCATAAGCAAGAAGAAGTAGGTACTGAACAATTTTATTTTTTACCGTTTGAAGTCGGTTCTATTTTTTTGTTAAAGACTTAATTTATTAAGTTCGATGTGCTACAAAAGCGCGTTTGTAGTTTGTTTATTTTGTTATAAGCACTTAAAAGTTTCCGTTTTCATAGTATTACTTATAAATTGGAAAGATTCTGTAAATTGGAATTGTTTTTATTTATTACCGACTTCTAAAAGGAGGAGGTACTGTATTCGGCTGTATGTTTTTTTTTATATATGTTCACCGATTACTCCGCCGTTTGTGGACCGATTTTCAAAATTCTTTTTTTGTTCGTATGCTTATACTCCCGAGGTGGTCCCATTGTCACCAAATCAAGATCTGATGATGGGATCCCAGGGAAATCGAGGGGAACTCTCAAATTTTATAGGCACACACATTGATTTTCTTATACTTTCTGAAGCATAAGAGATATTTGTGCATAGTAATCATCATCTCATGTTGCTGAGCTGATGATGGAAGGTACTGCAACAGTGAGGAATTAAAAGCAAATTCTTTCAATAAATAGTTTTTTATTCCAAATCTTACATTCCTAAGGTGTTCCAACTGTCACCAAGTCAAAGTCTGATGAGGGGATCCAAGAGAAATCGAAGGGAACATTCAAATTTTATAGCACAACAAATGATTTTCATATTTTTACTAAAGCAAAACAGGCATTTTTGTATAATTATCATCATAGCATGTTGCTGAGCTGATGATGGAAGGTACTAAGACGGTTAGGAGTTGAGAGCAAATTCTTTCAATAAATGGTTTTTTGTTCGAAATCTTACATTCCTGAGGTAGACCAACTGTCACCAAGTCAAAGTCTGATGATGGTATCCCAGAGAAATCGAAGGGAACATTCAAATTTTATAGCACAGCAAATGATTTTCATATTTTTACTAAAGCAAAACAGGTATTTGTGTATAATTATCATCATATCATGTTGCTGAGCTGATGATGGAAGGCACTATGACGGTTAGGAATTGAGAGCAAATTCTTTCAATAAATGGTTTTTTTGTTGGAAATCTTACATTTCTGAGGTGGTCCAACTGTCACCATGGCAAAATCTGATGATGTGATACTAGGGAAATCGAGGGAAACACTGAAACTTAATAGGCACACACATTCTTTTAATCATATTTTTTAACATAATACAAATATTTGTGTCCGGTAATTATCACCTCATGTTGCTAAGGTACAACTCCTCAACGGTTAGGAGCTGAGAGCAAATTCTTTCATTAATTTATACGTTCAGGTGGACTTTTAGTACTATTCTTTCAGGGTATAAGATAGCTTTTAGATAAACATGATTATAAAAGGTATCTCTTTAACGTTTAGAAATTAACTGAAAAAAATTCCAATTATGCTTATACATATTTATGTGCAGAATTATTAAAATTACTAAAAAGAGTGAAATAAATTAAGTTTTTAACAAAAAAATAGAACCGACTTCAAACGGTAAAAAATAAAATTGTTCAGTACCTACTTCTTCTTGCTTATGGTAATGACTCTTAAAACTATTTTTGAAGTCGGGCCCTTAGTAAAATGTCCTGTCTTAGTAAATATAGTGGACCTTTCGTTCTGAATGGGCACCGACTCCAATATAGTTTTAACAGTCATTACCATAATCAAGAAGAAGTAGGTACTGTTCCACTGTCTGTACTGTCGGTGCCCATTTAGAACGAATGGTACGATATTTTGGTAAGGGCCCGACTCCAAAAATAGTTTTAAGAGTCATTACCATAAGCAAGAAGAAGTAGGTACTGAAAATTTTATTTTTTACCGTTTGAAGTCGGTTCTATTTTTTTGTTAAAAACTTAATTTTTTTAACTTGATACCTTTACTCGATTCTAAAAAAAAGAAACAGCTTAACAGACACACAGACATACGGATAATGAAGTGATACTAAAAAGTTTTTTTGTGCTTTGGAATGAACCTGAGATTTTTTTATTTTTTTTATTTACAATAGTTAAACTCCACAGACTTGGCGTCTGTGCCTTTTTTTTGCGTCAAGATATTTTGTTTGCTTTTTTACTTTATTTTTGTTTTTTTTTGTCACGATTAATTGCTCCAGATTTTTTTTATTAAGTGTGTTAGTTTTTTTTTTGTATTTTTTAAACTATTTTGTAATTGTTATTGATGTTAGTTGTTTTAGTCCGTTGAGGTCCCGGCGTGTGGTCCCGGGAGTTGTTTTAATGTTTCGTCAATGACCGTCATATCCCTGTGGCTGATGGCAGTTGCCAAGTTGTAGTCATTGATCGTCGCTGTTGTTGCTTTTAAAGCCGCCTGTATGAAGTTCCCAATAGCATCATCTTTGACATCGGAATAGTAGACACAGGAGCAAGTGTGTCTGGTGATGGCGACGACTGCATGGGCGACGCTGTCGTGCACCTTCCCTTTCTCCAGCTTAGTGTTCACTATTACGACTTTTTCGAAGGTCAGTCCCTGGGCTTCGTGTATGGTGAGGATACGTGATCCTTCACCAGATGAACCTGAGATTATAACGCATAAAGGTCATTTCAACCTTTTTTATGTCCCACTGCTGGGCACAGGTCTCTTTCTCACAAGTGAGAAGGATTTAGGCCACAGTCCACCACGCTGGTCAAGTGCGGATTGGTGGACGTCAAGGGATCGTTTTGAGGCGCCGGCGCCGCTCGCGGAGGAAACCGGTTCGTTCCTCTGGAGATCCCGGAGTTCTCCCCAAGCGCTGAGGCTTGCCTCCGAAGCGATTTGAGTGCGGTAAAAAATGTCACATAACTCGGTATCTATCCCACCCAAGGTGTCGGGTACTTTATTTTATGGCAATGTCAAACCTCAATGATTCATTAAATAAGGACAATTATCCTTGTACATTGCTAAAGCTAAAAGTGAATCTGTGCACTCACGTCATTTCAACGTATGCGTCTACGCAAGACTTTGTAGCGACCTTCCGCTACTCATCAAGATATGGCGCTACGGGTATTCCTGAATCACGCTATCGAAGTTTTCGGAATATTCTACCATATATTCAAGCTCCAAATTGAGTCAGTTGGAGCGCGGCCGCTCCCCGGGCATGACCACCTCGCCCGGCGGGAGATCTCCCTTTGCCAAACTGGTGACCCTGGACAAGAATACGTCCCTTCTGACCTTCATCAGTCGCACCTTCACTCCCTGGATGGACTGCAGCACCACTTCAGCAGCTCATCAGGTTCATCGCAGCGCGTCTGGACCACGCTTCCTGATCCTGATCCAGCTACCTCCAGCGACTTCGTGGACGGCTCGAGAACCCAGTACTCGCATCCACACTTCAACCTACCCTCACATCCCGACTCACCGTGGTTAGAGGGTATCTCCATACCTCGCTTCACCCTCACATCCCGACTCACCGCGGATAGAGGGCAACAAAGGGCCTCACCTTCACATCTCGACTCACTGTAGATAGAGGGCATTGAAGGCACTTGTAAGCGAAGACTGCACAAGCTTGGATTTCTGAAGATATCGACCTCCGGTCTGAGCAGGGGGTGATGTAGCGACCTTCCGCTACTCATCAAGATATGGCGCTACGGGTATTCCTGAATCACGCTATCGAAGTTTTCGGAATATTCTACCATATATACAAGCTCCAAATTGAGTCAGTTGGAGCGCGGCCGCTCCCCGGGCATGACCACCTCGCCCGGCGGGAGATCTCCCTGTGCCAAAACTTCATAATTATTTTAATATCACTATGACCTTTATTACCTTTAGAGCAGCGATGGCCGAGTGGTAAAAAACCGTGGTCTTCGACGCGACCGATCCCGAGTTGTAATCCTCGGCGCGCACCTCTGACAAAGAAATTTGTAATGTGCGCCTTTATAGCTGTTCCACAGTGATGGAAAATGTCGTGATATTTAATGGATTACGATGTTGTCCATCGCCATGAATTTCTCTCAGGCATCTCGAAAGCATGTCGTCCACCAATCCGCACTTGACCAGCGTGATGACTATGGCCTTAATCACTCTCACTTGTGAGAGGAGACCTGTGCCCAGCAATGGGACATAAATGAAGGGTAGAATAAATTCAATTCAATTCAATTCATTTATTAGCAAGAACATAGTACAATAGAGATCTTAATATTAAAATACACAGTTCTTATGTTCTACCCTAATGGATGTGCAAAATATTTATTCTATACTATACATAATTAATTATTTTAAATATAATAATTGGGTATATTTAGTTTGCTAACATTATATTTCTAAATATTACAGTCATATTTATTGCTTTACGCCACAATAATTCAATGAATTTTTTACATTGATTGAGATTATATTTCCGTTTATTATTCTTGATTTACATGTCACACTTAATTCAATATTAGTCAATTTATTATTTGTTAATCACAATCTGTCACATTTTCTGTCAATTTCTTTCGATTTAAATAAGTGAATAGGTTTATTTATTATTTAAACAAAAATATTACATCTATTCATATGTACAATAATAAAAAAATATATAACTATTTACAAGTAAAAAAAAACTGTACATTAAAGGAAATTACAAATAAAAAAAATTATAAATAAAAAACTTCTTCTAAAATGTCTGTGTTCGGCATGGCACCCAAGACGCTGGCGGCATTTCCCCGTTGTACAGCGAGGCTAAGTCTTTGGGCGAAATACTCACCAGCTCTTGGGTCGCCACAAGCTAGAACAAGTAATACATTTGTTAATTGATTTTCATAATATTAATTTTAATGTCAATTTTAATTACACAAATTTACTATTATTATTATTATATTACATGTAATTCATAGATACAAATGGCAAGTCATGTTCATTTCATTATGATTTTAGAATTAAATTTAAAAAGGACAAAAGTTTAAATATTATGTCTGATTACAATATGCTAATCATTTTATTCTTGGAGAAATTCTTGGACTGAGTAGTAGGCCTTATCAATTAAATATTCTTTTAACTTTTTGGAAAACATATGTCCAGTTAAAGTTTTAATATATTCAGGCAATTTATTATAAATTGTGGGTCCCATACAAAACACACTGTTACGATATAATTTTGTTCTAGCGCTAATGGAACATAATGTATTCTTATGACGTCTTGATGTAAGCTTATCATATTTGTGTAGATCTTTTTTTACCATAGTAGCCATTTCTTGTATATATAGCGAAGGGAGAGTTAAGATTTTCAAATTCTGGAAGTAGATCTTACACGAATCAGCTTGACTTAGCTTGCATATTGATCGTATGCATTTCTTTTGTGATTTAAATACACGTTTAATTCCAGGTGAATTACCCTAAAACATAATGCCATATCGCAGTATGCTGCCCACATATGCGTGATAGGCTGTAAGAAGTGCTGCTTTGTTTGCTGTTTTATTTAGCATATATAGAGCGTAGGAATATTTGTTCAGTTTTTTAATTATATGTTCCATGTGAGTTTTCCATGTCAAGTGTTGATCAATGTGTATACCTAGAAATTTTGTAGCAGTTGTTTCAACAATTGGTGTATCCTTGTAACATATATTTAAATGATTCTTCCTAGTATTCTTGTTAGAAAATTGTATCATACATGTCTTACTTAGATTTATTTTTAGATTATTAATTTTTAACCATTCTATCAAGTTTGTTAGTGAATCATTAATTTCTTTTTCATAATTATTTTGATTATTATCAACGAATAAAACTGTACAATCATCAGCAAACATTACCATGGGATGTCTTATTACTTTCGGAAAATCATTTATGTAGATCAAAAAGAGTAATGGACCCAGGATACTGCCTTGTGGTACACCAAAATATACTTATCTAGGCTCAGATAGGTATTTTGTTTCAGTCCTATTAGCGACATTGATTTGGCTTATTTCAGTTATTTGCTTACGTCCGGTTAAATAAGATACCATTAGATCGAGGGCATTATTTCTCACACCATAGGCTTCCAATTTATCAATTAGTGTTTTATGATGTACAAAATCGAACGCCCTTGTCATGTCCATGAAGATAGCAGTTGCTCTACATTTTTTTTCAAGGCAGGTCATTAATGCTTTCAGGAAGTTATATACAGCCATATTTATAGATTTACCCTTTCTAAATCCTACCTGTTCCTCAGCTAAGATATTGAATTTTTCTAGATAGGAGTACAAGTTTTTATAAATAACTTTCTCAAATATTTTAGCAAACACGGTAATCAAAGCAATTGGCCTATAATATTGCATGTCATCTCTATCGTGTTTTTTGAAAACTGGTTTTATTATTGCTAGTTTCATTTGCTCAGGAAATTCGCCATTTTCAATACATATATTTATGATGTAGCTTAGGACTGGGGCAATAGTGACTGCAACACGTTTTACAATTTTAGTACAGATATTATCGAATCCCGTGCTATTCGTATTATTTAGGGATTTTATGATGAGAAGTATATCATTAGCACACGTAGGTCCTAAGAAAATTGAGTTAGATTGACATAATTTGACCGGTTGATTTGCGACCTGGTTGTTTGCAATACTTTCTTTGTGAATCTGGTCGATAAAAAAATTATTAAATTCTTGTGCAATATTATGAGGATTAGTTATATATTTTCCGGCTACCTTAATTCTGGGAATGAGTTCCTTAGGGTGATTCGGGTAATTATTTATGACCTTCCAAGTAGCTTTGGCTTTATTTTTTGAGGTCCTAATAAAATGTTCGTTTTGTGATCTTTGTGTCAGTTTAATAATTTTCCTTAACCTTTTAGAATAGTAAAAGTCGCTGCAGCTTATGTACACTGCTGCTAATGCGAACACAGTATGCCTTTTCACCGAAACACAATATAATTGCTTCAAGGCCTTTAGGCCATTTGTTTTGGCCTTTATTTCTTGCGTTTGAAGCCTTTAGGCTTCACCAGGTGCAGCGGTGGTACTTTCCCGGTTACACCTCTATTGGGAACACCTTTTGATAGTTGTGAATGATACGATATTTGAGTGTAAAAGTAAATTTAATAAATGAATTAAGGACTTAATATAAATGTGTGATTGATATGAATGATACTGAGTACACTCACAGAATTGTCTTGTGTGTTACGATGTGCACTGAACGCAAGTAGCGATATAATATATATAATATAATATAAGATATATAATATAATATAAGATATATAATATAGCATTACTTATCCAATGACATTGTTTGCTGACGATAGCTCTATTATATTTACTCGTAAAAATGATGACTTTGAAAATGAAATAAACATAAATCTTAGTACTATTATTGACTGGCTTCATTCAAATAACTTATTAGTCAATCTTAAAAAAACTCAAATAATGAATTTTCGACAACGCGAGGTATCAGCAACTCCATTAAACATTAGCTATGAAGGTCAAAGAATTGCAGAAACAAAGGTCGCAAAATTCTTAGGTTTACATATCGATAGTGATCTAAAATGGAAAACTCACTCAGAACATGTCTGCAAAAAATTAAATCAGTTCTCATATGCACTTTATGTATTATCGAAGGTGGTGAGCCAACAAGTTTCGCTTACTGCATATCACGGTTTCGTAAGTTCTACACTACGCTATGGAATCATATTTTGGGGGAACTCTATAATGCGTGAGAGTATATTTAAAGCACAAAAAAAGTGTTTGCGTGCGATAGCAAAAATACCTACAATAGAGTCGTCTAAGCCATATTTTAAAAGTTTTAAGTTGTTGACCTTTCCTGCACTATACATATTCGAAGTTGTGATGTTTGTTAAATGTAATCCCCCTTTATTCAATGAATACATTAATAGCAAAAGGCACAAACATAAATTATGCACGCCAAAATCCAAAACAGCTCTTTTTAGAAAAAGTGTATTCAAAATGTCCATTAAAATTTATAACAAGTTCCCACAAAAATTCAAAATAATACTAACATTGAGATATTTAAAAAGGAATTTAAAGATTATTTAATTAATAAGTGTTATTATTCAGTTGATGAGTATTTACGTGATCTTTAAGTTTTATATAAATTGACATTTCCCTCATGACTATGGCATTACTGACTTTTTATAATCAATTGTATATGTACTACATAATATTATATTTATTAAAGTTGAATGACCAATTTAAAGAATCGATGGAATAAACTAATTTAAATTTAATAATAAAAATGAAATTGATTGAATTAGAGTTTATTAATTGTAAATTATTTTAATTATATTATTATAATATAATTAAAATAATTTACAATTTATAATATAGATATAGATATAATATAGATTTAATATAATATAGATTTAATATAATAATATATAATATAGATTTATAATATAGATGTATACTTTTGATTCAAATTAATGCATATTATGTACAATATCACTAACCATAATAGAAATATGGTTAGTGATATTGTTGTTGTTGTTGTATTTGCATGTAATTGTAAGTATGATTTAGTGTTACCTTTAACATTAATTTGCATACCCTGGTGGGTTTAGATAAGAGTGCTTTATTATGTGTAACAACTGCAATGTACAACATACCTTATCTAGCAAATAAATAAAATTGAAATTGAAAAAAAAATAAAAATAATATAAGATATATAATAGCGTTGCTATTACTTACAAAAACTAAATAAATAATTGTTTAAAAAAAACACGCTTTTATGAAAAATGAAACTATATAGTTTTTTTTAATTTGAAATAAAATTAGAAGAATGACGTAAATAAAAAAAATATCTTGTAAAAAAGCATGCGGTGCTTTTTTCGACGTTTCAAAGTCGGTCAAAATCCGGCCCGTTCGTCTTCTACCTTCTTCGTTTGGTCACAATACAAGGTGCGCCTGTTTTTGGTTTGGTCAAACTATACAAATAGATGTTAGAACAATAATAATAAATGATCGAACTTCCTGGTCCCTCAGCGGCATGGGAAGAATGCAATAACTTTCACAGCTATTGAAGCTGCAGGAGGAATGGAATGTCATTCTTGCCGGCTGCAAATAAACCGAGAACGGAATTCATTTATAACTATTTGTTTATTACTAGCTGTTTACCGCGGTTTCGCCCGTGTTAGAAATAATGAATTTCCTGTGAATTATTCAGCTGAGATTTCTTGGGATCCAGTGTCTACTCAATGTTTAATTCCTTGTTTATTCCCATATCCCATTAGGGTGTATACACATAGAAAGCTGGTTATTATGGCGCGGATCGGTGCCGATAAGCGCTGGTAGATCGGCGCTGGTAATCAGCTTTCTACGTGTATACTCCCTTAGGGTAGATATTGCAAAAATCTGAGTTACGTTTCATCGGTCCTTAATAAGCGGCTCACCAATGCAGTATTTTTTCACATTTTTTTTGGTGTCCCACTCCTGGGCACAGGTATCCTCTGGTTAAAATGTTGTTATGTGGAAACACGTAGCGGATACCATCCTCGGTCGTATCATATAAAAAGTTATATGACCCAAAGATAGTCCCCGCCAGGTGCACGGGATATATTGCTACAAAAGGGGAGACTAATATTGGGTGTATGGGAATGAACGGACGAGGGACTGGTAGACACAGGAGTCGTTGGTAGATGGGTTATGGAGAACTATGGGACACCTGCCGTTCAGACTAATGAATAATCTAAAGTGAGGCAGGTGGTGACCCGCCACTCACTGAATGGGCCCCCAAAAAATGGCGTTAATGCCTGGGAAGCAACATTGGCGTGAGAAGCTAGGGGTGTCGAGAGGAGCGGCACCGATTTCACCATCGCGGGGGGATAAATCCAACCCGGAGCGGGTTTCCTCGCTATTACGCAAATTACTTAGTTACACTTCCACCCCCGAGCATATAGCTCTAACAGCTCCACTCTCGGCCAATTAAGGCAAGCCAGAGGTGGGGACCCGTTCCTCTGGGTTATCACTCCGCCTGCCGGAGACGAGGAACAGGGGGGACTTCCCCAGGAGCAATCGGGTCCGTGGTGTCGTTACTCACCACAAGTCGCCTTGCGGGGATTATTATTATTATTAATTTGTAAATTTGCAGAGGGGTCAAGAGCCGATGACAATGCAATAATATGAAAATAAAAATCCAACTAAAAATTAAAAACAAATAATGTACCTAGTTTAAAAAACTAAAAAACACGCTTTTGTTGCTGAGAGTTTTTTTCGCCGGCTGAGAGTATTTTTTCCGCCGGATTACCCAGCGGTGGGTAGGCATCAAAAGCCGATGATCCGTTAAGATTATTCTTATCGGATCTTAAAACAAAATATTTTTTAGATAATTTTAATTAATAATATTGTATGCCAGAACATGGTAGACTGTTTAAAACTCCAATTATAATTTTAAACATCTTATTCTATGTATGTAAACAGTCAACAATAAAGTATTTTCATTTCATTTCATTTTGTGAAAATACAAACTAAAAAGTAAAAAATAAGAAGAAAGTGTATTTTACTGTAAAAAAAAGCGTGGGGTGCATGGTGTCAATAGTATCTTAAAAACCACCCCACGCTTTTTTTTACAGTAAAATACATTTTCTTAATTTTTCTTTTTCATTTTCTTTCTTCTAAAATTAATATAGAAAAGTTAAAATAAATTGATAGGATTTCTGACATAAAACGCTCCAGAAAATAAATTCTAAAAAAATGGAGATTTCATCAACTGTCAATCTATAACAAAAAATAAGTCTTCGTAGAAATCAAGATACCCTAAAAATTATTTGCGTAAAATTGGCCAACTTTCACAAAGTTTCAAGAGATTCCTTGAAATTGGTCTTCAGATGAAATTAATAAATTATGTGGGATCTTTAGGCCCATCTGATAAAATGAGGGGTGCTAAAGTAAGGGGCTTGGAGTGATGAGATGGGAATAAATTTAGAATAGAGGACAGCGAACGCAAGAGATCTACACGGCGAAGCTAATCTGACGCTGTCGCGTGTGGTATGGGTGACGTCGGGTGGCAAAATTTCATGCGCATTTCCTTGCTTCAGAGGGCACGGTCTTGGTATTTATCGACAGATAAAAGTCGTCAAACCTTGTCGGAGGCCTTAGGTTTGAAAAAATCCGACATTGGTTGACAACTAACCGGATTGGAACAGCATGGTGGAGTAAGCCCCAAGCCTCCCCAATAATAAAACGTAGAGACCCGTTCAGTGGAATGTAAAAAGAGTTGCAGCTATAGACGAGCATTTAAACATACATTTAAATTAAATAAAAAATCAATACGGATTTCGTTCGATCTGCGACACTAATATTATATTTCAATAAAAAGCTTGCTTGACAAGAAACAAACAAGTTTAAAGTAAATAAATTTTGAAAATGAAAATACGTCGTGCCTTAAGGTAATTGCTGTAATCGTGATTTTTCCGTTCAAATTTGAAAAAAGGGGAAATTGAATAGGAAAAGCAAACGTCGGCAAATAAAGACCAAATTTTGACTATTTGCATGCGTCGGGAGTAAATTTGTTGACTCGTAAGGTTCTGAAAGGGTCATTTTTATTGCAAGATTGCTTCTCGCTTAGAGTTATAGAAAAAAGAGCGTTAATATAATTCAAAGGTAAGTTTATAAGGGCAACCTCCTCCTCGCGTCGTTTTCCTCATTACTGAGGGTCGTGATCCCCCTGTGATGGAGCCATTTTCTTTCGGATGATATCGCGCCATCTATGTCTATCCTTTGCGGTGTGGAGTGCCTCATGAAGATTAGAGTCTAGTGATAGACGGATTTGGTCGGACCATCTCAGTGGACTGCGGCCTCTCGGGCGCCTGCCATCCACCTTGCCTGTAATTGTCAGCTGTTCCAGGTTGCTTCCGTCTTTCCTGGCAATATGACCAAAGAATTCCAGAACTCTACGTAGGCATATGGAGGATAGTCTGGATTCTACATTGAGCTCTTTGAGAATGGACTTGTTGGTGCGGAATGCAGTCCAAGGAATCTGCAACATTTTCCTCCAGCACCACATCTCAAAAGCATCTATGCGGTCACGATCGGCTTTTTTCAGTGTCCATGTTTCTGACCCGTAGCTGAATATGGAGAAGACTAATGAAGTCACCAGTCTCATTTTGGTTTTTCTTGAGATGTTTCGGTCTTTCCATATTGTTTGAAGTTGGGACATTGCATTTTTACCCATACCTATACGCCTACGTATTTCCTTCCCGCAAGAACCTGTGTTGCTGATGTTTGCACCCAGATAGTATAGGGACAACAGAAACAAATTTAAAATCTAATTGAATGAACCCAAGTTGTTTGAAAATATCCTATAACCAGATGACGCCTAGCTTGTTTCCACTAATCCATATTGTTTAAAACTTTAATATTATGCTAAATGTGTGTATAGGTATGTCGGAGTAGTTCCTGTAGCTTCGGGATTAAGAATAGAGCTACGGTATCCCCTGCCTGATCGTAAGAGGTCGCCTCAAATCGAGCTTCTGGGGTTGTGGGCGGTAAGAGTGGGAGCTCGATCCGTCCAGCCAGCAGCCCCGAGAAGGACGCGGTGTGTGCTTGGCCGCATGCCGCTGTAAGCATCGGAGAGTGCAGGAAAGCACATCTGCTCTCCAGAAGATAGGCCCTTACTGGGGCGCCGCGCGTGGAGGACACCAGTGCGTTCCACTGGAGATCCCGGAGTCCTCCCCAAGCGCAGAGGTAGGTCACCGAGGGGGTTTTAGTGCGGTAACACTTCCTACATAACCCGGTAACACCTCTTCCAAGGTAGCCGGTACCTTTTGAAGGTTTCCCCCCAAATACCAAAAAAAAGGTATGTGGAAGTGTAAAATAAAAGAAAATATCCACTGTCTTGAAGATATAAAATCTAACATTGTGAAGCAATGTATCTGACTATTATGTTAAGTACTAATGACATATCAATTGTTCGAAGGCATATCGCATTGCAAAGTTTTGGTATTTATTTGACGACCGCGTGGCGCAATGGTCACCATGCCGGACTGCCAATCGATGGGTCCCGGGTTCGATACCCGGCGAAACAGAAATTTAAATGATGAGTTTATATTTCTGTTCTCGGTCTGGGTGTTTGTGTTCCTGTCTTTGTATGTGTCCATGGTACCCACGACACAAGGTATTAATTACCTTACTGTGGGGCTATGAGTGTGTAACGTTTATTTATTATGTGAATGTTTTATTCAAAAAGTGTTTGCCATTGAAAAAACAATGGAAAGGACCAATGGATTATCTTTTCTCTTATGTAAAGAAATCCTCATAGATTCCTATACAATATTTAGAAAAATAACGAAAATTTTCCGATGGATTAATTTCCGAAGCAATCAGATCAATGACTGCCAGAGCGACGGTGTACCTAACTTATATTATAGGTAACATTATTGTCATTCTACCCTGAAAATGATCAGTATCTTTCGGTTTTCAAAGAAATGTATGCGGAGTGAAAGGCTTTTACATAAACAACAGGAAATTGCCGCCGGAAATTACATTTTATAGATAATTCTCTATCTACGAGTATAATGGCAGTAACAGATACTGGTCTATTTAATTTTATTTACGTGTCTAGAGGTTCGTACCTCAACAGGAATATAAACCCATACCTTACAAGATCACTCCAACAGCGGAGTCACTTCATGATATTTTTGAAGTGAAAACTTCTTTAGCGGCGTTGTGCACTTTTTTTGGGATGGGTATAAAATGTTAAACTCGCGTCAGGACACGTGGCCTGATCGAATATTCGTAAGATAGTAGAGAAGACGTGGAAGATCTTTTATATGAAATATAATTTGTAAACATATAAATATTATTATATATATAATATTATTATTATTTTATTTATATACAAGAGTGAGGAGATCAAAGAAAATTGATTAAAATTAATTATACTAAAAGAAGACTTTTCGGCAAGTTATCAACGGCATGTATGTTTATAAATTATATTACTAAAGTACTTTATAAAAATAGTAGATGAAAACCTACTGAAAATAATAGATGGAAAATAATACTGATAATAAAAGCAATTCGTGCGAAATTATTCCCTAACCATTCCAAAATATCAAAAATGCACAACGTTAATGTTCAAGTTTTCACTTCTGCCGGCACTACCGGAGTGCAACCCGTCGATTTTTTTCACATAAATCATCAAAATAAGTTGATATTTTAGCATTTTCGTAGCCTTATTTATTGCCACATCATAAATTGGGAAAAAAATTCTCTTCGTCTATAACTATAATATATACATAAATAATATTTTTTTTACTCTCATTGACCCAATGGTGTTTGGCATCAAAGCCGAAGATCCGTTTAAAATATTTGCATGGTTTCAAAAAACCTTTTAATATAAAAAGGATAATTTAATAGTCATTTAAATTTACCTCAATAAATATTTTATTTCTGAACAAAGTAGTTTTAGTGCTGTTGGTCTAAATTTCTAACACTTCCTTTACTTTCAAGATTAGATTGTGTTTATAGGGAAACTGCCTTGACACAAATTGTTTTTGATGCCGTTAGTAATGTGATAGGTAGTTAAATAGGTATTAATTATGTAGTTTTGTCACTGTTTTATGTTTTGAACCTCTGATAAGGCTTTCGAAATGGTTTACGACTGTTATCTACTGACAACTTTTTAGGATCAGCCTTGCAAAGCATGGAAATGGGGCTAAATTTTTTTGTTACTAGCCGTCATCCATCTAGCCTTCAAACAACGGCCGACTTTAACAAGCTGTTTATGCCCGGTTCACGTTATTCCAGCCCAGCGATCGAATCCAGCCAGTGCCGAATTTATATTATTTATGAGTGTAGGCCACTTTATTTCTGCCGCTCCACGTACATACCTAAGGAAAGCGAGGGTTGCGAACGGCCGCCCCTAGGAAGCTGCCGCCCCTAGGCCGCGATCTATACGGCCAATTTATAAATCCGGGACTGAATCCAGCACTGGATTGCTTACTGGAAAAATGTAAACCGGCATTGGATTGCACTGAATCCAGTTAGCATTCCAGTCCAGTAACTGGATTCGCGGTCCTGTTTCACGCCTCATAACGCGAAGCGTTTGGGGTAGTGCACTGCTACCAACTAGCTAGAAAATGTGCTTTTCTTGAACATTGATTGCCTCTTATCTATCTATGAATTTTGCACCGATTCTTTCATATGAGCACACCGATATGCAGATAAACTATTAATTTAACATTAGTAAACTAATAAATGAACATTTATTGTGTTTTATACCTATAATTAAAAAACTGAAAAAAATCTTCTATAGACGCATAGGAGTAGATAAACGACATAGACGTCCGTGTTTCTGTGCGTATGGATCCCGTATGTGGTTATCACGTCCGTAATACTGCACATATCGAGTTTTTTTCCCATTCAGAATTGTTTCCCCTGATCTGGTATTGAAAATGGTAGTTTAATTTAGTATTGTTTAATTAATATTGATGAATAAAAAATCCCAAATTTTATAATTTCTCTTACGCTTCATTATACTTAGGAATAGAACCCTTTCACTTTCCAAATATTTATCCATTTTCAACACATACAGGTCGAACTAAAACCGATACCTTCTTTTTTGAAGTCGATAAAATAACCACTAATCTAATAATATAGACAATCATAGTTTAATTCTATTAGTATCGCTTACTAACGCGCTACATCCCTGAAGCGGGGTCGTTGACCCGCTATCGATTCGCGGAACTGGGTCACGACTTGCATTCCCTAATGGAACCGAGGAGGCCTCGTCTTCCGGACGATGGTACGGGCCAGACCTCAATACACATTACTGCCCTGAAGGACAATTAGACGTCGACATTTAGACGACCCGTATAGCGCAATGGTTACCATGCCGTACACCCAATCAGGGGTCCCGGGTTCGATTGCAGGCGAAGCAGAAATTGGAATGACACTCATATGTTTTAATTTCTGTGCCGGACATTTGTGTTCCCTTACTTTGTGTGTGTTCATGGTACCCACGACACATGTGGAGCTATTTAGCTATGAGTGTGTAGAGTTACTTAATTAATTAGTGTCAGGTCAGTACCGGTATCCGGATGACGAGGCCTTCTCGACTCATCAGGGACGCAAGCGGTGACCCAGTTCAGCAGATCGATAGCGGGCCAACGACCCCGCGGTCAGGGCTGCTCGCACTATTGTAGTATTGGATTAGTGTGCTGTTTATTTATTTTTATAGTTTTTGAAGTTCGATCATCAATATTATCGTTGTCACTACCACCGCTAACCTTTCAAGTTCCATTTTCTAAAGAAACGGTAAGGGTATCAACAAAAAGAAAACGTAAACGTATCAAGTTGAATTGACGGATCAGGACCTAAAATTAGGAGGACTAAAGTTACTTTTCATATGGATCCCGACTGCTAAATTATTTATTTGAATTACTTAAAAGATCCATAGAATACGGCACTTCTTTCATTTTTTTTTTTCTTTATAAGAAAAGTATAGCAATATCGTCGCTTATAAAATTGCTAGGTAAAATCATTTGTTACTAAGTAATTTGTATAGTAATAATAAATAATAAACTTTAAATCTAACTATATAATGTCGGATACCTGCTGGTGACGTCACCAGAGTTGCAATCAATCTCAGAGTGTTTTGGCAGTTCGTAAATTTTAAAAATATTTGAAATTTCTTTCGCATAATTTACAAAAATTAAGCATTTTGGTACAAAGTAAAGGATAATACGTTATAATTTTTTAGGATGACCACATTTCGTTTCGTAGCATATTTTGAATAGTGTCAAATAGCCTATTTTATTATTTTTTATTTTTTTTCTGATCGTAAGAGGCGACTACAACCGAGCTTCAACGGTGATAGCTCCAACCATTCAGTTAGCAGCCCCGGGAAGGACGGTGGTGAGTCCGTGGCCGCATGCCGTCGTAAGCACTGGACGTTGCAGGAGAGTACCATCGGTCTCACGATGATAGGCCCGTTTTGGGATGCCATGCGTGGAGGACACCAGCGTGTTACTCTGGAGATCACGAAGTTCTGCCCAAGCACTGAGGCATGCTACCGAGAGGGTTTTAATGCAGTAAAAATTAGACGACCCGCGTGGCGCAATGGTTACCATACCGGACTGCCAATCGAGGGGTCCCGGGTTCGATTCCCGGCGAAACAGAAATTTGAATGAGTTTAAATTTCTGTTATCGGTCTGGGTGTTTGTGTTTCTGTCTTTGTATTTGTGGATGGTACCCACGACACAGGGTATAAATTACCTTACTGTGGGGCTATGAGTGTGAAGCGTTATTTATTATTTATTTAAAATCTCACATAACTCGGTATCTCTCCCAAGCTAACGGGAACCTTTTGAAGGTATCCCCTTATCCCCGTGTCTCACACGATCAGCTGTCACGTGTGACCATTATCAACCCATAGGCATTCTGTTATCTCAAATATATTATTTTGTACTGCCGCTGCCTTTTTCTCTCAGCTTAACATCTAGCCCAAACGGGCACCTAAGGGCGGTGACCGGGAAAAAATGACATTCATTAAGCGAATATTTTGTATTCCTAATATGAAATAAATATTTTTTCTTTCTTTTTTTCTTATACAATTAAGTTATATGTGATGTGACTCTGGTGATATGCACAAAAATAAATGAAGGAATAATAAAATTTAAGGTTGATAAGTGCTCTTGAAATTATTTTTGATCGGAAAGTTTCTGCCTACTTAGTTTCCGGTTTCCGGATACAATGATGAAATTGTTAAAAATTTTAACTATTTTTGGCATGACCTTTACCTTCACGTTTTTTCTCAAAAATGATTTGTTTTCAATGAAACGTGATTACGAAAACGTGCTGCATTGTCTTGTTAAAAGACTTTATAGGATTCCGACTTTAACTAAAATGGGAAGATTCTGAATTCCGAAAAATAACTCTATCGTATATTATCATATCAAGGCGCAAAAAACAACAAAGCAGCAACTAACGACCCGTGTGGCGTAATGGAAGCGCGCATGGCCTGGCGTAAGCGATCTATGCAACTGAGCCAAACGGGCGCGGTCGGGTGTGAGATGGGTGACCGCTAGTGGCAAAAAATTGCATGCGCGTTTCCGTGCTTTGGAGGGCATGTTAAGCCGTCGGTCCCGGTTGTTGTCGATAGATAACAGTCGTCAAACCTTGTCGGAGGCCTTATGGGCGGTTTGAAAAAATCCGACAGCGGGTTGGCCACTAACCCGCATCTCCACCAACCCGCATTGGAGCAGCGTGGTGGAGTAAGCTCCAGGCATCGGCTCCAGGCCTCCCCAATAAGGGGGAGAGACCCATGCCTAGCAGTGGGACGCAAAAAGGGTTGCAGCCAGCCAGCCAGTGGCGTAATGGTTACCATGCCGGACTACCGCTTAGATGGTCCTGGGTTCGATTCCCCGCAAAGCTGAAACGAGAAACCCAATTTCCATACAAAGTTGGGCCCGACGTTCCAGCGGTAGAATTTTGCCTTTAATTACTTTACATTAATTAGTTTGAACATGTGCTTGTTAAGTTTGCAGTGACCAGTAAGAATCCTTACAAGTTGTTGCGTTTCATATTGATCACTTACTTTGAGTAGTACTTAGTTTGGATGGCATATCAGGTCAATCGGTTGATGACATCTGCCACAAAATTGGGTCTTCAAGGTTAACATAAAACTTCATCATTGTTCAATAACGGCATCGCAAACTCTGTGCATATTGTCAGCGTCAAGTATAATTTTTGCATCATAAAAAAAAATCAGTAAGTCGTCAGGTATCAGTCAGTCTAGTCAGTCCGTCTCATTTTAGTTCAAGGAAAGCGATGGCTACTTTACCAGAACGTGTCCGATGGAGTTTTGGAGGCAAGCCGAGAAATCAGTTTTTCGAAGGGTTATTTTATTTGACAACACTCATGCACTGTCATTAACCTATATCGAATAAAATGCCACCAACTTTATCCGATATAACTCAAAAATACACCAAGAAAATGAAAATAAAACTAGAGCACAACTTGTCCCTTCAGACTTCCCGCCAAAACTTGCTCCTATAAAACTTGTAAAAAGGAGTACCTAGTAGTTATGTCATTGCTTATCTAGTGACAGTATGACTATGGGTCGACAATGAGCTATTGTGACAGAATAAAAAAAACGGGTTGCACTCCGATAGTGCCGGCAGAAGTGAAAACATTAACGTTGTGAATTTTTGATATTTTGGAATGGTTAAGGAATAATTTCGCACGAATCGCTTTAATTATCAGTATTATTTTTCATGTAGTATTTACAGTAGGTTTTTATCTAGTATTTTTATAAAGCACTCACTCATTTACTTTCACTATTTCTTCGTCACTTTTTTCATTAATAGATGCACTTTGTTTAATTTCCATATTTTAAACACTTGATACACGAATTTTACAAGTATACATACAGTGGAGCCATCAGCTGTCACCCCTCCGGCTTACGAATTTTCGATCAGGCCACGTGTCCTGACGCGACTTTAACATTTTTTACCCATCCCAAAAAAGTGCACAACACCGCTAAAGAAGTTTTCACTTCAAAAATATTCCTTTATTTTTGAATTGGATTCAAGACCAACTTGTAGCCCTCCTGTAGTAGGTACATTTTATCGTGCTTGATAGCACTAAATCACAACAGGCGCTTATATAAACGCAAACAAAGTAGTATTTTGTGCTCAAGTACTAAAAAATGTCACCATAACGTGACGGCTCTACAACGGAAAGCATAGTTGCTTGCGTGTAAATAAATTGTAGCTCCATTGTAAATTGAACCTTCTTACTTTACGATAGAGTCCTTTTTCCTTTGGTACGATGATTCAAGACGTGACACCTTAGTTTTATGACAGGATATTGCATTTATTATTTGAACCTAAATACTACGTGAACGAGTTCTTTTTCAGCACCGTGAATTTCCAAAGTATATCTATCTATATTTCCAAAGTATTACTATTGCTACAATAATGAACAGGGTCTTGCACACTATGCTATGCATAGAAAAATTCAAAATGCATTCCATATAAAAAGCAGGATAATTAAACATGATTTTCATTTCCATGTAATCAATAAAAAAATAGTCTGAAATGAGCTGTGACGTCAATCACAATTTTCTCGTATAAAATGTATGAAAATGTCACCATTTTACAACTCATTAAAAGTATGTACCTATCTCAATTGATTTATTACAACTCATTAAAAGTATGTACCTATCTCAATTGATTTAATTGTAAAGGATCAGATTTATTTATTTACTACCGGTCGCGTAGACTTTAGTATTAGTCATAGCATGATGTTATATAGCCCATAGCCCTCCCCTATAAATGGACTGTTCAACACAAAAATAATTTTCAATTCGAACCAGTAGTTTCTGAGATTAGCGCGTTCAAACAAACAAACTCTTCAGCTTAATATATTTAGTATAGATTACGGATTTACAAGGACATTACCTCTTACAACTGAATCGTAGATCTTTTAGGGGGTTTACCTATCAGTAAATAATAATCCAAGTTATTGCAATTTGGACCTTCACACTGTTTATTAAAGTCATTTTCCCCATGGTTCAACGAGGTCACACAGAGTTTAAGTTCAAGGAGACACACACAAAAGACTAACATTATTATTATAATCTATACTAATAAACAAATTATAATAACAAATACTTAAGCTTTATAGCTGAAGAATTTGTTTGTTTGTTTGTTTGAACCCGCTAATTTCAGGAACAACTGGTTCGAAATAAAAAAAAATATGTTGAATAGTCCATTTATTGGGGAAGGCTATAGGCTATTTAAAATCATGCTATGACTAATACCAAAAGTCCAAACGGATGATGTGGCGGGCGTCCGCTAGTATAATATATGTATAACATATATACCTAGTTTTTTTTTTCATCGCACAATGTTTAAAGTTGATGACTTACCTTAAATAACTGCAATGCAATTTAAATCTTGATACCATAAAACAATATTATATTTCATTACAAGTGCGGAAAGGCTGTCATTGCAATGAGTTCCGACAAATGTCTACCCGAGCCGAGGCGCAGCCGAAGGTGAGGGTTGACAGTCGGAACTCTTAGCAATGACGGTTCTGCACGTGTACTGAACAACTATTTTTAATACAGTTGCGAAAAAATGAAGCAATTTAATAAAATAATAAAAACTCGCAAAGAACATTTTACAAAAATGGCGCCAACCGTAAAAGAAGAGATTTTTTTGTTTTCTTCACCCATTCTAGGTAGGCAAAGGGAACTATGCCCATACAGCCAAGTCTTCAGTAGATTTTTTTATTGATATGAAATGAAAATGTTAATGAGATGAAATAAAATGAAACCTAACCTATCTCATATTCATGTAGTAGAATTCAAGCTCAATCTTAATATATATATAAATCTCGTGTCACAATGTTTGTCCTCAATGGACTCCTAAACCACTTAACCGATTCTAATAAAATTCGCACACCATGTGCAGTTCGATCCAACTTGAGAGATAGGATAGTTTAAATCTCAAATTATAGTTGCAATATTCTTTTATTTTTTATATTTTAAGGCAGAACAACGTCTGCCGGATTCGCTCTGTTAGTAACTGTCAAACACTGATTTTGCGCCATCGTCCAGAAGTTTGACATTGTCTGAATAACAAGACATCTGTCACTATTTGTTTTATATTTTTTATTTGGCAGTAACATAAAAACTCTTTGAGATGATAAAGAAACTAATCCTCTTTCAATATATTTAAGACAGGACAACGTCTGCCTGATTCACTAGTATTGCTATAAGTAAGAGTTCGTTTAGGGTTAGAATTGTATCAAAATAAATTTACACCTCATGTCTCGCATAATAGGGTTGATGTTAGATAAGCATCAGAAGAACGCCCCTATAAAGGACAGTAATGGTAAAGGTGTAAAGTTTAATTGGAAGTGATTTATCAAGTTGGTTGTGCTCAGTGACGTCACGGGGAAGTCATGGTGGCTTTATAGGTCGCCGTGGAATTTAGGGCGCCGTGGTTATGGGATTGGGATTATCTTTCTTAATGTTTGTTTTAATACTTAGTTAGTTAGATCGAAAGTACCAGCGCTGCCTTTACTTGTAGCTTGTGTCATGGGTACCACGGACGCACATAAATTCAGAAACTAAAACTCAAAGTCTCGTATTTATCTTGGACGATGACAAAACTTCATACAAATTTTCATCCCTTACTTTAGTCTATTTTTCGCGATAAAAAAATCCTTTCCAAGGTCCTCTTTATCTGTGTACCTAATTTTATTAACATTGCTTCAGTAGTTAAGGCGTGAAAACGTAACTGCTTGCCATGTTGTCCAAATAGTGATGATCTGATGACGACTTATGAAAGAAACAGTTTTCAATAAAACAGATTGTAACCTAATTCATTCCTAAATAATTTTATGTATAAACTAGCCGCCGTCCGCGACTTCGTCCGCGTGGAGTTTGGTTAGTCATAGCATGATGTTATATAGCCTATAGCCTTCCCCAATAAATGTACTATTCAACACATTAGTTTTTTTCAATTCGAACCAGTAGTTCCTGAGATTAGCGCGTTCAAACAAACAAACAAACCCTTCAGCTTTATATGTTATAGTGGCTGCAACCCTTTTAGTGACCAACTGCTGGGTACGGGTCTCTCCCAATTATTGGGGATGCCTGGAGCTTACTCCACCACGCTGCTCCAATGCGGGTTAGTGGCCAACCGAAAAGGTTTAACGACTGTATACTGACAACAACCGGGACCGACTGCTTAACGTGCCCTCCGAAGCACGGAAACGCGCATGAAATTTTTTGCCACTAGCGGTCACCCATCTCACACCCGACCGAGTCCATTTGACTTAGTTGATGCGCTCTTCTTATATATTATACGAGTAGTATTAGTATAAATTTCAACTATTCTTCTTGTATTTGGTGCAGTATTTACTGCTTAAAGGCTTTATTACTTTAACTACGTTTTGTTGAAGCGAGTCAATGGGAATGACTGCCCCTTTTGTCCACTTTAACTACGTTTTGTTGAAGCGAGTCAATGGGAATGACTGCCCCTTTTGTCCAAGTTGCCGACTCCTCCAAAACGTTATCTCCTCATCGTTATCGTGACAAAAAACATAAACCAGAATTTTGCTTTATCTTCGAATGGAATTTTTTATAACAACTATTTTTGCTGTATCAAAGACTGCGTTAAATTCTTGATAAAAAAACGAAATATATGCTTTTAAGGTACATGGAAAGGTTAATAAAGGCAAGCCTAAAATAGCCTAGGACTACTAAAAACTTTTTGTTAAAATTGCACACGCAGCCTTTAGTAAAATAAAATAAATATCCAGTAAACCAGTTTCGTATCGGACTCATAATAATAGTTCTTGCTGCAGAATTTGCACTTATTGAATGAATGAATGAATTTATTTATTTGTGTAAGCATGCGTACGTATTTGACGTTATAACAAGGTTTTCCGACATACTTTTGTATACACCAGTGTACAAATATTTTATGTCACATTAGTAAAAGTATTGTTTGTCAAATTTTATATAAACACTAGCGACCGCCCGCGACTTCGTCGGCGTGGACAGTAGTTCTTGCTGTAGAATTTGCAATGAATGAATGAATTTATTTATTTGTTTAAGCATGCGTACATATGTGGTGTTATAACAATGTTTTCCGACATATTTTACTGGATACACCAGTGTACAAATATTTTATGTTACATTAGGTAAGTATAAGTAATCGTCGGCGTGGACCTTAGGGCTTAGTTATAGCATTTTTATAAAATAAAGGAAGCCTAAATTACTCCTTATTACGTCCAGTCTCTTGAGAGTTAGGAATAATAGCGCAACTGCGACTCTAAATAAGATTCTAACTAATAAAATAGTTCTTTCACGTTGCAAAGGTGCTACGGATTGATCCGATACAGTTGGGGCTGGAGAGTAATGTAGGCTACATTTTACCTGGCGACAACATCACATCCAATCCATGTGAAAAAAACCAGATAGGCGTAATAGGAATATGACATACTTAAATACAATTTCTTCTTATTTTTTACCTTTTTAGTTCGTATTTTCACAAAAGCGTGTTTTTTAGTTTTTTAAACTACATTATTTATTTTAATTTTTTTAGTTGAATTTTATTTTTCATATTATTGCGGTGTTATCGGCCCTTGACCCCTGTGCAAAATTTCAAGTTAATAAGACGCTTACAAGTAGGTGAAAATGAAGTTAAAAGATTCCGTTACATACATACATAAATACATACATACATACAGGTCAAGCTAATAAAAGCGTGTTAAAAAAATTGATTCAATATCAGCCGAATTAACCCACAGTAAAATGCCATATGACATTAAACTATGGAAATAACTGAAATATATGGACAAACTTACACTTACAAAATTTAGCACACATTCTCAGAAGCTTTACTAGATCATCATTCTCAAATATCCAGTTTCATCAACATTACGTACACACATGCCAAACTGCTAACCTCCCTTTTTAGGGTTCCGTAGCCAAATGGCAAAAAACGGAACCCGTATGGATTCGTGTTGTCTGTCTGTCTGCCTGTCCGTCCGTATGTCACAGGCACTTTTTTCCGGTACTATAAGAACTGTACTGTTGAAACTCGGTACGTAGATGTATTCTGTGAACCACATTAAGATTTTCACGCACCCCCATACTTAGAAGTGAAACTCATATTTTTTTTTTATCAAACCCATGTGGTGTGTCTATGTTTAGGTCTTCAAAAATTATATTGAGGTTTCTAATATCATTTTTTTCTTAAACTTAATAGTTTGCGCGAGAGACACTTCCAAAGTGGTAAAATGAGTGTCCCCCCCATGTAACTTCTAAAATAAGAGAATGATATAACAAAAAAAAAAATGATGTAAACTACGATGCAAACTTCCACCGGAAATTGGTTTGAACGAGATCTAGTAAGTAGTTTTTTTAATACGTCATAAATCGTAAACCACAATTCTGTGGCCCTAGTGAAAAAGGGTACAAGTCCGATTTTGTCGAAAATTAGTTAAATATACCAAATTGATCAGAAAGAAATGCTCTATCATTTGGTGTAAACGGATCTAAGCTATCTCTAAAAACAAAGAAGTTATTTGGTGCATATGGGTTTAACTAATACAAACAAACCTACAATAATCGGATTCAAGTACTTTCGTATTGTTTTAAACTGAAAAATAAAAAAATAATATTGTGTTTTTTAATCTAAATTAACATAAACTACCTACGTTTTTATCAAATTGGTGTTTACCAATACAACAACAGATGGTCCTTATTAAATGGCTTAGTGAGTAATGATATTACTAGACATCAATTTGTTTTCACCAAAATAAATGTCAAAAATCAAGTATAACTCTTTTGAGATCAGTATTCACATTATGCTATTGTGAAATTAATAAATGTAATATAATACAATTCTAGTTGTATCCTACGAATAGCTTTCATTTTACGTGAGAAACGATATAACTCGTCGCTGCGGGGGAGTGGTGCGGGTGAGTGGGGAGCGCATAGCGCCCGCGTCCCGTCAGTCGCTCGCGCATCCTTTTTTTCATCTCAATTTGTCATTTTTCTGCAGATTAAGATGTGAGTTTCTCTTATTTTTTTGGGTATTGTTCAAATACACACTTACAACTTCTCCTTGGCATATGGGTTGACGCAGGTGGTACACACTTTCACCAGAGTACCAGATATTGAGACCCATACTGCCTCTCTGCTGGACCTTCTGCTGACCACCCATCCATCTGACTACCGGGTGACGGTTGGGGCCCCACTTGGGACTTCTGACCATTGCCTGGTAAGTTCTGCCGTTCCATTGCCACCCCCAGAAGGTTCTCGACCCAATGGGAAGCGTCAAGTCTGGCATTACGGGTCAGCGGACTGGGATGGACTCCGGGAATTCCTGGCTTCCTACCCCTGGAGGCAGCTGTGCTTCACCTCGGGTGATCCTAGCACGTGTGCGGAATCGATAGCCGATGTGATACGACAGGGCATGATTGGTTTTATTCCCAACTCTGTAGTATCCATTGGCGGGCGAAACAAGCCCTGGTTTAATGGTTCTTGCGCTAAGGCTTCTAGCCTTAAGCAAGAAGCTTTTAAAACCTGGGCTGATGCGCACACGCGCAAGGACCCCGAAACGTCTAAGTTTCGGAAAAAATTCAACGCTGCCTCCCGTTCGGCAAAGAAGCAAATAGCGAAATAGCCAAGGCGAAGTTTAGGCACTTCGGCAGCCAAGTCGCTTGCCAAGGCTGTCGAAGGTAACTTCTGTCGGTCGTCTCTACCATCTTTACGCAAACCGGACGATACTCTGGCTCACACGGCAAAAGGGAAAGCCGATATCCTGGGTACCCTGTTTGCCTCAAACTCGACTCTGGACGACGGAGGTGCCACACCACCGACCATCAAGCAGTGTGACAGCTCGATGAAGGACGTGCATTTCACTCAAATGGCCGTCAGACGAGCTCTGCTAGCCCTCGATGTCAAGAAGTCGAGCGGGCCGGATGATATCCCCGCGATCGTATTAAAGACGTGCGCTCCCGAGTTGGCTCCCGTCTTAACGCGCTTATTCTCGCTTTCCTACACCACTAGTATAGTACCGTCTTCGTGGAAGGTAGCCCTAGTACACCCAATCCCGAAAAAGGGTGACCGCAGTGACCCGTCCAACTACAGGCCCATTGCGATAACCTCCCTGCTCTCTAAGGTGATGGAGCGTGTTATAAATACGCAGCTCCTTAGGTACCTCGAGAAGCACCGGTTGATCAGCGATCGTCAGTATGGCTTTCGCCAGGGCCGGTCGGCCGGTGATCTCTTGGTATACCTCACACACCGCTGGGCTGAAGCCGTCGAGGGCAACGGGGAGGCTCTGGCAGTCAGCCTGGATATCGCAAAGGCCTTTGACCGGGTCTGGCACAGGGCCCTTCTCGCGAAGCTTCCATCTTACGGTCTTCCCCTGAGGCTATGCAACTGGGTGGCAAACTTTCTGTCTGAGCGGCAGATTAAGGTCGTTGTTGACGGATGCTGCTCAGATATGAAACCCATTAATGCCGGTGTTCCCCAAGGCTCAGTACTGTCTCCTACACTATTCATTCTGCATATCAATGACATGCTGCAACAATCACGCAGTATACATTGCTATGCAGATGATAGTACGGTGGACGCACTCTACACCTGTCGAGCCAATGCCTCTCGGTCACAAGTAGAGGAAAGTAGAATCAAACTTGTGTCTGAAGTCGAGAACTCTCTGGAGCGGGTCTCGGAATGGGGTCGACTTAACCTTGTCGAGTGTAACCTCACGAAGACACAAGTTTGCGCGTTTACCGCTAAAAACCCCATTTGTTATAGCGCCCAAGTTCCAGGGTACCGCGCTCACCGTCGGTGAAAGTGTCGGTATCTTGGGAGTTGACATTACGAGTAAAGTGCAGTACCGGAGTCATTTGGAGCACAAAGCCAAATTGGCGTCCAAAAAGCTTGGTGTCCTCAATAGGGCGAGGCAGTACTTCACTGCGGGGCAACTCCTGACGCTGTACAAAGCCCAGGTCAGACCCCATATGGAGTACTGCTCTCATCTCTGGGCAGGAGCACCAAAATATCAGCTACACCCATTTGACTCCGTTGAAAAGCGCGCAGTCCGAATCGTCAACGACCCAAGATAGACTGACAGGCTAGAACCACTCAGCTTGCGAAGAGACATAGGCTCGCTCTGCGTGTTCTACCGACTTTACTATGGTGAGTGCTCCGAGGAACATTTCAAACTAATGCCTACATCACCATTCCATGATTATACCACCAGACGAAGGTTAAAGTTCCACAGGCATCATCTGGACTCGTGGCGGTCCTCCACAGTCCGCTTTGCACGCTCCTTTTTACCACGGACGTGTAGGTTATGGGACAACCTTCCAGCTGAGGCATTCCCAGTGGACTATAACATGGGGTTCTTCAAGAAAGCTGTAAAAAAAGCTCTCCTCCAAAGCCGGCAATGCTCGGGTGGCTCCCCTGGGGTTGCCCGTGTCCATAGGCGACGGTGATCGCTTAACACCACGCGGCCCGTCTGCCTTTTTGTTCGGTTTACATATAAAAAAAAATACGCAAGAAATTTAAAAAAATAAATATAATTTTGTATTCCGCTTGTTTTATTTCCATTAAAATATGGGTTTAAGTAGCACAAAATAGTTCATATAAGTCTACATGTACCACACGCCACGTATAAAATCTTAGTGAAAAAGACGCCAAGATATTTTTTTCATAATTTTCAATTTTTTTTAAAGTTGACTTAAAGTACACAGCTAAACACTATTTTCTTATAAAATGAGCTATTAAATATTTCATTTAATTACTTGGTTATCATAAAATTCATTCAAATGCGTATTCCTTTTCACATAAGCGAATTCTCAATTTACTTATGTGTGAAGGGGTATAAGTTATTTTATACCCTCGAGGAATTTATTTTGTTGAGGGTATAAGTCATTATTTTAAAAAATATTAACTTTAAATAAAAATTAACTCAATAATAATAAAGAACATACTCTGTTTACCTATAAAAAACATCACATGTATTACTTTTGCTGGCGGTTTAAATGTCATACGAGGACAAACACGCAATTTGAGCGCGCCGTGTGTTTTTTGCCTCTCCTGTAAAGTTGTAGTTTTAGACTTAAATCCCTTTTCACTAGGGCCACAGAATTTACCTTTCATTTAATCTTAATGCAATGATTTCTATGGATAATCAAAGGAAATGATGTATTTCTGTTGCTGATTGTTATAGGTACAAATACTAAAAATAGAATAAAATAAATATTTAAGGGGTCTCCCATACAATAAACATGATTTTTTAGATAATGGTACGGAACTGTTCGTGCGTGAGTCCGACTCGCACTTGGCAGGTTTTTTGAACTCTGTAAAAATGACCAATCATACAAATACTTCCGTTAAATTAATATCGATTTTTTGGGAACGACCTCAAAAACCGGAGTCTTGAAAACAGGCTTTTAAGGAGCAGTCCTTCTCCAAGGTTTGCATTGTTCAATTCCTGCTTCCGTGATCGAATAATTTTGTGACATTACTTACTTGCTCATACATTTTTTGGCTGCAAATTCATTTCTTTGTTTTCAAAGACGACTCGCGTGGCGCAATGGATATCATGCCGGACTGCCAATCGAGGGGTCCTGGGTTCGATTCCCGGCGAAACAGAAATTTGAATGATGAGTTTATTAAAGTTCTGTTCTCGGTCTGAGTGTTTGTGTTCCTGTCTTTAAATGTGTCCAAGGTACCCACAATATTTATATTTAGATAATATTTATACCAAGGACCATAAAAGTTCTACCGCATTTTTTTTTATCGGGGTGTGTGGAGCGGGGGGAGGAACCTTCAAAATGTACCCGGCACCTTGGGAGAGCTTCCCGGGTCATGTGGGATTTGTACCGTACTAAAACCCCCTTGCCTCTGCGGGGAGGACTTCGGGATCTCCAGTGTAACGCACCGGTGCCCGCGCGCGGTGCTCCAGAACGGATCTATCTTCGGGAATGCAGATGTGCTCTCCTGCACATTCCGATGCTTACGGCGACATGCGGCCACGCACACACCGCCGTCCTTCCCGGGGCTGCTGTCTGGACGGATCGAGCTCCCACTCTCACCGCCCGCAGCCCCGGAAGCCACCTTTTAGTCGCCTCTTACGATCAGGCAGGGGATACCGTAGCTCTATTCTTAATCCCGAAGCTACTGGGACTAAACGTTCTACTAACTATACTAAACTTACCCAATACGTAAATGACAATGTGGTAATAATTATTTTTTTCATACAGTTGCAATGTAGGTAAGTGCGATTTACATAATATTACTATACTGTAAGTAATTGTTTCGGCCTCAGTTGGCCGCACACACGTATCGAATTTTAGTAGAGAAATCAATATGAAGTAAAAACCTAATTGCAATTGAAAATTGCACGATAGTGTTATTTACATCCATGACGTTCTTGTTCTGGAAATAATAATTAACAATAGAAATATTCAAGTGGAAACACTTTTTTTACGTTTCACACTCATAGTTCCACAGTAGGGTACCAGTCGTGGGTACCATGGACATACTCGAATACAGAAACGCAATCACCCAGATCAAGAACATAAACTCATCATTCAAATTTCTTTCGCCGGGAATCGAACCTGGGACCCTCCAATTGGCAATAATGGTAACCATTGCGCAACACGGGTCATCTAAACTTGCCATGGACTTGGTAGGTCCAAGTTTGGATAGGAGAAGTACCACTGCTGCACCTCTTTCCGACTGCGGCAACCTTTTTTTCATCCCAGTACGACGGTCTCTCTCCATTATTGGGGAGGTCTGAAGCCTCCAGCACGTTGCTCCAAGACGGGTTGGTTTGGGTTTGTAGCCAACCCGCTGTCCGACGTTTTCAATCCACCAATAAGGCATCCGATAAGGTTTAACATCTGCTATCTAACGATAAAGCAGAACCGACGCCTGAACGTGCCTTTCGATGCACGGAAACAAGCAGGAAGTTCGCGCGTAGACCGGTTATCCGTCTCATCCCCGACCTTGCCCGTTTCGCTCAGCTGCGTTATTCGATTGCGTTCTTCGCTAGCCGCTGGGCCATGCGTACTTCTGTCTACCGCGACGAAATCTATTGTTTCGATTGAAAAATGTGGATGACGGCGAGACTTACATGAAGCAGCACCTTATGTAGCAGTGCAACTACTGATGTCAGGCAAGATTCAAGCTTGCTAGAGTTTGTGGTAAATGTCCACTTAAGCTGTACTGGATTGCAAATAGCAGTCGACATTTAAATAAAAAAGTATCTGGACGACCGAGCGTTGCTCACATAAAAACAATTTATATTCTTGGCTTAATTTCTAACGATACACGCATTTGCTTGTGTTACTTAATAACGTCATTTGAAATAGCTGCCGAAAATTTTCATTTTACCAAAAAATAAAAAATAAACACAATATGGTTTTCATTGAGGTTTGAACCCGGGTCTCTAGTTTCGTTCCGCAGTCAGCCAGCCAGTAACGTAACCATTTGGCCAAGGAAGCTTTAATTCAATGAACAAAATTTTTATAGAGCTCATTCAAATCGACATTGTCATTTTGAACGCCGGATGGCGTTAGATGGCGTTCTATGCTATAACTAGCTGTGCCCGCGACGTCGTCCGCGTAGATAAAGACTTGTACAAAAGGCTTGATTAGACTTGGATAATTTGTTCCTCCTCCTCCTTAGTCGTTCACTCTTGTCAGAGTGGTCGTTGCTGATGAGGTTGCAATTTCGTTCGTGACCGCTTGCCCTCCACTGTCCCTTGGATTATTGTTACCTTTTATGAAATTACTTATGATACAAAAGTTCATATTATTATGTTGAGTAGATAGATTCTTCCTGAGTCCTTACAATCTTACTGTACTCCTCTTATAATCGACTTTTCAGTCGTTATCATCAGTTTCTCTTTACAAATTAAACGTACTATAATAGCCTGTTTTTAAAGTGTTTAGATAGTACTGCTGTGCCCGCGGAAAGGATCATTATAATTAAATAATTTGTGCTGCAAATAATGCATAGATTCATTATCATTATGTAACTTAAATATATTGCAGAAAGGTGGTGAAATGTCTACGCTATGTCAGGCGTGGTTAGTAGTTGGTTAGTCAAATTCTTGGTTGCTTACACTACACGTTGGTTGCAATTGTCGTTAACATACTGTCGTTCATACTTAATGGAGGTCTTTTGAGCGATTTAAAACTTGCGACAGCAGTTAGACCACTAACAATGAAGACGTCATCAACCTGAATTGGAGCAGCGTGAGAGGATCAGGCCCTACGCGATTAAGAGTCAATTGGTCCTATTAACAACCCTTCACACAGCATTATCAGAAATAAATATATCGATTACTAATATTATTCTGGGCGTGACCACCATGCCGTGCTGCTGCCGTGACGCTTTAGCATATTAGTATAACACCAGTGCCAGCTATTACATACATACGTAGTGTATAATTAACCACTGAAAACGTCTGCTCATTTCTATAACATTTTTTTATTAGACCCTCGGCAATTGCTTATTCGTTTATTCGAAATCACTTTTTTTATAAATAAACCGAACAAAGAGGCAGAAAGGCCGCGTGGTTAAGCGATCACTGTCGCCTATGAAAATGGGCAACCCCAGCGGAGCCACCCGAGCACTGCCGGCTTTCAAGAAGAGCTTTCTTTACAGCTTTCTTGAAGAACCCTATGTCAAAGTCCACTGGAAATGCCTCAGCTGGAAGGTTGTCCCATAACTTACACATCCGTTCAAAACATCAAAAGGAGCGTGCAAAGCGGTCTGTGGAACTTTAACCTTCGACTGGTGGTGTAATCATGATATGGTGACGTAGCTATCATTTTGAAAAGAACACTCAGCATAGTAAAGTCGGTAGAACACTTTGATTTTTTTACGTTTCACACTGATAGTGCCAGAGTAGGGGAAAATATACACTGTGTAATGGGTACCATGCGACACACAGAGACAGAAATACAAACACTTAAACCGAGAACAGAAAATTAAACTCATCATTCAAATTTCTGCCACGCGAGTCCAGGCGTGGCCGCAGCCTTCAATTTGGGGGGGGGGGGGGGGGTCGCCAAGCAATTTTGGTGGGGGGTCACTAAGAAATTTGGGGGAAGAGGTGTCTCAAATTGGCTTGATTCGCCTTCCATCTACGTATGAGTGAGGGATTTGGGGGGGATGGTCATGTCCCCTGTGACACCCCCCCTGGGACCGCACCTGCGCGAGTCGATAATTATTATTGTCTATTGTCTATTAAATAAGGTCGATACCAATAATATGTGGATGTAACCACCGCGCCGCGCCTCCATAATGCTCTACCACAATGAGTACAATATCAGCGCCAGTTCCAAAGCTCTCTGTTGTTAATTTTTTATTAGATTACTTTATTAAGTAAATATACTCGTAATTACTTATTTGAAATAATCTCCACCTATCCACTTTGTAATAGCGTTATTGGGTAAAATAATGATTATGTAACACCACCTGTAAATCTACCTGTAAAAAGCAATTATATATGAATAAATGAATAACAACGACATCTATCGTATAGCGTGTAAACTAAATTGTCGATATACCGAATTTGCAACAGATCACTAAATAGTTCTGAATGTGAACATAGATGTCGGCAGTAGCCTCGTTTTGTTAAGGTTTTGTACATTTTGTATTGAGGATTTCTTTGAATATGTGGTGATATATTATGATATGTATGTTTTTTTTTATATTTAGAGATGAAATCTAGCATAAGTGTTTGAATATTAAGAGATGTTAGTAGTTATCGAAACATATGGTGTGTATAAGGCTGTGCCAAACACCAATGCAATGCATCGTTTACTTATGCCTACATAGATATCGATATACAGTCCACGTAGTTTAACGCCACACATTTGTAAAAAAAGTAGTATTAAATCAACTATAGAGTAATCACCACGTCTTTTCATTAACATAATAACCTACAAGCAAAAGTGCACCTTATCGCTATACACATTTATGGTCCAAATTCGAGCGGATTTGATCGCCGGCCGGCCACTGCGAGCGAGCCGCGAGAACAATAGGCGCCCAGATCGCACAGCGATAAGAGAACCGTTTGAAGATACTTTTTATAAAAACTGCATATTTAGTGAATTCGAGTGCATTTCGTGAACATTATGACTTCAAATATTGGAATCGAGGAACTTTTGGTGTATCAAAGGGAGCTACTAGACAACTTAAAAAATGCTGAGAAGAACTACAAAAAGTCACCTAAGGATAGAATAAAACGGGCTTATTTGGAAACGAGATTAGAATCATTGGAAGAACTATGGAATAACTTCAAGATGGGACACAAACAATCTATTTTAAAGCTTAGTAAAGAAGAGGAGAAGGAAGATTCTTATTTTGAAGAAAACATTTATGAACAGTTTGAAGAGATATATATACAGTACAAGTCGAGTTTAAAAGAAGCTCTTCAACCGTTTTTGGATTCATCTAAACTTCAATTCTCTACGCATCAGCAAGTATCTACACCAAGTGAAGGTAATACGCAAACGCCATTGTTCAATTGCGATGTTAAGTTACCTCGTATTCAGATACCTACGTTTACTGGAAAATATGAAGAGTGGCAATCGTTTTATGATTTGTTTTGTTCCTTAATACATAATAACAAGTCTTTATCGCCCGTAGAAAAGTTACAATATCTTAAGACTAATTTATCAGGAGAACCAGAAGTATTACTACGAAATTATTCTATCACGAATGCAAATTATGAGGAGGCGTGGAATGAACTAGAGAAACGATACAATAACAAGAGATATAATACTAACGAGATATTGAGAAAATTATTTACACAAAAAGTTTTGCAAACAGTTTCGGCGAGTTCTATTAAACAATTAGTGGATACGACTTCGACTTGCTTAAAGGCTTTAAAGAACATGAATGTGAACATTGATGCTTGGGACCTGGTCATCAACTACTTGGTACTGTCAAAAGTGGATTCCGAATCGGTCAAAGAGTGGGAACAACATTTGAGCTTAAATAACAATGACACGCCCACTTGGCCAGAACTGCGAGATTTTCTGAGTGCGAGATTCCGATCATTAGAAATGATGGATGGCCATAAACCAAGAGTGGTGCAAGTGCAAGCTAAGCCTGTCGTTAAGCCTAAAGCTTTTCATTCGAACATTACCAAGGAGGAGAAAAAACACGAAGTGAAATGTGCGCTGTGTAGTGAAAGTCATTATATATACCATTGCAAGAAGTTTAGTGATATGTCTACTAAGGAACGACAAGACTTTGTTCAACATAGCAAGCTGTGCTTCAACTGTTTGGCGCCATCGCATACCGTAATGAGATGTCGACAGTCAACGTGTTGTAGGAAGTGTGGACGGCGTCATCACTCACTTCTGCACTACGACAGAAGTGTCACTGCCGAGAAAATGAGTGGGAATGAGTCTACATCTACAGGTACTGTGACCGAGACACAGAGAGGTAAGCCTAGTGCTTTGTCTAATGATACACACATTGTAACCAACTTTTCTAAGGAGAATTTTCATACAAATAGTGTCCTGTTAGCTACTGCACGAGTGTTAGTAGAAAGTAGGAATGGTTGCAAATTTATATTAAGAGCATTGTTAGATCAAGGGTCACAGGCGTCATTTGTAACGGAGGCTACGGTTCAGTTACTTAATCTTACGCGTAAATCGGTGAGTGGCTGGGTGTCAGGTGTAGGGGAGGAGCAAACAAAAATTAAACACATGGTGTCATTTATTATGAAATCGCGCTATGATCCCCAGGCATTAGTTAAAGTAAATGCATATGTATTGCGTTCATTAACGACACTTTTACCTAATACTAATCTCGGTACTCCTGAATGGTCAGATATAGCAAATTTAGAGTTGGCTGATCCAGGATTTAATACACCCGGTAAAATAGATATATTACTCGGTGCGGAAGTATACAGCGACGTTTTATTAGACGGCATCATTAAGCATCCTAAGGATAACTTGCTAGCACAAAATACAATCTTAGGTTGGGTGTTATCTGGAAGGATGTCACGGGAAGTTACCTCAGCGCAGATCACAAGCTTGCATGTGCAACACAACGAAGATGAGCTGCTTAAACTATTTTGGGAAGTGGAAAATGAACCAAACATGCTACAAAAGAGACAAACAAAAGAAGAAAGAAGATGTGAAGAATTCTACGACGCTACTACGGTTAGAGATGAGAGCGGAAGATTTGTAGTCAGGCTGCCATTTAGAAAGGAAGTTCCCGAGTGCCAAAATGGTAAATTAAGAGAAATAGCGGCTAAAAGGTTTGAATACTTAGAGAAAAGGTTAAGCAAAAATGATAAATTACGAGAAGACTACCATAAAGTAATAAACGAGTACATACAATTAAACCATCTGGTAGAAGTTGATGTTAAAGATATTCATAATCCTAAAGCTGTCTATCTTCCGCATCATGCCGTAACGAGAGAAGATAAAGATACGACGAAGCTTCGCGTCGTCTTTGATGCATCTTGTAAAGGAGTTAATAACATCTCTTTGAACGACGACCTTCTTATTGGACCTAAACTTCAGCAAGACTTACGTCATTTATTGATGAGGTGGCGAGTTCACAAGATTTGCATTACTGCTGACATCATAAAGATGTATAGAATGGTACGTGTGGCAGAAGAGGACACAATTTACCAGAGGATACTATGGAGACCAAAGGAAAGGGAACCAGTCAAACACTTCAAATTATTAAGACTAACTTTTGGAACCGCATGTGCTCCATATCTTGCTGTGAAGTCATTGCATAGGCTGGCTGATATTGAGCGGCTTAAATGTCCAGTTGCAGCGAAGAAAACAAAGAATGATTTTTACATGGACGATTTGATGACAGGAGGTGAAACAGAAGATGAAGTGGTAACCATATACAACGAAATGAACAAACTAATGAACTTGGGAGGATTCGAACTTCAAAAGTGGAGTAGCAATAATGAAAACATATTAAAATACATAGGAGAACACAAACGGATTGATCATGAGCTTCCTCTCAAGCTCAATAGCGTAGTAAAGGTACTTGGGGTGATTTGGAATCGTCTAACAGATAGCTTTGAATATACCATTAACTTACCGGAAACTAAACAGTCAATTACTAAACGTCAAATTCTGTCAGAAGTCGCAAAAGTTTACGATCCCTTGGGGTGGATAGCTCCTGTTGTTGTAGTGGCAAAAATGATAATACAGAAGTTATGGAGATCAGGGCTAGAATGGGATGAGACTGTACACGGAGAGTTGTTAGAAGAGTGGTTACGTTACCGAGAGAACTTAATACATATTAAGGCTGTAAGTATACCGAGATGGTTACGGTACTCTTCTACAGCTAGAAAAGAGCTGCATGCCTTCGCAGACGCCTCACAACTGGCGTATGGAGCAGCAGTATACATGCGTGTTGTTGAAGAAGACAGAGTTTATGTCAATCTTATATCGGCTAAGACTAAGGTCGCTCCAATTGAAAAGCAACTTTCAATACCAAGATTGGAACTTTGTGCCGCAGTATTGGCTACAAAACTAATTTATGAAATATCTCAAGTGATGGATGTATCGAAAACAAACTTATACGCCTGGACAGACTCGACAATAGTCTTAGCTTGGCTAAAGGGTGGGTCCAGTAAGTGGACTACATTTGTTAGCAACAGAGTGTCCGATATACTTAACATCTTAGACTACAACCAGTGGGGGCATGTTGCTACTGAACTGAACCCAGCAGACTGCGCATCAAGAGGATTACAAGCGTCAGATATGCTAAACCGCACGCTATGGTGGAACGGACCTGATTGGCTGTCTTCGTTACACATAGACTTCAGTTCAGACGATATTATTGAGGACACACAAGAAGAGGAAAGAGTTAAGGTTTTAAATGTCTCAATAAATACAGAAGAGGAATTTATTTGGGCAAAATTTTCTAATTTATCGAAAATGTTGAGAATCATGTCCTATTGTAGAAGATGGGCAAATCTAAAACAACAAAGAGGAACCAGACATGTTTTTACTAAACATGTAACTGTGGAAGAAATGACTAAAACATTAGAGATGTGCATAAAACAAATTCAGAATAAGGAATTTAGTCAAGAAATAAAACAATTAAAATCTAACGGATATGTACCTAGAAAAAGCAACCTACGATCTCTTTGTCCAATTCTTGATGAGAATGAGATTTTAAGAGTCAGCGGACGCATCCAACAGTCACATGCATCATATGAGACACGGCATCCTATAATTTTACCGGCTAAGAACCATCTTAGCAAACTCATAATTACAGATGCTCATATAAGGACGATGCACGGAGGACCACAGATGATGCTAAATTATTTAAGGTCAAAGTATTGGATACTGCGAGTAAAGAATGAAGTAAAAAGGTGTTATCGTGAATGTGTTACCTGTACGCGATACTCTACAAAAAACACTACTCAATTGATGGGCCAACTTCCAGAGGTGAGAGTGACACCTAACAAACCCTTCAGATCGACGGGAGTAGATTACGCGGGACCTGTTAATATTAGATTGTCACCAGGTAGGGGAGCAAAATCCTACAAGGGATATATATGCCTATTTGTTTGCATGGTGACTCGAGCACTTCACCTAGAAGCTGTGACAGACCTAACAGCAAAGGGTTTTATTGCAGCCTTTAAAAGATTTACGTCAAGACGCGGCCACTGTCATGACCTCTATAGTGACAACGGCACTAATTTCGTTGGCGCCGACAAATTACTAAGAGATATGTTTGATAATGCCAAGTTATCATTGCCCAGTGAGATAGCCCATTTGTTAACCTTAGAACGTACCACGTGGCATTTCATACCGCCCCACGCCCCTAACTTTGGAGGTCTGTGGGAAGCTGGGGTACGCAGTACGAAGACACACCTAAAAAGAGTGATAGGTGACACTACACTTACATATGAGGAATTATCTACAGTATTGGCGCAAGTAGAAGCTTGCCTTAATTCGCGACCGATAAGTGTTCTGAATGACGACCAGAATGACCCCCTCCCACTGACACCTGGCCATTTTTTAGTCGGTGAACCGTTACTAAACCTAGCTGACGAGGATTATACGCAACTTAATATTAGTTATCATGAGAGATGGCGACTCACACAGAAAATGGTCAACGATTTCTGGAAGAGATGGTACAAAGAGTATCTTGTTAATCTCAATCAACGGCATAAATGGAATAAAAAGAATGCTCAACCAGAAATCGGTGACGTAGTCATTTTAAAAGAGGACAACCTTCCACCTAGCAAATGGATAATGGGTAGAATATTACAAAAACATGTGGGTCCTGATGACATTACTAGGGTTGTATCAATTAAATGTAAAAATGGAATTTTAAAAAGGCCTGTTAGTAAAATATGCGTCATAACTAAGGTTTAATGAGGACACATTATTGTAAAGTGTAAAAACGACAAAATGCTGTTAAAAAAAAACCTATTGAAATACATACATTATATAAAAACAAAGTGTTAGCATAAGCTATAAAGCAATTTATTAATATACTTAAACTTTACCTACTTATGTATTTGTGTTTAGATAAAAAAATAATTGTTAATGCTGTGTAGATACATCTAAGGTTCTTAATTTATATTTACCTGTGTTAAATTTATACTTACCTTGTTAGCTTAATCCATGTTATGAGTTATGGTTTACTATTTATTTAATAAGCATTTAGTATGTACACCTGCTCTGTAGGCATATTTGAAATATTTTGCATCATGTAGTTATATGAGTTATCACGGTGGGCGGTTAACTATTTCAATAAACCACACTTTTGTTGTATATCTATATATAAGTTCTGTAATTATTATTTTGTCGTGCATTACATATAAAAAACATAGCTAATTCCTTTATGAACTGTACCTACCTTTGTTTGTTTATTATACCTTTGTAATATTTAATAATAATATGTTATCTTACTATTGCCCCACCACAATAGATAGGTGCTCTTTATATTGTGCTATTGTTATATATGTGTTACGTTGGTTGGTGTTTGGATTAGAATAGCTTCTGAAGCCATTAGTCATATTTAATATTATTTAATTACCTATATACCTATGTTAAAGAACTGCGTTCTTGGTGGGCGGAATGTATAAGGCTGTGCCAAACACCAATGCAATGCATCGTTTACTTATGCCTACATAGATATCGATATACAGTCCACGTAGTTTAACGCCACACATTTGTAAAAAAAGTAGTATTAAATCAACTATAGAGTAATCACCACGTCTTTTCATTAACATAATAACCTACAAGCAAAAGTGCACCTTATCGCTATACACATGGTGTGACCGCTCGCATTAACTTTATTATAGCGTGCAGGTGTTCATCCATTTCATCATTCTTGAAATTGACGTAACTTTTTTGTTAGTGAACCGATTTAAATAAAACAAACCCTAAATGTTAATCCAAAAAAATACCAATACTTCAGTGAAAACCGCATCCTTCTACGTTAAGCCGTTCTACGTTAAGACAGTTTTTTTCAAATATCTTCAATGTACAGAAACGGACTTGTTACAGATTTATTATATGTATAGAAGATATTATTGATACTCTCCAATAGATGTCAATAAGAGTCGTACTTTTCAGTTTATCCCTACTATTTTAATATTATAAATTCGAAATTAACTCTGTCTGTCTGTCTGTCTGCTACCCTTTCACGCTTAAACTACTGAACCAATTTTAATGATATTTGGAACACAGATAGAGTGGACCTTAGGAAAGGACATAGGATGGTTTTTATCCTACCTATAAAACGGGTAAATTATTTAATATATCTATAATCAAATCGCTGAAAATATTTTTTTATAATTTAAAATTTCTAAAAATAAAACCAAGCTGGATCGATTTATCATCCCCGAAACCTGGATACTAAATTTCATCGAAATCGTTGGAGCCGTTTCCGAGATTCAAAAAATATATTTAGGTATACAGGTATAAGAATTGCTCGTTTATTTAAATAAAAATACGGAAAAGCAAGAATGTTTGTAATATAAATTACAAATTGTTATTTTTTCCTAACATCCATCATCAGACGTAGTAAGGTAAACGTCCGAGTTATCGTTATTTTTTGTCAGTGTCCTTCGTCATTCATAGAAAAAAAAAAATTGGCCATTTTTCCATAGAATGACGAGTACTAATACACTGACGAAATTGTGGACGTTTACCTTATATAGTTTTTTGTTAAAACATTATATCAGTCAGGTTTTAGTGGGTTATACTTTTAAAGCAATTTACATCATCTTTGACTAAAACAAGTTTACGAAGTATGTGCCTTGCTAATAAAAACAAATTTTATTATGTAATGATTTAATGAATCCCCGCTTTAACATAACGTACAAGTTCAATGTCAAAATAAAATGTATGTATTAAAGAAGCGCGTATAGCCCGGCGGTTAGCGTAGAACGCAAACGATCTATGCAACTAAGCCAAACGGGTGCGGTCGGGTGTGAGATAGGTGACTGCTAGTGGCATAAAATTTCATGCGCGTTTCCGTGCTTCGGAGGGCACGTTAAGCCGTCGGTCCCGGTTGTTGTCGATAGATAACAGTCGTTAAACCTTGTCGGAGCCCTTATGTGCGGTTTGAAAACATCCGACAACGGGTTGGCCTGGTGTGGTAGAGTAAGCTCCAGGCCTCCCCAATAATGGGGAGAGACCTGTGCCGAGTAGTGGGACACAAAAAGGGTTGCAGCCAATGACGACCTGTGTGGTACGCAACTATTACCATGCCGGACAGCCATTCCTGGCGTTCCGGTTTCGATTCCTGGCGAAAACGAGATTGAAATGGTGAATTTCAGTTTTTGTTCCTTGTTTGGGTGTGTATTCATGTCTTTGTATGTGTCCATGGTACCCACGACACAGGGTATATCTACTCTACTGTGGAGCTATGAGTGTCAAACGTTATTCATTTATTTTATGTAGGTATGTTTACAGTAACGGAAGATGACGTAATGGCTCTGATTTACAAGTAAAATGGAAGAACGAATAATCATGGAATTCTTTGTTTGTGTTTTTCTCTATTTAGTTTTTTTCTCTATTCAGTAGGTAACTAGTACAGTTGCAGTTGTTTTAGATTTTTTATAGTGAGGTTTTCCGTAATATTTGTTTTCCTGTCACTATTATTATTTTCATTTATAAAAAAGTAAGTAAATAAAAGTTACGCAACCACTATACAAAGAGAGCTTCTTTGCGAAAGGGTGGCGTTAAGGTCGAGAGTGACCATAGAGAGTTGCTCTAGCGGAGCGTCGAATCAATGGTAGCGTGACAGCCATAGTGTCATTCCTTGATTCATATGGAAGGAGACATGGTGGACGGTTTGCGCACCACGTAACCGACGAATCGCTGTTAATCCATGCAATCCCGAGTGATATCTAAGTGTTAATTAGAAAAGTTGCAGATTAATAACCTTGTCTAATGGTGTGTAAGTTAATTTTTGAAATAATAATGATTGTTGTAATTTTCTGTCAACTGTCTTTTAATTGTCAATTTCCTTGCGCATATGAATAACTCTGATGTATGGCCACCGCTCTCCAACAAAAATTGTAGTATAAAAAATTAAAAAAGACGCTTTCGTGAAAATCGAACTCAAAAGTAAAAAAAATAAGATGATAATTTATTTTATTGTATAAAAGCGTGGGGTGTATGGTGTCAATAGTAGTTTTATTATAAAAATAAGTTAATATTAGTAGAAGGATTATTATTTTGATATCTCAAAAAGCACCCCACGCTTTTTTATCATTAAAATAGGTACATTTTGTCCATATTTTTTACTTTTTAGTTAGTTTTTTCACGAAAGTGTGTTTTTTAATTTTTTTGTTGGATTTGGTTTCAAATTATTGCATTGTAATCGGCCCTAGACACCCGATGCAATTTTTCAAGTTAAGCATACTCCTAGAAGTCGGGTGAGTCAACCGTACCTTCGATGCTCTAAGCTTGAAGTACCTCATAGCCCCACATTAAGGAAGATATACCCTGTGTCGTGAGTGCCATGGACATACATAGAGACAGAAACACAAACACCCAAACCGAGAACAGAAATTTAAACTCATCATTCAAATTTCTGTTTCGCCGGGAATCGAATCGGGGACCCTCCGATCGGCAGTGCGGCATAGTAACCATTATGCGACGCGGGTCTACTGACAACCTTAACCCTGTACATAATTCCCATAAATGAGATGTATTTAAACACTTGGTTCAATTTGCCTACTGACATTTACTGAAAGGAATTTTATTATTTATATTTTTACAATAACAATAAAAGTTTAAGTTTTAAAGTAAGTAGTACCTACGCACGCTCGGTCCTTGGACTTAACATTTATTTACATCCTAATCGTTATAATTGTATTGTTAGGGTTCCGTAATAAAATGAGGAAGACTCCCTTTTACTCCTTTCGTGTCCTATAAGCCTTATTGCTTGCCAAAATTATCGTACTTTTTCATTTTTTTATTTGAATGGAGTAGCAGACGAGCATGCAGGCCACGTGGTGTTAAGTGGTCGCTGCAGCCCATGGACATCTACATACAGCCTCAAGCAAGCATAGGTAAGTCTTATCTGAGGTCGTATGCAGTTGCACTGCTACTCCGGAGGCTGGTGGTCGCCTCATGTAAGTGTGGCCGGCAACTGCACTTCTCCAGCGAAACACAATAAAATTGGTTCACGGCAGAAGTGGCTGCAGCGGTGGTATTTCCCCGGCCGAAACACAATAGTTCTACCACCTACAAAATCTGATAAATTAAAAGTTTTTAAGAACAAAAATCGTCTTTAAACACAAAAACTTGCTTTCTCATTATTAATTAACGTATATTTCAATAAAGAGTCGAACCAACCTTGTTTATCAGAATTATCTTTTAACAAAAACTATTTTAGCAGACTTGTTACTATTGAAATGTTTCGTTTGTTTAGTCTAGTAACTTAGCTAATTTGCTCTAAATTTACAAAATAAATATCACTGTATCAGACTCGAATGGAAAACTACAGTGATCCTAATTAAATTTATTTTACGCGAAATATTTTTGGGTGTCATATGGCCATGTAGGTATTAACGACCCGTATGGTGCAACGGTTACCATGTCGATATCGACGTTACGTTGGTAGTTACCAATCAGGGACCTAGGGTTTGATTCCCGGTGAGAGATTGGAGCGATGAGTTACAGTTTCTGTTCTCGGTCTCGGTGTTTGTGTTCATGTCTTTGTGTTTGTCCATGGTACCCACGACAAAGGATATACCTACCCTTCTGTGGGGCTATGAGCGTGAAACGTTATATTATAACAATAAAAAAGAAGGTATTAAAAACTCAAATTTGTAAGAAATATTATAAAGATCTTAAATTATTTCTACAATATTTATTTAACCTTCCCTGTTACTTTGAAAATCTTTCTAGATGTTTTGAATTTCCCAGCGTTTTAGGAATACACTTTTATTACTGATTAAAAAGCAATTATAATATTATATTTCATTATTTTCCTACATACACTAAAAGTAGCTTAAAATTTATATTATTTTAAGTATATTATTATTTAAATTATATTAAATAATAAATTACTTTTGTAACTAAAAGATCTTAAGCAGCTTAAAAAAGGTATCATCATCATTGTCTACAACAATATTTTGAACGTTCCACTACTGGTTCCACTTTTTCCTAAACTTGAGAGGGGATTTCATATTATTATACACTCCATCCTACAAAAAACACGAATTCTAAAAATCTAAATCTTGTCCATAAACAATGTAAATTTTCGTACGGAACCCAACGCGTCAATTCGCTGTACGGTTTCAATTTAAGTTCAAAGTACTTGTATTTATATCTCTGTTCAACGTTGTTTCTACCACGAAGGACTAACCGATCGAGTACACTCGTAAACTCACGGGCTGACGTATTTCGCTCGACGTATCCGATCTTTTATATACCCTATAACCAGTTTCACACTCAGTTCTTATCATGGCTTCTAAAGCAAACGTTACATTTAATATCCTCCTTGTTTCGATCGCGATTATTCTCGGCAATGTGTTAAGAATTCGTGTCGTTCCCATTAACAACGAGACGAAACGATCCCTGGGTTACCCAAAGGAATCACTTCTTAATTTTACCGAACTTACCCAACTCCATGGATACAGGTCCGAAGAACACACAGTCCTTACTGACGATGGATACCTTTTGACTATATTCAGAATCACGAGGGGACGAAATTGCAATAAAATAATTAAAAGCCCCCCTGTGATCCTCATGCATGGACTTTTACAAAGCTCTGACTCTTGGCTAGATGCTGGACCAAATGCTGGATTAGTGTATCTCATATCGGATGCATGTTACGATGTATGGGTCGGAAACCAAAGAGGTAACAACTACGGGAGACGACACGTTCGCTTGAACCCTGATAAGGATGCCGCTTTTTGGCAGTTCTCGGTGGATGAAATTGGGTTATACGATATACCTGCTACGGTCGACTATGTCTTGGAATACACAGGTGCAAAGAAGCTGAACTACGTTGGATATTCTCAAGGCGCTGGGACCTTTTTCATCATGTGTTCTGAAAGGCCAGGTTACTGTAATAAAACCAATATACTGATTACTTTGGCTCCAGCTGCTAGGCAGACGAATACAAGGTCAGTACTGTACAGAGCCTTCCTACAAAGTGTACAGAAAATGGAACCAGTTCTATCAGCTGTTGGTATAAACGAGCTTTTGCCCAAAGGCTCGTTCAGTCAGGAATTCTTAGCCTTCTTCTGCCAGTTGAGCAGCTCATCTGCGTATGTTTGTGGCGCCGGAGAGGGCTTACTAGATTCCTTTCATCCAGGATCTATTACGAATGATACGTTACAAGTTATGTTCGGACACTTTCCAGCTGGAACGTCAGTCCACAACCTGGCGAGATATGGCCAGAGTACGAAGAGTGATAGGTTTCAGAAGTTTGACTATGGAAAAATCAGGAATCTGAAGTTGTACGGTACTTCTCAGCCCCCGAAGTACAATTTGAATGCTGTAAGTGTACCTGTGGTGACGTTGTATGGGAGAAATGATTATTTAGTGGACACGAAGGATGTGCGGTGGTTGTTGAAGAGGCTGCCTCATGTGTTAGAAGCAATAGAGGTTCAGGATCCTCTGTGGAATCACCTGGACGTTGTGTACAGTCAGTACACAAGTGAAATGATCTTTCCAAAAGTGAATGAATATTTGCAAAAGTACAGTCAACCGTGAATTGTATCCCAATTGTTTGACAGTACTGAGTCTGCTTAAGCGTAGTCAAGTGTAGTTTCGAGTTACGATTGAGCCTGCTGTATTGAGATGTGTGCGCGAGAGTAGTTTATTTTTCTTTGCATTTGTAGTCTGATAGTGCATTGATTATACTAGATTCGACATTTTGTCTTAGAAAAAACATCTCACGTGATAACCTAATATGCAACGGAGATCATTATGTTGTGAAAGTAATCACATCCACAACATTATGTCTAGGTATATCATAATTTAGTTCTTCGTTTAAAAATTAAATTATTTCTGTAGCAATACACGCCCCTTAGAATATATTACATATATTGTTGTGCTATAGGTGACGTTTTATGGCAAGTACCAATGTTAAAAACAGAGAGAAAAAGCAAAATGTGCTTAAAAACATTTATAAACTTTGTTTATAAAAAGAAGCAGTACGAATTATATTTTTATAACAAGCTTGGCACATTATGAGACTTTGATCTTACACTTAAAAATAAATTATAAGAATTTAGGTGATTTTCCACTTGAATGAAAGTAAATAAAAAATACATACGGTCGAAACATAACTACACAAATTATATGTAGTTTTGTATTGTTTATCTTATAAATTTACAGTAGGTATCACAGCTTACATTAAATAAGCGAATATCAAATGTACAATTGTTTTTACATTTAGGGCGGGTATAAACGCTAAGGTTAAAGCATTATGTAAATCTAACTATAGATAATAAGTAGTGAAATCTTAAATTAAAAAAAATACTGAGGTTAACTGATACGAAAATTACTAAAACAATGCAATAGGATTCTGAGCTGACTTGATGATCTAACTATAATCATTATGATATTTTCTTGCTATGGTATTCGGGATATTTGTTTTTTTGAAGTGAAAACTTCTTTAGTGGCGTTGGGCACATTTTTTGGGATAGGTAAAAAATGTTAAACTCGCGTCAGGACACGTGACCAGATCGAATATTCGTATAACGGAGGGGTGACAGCTGATGACGGCCGGCTGTCTATACTTGTGAAATTCGTTTATATCAAGTATTTAAAATATGGACATGAAACAAAGTGCATCTATTAATGAAAAAAGTGACGAAGAAATAAAAAGAGTGAGTTTATAAAAATACTAGATGAAAACCTACTGAAAATACTAGAGGAAAAATAATACTGATAATAAAAGCAATTCGTGCGAAATTATTCCCTAACCATTCCAAAATATCAAAAATACACAACGTTAATGTTCAAGTTTTCACTTCTGCCGGCTCTACCGGAGTGCAACCAGTTTTTTTTTGACATAACCCATGTTACGTAATTTTCAAATATTAAAGTAACGTATTTAGTATTTAAATGGAATAGCAGACGAGCAAGTACGTCACTGTAACACTCAGGTAGTCTGTGGTCGTTGTAGCCCATTGATTTTTCTCGATGTTGTGCGCGGTTCCGGAAGTTGATGGTCGCCTCATGTATGTAAGTGTCGCCGGTATCCGCACCTATCTACGATTCTACGATTTGTTTTACGGATGAAATAGGTGCAGTACCATCCCCTATCAAAACATGAAAATTCTACCACCTATTAAATAATTTTATTACTCAAAAAAAATCAATATTAAAGTGAATGTTCGACGACATGCGTGGCGCAATGGTTATCATGTCGGACTGCCAATCGAAGGGTCCCGGGTTCGATTCCCGGCGAAATGGAAATTTGAATGATGAGTTTAAATTTCTGATCCTGGTCTGGGTGTTTGTGTTTCTGTCTTTGTGTGTGTCCATGGTACCCACAACACAGGGTATATCTACCCTACTATAGGTCTAATAGTGTGAAGCGTTATTTATTTATGTTTCCTTAAAATTATTTAAAACTTTGCAGAAATAACTCTACACTAACAGACATAACCGCAAACCTTCTTTTCATTATACGTATGTATTATAATATTTTCCGAAATATAAATTCAATATTATTTTATGTGCATTTATTTAATGTAAAAATCACATCACAAAAAAAAACAATTTATGCGTGTATGTATACACAGTGGATGGAATCAGTTGTGGTGTTTTTATGTAAGCAAGTAATTCTGTAATTATAATGAATACCTCCTTGTTGCATTTTTTCCCCTACCTTTTATGATGTCTATCTTCTCTGTAAGTTTTTTTAACTTCTATATTTTATTATAACTAAGGATTTTTTGTTTCATTTTTAAAAATAAATGTGCAAATATCATGGAAGACTTTTTTGAAAAAAAGTCTGATTAAAACTAGTCATGTTAATTACTAATACAAAAACAACTCGTATTGTTTCATGAGAATTTAGTGTCGACTCGTGTGGCGTAATGGTTACTATGCCGGACTGCCGATCGGAGGGTCCCGGGTTCGATTCCAGGCGAAGCAGAAATTTTAATAATGAGTTTAAATTTGTGTTCTCGGTCTGGATGTTTTTGTATGTCTTTGTGTGTGTCCATGGTACCCATGACATACCTTACTGTGGGACTACAAGTGTGAGTTTTTTAATTTTTGTTTTTTTTCTTTCATTGCTGAGGTACTTCCTTGTAGTGGCGGGCTTTTGGCCAAACGGCTATTAGATTTAATAAAGATATTATGTTATTTATGTATAGATAAGAACTTTCTCACAATTATTCTACAAGTGTTCATAATAACCGCCTCTTGTTATTTTAAATATGTGTAACTATTAATTTTTGAGAAGATTTTTGACGTAATTAGACTATTTTTGTTGGGATTTCAATATATTAGAACGTCCTTTTACGTATAATTTACAACTAGCATTGCGCCCGCAGCTCTGCCTGCGTTAATTTCACGTTTTTTCTCGTAGTACAGAGATTTTTTCCCCGGGTAAAAAGAAGATTATATCAAACAAACAAGTAAACTGCTAGGTATTGCTAAAGTGTCCTAAACATAACTATACACAATGCATATTACAATATTGGTTATTATTTATTCTTATGGATGCACCTTCGTGACTGAACCTGTCCTCTGGGTCATACAATAGTAATTACAAAAATGACATTGCTACAAGGAAGTAATGATTATCGTCATATTTATTTCACGAACATGGTAGAGATGAGACAAAATGCAAATATTAAAAATTGTAAAATAATAAAAATATTATTTCATATCACATGTAATGAAACAACGAGTTTTGATTTCTGTTTTGCCAGTCGAAATAAGACAATTTCAAACCAATGTGAATGTGTCAGTCACTCCCCCTTTTTTTTTGTTATCGGGGGAAAACCTTCAAAAGGTACCCGGCACCTTGGGAGAGGATACCGGGTTATGTGGGATTTGACCGCACTAAAACCCCCTCGGTGGCTGCGCTTGGGGAGGACTCCGGGATCTCCGGCGGAACGCACCGGTGTCGTCCACGCGCGACGCCCCAGAACGGACCCATCTTCGGGAGAGCAGATGTGCTCTGCTGCATCTTCCGATGCTTACGGCGACATGCGGCCACGCACACATCGCCGTCCTTCCCGGGGCTGTTGGTTGGACGGATCGAGCTCCCACTCTCACCGTCCGCATCCCCGGAAGCCCCCTTTTAGTCGCCTCTTACGATCAGGCAGGGGATACCGTAGCTCTATTCTTAATCCCGAAGCTACAGGGACGTCAGTCACTCCTCTAGAGCAGAAACAACGTTGTTTCTACCCGGCACATTCATTTGTAATAAGCAAAAGGAGATCAAAACTCGCTGTTTCAATGCATGTGATATGAAAAATCATAATTGTCTGACAGCTATCGTCAAATCGTTGTCAAAGATTTTAATGTTCTTTTATTATCTGATTTCTCAATTATTCTATGATTAAAATAGTATAAGATATTACTGCGCTATTTGTCTGAAATAGTCTTACTTCGACTGGCTACAGAAATCATAACGTTGCTTCATTACATGTGATATGAAAAATACAAGTAAGTTAAAATCTAAATATTTTGTAAAACCCTTTTCACTTCTATGTCCCTTCTACGTGCAAATAAGACATTTTCATTTTATCTACACTTATAATAAAAAGACGAAAGATTTGATCTATCGATTACAACCGGGACCGGCAGCTTAACGTGCCCTCCGAGGCCTGGATCGCATGAACACTTGCGACTAGCGGTCACCTATCTCACACCCGATCGCGTCCGTTTCGATTGCGACTTAAGGCTGTCCACCGCAGACCAAGGTTCTTTTCCCATACGCCGTTCTACTAAGGAGTTACATAGTCGTATTTGTAGTATGTATTTTTTTTTATTTCAATGGAGTAGCAGACGAGCATGCAGGCCACGTGGTGTTAAGTGGTCGCTGCAGCCCATGGACATCTACATACAACCTCAATCAAGCATAGGTAAGTCTTGTCTGAGGTCGTATGCAGTTGCGCTGCTACTCCGGAGGCTGGTGGTTGCCTCATGTAAGTGTGGCCGGCAACTGCACCTTTCCACCGAAACACAGTGGGTGCAGCGGTGGTACTTCCCCGGGCGAACCATAATAGTTCTACCACCTACAAACCATAATAGATCTGCCACCTACAAAATGTGTAAGCAGAAGGGTGCATCGGAATCGAACTTAGGACACCGCTTCAGCGAGAAAGTCTTAGGTTTAATTGTATCGATAATCCATCTTGTTTATAGATATTTAAGAGACAAATAAACACCACAACAATAAGGAAACATAAATATTTATTCCTCATTGCCCTTAACGCTCTAAGGTTAAATGTAACTTGTTTACTATTGTAAACTAGCCTTCCGCCAGTGGCTTCGCCCGCGAACTCGGTTTATGGGTCCCTGTATTATAAAAAAAGAGGCCAAGTGCGAGTTGGACTCGCCCATGAAGGGTTACGTAGTAGCAAGCATTATTATTTTTTTGTCAGCAAAAATAACTTTGTTTTTCATAGTGTTTGTATGAACGACAAAGTTATATTTGGGGTTTTTAAAAATTTACTATATCTCAAAAACTGCGTACTATATCTCGTTCTAACCAATTTTCGTTGAAAGTTTTTATTGAGATCTACAACATATATTTTTGATAGATTTTTCACTTTCTTACTTTAAAAGTTAGAGGGGGGGGGGGGTACATATTTTACCATTTTGGAAGTGTCTACCTTTCAAACGATTAACTTTGAGAAAAAATGATTTTAGGAACTTCAATGTTATTTTAAAAGACCTATCTATAGACACTCTACACGAATAGGTTTGATGAAAAAAAATTTTTTTGTTTGAGTTCCATGTATTAATATTTTTTTATTTTTGTATAGAAATCGTAAAGCGGTTCAGAGATTACATCTACCTACCAAGTTTCAACTTTGAAGTCCTAATAGTTTTGGAATGAAGTGGCTGTGACATACGGACGGACAGACAGACAGACATCACGAATCCATAAGGGTTCCGTTTTTTGCCATTTGGCTACGGAACCCTAAAAATAGCCTAAGTGCTATTCCAGGCTATATCACAGCTATATCTCTATAGGCAGTCATTAAACCTAGTTGGGGGCCTCTCACACGATCAGCTGTCACGTTTGCCAATTATCGACCCCAGCCATTCTGTTATCTCAAATATATAAATGTATTTTTTTTAAACAGTGCTGCTGGCAGTTTTTTTCCGCCGCCTAAACGAGCACCTAAAGGGGATGAGCGAGAAAAAATGATATTCATTAAGAGATTATTTTGTATTCCTAATATGAAATAAATGAAGAATGAAGCGCGCATGGCCCGGCGGTTAGAACGCAAACGATCTATGCAACTAAGCCAAACGGGCGCGGTCGGGTGTGAGATGGGTGACCGCTAGTGGCAAAAAAATAATTTATGCGCGTTTCCGTGCTTCGGAGGGCACGTTAAGCCGTCGGTCCTGGTTGTTGTCGATAGATAACAGTCGTTAAACCTTGTCGGAGGCCTTATGGGCGGTTTGAAAACATCCAACAGCGGGTTGGCTACTAACCCGCATTGGAGCAGCGTAGTGGAGTAAGGTCCAGGCCTACCCAATAATGGGGAGAGACCCGTGCCCAGCAGTGGGACGCAAAAAGGGTTGGGGCCAATATGAAATAATTTTTTGAAGTGAAAACTTCTTTAGCGGCGTTGATCACTTTTTGTGGGATGGGTAAAAACTGAAACTCGCGCGAGGTCACGTGTGCTGATCGAACAATCGATTGTAAGGGTTTCGACTTATTAAAAAAATCGATTTTTTTAAATTCCGCACCATGGAACTTTGACCTTAGGAAATTCCTCTAGTACACAGAACCTAGGACGGCTCACAAGACTTAGTCGGATCTACTGCATCAGACAACGAAGGACCATGAACACCCCTACAGCAGCTCCAGGCGGGGGGTCACTTCATCAAAAAAACACTGGTATAGTGCGTAATACTTGTAATGCATCAAATGTCATTAATTGACAATTCAATGAAAAAATTACATTACAGTTTCGTCTTATAGAAATCACAGAGTACAAACGCTTGCGTGATTCAGCCAACTGAATTCCCTAACCATTCCAAAATATTAATAATGCACAACGTTAATGTTCAAGTTTTCACTTCTGCCGGCACTACCGGAGTGCAATTTACTTTTTTTTATTTCTTTCGTACAGGCAGTTCCAAAACATCCTACAGCACTACCATGCATCTAAACCAACTCGCATTGAAACAGCGAAGTTAACTCTGGCCTCTCCAATAATCCACGAGTTTCTTACCTATGACCAGCAGTGGGAATCAAACGGGTTGCGGTCATATTAGGCCGACTCCTTAACCTTGTATTTATTAGTATCAGTCATAGAAAAAATAACGCGTAATGTTATCAACAAAACGTGGTGTAGATCCGTGACCTTATCGCTGACATTGACTTTGTACCGCCACTTCTAACGTACAAAGTCAATGCTATAATAATAATATTGTAAGATAACTGTATAATGTTTGGAACGGTTACAAATCTAATACATATAAACGAGCAACTGAAAACGGCTCTAAAGATTTTCATGAAATTTAGTATGCAGAGAGTTTCGGGGGCGATAAATCCATCTAGCTACGTCTCACTTTTAGTAAATGTCGTCATATCCGTGTTTTGAGCGATAATTAATTTAAACATATATTGAAAAAGGTGACTGATTCTGGCATATTTTTTGTAATCTTAATATATATATATATATATAAGGGTTTTCTTTGTACGTAAAGACACGGTTTTCTCTATTATCATTAACTCCAATCAACTTCCCGTTGGGGTGGTAAATACCCCTTAGTGCGTAGATAGTAGTAAGGCAGTTTGATCACGGTGGGTGGAAGTGGGTGGAAAAATCTGAAAAAAAATCTGTACTTTTCTAACCAATACGGACTTCTGGCTGGATCTCAAAATTTCTGGGATGATCTAGCAAACTATTTTAATTTTAATTTTAATGATATGGATTTTTTATTAATAATTGTAAACTATTTTAATTTATTTTAACGAATCATTTGGAGAATCCTACCAATATCATAAACCCGAAAGTTTGTAAATATGGATGTTTGTTACTCTTTCACGTAAAAACCACTGAATGGATTTTTATGAAACTTTACAATAATATAGCTTATACATCAGAATAACATATAGGCTACAATTTATAAAGATATTGTGTGAATTATCAAAAATATGGCGATAAGTGTCAAGTAAGTAAGAAAAAATCTACCATCTGCAAGCTATTCTGGCGTGCGCTACCAAAACCGCTAGAGTTACACATATGTAATGTATGTATGATGGTAATGTTTATCTTAAATAGTCCTACAAAAAAGACGGTACAGCGGCAATTTAGAAGGGACTTCACTTTATGCTAATGATCCTCTCTAACTCGGGTGAAACCGCGGGGCACAGCTAGTACTATTATATATTAGAAATGCGTGGTGTTAGAAATTAGATTGGGTTCAAAATTGGACCAACGTGTTTCAATTTCTATTTTCGGTCTGGGTGGTTGCGATCCTGTCCTTATGTGTGCCAATGGTACCCACGACACAGGGAATCCTAGTGTAAGGCTCGGAGTGTGTAGCGATACTTATTCTAGAAATCAGTAAAAAGCCTATTACTGTTTAATGAGTTTGAAGATGGCGGAAACTCCATCATTGCACCATCAAAAACAACCTTCGCATTTATTGCACCATGTATTGCAGATCGCGATCAGCGAAACCCACTTCGCAGTAACCTTTATATTTCTTATACTAGAAGGGACCTATGATTTCGTTCTGCAAACTGTGTAAAAATTGTTTTTGAAGATGCAGATCATTAAATATAACAGACAAAAGTACCTACTTATTACTGCATTTAAAATCCATTGTTTAATATAATCATAATATAACCATATAAGCTTAGGCGCGCCTAAAGCGGAACGAGATTGCCTGTGCCTGTGTCAATCAATATCAATAATATTTATATCATAATATTAGGAATACAAAATATTCGCTTAATCAATGTCATTTTTTCCCGGTCATTGCTTTTAGGTGCCCGTTTGGGCTAGATGTTGAGCTGCGAGAAAAAAGGCGGCGAAAAAAAACTCCCAGCAGCACTCTTTTTTATGGCATGGTATGGGTCCATAATGGGCACTCGTGACAGCTAATCGTATGAGACATTATTAACCCACTTCCACCTGCTCAAAGATGCGATTAATTACTAAAACTATGTATAGCCTTGTGTGAGCGAGATTCATTCACACGCTCCTTTATCATTAGGATAGTCCTTAGTGTTATAGTAAGCCTTGCGGCAGAGGACTTGTTTGATTATCTACTGACACTACTGGTAGTGCGAAGCAGTAGTGCCACGGGCAATAAACGTTGATGATAGTACAACTAATATCAGGGGGGTTAATAAACGAATTGATTTTATTTACGAAACATTTTTGCGTCCCACTGCTGAAAAAAAAAAACAAAAAAAAACTCTTAAAACTATTTTGGAGTCGGTGCCCATTGATTCAGAATGAAAGGTACGCCATTTTACTAAGAGCTCTACGATCTACGATCTGTATGCCAGCTACTAAAAAATCAATAAAACATACGACTACGAATATAACGTGTTAAACGTATCCACAACAAAATTTTGTTGATAGGGCAACCACATAATCTAGGAAAAAACATCGGACATATTTGACTAAGTCTGAAACTTTAAAATTTGAAAAAAAATGTTCCGTAATGTTAATCATAATTAAATTTTGATATTATTGAAATTTAAAATATATAAAAAACTCGGTTTATGTTTGTTTGACTGCAACCATTTTTAAGTCGCACTGGCACGGATCTTTCCCCATTATTGGGAAGGCCTGGAGCTTACTCCACCACGCTGCTTCAATGCGGGTTGGTGGAGATACTGGTCGGATATTTTCAAACCAACCATAAGATTTAACCTCCGACCTCCGACAAGGTTTAACGACTGTTATCTATCGACAACAAACGGGACCGACGTCTTAACGTGCCCTCCGAAGCACGGAAACGCGCATGATTTTTTTTGCCACTAGCGGTCACCCATCTCAGACCCGACCGCACCCGTTTGGCTTAATCGCATAGATCGCTTAGGCATAGGGCCATAGGCGCTTCTTATTATTTTTGTTTAGTACCCTGGAAATTCATAGTTTAAATATAATATATTTTATTATGGATGATTAATTTATCGTGGTTTAAAAGAGGTATGCTTTCCGTTTTGTCCATATACACTAAAAGAAACTGTAAGTTCATGTCTTATCAAATGTCAAAAACATTGATCATGTAAAATGTTTCCAAGGCGAGACTACCTATATGGCTCGTACTGTCAAAAAGTTCTCGCTCTATACACGAACAATATGGCACATAGCGCCCACAAATTTTTCACAAAAATACTAGTTTTTCGTTCATTATTGTTTTAAGCTTATTTTAATATATTTTTAAACTTTTTAGTTTGATCTGATTTAAAAGCGTGTTTTTTTAAACTATATTTTTACTGCTATGCTTAGGTCACATAAGCCTATGGTAAAAAAAATATTCACTATTCATTACCTACTTTTCTGTCATGTTTTCTTTAACATGTGTTTAAACGGTCTTGCCATCAACCCGCACTTGGTCATTGGTCAGCGTGTTGGACTATTGTCCGAACCCCTTTTCAATTCCGAAAGGAGATCTGTGCCTGGCAAATTTATAAAATATTATAAAATATTAAAAATATAAAATATTAAAAATATAATATATTTACAAAAAGGATTGCAATATTTTTTATTAATATCAAAGACAGTTTCAGTAAGCACTATATGTTTATGGTGACCCTAACGAATATCCTTTCACACAACTAGTTTCCGAAGGCCACGGTCAAGTCGACGGTCAACGATCCGACCCGAACTTGCTTGTTTCGATTATTAACTCGTTAAAAACTAATTGAACACAATGCGAGCCTAATTTTGTGGGGCAACCTAGAATATATAGATAACATAATAACCTGGTTTTTAGTATTGCCGATATTCATTCTGGAATATTTCATGGATTTATTAAATTGCTTCTCTTAATGCGACCTTTTTGGTCCCACTACTGGGTATGCACTTTCGGCTGTCTTCTGAACCTTATCTCAACCTTATCTTTCTCCTCCTTTTACGTCGCAACGGTGCTACTTTTAAAGTTTTTGAAGTGATTTTTATACAGAGAGAGTGGCAATAGACTTTACCTGGGGAAAATATCTCACTGATATGGGAAAAAACATGTGGTCCACGCGGCTCCGGGCAGAAATCTAGGATCGAATAGTAGTTAGCCATTCAATTGAAACGCTAGCTCGTTAATTAAACGCCGACTTTCAAAGTGGCTAAGTGACAACAGCGTTTGGGAAATTACAAAGTGTATTCTCGTCCAGAATACCTCAGCGCCTGAAATCGAAAGTTTTCGAGCAGTGTGTGTTGCCAGTGATGACCTACGGCGCTGAGACATGGTCTTTTACAGTTAGCCTTTTCCATAAGCTCAAGGTCACTCAGCGAGCGATGGAGAGAGATTTACCGATGAAATCCGTAGACGATCGAAAGTTACCGACATAGGTTACAAAATTTTCAAGCTGAAGTGGCAATGGGCACGCTATATACTTAGGAGGACTGACAACCGATGGGGAAGTAAAGTTCTCGAATGGCAACCACGTCTCGGCAAATGCAGTACCTACAGGCCGCCCTCTAACCAGGTGCACTGATGACCTAAAGAAGGCAGCGGGAAGCCGCTGGATTCAGAAGCCGCAGCACCGGGAGGAGTGGCGAACGTTAAGGGAGGCCTACGTCCAGCAGTGGACTACGAAAGGCTGAAGTGATGATGATGATGAACTGACAACTAAATAAGTCGCTGAATGGAACTTCCAACATCTTGGCTAAACGTCACTTAGCCATTTTGTTGAATGGAATATAGGCGATTTTGTAATGTTTGACTATCTTTGACTTTGATCATCAGTATGTAACTTATATGAGTTTTTGACATAAAAAAGGATATTTATTATATAAGATTCGATTTATTTAATCACGCAAACAACTTTAAATTGCATACGTATTACATAAACTTTTTAACTACTGGAACACTTTTAGCCGGCTGCGTAATATTAGAGACATTTAAGTTTTCACACTTTCTTTTATCAATAATCACATTTTAAATTTAAGGTACATAAAAACACCATTTGCTTTGCGAGCTACCTGATTTGTTTTGGTTACCTACTACCAGCGCCGCAGTGAGAGAAAGAGAACTAATTTTAAACAACTTGCCTGATTTTACGTCAGCTATCTTCAAAGGGCTAGCTTACCTAGCCAACTAGTTGAACGTTTATTGATGCTACAAGGAGTAGCTTCGGAATCAAGAATAGAGGTACGGTATCCCCTGCCTGATCGTAAGAGGCGACTAAAAGGAGGCTTCCGGAGTTGCGGACGGTGAGAGTGGGAGCTCGACCCATTCAGCCAGCAGCCCCGGGAAGGTCGGCGGTGTGAGCGTGGCCGCATGCCGCTGTAAGCGCTTGAAGGTGCAGGAGATCGCATCTGCTCTCCCGAAGATGGGCCCATTCTGGGGCGCCGCGTGTAGACGACACCGGTGCGTTCCAATGGAGATCCCGGAGTCCTCCCCAAGCGCAGAGGCAGGCCACCGAGGGGGTTATAGTGCGGTACAAATAACATGTAACCCGGTATCCTCTCCCATGGTGCTGGGTACCATTTGAAGGTTTCCCCCGATACCAAAAAAAGGTCAATCAACTATCGGCCTAGGCATTTAATTAAAAGCCGGCGTTTAATTAGCGAGCTAGCGTTTAAATTGAATGGCTGATTTAACTAGATGGCTGCGACACATGCACAACCTCAAGAAAGCCTAAGTTATTATAGATTCACTTATGATTGTAGGTTTTGTCTAAGGTTGTATTCAGTAGCGTTGTTTGGAAACTATTAGTGGCCTAATGTAATTCCTGCCGGCAACCGCACCTGAAACTGATTGCTTCACAGCAGAAATTAATATGTGTCCGGTCCAACCTCCTTAGTTCTAGCACCTTTTTTGTATTTGGGGAACCTTCAAAAGGTACCCGGCGCCTTGGGAGATAGCTGGGCTTCTGAAAGTCAGATTTCAAATGAATTATCAGAAGTGAGTTTGACAATATTTGCAATCCATGGCGACAAATGTAATTGGATCGAATACAATATATTCTACGACAAATCCGAGGTGTGACCAAAGCATTTATCTCTGAACGTGCAATCATCGCGTTTCTAACATGTTTAAACTCATTCACTTGTATGTACATATTATATTATATAATCTTAAAAGGATTCGTTTTTCACCGCCCCCCCTCTCCCCCAAGGAGTTTGATACGGTCAAAGTGATGTATGAGGGGTTTCCCCTATCCCCTCTCGGAAATAAAGGAAAAATTTCGAAATTTAAAAATTCAAGATGGCGGCCGAGTTTGAAATGTCAAATTTTTTATTTATTTCCCTATGCCCAATATGGGTGCCGTTTTCGAATAATTTTGGGGTGGGAAATACGAAAAAAGTAGTCGTTTTTTGAAATTCAAGATGGCAGCGCGGATATGTTTGTTTAAATTTTTGCCCTTTTTGAGGTGCGTTTGAGGAGCTGTCATTTGGTGGTTTTTAGATATATTTATGATTTTTTTTCTAAAATAGCTTGGAAATGCCCTGAATTTTGGCGAAAGGAGGGTAGTAATTTTTTTAAACAAGATGGCGGATGCGTGGCGGCCATTTTGTAAAAAGTGCGAAAAACACCATTTTTCGAGGGGAAATATCTCGAGGTTGGCAACATTTGATCGGGTTGCTTTGTTCGAGGCGATTGTGTGACACCGCTCAAAGTGTTGCCAGGTTTGGTCGACTTTTTTTTCTTTCATACATTTTTTTGAACTTTCCATTCAAAAACATGAAAAGTAGAAGGAGAAGATTTTTTTATAAAAAAATTTAATTGACAGACGTATTGTGATGCCCTCAATGACATTTGACCATTTTTGAAGACGTCGACTGGCAACACTGGCCGCAGGATTTTTTTTCCCATTTCACACATTGTCTATTACCACGGAGCGGAGAGTGGTGGGGGGTGAATATGATGTATGGGTGATATTATTGGTTGACTTTCGTGTCTATGGGAAAAATCCGAAACGTCAGAAATTCAAGATGGCGGCCGAGCTGAGCAGGTGAATATTTTTTTTTTATTCGCACCAACCCGAGACGGGTGTCGATTTCGAATAAGAGTGGGACAGAAAAAACGAAAAAAATTGAAAAAATTGAAAAAACAAGATGGCCGCCGAGATACATAAAATTGAATTTTTCCGATTTTCGAGGTGTGTTTGCGGGGTCGCCATTTTGTGGGATTTTGACATTTAAGTATGCTTTTTTCACTGTTCTCTCTGGCACATGCTCAATTTTGACAGATTGTAATCTATAATTTTTTTGAACAAGATGGCTGACCCACATCGGCCATTTTGTAAAACATACGAAAAATCGAGTTTTTTGACGTTAATTTTTTCCAGGTTGGCAACATTTCAGCGGATCTTGTTGTACTGATCGGTTGTGTATCTTGACTTGAAGTGTTGCCAGGTTTTATCAATTTTTTTTTCTTTCATACAAAATTGGAAACCTCCCATACAAAAACATGAAAAGTGGAAGGAGAAACATTTTTGATTAAAATATTGAGCCAGATATTTTTGAGTGGCTGTCTCAATGACATTTGACCATTTTTATCTTCATCGCCTGGCAACACCAGGAGCTAGAATTTTTTTTCCGTTTTTTCGACATTTCGAATTACACAGCCAAAAGTAAACATGGGAGGTAATAATAATGTATGGGTGATATTTTTGATTTACCTTTGTGTCTATAGGAAAAATCCGAAACGTCAGAAATTCAAGATGGCGGCCGAGCTGAGCAGGTCAAGTTTATTTTTGTTTTCTGCACGTGCCCAATATTGGACATGTTTTCGAATAATATTGGGACGACAAATACGATGAAATTAGAAAAAAATGAAAAAACAAAATGGCCGCCGAGATTTTTGAATTTGAAAATTTTAAATTTTCGAGGTAAATTTACGGGAGCTTTTTGTTCAAGGAATTTAATCGTTCATTTTACAATTGACATCTATTGGCTTTGATGTATTCTCAATTTTGACGGATTGTGTTACATTTTTTTTTATTCAAGATGGCGGACGCCGTGGTGGCCAGTTTGTAAAAAGAACAAAAAATGCTATTTTTCGGTGTGAAAATTTTGGTGGTTGGCAACGTTTCAGCGGATTACTTTGTACGAAGCGGTTGTGTAACTTGACTTGAAGTATTGCCAGGTTTTGTAATTTTTTTTTCTTTCATACAAATTTGTAAACTTTCCATTAAAAAATATGAAAAGTAGAAGGAGAAACATTTTTGATCAAAATATTGACCCAGATATTTTACAGTGGCTGTCTCAATGACATTTGGCTATTTTTATCTTTACCACCTGGCAACACTGGGAGCTAGAATTTTTTTTCAATTTTTTTCCTGGTCTTCATGTTTCGAATAGTGGAGCAAAAACTGTAGATCTGGAGTATCAACAATGTATGGGAGATTTATTCCTTATGGTATGGTGATTATGGGAAAAATATGAAATCACAAAGTTGCCATACACAAAAATTGTTTTTGAAGACAATGAAATTTTATATCGAATATTTCAGTGTGTTACCACAGGTTAACGCCATTATGTGTATAAGTATTTGGTAGTTAGTAAAAAAGTGCAAATTTTGATGTAAAAAATTTTTGATGTTGCCATACAAAAATAATAATTTCCAAACAAATATATTTTTGTATGTAAGATTTCGCGCATTTGTTTTCTTTCAATGTTGTTACAATGTATGACGCGTTTGAAGCTACTACTTCACTTTACTTATTATTGCTATAATCACTTAGTGTTGCCATACAAAAAATAAAAGTTTTCATACAAGTGTTTTACCCTATCAAATTTGCCTGAAAATAAGTAATTTAGCTTCGAATACTACAGCCTATTTGCACTATTTAATATAATTTTAATTACTTTTAATCTGTAGATACTCACAAATAGTAAATATTTGTAGAAAAATATCTTCGTGTTGCCATACAAAAAAAGTGATTTTCATACAAACAAATTTTTGTATGTTAAATTTTCAGGTTTTGTCTCCTTTTGATGTCAACAAATGGTATGAGGCGTTTGTAGAACTTATTGCACTGTATAAGTTTTTTCAAAAATATTTCAATGTTGCCATACAAAAATTTTTTTTTTTCATACAAGTATTTAAAATTATCCCGACAAATCGGGTATTGTATGGAATATTTTAGCCTGTTGGCAACATTTAGCATAATTATAACTTTGAATTTATGATAGACATAAACAAGTTTAATGTTTCAGTAAAAATATATTTTTGGGTTGCCATACAAAAAAACCGACTTTCATACAAAAATATACTTTTTAGTCAAATTTCAAATTGTTGCCACTTTATAATGATATTACAATGTATGAAGCGTTGCAAGACACATTTATACTGTACATTTTATTGAAAAAATATTTTAGGGTTGCCATACAAAAAATTAAAAAATTCTTACAAAATCTTTCAAGTATCGAATATGTCATGAAATTGTTATTTTGTATTCAACATTTCAGTCTGTCGGTGCTATTTAGGAACATTAAAATGTACTAGGCATTTGGAAGGACAAACAATTTGTTTATTTTGGTACCAAAAAATATCAGTGTGGTCATACAAAAAATAATAATTTTCATACAAATGCATTTTTCTATGTGATAGTTTGGGCTGAGTGTTCCTTTTGACGTCATTACAATGTATGGAAGTTTGTAAGTACTAATATTTTGTACATATTTAAGTAATAATACTTTGGTGTTGTTATACACAAAATAATAATTTTCATACAAACCCTTTTTAATGTAAAATTTCAAGCTATTACGTCGTTTGGATTTTAGGTATGGGCCATTTCTAGGAACCAACGTTAGGTTTCAAAGTTAGGTACAATTCAGTGATTTTGAATAATATGACAGAATATTTTTTTTTTACTAAAGTGATGTAAATTATTTATATTATAATGAAATAAATACAATAAAATATAAAGTACGTATAAAATCAATAGCTGCAAATATTACTGTTATATGCTTACTTTGATGAGCTTTTTTCATCTGTAGTTTCATCTTACGTTAGTTATTATTGGTCACTTTTATTTAAATACGTAAATCATTATAAAAAAAATTAACAAGGTTTAACAAGTTCAAACTTACCATTACTGACTGTACGGCTATTCTATATGAAAATAATCTAAAGATTGTACTGGCCACATAAAGATCGTACTTTAAATTTGGAATAAAAAAACTCATGTAGGTACAAAATTTTGCGTTAATTGGCGGTAAATCGTTGCCTGTAGTTTCTTTTGGTTCGCAACAATTTTGTAAATTTTGTGTAATAATGTGGATTATTTTCAATTAATGACGTGTTTGAATGTGTTTTTGTGGATTTTTTAAATTTCGCGAAATAAGCACAACTTTCGGCATTTATTTTGAAGAGAAATTGGGTATGTAAGTACAAAGATTTTACAAAATGTTACGTTCGCCATATTTCACCACTAATTGATCAAATACCTAATTTATTCATTTACTTAGGGCCTCTTTCACCACCTTCAAGTAAGTGACAAGTACGCTAATTGTCGGTTAAAGTCACCCGTAACTTCAATTTCACGATGTTCGAGTAGCACTAATCATATGAGAAACTGACCTGTACTCATAGCCTTTACTTGCCAATTAACTTTACTTGGTATTACTCCGCTTTTATAACGACTTAACATTTTACCTGAAATACATGTTTTTTCAACCCTCTTATGACCCAATGCTGGGCACAAATCTCCTCTAGAAAGTGGAAGGGATGTAGACCATAGTCCACCACGCTGGCCAAGAGTGGATAGGTGGATATTATGCCTTTGAGTAATTATGAGTAACTCTCAGGCAAGCATGGTGATTGAAAATATAGTAATTAAATATCAACAGCAATAAATACGCACATAAAAATGTTCTTCGTAAGAGCTGCGCGCCGGGTTTTGATCACGGAATATCCATGTCGGAGGCCGCGCTCTTACCCGCTCGGCCATCGCTGCTCAAGTACATATTTTATTTATATAATTTCTTCCGTTTAGACGTAATTCATCATACAAGGCTGCCCTTTTCGTACACCACTAATGGGCACGGGTCTCTTCCCATTATAGGGGAAGCATGGAGCTTACTCCACCACGCTTTGCAATGAGTGTTGGCGGCCAACCAGCTGTCGGATGTTTTCGAACCGCCACAAGGCCTCTGACAAGGTTTATCGACTACTACATAGCTACGATATCACCCAGGTCCAACGGCTTAGCGTGTCTTTCGAAGCTTAGAAACGCGTTTGAATTTTGCCACTAGCAGTCATCCATCTCACACGTTAATGACCATTTTATAGTCCTCGCGGTTTTAGTGGTCGCTACAGCCCATAGACATCTACAAATCTCAACCAAGCCAATCTTGCCTAAGGTCGTTGCGTTGATACTTGTATAAGTTGCTTTATTTGGCTGCAACCCTTTTTGCGTCCCACTGCTGGGCACGGGTACCTCCGCCTTATTGGGGAGGCCTGGAGCTTACTCCACCACGCTGCTCCAATGCGGGTTGGTGGAGATGCGAGTTAGTGGCCAACCCGCTGTCGGGTGTTTTCAAACTGCCCATAAGGCCTCCGACAAGGTTTAACGACTGTTATTTATCGACCACAACCAGGACCGACGGCTAAACGTGCCCACCGAAGCACGGAAACGCGCATAAAATTTTCTGCCACTAGCGGTCACCCATCTCATACCCAACCGAGCCCGTTTTGCTTCGTTGCATAAATCGTTTGCGTTCTACGCTAACCATCGGGCTATGCACGCTTTACTTCACTTCACGGTGCATTATTTAAGTGATCATAAATAACTATTCGTAGTATCTAAATATAATACAGTTGTTTCACGGTAGAAATGGATTCAGCGGTAGGTCTTTAGTTTCATCCACATAAAGGTGTGGGCAGCAACTGCTATGTTATGATAGACTCAACGATAGTACTTTCTCGGTTACAGTCATAGAGAGAAGTGTGGCCGGTACCCACAACTTTCCACTGAAACACAACAGAACAGAGTTGATTCAAGCTGCTTCTACATTTCTAAAACCCCGAATTGGAACAGAACGGTGAAGAAAGCTCCAAGCCTTCCTCGTAATGGGGAAAGACCCGTGCTCAGTAGTGGCAAACAAGGGTTGCAGCCAGAAATGGATTCATCGGTACTCAATATTTTTATCTTATAATAGCGTACCTCGGCGATTATAAATTTGAAAAAATGCTTTATCTTGTTTGTATTTTGCACTGGAGTTATGTAAAAAAAAGGATTCCGGTCATCACCCTTGCTTCTTTTACACTCATAGCCCCACAGTAGGATAGATATACCCTGTGTCGTGGGAACCATGGATACACACACACAAAAACAGAAACACAAACAGATCGAGACCAGAAATTTTAAATTAGGTAATCATTCAAATTTCTGCTTCGCGGGGAATCCAACCTGTGACCGTCTGACCGGCAAACCAGCAAGAGGCCCTGACGTCAATGAATCATTGTCACTACTAAAATGATGACTTTTTAATGCGTGAAAGATGTTTTAACGATTTTTATTCTCTAACTATAGATAATAGTTTGTCGTTGATAGATCATTTGGTTGTTTGTCTGAAAACAAAGATATCAATTGCTGCCATATCATTATATAACTAGCTAAAAATTTTATTCAAATATACGACAAAAGGGATGCCACGCGAGCAGCTTGCTGCGAGCGCAACACGCGCAACCTAGTTATATTATATAATCTTAAAAGGATTCGTTTTTCACCTCCCCCCCTCTCCCCCGAGGAGCTTTATACGTCAAAGTGATGTATGAGGGGTTTCCCCTATCCCCTCTCGGGAGTACCGGAAAAATTTCGAAATTTAAAATTTCAAGATGGCGGCCGAGTTTGAAATGTCAAATTTTTTATTTATTTCCCTATGCCCAATATGGGTGTCGCTTTCGAATAATTTTGGGGTGGAGATTACGAAAAAAATGGCCGTTTTTGGAAATTCAAGATGGCGGCGCGGATACGTTTGGTTAAATTTTTGCCCTTTTCGAGGTGTTTTTGAGGTGCTGTCATTTGGTGGATTTTTGATACATTTTTCATGTTTTTTCTAAAATGTCTTGGAAATACCCTGAATTCTGGCGAAAGGAGGGTAGTAATTTTTTTAAACAAGATGGCGGATGCGTGGCGACCATTTTGTAAAAAGTGCGAAAAACACCATTTTTCGAGGGGAAATATCTCGAGGTTGGCAACATTTGATCGGGTTGCTTTGTTCCAGGCGATTGTGGGGCTCTACTCAAAGTGTTGCCAGGTTTGGTCGACTTTATTTTCTTTCATACATTTTTTTGAACTTTCCATTCAAAAACATGAAAAGTAGAAGGAGAATATTTTTTAATGAAAATGTTTTATTAGCAGACGTAGAGTGATGCCCTCAATGACATTTGATCATTTTTGAAGACGTCGACTGGCAACACTGGCCGCAGGAATTTTTTTCCCATTTCACACATTGTCTATTACCACGGAGCGGGGAGTGGTGGGGGGTGAATATGATGTATGAGTGATATTATTGGTTGACTTTCGTGTCTATGGGAAAAATCCGAAACGTCAGAAATTCATGATGGCGGCCGAGCTGAGCAGGTGAATATTTTTTTTTATTCGCACCGACCCGAGATGGGTGTCGATTTCGAATGAATGTGGAACAGGAAAAACGAAAAAAAATGAAAAAATTGAAAAAACAAGATGGCCGCCGAGATAAATAAAATTGAATTTTTCCGATTTTGGAGGTGTGTTTGCGGGGTCGCCATTTTGTGAGTTTTTGATATTTAATTATGTATTTTTTACTTTTGTCTCTGGCATATGCTCAATTTTGACAGATTGGAATCTATTATTTTTTTGAACAAGATGGCTGACCTACATCGGCCATTTTGTAAAACATACGAAAAATCGAGTTTTTTGACGTGATTTTTTTCCAGGTTGGCAACATTTCAGCGGATTTCGTTGTTCTGATCGGTTGTGTAACTTTACTCGAAGTGTTGCCAGGTTTTGTCAATTTTTTTTTCTTTCATACAAAATTGGAAACCTCCCATACAAAAACATGAAAAGTGGAAGGAGAAACATTTTTGATTAAAATATTGAGCCAGATATTTTTAAGGGGCTGTCTTAATGACATTTGACCATTTTTATCTTCATCACCTGGCAACACTAGGAGCTAGAATTTTTTTTCCGTTTTTTCGACATTTCGAATTACACAGCCAAAAGTAAACATGGGAGGTAATAATAATGTATGGGTGATATTTTTGATTTACCTTCGTGTCTATAGGAAAAATCCGAAACGTCAGAAATTCAAGATGGCGGCCGAGCTGAGCAGGTCAACTTTATTTTTGTTTTGTGCACGTACCCAATATTGGAATTGTTTTCGCATGATGTTGGGTCTACAAATATGATGAAATTAGAAAAAAAAGAAAAAACAAAATGGCCGCCGAGAATTTTGAATTTGAAATTTTTAAATTTTCGAGGTAACTTTACGGGAGTTTTTTGTTCAAGGAATTTAATGGTTCATTTTACAATTGACATCTATTGGCTTTGGTGTACTCTCAATTTTGACAGATTGAGTTGGATTTTTTTTTATTCAAGATGGCGGACGCCGTGGTGGCCAGTTTGTAAAAAGAACAAAAAATGCTATTTTTCGATGGGAAAAATTTGGTGGTTGGCAACATTTCAGCGGATTACTTTGTACTGAGCTGTTATGTAACTTGACTTGAAGTATTGCCAGGTTTTGTCATTTTTTTTTCTTTCATACAAATTTGTAAACTTTCCATTCAAAAACATGAAAAGTAGAAGGAGAAACATTTTTGATTAAAATATTGACCCAGATATTTTAAAGTGGCTGTCAAAATGACATTTGGCTATTTTAATCTTTACCACCTGGCAACACTGGGAGATAGAATTTTTTTTCAATTTTTTTCCTGGTCTTCGTGTTTCGAATAGTGGAGCAAAAACTGTAGATCTGGAGTATCAACAATGTATGGGAGATTTATTCCTTATAGTATGGTGATTATGGGAAAAATATGAAATCATAATGTTGCCATACACAAAAATTGTTTTTCATGCCAATGAAATTTTATATCGAATACTTCAGTGTGTTACCATAAATTAATGCCATTCAGTGTATAAATATTTGGTAGTTAGTAATAAATTGCAAATTTTGATGCTAAAAATTTTTGATGTTGCCATACAAAAAAAATAATTTCCAAACAAATATATTTTTGTATGTAAGATTTCGCGCATTTGTTTTCTTTCAATGTTCTTACAATGTATGACGCGTTTGAAGCTACTACTTAACTTTACTAATTATTGCAATAATCACTCAGTGTTGCCATACAAAAAATAAAAGTTTTCATACAAGTGTTTTACCCTATCAAATTTGCCTGAAAATAAGTAATTTTGCATCGAACACTACAGCCTATTTACACTATTTAATGCAATTTTAATTTCTTTGAATCTGTAGATGCTCACAAATTGTAAATATTTGTAGAAAAATATTTTCGTGTTGCCATACAAAAAAAGTGATTTTCATACAAACAAATTTTTGTATGTTAAATTTTCAGGTTATGTCTCCTTTTGATGTCAACAAATGGTATGAGGCGTTTGTAGAACTTATTGCACTGTATAAGTTTTTTCAAAAATATTTCAATGTTGCCATATAAAAAATATTTTTTTTCATACAAGTATTTAAATTTTTCCCGACAAATCGGGTATTGTATGGAATATTTTAGCCTGTTGGCAACATTTAGCATAATTATAACTTTGAATTTATGATAGATATAAATAATGTTAATGTTTCATTAAAAATATATTTTTGGGTTGCCATACAAAAAAACCGACTTTCATACAAAAATATAGTTTTATGACAAATTTTAAATTGTTGCCACTTTTTAACGATACTATAATGTATAAAGCGTTGCAAGGTACAACTATACTGCACATATTATTGAAAAAATATTTTAGGGTTGCCATATAAAAAATAAAAAAATTCTTACAAAAACTTTCAAGTATCGAATATGTCATGAATATGTTATTTTGTATTCAACAATTCAGTCTGTCGGTGCTATTTAAGAACATTAAAATGTACTAGGCGTTTAGAAGGACAAACGATTTGCTTATTTTGGTTCCAAAAAATATCAGTGTTGCCATACAAAAAATAATAATTTTCATACAAATGCATTTTTCTATGTGATAGTTTTGGCTGAGTGTTCCTTTTGACGTCATTGCAATGTATGTAAGTTTGTAAGTACTAAAATTTGCATATTTAGGTAATATTACTTTAGTGTTGTCATACAAAAAATAATAATTTTCATACAAAAGCTTTTTTAATGTAAGATTTTAGGCTATTATATCGTTTTGATTTTAGTGCAATGTATGGACCATTTCTAGGTACCAATTTCACCTTACATGTCGTTGCAAAAATATTTCTGTGTTCCCATACAAAAATTATACATTTTTATACAAATGCTTTTTGTGTGAAATATTTTACAGTATAGTCTCCTTTTGATATTTGGTATTCACCCTTCAAAGTTAGGAACAATTCAGTGACTAATATGACAGAATAAAGTTTTTTTATAAAAATGATGTAAAGTATTTATATTACAATTAAATTAATACTTTAAAATATAAAGTCAATAACTGCTTAATAGTAATATGCTTACTTTGATGACTTTTTTTCATCTGTAGTTCCATCTTACATTATTTATTATTGGTCACTTTTATTTAAATACTTACGTCAAACATTATAAAAAAAAATAACAAGGTTTAACCAAGTTCAAATTTACCATTACTGACTGTACGGCTATTGTATATAAAAATAATCTAAAGATTGTACTGGCCACTTATAGATATTCCAAATTTGGAATTAAAAAAACTCATGTTCAAAATTTTAAGATAATTGGCGGTAAATAGTTGCCTCAAATTTATTTTGATTCCCGCGACCATTTTGTAAAATTTGCGTAATAAAATAATATGGATTGTTTTCAATTAGTGATCTATTTGAATATGTTAGAATGTGTATTTGTGGATTTTTTTTAATTTCGCGTATAAGCATAACTTTCGGCATTTATTTTGAAGAGAAATTGGGTATGTACAAAGATTTTACAAAATTAACATATTGTTCGCCATTTTCACCTTTGACCACTAATTGATCAAATACCTTATTTAATAATTTACATACCAAACTAATTTCATGTCAAGAGTAATATATGTATATTATTTTTAAGTTGAATCGTGTTGCTCTGCGCTAGATTATATAATATGATTACATGCTATGTTATTACCTTAATGTATTAAATTATTTCGAGAATATTAAGCTCTTTCTGCCAAGAGTGTTATAAACGCTTTTATAAAGTACATACACGTAAAAGTGGTTTTGTTTTTAATGATAGAATCAGTTTCCTTTTTTATTTTATATTTCTGTTTCCTTGCATACATTCTGTTCTTTAAACTTCGGAATATAGACGTTTTTATAATGACTTAATAATTTACCTGAAATACATATTTTTTCAACCCTCTTATGACCCAATGCTGGGCACAAATCTCCTTTAGAAAGTGAGAGGGATGTAGACCATAGTCCACCACGCTGGCCAAGAGTGGATAGGTGGATATTATGCCTTTGAATAATTATGAGTAACTCTCAGGCATGCGTGGTGATTAAAAATATGGTAATTAAATATCAACAGCAATAAACACGCACATAAAAATTTTCTTTGTAAGAGCTCCAAGCCGGGGTTTGATCACGGTATATCCATGTCGGAGGCCGCGGTTTTCACGCTCGGTCATCGCTGCTCAAGAACATATTTTATTTCTATAATTTCTTCCGTTTCGACGTAATTCGTAATGCAAGGCTGCCTTTTCGTGTCCCACTAATGGGCACGGGTCTCTTCCCATTATAGGGGAAGCATGGAGCTTACTCCACCACGCTCTGTAATGAGGGTTGGCGGCCAACCAGCTGTCAGATGTTTTCGAACCGCCACTAGGCCTCTGACAAGGTTTAACGACTACTACATAGCTATTGATATAACCCAGGTCCAACGGCTTAGTGTATCTTTCGAAGCTTAGAAACGCGCTTGAAATTTGCCACCAGCGGTCATCCATGACCATTTGTAGTCCTTGCGGTGTATGTGGTCGCTACAGCCCATGGACATCTATATGTCTCAACCAAGCCATTCTTGCCTGAGGTCGTATACAGTTGCGTTCATACTTGTATACGTTGCTTTATGTAGGTTATTATAAATGAATATTCGTAGGATCTAAATATAATAGAATTGCTTCACGGTAGAAATGGGTTCAGTGGTAGTACGTCCTTAGTTCCATCCATATAAAAGTGTGGCAAGCAACTGCATCTGTCCTTTGAAACACAATAGAGTTGCTTCAGGGCAGAAATGAGTTAAGTGTGGTAGTATTTCATTAGTTACAACTACAAATAAACGTGTGGCCGACAGCCGCACCTTTCCCTCGAAACTCAATAGAGATGCTTTAGGTCAGGAATGGATTCAGCGGTACCTCCTCAGTTACGACCACAGATAAAGGTGTGGTCATCACTTACACCTGTCCTCCGAAACACGATAGAGTTACTCTCACTAATTAGCAGGTAGTACTTTCTCGGTCACAACCACAGATAAAAGTGTGGCCAAGGACTGAACCTGTCCACAAAACACAAAAAGTTGGTTTAGAGCAAAAAATAATTCAGTGGTTGTTCTTTCTCGGTTACAACCACAAAGTGAAGTATGGCCGGCACCCACAACTTTCCACTGAAACACAACAGAGATGCTTCAAATTATTTCTACATAATATCTTAAAATCCAAATATAAATAGAATGATAAAGTGTGCTTCTACGTAAGCACATGCGACCACAAATAAAAGTGTAGTCGGCAACCGCACCATGCCACCAAAACACACTAGAGTTGCTTCAACAGATAAAATTTTGGCTGGCAACCACACCTTTCCACGGAATTCCACAATACAATCACAGATAGTGAGTGGCCAGCCACCGCATCTTTCCGGCGAAACACAATAGAAATTCTTCAGGAGAGAAATGTATTCAGCGGTAGTACCTCCTCAGTTACATGCACAAATAAAAGTGTGGTCAGCAATTGCACGTGTCCACCGAAACCGATAGAGTTACTTCAACAAATAAAAGTGTTGTCGGCAGCCGCTTTCATCCACCGAAACACAATAGAGTTGCTTTAGAGCAGAAAGACACAGCGATAGTATTTTCTCGATTTTAACCACAGATAAAAGTGTGGCCAGATACTGCGGCTGCCTACCGAAACAAAATAGAGTTACTTTAGAGCTGCAATAGATTCAGCGGTAGTATTTTCCTGTAGTTTCGGGATTAAGAATACAGCTACGTTATCCCCGGCCTGATCGTAATACGCGACTAAAAGGGAGCTTCCGGGGATGCGAGCGGTGAGAGTGGGAGCTCGACCCGTCCAGTCAGCAGCCCCGGGAAGGACGGCGGTGTGTGCGTGGCCGCATGCCGCCGTAAGCATCGGAAGGTGCAGGAGAGCACATCTGCTCTCCCAAAGATGGGCCCGTTTCAGGGTGTCGCGTATGGAGGACACCGGAGCGTTCCACGAGAGATCCCGGAGTCCTCCCCAAGCGCAGAGGCAGGCCACCAAGGGGGTTTTAGTAAGGTCAAATCCCGCATAGCCCAGTATCCTCTCCCAAGGTGCTGGGTACCTTTTAAAGGTTTCACCCCCCATACAAAAAAAAGGTTACAATCACAGAGAGAACTGTGGCCGGCACCCACAACTTTCCACTGAAACACAACAGAACAGAGTTGCTTCAAGTTGCTTCTACACATCTAAAACCCCGACTTGGAGCAGAACGGTGAAGTAAGCTCCAGGCCTTCCTCGTAATGGGGAATCAAAGACCCGTGCTCAGTAGTGGCAAAAAAGGGTTGCAGCCAGAAATTGAATTAGCGGTAGGTAGTTAATATTTATCATAATATGTATAGTATATTAGGGTATGTGAACTCCTGTTTGTACTTTTGCACTCAGGTAAAGTACAGTAGGTACCTACTTTATAAATGTTTCCGGTATTCCCCATGCTTCTTTCACACTCATTGCCCCACAGTAGGGTAGATATACCATGCGTTGTCAGTACCAAGGACCCACACAAAGACAGAAACACAAACAGACCGGGAACAGACATTTTAAACTCATCATTTAAATTTCTGCTTCGAAGGGAATCGAACTCGAGATCCCCTGATAGGCAGTCTGGCATGGTAAATATTGCGTCACACGGGTATATAAAATACACAGTTTGGAATACTCCTCACCTCACTACCTACCCGGTTAACCTGCAAAAGACTTTCCAGACTTTAATTTACCATTACACAATAATTTTGACTGTTCTATAAACTAATCGTTGATACGAGTAGATCATCTCGGTTCTTTGCCTGAAAACTCAATCAATTGTTGCTACATAAATAAATAACTAGCTAAAAATTTGCTACCGAAATACGACAAAAAGGATGCCACGCGAGCAGCTTGCTGCGAGCGCAACACGCGCAACCTAGTTATATTATATAATCTTAAAAGGATTCGTTTTTCACCGCCCCCCCTCTCCCCCAAGGAGTTTGATACGGTCAAAGTGATGTATGAGGGGTTTCCCCTATCCCCTCTCGGAAATAAAGGAAAAATTTCGAAATTTAAAAATTCAAGATGGCGGCCGAGTTTGAAATGTCAAATTTTTTATTTATTTCCCTATGCCCAATATGGGTGCCGTTTTCGAATAATTTTGGGGTGGGAAATACGAAAAAAGTAGTCGTTTTTTGAAATTCAAGATGGCAGCGCGGATATGTTTGTTTAAATTTTTGCCCTTTTTGAGGTGCGTTTGAGGAGCTGTCATTTGGTGGTTTTTAGATATATTTATGATTTTTTTTCTAAAATAGCTTGGAAATGCCCTGAATTTTGGCGAAAGGAGGGTAGTAATTTTTTTAAACAAGATGGCGGATGCGTGGCGGCCATTTTGTAAAAAGTGCGAAAAACACCATTTTTCGAGGGGAAATATCTCGAGGTTGGCAACATTTGATCGGGTTGCTTTGTTCGAGGCGATTGTGTGACACCGCTCAAAGTGTTGCCAGGTTTGGTCGACTTTTTTTTCTTTCATACATTTTTTTGAACTTTCCATTCAAAAACATGAAAAGTAGAAGGAGAAGATTTTTTTATAAAAAAATTTAATTGACAGACGTATTGTGATGCCCTCAATGACATTTGACCATTTTTGAAGACGTCGACTGGCAACACTGGCCGCAGGATTTTTTTTCCCATTTCACACATTGTCTATTACCACGGAGCGGAGAGTGGTGGGGGGTGAATATGATGTATGGGTGATATTATTGGTTGACTTTCGTGTCTATGGGAAAAATCCGAAACGTCAGAAATTCAAGATGGCGGCCGAGCTGAGCAGGTGAATATTTTTTTTTTATTCGCACCAACCCGAGACGGGTGTCGATTTCGAATAAGAGTGGGACAGAAAAAACGAAAAAAATTGAAAAAATTGAAAAAACAAGATGGCCGCCGAGATACATAAAATTGAATTTTTCCGATTTTCGAGGTGTGTTTGCGGGGTCGCCATTTTGTGGGATTTTGACATTTAAGTATGCTTTTTTCACTGTTCTCTCTGGCACATGCTCAATTTTGACAGATTGTAATCTATAATTTTTTTGAACAAGATGGCTGACCCACATCGGCCATTTTGTAAAACATACGAAAAATCGAGTTTTTTGACGTTAATTTTTTCCAGGTTGGCAACATTTCAGCGGATCTTGTTGTACTGATCGGTTGTGTATCTTGACTTGAAGTGTTGCCAGGTTTTATCAATTTTTTTTTCTTTCATACAAAATTGGAAACCTCCCATACAAAAACATGAAAAGTGGAAGGAGAAACATTTTTGATTAAAATATTGAGCCAGATATTTTTGAGTGGCTGTCTCAATGACATTTGACCATTTTTATCTTCATCGCCTGGCAACACCAGGAGCTAGAATTTTTTTTCCGTTTTTTCGACATTTCGAATTACACAGCCAAAAGTAAACATGGGAGGTAATAATAATGTATGGGTGATATTTTTGATTTACCTTTGTGTCTATAGGAAAAATCCGAAACGTCAGAAATTCAAGATGGCGGCCGAGCTGAGCAGGTCAAGTTTATTTTTGTTTTCTGCACGTGCCCAATATTGGACATGTTTTCGAATAATATTGGGACGACAAATACGATGAAATTAGAAAAAAATGAAAAAACAAAATGGCCGCCGAGATTTTTGAATTTGAAAATTTTAAATTTTCGAGGTAAATTTACGGGAGCTTTTTGTTCAAGGAATTTAATCGTTCATTTTACAATTGACATCTATTGGCTTTGATGTATTCTCAATTTTGACGGATTGTGTTACATTTTTTTTTATTCAAGATGGCGGACGCCGTGGTGGCCAGTTTGTAAAAAGAACAAAAAATGCTATTTTTCGGTGTGAAAATTTTGGTGGTTGGCAACGTTTCAGCGGATTACTTTGTACGAAGCGGTTGTGTAACTTGACTTGAAGTATTGCCAGGTTTTGTAATTTTTTTTTCTTTCATACAAATTTGTAAACTTTCCATTAAAAAATATGAAAAGTAGAAGGAGAAACATTTTTGATCAAAATATTGACCCAGATATTTTACAGTGGCTGTCTCAATGACATTTGGCTATTTTTATCTTTACCACCTGGCAACACTGGGAGCTAGAATTTTTTTTCAATTTTTTTCCTGGTCTTCATGTTTCGAATAGTGGAGCAAAAACTGTAGATCTGGAGTATCAACAATGTATGGGAGATTTATTCCTTATGGTATGGTGATTATGGGAAAAATATGAAATCACAAAGTTGCCATACACAAAAATTGTTTTTGAAGACAATGAAATTTTATATCGAATATTTCAGTGTGTTACCACAGGTTAACGCCATTATGTGTATAAGTATTTGGTAGTTAGTAAAAAAGTGCAAATTTTGATGTAAAAAATTTTTGATGTTGCCATACAAAAATAATAATTTCCAAACAAATATATTTTTGTATGTAAGATTTCGCGCATTTGTTTTCTTTCAATGTTGTTACAATGTATGACGCGTTTGAAGCTACTACTTCACTTTACTTATTATTGCTATAATCACTTAGTGTTGCCATACAAAAAATAAAAGTTTTCATACAAGTGTTTTACCCTATCAAATTTGCCTGAAAATAAGTAATTTAGCTTCGAATACTACAGCCTATTTGCACTATTTAATATAATTTTAATTACTTTTAATCTGTAGATACTCACAAATAGTAAATATTTGTAGAAAAATATCTTCGTGTTGCCATACAAAAAAAGTGATTTTCATACAAACAAATTTTTGTATGTTAAATTTTCAGGTTTTGTCTCCTTTTGATGTCAACAAATGGTATGAGGCGTTTGTAGAACTTATTGCACTGTATAAGTTTTTTCAAAAATATTTCAATGTTGCCATACAAAAATTTTTTTTTTTCATACAAGTATTTAAAATTATCCCGACAAATCGGGTATTGTATGGAATATTTTAGCCTGTTGGCAACATTTAGCATAATTATAACTTTGAATTTATGATAGACATAAACAAGTTTAATGTTTCAGTAAAAATATATTTTTGGGTTGCCATACAAAAAAACCGACTTTCATACAAAAATATACTTTTTAGTCAAATTTCAAATTGTTGCCACTTTATAATGATATTACAATGTATGAAGCGTTGCAAGACACATTTATACTGTACATTTTATTGAAAAAATATTTTAGGGTTGCCATACAAAAAATTAAAAAATTCTTACAAAATCTTTCAAGTATCGAATATGTCATGAAATTGTTATTTTGTATTCAACATTTCAGTCTGTCGGTGCTATTTAGGAACATTAAAATGTACTAGGCATTTGGAAGGACAAACAATTTGTTTATTTTGGTACCAAAAAATATCAGTGTGGTCATACAAAAAATAATAATTTTCATACAAATGCATTTTTCTATGTGATAGTTTGGGCTGAGTGTTCCTTTTGACGTCATTACAATGTATGGAAGTTTGTAAGTACTAATATTTTGTACATATTTAAGTAATAATACTTTGGTGTTGTTATACACAAAATAATAATTTTCATACAAACCCTTTTTAATGTAAAATTTCAAGCTATTACGTCGTTTGGATTTTAGGTATGGGCCATTTCTAGGAACCAACGTTAGGTTTCAAAGTTAGGTACAATTCAGTGATTTTGAATAATATGACAGAATATTTTTTTTTTACTAAAGTGATGTAAATTATTTATATTATAATGAAATAAATACAATAAAATATAAAGTACGTATAAAATCAATAGCTGCAAATATTACTGTTATATGCTTACTTTGATGAGCTTTTTTCATCTGTAGTTTCATCTTACGTTAGTTATTATTGGTCACTTTTATTTAAATACGTAAATCATTATAAAAAAAATTAACAAGGTTTAACAAGTTCAAACTTACCATTACTGACTGTACGGCTATTCTATATGAAAATAATCTAAAGATTGTACTGGCCACATAAAGATCGTACTTTAAATTTGGAATAAAAAAACTCATGTAGGTACAAAATTTTGCGTTAATTGGCGGTAAATCGTTGCCTGTAGTTTCTTTTGGTTCGCAACAATTTTGTAAATTTTGTGTAATAATGTGGATTATTTTCAATTAATGACGTGTTTGAATGTGTTTTTGTGGATTTTTTAAATTTCGCGAAATAAGCACAACTTTCGGCATTTATTTTGAAGAGAAATTGGGTATGTAAGTACAAAGATTTTACAAAATGTTACGTTCGCCATATTTCACCACTAATTGATCAAATACCTAATTTATTCATTTACTTAGGGCCTCTTTCACCACCTTCAAGTAAGTGACAAGTACGCTAATTGTCGGTTAAAGTCACCCGTAACTTCAATTTCACGATGTTCGAGTAGCACTAATCATATGAGAAACTGACCTGTACTCATAGCCTTTACTTGCCAATTAACTTTACTTGGTATTACTCCGCTTTTATAACGACTTAACATTTTACCTGAAATACATGTTTTTTCAACCCTCTTATGACCCAATGCTGGGCACAAATCTCCTCTAGAAAGTGGAAGGGATGTAGACCATAGTCCACCACGCTGGCCAAGAGTGGATAGGTGGATATTATGCCTTTGAGTAATTATGAGTAACTCTCAGGCAAGCATGGTGATTGAAAATATAGTAATTAAATATCAACAGCAATAAATACGCACATAAAAATGTTCTTCGTAAGAGCTGCGCGCCGGGTTTTGATCACGGAATATCCATGTCGGAGGCCGCGCTCTTACCCGCTCGGCCATCGCTGCTCAAGTACATATTTTATTTATATAATTTCTTCCGTTTAGACGTAATTCATCATACAAGGCTGCCCTTTTCGTACACCACTAATGGGCACGGGTCTCTTCCCATTATAGGGGAAGCATGGAGCTTACTCCACCACGCTTTGCAATGAGTGTTGGCGGCCAACCAGCTGTCGGATGTTTTCGAACCGCCACAAGGCCTCTGACAAGGTTTATCGACTACTACATAGCTACGATATCACCCAGGTCCAACGGCTTAGCGTGTCTTTCGAAGCTTAGAAACGCGTTTGAATTTTGCCACTAGCAGTCATCCATCTCACACGTTAATGACCATTTTATAGTCCTCGCGGTTTTAGTGGTCGCTACAGCCCATAGACATCTACAAATCTCAACCAAGCCAATCTTGCCTAAGGTCGTTGCGTTGATACTTGTATAAGTTGCTTTATTTGGCTGCAACCCTTTTTGCGTCCCACTGCTGGGCACGGGTACCTCCGCCTTATTGGGGAGGCCTGGAGCTTACTCCACCACGCTGCTCCAATGCGGGTTGGTGGAGATGCGAGTTAGTGGCCAACCCGCTGTCGGGTGTTTTCAAACTGCCCATAAGGCCTCCGACAAGGTTTAACGACTGTTATTTATCGACCACAACCAGGACCGACGGCTAAACGTGCCCACCGAAGCACGGAAACGCGCATAAAATTTTCTGCCACTAGCGGTCACCCATCTCATACCCAACCGAGCCCGTTTTGCTTCGTTGCATAAATCGTTTGCGTTCTACGCTAACCATCGGGCTATGCACGCTTTACTTCACTTCACGGTGCATTATTTAAGTGATCATAAATAACTATTCGTAGTATCTAAATATAATACAGTTGTTTCACGGTAGAAATGGATTCAGCGGTAGGTCTTTAGTTTCATCCACATAAAGGTGTGGGCAGCAACTGCTATGTTATGATAGACTCAACGATAGTACTTTCTCGGTTACAGTCATAGAGAGAAGTGTGGCCGGTACCCACAACTTTCCACTGAAACACAACAGAACAGAGTTGATTCAAGCTGCTTCTACATTTCTAAAACCCCGAATTGGAACAGAACGGTGAAGAAAGCTCCAAGCCTTCCTCGTAATGGGGAAAGACCCGTGCTCAGTAGTGGCAAACAAGGGTTGCAGCCAGAAATGGATTCATCGGTACTCAATATTTTTATCTTATAATAGCGTACCTCGGCGATTATAAATTTGAAAAAATGCTTTATCTTGTTTGTATTTTGCACTGGAGTTATGTAAAAAAAAGGATTCCGGTCATCACCCTTGCTTCTTTTACACTCATAGCCCCACAGTAGGATAGATATACCCTGTGTCGTGGGAACCATGGATACACACACACAAAAACAGAAACACAAACAGATCGAGACCAGAAATTTTAAATTAGGTAATCATTCAAATTTCTGCTTCGCGGGGAATCCAACCTGTGACCGTCTGACCGGCAAACCAGCAAGAGGCCCTGACGTCAATGAATCATTGTCACTACTAAAATGATGACTTTTTAATGCGTGAAAGATGTTTTAACGATTTTTATTCTCTAACTATAGATAATAGTTTGTCGTTGATAGATCATTTGGTTGTTTGTCTGAAAACAAAGATATCAATTGCTGCCATATCATTATATAACTAGCTAAAAATTTTATTCAAATATACGACAAAAGGGATGCCACGCGAGCAGCTTGCTGCGAGCGCAACACGCGCAACCTAGTTATATTATATAATCTTAAAAGGATTCGTTTTTCACCGCCCCCCCTCTCCCCTAAGGAGCTTGATACGGTCAAAGTGATGTATGAGGGGTTTCCCCTATCCCCTCTCGGGATTTACGGAAAAATTTCGAAATTTAAAAATTCAAGATGGCGGCCGAGTTTGAAATGTCAAATTTTTTATTTATTTCCCTATGCCCAATATGGGTGTTGTTTTCGAATAATTTTGGGGTGGAGATTACGAAAAAAATGGCCGTTTTTGGAAATTCAAGATGGCGGCGCGGATACGTTTGATTGAATTTTTGCCCTTTTCGAGGTGTGTTTGAGGAGCTGTCATTTGGTGGTTTTTAGATATATTTATGATTTTTTTTCTAAAATTACTTGGAACTACCCTGAAATCTGGCAAAATGAGGGTGATTATTTTTTTAAACAAGATGGCGGATGTGTGGCGGCCATTTTGTAAAAAGTGCGAAAAACACCATTTTTCGAGGGGAAATATCTCGAGGTTGGCAACATTTGATCGGATTGCTTTGTTCGAGGCGATTGTGGGACTCTACTCAAAGTGTTGCCAGGTTTGGTCGACTTTATTTTCTTTCATACATTTTTTTGAACTTTCCATTCAAAAACATGAAAAGTAGAAGGAGAAATTTTTTTACTAATTTTTTTTTATTAGCGGACGAAGAGTGGTGCCCTCAATGACATTTGACCATTTTTGAAGACGTCGGCTGGCAACACTGGGCGCAGGAATTTTTTTCCCATTTCACACATTGTCTATTACCACGGAGCGGAGAGTGGTGGGGGGTGAATATGATGTATGGGTGATATTATTGGTTGACTATCGTGTCTATGGGAAAAATCTGAAACGTCAGAAATTCAAGATGGCGGCCGAGCTGAGTAGGTGAATATTTTTTTTTTATTCGCACCGACCCGAGATGGGTGTCGGTTTCGAATAAGAGCGGAACAAGAAAAACGAAAAAAAATGAAAAAATTGAAAAAACAAGATGGCCGCCGAGATACATAAAATTGAATTTTTCCGATTTTCGAGGTGTGTTTGCGGGGTCGCCATTTTGTGGGTTTTTGACATTTAAGTATGCTTTTTTTACTGTTCTCTCTGGCACATGCTCAATTTTGACATATTGTAATTTATAATTTTTTTGAACAAGATGGCTGACCCACATCGGCCATTTTGTAAAACATACGAAAAATCGAGTTTTTTGACGTTAATTTTTTCCAGGTTGGCAACATTTCAGCGGATCTTGTTGTACTGATCGGTTGTGTATCTTGACTTGAAGTGTTGCCAGGTTTTGTCAATTTTTTTTTCTTTCATACAAAATTGGAAACCTCCCATACAAAAACATGAAAAGTAGAAGGAGAAACATTTTTGATCAAAATATTGAGCCAGATATTTTTTAGGGGCTGTCTTAATGACATTTGACCATTTTTATCTTCATCACCTGGCAACACTAGGAGTTAGAATTTTTTTTCCGTTTTTTCGACATTTCGAATTACACAGCCAAAAGTAAACATGGGAGGTAATAATAATGTATGGGTGATATTTTTGATTTACTCTCGTGTCTATAGGAAAAATCCGAAACGTCAGAAATTCAAGATGGCGGCCGAGCTGAGCAGGTCAAGTTTATTTTTGTTTTCTGCACGTACCCAATATTGGACATGTTTTTGAATAATATTGGAACGACAAATACGATAAAATTAGAAAAAAATAAAAAAACAAAATGGCCGCCGAGATTTTTGAATTTGAAAATTTTAAATTTTCGAGGTAACTTTACGGGAGTTTTTTGTTCAAGGAATTTAATCGTTCATTTTACAATTGACATCTATTGGCTTTGGTGTATTCTCAATTTTGACGGATTGTGTTACATTTTTTTTTATTCAAGATGGCGGACGCCGTGGTGGCCAGTTTGTAAAAAGAACAAAAAATGCTATTTTTCGGTGTGAAAATTTTGGTGGTTGGCAACGTTTCAGCGGATCACTTTGTACCAAGCGGTTGTGTAACTTGACTAGAAGTATTGCCAGGTTTTGTCATTTTTTTTTCTTTCATACAAATTTGTAAACTTTCCATTCAAAAACATGAAAAGTAGAAGGAGAAACATTTTTGATTAAAATATTGACTCAGATATTTTAAAGTAGCCTTCTCAATGACATTTGACTATTTTTATCTTTACCACCTGGCAACACTGGGAGCTAGATTTTTTTTTCAATTTTTTTCCTGGTCTTCATGTTTCGAATAGTGGAGCAAAAACTGTAGATCTGGAGTATCAACAATGTATGGGAGATTTATTCCTTATAGTATGGTGATTATGGGAAAAATATGAAATCACAAAGTTGCCATACACAAAAATTGTTTTTGAAGACAATGAAATTTTATATCGAATATTTCAGTGTGTTACCACAGGTTAACGCCATTATGTGTATAAGTATTTGGTAGTTAGTAAAAAAGTGCAAATTTTGATGTAAAAAATTTTTGATGTTGCCATACAAAAATAATAATTTCCAAACAAATATATTTTTGTATGTAAGATTTCGCGCATTTGTTTTCTTTCAATGTTGTTACAATGTATGACGCGTTTGAAGCTACTACTTCACTTTACTTATTATTGCTATAATCACTTAGTGTTGCCATACAAAAAATAAAAGTTTTCATACAAGTGTTTTACCCTATCAAATTTGCCTGAAAATAAGTAATTTAGCTTCGAATACTACAGCCTATTTGCACTATTTAATGTAATTTTAATTACTTTGAATCTATAGACACTCCCAAATTGTAAATATTTGTAGAAATATATTTTCGTGTTGCCATACAAAAAAAGTGATTTTCATACAAACAAATTATTGTATGTTAAATTTTCAGGTTTTGTGTCCTTTTGATGTCAACATATGTTATGAGGCGTTTGTAGAACTTATTACACTGTATAAGTTTTTTCAAAAATATTTCAATGTTGCCATACAAAAAAATTTTTTTTTCATACAAGTATTTAAAATTTTCCCGACAAATCGGGTATTGTATGGAATATTTTAGCCTATTGGCAACATTTGGCATAATTATAACTTTGAATTTATGGTAGATATAAACAAGTCTAATGTTTCAGTAAAAATATAGTTTTGGGTTGCCATACAAAAAAACCGACTTTCATACAAAAATATATTTTTGAGTCAAATTTCAAATTGTTGCCACTTTTTAACGATACTTTAATGTATGAAGCGTTGCAAGATACAACTATACTGTACATTTTATTGAAAAAATATTTTAGGGTTGCCATACAAAAAATTAAAAAAATCCTACAAAATATTTCAAGTATTGAATATGGCATGAAATTGTTATTTTGTATTCAACATTTCAGTCTGTCGGTGCGATTTAAGAACATTAAAATGTACTAGGCGTTTGGAAGGACAAACGATATGTTTATTTAGGTACCAAAAAATATCAGTGTTGCCATACAAAAAATAATAATTTTCATACAAATGCATTTTTCTATGTGATAGTTTGGGCTGAGTATTCCTTTGTCGTCATTACAATGTGTGTAAGTTTGAAAGTTCTAAAATTTTGTGCATATTTAAGTAATAATACTTTGGTGTTGTCATACAAAAAATAATAATTTTCATACAAACGCTTTTTTAATGTAAGATTTCAGGCTATTATGTCGTTTTGATTTTAGAACAATTTATGAGCCATTTCTAGGTACCAATTCACCTTACATGTCGTTGTAAAAATATTTCTGTGTTCCCATACAAAAAATATACATTTTTATACAAATGCTTTTTGTGTGAAATATTTTACAGTATAGTCTCCTTTTGTTATATGAATACCCTTCAAAGTTAGGAACAATTCAGTGACTTTGATTTAATATGACAGAATAAAGTTTTTTTTATTAAAATGATGTAATGTATTTATATTACAATTAAATTAATACTTTAAAATATAAAGTACGTATAAAATCAATAACTGCTTAATAGTAATATGCTTACTTTGATGACTTTTTTTCATCTGTAGTTCCATCTTACATTATTTATTATTGGACACTTTTATTTAAATACTTACGTCAAACATTATAAAAAAAATAACAAAGTTTAACCAAGTTCAAATTTACCATTACTGACTGTACGGCTATTGTATATAAAAATAATCTAAAGATTGTACTGGCCACTTATAGATATTCCAAATTTGGAATTAAAAAAAAAACTCATGTTCAAAATTTTAAGATAATTGAGTTTTGGCGGGAAGTCTGAAGGAACAAGTTGTGCTCTTGTTTTGTTTTCATTTTCTTAGTGTATTTTTGAGTTATATCGGATAAAGTTGATGGCATTTTGCTCGATATAAGTTAATGATAGTGCACGAGTGTTGTGAAATAAAATAACAGTGCGAAAACATGTTTTTTCGGCTTGCCTCCAAAATTCCATCGGACATGTTCTGGTAAAGTAGCCATCACTTTACTTGAGCTTTTGACTGACTAGACTGACTGATACCTGACGACTAACTGACTTTTTTCTACGACTACAGTGATGCAAAAATTTTACTTGAAGCTGGCAATATGCACAGAGTTTGCGACGCCATTATTAAAATTGAAAAGTAAAAAAAATTAAGATAATTGGCGGTAAATAGTTGCCTCAAATTTCTTTTGATTCCCGCAACCATTTTGTAAATTTTGCGTAATAATATGGATTGTTTTCAATTAGTGATTTATTTGAATGTGTTTAAATGTGTATTTGTGAATTTTTTTAAATTTCGCGTAATAAGCATAACTTTCGGCATTTATTTTGAAGAGAAATTGGGTATGTACAAAGATTTTACAAAATTAACATATTGTTCGCCATTTTCACCTTTGACCACTAATTGATAAAAATACCTAATACAATAATTTACATACCAAACTAATTTAATGTCAAGAGTAATATATGTATATTAATTTTAAGTTGAATCGTGTTGCTCTGCGCTAGAATAAATAATATGATTACATACTATGTTATTACCTTAATGTATTAAATTATTTCTAGAATATTAATCTCTTTCTGCCAAGAGTGTTTTAAACGCTTTTATAAAGTACATACACGTAAAAGTGATTTTGTTTTTAATGATAGAATCAGTTTCCTTTTTTATTTTATGTTTCTGGTTCGTTGCATACATTGTGTTCTTTAAACTTCGGAATATAGACGTTTTTATAATGACTTAATAATTTACCTGAAATACATATTTTTTCAACCCTCTTATGACCCAATGCTGGGCACTAATCTCCTCTAGAAAGTGGGATGGATGTAGACCTTAGTCCACCACGCCGGCCAAGAGTGGATAGGTGGATATCATGCCTTTGAGTAATTATGAGTAACTCTCAGGCATACGTGGTGATTGAAAATATGGTAATTAAATATCAACAGCAATAAATACGCACATAAAAATTTTCTTTTTAAGAGCTCAAAGCCGGGGTTTGATCACGGTATATCCATGTCGGAGGCCGCGATCTTTCCCGCTCGGTCATCGCTGCTCAAGAATATATTTTATTTATATAATTTCTTCCGTTTCGACGTAATTCGTAATGCAAGGCTGCCTTTTCGTGTCCCACTAATGGGCATGCGTCTCTGCTCAGTATCAGGGACGCATGGAGCTTACTCCACCACGCTCTGTAATGAGGGTTGGCGGCCAACCAGCTGTCAGATGTTTTCGAACCGCCACTAGGCCTCTGACAAAGTTTAACGACTACTACATAGCTATTGATTTATCTCAGGTCCAACAGCTTAGGGTATCTTTCGAAGCTTAGAAACGCGCTTGAAATAAACAAAAAAAAACTATGGTATAACGATATTATATTATTATATAGAGAATAATTTGTATCTTTGATAGATCATCTCGGTTCTTTGCCTGAAAACAAAGATATCAATTGTTGCTACATAAATAAATAACTAGCTAAAAATTTTGCTTCCGAAATACGACAAAAAGGATGCCACGCGAGCAGCTTGCTGCGAGCGCAACACGCGCAACCTAGTTTATTATGTATATACATACAAGTGTATATAAGCAAAACAGTTCTTTTTGCTATGATTTATGTTAGCGGTAATGCTATTAATTTCAATCAGGCATTTGTAGACATAGTTGAAATACTTATTCACCTTATGATTTATTAGTTTTGACGTTACTAACAAAAAAAGAAAAAAATATTTTTTGCATCTTAATTTGTTAATAATTTTTACATTTTTGTAGATATTATTCCGGACAAAATGAGCTATCGCGTAAGAGCAGTAGGTATATATATATATTTTTTACCATTTTCAACTTATTGCTCAAATATTTAGTTGCTAATGTCAAAACCTTTATTTGTATGAGGACAGAAAAGAAGGCTCACTTATTTATTTATTTATTTTTAAAACTGGATTTAGGCAACTTTTTATTAAATGTAATACTGGACGATCAGTCAAACATGCAGGCAACGTGGTTTTAAAATAGTTGCTGCAACCCGTGGTCATCTACAAACTCCGGGTCTGCCCTTTTAATCATGAAATTCTAGAAAACGAAATTACCTGAGCTTCCTGAAAAATGTATCGTGAGTAAAGCCAGTTTTCTATTTTAATTATGAGAAGTGAGTTCCACAATATATGGACCTAAGACAATATATTCTACAACATATCCAGGGTGTAATCAAAGCGAAAGAGTCTGATGGTACAATCATTGAACTTCTAACATACTAGTATGTTAGAAGTTTAAAACGCATTATGTGTAATCAAAAACAGTTCTTGTTGCTGTGACTTAAGTGAGCAATAATGCTATTAATTTCGACAAGGCGTTCGAAGAATTAATGTTCGCGATACTTTTTCGTCTCATGGTTCTACGTGGGTTTAAAAATACGTAGGTAAGAATATTTTGGTGTATACTTTTTATTGCAATATTGACATATTATGTATATTTAAATTGCGGATGGTGGCAAAATATTGGTTCACCTAACTTTAAACAATGGAGTTCCGCAAAGTAACGCCTGATTCAATTAATTAGAGTAGTTTTCATTATTTTGGACCCTGATATGGCCACAATTAATTTAATCTGTCATAGTGTCTTGTGTTTTTATTTTGAGTACCTATATTGTTGACTGATGCCGAATCATCTTGTTTGTTTTTAATAGCATTATTAATTTTAATTTATTTTTATTTGATTAATGTTAATGTTCAAGTTTTGACTTCTGCCGGCACTACCCCGTTGTTTTTTTGCAGTTTAATTTTTTTCTTTTGTTAACTGTAAAGTCGGTTTACGTACGATACTTTAACGTGACAATGTCATAACAAAACAATACAGTAACACCAAAACATAAAGAGAACAAACAACAAAACCACATTAACTTTTCACTTCACTTTATAAACAGTCGACGAACGTAACAAACGTAACGTTACAAGCGTAACGTTATGAGTCATCCTTTTTCGTGCGTGCAGCCGGCGATCATCGATTTATTAGAAGTTATCACGTCAAAAGCAATCATTTCTTTACGATACTCGTCAATGCTATTTATTTAAAGTAGGCGTTGGTCCAAAATTATGTACATTTTTTGATTCAACGTTTTTTTTTTCAATTATGGCATCGCAAATTCTGTGCATACTGCCAGCGTCAAGTATAATGTTTACATCAATTTTTTGCCAGTTTCAGTGAAACTGGACGAAGTAATAACAAAGTCAGTAAGTCGGCAGTAATCAGTCAATCTAGTCAGTCCAACATCAAGTAAAGCGATGGCTACTTTACTAGAACGTGTCCGATAGAATTTTGGAGGCAAGCAGAAAAAAACATATTTTAGCACTGTTATTCTATTTCACACAACACTCGTGCACTGTAATTAACCTATCAAACAAAATGCCATCAACTTTATCCGATATAACTCAAAAATACACCAAGAAAATGAAAATAAAACAGGAACACAATATGTCTTTTTCGACTTCCCGCCAAAACTCCTGATTCAACGTTTCTGTTTTTTTCCCAAATTCAGACGATAGAAGATTGCTCTACCACACTACATTATTATTCATTATAAATTAGTGAACATAAATTAAATATGTGTTTCTTCTTGGTAGCTGCAACAACAAATTATTATGAGTACAATGCGTGTCGGTGGTGTGTTGGAAATTGATTAAAAAAAATCAGTTTAAAAGTCAAAAATGGATCATTCCTTTCCTTATCTCGGAAATTAAAGAGGCTGTAATAAAAATCTCGTAATAGTTGAAATAGGGCTACATTTTGTAGGAAAGTGTAAAAAAAAATTCAACCGCATTTGTCTGGTTTCTTATTCGCCAAGGTTGACCTGTTTTAGTACTTGCGATTATCACACATGCAAAACTACCGTTGTGGTAAAATAAATCTAGCAATATTTAAAGATTATTTTTTAAACAGAAGGAATGACAGTAAAGCTGATTGATGAGGTATAAAAATCCGTATCCGTGGGCCTATAGACTCCATAATCTGTAGTGTGTAAAAAAATTAATGAATTCAACGGTAAAAAGGGATCGTAAAAAATTATCTTCGTATTCGTTAAGTAAATAATTTATTTTTTATAATTTACACATTAGTCGTACGTTATGTTAATATAGACATGTATATATTTCTTGTGTACGTGTGTATGTCACTGAATTCCTCCTAAACGACTGGATGGATTGTGATGAAATTTTTTGTGTATTTAAGGGGATTTGAGAATGGTTTTCATTCACGATTTGGTCTCATTGTTTGTTTTATATTTTTGTTTGACAGTTACATGAAATCTCTGTAAGATAATCTGTGTAAAGACCACTAGTAGGTTTGTAATATTTTTTTAAATGGTTAGTGTAAATGAGAAAACTATGTATTTTTCCAAAACGATCAATTTATTTTTCTTATACTTCACTTGTTCACTGTTATTTACTGAAATTTTTATTCCCTATATTTTTTTTTTATTTATACTCAATTTACTCAATTCACACAGTAATTTACTTAATCTTCTCTCAACGTCTCAACTCTAAATAAAATTGTTCTAAAAATACATAAAGTATAAAAACAATTATGTTTTGGAAACTAGACACATTAAATAATAAAAAATAATAAATAACGCTTCACTCTCATAGCCCCACGAGAGGGTAGATATACCCTGTGTCGTGGGTGCCATGGACACATACAAAGACAAAAACACAAACACCCAGACCGATAACAGAAATTTTAAGAGGCCGTATACGAAATTTTGCCGATTTCGCTGATTTAGCTGATTTTACACAGGAGATTTTGCAGTTAAAATACAGTATTTCCATAAGTTTATTGCACAGTATGACTGATCATTTCAATAATAAAGTATTAAATAAGCCTCTTTTTAATTTTTATTTCGTTATATTGCTTAATAGATCTGAAGCCGGTGATAGTTTTGTAAATTTTACTGTAGGTAGGTATAGAATATCACATATTTCTGGATCATTTTAAAATCTAAACAGATCGAAAAAACGCCATGTATTGCTGTAAAAATCACGTACATAGTGTATGAGCCACTTTTTGCCACCCTCATACAAAAAATATTAGTAATAAAACATTGAACTTACTCATTTTTGAGAGAAAATGGACCAGAAATTGCAATTGATTTCGGAAAATTTAAACAATCTTTCATAAAATTTATTTTACATAAATATACTTCAGTTCATAGTCAATCCAATTCCTGAAAAATAAATCAAATTAATAATGAAATTTTGGCATTAAATATCTTTTAAAGTAACCTAAATCTCGCATTATAATTCTTGACGCAAGCTAAAAAAGTGGCTAATGTATTCGATTATTAATGAAATGATCAGTAATATTGTGCAATGAAACTTATGGAAATACTGTAATTTAACTGCAAAATCTCATGTGTTAAATCAGGTAAATCAGTGAAATCAGCAAAATTTCGTATACGGCCCCTTAAACTCATCATTCAAATTTCTGCTTCACCGGCAATCAGACCCTCTACAGCAGTCCGGCATGGTAACCATTACGCCACGCGGGTCGTCAACTTATATATTTTTACAAAGTCAGCTTATATTTTTATACAATTGTTTAGTTTACACAGAAAAAGAAGTCCATGTAAGTATATCCCACCCAAAACATAAATGTAAAAATGTAGGCCAAGTTCTTATACATAAAAAAAGAGTTGAAATCTAAACTACAGCCAAGTTAATAATAATCAGAACCGATATTAATCATTCGAACTTGGCGGGTTTTCATCACACCAATACTTCTGAAAAGAGCAAATCTTGCGGAGGTAAGTTTTAGAGTTGGACTTTTTTCCTTCATTAAAATTTTAGAACCCGCCAAGTTCGAATGATTAATATCGGTTCTGATTATTATTAACTTGGCTGTAGTTTAGATTTCAACTCTTTTTTATGTAAGTACAAGAACTTGGTCTACATTTTTACATTTATGTTTTGGGTGGGATTTCATTTCATTTTGCTCAGTTTACTTTATGGTACCTATCGCAACGTTGTTATATTATTATTATTATTTATTACTTATTTATTACTTCATTGTGAAGTGTATCTGGTCCACCACATGTAATAATAGCTTTATGTAACAGGTAATAATTTAAACATTTATTTTAAATACAATACGATGTCGTGCACAGTGCACGACATCTTGGGATGAAATGGATTGTTTTGTTTATAGTTCATTTTAAAACGTAGTTAGTTATCTATTAAAATGAATTTTGAATATACTATAATTTCTTTTTTTTATGTTCTGATTTTCTTATTTCGTGTATTATAATTTCTTTTTGCACTTGACCGTTTTATATTTTCTAAAGTTTTCCTTTACTTTTATGCTAACGACTATCCCGATGCCAAATTTCAGATTTGTAGGTCTTAGAGAAGTATGACCAACATTTTTATACATCATAATGATAATGACTATAATCTGACTCGCACTTGACCAATTTCCAATTTTCGATGTTTCCTTTACTTTTTTAAATGTTAACGACTATCCCCATGCCAAATCCCAGATTTTTAAGTCTTAGAGAGAAGTATTACCAACATTATACATAATTTTGACTAAAACCTGACTCGCACTTGACCAATTTCCGATATTGGAATTTTACCATTACTCTTACCCTAACGACTAGCTAAATGCCAAATTTCAGCTTTGTAGGTCTTCTAGAAGTGGTCAAACATTTTGATGAGCTGTCAGTGAGTACATGAGTCAGTGAGTACCAAATTTACAATTTTCTCGAGTCTATAACTTTTTTCTGTAATAGCTACAATATTCAAACTTTTTATTCAAAATATATTAAATGGTGTTATTATGTCCGTAAAGTTTCATCCAGATCTATTAATCAGGTAAGAAGATACAGGGAGGTCAAAAGTGGCTCGAAGCGGTTCGGGTAAATAGTGCACGGTGTGCGCGCGGCCTGTGCTTAGAACTTGGCCGGCGCACTTTCGTGCGCTTTGATTCTATATCAGTTCGAGGAACTTTACAATTAAGTACCTTATACCTGTCTCTACTAAAGTAATATCAGAAGTGAATTCCTTAAAAAATATAAAATCGTTTTTCACTATTATAACTTCAGAGTACAAACTTTATTTTAAAACCTTCTATCAGTAAGCTAGTTAGAGAAATTGTATCCTCTAGTAGACGGTCAAATGTTGTGCAAATAGGTTTGTGTCTTTTATATTTATTGGACGTAAATTTTGCACTTGTATTTATATATTCATATATTGAAAATAACCAGCTTAATAAGTAAATATTCATGTTGAGCTCCATTCACTTATCTTGTTTTGAATATTTTAGCAAATACTCATTTACCTTAGGAAATATCATTCTCTTGATGTCATGGTTGTAGACCATATCAAAGTGCGTCCATTTCGGATTTGGTACATGCATCATTTCAAGAACATTAGGCAGTTTCACAGCCAGCGTTTCTACATCTTTAACGTTCACCATCTTGTCGTTTTTGCCTTGAATCAATACTACAGGCACACTTACATTGTCAAGATCATATGATGGAGCCTCAGTACTATTATAACGTTTTAAGTTTATACTCTTCCCGTAGTCCATTTTCTTGAAATTTTCTGTACCTGCCGTCTGAGCGTACCGCACTAAGTTGTTCAAGGACGTTCCCATAAAGCAGTGGCTGAATATAAGTTTTTGAGCATCAACAGTCACAGAATCCGGGTGGAAATTGTCCAAAAATCCATGTGTTACACACAAACGTTCAGTCCACGACCACTGACACAAAAATTCTAAAATCTCTTGGCTAAACGAACCTTTGTAGAAAAATTCCTGTGCTCCAAGGAACTCGAAGATCCTTTTGAAAAACTTTGCGGTGTGCAAAAAAACACCCAAGGTCCAAGATTCTGAGTTCTTCAAGATAACAGCTGGAGCTAGAGATGGTCGTTTAAACGACAAGCATATAATGAAACACTATTATTTAATTTAAGCACATAACCACGTTAATTAATTTAAGCAACTATCGTTAACTGCTTAATCCTAAAATTTAAATTCTTAAGCTCAACATTGCTTACTAAAAATTTATTCAATAGACAAGTAGGTACTAAACTCCGGCCGTGCGACGCGAGCGTTGCGTACTAAACGAAAACGGCTTAAGTTCCATTGTAATCCGATCCAAAATAGACCTTAAAGTTATGAGCTTTAAACTGCTTTTCCTTTGGTATTTTTATTTCATAAGGTAACGAACGCGATTGTGCTGTGAATGCGATGATAAACCGACCGTGTTGAAATATGCTTCGACGTAATAGGAATCGCATTAAATATTGAACTTCTAATTTATTCGTGTTGTCATTTTAAACGATATTATCTGCTTATTTGCTTTATTATTTTTTTATTTTATCTGATCGCGATTTTGAACTTTGTTATGTTTTTACGTGTGTAGGTATATTGTGTAAAGTTTAATTGTTACTTGATTAAATGATAAACATTTTCGGAAAAGACGATATCGTAAGTTTTTTAACTTACGACATCTAAAAGCAAATAATATTCTAAATGTAAACTTTTTTAAACGAAAAAAAGCATTTAAGCAGATAAGCAGATAACAAAAGCGACTTTTGAAAAATAATTTAACGATTAAGTCTGTTAATTTTTTTAAGTCGTTATGCCCATCTTTAGCTGGAGCCAATGCTACCATAACAGCAGTCTTATCACAGTAGTCCGGTCTTTCAGAACACATAGCAAAGAAGACGCCGCAGCCTTGAGAAAAGCCAACGTAGCCGATTTTATCGGTGTCCGTATTTTTCAGGATGTAGTCTATGGTCGCCGGTACATCATAGAATCCGATTTCATCAACAGAGTATTGCCAGAAATCTGTATCTCTATCTGGGTCTAGACGCAGATGCTTCCTAGCGTAGTTGTTTCCTCTTTGGTTTCCAACCCATACGTCATAGCACTCATCAGATAGAAGGTAGGCTAGTCCGGCGTTCGGACCTGCGTCAAGGAATGCATCCGAGTTTTGAAAGAGGCCATGCATGAGTAAGACAGGTCTATCCTTCTTAGTATGGCAATTCCTGCTTGCTATTCGAAATATCGTAAGTATGTATCCATCTTTAGTAATAACATCATGTTCTTCTGCGTTGTAATTTTTCTCGGCTGCTGCTTCTGTGAAGTTCAGTACAGATAGTTTGGAATATCCCATCCATAACTTAAATTCCTTGCTGACTGGGAAACATTTGAACGCGATTGCACTAATAACAACAAATATGACGAATGCGTTTGTATTAGAACCACCCATGCTTATGTTTCGATGTGCAAGCTATGTCTAAACTACTCTCACTAATGGACGACTCATCCTCTTAATTCATTATATTATAATAGGTTAGTAGTTTTTACGACATTACCAGTTTTAAGACCGGATAAGTAAGTTTTGGAGTCGGATCCAAAAGGTCATCCACCAAAGTTGAGCCACTAAATAATAAAGATTTCGTACCTCCTATGTAACTCAAATAGGAACCCTGAATATGTTATATAATATACCTGAATATGACTTTAATGATATTTTTTCTCAGAAACCTTAACTATAAAAAATATCAATGACAAAACGCAAAGAAAAGTAGAAACAACAAAAACGCTCTGAAGTTACTTACTGAGCATAATTGGCATAGCAGACTTAGACTGGCTCAGTTTTCTACGCTACGGAACTGTAAATAATAAATAAATAAATAACATTTTGAGTTTTGGCGGGCAGTCGATAAAGACATATTGTGCTCTTGTTTTATTTTCATTTTCTTGGTGTATTTTTGAGTTATATCGGATAAAGTTGATGGCATTTTGTTTGATATAGGTTAATTATAGTGCACGAGTGTTTGTGAAATAGAATAACAGTGCTAAAATATGTTTTTTCTGCTTGCCTCCAAAATTCCATCGGACACGTTCTAGTAAAGTAGCCATCGCTTTACTTGAATGTTGGACTGACTAGACTGACTGATTACTGACGACTTACTGACTTTGTTATTACTTCGTCCAGTTCCATTGAAACTGGCAAAAAATTGATGCAAAAATTATACATGACGCTGGCAGTATGCACAGAGTTTGCGATGCCATAATTGAAAAGAAAAGAACATTTCACACTCATAACCCAACAGTAGGGTAGATATACCCTGTGTCGTAGGTACCATGGATACACACAAAGACAGAAACACAAACGCCCAGGCCGAGAACAAAAAAAATTTACTCATCATTCAAATTTCTGTTACGCCGGAAATCAAACCCGGGACTGCCGATTGCCGATTGAAGGGCAATCCGGCATGGTACGAGTAACCATTGCGCCACCGTATTTCGCCGTTGTCGAAAGCACGCATTCTCTTAACTGAGAATCTTATTTATTCATTAATTTTAAGAAAAGGATAAATGATAATGACATCAATATTAATTTAAATTATTTAGGTAATAATATAAATGACATAAATGAAACTAAATTTTTAGGACTACAGATTGACGAGAGCTTAAATTGGAAATCTCATATCGAAATTTTAAGCAATAAATTAAGCAAATATTCCTATGCTCTACGTAAATTGAGAGGTATTGTCGACTAAACAACCATTTTAACCGCATATCATGGCTTAGTAGCAGCTACATTAAGATACGGTATTATATTTTGGGGCAACTCTACAAACAAAGAGCTTGCCTTCAAATCTCAAAAAAGATGCATAAGACCAATGTTTAACCTAAAACAAAGAGATTCATGTAAACCATATTTTAAAGAATTCAAAATATTAACATTGCCGTCACAATATATTTATGAATGTTCTTTATTTATAAAAACTAATAGCGAATTGTTCCAATATAGGACGAGTGCACGGTTAAAGAATACGTTATCGATACCACATGCGAATAGTCGTTGGTTTCGCAATAGTTTCTTTGGAACTGCACCTAATATATATAATAACTTACCAAAAGAAATAAGGGACATCGACGTCATGAATACGTTTAAGGTAAAACTTAGAAGATATTTGCTAGATAAATGCTACTATAACACGAATGACTTCCTCAGTGACAGAACAAACACACATTTTCATAGCTAGGGTCCGACTAGCCGACAAGTCCGTTTCAAAGTGCTTTTCTTACATTTCTATTTGAATTTTTGTTGACAGGTACCAAGAAGTTGATATACCTACATGCTAACATTAATTTTATTGTATTATTTTAATTTTAATTATTTTGTCTTTTCATGTGAATTGTAATTTTAAATGATATTTGACATATATAATGAATATTTGTAATAATTTTAGTTTCAAATGTAAAATCAAGGAGTTTGTGAATTGGATTTGACATTAGTACATAATATAATACATATTAATATTGAAAATTTGTACGCCCATCGTGGCAGAATAAGCGACACTACACCACTGTAATTTTTTTTCCATCTTATGTACCTTATTCGACAAATAAATGTGATTGATTGATTGATTGATTGATTTATTTGTACACAAAGATACAAATCACGACAAAAGAAGAGAATAAAATAATATACAGCTTATTAAGGTTTTAAATAATCTCATATATAAAAATGAATTGCTGTTCGTTAGTCACGCTAAAACTCAAAAACGGCTGAACAAATGTGGCTAATTTTCAAGTTAGTAGAAGTCCCGGGAAGGTTTAAACAGTGAGAAAATATAGAAAAATTGCAAAATTAATGGTATAACAATTTATTTTATTTTCCTATACAAACTGTTAGTAACTGTCAAATATTGGTTCTTCGCGCCATCGTGCAGAAGTTTGACATAGTCTGAATAACAATTTCATCTGTCATTATTTGTTTTATATTTTTTATTTGACAGTAATATAAAACTCTTTGAGTTGATACAGAAACTAATCCTCTTTCAATACTTTTAAGGTAGAACAACGTCTGCCGGGTCCACTAGTTTTAAATAAATTTCTTACAAGCTTTTTATTAACTTGCAATGTATGTCAATATTTATAAGTAAATCAAGAATCGCCTTGCAGAGTCATAGTTGGATCCAGTTAATTGAAACACTTTGGGGTATTCCCCTTACACACTCACACACAAATATTTGCATATTATAACTCTATCCATCTTAGGAAATATTTAAAGTACAACAATCAAAAAAAGCATTGAAGGAGGAAATAGTCCATAAGTTTTTATGTTACTGTCAAATAAAATGTATTTTTTTAAATTATGGCATCGTAAACTCTGTGCATACTGCCAGCGTCAAGTATAATTTTTGCATCATTTTTTGCCAGTTTCAATGAAACTGAACGAAGTAATAACAAAGTAAGTAAGTCGTCAGTAATCAGTCAGTCTAGTCAGTCCAACATTCAAGTAAAGCGATGGCTACTTTACTAGAACGTGTCCGATGGAATTTTGGAGGCAAGCAGAAAAAACATATTTTAGCACTGTTATTCTATTTCACAAACACTCGTGCACTATAATTAACTTATATCAAACAAAATGCCATCAACTTTATCCGATATAACTCAAAAATACACCAAGAAAATGAAAATAAAACAAGAGCACAATATGTCTTTTTTGACTTCCCGCCAAAAAACCAAAATGTAACAGTATGTAATGTATGACTAATGACTAATGAAATGATAAATGCTTCTTGAAATACTTCAATATAATGAAACGTCACGGATGGAAAAATCGTTTATATGAAAAAGTAACTATAATAATTGTTGTTTTATTTAAAAAATAAGATCTTTTAAAATTTCAATTTTTTTTTGAAACAAATCCATTTGCGCACGGTACCGATAAAGCACACAAGAAAATGAAATAAGAACACCTACTGACGTATGAAATGGAACAATCATCAGTGCACTAAATAATTGGATATCCATTTGGATGAATCCATTGTAACGGCATCCGTTTGTAAGTCTCGTCAGTGGCGGTAGATTCATTCCGGAGAGATTCATACCGCACTAAAGCCCTCTCGGTGGACTGCCTCAGCGCTTTGGGAGGACTACGGGATCTCCAGCGAAACGCACTGGTGCTACCGAACACAAATCAAATAAATAAGTAAATATGTTTTTAAAAACATTTTTTGTCGTATGTAACGGAAATTTTGAACATGATTTTGACGGACTTGTACATTTGACTAGATGTTGGATAAATTTGAAACTTTTTTTTTTCAATAATAGCATCGCAAAACTCTGTGCATACTGCCAGCGTGAAGTATAATTTTTGCATAATTTTTTTGCCACTTTCAATTAAACTGGACGAAGTAATAACAAAACAAAGTCAGTAAGTCGTCAGTAATCAGTCAGTCTAATCAGTCCAACACTCAAGTAAAGCGATGGCTACTTTACTAGAACATGTCCGAGGAATTTTGGAGGCAAGCAGAAAAACACATTTTAGCACTGTTATTCTATTTCACAAACATTCGTGCACTGTAATTAACCTATATCAAACAAAATGCTATCAACTTTATCCGATATGACTCAAAAATACACTAAGAGAATGAAAATAAAACAAGAGCACAATAATATGTCTTTTTCGACTTCCCGCCAAAACTCCACCTATTGAAACTTTGCATACTTATCAAGTACCGATGACAATGCAATAATATGAAAAAAATACAGCTGAAAATTTAAAAATAAATAATAGATTAAAAAACACGCTTTTGCAGCTATCGAACTATAAAGTAGAAAATAATTTTTAATTACAAAGAGTTTATATTACAGTAGTAGAAGGGCGAACAATCAATCATTGTACTTGAAATTTATTTAAAACAGGGCTGGAGTTTTTTTCCTAATATAACTCAATGTTTTTTCCGTTCGCTTTTTTCTCCTAGCCCATATAAGCCTTAGCGCACCCAAAGCGGATGACGGTCAGCTGATGGTCGTACAACAATGACAAACATCAAGTGTATATTATTACCCAGGATGTTAATAAACTATTTCATTTGATTTAAACTATTTCATTTCATAATTAATTACCTCAAAATATCAACTCACAGTAAAAAGCGTGGGGTGCATTTTACTTGTATACGTCAGATACAACCAGAGCCGATCATGCTTCGTGAAATAGAATATATATTATAATAATAAGAAATGGCCAAGCCTCCTTAAATAATTAAGAATAGTTTAATAGATATCGCAAATAAATAATTGTACTGATAAAGCGTATATTATTTGAACAATTAACATTAATAACTTAATTGTTCAAATAAAAGATAAATACACTTAATATACGTTAATGGATGCTAAGCGATCACCGTTGCCTATAGAATGAAACGGATTCCTATTGGTTTCGATGGATGTTGCAACCGATCATCATACGGGTTGCATACTGGCATCATACGGGATCTATAAGGGCACAGAACGCCGTCGATCCGTTCAGTGGGCTTAGTAGAGCGTATCGTGTTGCTTTTCGTGCCTGATACGCTCCTAGCACGGTCATGGTATGATACGGTGTAGTGGACAGATACCTTTAATGTTAATATCCGCATTAATTTACATATAAAAATTTAAATTGCTTGCTTAATTCGACTTAAACAATTTGGATAATCAAAAAAATTATGAGGATTTATTTACGCATGTCGCATTTTAAATAAACAAAAACGTAAATATTAATTAATAACAAAAAATGGTTGGGACAAAAAAAGTAATTTTGCGGGTAGAACTTGCTTGGCTGCAACCCTTTTTGCGTCCCACTGCTGGGCACGGGTCTCTCCCCCTTATTGGGGAGGCCTGGAGCTTACTCCACCACGCTGCTCCAATGCGGGTTGGTGGAGATGCGGGTTAGTGGCCAACCCGCTGTCGGATGTTTTCAAACCGCCCATAAGGCCTCCTACAAGGTTTGACGACTGTTATCTATCGACAACAACCGGGACCGACGGCTAAACGTGCCCTCCGAAGCACGGAAATGTACTTGAGGTACATATCTGAATATATTTGACTGATTTTACAGACTAATTGCTGCTACTGATTGCGACTACTATAATTACTGTAAGGGTAATTAATATTTATTACCCTTGGAGTAATCACTCCATATTATGATGATTATCTGGATATGACCCTTGGATGCAATGAATTGCGATGCCATTAATGAAAGAATAAAAAAATTTGATGCAACTACTATAATTACTGTAAGGGAAGGGTAATTAATATTTATTAACCTTGGAGTAATCACTCCATATTATGATTATTATCTGGATATGACCCTTGGATGCAATGAATTGCGATGCCATTAATGAAAGAATAAAAAATTTCGTAAGACTTCGAACATAATATATAGCTAGTAATAGACTCCTAAAAAGACCTTCGTTTCAAAAAAGTAACCTTTGTAGTTCCTTATATAAAAAAGTACATAAAAAAATTAATGTACTTATACGAATAACTAATCTCACCAATATATAATTTTAAGTATTTAAATTGAATTTTTAAGAAAATAAACAAATTTTAGGTCCGCGATCAATAACGAGTAAGTGCGCTTTGTAACATTATATATCTGGAATATTTTAACATAATTATTTGGTGTACACAAAATGCTGTTTTTATAGTGAGTCATCCATCTCTGAGATTTTTCAGATTATAAAGACTAGCCTTCCGCCAGCGGCTTCGCCCGCGTGGACAAGTTTAATGGGTCCCCGTAGGATAAAAAATAGCCTATGTGCTTCCAGGCTTCATTGCTAAAAGTAGCATTTGTTACTCAAGGTGAATGTAGCTTTCTAATGGTGAAAGAATTTTTGAAATCGGAACAGTAGTTTTTGTGTTTATTCATCACAAACATTCAAAAATACAAAAATACGAATCTTTCCTCTTTATAATATTAGAATAGATAAAATAAAAAATAACAATACATTTTAAAAATTAGTTTTGTTAAGAAGTACTAAATAAGATTAATTTTACTTAATAATTTATCATTCCATTACAGCGATGGAAAACATTGTCATATTTCATTATGATTTTTTCACAATAAAAAAAAGCACACTTTTAAGAAAAACGAACTAAAATGTAAAACCGGCCAAGTGCAAGTCGGACTCACGCACGAAGGGTACCGTACCATTATCTATAAAACAATCACGTTTATTGTATGGGAGCCCCCTTAAATATTTATTATATTCTATTTTTAGTATTTGTATAACAATAGCGGCAACTGAAATACATCATTGCCTTTGATTAACCATAGAAATCATTGCATTAAGATTGAATGAAAGGTAAATTGTGGTTTACGATTTATGACGTATTAAAAAAACTACTTACTAGATCTCGTTCAAACCAATTTTCGGTGGAAGTTTGCATCGTAATGTACATCATATATTTTTTTAGTTTTATCGTTCTCTTATTTTAGAAGTTCAGAATCTCAGTTTAGAAAAAAAAATATTAAAAACCTCAATATCATTTTTGAAGCCCTATCCATAGATGGGTTTGATGAAAAAAATATTTTTGAGTTTCAGTTCTAAGTATGGGGAACCCTCAAAATTTATTGCTTTTTCTGTTTTTGTGTGAAAATCTTAATGTGGTTCACAGAATACATCTACGTACCGAGTTTTAACAGTATAGTTCTTATAGTATCGGAAAAAAGTGGCTGTGATATACGGACGGACAGACATCACGAATCCATAAAGGGTTCCGTTTTTGCCATTTCGCTACGGAACCCTAAAAACGGATAATTAAATGTAAATAAGAAAAAAAATTATTATAAAAAAACGTGGGGTGCTTTTTGAGATATCAAAATAACAATCGTTCTAGTTCTAGATACTCATAATGATAATATTTTCTGCCAATACAATATTTATAAACATTGGCACCATGCACCCTACGCTCAGTTCTCGTTTTAAAAATTTTAACCGACTTCAACTAAAAGAAGAAGGAAATAGGTAGGGTGTAAGAGAATTGCTCATTTAAAGGTATTAGATAGATAAATATTATTAGGAGATATTATTATTATAGTTTTATAACGCCATATAAAAATATTTAGTTAATCGCGGATGCTAGGTCTGCCAGTGGCTTTGTAAGACATTCAAACGATTTTTACCATTTAAAATAAGTACCTATAAGTATGTAATTTAAAGTTTTTTTTGCGCTCGAACACTAGGTATCTATTTAAAATGATAGGCAAATAATCTTCTATATTATTATAAACAAAATCGCCTGAACGAAGTCGAATTTATAGTTTTTTAATTATATTGGGCATAACTTTTTTTGTTTCTGAACAAATATTAATTAAGATCAAGCATAGCGTCGAAATCATCTAACCTTTTTAGTTATGAACAAAACTCAGTGAATTCTGTAATGTAATTATTGAAAGCTAAATAATTTCGCTATTTGTATAAACATTTTTCGAAACTGATTAAGGATGACTAAACATAATAACTAAAGATAATATTATCAGATTATCAACTTTTTTGATCTTTATTTTTTTTTATTTAATTTGTTATCTTTCCAGAGACGGAATTTTTCTTAATTAGTATAAAATATTGTTCTGTACAATTTTGACTTTACAATCTGCGTACGCCATAATGTTATTTAAATTAAAATTTTAGTTTCGTGTTTTGTTTTTTTACTTTTTTACCCACGTTGTTAAATTGACTTGCTGCTTTATAGAAAATCGAAAATTAATATAGGGTAAAATCAATATTACATATTTTTTTTAAATATATGTTTGTTTTATTGAAGTGAAGACTTCTTTATCGGCGTTGTGCACTTTTTTCGGATGGGTAAAAAATGTTAAACTCGTGTCAGGACACATGGCCTGATCGAATATTCTAAGCGCTCAGGCTTCTGGTCTGGACTGTCTGGAGTCTTATTTGAGTGATAGAATCCAGAGGGTTGAAGTGAACGGTAAAATGTCAAACGGGTCTGTAGTTCATTTGGGGGTCCCACAGGGCTCAATCCTTGGCCCGTTCTTATTGACGTGATAACGTCTTTAAAATCGTTTTAGTCGGGTGACATGTTCAGAAACTTGTGTCACACCAAAACCTCACGAGCGCGATCGCAGGTATAATGAGAGAGAGACGGACCGATCTCCCGTCTCATCTCGAGCGCTGCCAGTCATTCCGTGAAACTTGTCACGCGGAATCCTCACGAGCGGAGGCTGGCATAGCGTTCGAGTGAGTGGACCGATCTTCCGTCTCTCTCACTCTAGCGGCATACAAACGAACGGAGATTTTCTCGTGCGGACGTTATCACGTAAACATCTCGATCGTAAACCTACTTTTTTTTAATATATATTAACGATCTGCCATATATGGTGGAGAATAATCACGAGATAGTATTGTTTGCAGATGCTACTTCCTTAATTTTCAAAACTAATAGACAAACTGATGATTATGACGATGTGAACAATGCTCTCTCTGAGGTGGTAAATTGGTTTAATGGTTAATAATAACTTACTACTGCATAACAAAAAGACCAATTGTATTAGGTTTTCACCACCTAATGTTAAAGAAAATATTTAAACCCAAAATTGAATGGAAATGAGCTTTGTTAATGAAGCTGTATTTCTTGGATTAACTGTTGATTCTAGGCTTCAATGGGGACCCCATATCTCTCGGTAAGCGAATAGACTAAGTTCTGCCGTCTTTGCAATTAAAAAAATAAGATCACTTACAGATGTCGATACAGCCAGACTGGTCTATTTTAGTTATTTCCATAGTATAATGTCGTATGGTATTTTACTGTGGGGAAATGCTGCTAATATCGACACAATATTTATTTTGCAGAAGAGGGCTATTCGCGCAATCTATAAATTAAATTCTAGAGAATCTCTGAGAGAAAAATTTAAGGAGACTAATATACTAACATTTGCATCGCAATATATTTATGAAAAAATAATGTATGATCGTAAAAACAAACACGAATTTATGACCTTTTTGGATTCCAAAAAAATTCCAAAAAAGGGTGACCGCAGTGACCCGTCCAACTACAGGCCCATTGCGATAACCTCCCTGCTCTCTAAGGTGATGGAGCGTGTTATAAATACGCAGCTCCTTAGGTACCTCGAGAAGCACCGGTTGATCAGCGATCGTCAGTATGGCTTTCGCCAGGGCCGGTCGGCCGGTGATCTCTTGGTATACCTCACACACCGCTGGGCTGAAGCCATCGAGGGCAACGGGGAGGCTCTGGCAGTCAGCCTGGATATCGCAAAGGCCTTTGACCGGGTCTGGCACAGGGCCCTTCTCGCGAAGCTTCCATCTTACGGTCTTCCCCTGAGGCTATGCAACTGGGTGGCAAACTTTCTGTCTGAGCGGCAGATTAAGGTCGTTGTTGACGGATGCTGCTCAGATATGAAGCCCATTAATGCCGGTGTTCCCCAAGGCTCAGTGCTGTCTCCTACACTATTCATTCTGCATATCAATGACATGCTGCAACAATCACGCAGTATACATTGCTATGCAGATGATAGTACGGTGGACGCACTATACACCTGTCGAGCCAATGCCTCTAGGTCACAAGTGGAGGAAAGTAGAATCAAACTTGTGTCTGAAGTCGAGAACTCTCTGGAGCGGGTCTCGGAATGGGGTCGACTTAACCTTGTCGAGTTTAACCTCACGAAGACACAAGTTTGCGCGTTTACCGCTAAAAAAACCCCATTTGTTATAGCGCCCAAGTTCCAGGGTACCGCGCTCACCGTCGGTGAAAGTGTCGGTATCTTGGGAGTTGACATTACGAGTAAAGTGCAGTACCGGAGTCATTTGGAGCACAAAGCCAAATTGGCGTCCAAAAAGCTTGGTGTCCTCAATAGGGCGAGGCAGTACTTCACTGCGGGGCAACTCCTGACGCTGTACAAAGCCCAGGTCAGACCCCATATGGAGTACTGCTCTCATCTCTGGGCAGGAGCACCAAAATACCAGCTACACCCATTTGACTCCGTTGAAAAGCGCGCAGTCCGAATCGTCAACGACCCAAGATTGACTGACAGGCTAGAACCGCTCAGCTTGCGAAGAGACATAGGCTCGCTCTGCGTGTTCTACCGACTTTACTATGGTGAGTGCTCCGAGGAACTTTTCAAACTAATGCCTACATCACCATTCCATGATTATACCACCAGACGAAGGTTAAAGTTCCACAGGCACCATCTGGACTCGTGGCGGTCCTCCACAGTCCGCTTTGCACGCTCCTTTTTACCACGGACGTGTAGGTTATGGGACAACCTTCCAGCTGAGGCATTCCCAGTGGACTATAACATGGGGTTCTTCAAGAAAGCTGTAAAAAAAGCTCTCCTCCAAAGCCGGCAATGCTCGGGTGGCTCCCCTGGGGTTGCCCGTGTCCATAGGCGACGGTGATCGCTTAACACCACGCGGCCCGTCTGCCTTTTTGTTCGGTTTACATATAAAAAAAAAAAAAAAAAAAAAAAAAAAAATCTACATAGTTCAAACTATGTTTCGACAAGGAATGGCCACAAACTTGCATTCCCCAAGTGTAGGCTCCGCAAAAAGAGCCACTCTTTTATCGGGATGTCGATCAGAATATACAATAAAATCCCGGAAAATGTTCAATCCCTTCCTTTTCACAAATTAAAAAAAAAAGTCAAACAAGTCGTGCCGCAAGGCTTATTACGATCTTAAGGACTATTTAATTGATAAAAAAGCTTGGGATTGAGCTGTAGTCCCACAAGGCTGTTTCTATAACTGATGTAATAGACTTAAATGAATTAAACTGCCTATGTTAGCAGATGGCTGTAGGACGACATTGACACATGTGGTAGCTGTCACGTATGTTCCTTATTGACCTATAGCTACTCTGTAAGAAAGTTAGCTATTGTATACCCCATATTTTAAAACAGGGCTGTAGTTTTTCTCCGTCTGCTCTTTTCTTCAGCTCAGCATTGCCTAAGCGCACCCAGAGCAGACAGAACAAAAAAATAACGTTCACTAAGAGTTTGCAAAGGAACCGTACAGTGAATAAAAAATATTTCATTTCATTTCATTATTCGTAAGACGGAGGGGTGACAGCTGATAGCTCGCCTGTCTATACTTGTAAAATTCGTTTATATGAACTATTTAAAATATGGACATTGAACAAAGTGCATCTATTAATGAAAAAAGTGACGAAGAAATACTGAAAGAAAATGAGTGAGTCCATCCATCAGCCTTTTACTGTCCACTGCTGGACATAGGCCTCCCCTAACGTTCGCCACTCCTCCCGGTCCTGGGCCTTCTGAATCCAGCGACTACCCGCTGTCTTCTTCAGGTCGTCAGTCCACCTGGTTGGAGGGCGGCCTGTACTCCTTTTGCCGAGACGTGGTCTCCATTCAAGGACCTTTCTTCCCCATCGGTTGTCGGTCCTCCTAACTATATGACCTGCCCATTGCCACTTCAGCTTGCAGATTTTGACAGCTATGTCAGTAATCTTAGTTCTTCTACGGATTTATTCATTTTTCATAAAATTACGAATTCTGTTCAATGCGAAATAAAAAGTCGAAACAAAAATAACTGGCTTGTTTGGTATGAGAGAGAGAGAGAGAGAGAGAGAGAGAGAGATAGAGAGAGAGAGAGACAGACAGACAGAGAAACACGCGCTCGCCGCACGGCATAGCAAAAATTCGCAACGCGTGATAAGGAACTTCGTTCCAATAAATAAATATCTTTGGACAATGCAGTCTGAATCACACAATGCCATCTGATTCGAAACTAAGCCGATTATCAAAAAAGCTGATAAACATACTTATATAATTCTAAGTACATACTTAAATAGATAAATTAACACCCAGACACAGAACAAATAGTCATGCTCATCACACAAATATTTGTCCTGGGTGGGAATCGAACCTCACGCTTCGCAGTCGGCTCATCACCCACTACGCCACGGAGGTTTTCAATAGGTACCTATAAAAGATAGCTCAGAAATATATCCGATTGGAGAAGCGAAATCTTTTTTAAGCCATTCGCGACTGCCGCCGTTTTCTAGATTGTTGTCTTCATTTCATAAATTGCCTGCCCTACTACGAGTAATACTCGTTCCCGACAATCTTCCCCTTCCTCGACTGCTCCTACTGCGGCTGTTCCTTCCTCGATTTCTTCTTCTCCTTCTCTCCTGCTGGAGAGGCCACGAGGTCTACCACGACCACGCAGCTGTTGAAGCGGTAAATTATTTTTCGACAAAGTATCTACTTGTCATTGGTGCAATCATATTGAAGGTCCAATTCCTCATCTTCAATTTCAGAGTCATTTAAATACTCCGGAATGTTGAGAACTAAAACAAAATACTAACATATTGTTAAAATAAAAATAAAAATCATATTTCTAGTTGAGACCCAATGTGCAAAAAAATGCACAAAAACATATTGTGGTTTGCAATTTAGCTGATTTAGAAACAATCGTTGAAATAATTGGTTTATTCATTATTTTGGTGATATCTCTACAGATTTACACCAACACATGTCATGTACAAAGATTAAAGAAGATTTAACATACCTTTACGTCGACGTTGCGCCATGTTCATATCTTCATACGACGTAGTTTTGGCAGATTATATTTTTTTCTACAGTTACCAAGATTAAAACATTCATGCACACTATGGTCTGTCAAAAATAATCCAGGAAGATTCAAAATAAGCACGCGTCTCCTTCCATTATTATCTACGAAAAAAAATGTACAGTGGGCGTTTAATACTATGAGGTATGAAGTTTTGAAACTACTTTATTAGACGAAATCAAATACATAAAAATCTCATATCACGGTGGTTGAACTCCTTCAAAATTACTTAACCGAATTTGATAAAATGTTTGTATATTGAATTTTCAAGGTTACAAGCAATATTTAATAAGGAAATGAAATATTTAAAAGATACTTATTCACCTTCAAAGGTAATTACTAATTAATTAAAATTTACTATTAGATTGAGGAAAATTCTAAAAAAAATATCTAAAAAAATCTAAAATAATTATAGGCCATTTTAATACAGCTGGTTTTCTTTAAAAGTATTGGCTGCTCTGCTTGCTTACATCATCTGAACGTGTAATGCAGATAAGCCCACAAAAAGGATTTACCTATATTAATTTTGTCACATTTTTTGTCTCTACGCTTCAACTTTAATAACACTAAGCATGACAGTCCAAGTTTGCTTCATCGGCCTGACAGTCGTACGATATGGCCGTTAAAAATTTTAATATTAACTTATCCCTCATTATATTTATCACAACTTTATCCATCGCACTCAGATGTTTCCCGTTGAGTGAGGAAGGAGGTTCATCAGAAAATTCCAACGGAGGTTTTCATAATTTCACGGAAACTACAGCGAAACATAATTATACATCAGAAGAGCATACAGTTATAACTGAAGATGGATACATTTTGACTATCTTTCGGATTACAAAAGGCAGGAACTGTCATTCTGAAAATAAACGTACACCAATATTGCTTATGCACGGTCTTCTCATAAACTCTGACGCGTTTTTGGATGCCGGTCCGTCAGCTGCTTTGGCATATCTTTTATCCGATTCATGCTACGACGTTTGGGTTGGGAATCAACGAGGGAACAACTACGCAAGAAAGCACCTCCGGCTAAATCCTGACAAAGATACAGAATTCTGGCACTTTTCGGTCGATGAAATTGGATTCTATGATGTTCCAGCGACGATTGACTACATTTTGAAACACACGGACGCAGATAAAATTAACTATATCGGGTTTTCACAAGGCTGCGGCGTTTTTTTCGCAATGTGTTCCGAAAGACCGTCGCACTGCGAAAAATCTGCTATCATGATAGCTCTGGCTCCGGCGGTTACAATGCAGGAACAAGAATCGTTACTTTTGAGATTAATTTTCTACATCACGGCTCGATTTTGGGTAATCTTCGATACGATTGGAGCTCACGAATTTTTCAGTAAGGGAACGTTTGTTCAAGAGTTACTCCTTTATTTATGTCAGATGTCAGCAACATGGATGGAGAAGTTCTGCGCGACTTGTGGTTTTGTAGACAACTATAACCCTGGCTCCGTTACGATTGATACTCAGCGACAATTGTTCAACAATTTTTTGGTGGGAACTTCATTGAACAACTTGGCGCGGTATGGGCAGATATTGGCTAGCGGAAAGTTCCAAAAATTTGACTACGGAGAAAGCAGAAATTCGGAGATTTATAACAGCACTGAAGTACCCGTATACAATGTTAGTGCAGTGACTGTGCCTGTCGTACTAATTCAAGGTAGAAATGATAAGTTAGTGAATTATCGTGATACAGACATACTTTCGACTCAGCTGCCGAATGTCCTTGAACTAGTAATGGTTTCAGATCCGGAATGGACTCATCTAGACATGATTTATAGCCAGAATATTAAAACAATGATATTTCCCAAAATAAGTGAGTACTTAGAAAAGGGTGCTAATTAATCCAGATTCTTTTAAACCATATTCTTGTATACTAATATTATAAATTTGAAAGTGACTCTGTCTGTCTGTCTATCTGCTACGCTTTTCCGGTTAAACTACTGAACCAATTTTAATGAAATTTGGAACACAGATAAAGTGGACCTTAAGAAAGGACATAGGATGATATTTATCCTACGGGAACCTATAAAACGGGTCCACGCGGGCGAAGCCGCTGGCGGAAGGCTATTTCTAAAATACTTAGTTGTCTAATGAATTGACAGATCAGCGACTAATTTTTGGTGCCTATTAAATGATTTTGACGCGACTAAATATTGTAAAAGATGCTTCTATAATTATGACACGACCTGAAAATATAGATTAGCAACTAAATTTATTATTTGTCAACGGGTTACTAGTTTCTAATAAGTGTTTGTACTGTATCTATAAAATGAACTAGGTACTACTATACTAATTTAATATTGTCGCATATTTTTATAAGTTAGCATGAGATTTAATGACTTCATCTATAACAACTGTACATCATATTTCATTATTATTGTCATCAAACGTCCACCAATCAGCACTTGGCCAGCGTTGTGGACTATGGCCTAAATCACTCTCACTTGTGAGAGGAGACCTGTGCCCAGCGCAGCAGTGGCAGATAAAAAAAAGGTTGAAAAAAATGTCTACAAATAATGATTAATGTAACCTCTAATTTAATGTTTGCTTAAATCACCTACTTATATCCATTTATAAATGTTACCACTAATGGTTTTACTTATAAAACGATGTATTTATATGAAAAATTTGTATGGAAAAAATATTGTCATCAAAAATCTACACGTGCAACTCTGTTTTTGCTTGTTTTGGACATACCTTGGGGAAAACTAAAACCAAACAACGATTTCGCGCTCATCCCTTCGATTCCCACTCTCTAGACTCCCTTCTAACCGTTTTGTAGGTGGGGACGATACATCATAAAAACAGAGGTTAATATTAATACTGTCGACGGAACTGCCTTTTTGTGTTAATTAGGCACCTTAGTGCCGCGGGTGAGGTGAGTCCTGTTTTCATCAAGCCCCGGCGGTGGGCCCCGCGCCAGGAGATCGCACGAGAACGGCCTGCGGTCAGGTGGATGGGCGTGGAGCGGCACCAGATCTTGCAAATGCACGAATATCTTCGTGGCTAGGTGGCCGATGAAGTCGTCGAGGCCCTTGACTAGTAAGTCCCTCTGAATGACTGCGTTCCTGACGCACCACAACGCTTTGACGACCTCTCTCAACACTTGCGATTAAGCCGCGCGCAGACGCTGCGGTTCTCTCACGAGCGTGTTCCAAGTCGGCGCGCGTATGTTAGGCGGGGGTGGATGTACAGCATTCTTCCCTTTAACTTGGAATAAACATCCCAAGTCAATTTACAACCAAGCCCATTCGTAACGAATCACCAACATACTAAGGGCTCGACGTTTGCACTGTCAAACAAACGAGGATGTGTATACATCTGTGGGCCACTGAATACAAAAGAAACCCGTCTCAAGACGAGGGATCACCTTCGACATTTCGTTTACGATTGATTCCGGCACCAATCAGCCGCTAACAGGATACGGGTATGTCAACGCCACTGTCTGAGGGTGAAGGTTCAAGTTTTTAGGGTTCCGTATACAAACGGACCCTATTACCGAGGCTCCGCTGTCCGTACGTCTGCTTGTTCGTGAACATTTCATAAATTGTGATAGCTAGGTATACAGTTGAAATTTTCACAAACCATTTTCTTTTCTTTTTTCAGTCATGCTAAACTAAGAAAAAAAAGTGCTGTCAAAAGTAGGATAGGTGGCCAATAGTGGCCGTTCAGCAAAATCTAGTGCGGTCATAAGGATGGGTGTCAACAAAGCCAAGCAATGTCGAGTGCGCTCAAAAGTAGGATGGGTGGCCAATAGTGGCCACAAAGCAACATCAAGTGCGGTCAAAAGTAGGATCGGTGGCAATAAAGCTCAGCAATGTCAAGTGAGGTCATAAGTAGGATGGGTGGCAATTCAGCAACATCTAGTGCGGTCAAATGTAGGAATGGTGGCAATAAAGCTCAGCAATGTCGAGTGCAGTCAAAAGTAGGATTGTTTGCAACATCAAGTGCGGTCATAAGAAGTATGTGAGTCAACAAAGCAATGTCAAGTGTCGTTACAACTTTTCGTCTTAAGGGTTTTTTTCCTTAGTGACATATTTTGCCCGGGTAAAAAGCTTATGTTATCCTACAGCCTCTAAATTACCTGGTAGCAAGTGTTTAGAAGCAAACGTAGAAAACAAATTAATCTAGCTTTTGAGATTTTTAAATTTTTATTTGAATGTAAATCTCAAAACTAACCTAACTTCATCAAATTCATGGAAATAAAATCAAACTCTAGTATTCGCTTAGAGCATCAAAGTTACTGACTTACTGGCATAGCGCCTCGCTTCGATACATAATTTTTGTGCCAAATCTGGTGCGGGGGAAGAACGCACACATTTTAATTTTGTCACACATTCACAAATATACTTTCATCGCTACAGACGCATACATTTCTAAATATGTCAATTTCAATAATCAACGTCATTTTCTATGCACCGTCAACACAGATACACTAGTTGTATAATTAGAAGGCACACTGTGCAGCCAAGGACGTTCGGACGAGGGTTTCGCCCGTAAAGGAGTGGCCTCTCTGACGGGTGTCATACCTGTCATACCTTGATGCTCTAAGAGTGTTCGGGGAATGCTACTAGTGCTAAAACAATCGCTGGAACCCGAGTTGGATTGTCAATACAATTTGTGAGAAATATTTTTCGCTCGTTACTCGCTATTTTCTGTAATAGAAATATATTCTGTATGGTAGTAACTGCAAAAGTAGAAAAGTGATATTTTTATATCAGGTTGCAGTTAAAGTGCTCTTAAATCCTTCGAATACTAGCTGTGCCCTGCGGCGTCGCTTTTATTTGCATGAATATATGTATGCATAGATGGTCTTACAATACTTTAAACTTTTCTATGGCTTCAACCCCCAAAAGGGGTCCCACTGCTGGGCTCGAGTCTTTCCCTATTATTGGGGAGGCCTGGAGCTTACTCCACCACGCTGCTCCAATGCGGGTTGGTGGAGATTTTCTTTGAAGATAAACTTTTCTGTATTCTACCTTAAATTATCATCATCATCATTTCAGCCTTTCCAGTCCACTGCTGGACTAAAGCCTCCCCTAACGTTCGCCACTCCTAACGTTCTTGTGGCTGCTGATTGTATCGGTTGGAGGGCGTCCACCTGGTAGGAGGACGGCCTGTACTTCTATTGCCGAGACTTACCTACCTTAAAAAAGGCATGCTAAATACAAAAGTTAATAACAGATATTAACTCGCTTTGCAGAGGATCAAATTATAATGGTTCTTCCCATAGAAATGAGATGATTTACGATGTAAAAAGTAGCCTATGCCACTGTCCACTTTCTGCGTTAGAAAGGATCAAATAGGTACGTTATAATGGACCTTTCCATGGGAATGAGATGTAAACCACGGCAAATATTAGGCTCTCTACATCACTCTCCAGCCTCGTAACTGTGTCTACCTGCCTGCATTATCGTCTACTACTCAATCGCTATCAAGTCTCTTATAAACAAAAACTCTTAATGAAATGAAATGAAATGAAATGAAAATAATTTATTTGCACAGATATGGGTATTACAAAAGTTGTTTTATGTACATTTATTAGTTCGCCATATTTACCTTAGCGAGGTATGCTTTGGAGGACAGAATTAAAACGTAAGTTAGCAGTATAACTAAAATTACTTATAACTAAATTTATTATAATTGAAGACAACGTTGATTTTATTTTAACGCATATTTTGCGGTTTTTATTGCGATGTTTTATCAATTCTGCTATAATTATAAAAGGTATTTATGTTAATCAGGCCATCGGCTTTGGGCACCCAATTTACTGGGTTTTTATACACTGAGAGGAAAAATTAAAATTTACATACTTTCTAGTTATCATAATTTACGCTAGATATACAACAGATAAACCATTACACTAAATACCAAACATTTTCGAACGCAGACACCGAAGTAGCATTGTCAATACAATTTGTGAGGGATATTTTCCCTCGTTACCAGCCGTTTTGTGTGATAGAAATATCCAATGTAGCGATAACTGCGGAATTGTGCGAGTGATGTTTCTGTGGATTTTACCTCAAAATGTAGTCAGAGAGTGATAAAAGCTATTAAAGTATTTAGTTACATTCCATAGTACCCAGACGACCGAGCGTTGCTTAAAACAAATTATTTTATCGGTTTAATTTCAAACAAAACACTCAATGGTTTTGTGTTACTTAACAACGCCATCAGAAATAGCTCCCAATAAAAAAAATCACAAAAAAATACAATACGCTTTCGATTGAGAATCCGGGTCTAAACGCCGCAGACAACCTACTAAACCATTCGGCCAAGGAAACGTTAATTCAGACAACTAAAATGTTATACAGTTCAAATCGATTGTCATTTATTTGAACGGCGGATAACGTTTGACGGCGTTCTACGCCACAATATTGTTAATATTCTCCAATATATTATGTCAGGAAGAGAAATATTTTTGAGTTTATATTTAAGTTGATTATCGCTGAAAATACGAAAAAAAACGTCAATTTTCAAAAATCAAGCTTAGCTGGAACGATCTATCACATCTACATATTGTAATGATGAAAATATACACCAACGTACGTGCCACCACTTACATGTTTCGCTATAATAACCATTACACATAATGATTGCGGATTGTTGTAAAAAAAATATTATTACTTAACTTTATTACAATAATACCTGGACGCCCGAGCGTTGCTCGGATAAAAACAATTGATTTTCTTTGTTTATTTTTAAGCAAAACAATCATTGGCTTAGTGTTACTTAACAAAGCCTTTTGAAATACCTAGATCCCAATTTAAAAAAATTGTCACAAAAATAAAAAAACGCAACTTGCCTACTTAAGGTTTGAACCCGGGTCTCTAGCTTCGTGTCAGCTTTCGTAACCATTCGGCCAAGAAAGCTTTAATTCCATTGACGAAATTTTTATAGAGGTCTTTCATATCGACATTGTCATTTGTTTGAAGGGCGGATTGACGGTCGAAATGTGACGGCTTTCTACGCCACAATATATTAATATTCTCCAACAGATGTCAGTAAGAGTAATTTTGTATTTAACGGCATAAACATTAAATAAAACGAAAATTTCTATGAATAATTTTTTTTGGATCGATTTATCATCCCCGAAATCAGGGTACTAAATTTCATCAAAATCTTTGGAGCCATTTCCGAGATTCAAAAAATATATTTAGATATATATAGAAGAATTGCTCGGTTAAAGGTATTAGATAATAATTAGAGTTCGCTACGCTACAAACACAATTAGCCAAGTCTCACAGTCAATCAAGTCGCATGGGAGGTCCCGTGCCTGCCCTCTGACTGATCTCCCCTCCCCCTGGAGCCTGTATAACACTATAGGACTGGAATATGCTCCAGGTTTAGCTAATTACAGAAAGAGATTCATGCCTAACTCTGCTATGCTATGTTCAAAAAATATTGGAGCTTAGTACTTTCAATAGTTATATATTCAAACTGATGGAGTAAGGAGTGTAGGAGTAAGGAGAGAGTGAGAATAAGCGAGAGTAAGGGTAGGCCTAAATCAAACCTTTGAAAGATTGCCATAATATTCCATCAGGCGTTATATCAAACTCTATTCCAAATAAAACATACTGGGTACTTCTCACTAACAAAATTAATAGAATCAGGCGTTACTTTGCGGAACTCCATTGTTATAAAGTTAGGTAAAAACTACTTTGCAACAATCCGCAACCAGAACGTATGATGGTGTATACTTTTTTCATGCAATAGCACCTCCCTCACACATGCACGTGCAACAACAAAAAATATACACCAATATACGTACCACCACCAACACGTGTTTCGCCCCATCATAAGTTCTGGTTGCGGATTGTTGCAAAGTAGTTTTTAGCTAACTTTATTTCTCACTAACAATTACCTATCCAACGTTTCTTCACACCATAAAAAAAGTACCAAACACAGTTCCAATAAAATCCAATACGACGTAGCAAAAATATATCAAATAAAGTAGCACGTTTCCAAGCCAAGTTGCATTGTCGATGCAATTCGTGGGGTATATTTTCCCTCGTTACTAGCAATTTTCTGTACATAATGGAAATATATCCAATGTGGCAGAAACTGGAAAACCTCTCGATTTCTGTGAACGAAGTTACATATCCGAGTCTATGAGGTAGCTTCGCGAAATTCAATAGGTTCAATTTTTTATTTAGTGAAACGAGGAAATAAAAAACAACGAGTTGCACTCCGGGAGTGTCGGCAGAAGTGAAAACGTGAATTTGGAATGGTTAGGGAATAATTTCGCACGAATTGCTTTAATTATCAGTAATTATCTTTTAATACCGTGTAATCTTTTAATATCTTTTAATACCGTGTAATTATCATATTTTTCATCTAGTATTTTCAGTAGGTTTTCATCTAGTATTTTTTATAAAGTACTCACTCATTTTCTTTCACTATCTCTTCGTCACTTAATTCATTAATAGATGCACTTTGTTCAATTTCCATATTTTAAACACTTGATAACATGTTTTTTACAACTATAGACAGTCGAGTCATCAGCTGTCACCCCGCCGTCTTACGAATATTCGATCAAGCCACGTGTCCTGACGCGAGTTTAACATTTTTTACCCATCCCAAAAAAAGTGCACAACGCCGCTAGAGAAGTTTTCACTTCAAAAATGTGAGCTGACTCTGATGCCTGCAATGGGACAGATATGAATAACATGGATTGTAAGTATGCAAGTTTATGAAAGAAAATATTTGATTATGATTAAAAACCATCCATTTATCATAAATGCATCAGCAACACGTTACAGACAAGGCAGCTCTCAGCGGCGCTTGAAATCCAAAAGAAATTTCGGAATTGATGAATAATCTTTCGTTATATATAAACATTTACCCTTTTTTATGTTTAAAAGAAACAAATAAGAAAGAATAACATTCTAATAATCAAAATTCTGACTGAATAAACTGAACGATCTTTGCAACTAAGCCGAACGGGCGCGGTCCGATGTGAGATGGGTGGCTAGTGGCAAAAAGTTCATTTGGAGGGCACGTTAAGCCGTCGGTCCCGGTTGTTGTCGATAGATAACAGTCGTTAAAACTTGTCGGAGGCCTTATGGTTTGAAAAACATCCGACAGCGGGTTGGCCACTAACCCGCATCTCCACCAACCCGCATTGGAGCAGCGTGGTGGAGTAAGCTCCAAGCCTTCCCAATAATGGGGAGAGACCCGTGCCCAGCAGTGGAGCGCAGAAAGGGTTGCAGCCAATCGAAATTCTAATAATCTATTTGTATAATACCAACCAGCAGAAAAAACCCAACTATTTCGTGGAGATTTTAGTTTATGAAGAAGTATTTTTTTATAATACCTCAACACTCCACTTTACAATAAAGCATAGGTTGATACAAAGCCTAAAAAAACGTGAAAATGCATGTCCTATCTAGGATAATAAAGAATATAATAAATCACCGGCACGACTAGATTGGCTCAGCGACACGTCAAGTCAGATCGCGACACGGCTTTAAGAGCTGGTAAGGATATCTGATTTATTGCAAATTTCGCTTTGGAAAACCTGCCTTATCAGATTCAGAAAATGGCTGCAACCTTTTTCTGTGTCCTGCTGGATACCTGTGTTTCCCCGTAAATGAGGAGGCCTACAGCTTAGAAGCGCAAATGGCTCGGCGGCTAGCGTAGAGCGCAAGCGGTCTATGCAGCTAAGCCAAACGGGAGCGGTCGGGTGTGAGATGGGTGACCGCTAGTGGCAAAAACATTTCATGCAGGTATCCGTGCTTCGGAGGGCACGTTAAGCCGTCGGTCCCGGTGTTGTCGATAAATAGTCGTTAAACCTTGTCGGAGGCCATATGGGCGGTTTGAAAACATCCGACAGCGGGATGGCCACTAACCCGCATCTCCACCAAAATAGTGGGGAGAGACCCGTGCCCAACAGTGGGACGCAAAAAGGGTTGCAGCCACAGCTTAGTAGAGTAGACTACGTGGTGTTGAGTGGTCAATCCATGGACATGTACACCCATCCTCAAGCAAGCTAGAGTTTTGTCTGCGCATTTATGTTGTTGCTCGGCAGATAGATGCCTTATGATCACCTACTTTTTCCAAAGAATTATAAAGGTTCATTCAGGTTCATTCACAACAAAAAATTGGTGAAATATTGTAGCACTATCAACTTTAAATAATTGTTTTTTTTAATGGAGTAGCAGATGAGCATGTATGCACGTGGTGTTAAGTGGTCGCTGCAACCCATGGACATATACATACAACCAAGTCTTGTCTGAGGTCGTATGCAGTTGCGCTGCTACTCTGGAGGCTGGTGGTCGTCTCATGTAAGTGTGGCCGGCAACTGCACCCTTCCACCGAAACACATCAGAGTTGGTTCACGGCAGAAGTGGGTGCAGCGGTGGTACTTCCCCGGGCGAACCAAAGCAAAGGGCAAGTAGCACCTTCAAAATAGGAGGACATTATGGTAACGCACAAGTCTTTAAAAAACCCGGCAAAAATGCGAAATTCCAAGTCCTATCTGAGATAATCCAGAATGTAATAAATCAACGGCACGACTAGATTGGCTCAGCGACACGTCAAGCTAGTTCACGACGTGGCTTTCTGAGCCAGAGAAAATATTGGACTTACTGAATAATACCGCTTTGGCAAACCTACTGTATCAGATTCAGTAATTTAATCAGCAATTCTCGAAATAAATTTATTTTGAAGTACATAGCATGAATGAGCAAGCAGATTTCATGCTTTTTTCTTATAGAACGAATCGTGAGTGTGAACTAACATTGTAAATATAAATATCACGGCTGTACTCACGTGGTTTTATTCGGGTCTGCCCGACTAGTTTCGGTCCTAACCGAGGACCTTAGTCATGAGCTCCCGCCGCCGGTCGCGGTGACATCACGGCGGAGACATCAATATTTCATACAAGATTTCATGCTATTAAAATGGTTGATAAAATCCATGGGTCCATCTACACCCAATACTTTCAAAGCACTTTTGCAGCACTTTCCCATTTTAAACGATCAAACTATGTAAGTTATAGCAACTAAAATAATAAAAATATTATGGCATCGAAGAAAATATTAAAAATGCGAAAATCTAAATGTTATCCTGGATAAGGCAAAGTATAATAAATCAACTGAAACACTTGCGTTGCTACCAGAATCAGAAAGAACTTTGGATTTACTGAATAGTCACGCTTTAGTCTTCAGCTTTTTGATATTCAAGTAGAAAAGGGGCGAACGGACATTGCAGTATCTAGCGTTAAGTGTAGTCTATGGACATCTAGAATTTTGACATGGCTAGCTGCATACGCAGCTTCAGCGCAGGCTGATAATTGGCAAATTTGTAATGTAAATATGATCTACAAATGCACATTATCATAGTAACACACAAGAGTTACTTAGTAGCAAATAAGTTGTAGTGGTAACACTACACAGCTGGAACCGTGCAAGTTCTACAGTCTGTTTACTTACAAAATAAGCATATTATAGGTAACTGGCGACCGCCCGCAACTTCGTCCGCATAGCGTGATGTTATATAGCCTAAAGCCTTCCCCGATAAATGGACTATCCAACACAATAATAATTTTTCAATTCGAAGCAGTAGTTCTTGAGATTAGCGCGTTCAAACAAACAAACAAATTCTTTAGCTTTATATATTAGTATAGATTCCTATTGCTCGAAGTTTTTTTGAAGTAAAAACTTCTTTAGCGACGTTGTGCACTTTTTTTGGATGGGTGAAAAATGTTAAACTCGCGTCAGGACACGTGGTCTGCTCGAAAATTCGTAAGACGTAGGGGTGACAGCTGATGACGGCTCGACTACTTGTAAAATTCGTGATGTGAATGAAGTATTTAAAATAACATGGGCATTGAACAAAGTGCATCTATTAATGAAAGGAATAGTGAAAGAAAATGAGTGAATACTTTATAAAATATTAGATGAAAACCTACTGAAAATAGTAGATGAAAAATAATACTGATATAAAAGCAATTCGTGCGAAATTATTCCCTAACCATTCCAAAATATCAAAAATGCACAACGTTAATGTTCAAGTTTTCACTTCTGCCGGCACTACCGAAGTGCAACCCGTTGTTTTTTTAATTTCTTGTTTTATATAGGGTCACGCCTGTCCTTTTTTGTATAGAATGTAGCCACTACAAAATGTTAAAAACAATATAAAATTTAAGCACATGTTTAAAAATCAGTTCCTGAATAATTCATAATGCAATAAATCCGCCGCAAAATAAAAAGAGCATAAAATGCGCGTAAAATTACTCTTGCTCGTCAGTAATCAGTAAATAGTCAGTCCGATATTCGGATAAAGCAACGGCTACTTTTCCAGAACTCTGGAATTTTGAAGTCAATACGAAATAATTTTGAGAGAAGACAAAATATATCCTGAATCGAAAATATATCCTGAACTTCTTCTTAAATAAACGTAGACTTAAGCTTTCTTCTACTTATAACGAAGAAAGGTTGGAACAATGTTCTTCCGTACACGCAATTTGAATCCGAAAATGTTTCCTCCGCTTTATTAGACCGGGACAATTGATGAAACAAGATAATGGTTGTCTGTTTCTACGTGACCACTATTGCTGTTGTGTTGATTAAATATAAAATAAATAAATAGATAACGTTTCACACTCATAGTCCCATAGTAAGCAAGATATACCCTGTGTCGTGGGTACCATGAGTAAAAAGACGGAAACTGAAACACCCAGACCGAAAACAAAAATTTAAACTCATCATTCAAATTCTTGCCTCGCCGGAAATCAAACCCGGGGCCCTCCAATCCGCAGTTCGGTATGCTAGCCACATGGGTCGTCAGTTGATGTAAATATTTACCAAAAAATGTTTATTTTCCTTCCATACCTTACGCTCGTATACCAAAAGTGTTTGAAGACTTTATAGCCTGGTTTGTCCCTGCAGAGTTATGAATTTTTTAATCAAAACAGACATTACTTACTTATTCGTATATGACCTAATTTTTACTTTATTTTTGAAAACAAGTTCTTATCGTGTGTATCCTAATTTTTTTCTTTGTTGTTACAGGTAAATGACTAAAGAGCAGGCTTATATCCAGCAGTGGACTTCCAAAGACAAAATTTTAATAGATACAGGTAAGGGTCGTACTTTTTCGCTGTTTATCCTACTTTTAATACATATCTGACAAGGGAAGAATAAACACAAGCTTAATATTCCGGCCACATAGTATAGTTTGAATATTATTGAATGTGGCCCATACGTGTCGGTCTCCTTTATTAGAAAAACGAAACGAACTTCTCCTTTCTCTTAGAGAATGGAAAAATTAAGTAGGTACTTTTGCAAGATTTGATTAGATTCCTTACCGTTTTAACAATAAAATTATTACAGAACAAAGTATTTTTATTATGACGCCCCGTGTAGCGCATACTTATAGCATGATTCGATAAGATACAAGTACCTTACTATCCACTAGGGTTTTTTGTTATCGGGGGGGAAACCTTCAAAAGGTACCCGGCACCTTGGGAGAGAGTACCGGGTTATGTGGGATTTGACCCCACTAAAATCCCCTCGGTGGCTGCGTCTGCGCTTGGGGAGGACTCCGGGATCTCCGGCGGAACGCACCGGTGTCCTCCACGCGCGACGCCCCATAACGGGCCCATCTTCGGGAGAACAGCTGTGCTCTCCTGCACCTTCCGATGCTTACGGCGACATGCGGCCACGCACACATCGCCGCCCTTCCCGGGGCTGCTGGTTGGATGGATCGAACTCCCACTCACACCGTCTACAACCCCGGAAGCCTCCTTTTAGTCGCCTCTTACGATCAGGCAGGGGATACCTTAGCTCTATTCTTAATCCCGAAGCTACAGGGACTCCACTAGTGTTACCTAACAGAACAAAGTATTTTTATTTTGATGGTCCGTGTAGCGCAATGGTTACCATGCCGGACTGCCAATCTAGGGTCTCCGGTTCGATTCCCAGCGAGGAAAAATGTTGCAATGATTTTCAATTTTTATTCTTGACTTTTATACAGTCATATGCATCTAGCAGACGTTGTCCTTAAAAGTATTGAAAGAGGATTATTTTCTTTATCATCGCAAAGAGTTTTTATGTAACTGTCAAATAAAAATACAAAACAAATAGTGACATATGAAAATTGTTATTCAGACAATGTCAAACTTCTGGACGGAGGTTTGGCGGGAAGTCGAAAAAGACATATTGTGCTCTTGTTTTATTTTCATTTTCTTGGTGTATTTTTGAGTTATATCGGATAAATTTGATGGCGTTTTGTTTGTTATAGGTTAATTACAGTGCACGAGTTTTTGTGAAATAGAATAACAGTGCTAAAATATGTTTTTTTATTGTTTTTCTGCTTGCCTCCAAAATTCCATCGGACACGTTCTAGTAAAGTAGCCATCGCTTTACTTGAATGTTGGACTGACTAGACTGACTGATTACTGACGACTTACTTACTAATTTCGTTATTACTTCGTCCAGTTTCATTGAAACTGGCAAAAAATTTATGCAAAAATTATACTTGACGCTGGCAGTATGCACAGAGTTTGCGATGCCATAATTGAAAAAAAAAAAGAACCAATGTTTGACAGTTACTAACAGTTTATATAGGAAAATAAAGTAAGTTGTTTTACTATTAATTTCGCAATTTTTTCAATATTTTCTCACCGCTTAAACGTTCCCTGGGCTTCTACTAATATTTCAAGACCAAATTGATCCACATCGGTTCAGCCGTTCTTGAGTTTTAGCGAGACTAACGAACAGCAATTCATTTTTATATCTAGTTGACTCCGTGAACTCCGTACCGCGTTTAAATGTTTGTGGCGGGCCACACAATGGGCATGATGACAGATTTTTAAATACCTTTCCTTATTGTAGGTACACACCTCCTAGTTTCGAAAAAAAGTTTATTTCAGCAATAAACTCAACTTTTAACGTAAATTAATGTATTTTCTGCTATGTAATTTGAATTAAGCGCGAAAACGCTCGTAGGTGTCATGGCGTCGGCTTGATGGTCAAACTCCAAGCAACACGATGACATTAACTGAGGCGTGACGTCATTCCTTTTGATTGGCGTTTCAGATAACATGGCCGATTGCTGTATTTAATACTTTTATTTTATTGAAAATCTTATTAATCTTTATGTTTATATTAAAACTGGATCATATTTTAGAACTTTTTTAGGGTATATTTTTCTGTAAAACCGTTTATTCTCTAATTCATTAATAGTGTCATCATGCCTATTAGGGGTGATAAATAGATGTTGTCCGATTCGAAGACCTAACCGATATGGACACAAAATTTCACGAAAATCGGTCGAGCCATTTCGAAAGATTTTAATTACAAACACCGTGACACGAGAATTCTATAATATGTTAAGATAACTCTATTTTCAGTTAATTATTTTGTAATTATTTTTCTGCTTTCTACTTCGGTTCGAATATTTTCCTTAAATTTATCCAGAAGTACATAAATAACACTTATGTACATACTTCAGCGTCTAGACCTCGTGTCACTTTAAACGACTTTGACCTTCCCTCGGCTGAAGTTGCGGCAGGTCAAGCGAGGGCTTCCGCAGGGGTCTGTTTTAGGACCCCTGCTTTGGAACGTCGGATACGACTGGCTCCTGCGGGGATCGCTCCTGAGAGGTACGAGTGTCATCTGTTATGCGGATGACACTCTCCTCACAGCCCGCGGGAGCTTCAGGGAGGCCGCCAGTCTGGCGTCGGCGGGCGGATCGCTGGTAGTGGACAGGATCCGCCGCCTGGGGTTGAAGACGGCGCTGCACAAGACCGTGGCCGTATACTTCCACGGTCCGCGGCGGCGCCCACCGCCGGATGCCCACATCCACGTGGGGGGCGTCCGCATAGCGGTAGAGACCCAGATGAAATATCTGGGTCTCATCGTCGACAGCAGGTGGCACTTCAGCGCGCACTTTAGTGCGCTGTCGGGGCGCCTGCTGAAGGCAGCGGACGCCCTCTCGTGGCTGATGCCTAATTTGGGAGCGCCCAGCAAGCGGTGCCGGCAGCTGTACGCCGGCACACTGCGGAGCATGGCCCTGTACGGGGCCCCTATTTGGGTGGACTCCCTTCGTAGAAGGGAGAACGCCGCCGCCCTTCGGGCGCCCCAGAGGGCCATCGCCCAGCGGGTGGGCAGGGCTTACCGCTCGGTGAGCTTTGCGGCTGCGTGCACCCTGGCCGGCACCCCGCCTTGGGAACTCGAGGCGGAGGTGCTTTCCAGGGTGTACGAATGGACGGCGGGGCGGAGGGCGCTTGGAGAGCGCCCGGCCCCGGAAGAGAAAGCGGCCGTCCGACAGCAGGCGCGCGATGCCGTCATTGCTCACTGGGCGGAGGACCTCGCCGCCGCTCACTTCGGCCGCCGGACGCTGGACGCCGTCGGACCGGTCCTAAGGGACTGGCTCGAACGTGCGCACGGCTTCCTCTCATTCCGCCTGGTGCAGGTACTGTCCGGACACGGTTGTTTCGGATCGTACTTGCACCGAATCGGCAGGGAGGAGGCCCCATCGTGCCACGAGGTGTGCCCGTCGTGGTCTGAGCTGCGCCGCAGTCTGGTTGCGGTGGTCGGGCGGGATCTCTCGCTCCCCCGCGTTGTGAGCGTGTTAAATACTTATGTAAACTAGAGTAGGTGTACTGACTGTTAGCTAATGACCTACCAAATATAATGTATTGAATTTTAACTATTGTATAAATTAATACTGAAATATTTATTGTCAATGTAATTGTAAGATAATTCAGAACTAATGTCCTAAAATATAGCTAATATGAAATGGAAAGGTAAAATAAAAGGGTCACATGATGTTTTAAACTCATTTATTTGTATTTTAATGATTTTAGTTGTTTTTAATGATTACCTAACGATCGTTTGCTCTGCGAGGCGTAATAACTTAACATGTAAAGTATAAAGTAATACGTTTTAAAATATATGACCCATCAATATCAGCATAATATTCAAACCACACAATAGTACAATAATAGGTTATACTTAGTACAAAAAATAAGAATATGATCGTACCTTAATTATCAACGGCTTTCCTTCTCAGATTATTCACATTCTAGGTTCTTTCCTTAGTAGTTTCGTCTCAGACTAACAGAGTAACACTTTAATTACATTACAAATCTTTCTTGAATCTTCCCAGACGAATGAGACTGGGATAGGCTCCTACCGCCTTTTTATATCCTATCCTCAGGCAAAGACAATGAGACAAGTGACAATGTGCCGACATTTTGAAATAATCATGTAAGATAATATGAATTATAAGAAACATAAAATATAATCTAAACTAGCTTAACGCTTACTGAAATCATGTGCATTTTAATTAATTATATCAACAGAATATTTCACATCTCACTTGTCCATTGACTACACTATTTTATCTGTATTTTGTTATCTGTGTTTACTCTGTATATTTCATCTGTTAATATTGGTTTTGAAAACTTATTTAATATACACTGATATTTACAAGTTTTATTACATGTAGAAGATAAATAAAATATCAATATATTTTATTTATCTATCACGGCCATACTGACAAGTACTGCGTTCTCGAAGTACATAAAACAATTTATTTATTTTATCTAAAAAAAAGACAGAATTTACTTTATTATAAATAAGCTATAACTTGTAAATATTTCGTTTTACATTATGGATTTTATTTGTGTAATTTTATTGACCAAGTGCTAGTCATGCTAGGCCCGGTCCACCCGCTGCCGGTGACATAGACCTGCACCCAGGGAACGGTCACGCAGCGGCACTTATTTTTAGAATTATAACATATCTGTATTTTATTTTTCACACAATATTGTTAAGATGAGAATAAATTGGCTTTATATTACACGATCAAGAAGAGATAATCAACAACAATTCGACTTCAATGGCCATCAAAATAATATTTAAATTAAATTATTCAAAATAAAATAAAATTATTTTCATTTTCATTTAATATTTTCATTTTATAATTGACATGACATTCGTATTTTTTGACATACAAATTTAGTCAATAGTAAAATAAAATGTGTTTTCGTTTTGACCTATGAGGACGACCCGCGTGGCGTAATGGTTACCACGCCGGACCGCCAATCGAAGGGTCCCAGGTTCGATTCCCGGCGAAGCAGAAATTTGAATGAGAGTTTAAATTTCTGTTCTCAGTCTGGGTGTTTGTGTTTCTGTCTCTGAGTGTGTCCGTGGTACCCACAGTATGAGTGTGAAACGTTATAATTTAACAATTTTGACATTACCTACTTTATGTTCCTTTGTCATTTTATTTAAATTTAAATTTGACATGAATCAATATTTTTAATTTATCTAACGAAGTTAAGGTATGTGCCAATTAGAAAATGTGATCAAAACCCCTAGTTTTTTTTTTCAAGATCAAAATTATTTTAACGCGCTAACGCAAACTGTAATGTTTAGCTGTAAGTTTTATTAAATAAAGGAATAAATCTTTGAAAATGGGTAGTGAAGGCAAAATAAAAGAAAAATATAACAGAGAGGACATCAAGATTTTAAGTATGTAAGAAATACATATATAAAACGTTGGCATGGATAGTCAAGCATTTAGGATGATGTGGTGTTTATTTCTGTAAATGTCGAGTCTAACAGTGTTAAACAAATAACTAAAGCATTTAATAGACGTCATAATATTATACTGTGTACATTATTTAGGCCAATTATCTACCATTATTGTACTTCTCCTTCTTTTCACACGATTTTTTTTTGCAGTGTCAAGTTCGATCCACCCGCTGGCGTGGCTTAAACCTGCACCGTTCATTCAAAGAACAAAGGCAGAATTTTGACTGGGTTTATGTTAGCGACCGCAGATACGAGTATCACAAAAACTAAACAAGTAGAATTATTTTGTACGATTGTTACCGGAGTTTATTTATGATGTAAAAAGCATATCAACCAATTTAGAATTAGTACAATAAACTAGAATTATTAACAGTGATGTGACAGGACAAATACTTTGTATGAATGTCATTTATTTGTATCGATTATGAAATTATATGAAATGAATGATCGATACAATTAGGCATTGGTTGTGTTTTTAAAATGCGGTTGTTTGTAGTAAATTATTTGATATCTTTAATAAACTGATATCAATTAGCTATATCTGTAAAGTGATACAAAATTTACATTCAATAAAATGGAATAAATTAAATTCAATAAAATAAAATGCTATGATAAGCATCGTTTCAATGTTGTATCGATTTTAAATTAAACTAGTTTACGCCGCAGTTCTAATATCGACCGCAGTGACTTGACACTTGACAGTAATTTATGCAAAATGCCGAATACAAAACCTGCGTTTATCCTTTCGGTTATGTTTTGGGCATGTATTCGGTTTTCTATTTATTTCTACTCGATCTGGACTTTTTATGGACTGATTAATACTGCCCCGTGTGAAACTGCAACATATGCGTAATATTAATGAGTCAAACGATAATATAACATTGAAAACTGCGATATCTTTTTTTTTCGGCCTTTCCCGAATAAAAATAAACTAGCCTGTAGACTCCGGTATTATCGCCGAATCTTATGCATATTTTTTTTATAACGCGATGCTTCAATTTAATTACAGACAACTCTAGGTTTGACGATCTGCCATTGTTCTCTAATGACCAGCGGACACAACTGAATTTTGTTTTCATACCATCGTAACTTATTTTCTAAGCCAACTTTTCTGTAATTTCTCATTTCACACAAGGTTTTTCTTAAAAATTAACTTTATTATTATTTTTTCTTTATTTTTTTTTCTTATTTCACACAATCATGCGTCAATTATTTGACACATAGTTTTTCTTTATTTTTATTTCACACAATCATAAGTCAATTATTTGACATAAGTAAATATTTTTTATTATAGTTATTTATTTTATTAGCGAATTCAATAATATATTATAATCATCAAGCTTGTCAAAGACAAATTAGTGTATAAATATAATTCAACATCACAATATCAGTAATTTTCATCGAATAATTTACTGGGTCAACACCAACTTTCATATTTTCTTAATACGCCATAACTACCCTAAGCCAAGGAGAGCAGAACGAAACGATCATTATAAAATCAATCGATTAATGAATAATTTTATACTTTTATATATTTTAGTATTGTTTATTTATTTTATGCAATAATTTTAATGTTAATATTTGAATATTTTAAGTTTTTAAAATCCGATAAGAGCGGTCTTAAAGGATCTTCGGCTTTTGATGCCTACCCACCGCTGGGTCAATGAGAGAAAAAAAAGCCGGGGAAAAAAAACTCTCAGGCACTGTTTAATTTAACTTAAGTTCAAGTTTAATAACAAATCGCGATAATTTTAACAAAACAATTTTAACTGGAGTTTAATTATCGTATAATACGAACTAACACTACATGGAAAAAATTAATTCATTTAGTTAGTTAAAAACCTTTTGTATGCGGATTTTTGGTACAAGTTTATTGTTCTTGTTTTGAATTTCACCTCTTTTTATTTAGTATAAACAATTTAATTGCTTTTATTTCTTATTAATTTTAATTACAAAGCCTACCACACATTTTCATCGTCACCCAGGGTTGACAGCAAGACAATGCCTCTAAGCATAAGGTTTAACCCTTTGTAACTTTTAATAAAATTTATTAAATACACATGTATACTACACATGGCCATCTACCATTTCATTAAGGTTCGGCCAATCTGACACAACACAAAATCAATATGCAATAGGTTCAAGCAGGGTAACTAAACAGGGGCCATTGGAAAAGTGCAACCTTAAAAATATAACATAATTAGGTTTTATGTCATCTAATAATAAATTTGAATTTTGGAATTTCTAATAAATTTGAATTTTGGAATTTCTAATAAATTTGAATTTTGGAATTTCAAATAAATACTAACCAAAAAAGCAGAAGTTTTTAAGATTATAAGATATAATAGACGAGCAATTCTTGTATAATAGATACATACGATATATAGAATCTCGAAAACTCCTCCGACGATCCCTATGAAATTTAGTAAGTATGATTTCGGAAGCCATAAATCGATCCAGCTAGGTTTCCTTTTTAGAAAACGCCGTTTTATACCTGTTTAAACTAAAATATAAATTAAGAAAATATCACGTACATCTATTAGCGAAGTGTGTATTGATGTTTATAAAGTCGTAATATTGGACACAATTTTGTATTTTACAATTAATATGGATAGGGATAAAAGTAAATGAATATTTTTTGTTTGGTACCGTTTTGATGCCAAAAAGGTTTCCAAAGTCGAGAAGAAAAAATAGAAGGAAAAAAAAGCTCAGGAAAAAAAAAGTTTTAAAAAACTACTACGACAATATGATGACAATGTAAACTTGTATCTATATTATGTAGATCAGTGGCAGATTATAATTTTATTGATTGTGATGGCACTTATATAAAATAAGTCATTATTTTGTAAGTTGGAGCAAACAAGATATTTGGACACTTTGCCCAAAATAAACTTGAATTTATAGCTTAAAAAAAAGGTTGCACAAAACTACGCTTGGAAATTAGAATAACTGTTAACCAATCATCGCCCTCTCATATATCGCAAAAAGTCTATGGACTTCACGAATCATTTTATCACACAAAATGTATTAGTATGTTACGTTTTTGACAGTTCATTAAAGTATCTCAATTGATTCGGCAGTCCAAGACGATATTCATTACAAAATTCACGATTACGATTTAGTTCGCATTTTATTTTTACAGAAAATTTTCAATTTACCCTAATTGACCTTAGGCATAAAAAATTATAATTAGTTGAAACGAGGGTAGATTCTTTTTTTACTTTTCAGGTAGTTGTGAATTGTTACTTTGGATTCTCACCTTGAGCATATTCCAGATAGATATCTCTTAAAACTATAATTATGTAGGTACTTAGAAATATGCCAATTGAAAATAGTAAAATCGTAAAATTTAAAAAATAAAGTATCAGTCCAACTAAAAATAATAGCCTCTTAGGGCCTCACCGACTTTTTCAAATATAACCACGTAACTGTTGCTGGCTCGAATAATGTCAGTATCCCAACGTCCTCCGTAAATTCTTTCTTTCAGCTGTTCCAGCAGCAATCCACAAAGTTGTTGCATACTCGCAGATTGCGACCAGACCTTCTAAAGTGGCAGGATTCATTCTGAAACTCAAAACAATTGGTATTAGTATTTCCGTCGTCAGGGCCGATCCCACTTCTGATGTTAAATACTTATGTAAACTAGAGTAGGTGTACTGACTGTTAGCTAATGACCTACCAAATATAATGTATTGAATTTTAACTATTGTATAAATTAATACTGAAATATTTATTGTCAATGTAATTGTAAGATAATTCAGAACTAATGTCCTAAAATATAGCTAATATGAAATGGAAAGGTAAAATAAAAGGGTCACATGATGTTTTAAACTCATTTATTTGTATTTTAATGATTTTAGTTGTTTTTAATGATTACCTAACGATCGTTTGCTCTGCGAGGCGTAATAACTTAACATGTAAAGTATAAAGTAATACGTTTTAAAATATATGACCCATCAATATCAGCATAATATTCAAACCACACAATAGTACAATAATAGGTTATACTTAGTACAAAAAATAAGAATATGATCGTACCTTAATTATCAACGGCTTTCCTTCTCAGATTATTCACATTCTAGGTTCTTTCCTTAGTAGTTTCGTCTCAGACTAACAGAGTAACACTTTAATTACATTACAAATCTTTCTTGAATCTTCCCAGACGAATGAGACTGGGATAGGCTCCTACCGCCTTTTTATATCCTATCCTCAGGCAAAGACAATGAGACAAGTGACAATGTGCCGACATTTTGAAATAATCATGTAAGATAATATGAATTATAAGAAACATAAAATATAATCTAAACTAGCTTAACGCTTACTGAAATCATGTGCATTTTAATTAATTATATCAACAGAATATTTCACATCTCACTTGTCCATTGACTACACTATTTTATCTGTATTTTGTTATCTGTGTTTACTCTGTATATTTCATCTGTTAATATTGGTTTTGAAAACTTATTTAATATACACTGATATTTACAAGTTTTATTACATGTAGAAGATAAATAAAATATCAATATATTTTATTTATCTATCAAGCGCAATGCTGGAGAGCGAGGGGGCGTGGGCGGCGGTTGCCTCCTTCTGCGAATCCGTCATGTCGCAGAAGGAGGCAGCGGAGCGCGCGCGAGAGGAAGACTCTCTTGCGCCCGCGCTCCGGAAGCGGCGAAGGGGACGGAGGAGGCGGGCGTATGACCGCCTTCACCTTCCCGATGGTGAGCAGCGGGCGACGGATGCGGAGGCTCCTCCGCCCGCATTGCACCGCTCACCATCACTGGATACGGGGACGATCGCGCACTCTCGACCGTCCCCGTTGCCCCACCCATCATAAGGGAGGGGCGCGAAGGGCCCGCCATAAAGGCGGGGCTCGCCGGAGGGGGACTGGACGCAAAGGCTCTGCCGGATTCCCAGACCCTCTCCAAGAGGCGAAGACGGAGTGCCGCTGGGGGTTTTAGTGGGTATACCAGGGGGTATTGCCCCTGGGGAGTCCCACATACCCCTCTGCGGGAGGGGATGCGTAACGCATTTCCCCCAGCGAAACCAAAAAAAAAAAAAAAAAAAGGTCAAGCGAGGGCTCTTTGAACTAACGGGTCGCAAATTTAACATTTAAGATGAGAATTTCAATTTTTCTTTTAAGTTTTTGACGTGACAACGTGTAATAAATCAATGTACGGCTGCACGCACGAAAAATGATGACTCATTTTAATGTTACGCTCACTGTAAAGTCACACTTGTAACGTTACGTTGAGGCTTGAGCGTTCGGCTTGCGCCGTTCGTCGACTGTTTAAAAAGTGAAGTTAAAAGTTAATGTGGTTCTCATTGTTTTGTTATGACGTTGTCACGTTAAACTATTGTCCGTAAACCGACTTTACAATCAATTTAAACATATATTTTTTCTTGTTGGCTGCAACCCTTTTTGCGTCCCACTGTTGGGCACGGGTCTCTCCCCATTATTCCCATTATTGGGGAGGCCTGGAGCTTACTCCACCACGCTGCTCCAATGAGGGTTGGTGGAGATGCGGGTTAGTGGCCAACCCGCTGTCGGATGTTTTCAAACTGCCCATAAGGCCTCCGACAAGGTTTAACGACTGTTATCTATCGACAACAACCGGGACCGACGGCTTAACGTGCCCCGCGAAGCACGGAAACGCGCATGAATTTTTTTGCCACTAGCGGTCACCCATCTCACACCCGACCGAGCCCGTTTGGCTTAGTCGCATAAATCGTTAACGTTCTACGCTAACCGCCGGGCCATGCGCGCTTCATTTCGCGCGCGCGGTTTTTTTCTTGTTAGCATTTCACTAATTCTGAACGTGTAACTTTGTAAATCAAATATGAATACAGTTTTAATAGTAAAATTGAAAATGAAAATAAATATTGCATGAAAAACAACGTTTACAAAGATTATAGAGTTAACAGAGTTTAGACAAGAGAATTTAAGATTAGTATCTGTCCCTTTCTATCAAAACTTTACTAGTATTTTGTACGGCAATTCATGCTGTACTATGTGAAAAATGTTTGTTTGTTTGTCATTCTTCTACGTCGGAGCTGAGCTACGAATTGAGCTGATTTTTGAAGTAAAAACTTCTTTAGCGGGCGTTGTGCACGTATCCTGATCGAAAATTCGTAAGACGGAGGGGTGACAGCTGATGACGGCTCGACTGTCTATACTTGTAAAATTCGTTTATAATATCAATTATTTAAAATATGGACATTGAACAAAGTGCATCTATTAATGAAAAAAGTGACGAAGAAATAATGAAAGAAAATGAGTGAGTACTTTAAAAAAATACTAAGTAGATGAAAACCTACTGAAAATAATAGATGAAAAATAATACTGATAATAAAAGCAATTTGTGCGAAATTATCCATCTATCAAATTTATAATAATAAATTACTTTGATTTGTACTACCATATTATATTGTATGCCATGTATGTTAGGATAGGAAGATACGACATATCTTTATACAACATCTGTAATTGTAACCCTTTCCACAGTAAATGTCATTTGATTTGATTTGATATTCCTGTTTCGCCGGGAATCGAACCAGGGACCCTTCGATTGCATTCCGGCATGGTAACCATTGCGCCACGCGCCATGCATAATTAATGCAACATTCATATCAAAATATCGTTATGAGCCTGCATTATTCTTTCCCAGACAAAATAATAGAGTAATTGGACCAACAGACGTCACACTTTCGATGTAAGTAGCTACGATTGACGCACGTGTATTGTGGGCACGGCTATGTTAGTAATCATTAGTATTCTGTGGCATGGCTATGAGCTTAGCGTGTTACAAATCAAACTAGCTACTTTTACACGGAGCAGGAAAACCATAGTTGTTATGATACCCCTTGTACTTTTAGCATCGGTGAGCGGCAAGTTATGCCCGCCCCACACGTAACGAGAAATCGTTATACAGGTTATCGTGTAATCGTTGGTAAATCGTTGTAATTAATCGTTCGTCGGTGGCAATAGCAAATTGTATTAGATAAATCGTTTGTCGGTGGTCGTGATTGCTCAGTTCGGCAGTTCGTCTCGTACCCCGCTTGTTTTCGGACGTGCGTATCAAGCAAAGCGCACTTTATGCAATATTATGTCATTGTATGCTCCTCGACTTTTTTTCTTTACGCATATAATTAATCCCAACAACGAAAGTGCGTCATCATCATTTTCCATTGTGGATGACATGTTTATTGTGTGAACTTCAGCGGAAAACTGACGATCGACGCAGATATCGGTGGCGTGTGGAGGCACTAGAGGCGTTTGATTTATCTGTACAGTCTAAAATCGAACGATTTCTCGTTACGTGTGGGTCGGGTATTAGTAGCTTTTTAGGTTTCCGCACACAAAAACAAAACGGAACCCTTACAGGATCATTCTGTGCCTCTCTGTCTGTCCGTCCGTATGTCACAGGTATTTTGCACCAAATGTACTAGAGCAAAGCAGGGGAAATTTGATAGGATGTGTGAACCCTATGACCCGATGTGCATAGTAAATAAATGTTTCTTTAAAATAAGTGTTATTTTCAGGGATAAATTAGGAAATTGAAAAAAAAGAGTTGAAAATCTTACTGTGTCATACATACCATGAAATCCTTATGAGGATCTCAAATATATTTTTGGTAATATTGTAAAATAAAAAGTTTTGATTTTATTCATGGAAGAAGACGAAAATTGACGATTGACAGACAAAGTAATGGAATAATTGGAACTAGAGACGTCACGCTTTCGATATAAGCAGCTGTGATTGACGCACGTGTGTTGTGGGCATGGTGATGAGCTTAGCGTGTTACGGCCAAACCATTTTTTAATTTTGACGACCCGTTTGGCGCAATGGTTACCATGACCGGACTGCCGATCTGAGGGTCCCGGGTTCGATTCCCGGCAAGGCAGAAATTTGAATGATGAGCTTTAATTTTTGGTCTCGGTCTGGGTGCCTACAGGGTGTAGGTGGTAGAATTATTATGGTTCGCCTGGGAAAGTACCACCGCTGCACCCATTTCTGCCGTGAACCAATTCTATTGTGTTTGGGTGGAAAGGTGCAGTTGCCGGCCACACTTACATGAGGCGACCACCAGTCTCCGAAGTAGCAGCGCAACAGCATACGACCTCAGACAAGACTTACCTATGCTTGCTTGAGGTTGTATGTAGATGTCCATGGGCAGCGACCACTTAACAGCACGTGGCCTGCATGCTGGTTTGCTACTCCATTCAAATTTTAAAAAATGGGTGTTTGTGTTTCTGTCTTTGTCTGTGTCCACGGTACTCACGACACAGGTAATCCTAGTGTGGGGCTATGAATGTGTAGCGTTTATTTATTATTTATTTATTTAATGTCCCACTGATGTCTTCGCTTAGAAAAAAGAGGGATTTAGGCGATAGTCCTTGCTAAGTACAGGTTTGTGGTGGTTCATCATCACTATTATCATCTAAATCTAAGGAAGTTGCTTTGTAAATAATAACAAATCGGTGTTGTTTTGAAAAATGTCGTGTTAATTTATCACAATGTTTTCCCGTGCATCTGACACATACAATCTTTCAATGATATGTCATGGCCATAGAATTGTATACCTACAGTGATGATAGTTATTGGTTACACAATTGATAAAAGTCAATATAAAAACAAGCTAAGATTGTCATAGTTCGTTTTGAAAATAGATGAAGGAACAATCAAAGACGTCCAATATCATAATATAAATTTACTTGCGCAGAAAAACACCTTTATCGTAAAAGTAACGGAACCTCTACAAACGTAAGTTTAGTTCAATTGCTCGTCAAACTCCTTCGACGTACCTCAATAAGTGTCAGCCAATCTGGTGTCCCAACCCTCTCCTTAATGTTATTCCGCCCGCCTCAATCAATGTGTACCCTCCCAAACCGGGGTGTAAGCGGTGGTCAGTCGTGTACACCTTCACTTGTTGAAGGTTGACAACCCCTGACATGGAGGACGGACGCGTTTGTCTCTGGTCCCCAATTTAAAGTTAGAATTCGAGTTTTTTCGCGCGCGTAACTTTGTTAAGTGACATAGGTTTAAAAATGAAATGTTAAAAATAGGAACGGATTTTTTTTTATTCGCGTGTAATGATTGGCGGGCAAGTGATTGAGATTTAAAAAAGGAAAAGGTTTTTAAACTTTGTTGATGTGCCGTACGCGTATTTTTCTGTTGTAAATTAATTCAGTGTGAAGTACTTATATCAGAATTGCAATTAACACAAATCAAATATGAGAAAAAATAAAAAGAGACAGAATGAGTGACCTCTGTGTAAGTACGTTATTAATATACTAGAACGGAAAATTCTAAGCCCAGCATTCTCTTCAACTTGTGTGTATTTTTCTTAAATATTTTATGTATTTTGTAGACTAATTTTTAAGTTGTTAAAACCATGCATTTGGATTATCGTAAGTATTTAACCCAAAGACCAAAAAAAGTGTGTGATTTTACTAACATTTTTGTTGTTGTAAATATATGTAGGACCGACCTGAGTATTTAAAAATATACTGATATTAAGTGTCAAATTAAAAACTTTACGACGGCTGTGTAGAAAATTTTCCACAGCGCGTGATTGGCAAAGCGTTGTAGAAGAATAATACGAAGTTCGCACCAACTTTAGATGGACTTGGGAATTGCTTTCGCGAGCAATTATTTGTATGGATATTGAATCTGTAATCGTTTTTCGAACGTTTGAAAATGGAACTTTGTTACATGTGGTGACCCAAAAACAATGACATTAAAAACTTAAATTGATGTTTTTTCCTGTTAAAAATATATTAAGAAATTTAAATAAATAACAGTACTATTACTGTTTTTGCAACATTTTATATTTTTTTAAGTCTATAGAAAGTACTATACTTTTACTAAAGTTAATTATTTTCTTGGAAAATTTATCTTTCTTAGTTTTTTTCCTCGTGAATTATAAATAAAACTAGTGGTACGGAATGGCTTCCCTTGGATACTTTAAGTTTATGTGATTATTAATCTGTAATTATTACTAATTATTAAATAAATGGGAAAAGTATATTTTCCGAGATAAAAATTTTCCTATGTCCTCTCGCAAGACAGATAGGAAGGCAGAAATATCTATATTATATCGATGTAATCTATCCGAACTTTTAAGGTTGATCAAACTGCACAAATTTGATTAAAATCGGTTCAATACCTAGTTTAGGAATCCATAGCGGATTAACAACGTGACGCGTAATTTGTATATAAAGCAAAAATAACATGAGTATGAAAGCAGAAAAAAAATATTTGTGACCTTTGATGTTATTAAGTTATTATAGATGTTAGTGATTACAGGCCCGAGATTGATATTGAATGTAACTTAATACTTCCACATTTTCCCGCTAAAATCTATTTTGTCAGACAAACATGCAACGTAGTTATATAGAAAAAACCGGCCAAGTGCAAAGGGTTCCGTACCATTATCTTTAAAAAAATCACGTTTATTGTATGGCAGCCCCCTTAAATATTAATTTTATTCTATTTGTAGTATTTGTTGTTACAGCGGCAACAGAGATATATCATCTGTGAAAATTCTAATGTCTAGCCATTACGGTTCATGAGATACAGCCTGATGACAGACAGACGGACGGACAGCGGAGGCTTCGTAATAGGGCCCGTTAGCACCCTTCGAAGCGCGCATGGCCCGGCGGTTAGCGTAGAACGCAAGCGATCTATGCAACTAAGCCAAACGGGCGCGGTCGGGTGTGAGATGGGTGACCGCTAGTGGCAAAAAAAATTCATGCGCGTTTCCGTGCTTCGGAGGGCACGTTAAGACGTCGGTCCCGGTTGTTGTCGATACATAACAGTCGTTAAACCTTGTCGCAGGCCTTATGGGCGGTTTGAAAACATCCGACAGCGGGTTGGCCACTAACCCGCATCTCCACCAACCCGCATTGGAGCAACGTGGTGGAGTATGCTCCAGGCCTCCCCTATAATGGGGAGAGACCCGTGCCCAGCAGTGGGACTCAAAAAGGGTTGCAGCCAGCGCCCTTCGGGTACCCTGAAAAGATTCTGGCGTGGACACATAAAATTTATAGATTGAAACTACAATATTTTCATTTAACGAATTTAACCTACGCTGATCTGGTAGAGCTTCTTGGCAAGACATTTTATTTGTTTTTAAATGATATTAAATTTTTTCATTATAACTTTTTTACTGAACTGACGAGTTCGTAATTGTAAAGACTAAAAAAATCGGTTGTCTGTAAAGTCGGTTTACTGACGATAGTTGAAGATTGTGCCTCTTTGTCGCTCATTCCGCGCTCTCGCTTGCACTTCAAGTCTTAAATGGAACGCCTCAGAGCGAGGTAACGCCGCATGAGTCATATTTTTTCGTGCATGCAGCCGGCTCCATCGAATTATAAGACGTTGTCACGTCAATAATTCTAAATAAAACAATTACATATTTTCAGCCCGTCCCGCATTCTTATTAAATTAGAATAAAAATGATCTCTCGAGACACAAAACTGTAAAAGCTGTAAAATAAGTTAAGAATTTCTTTAAGCACCACTAAACAGTCCATGAATAATGGTAATACATTTTCTTTTTCCGCTTTTATTCAGCGTGAAGCCATTTAAAATGCCCGATCTTTCTAGAGTGAAGAAATAAGTAGCGGCAGCAACACTATTTAATTAAATCAACACGAACGAAGAAAATGTTCCAATAATTCAATTTTATTTCGTTTGGACAAGCTCTACAATGGTATAGCATTTTAGTTCTGATCGATTGAGTATCGTCAGTAATCTTAATGGAGCCTGAGCATTTACTGATCCGGGTTCAAAACACGGGAAAATTTTCTAACTAAGCAAATTACACGAATGTGAAATGTGAAAAAAATTTGAAGCGTTTGTTAAAAAATCTGGACATCACTGTCATTAATAAAAAAATATTACCTTACTCACACAAATCTATTTTTCCTCTACGTTTAATTGTCATACTGACAAAATTAATATTGATAGAATCAGACGTTACTTTGCGGAACTCCATTGTTATAAAGTTAGGTAAAAACTACTTTGCATCAAATAAACAACAATCGCAATCAGAACGTATGATGGTGTATACTTTTTTTCATGCAACAGCACCTCCCTCCCTCCCACATAGGACACATGCACATGCAACAATAACAGACACACACAAACATACGTACCACCAACAACACGTGTTTCGCCCCAAAACAGAGCATCATCAGGGTTATTGACTCTACGACGGTTACTCGCAGTTTCTTTGCGAAACTTTGCATTTGTGTCCTATGTGGGAGGGAGGGAGGTGCTATTGCATGAAAAAAGTATACACCATCATTCGTTCTGATTGCGGATTGTTGCAAAGTAGTTTTTACCTAACTTTATGTCATACTGACGTTGAGCGCTCTGGAGGTTACGCACACTTAAACAATGAGCATATGCACGCCTCACAACATTCAAAACCGAACGGCACTTCGTGATATACAGTAAATAAATCACTCCTAAAACTTTGCTCATCAACTCTAACTAGTTTCTAGAAAGTGTCTTCTTCATAAAATCTGCAAATTCAACTTACAAGCGCCACAATTATTACACTCTGAGCACTAAGTTCTTGTTTTTATCTCCTGAAATTCATTCTAAGTTATTAAAAAAGTTCCAAATGCACTGAAACTTGCTAACTATGCGGTGGCCATCTGCTTACATTCTTTTCCTTAATCGTTTCTTCTGTTCAGAAGGTCGTGTCGATGAAATTCCTTAGTCACTTGGTCAACCATTCCATTTAATGGAAGGAAGCAAGTAGGTACTGCAATAGATAAATTCTTCCATTTCACCCAATTTTCGGCCTCTTTTAAGGCAGCTGTTACGGGGAGACCCGGAGGCCGTAGACGAAGTTTGGTCTTATCAGCGCTGAGGTGGTCATTATGGCTGAAATTTGCCACTAGAGCGGTAACTCATCTCACGCTCGACCGCCCCCGTTAAGCTGGGTAGATCGCTTACGTTCTACGCTAGTCGCTGGGCCATGCGCGTTTCATTACGTTATTTACGGTTACATTATAGTACAATATTATATATGTCGGAGACATTCATTGGTATAGTTTCTAAACGAAACGCAGCACGATAACCAAGCGATGGCAGCACCATCGCAATGACGTCAATCCGCGGTTAGCTTCGTGCTACAACAGAGCCTAGCTGTTGGAGCGGCATTGGATGGGAACTCACTTACTGTTCTGCCGTCGTAAAGTTCGCACGCTTTCTGCTCTAGGAACTGTAATTCGTTTCTTTTTATCATTGTGGTTATAATGGTTTAGTAGTTTGCCAGTTAACGGTAAAACGGTAGTTAAAAGTGTTTTGTTGTAGTGTCTGATCACTATTTCTCTTTGCTAGCGCGCCCACACAATGCCTAACGATGGTGTTAATAATACCTACAGCTGTTCCGATATATATTTTATTGACGTAGAGTTGAGAAGAATGGCGTGAAGTGGAGTACTCTTAGTAGCTGAAAGGTTCGATCCCGGCGCTCACCTTTAAGAAATAAAATATGAAATGCGAGCATTCCTGTATGAGAACTTTATTTATTTTAAATTTCTTCGACCCCTAGTAGAATTAAACCAGTAATTTACAAATAATAAGTCTCCACAGTGTCTTAATCTTGTGTCAATTGCACAGCACTGAGTCAAATAAAATGCAGGTATTAACTAAGCTTCGGTCAACAAAAGACAAAATTGGATTTTTGCAGGCGAATAGCAAAATTATTTTTACTAGCTTTGCCCCGCAATTTAACCGGCGTTCACAACTTCAGATTTCATCAGATTTTTCTCACAGTAAAAAACATCAAAATATTTTATTCATTTGTGGACTACAGATACTATTTTAATGAACGTCAATCTTTTCGCGGTCGGCTTTAAGTGCCCTTATATATATAGGCGGTGAGTTGAGCTGAGAGAAAAGAGCCGGAGGAAAAAACTCTCAGTGAAAATTAGATTCTGTCTTTTCCAGGATTTCCAATGATAATTCTTTCCAGGGTCTATAGCGAATTCTTAAATACCGATTCGGTTTCATAGGTTTGCTCGTATTAAAATGATTTTCCAATGGGTGTGAAATTTATTTCCTATAAAAAGTACCTTATATCTTTCCCAGTTTTCAAACTATTCCCAATTTAAATTTAATTAAAATCTTTTCAGCCGTTTTGACGTGAAAGCGGAACATACAGACAGACAGACAGACAATCACATACACATTTTAGTATTTAGTACCCGGACGACCGAGCGTTGCTCGGATAAAAACAATTTATTTTCTTGGTTTAATTTCAAACGAAACACTCATTTTCTCAGTGTTACTTAACAACGCTATCTGAAATAGCTCCCAATAAAAAATAAAATACACTATATATGGTTTTGATAGAGGTTTGAACCCATGTCTCTAGTTCCGCAGTCAGCCCACGTAACCATTCGGCTAGTGAAGCTTTAATTCAATGAACGAAATTTTTATAGAGCTCTTTCAAATTTACAATGTAATTTCTTTAAAAGTTGTATTGGCGGACGGTGTCCGACGCCACAATATTATTAATACTCTCCAATAGATATCAGGAAGAGTCATATTTTTCAGTTTATATTTAAGTAGATTATCGCTAAAAATATTTTTTAATTATTTAAAATTTCTTAAAATAAAACCTAGCTGGATCGATTTATCACCCCCAAAACCAAGATACTGAGTTGCATCAAAATCGTTGCAGCCGTTTCCGAGATTAAAAAAATATATTTAGGTACTTATATACAAGAAATCCTCTTTTAAAGATATTAGATTAGTTAAGTGAATACTTAACGATTGTCTTTGTAAAAATTACAAGTACCAAATACATGTCTTTGAGAAATTTTGAGTAACTCATGCATGAATGGAATGTATACATGTATTAGAAACTAGGGCAAATATAAAAGCACGCCTTGGAGCTCTAATGAATGAGGCCTCCGTTTTGAAACGAAACTCAAAAGTTTCACATCTCGTTTGAGCGAATCTTCATAGAACGCCATCTTTGATATGTTTACTTTATTTATCACTAATTTTGAATCTGTCATATCTTTTAAAGTATTAATTTCATTCATATGGTGTCAAGCACAATTTTATTCTGCATAAAATACTGATGTCCACCAATCCGCACTTGGTAAGCGTGGTGGACTATGGAAAAATATTTTTAATCGCTATTTTGTGTGAGTCAACCATAGGAAATAAAATTGAGCTGTCGTGGACTTTTTTGTCGTATTATTGTAGTTCTACCTTTAATGTATCTCTGCTGATTTAAGCGGTGCACGTGAGTAAGAGTAAGTAAGTAAGCAAGGTTAGCAAAAAAAATATTATGTTCCGGTCAATTTAGCATAAGCAGAAAAGCATAATCTATACTAATACATAAAGCCGAAGAGTTTGTTTGTTTAAATGCGCTAATCTCAAGGATTTTCGAATTGAAAAAATCTTTTTATATTGTGAATAGTTCATTTATCGGGAAAGGCTTTAGGTTATACAACATCATGCTATGACTAATACCAAAGTGCACGCGGACGAAGTCGCGGGTGGCCGCTAGTGAATTATACACTTAAACCTAATTTCTCAGGAATCACGCTTTCTCTTAGTTATAAAAACCGTACAAAAACCGTTCTTTTGACATAAGCGTTCATACAGGCAAACAGACAGACAGACGCGGCCGTCTAAAGAAGAAAAATCAAATGACATAGTCCTATTATTTCATTTAATTTTTAATAATTTATTTATCAATCAGGTAACAGAACCCATAACAATAAGTATCAATAAAATTAAACATTAAAATTAAAACAAATAAAAAATAAATTAATAATTAAGTGATTTTTTTGCGATCTAGATTTAGTTGGCAATCCCACTTTTGCGACCCACTTATCGCCCAAGAAACCGCCTGCGTACTTAATTTCATAGAATTCATTGGAGCCGTTTCCGAGATTCAGTATAAATATTATGTATACAAGAATTGATCTTTATAAAGGTGTTCGATACCATTACAAAATAGTTATAAACGCCCACAAAGATCGCAGCTTGCTACTGCCTGTGTTATTAGAAGGCGGTCGTGTGCAACCGTTCGTGACATAACTAGACTATTATTAGAGTGATGGATTACTTATGACTTTACGTTGTTATATTATACGAATAGTATTGAAATTGTGGAAGGCATTAAAACTGGCGTGCTACTAACACGTTATTATATGCTTCGTTAAAAATATTAATTTACCACTCTTTTATTATTTGGGATGGGGTGGGTGCATATTATTTGTACCCGTAGCCGAATTACTGATCACCATCCAAACCGATAGCCTTGTGAAAGGCCTTGATTTTATTGACAGGGGCGGCGATACGTGCCTGTAGCATACGTACTAGACACACTTATAGGTGGTTACTTTCAGCTTTCGGTTTAGCCTAACTCTATACCACTTTAAACAAGAATTATGATTGTTATTCATTAGCTGTATATCACTTAATTCAATTCATTTTATTTGCAAAAACATAGTGTACATACATAGGTCTTAATATAACAATATTTCTTACATACTATGTCCTACACTTAATACGTCCTAGATACTCCACATATAGTTGAATTAAAATAAGGCTTTCTTTAAGCAAAATTATAACAATACTAACAGGCCTTCCGCCAGCGGCTTCGCCCTCGTGGACCAGTTTAATGGGTCCCCGTGGGATAAAAAATAGCGTATGTGCTATTCCAGGCTTCATTGCTATATTAAAATCATAAGCGTTTAGCCAGTTGCTTCAACCGCGTTGACCCTATTACCCGTTTTTACTTAGGAATGAAGCATTTTTCCACAGTAAAAAGTAGCTTATGTTATTCAGGGTGAATGTAGCTTTCTAATGGTGAAGGAATTTTTAAAATCGGACAGTTTTTGAGTTTATTCATGAAAAACATACAAAAATACAAATATTTCCTCTTTATTATTACTATATATTATCTGACTTCAATATGAAAACCTGAATGTTATTTTAAAAAAAGATATTAAAGCCATCAAATGGCGATCTATGTTACTACTGCTTGTGCAATAAGAGGCAGTTGAAAGGTTGCACTTTCATGACTTAACTGGACTGATAATAGATTGACGGATTACTTTTAACTTTACGTTGTTATGTTATTGGTTTTTATAACTTTCCCGAAATAAGACTCAGATATAAGTAATGTTATTGCCTGCCATTATAACTGTATGTAGTACTAAATTATTCAAAGGTGTTAGTACTTATCTGCTTTTACTTTGAAATTATTTTGTGATTTGTCGAGAGGTAAGATCACAAGACACAAAATGAGGGTACCACTGCAGCATTTATATTATTTACAAGCTTTAAATGTGCTTGACTACATAGGCTGTATATTAAGGCCACTTGACAACAAGAGTCATGCATTTTCAATTGCTATTTTATCTAAAATGTTATTAGAAAGCTGAACTGAGCAAATGTCAACCAATATGAATATAAAAGATAACAAGTTATTGAAGCTCACCGGTCGGCTTTCTGTGCAATTAAAAAGCAGTCGTGTGCAATCGTTCGTGACATAACTGGACTATTAATAGAGTGATGGATTACTTGTAACTTTCGTGTTGTATTGTCGATTTATTATAACCACCCTGAAATAAGACTTAGCTATATTATAAGTAATGTTTTTGTTTCTCATTATAACAGTATGTAGTTCGAATTTTTTAGGATTCAGAACCCTATATCGAAGACTCCGCTGTCCGTGAATCAATCAGACTCTGAGGTACCACTTTAACTCTCATATTACTATCATTTTCAAGACTCAAGTTTGCTTGACTATATATGCCATAGCGGCCGCCCGCGACTTCGTCCGCGTGGACTTTGGTATTAGTAAATAGCATGATATATTATATTCTTTCCCAATAAATGGACTATTCAACACAAAAATATTTTTTCAACTCGAACCAGTAGTTCCTGAGATTAACGCGTTCAATCAAACAAACAAACTCTTCAGTTTTATATATTATTATCAACTTTTAAAATGTAAAAAGTGGTTATTTTGTGACAACGATAATAGTTGGACATAATATATGGTATCGCATATTTTTTTGTAGATATTGATATGTTCTTTAATATTGTAGGACATACTTTTGTTCTATCATCAGTAGTTTCCGCAGCGCATGTGACGAAAGACGTTCTAGGGCACATTTTTTACACGGTTCTTAAGTTTTAACATTTTTAGTAAGGATCTCTAATTTTTCTAGCATTAAATATATCCTATGTTACTCAGCGTGAAAGTAGCTTTTCAATGGTGAAATAATTTTTGAAATCGGTACAGTAGTTTTTGAGTTTATTTATTACAAACATACAAAAATACAAATGAAAGAAAGAAACAAACATAATAAATAACATAAAATACATATCATAATGTTATTATACAACAAATTGGGCAGAGTACCATCCTCTCTCGGCCACACACTGTTATAGGTACGCCGCATTACTGTATGACATATACTGAAAATATATGTCTTAACAATATAATATATAGTTACCATAAATTTAAGCAAAAAAATATATTATTAATGTATTATGAATGTAATTAATGTAATTTTCCTCTCCTATCCTCTTTATAATACTTATTAGTGTACCATTTTATATGAAAACTGGACTGTGAAAAATTTCGTCCGATATGAATACAATTACTGCGAAAACAGCTCACCGGCCGGCTTGACTGCAAGTCTTTTAATTCCAATAAAGTAGTAAGTATGTAAGTAGTAGTAGTACCAGCACTAAAACATGATCAAGACAATTTTTTGAAGAACGGATAAAAATCTAGATAAATTAATGTTATTTACTAAGGTTTGCAATATCTACCTAGAATCAGGAAAAATATAACTTCAAAGTGAACGGAACCAAAGGATATTTTTTAAATATTTACGGTAAAAATTTTCTTAAGAGTATGAATCCGTATTGCTATAGTTAGAGCTAACTTCTAATATAAACCGATTTGCGGTGAAACAATGATACGTACAGCATATTATTATTATTACAAACCTAATTTTTTATGGAGTAGCAGTCGATCACGCAGACCACGTGGTATTAAGTCGTCGCTGCAGCCCATTGACATCTATACATAATCCCAAGCAAACCAGTCTTGGCTGTGGTTATATGCAGTTGCGTTGCTACTCTGAAGACTGATGGTCGCCTCGTGCAAGTGTGGCCGGAAACTGCACCTTTCCACCGAAACACAAGAGTTGCTTCATGGCAAAAGATGGAGGTGGTACTATCCCGGTCGAACTATACAATTTCTACCAATTTTTGCTCAAAACATTCCAAAAGGTTTTCTTTTAAAAGTAATAAATAGGTAAGAAGGCATGGAGGTGACTAATTTTGGACGTTTACAAAAAAAACCCGAAACCTTTTAAACGTCAAATAAACAGCGTTAACGAACCGTAGCTCAGCAGGCTTAGACAAAGTAACAATTTAAAAACGATAACGAAGTTAGAAAATACTAAAATGTATGGGATTGACATAAGCCGCGTTAAATCACGTGGTCAATCGACATCGTTATCGCAAGTTGGTAGACAATAAAACCGTTTTGCATTCCAACAAAACGGTTATTATGTGTGTGAAAAAACACACAGCATTTGTTGAAGAAGCGTCTAAAGATTTATCCTATAAAGCCAGAAAATATTGTACTTTACCTCATTATTCCTTGGTCTGTATGTACCTGTCTCTTTCACACAGCAGCGCGCGGCCATTTTCCAAGATGCCAAGCCTGACATTTGTCAATGTCAAATCATAGTCGGTTCACCAGCAAGCTCCTTGCTCAAATGCTGTGTGTTTTTTCACACACATAATAACCGTTTTGTTGGAATGCAAAACGGTTTTATTATATGTGTTTCCAAAACACACAGCATTTGTTGAAGACCTGTTTGTGATCTGCTGGGGGAAGTATACAATTAAATGCTATGTTGAAAAATAATCATTAAATAATATGATATAATTAAATCTTGTATCATTGGTATCTTGTTTCATACATTTTGAAATATTTAGAGTAATAAAATTAATGAACATATTACTATGTTAACAAAAAGCTGACAAACTAAAGAACAACAATAACAACTTTCTGCCAATAATCTGAATTCAACAGAAAATATCTTTATAAAGCTTCTGCCTTTTAATAGTATTTTTAGGAAAAGGATTGCAAATAATAACGAAAACACTAAAAGTGAGATCAATTGATTTGATTTGAGTGAATTGATCACACTACAATATTAAGGCTCTGAGCCTTAAAGGCATTAAGTTTTTGGACATTAATTAAGTGTAGTGTACTGTAGCATATATTTACTTTTACGTGTAGCACCTGCTACTCCACTACAACCTATTTTTAAGAGTTTCAGAACTCCTCCAATTATTCTCCTCAGAATCTCATCAGTTAGTCTATTTTCTAAGCAACTCCTATACACAATAGCAGACATACTGTACACTACCAGGAACTGCATTTATGCCAGCTGCTTTAAAAAATGTTTCTGATCCAACCAGCTATCATAATGGGAATAGCTGTTCTTTTATTAAAATAAACAGACTAATTAGATCAGGTTTACTGAACCAAAACTTTGCTTCAGCAACCATCCTGACTGTCAACTGTTAGTATTATCTGTTTTAGATACAAACTTGTCAATGCATGATCTGATTATTGCTTAGCTTTCTTTTTATTTACCTTCTGATAATTTTAATAGGTTAAAATCATGAATTCTACAACTAGATCTTATAAAATATTACCTTATAGCTATATCAAATAGCCACCTTGAGACCACTTAAGCCAATTAAAGATCAGCTGTGTTTCAAGATTGCATCATTCTATCCTCAGATAGGAGCTAAAAAGCTTTACTAGATACAGCTTTCAAAACTTAGTACACTTTTTTATTATTTTTTTATTGCTGTGCTTGATGCTGTAGATCTACGTTAAATGTAGAAGTATTTTTCTATAAGTAAACTTGTCTTCCTAAATATAGTGATTGTAACCAAAAAACTAGTTATCTCAATGCTCCCTGGCATTCATTCTAGGCAACATTATTGTGCACACAATACTCAATATCTGATTGAGCTTAATACAAGTAAAAATTAAATAAAATGAATAAAAAGATGTTGAATCTCACCAACTCTTCTTTGGAAAATCCATCTCTGCTGAGGTCTAGTGAGCTATCTGATCTGCCCACCCCAACTCTCCATGCTGGAATATACAGCTTTTCCACCTCCCAGTAATGAGGTTTATCAGGTTCTTGTTCAAATTTATTATTGGATATAGCTCTTCTAGAGCTCTCGTCTTTGAATCTGTTAGAACCTCGGAATCAGATTTGGTGGTGGGTTTTACCTACCCAAGCTTGTAGTTCCAATAACGACTGAATGCGTCGTAAAAAATTGGCTGACCCATCTCTGCAGTCCAGCGTTACATAGTGGTGTATGACCACGCTTGCCCAATCGTAAAAAATTGGCTGACCTATCTCTGGAGTCCAGCGTTACATAGCGGTCTATGACCGCGCTTGCCCGACAAGCTTAATAATCAACTTCAGGGACGCCCCAACTTTTGCAAACGGCCTCAGAGGCCGGGGGCAATATATGCCATTCCGGCATATGTAGGTCTGTTTCGAGATTGGCGGTCGGCTATGCCGTTGTATCTCCCCGAGAGGTACGCCGCCCAGAGCATGATATTCAAACGCTCTGTCAATTCCAATAGCTTCCATGTCAGGTTAAGCAGGGCTCGTGTGATCGGGCAAATCCCTGTACATTCAGAAAGATAATTCCAAATATCAGCTAAGAGTGTCCTGTTGTCTTACTGCACTATTACATGTAAGTTCTCCAGGAACCTTTACTGACGACTTATGGCACCATAATAAATATTGTGAACAACTCTTTGAGGTTCATGTACCAGGTGCCCTGCCCCTGTGGTGTACTAACCATGTGCCTGACATGTATTTGCTATTCATGTGAGCACTCCAGCTCGCATCCGATGCGTCTGTAGTGAGTGGCTCACTTCTTGTGCAGAACCTCCGAGCTGTGGTATATGGCGTTCCGCCACCAAGATAATCTATCTTGCTGCACTAAAAGAGGAATCTTCCTCTTTACTGGAATTGATTAAGGCCTCTTAGAAGCTCTGCATATGTATTCGCCATTCATGTGAGCACTCCAGCTCGCATCCGATGCGTCTGTAGTGAGTGGCTCAGTTCTTGTGCAGAACCACCGAGCTGTGGTATATGGCGTTCCGCCACCAAGATAATCTATCTTGCTGCACTAAAAGAGGAATCCTCTTTACTGGAATTGATTAAGTCCTCTTAGAAGCTCTGTATATGGCAACAATGCAGTCACTCTTTTGGTGTGGTTAAACTTGCAAAATCAAGTAACCCTAGTAAGTACATCAATGTACTTCAAAGTATTAAAATAGTTGATATTTTCAACTTTATAAAGCCATGGTACAACCTCCAGCATTCTATACCAGGACATGGGTTGGGGTTAATACTGACATCTGCTAGTTAGCATTCCAGTAACTCTTAACTAAGGTCCCCGAGGCCTGGTAACTCAATTTTGTCTGATATTTGTTTACCAGGATGTAACAGTCTTACATAGACCATAAGTCTTATGCCACTTCTGCATAAAGTCTCACGAGACCCATCTGGACAGTGGCAAGGATTATGCGGGCAAGAAATTACAATATTGTAATAAATTTGCAGAAATCTATGGAATAGTTCTGCGATTGGCAGGTAAATATGCCTGTTGTACTGTTGGAGTAAGTTCCAGGCTACCCCAATACTTAAGGAGAGAACCACACCCAGCAATGCAATGGGATGCAAAAAAGGGGTCGCAGCCAGGATACATCCAATTGAGATCTTAGATGAAAATCTTAGATTCTTATCAGAATCTTACTTAGATCCCCTCAGTTTGAGTATGGGATGCATGTCTCCATTTTGCTTTTCTTATATAGAAAGCCTATGTTTACAACTGGTGACATTTTTAATATAAGAACTCTTGACATACATTGGGACTAGTTTTGCATTGGGATTCTCATTTTAAATGGTATTTGGCCATGTGTTTCTAATAAACATGTACATACATTCTTGGATTTCTCAAAATTGGTCATGTTTATAATATTAAGGTAATGATTACAAAAAATAAATAAATAAACACCTAGGTATTTAAAATAAGTTGTGTTGCCACCAATCCCGTCATTCCTATGTGTGTTATTTATGCAGCCCCCTTGAAAACATGTAATACCAAATTTACATGTTACATTACATGCACAGTGTAAAGTTATTTGTATTGATTAAAAAATATCTATAGGGAAATTTCTGAAAGTTAGGATTATTTCCAAATGCCTGATTGTTACTTGATTGAATTTTGTGATCAAATTATCACTCTTTTTATAAATAGTAACAGTCTGATGAAATATATGATTTGTAACCAAAGGACTATTCAGGATAATATTCAGGTTGGTTAAGGCACTCTGTGCCACCACATGACTGTATAACAAGCTACAAAGCCTGAAAATTGAAAATATACTTAGCACTTGGGAGGTTTTCTCTTAACAATAGGGCTTAAGATAGTACTCCTAACAATAAGGAGTCTAACAATAAGGTTATTAATTTCTTTTATAATACCTTTTTCTGACCTTCCACAAATCATCTGAACACTTTTAAGTAGGTGTGTTCCAGGCCCAAATAGTTCTGTCACCTTATTAAATAAGGAGGTAGACTTAAGTTCACCTGACTTTCTACCTGCCCAGTTATGTAGCTCCTGCAGACCCTGTTTTAACAACTACTGGTGTAATTCTACATAGGTCAATATGGCTAAGGTCAGAAGGTCTTTGGTTTTGTTGAATTAATATAACTTCTCATTAATTTTAGGGGCCACAAAGCCATAAGTGGTTTCATTTCTTTGTTTATGACTAATAATGGGTATATTATATTAAATATAATATAGAATTCGTCTATATACCAAAATTTTATAATTTGGCTAAAGTGAAATTGTCACTACTATTACGAGGATTCACTAATCTCCAAGACAAAGCTACTAGGTAGACTGAGAGTGCATATCTCCTTAGAATGATCTTTTTGATTTGATTTAGTGTTGTATGTGTTTATTTCTCTGCTGTAGCTAGCGATATAACAGGGAATCAATTCGCGGGTCACTAGACCCGTACTTGTTTACCTACGCCTTTTATTGGGATTCGGCGAGGCTTAACCCTCCACAGGCTCCACATCTTCCGAAGATGAGGAAACATCTGCGTATCGACCTTGAGGTCGGGGTCGAGATGGCCGTTCTCCATCCGAAGCAACGGCAATTTGCTAACACTATCATCACTAATCTTACCTTGTTCAGAATAAGCACTCAACACAAAAAACTGCGACACATTGCTAACACTCATCGTTAGTCTTACCTTGTGCAGATTTCGCACTTATCTTAGAACAAAACTGTAACAAATCACTAAACTTTTTGAAAAGTGAACTTTATAACAAAAAATAACTCTGATAAATATCAGTTTCACTTAGAAACAAACAATATTTGCTGTTTTTTGTTTGATGGAAAAAATTTACCGGCTTACACGAGGAAATCTTTAAATGCTATGATTTGACATTGACAAATGTCAGGCTTGGCATCTTGGAAAATGGCCGCGCGCTGCTGTGTGAAAGAGACAGGTACATACAGACCAAGGAATAATGAGGTAAAGTACAATATTTTCTGGCTTTATAGGATAAATCTTTAGACGCTTCTTCAACAAATGCTGTGTGTTTTGGAAACACATATAATGTTATAATTCGTAACGAAACGATAAAGTAACGAATTGTTTTCGTGGTTATCCCATATAAATGCGTAGACAAGCAGCACTTTAAGTGTTCGCCTTCGCATCGATCGCGATCGCCAAAAAAGATGACGAAACGAATGGTAAAACGCTGTCGTTATCGAAACAATATGGCCGGATTTCATTCAGCTGATTTTTGACACGGAGTTATTATTTCTCGTATCCGTATTTATTCTGTGTTAAAGGCGTTGTAGACTGCATTGCAGTTCAGTCCATAGTCGGTCTGATCTTACCCGACCTTGTAATCCAGCAACGGGGCCTCGCCAAGTCACCATGACTGTAACATAAACAAACAAATTTCAATATAAGTGTTTCATTGTTGAGTTCGCGTCATTGTTTACATTACATGCTCATAAATAAAACTTTGATTTACTTACGTTTCCATTGCATATACTCAAGCAGCGTTGACAATAATTGTTCGGGACTTGCTCGCACTCTTGATTCGATGTTTTATCACTAAAAATTAAAATTAAGGTCACTCCATCATCGTTTGAACATCCGTCACATAAAACTGAATCTATTTTAAATAGCATTAAGTTTTGGAGACCATCTTAAAGTAATACTTAACACTCTTTTCACTTACCACTTTCAAAATATTGTTTTTATTATAATCTGAAAACGATTATACGCAACACTCACTTAATTTTAACATTAAAACCTTTTAAAACAACAAAAAAGTTCGCGGGTTTGATCTGATTTGACAGTTCTTGACTTACACTGACAGCAAAATTTTCGATACCATAGCCAATATTTCTGTTTTTATCGAATAAACAATTCGACACAACGATCGCGACATTAGTGTTACATTGGCTAGGAAATTGTTTTCGATATCTCGAAGACGATGACGAATTTAGATATCGTTTCGCTCCGAAGCGATGTTACTTTGTCTAAGGACCCTGGTCGCGTTATAACCTAGTTTATAGGTTGTAAGCATAAATCAGCGCGACACCATTAGGTAAAAGGCAAAAAGCTAAACGACTTCTACATTCAGCCTAAACCTCGTTTACTTTAAATGTGACTCGATAAGTTTTAATTTGATTCATAACATGCAGTGCCGCGCGGTTTCTGCCGCGTTAGAAATGTCACATTGATTATAATTAGTACTAAAATCAATTAGTTTTTCAGAGATTCATTGGCTTAATTAAAAACGACATCTGCTTCAGCTCCCAATTAAAAACAACATATTATGCTTGCCGACTGATGTCAGGAAGAGTCATATTTTTCAGTTTATGTTTAAGTTGAAAACAAGGATTAAACGGTATTTTCTAAAAATGAAACCTAGCTAGATCGATTTATTGCCACCAAAAACCCCTGCACACTAAATTTCATCAAAATCGTCCGAGATGTTTCTGATTGAAATTGCTCGTATTAAGGTACATATTAGGATTTATTATTTTTCTATGCGTTTAATAATGTTTTTAATTCTTCTTATACCACATTATTACGCTGGTTTGTATTCATAACGTCTGATTGTGTTTATATTTGCTTATTTCATTATGTAAATGTGTCTATAATATCGGAATTAACCTATATTATGTTTACTCATCATGACACAATAGCCATGTTAATTTGAAATCAAAATTCGTTTCGAATATCAAAGAACGTTTGTAATTGGCTGTTGGTTTACCGTCATTGTTGTTCGGCCATGTTTAAATTTCAATTAGGGTGTCGAATAGGTCGACATACGAAAACAATAGTAATATACTAGGGTTCCGTACAAAAAACAAAAAAAACGGAACCCTTATAGGATCACTCCGTCTGTCCGAGTTCGAGTCTAGTGGAGTCGTTTTCGAGGTACAAATAAGGAAATAAAAAGGAAACGGCTCCAAAGATTTTAATGAAATTTAGTATGCACTGGGTTTCGTTCGGGGAAGACCCTGTAGCTTCGGGATTAAGAATAGAGCTACGGTATACCCTGCCTGATGGTAGTAGGCGACTAAAAAGGGGCTTCCGGGGTTGTGAGCCGTGAGAGTAGGAGCGCGATCCAGTCCAGCCAGCAGCCCCGGGAAGGACGGCGGTGTGTGCGTGGCCGCATGACGCAGTAAGCATCGGAAGGTGCAGGAGAGCACATTGCTCTCCCGAGGATGGGCCCGTTCTGGGGCGCCGCGCGTGGAGGAAACCGGAGTCCTCCCCAAGCGCAGAGGCAGGCCACCGCGAGGGATTTGGTGCGGTACAAATCCCACATAACCCGGTGTCCTCTCCCAAGGCGACTGGTACCTTTTGAAGGTTTCCCACCTGATACCAAAAAAGGGGGTTTCGGGAAAGATAAATCGATCTCGGCAATAAATCGAAGTTTTATATTTAGAACATATCTTTTTTTTATTGTGTTTTTTTGCGATAATCAACTTAAAAACTGTAAAATATGACTCTTCCTGACATCTATTGGCGAATAGTATGTAATAATATTTTATTAATTGGGAGCTGCTTCAGTAGTTGGCGTTTTTAAGTGACACTAAACCAATGAGTCTTTGAAAAAAAGTCTGTTGTACAGATTGCATAAATATGGTGTAAGGGGAAAGGCACATGATCTCATGATATCATATTTAAAAAACAGGTACCAATTTACACAGGTACATGAAATCTAAATCTCAAGTCACATACGAATCTGACCTTCGTAATGTAGAGTTTGGTGTACCTCAGGGAAGTGTGCTTGGGCCCTTATTATTTATCATCTATATTAATGACCTACCAAATGTGACTCCGCATCATATGACTTTATTTGCAGATAACTGCAATATACTTTATTATAACAAAAACTTGAATAATTTAAAAAATGACATTTATTCTTCACTGACATGTATTATAAATTGGTTAGAATGAAAAAAAAATAACTTAAAAATAAACCTTGACAAAACGATGATTATGAATTTTATGCAACGTAAACTAGACATTACTGAACTGGACATAAACTAACAGGGCAAAAAAAAACTGAAATTGAAAGTACGAAGTTTTTGGGTTTATATATAGACTACAATATGAAATGGAAGTCACATATTGACAATCTCTGTAAAAAGCTCAGTAATATTTCTTACGCACTGCATAACTTACGGAAAGTGGTAATTCAAAAAGCACTTTTGACCGCTTATCACGGATGTGTTGCGTCAGTCCTTCGATACGGCATTATATTTTGGGGAAATTCTACAAATAAAGAAATTATCTTCAAAGCACAAAAAAGGTGTTTACGGTCTATGATGAATATTAAACAGACTGATTCATGTAAGCAATATTTTAGAGATCTTAAAATCTTAAATCTACCATGCCTCTATATACTTGAAAGCTGTCTATTTGTAAGAAATAACTTAAAATTATATGAATATCACACTAGAGTACGACATGCAAATAAATGTTATGTTCGGTTGCATGTAAGACGCATCTATATAAATAAAGTTTTTTTGGAATGGCACCACATATTTTTAATAAACTGCCAGAATCCATTCGTACCACTGTTGATGACAATGAATATAAAAAACAACTTCATAAATTTCTTATTGACAAAACTAAATGTTATTTCACAACTAGAGAATTATTGACAGACAAATTTTAACTTTTATTCCATTTGTTTAGTAATAATATGTAAATATCATAATCGTAATTTTAATTATTTTGCTGAATTTTTATAAATTAAATATTGTATTAATTAAGTATCCATATTAATAATAATTTGTACACTCTAAGGGGTAAATATGGCGATATAAATACTTTGTTAAATCTTCTTCACCCTAATTTGTACAAATAAAATAATTTCATTTCATTAAAAAAAATTGGTTTTATCTGAGCCACGCTCAGTCATCCGGAGACTTATAATATGACCAGATGGCCACCGCATAATTGGCGAGCTTGGGTGCATCTGGAACTTTTTCAATAACTTATAATGAATTTCAGAAGATAAAAACAAGAACTTAGAGCTTAAAGTTTAATATTTGTGGCCCTTGCTAGTAGAACTTGCAGATTTTTTCAAAGAAGACACTTTCTAGAAACTAGTTAGGGTAGATTCAGGTAGATGAATAAAGTTTTTAAAGTGACTAACTTGCTGTATTCGAGATATTAATGACTTTATTAGGAACTAAGTTGCCAATAACTAAGGGATTTCGTATAAAAATTTGATTAATGTTACAATGAAGAAGTGGAGAAAAATGAATGTACTAAAACGATGGAGTGTTGCGAAATAAATTTACAGTGCTAAAATATGCGTTTTTACTTAGCTTACTTTCAAAACTCCATCGCACACGTTCTGATAAAGTAGCCATCACGTTACTTGAATATGGGGCTGACAACTGACTAATAAGTTATTAATTGCATAGATGCAATGCCATTACTGAAAGAAGATAACATGACTGACTAATTATAACTTGACATTGGCAATATGCTTAGATCCAATTCCATTACTAAAAGAAAATAACATGACTGACTAATTATAACTTGACATTGGCAATATGCATAGATGCAATGCCATTACTGAAAGAAAATAACATGACTGACTAATTATAACTTGACATTGGCAATATGCTTAGATCCAATTCCATTACTAAAAGAAAATAACATGACTGACTAATTATAACTTGACATTGGCAATATGCTTAGATCCAGTTCCATTACTAAAAGAAAATAACATGACTGACTATTTATAACTTGATATTGGCAATATGCTTAGATCCAATTCCATTACTAAAAGAAAATAACATGACTGTCTAATTATAACTTGACATTGGTAATATGCTTAGATCTGATTCCATTACTTAAAGAAAATAACATGACTGACTAATTATAACTTGACATTGGCAATATGCTTAGATCCAATTCCATTACTAAAAGAAAATAACATGACTGACTAATTATAACTTGACATTGGCAAAATGCTTAGATCCAATTCCATTACTAAAAGAAAATAACATGACTGACTAATTATAACTTGACATTGGCAATATGCTTAGATCCAATTCCATTACTAAAAGAAAATAACATGACTGACTAATTATAACTTGACATTGGCAATATGCTTAGATCCAATTCCATTACTAAAAGAAAATAACATGACTGACTAATTATAACTTGATATTGGCAATATGCATAGATGCAATGCCATTATTGAAAGAAAATAACATGATTGACTAATTTTTTTTATACATAAACTGAACAAAAAGGCAGACGGGCCGCGTGGTGTTAAGCCATCACCGTCGCCTATGGACACGGGCAACCCCAGGGTAGCCGCCTGAGCATTGCCGGCTTTGGAGGAGAGCTTTTTTTACAGCTTTCTTGAAGAACCCCATGTTATAGTTTCACAGGGAATACCTCAGCTGGAAGGTTGTCCCATAATCTACACGTCCGTGGTAAGAAGGAGCATGCAAAGTGGACCGTGGAGGCCGCCACGAGTCCAGATGGTGCCGGATGCCAATTATAACTTGACATTTGCAATATGCACAGATGCAATGCCATTACTGAAAGAAAATAACATTTGGAATTAGAGTTACATAACACGATTAAACCGGTGGGATGCAGCCAATCTATACAAGTAAATAAAATTGGAGTGTCTGTTTGTAATCTACACAAATAAATAAAATTGGAGTGTATGTTTGTAATATTTAAATAACCGCTTTTTACTACATGCATATCAATGTATATAAGGTACATATACCAAAATAACATTTTTTTCTGTCTGTTTGTCTTCCGGCTAATCTCTGAAACGGCTGGACCGATTTTGACGGAACTTTCATTAACAAGTGTCAGATGTTATAAGGAGTAACATAGGCTACTTTTATTTTAGAAAAATTCTAAAATTTAAGTCTACGCGGACGAAGCCGCGGGCGGCTGCTACTCTTAAATAATATTATGGTCTTAGAATAATAACGTTAAGAACGTCAGTCTTCATACAAGCGCGCTGTCAAAATTGAAGCACTAAATAGATTCCCACAGCTGTCACATCTGACAAACAAAATATTTTTATTTTAACCAAATTAACTATAAAATACTACAAAATATTGAAAATATTGTGAAAATTTATTTTATTAGATTTCTTTTGTTTTTTAAAAGTGTTGTGATAAAATTTAACCTTAAGTCTTACGGACCGGCCCGGTGTTTGGTGCCATTAATGGCACCAATCAACATGCTTCAATTTGGGTGCGCGAACTTGATTTCTATAATGTAATTGTAATTATTCTAAGGTTATGGTATATTTTTAGCAACTTACCAAACCCAAGACAAAATGTAATTCTGTCGGCATCATAAACGAAGATTGGAGGATAAGCAGGAATAATAAACTTAAGCTTAAGAGAAAATTTTAAATTGGATTTTTAAGCGCGGTACATCTGCGTTGTATTGGAAAGTTGTGGACCACAGATTGAACTTTGATTTTACTTTTTAATAAGGTATTTACGAAGTGAGTGTGTGTATAACCACCTTGCATTGTTGTACACACAATGTATAATGGTGTTTTCGAGGCAACAGGTAAAACAAGTTTCTGCACTGTTGTTATATTTCACAACACTCGCGCACTACACCTTAAAAACTGCCATCTGTATCCAATTGTATCCAACTAGTATCCAATACTAGGGGCCGCCCGCGAGTTCGTTCGCATGGACTTTGGTATTAGTCATATTATGATGTTATAATAGCCTATTGCCTTCCCCGATAAATGGACTATCCAACACAAAAATATTTTTTCAATAGTAGTGCCTGAGATAAGCGCGTTCAAACAAACAAACTCTTTAACTTCATATACGTATAAGTGTAGATAATTCAAAAGTACACCAAGCGTAGAAGCTCGCATGGCCCGGCGGTTATCGTAGAACGCAAATGATCTATGCAATTAAGCCTAGTTAAGCTTAATTAAGTGGCAAAAAAAATTCATGCGCGTATCCGTGCTTCGGAGGGCACGTTAAGCCATCGGTCCCGGTTGTTGTCGATAGATAACAGTCATTAAATCTTGTCGGAGGCCTTGTGGGCGGTTTGAAAACATCCGATAGCGGGTTGACCGAAGGTAAAATTACCAAGCTGTTCTTCCCAGATATCTGCCAGGCTTAACTAATTATTAAGAAGATTGGCGTTTCTTACTGGCAATCACAGGTGTGGACTGGCCATGGAGGGTTAGCCCATAGAACATTATTAACAAAAGTTAGAATGGAAATGTGGGCGGGGCAGACGTCGCCAAGGAATTTTGAGCAAACGCTCAAAATTACAAAAACTCTATAGAAACACGCGATCGTGCTACAATATGCGTGCTTGTGGGCGTGCTTGGGTGTCATTCGTTCATTTGAAATCGTGTGATTGTGCGGCGCTAAGATTGGCTAGATTTGAAATTGCAAATATGTGCGTAAGCTTCGTATTTATTTAAGTACAGATGTAATGGAGGTGAAAGGCGGGGCTTGATTGGCGACACCAGTCTTCATACAAACGGCGTATTATTGCCGTTCTACCTCTCTTAATAATGTTCTGTGGTTAGCCCAATACCTCCATCGATTTAAGCTCCGTAACAGCTCTTAATGTTTATGTTCCCTAAACACAGAACAAAGTATAGAACATCTACTCAATGTATGTCCACGCTTCAGCGCCAAGAGGTTGCAGCTTGAACTAGAGATAGACATGAGGGTGGAAACCTCAAACTGGAACTCCCTCCTTGCTGGACAGCGATCTGGGCCAAAGTTTGCTAAGTTTTGTGTTGAGATTATTCAGGCGGTTGCTAAGCTAAACAAATAACAAAGACAAATAATTAAAATTATTAAAAAAACATATTCTTTAATAACGTTTAATATATTTTTATTTGTATCTATTCATTATGTATTAATAATAATTTAGCTATTAGAATATTTTAATTCAAGGACCCTGAATTATTATGTCAGGGGAAATATTAATAACAATAAAAAAAGCGGGTTGACCACTAACCCGCATCTCCTCAAACCCGCATTAGAACAGCGTCGTGAAGTAAGCTCCAGGCCTCCCAATAATGAAGAGCCCGTGCCCAGCAGTTGGACACAAAAAAGGGTTGCAGCCACACCAAGCTTATGACAATAAAACAAGATTATAACATTAATCTTTCAAGTTTTCGCCAAACTCTCTTTCAATGGCTTTGTGACTAAATGACAGAATTTACAAATATTTTAAAATAAACGGGATTGTAGCTACGAATCCAGATAACGGATTTACTAAGTTTGACCTGGATAAGTTTACTTATGAAGTTATTTCAGTATCAGACTGTTTTATTGAATTCCATTCACTGAGTTATTTCAGCTCCGCTTGTGAATTGTATCTCTTTTACAACTTTTGGTTCATTCACATTAAATACTGCAGTACTACATGACCTTCATTTTTGGTATCGGGGGAAAACCTTCAAAAGGTAACCGACACCTTGGGAGAGGATACCGGGTTATGTGGGATTTGACCGCACTAAAACTCCCTCGGTGGCCTGCCTCTGCGTTTGTGAGGACTCCGGGATCTCCATAGGAACGCACCGGTGTCCTCCACGCGCGGCGCCCCAGAATGGGCTCTTCGGGAGAGCAGACGTGCTCTCCTGCACCTTCAGGTATTCACGGCGGCATGCAGCCACGCATACACCGCCGTACCTCCCGGGGCTGCTAGCTGGACGGGTCAAGCTCCCACTCTCACCGTCCGCATCCCCGGAAGCCCCCTTTTAGTCGCCTCTTACGATCAGGCAGGGGCATACCGTAGCTCTATTCTTAATCCCGAAGCTACAGGGACTACCCGGATGACCTAGCGTTGCTCGGATATAAACGATTGATTTTCTTCAGAGACTCACTAGCGTAAGTTCCAGTAATGTAACTTAACAACACCATCTACTAAAGTAGCTCCCAACCCAGTAAAATAATAGTGTTACATACTACTATTAGATGTTAGATTTTACATATTATGCTATGTTGATTATTATTATATCTGTGAAATGAAATGAAATGAAATATTCTTATTTTTTTTATTCTGTCTGCTCTGGGTGCGCTTAGGCAATGCTGAGCTGAAGAAAAGTGCAGACGGAGAAAAACTTCAGCCCTGTTTTAAAATATGAGGTATACAATAATGTTTCATATTCCATCTATTTTCTAAACATGAAAACCAGGTACAACTATTTATCGCCTCCGAAATCCCCTGCATACTCAATTTTATAAAAATCGTTGCCGCCGTTTCGGCAATTCAGATTATACAACATAAGTATATTATATCACACAACATCATCTGATTCCAAACTAAGCAGAGCTTGTACTATGGTAATCACAAAGCTGATAAACATACTTATATAATTCTAAATACATACTTAAATAGATAATTAACACCCAGACACAGAACAAATAGTCATGTTCATCACACAAATATTTGTCCTGGGTGGGAGTCGAATCCACGACCTCACGTCGAATGAAGTGAATGAAGATATATTTGTGTTAGTTACACCATTTATAACTCAGGAATGGCTGGATCAGTATAAATTTTTTAATTTACGTTATTTTGTCCTGATCAACGATGGTTAAACAAAGGACACAGTGTTAGTTGCCAAATCCTCCGAAACGTCTCGACAGTTTTAATGAAATTTTATATAAGTACGTGTATATTCGGTAGGTATGAGAATCGGTTGTAATCTATTTTCATACCCCTAGCGTAGGGTGATGTTTGGAAAAAATACGATTTCCCTAAAGAAAGCGAACGAAGTCGCGGGCGGTCAGTACTTACATTAATAATTCTTCTTTCAATAGATTCGTTGTACTATAAGAAATTCCTAAGGTATATAGTTATGTAGATACATATAATTATAGTTTTGTGTTCGTTGGAACGTTGAAAGGTTTAAAATTAACAAGATACGGCTACGACAGCTACGCGGTTTTTGATTTTGTTAATTTAAATGCTGGTTTCTTATGCTTATTTCAGGTACTTTTAAGGCAAAGGACAAAGTCTGCTGGAACAACTAGCGGAGTATAAAATACTAGCGGCACGCACGCGAATTCGTCCACGTCGACTTCAGTTTTTTTGCTACTACAGCCTTCCTCAATAAATGGACTATTCAACACAAATATATTATTTCAATTCAACCCAATAGTGCCTGAGATTAGCGTGTTCAAACAAACAAACTTTTAATTCAGCTTTATATTATTATAGCCTTCCGCCAGCGGCTTCGCCCGCATGGACCCGTTTAATGGGTCCCCGTAGGATAAAAAATAGCCTATGTGCTATTCCAGGCTTCATTGCTATATTAAAATCATAGGCGTTTAGCCAGTTGCTTCAGCCGCGTTGACTCTATTACCCGTTTTCACGTAGGAATGAAGCATTTTCCCGCAGTAAAAGTAGCCTATGTTACTCAAGGTGAATGTAGCTTTCTAATGATGAAAGAATTTTTGAAATCGGAACAGTAGTTTTTGAGTGTATTCATTACAAACATACAAAAATACAAATCTTTCCTCTTTATAATATTAGTATAGAAATAGACTTAGAGTTTATCTGTTGATTGCGCTATTTCAGAAATATCAAAACTTCACCACCACGAGAATAAACTGGATCTCAAACTATCGTCTATTATTCATAGAACATAGTAAGTACGTGGACTGTCATTCATCAAGTTATTTCAGCTGCTCTGGCAGCTAAACTGTAAAAATAGCTACATTTGGAATTGTAGATTTAAGTTAGTTACTTTAGTCCAGTGGATAAATATTACCAATTTTTCGGAAATATTCGGAATATCACGTTAAGCTTAAATCCTGAGAGTTTGTAGCTTACAGAAATTTATAATTAAACTGTTGGAAAATCTTCGTTCAAAAGCCACTGCCAATGCCACAGTCTGCCGTTGGCCATGTGTTGTGTTTCAAATTTATGGGAAAATAAACAAATATTATTAAGTCAATCTAAAGGGAAGCTGTTTCTAATAAAATTATGCCTTAGCAATGCAACTAACTGTACCATACTCTTATTTACTTTTGCTTAATCAACTCAAAATTCAAATTGGCGATCATTTTAAATTTCTGTTTTCGATATGGGTATTTCTTATCCTGTATAGTGTCTCATACGATCAGCTGTCACGTGTGCCCATTATGGACCTATAGCCCTGTTATCTCAAATATATAATATGCACATGTCATGTTAAAAGAGTGCTTTGGCACCTTAAGGCGATGACCGGGAAAATATTACATTCATATGTATATGAAATAGTATATTTCATTACAAGTGCGGAAAGGCTGTCATTGCAAGGAGTTCCGACAAATGTCTACCCGAGCCGAGGCGCAGCCGAAGGTGAGGGTTGACAGTCGGAACTCCTTCCAATGACGGTTCCGCACGTGTACTGAACAACTTTTTTTAATACAGTTGCGAAAAAATGAAGCAATTTATAAAATAATAAAAACTCGCAAAGAACATTTTTGAAAAATGGCGCCAGCAGTAAAAGTTTTTTTTAAATTCATTTTACGGCATTGGATAACATCCTTGCAGCCATTCAATATTTTCGTTTCAATATTAAATAATGGCATCGCGCTCTGTGCATATTGCCAGTGTCAAGTACTTAGACTAAGAATATTGTACTTACGTACTAGTCAAGTATAATTTCTGCTATTCTATATAAAACAGTAAGTCGTCAGGTATCAGTCAGTCTAGTCAGTCAGATGTTCAAGTAAAGCGATGGCTACTTTACGAGAACATGTCCGAAGGAGTTTTGGAGGCAAGCCGAAAAAACATGTTTTCGCACTGTTATTCTATTTCACAACACTCCTGCACTGTTTTTAACCTATATCGAAAAAAACGCCATCAACTTTATCCGATATAACTCAAAAATACACCAAGAAAATGAAAATAAAACAAGAGCACAACTTGTCCCTTCAGACTTCCCGCCAAAACTCCAAGCTGTAAAAGAATACCTATATGCAGAGATTTTTTTTGTTTTCTTCACCCATTCTGGGTAGGCAAAAGGGAACTATGCCCTTTCATTTCATATAACTATATATGAAATGAAAATGTTAATGAGATGAAATGAAATAAAACCTAACTTAACTCATTGAATCAAATCATTAAATCTGATATTGAAACAAATTAGTAGCTTCTTTTTAGAAATATTTGCATGAATCATAAAAACTTCTAAAACTTCGTGGTTTTTTTTTAATAGACATTATTTTGACAGTTGGGAAAGAGAACGCACGAGTTCGGAAAAGGTAAAGAAAACGCACGAGTGTGTATTAGCCCACTTCCCGAACGCTATACGTCCCTGCAATACGCCACTTTTTGAGCAACTGTATTAAAATAAATATTTTTGACTTTAAGCTGTCTTTGACGATATAAAAAATATATAAGTGGCACTCGGGGACTGCCGCGGTAAAGCTATTGCATAGCATTTTTTATCAAGCTATGCAATTATAATAATTTTTTTTTTTTGGTGTTCATTTGAAACTTTATTATCTAGTCGAAGTAGTATTGACAATCATCGGCGTAGAAAACGTCGCCATTAGTATTTCTTTGATATTTGTCCATGATAATTGTTGAGGTTGTAACTTAGTTAAGCACGTAGCAGCGCGGCCTTTCAGTGAGTGCGTAAGTGCAAGTATCTGATCTATACCATCATTCTTCTGTCTGTCCTTCTTTGTCAGATTCTGGCTCATCCGGATCAAAATTCACAAATTTAGTTGTTGTGTGTTCTGAACGGGTCGACAGGCGGTTATATTTTCGGCGATCTTTATAAAAACTGCTTCCATACCAGCGGAAAATAATGACATCTGTTCCACCATTGAACCGCTTAATGATTGATTCTGGGGTGGATCCGCCACTTCTGATATCGGCGTACGTCCCTCCATTTGTTAAAGAAAACACCAATTGTATGTTAAATTACGTCAGAACACAAATTTATTCACCTTCTTAAAATCACAATTCTTTTATTTATTTTACATTCATCATTACAGCGAAAATGAGTAACCAACTCTTGTTTACAAAATTGTCAAGGCGACGCCGTCATAATAATATATCATATTTTATCTGCAGAACTTAGACGATTGTCAGGTTATTTTCGTTACGGAATTTCTTGATTCAGTCGCCGCGCACATAGCTCGCGATAAAAGCTATGCAATAGCTTAACACGTTCACTGCGGAATCAAATTATGATTACCTGATGAAATATGCGTTATGAGATAGAACGACCTCACTCTGTACCTTTTTGGAGGTGCTGTATGAGATCTTTCAGCCCCATTACATATTCTTTTTTTAAATGCCTGTAATTTCACCAATTAAACATATTTCTTTATTAAAATTACATCAATATAAAGCTAATGAACGATATTACTTACCTTTAGCTTCGCCCCGGGTTCGGATCAACAAATACAGAAAAATTAAAGGAAATGTTTGTGGGATCGAAATACCTCATAACGCACTCTAGGGAATGATATTTCGATAAAAATTAGTAATGTCAAGACAAAGTATCGATAAATGAAAATACAGTTTAATAATTTAATTAAGTTTTTTTATTTAGTTAAATTATTAATTTGGTGATTGTAGAAACATTCTAAACACATACTTCTTTTACTTTTTTAGCCGCATCACGGCTGTTCATTTCTGGGCATAGCAGCTCACGCACCTTCTCTTTTTCTTCACCTTTCTTCTCAAACGTGTGCTTCTTCTTTAAATTGAATACATGAGAACTGCCTGTACTGGTTCCTCCCATCGGTTTCAAAGTGAGTACTTCTATGACAACTTCATAAAAGTTTTTCTTTGACATTCGATTTTCCTTTCCTTAATTTTACACCAACCAATGTTGTTCCAAATAAGAGCTTCATCATTAATTTACGGAACTATTTAAGTCCTCTTTTTTAGTGATGTATAATACAATGCCATTTGATCACTGTAATCAATGCCTTTTTAACAACTATTCAGTGACACAATGAAGCGCGCGCGACGTTGAAATGTTCCCGAAAACATATCGATAGCCTTTCCATCACACGTCCATCGATCATCCATTCATCCATAATGCACCATGCACGCATCACTAGCTCGATTGGGTTCGACTGGGCTCGGAAATAACGCACATCGGCAAGAAGAGTGTCACAACACAATAAAATGCAGTTTTTGGGAAATCACGATTTCCTTTTTTTTAGAAATTATAATTCCATTAATAATTTTCTGAGAGAGTATATCGAAGAACTTAAGATATATTTCAGAAGATTATTTAATGCTCTAATATATTTTTCTGGAAATTAGAATCTAAAGATATTTTTTGCATTTTATATTATTTTTTACATTTAAATTCCTCTAATGTGTCACTTTTTTCGACAAAATTATCATGGATTTCATGAAATGAAACACTTTTATTAGTTACTAATATTTATTGTTTTTTAAGATTAATCAGGTACTATTAAATATCTTTGAGGGTAGTTACTATTAGTTACATTAGAAACAAATAAGGTATCAAAAGTTTTCATATAAAATCAATATAGCACATATTCAGACAATAGATAATCTCTCCACTAGAATACTGTTATCAAAATTATTATACCTATGACATAATTTGTGTGAACTTAACCTAGCCTAGAAGTGAAAAATAACAAAAATAGCTCTTTGTACTTTCGTAGTAGGTACTTGATCTATAACTAAAATATTCTAAATAGAGTAAATAGTAAAGTATTAGAAAAAATAACAAAATTATATAAATCAAACCTTTAACAAAACAAAAATGGTTCTCACACTCAGTCACTATTTAAATTATTCAAAAAAATAATAATAATAATTACTCCCTTATAATTAATAGGAACATAGAATCAACAGTCTTCTGATAAGGAGATCTTTAAATCAATATTAATTGTTATTGAGAGATCTGTAAAACGACGCATAGAATTGAGGAATGTGATTACTTTCAACCAAACCTATTAGGTCATTTATTTTGTTCGGTTTCACTTTAGGTTTTGTTCTGTAGGCTGGTTTCAAATGTATGTCGCCCAAATTTTTTTTTCGAGATAGCTCAGCTGTCAGGAACTCTGTTTGATTAAACGATGTTTTATAAAATATTGTTGTAGGTGTATCTTTCATTATCTTCAATATTTTCACGTCTAATATTTTGAAGGATTTTGTATGGAAGCCCATATCCTGTGCTAAAGGTTTTAACGATATGAAATCGCTGGAACTCATTTCAGTCAAGTTGTACGGTCTCCCTTTTTTCTTCGCTGACCTGATCACTTCAACGTACTGGCTTGGCACGTAAATAGGCCCAACTTTCAACCTTCTCTGTATCTGTTTTTCTATTGTAGAATGGACAGCATCACCTTCGTTCTGAGTATGTCCAGTTATCAGAAACTTATGAGATATACTTTTAATTTTTGAATATTTACGTAGGCAAAATGAATATAACGATAAAATAAACCTATTTTTGTTTTGGCCACAGCAGTTATCCGAATAAAATGTGAAATCAAGACCTGGGCCTTCATAAGACTGCATTTTGCTTTGTATGTATTTGAATACACATGAGCCAATTTCATCAGCCCCACGATTAGCTTCCCCTTCATGCCAAAAATAACATTCGTTCCTATCAGTGCTCAATTCTGAAATCGTTAGGTTAAAATTATTTAATTTTGACTTATAATAAAATACTGAGGTATTTCCACGAGGTAGCTGCAAGACAGCTTGTAAGTCATAAACAGCTACTACATTATCTGGACTGATATTTCCTTTATCACGCTCTTTTTCTCTTCTTGATTCTTCTTTTTCTTCCAAATGTTTCAAATATTTCAGCTTTAAGTTTTCTTTTGCACTACCTTCGGCATTTTCATAACTTGCACAAAGTTCACAGCGGTCTTTCTTTGGCGTAAAAAAACTTATGTTAAACTCTTTATTAAATATTCTTGAATACATTGTCTCATTAGCGTAAGGTTGCTGTTTTGATTCACAATCCTTTTTATAGTCTCTATATAAATCTGCAAGTGTCTTACCGCCTTCTATGAACTCTCGTGTTGTATTTTTCCTAACGTAATGGCTCTCCATCCTTGGTATTGAACTGATATGATCTTTAACCCCTTGTTTTATAGATTCATTTACTGTGTGGTGATGACCGTGTTTACCTCTTAGATCTTGCTGTAAAAATCCATCTTCACTTTTTTTTATAACAGTACGAATGACACGGTCATTAATGCCTAACGTATTTTTAAAAAAGAGTTTACAGACGCGAAATGTTTCTTGATTGAATGTTAAATAAAAAGCGTGATTGACTCGTCTTGGTTTTTCTTTAGCAGTAAATCTAACTTTAGGCATGATAGGCTTAATAGATTTATGAATAAAATTCCGTTGTGCAGTAATGTCGCCCAGTTTCCAGTAACTATCAAATTTGTTTGCTCTCTGACTTTCATTAATTTTTTCGGTGCACTTTAATGTGCATTTTTCATTGCATGGAGGCAACATTGACCTAGCAGGTATTGCTTTTCTTTCCTTGGTTCTTGAAATATACGCCTCACCTAAATTTCTAGCCTTTTTAGTTTTATTACTCAACCACTCTTCTCTTCGACATAAACGCTTTTTCCCTTTTTTTGCTGCATTTGTTTCTTTATTAATTAAACTGATGATTGGACTGGATGGATTAGACTGATGATTGGATTCTGGTTCAATTTCACCTTGAAAAGAAACTGCGATCGGCGGGGATGAGATATTGGCCGTAGAGCTTGATGGTAATATAGCGGAGTTTGAACGCGAAGTACTGGAGCTCGAATCAGAAGATGAATTAGAGCTTGAGGACGAATTTGACCTAGAAGATGAGTTTGAAGAAGACGAATCGGAGTCATAATTAGTATCCAGTCGTGTTAGATTTTGAATTAGATTTGAATTAGGAATGTTTTCAGAATTTAAATTAGGTGAAGCCATATCGTAAATCAAATCAGGGTTCTTTTGATGCACTTCCTGATGTAGTATACTTCTAGATTCAGACGGTACGTTACCAGTTATTTCTTGATCCTGACTATTACAAAAAAAACGTCTTCTAGGCATACCACGATCAATAACAAAATCGGGATCTTTGACGCTATCATCACTATCCTCGATGAAATCATCTTCATTTGATGGAGTTGGAGCTTCTACTGGCAAGGTATGTGTGCCTGAAATTAAAACAAGTAAGTATTCGTTTCATTAGAATTCTTAAATAGTTTTACAAAATCATAATAAAAGTTACAAAGTAAAATAAACAATTTATACTTACACACCACACCATCCTTATTAATTAAATCTTCATCTTCGTGTACTGTGTCATCTAAATTACAATTCTGTGAACTAGATTGTTTAAAACTTGTTGATACAGGTGCTGAAAATTAATGTGAAGAGAACATTTATATTCTTAAGTTTAGTAACCCGTTTTAAGTAAGTACAGAGGTATTTGAAAAAAAATACTGTCACTTACCATCGTCAATATCAGAACGTGTGTTGGTATTGTTGATATTTTCTTTATAAGTTTCAGATTCATCCAACCCAACGGCTACTTCTGGAGTGTCATCGTGTAAAACTAAATCAATCATCAACTTCGCTCTTCTTGAGTTTCGCTTCATTTTGTCCTAATAAAGGAGAAAATAAGAATAGTTGTAACAGTTGTAATGCGTCCTAAGATAAATTATAAACACTATTATGAAGCAGAATTAGAGACACAATATTAAATAATACCCAATTAAATACTTGTCTTATTCGGTAGTACAGTCATATCACATTTTATAACACTTCTACCCTTATAATAACTCAGTATCAACCAACGCTAAAGCAAGAACAGTGTCATTTCACATGATGTGACAGTTCTATTCTCCAATTTGAAAATTCTTAATGAGAATAACTCAACAATAAAGTCATTTCACATGATATGACAGTTCTATTCTCTAATTTTAAAATACTTAGTGAAAATAACTCAAAAATATGGTCACTAAACATGATGTGACTGTCTTTTTGTCGAAATCAAAGCAAATAAATGAAAATTACTTACCGTAATAGGGTCGTTACACAGGTTATGACAGTATTACACACACTAGATGCACGTCCGTTCTGTATCAACTGTGATGTGACACTGTTTACGCTACAAAACGTAGGAAAGTGGCTTGGTGAAAAAGGGTATTAAATGCCATCTCTCGACGAGGAATCGCACTATAATTATGACGTTTTTGTAGCAGATAAAGTTTGAGATTGCCTTTCTCATAGCATACTTATCTCAATTTCGTATTTTTATGTGTTGTGACACTCTTCTTGCCGATGTGCGATAAGTGCGGTGTGGGGCGAGAACACCTCGCCCGAGCGTGAGGCAGTAACACCTCATGTTCGCACCAAAAAAAGTTATTTTCATTTCTGTGCGGAATGGGGTCTTAGTGCCTCATTTATATTTTTCTAGTATTTCATATACAGTTTTAATAGACAAACACAACTATTTAATTATCTCATTCATGCACGTAGCAGTTTATAACATTATGAGCTCCGCACTGGAAGGAAATAGCCATATTTTTTTTTCAATTCAATTCAATTCGTTTATTTGTTCAAAGTACATGTTAAAAGATGTTACAATAAAATATCAGCCGATGTACTTGTCAGATCACTGACATACAAATATAACAAATATAATTATTATAATAAATCATCAGCATTTGCATAAGTATTAAAATGTTAATAGGAACAATAGCATTATTTGTTCCTCGCACAGTGTGGGAGTACGCTTTTGTGGTCTTTAAACCGCATGACGCAGTGAACGTGTTAAAAATATAATGTGGAGCAATGCGCGTGAAGTTTTTTTACGCCCGTTTGCAATTATTTTCCAAATACTAATTAATTAAAATATCAAATTACTTGTCCGTCCGTCCCCTAGGAACGATATTTACTATGCAAAGTCCTTGATTGCTTATGAGAATACCTTTAAGCGATCAGCGAGCCGTGAGGGTACAGGGTGCAGGGTCTCGACCTCGGCAATTAGGATCTTGATTTGTAAATCAGATGGAGGGTTCTTCAAATATTGAATAGACTCACTCCCTATTTAAAAAGGTCTAAAGCTTATTATACTCTGCTTCGGGGTGGTGTAAATACGCAGTTATGACTTGGAGGAAGTCCTGGTTTCGATTCTAAACAAGGGATGTCCCCGCTCGGAATAAATAGATGTAGTTACCTGTCTAAATGACGAATTTTTAAGGCAAAGTCTTTTATGGATTAGCTATTTTTAATTTTTAAAATCATTCATCATCACAGGCGGATTAAGGTCCCTTAATAATAATGTCGTAGTGGTCACTACGCTGGGTTCGATTCCCGGCGAACTATAGGATTAAATTAGAAATCTTCTGGTCACGGTGTTTCTGGCCTGGTACCTATTTAAAAATGAAGACCCACAGTTAACTCAACGCCGTTGTGCCATGCCAAAGGTTCTGGGTTCGATACCCAACGGGGAAGATATGTAAATGATGAAAATTTTTGTAGGTGGTAGAACTATTATCATTCGCCCGGGGAAGTACCACCGCTGCACCCACTTCTGCCGTGAACCAATTCTATTGTGTTTCGGTGGAAAGCCGGCCACACTTACATGAGGCGACCACCAGCCTCTGGAGTAGCAGCGCAACTGCATACGACCTCAGACAAGACTTACCTGTGCTTGCTTTAGTTTGTATGTGGATGTCCATGGGCTGCAGCGACCACTTAACACCACATAGCCTCCATGCTCGTCTGTTACTCCATTCAAATTAAAAAAATAGAGGTATTTTAGAGTGGTACCAGCACCACGGGATATGAAATGAAATGAAATGAAAATACTTTATTGTTGACTGTTTACATACATACAGTTAGATGTTTAAAATTATTATAAGAGTTTAAACAGTCTACCATGCTCTGGCATACAATATTATATTACTAATTAAAATTAAAGTAGCTAAGTACTTACGTAGTAAAATAGTTTTATCTATTTATTTATTTATTTATTTATTTAATCTTAAAGTATTACCTTACAATAAAGGAACACAAGGGCGTGCTTAATGCCTAATGGCATTCTCTACCAGCCAACCCTGGGTGACGAGTAGAGCTTGTGGTAGGCGCAAACTAAGTTGATAGAGAACTGAATATTTCTATATAAATGAATACACATTCATACTAAATATATACTCACATATATATATAATTATAACATACCTAATAAATAAATAAATACATATTATACATAATATATATATATACATATATATGTATAAGTATATATACCTGTATGCCAAAAACGAGAGTTGTTATAATTAAGCAAAATCAAATCTGCAAAAGATTCAGGTGTCTGTAGTAGAACCACTTAAAAGGTGATTGCGAACAAGTCTCTTGAACACACCTTTACTTTTGGCTTTTCGAATGGACTCAGGTAGGGTGTTCCATAGTAGTATAGCCTGAACTGTAAAGGAATATCGGAAGAAGTCACTTTTGTGCGGAGGAATTTCGAGCTTAAAATTATGGGAAGAACGCAGACCTCTGTTGTGAGCAGAACAGAGGTAGTGAAAGTTTTCCTTTAAGTATTGAGGAGAAGTTGGATCATGTAAGATAGAATACAGAACCAAGAGAATTCTAGAGTTACGCCTCTGTCGAATAGTAAGCCATTTAAGCTGGCTTCGGTAACTAGAAATGTGATCGTATTTACGAAGATTGAAAACAAATCGGATACAATTATTAAGGAGGCGATCTAGTTTATCCAGAAGTTTTTCATTTAGGTCTGGATATGACACATCACCATAATCAATGATGGGAAGTACAAGGCTGTGCATAAGCATTAACTTTGTTTTATATGGCAGAAAGTTCTTGAGGCGGTAAAGGGACTGTAAGCAACCGTTGACCCTTCTGCTTATTTCATTAACCTGAGCTTGCCAGTTCATCCCACTGTCTAATTGCAGGCCAAGGTTCCTTACAGTATTATTAAAGGGTATAACGACATTGTCATATCGTACTGCTGGAAGACTCGGGATATCAACTTTGGACAGTAATTTAGAACTGCCAATCAGTATACCCTGGCATTTTCTGGGATTAACGCTTATCCCATGTGAATCTGACCACATTTTAATGAGATCGAGATTGCGGTTAACATCACTAATTGCAGTGTGGAGAGTTTCAATTTTGGAGTGGACATATAGCTGTAAATCATCCGCGTAAAGATGGTACGAACAATTTATAATGGAGGTGATAGAGTTGATAAACAACGAGAATAATAATGGTGAAAGAATACCGCCTTGCGGAACGCCAGTTTTAATGTCAGCCCATTTGGAACATTTCTGTCCCGAGTGAACCGACTGCTGACGATCGCGAAGATAAGATGTAAACCACATTAGGGCAGCGGGAGAGAAATTACTGTGATGGGAGAGTATGGAGAGGAGTATATCGTGGTCAACTGTGTTAAAAGCATTTGAAAAGTCAATTAGCACCACCACTGTAACTAGTCTATCGTCCATGCCCCGTTTAACATCGTCGATGACTTTGACTAGAGCGGTAGTGGTGCTATGACCAGATCTAAAACCCGACTGATGATCACTCAGTAGGTTATATTTGCTGACATAAGAGGAGAGCTGCTTGTGCACACAGGCTTCCAGAAGCTTTGAAAGGAAAGGGAGAATTGAGATAGGGCGATAGTGACTAGGAAGCGTAGGATGAGAAACTTTTGGAAGAGGACGCACATACGCCATTTTCCAGCTGGATGGATACTGACCGGATAGGAGAGAAAAATTTATTACCTGTGTAATTGTAGTTAAAAGCGTCTCAACTATCGGTAGTATCATCGTTCTACTTATATTGTCGAAACCAACAGCCTTAGAGCTGATTTTTTGTATGTGTGTCCTAACTTCCTTCTGCGTGACAGAAGATAGTTGGAAAGCAGGTATGGATGGGGGCTGTATACTGGAGATCGAATCTATGGTTTGTTTCTTTATTGTGGGGTCTAAGGGTGTAGATGAGACAAAGAAATCGTTAATAGAATCGAGTCCAAGGCTGAGATTCCGTTCTTGCTCAGGTGGTTTACATACTCCGAGAGATCGAATAAATTTCCACACGTTAGCTGGAGAACTATTGACAATATTTTCATGGATATATCGGCGTTTAGCTGTTCGTACCATCTGATTACAACGGTTTCTTGCTGTTTTGAATGTTACCCAATTCTCCTCAGAGCGATTCTTTTTAAATGCACGGAAAGCACGGTCCCGCCTTCTCATCGCCATGCGTACACCCTCAGTCATCCAAGGAGCCGGGGCACGTTTTAATTTGACGCTGTGAACGGGGGCATGGACATCGTACAGATCGAGAATTGCTTTATTAAGAAAAGAAACTTTGGATTCGATTGTAGAAGCCGTCACCACCGGGCCCAGGTCAATACGTGTGGCATCTTCCTGCAGTTTAAATACTGACATTTTTTTGAAATTTCTAATATTAAGCACGCAGGGTTTATTCCTTGGTGTTCTTATTTTATAAGCTGCGTAGATGAGTTCATGGCGAGAGAAGCCAGGAGCCGGTAATTGTCCGTGTGCGAGAACATGCTCAGGAGAATTGGATAACATTACGTCCAACCATGTAGACTCAGTGTCAATATTGTGGTGTGTCGCAGCTAAAGGCAAAATTTTTAGATTGACTGAGTCTACAATCGATCGCAATTTAAGCGCTCGAGAAGAAGTTCTTAAAAGATCAGTATTGAGATCCCCCATGATTAAGTAATGTGCATAATCAGACCCTATAGTGTCAAGAGCATGCTCTAAATCTGTAAAGTAATCGGTAGAAGGAGGACAATATACTACACCAAGCAACACCCTAACACCCTTCATGTCAAGTTCTACGAACAGGTACTCTGCCGACGCAGAGTAAAAAGATGGAGAAGCAGCTATGATTTTGTAGTCAATTGTTGCCCTTAAATAAATAGCTACCCCTCCTCCACCTTTTCCTGTTCGGTCGTTACGTATGAGGGTAAAACCCAATAGAGGGTAGAGAGAGGACTGAAGAGATGGTTTTAGCCAAGTTTCCGAAACAAGTAAGGCATGAATGTAGTCACTGGAAAACACACTTTCGAGCTCCCCAAAGTGGCTTGGTATACTTTGTGCATTTATGTGACAAACATTCATGCACTTATTGTTGCTAGCAAAGACAGTTTCCAATTGATTTTTTAACGTAAGTGTGTCCGAGAGCTCGTCGCAAGATGCAAAGGACGTATCTGAATCATTTGCAGAATAAAAAGATTCATTATCTGACATATAAAGTAAATAAATATAAGATATAAGGTAAATAAAGTATAAATAATCGTAAATATAATATAATATATGAATTTATTAATAGATAGAGATAGATATATTATGGAAACCAAAGAAGAAGAAAAAATGGCTCACATTAACACACACCAACCCACCAATTGGCTGTTAGAAAGCAAACAATTGATTGACAGGACAGTAATTAACACTACAACACAAACATCAGGACAATATCAGGTAAAAACAGGTATCACACTAATTTACATAAAAATTATTACATACAATATGCCAATTTTTTTTTTAAAGCAACAGTATTTTAATTTTCTACAAATTTGTTGGAACTTCGACGAACAAAATACTAATATTAAACGTAAACAAAAGCTGATTCAAAGTTACTCACACTGGCTGTATAACTACGACATGGCGTAAGCATAAGCAAAGCAACGTTGTTTTTATTGCTAGAATCAATGTCTCAAAAAAAAAAAGATAATTTGACGTTTGATCTACGACATCCAACAATTGACATTTGACATAATAATATGTCTGTCATTACCATGACAATCTGGCTAGTGATTATTTTGCAATTTTTGTTGATTTATATAAAACAATCTACCTACTGCATTCTTACAAAAAAGCAAAGTTTATACTAGGTGTTACACAACACAAGCAATTGGCATCTAGTTACAAAATTTACAAACGGATAGCGACAGAACAAGAGATGACAAACAGTGCAGACATGCAATATTAACCAATACATATGTATGTTCGGGGTTCATCTAGGATACCTGAGAACTATTTCTTTGCTGCTTGACGCCTAGGCCTTTTTGCTTCTTCACCCTGGGCTGCTTTAGGGCGAGTAGTTTGCTGCTGGCGACTGACGCTAGGCGACTTACTGCTTTGTTGTGAAGGCCCTTCGTCTGAAGAAGTCTCGGCTGGCTGCTCAACTGAAGGATATCTTTTATACAAACGGTCTAGCTCTTCTTGAGTGGAAATCTTGACACGCGCACCATCCGAAGGCTTAATATAAATCACGCCATCCAGGGTCCACACATTGCGCATACCAAAATATTTCCTTGCCGCTTTGTGGATTGATTGCCTAGACTTGGTAAGGAATTCAGCGACAGTCACCGAGCTACCCTTAAATTTGGACTTAGAGCGCCAAACCTCTGCTTTGGTGTGGTGAGAGGAGAAATGAACCAGTACAGGACGTACATTCTCTGTCCCCTTCACTCCGAGACGATGACACCGTTTGAAGTCTGAGCTGGTTACCTGAGTGAGACGCAACTGGTTATGAATGAGTCCTATTATCTTTTCCTGAATATTTTCTTCAAGATCCTCAGGAATGCCATTAAATAACAGAACTTTCTGCCGGCTCCTCATGTCGATGGTATCTAACATTTTCACAGCTTCAGAGACTTGGAAGTGCAGGACTTTGAGCATTTCACTCACCACTGTTTTAAAAGCTGTAAATTCTTCATGCAGCTGCTGAAGAGTTGGATCTGAAGATTTTGTAATGGCATCCAGACGACTTTCAAAACTCTCCATTTTTTTAGTCCACAGAATATCCATTTCTTTCTGTGCCTTCTCTATCCCCTCAAAAAGTGCCATTGAAATAGAGATGTATAAGTGTAGTGACAAAAATTGTGTACTTAAGTGTGTGAAGTCACAGTTGTGCTGATGGTGCTGGTATGTACACTAAACTATTATAACTGCATAACCAATATTAGTTTCCAATTAATGATACTATTAATATCAATTTCGTACAAAAATTACTCTAAAAACACTGTGTAAATAATTTTAATAGGATAATTACAATCGGAATTTCAAAAACAGCTGTTGACTTTTTTAGCACCTACCCACATTCTCCTAACTAATAGGAACATATATAGAAATATATATATAGAAATATATAGCGGTCATCCATCTTACGCCTGTCACGCACAGTTAAGTGAAACTGTGTCGATAGCTTGCGTTGAACTTCAGCCGCGGGACTATACCTAATATATAATACGGATATACAAGTAATAATTTTATATTTGATCTACGATAGATATAACATGAGAGCAGCGGTGGTGGAGTGGTAAAACACGCGATCTTCGACACGAAGATACCGTGTTCAAACCGCACGCGCGCCTCTGAAAAAAATAATTGTATTTATCGTTGCTCCGCGGCGAAGGAAAATATTTTGGGTTATATATATTTATAATTATAATTAGTTACGATGTTTCCCATCACCATGCATGACAGAGAGAAATTAAATGAAATGAAATGAAATGAGATGAAATATTCTTTGTTCACTGTACGATTTCTTTACAAACTCTTAGTGAACGTCATTTTTAGGGTTCCGTAGCCAAATGGCAAAAAACGGAACCCTTATGGATTCGTGATGTCTGTCTGTCTGTCCGTCCGTATGTCACAGCCACTTTTTTCCGAAACTATAAGAACTATACTGTTGAAAATCGGTACGTAGATGTATTCTGTGAACCACATTAAGATTTTCACACAAAAATAGAAAAAAAAAAACAAGAAATTTTGAGGGTTCCCCATACGAACTGAAACTCATAATTTTTTTTTCATCAAACCCATGCGTGTCTATGGATAGGTCTCCAAAAATGATATTGAGGTGTTTAATTTTTTTTTCTAAACTGAATAGTTTCCGCGAGAGACACTTCCAAAGTGGTAAAATGTTGGTCCCCCCTGTAACTTCTAAAATAAGAGAATGATAAAACTAAAAAAAATATATGATGTACATTACGATGCAAACTTCCACCTAAAATTGGCTTGAACGAGATCTAGTAAGTAGTTTTTTTTTAAATACGTCATAAATCGTAAACCACAATTTACCTTTCATTCAATCTTAATGCAATGTATTCTATGGATAATCAAAGGCAATGCTATATTTCTGTTGCCGCTATTGTTATACAAATACTAGCAATAGAATAAAATAAATATTTAAGGGGGCTCCCATACAATAAACGTGAATTTTTATAGATAATGGTACGGAACCCTTCGTGCGTGAGTTCGACTCGCACTTGGCCGTTTTTTTTGTCTGTCTGCTATGAGTTCGCTAGGCAGTGTTGAGCTAGTCCCTGTAGCTTCGGGATTAAGAATAGAGCTACGGTATCCCCTGCCTGATCGTAAGAGGCGACTAAAAGGGGGCTTCCGGGGTTGTGGACGGTGTGAGTGGGAGCTCGATCCATCCAACCAGCAGCCCCGGGAAGGGCGGCGATGTGTGCGTGGCCACATGTCGCCGTAAGCATCGGAAGGTGCAGGAGAGCAAAGCTGCTCTCCCGAGGATGGGCCCGTTCTGAGGCGTCGCGCGTGGAGGACACCGGTGCGTTCCGCCGGAGATCCCGGAGTCCTCCCCAAGCGCAGTGGCAGCCACCGAGGGGGTTTTAGTGCGGTCAAATCCCACATAACCCGGTACTGTCTCCCAAGGTGCCGGGTACCTTTTGAAGGTTTCCCCCCCGACAACAAAAAAAAAAAAAAAAAAAAGGCAGTGTTGAGCTGAAGAAAAGAGCAGACGGATAAAAACTTCAGCCGTGTTTTAAAATAGGAGGTATACAATAATAAAAGCTCATAATTTCTTACGAAGCGCGCATAGCCCGGTGGTTAGCGTAGAACGCAAACGATCTATGCAACTAAGCCAAACGGGCGCGGTCAGGTGTGAGTTGGGTGACCGCTAGTGGCAAAAAAAATTATGCGCGTTTCCTTGCTTCGGAGGGCACGTTAAGCCGACGGTCCCGGTTTTTGTCGATAGATAACAGTCGTTAAACCTTGTCGGAGGCCTTATGGGCTGTTTGAAAACATCCGACAGCGGGTTAGCCACTAACCCGCATCTCCACCAACCCGCATTGGAGCAGCGTGGTGAGGTAGCTCCAGGCCTTCCCGATAATGTGGAGAGACCCGTGCTCAGCAGTGGGACGCAAAAAGGGTAGCGGCCAATTTCTTAAAGATGCAACGTGGAACTAGTTGACGGATTGCCGTATGGCACAGTTGTATCAACGCTGCGCTGTCGTCACGGAGCAGCGTGGTGGAGTAAGCTCCAGGCCTCCCCTTTAATGAGGAGAGACCCGTGCCCAGCAGTGGGACGCAAAAAGGGTTGCAACCAGAGGTTTGTACAAGTAACAAAAACATGACATGAATGTTCCAAGACGTATCCGTCTACGGCGACCCGCTGTTAGCGCCTGGCATGCGCTCTGAGGTGACTAGCGAAGCCGAACTTTGATTTAAAAGTTCGGTTACATAATGTACAATAACATTATTATAAACAGTCTACGTCTGAATAAACATGACCATTAATTTCAAATCAATTTTGCCTCCAACCCCTAAGGTCTACATTTGAGATGTTAAGTACTTGATTGCTTACGATTAAATACCTTTTAGCGATCAGTGACCCGTGAACGTACGTAAGGGACCAAGGGTCTAATCACAGGCCTTGGGAACTACCATCTTGATTTACGAAACATGTGAAGTGATCTTTGAATCCATCCATCCTTTAAAAGTCCACTGCTGGACATAGGCCTCCCCTACTGCGGTCCTGTGCCCTCTGAAGCCAGAGTTTTCCCGCTATCTTCTTCAGGTCGTCAGTCAGGTTAGAGGGCAGGGCGGCCTGTTATTCTTTTGCCGTTCTTTAGAATAAATCTTTGAATATTACAGAGTATTTTAGTAGTATGATGAAAGTTGTTCATAGATATATTATTAGCTAGGGAATTTTAGATTTTGAAGAAACTTGAGCTGGTAATACTCAACTGTGCTAGGGATTCCACGTTGTACCGCGGAAGCCTTTAGAGTGCTGACTCAGCATGATAATTCGTCTTTCCCCACCTGCTGTCAACGACCCATTTGTGATTCAAAGTGTTAATACATTAGGAGGTGTTAACGACCTGAAAGGTTTCGTTACTTTACTGTGCATTGAGGACAGTTTGGGGAAATTTATTGGTTACTATCTTCCCTTTCATTTCTGTGATGACACACACCGACGAAAAAAATGGACAAGGTTCTCAAGTCGACGCGTATATATTTTTTTTTATATTTAACCACGCATTACTTTTTAGACAGTAGTCCGATTTTGATAATCCTTTTTTTTAACCCCCGACACAAAAACGACGGAGTGTTATAAGTTTGACGTGTCTGTGTTTGTTTGTGGCATCGTAGCTCCCAAACGGATGATCCGATTTTAATGCGGTTTTTTTATTGAAAGGTATATCAGTCGAGAGTGTTCTAACACGTTAAGTGCGTTACCGGACGTATATAGCCGGTAATGAACTCTCCCGTGGTGCGAGCGCCAAAAACTAGTTTTTCTCGCTGGTGCGGCGTCATTTTAGGTACGATATTCTGTGAGTTAAAAAGGGAAAAATAAACATCATTGCTTCTTACTTTCAGATGGTCTTATTACAATAGAAAAAAAGTACATGGCATATTTGACCTGTACGCACAGAACGAAAAAATTTTACATTCCATGCGTTACGGGACGAATACGACTTGTATGTGTATGTCCGGTATCGCACTGTTGGCTAGGACGTATGCATTAGTGAGAAACGGATGTTATTATCGTTTATCGATATTTGTTAACAGTATCGACATTTATAAACAATAGGTACTTACTTTGTTACCTACTGGCACAGAAAGATCTATCAAAACATCGTTTGTCACCGCGTGCAGTACCTAAAAATATTTAGTTTAACTTATTTAAATATACATTGCGATACTTATTTCTCTCTTTTCAGTTCATTTTCGGGTTTTTTTGCTTTTATAATAATAATTTAATTTCAAATTGTTTAGTTATTTGAAGATTTTTCTTAAAATATAGTAGAAATGTGATATGATATATATATTTTTGAAATAGTTTTTTCACTAGCTTGCATTTGCTGTGGTTAGAAAAAAAACCCCACTCCCCTTTTTTCAAATTTGAGGACGCCATTTTGAAAATTTATATAGCCTATGTCAATATGACAATCCTAACAAATTTAACGACACCTCATATGTTTAAAACTTCCAGTCGTTTGGGCTGTGCGGTGCGCCAAAGAAATGGACATACATACCCACATACATACATACATACATACATACATACATACATACATACGCTCGAAAAACATAACCATCCTTCTCACGCAGTCGGGTAATAATGCCTAATTTGCTTTATAAATAAAAGTATTATCGATAAATATTTGTTTTCTTATATAACACCACTACTGTTTATCGACTATTTGAACGTTTTCACCACTTCTTGTGCGCCACATGACATATGAGTCCGGTAAGACGTTTATACCTATAAGTAAAAAAATATTTGTCCAATTCTAGAACCAAAAGAAATGTATATAGTTCAAAGTTTTTAGATATTGATAAAAGTTAAAGAATTGCCAGAAAGTAAAAATTTTATGAAAAAAAAAAAGTTTTAAAAATAATTGTGTACCGGACACATTTGTCTTGTTTCGCACTAGAAAAATTAACAGTACATGGCAATATTGTCCTGTACCGCACCAGAGTGGAATATTATGTTTTTGAGCTTCGCAGTAAACGTGCTAAGCTATGTTTGGTGGAAATCGGTTCAGGTCTTCAATGTCATCAGGTCGTTTGTTAGGTGTGATGGGAATGTTACACGCTCAGTTTACTTGCAAGCATATGTGGGATCTGACATTTGAAACACTAATGTCTTCTGGAACCACTGAGCTGGTCTGGTGTTAGGGCTCGAAAATAGGAGACGTAACCCTGGACTGCCTTTTAGTAAACCCATCGAGTTTGGGCTTGTTGGATTTGTCTTAACTAGGTCTCTTTATGTTTCTAATTGACGAGGACCTGATGCTGGAAATCTGCAATCTCTGATAGGGCTCGAAGGTAGGAGACGTAACCCTGGTCTACCTTTTAGTAAACTTTTCGAGTTTGGGCTCGTTGAATTTGCCTTGACTAGTTCTCTTCATGTTTTTAATTGACGAGGACCTGATGCTGGAAATGAGATGTGGCGGATGAAACCCTGGAATGCCGGAATGAAACGGATAAACCGATTTATATTTTTGCTGAAAATCTAGAAGGACCAAAGTTTAATCTTTATTGTTTCTCAATCTGTGCAATTCTCCCAGAGCCAGTTTGTCATGAGTATTGTTAAACAGCTTCCTTTGGTCGAGATCGCATATAGCGACCCCATCTAAACTTTTTACGCGGCTTAAAACCACAAAAAAAATATTTAAAAAGCTTGAAATAAAAATTAAATTAAAAAAATAAAAAACCCCCGACCAAAAAAATTTACTCTAAAAACTAACAAATAATATTTTAAACATATTATAATTATCATTGTCACATATTATATTATGTGAGTTCAAGTATTTTTATTTTCCAAGTCGTCGCGTTGGGGGACCGCTAAACGTGAGGGCAGACGACGTTTACGGTTGAGTCGTTTTTGCGAATTTTTCGGAGTAAATTCTTTTGTTGCAATCTGTTTTTCTCACTTAGCGGTCACCCGACGCGACGCCGCTTGGAAAATAAAAATACTTGAACTCACATAATATATGTGACGATGATAATTATAATAGGTCTAAAATATTATTTGTTAGTTTATAGAGTTTATTTTTTTGGTCGAGGGTTTTTATTGGAAAGGGTATACATCAATATTGTTTCCATATAAATGCACTGCAAATGTTGATATTTTTTGTCTGTATACATTTTGTAGATTTAAGAAGAAATAAAAAATCTGTTCTACTCCATTTGACGAGTGTATATTACACTGGTCTGTAACAGCCACAGAACATAATATTAAAAGAGGTAGAACGGCAATAATGCGCCGTTCGTATGAAAACTGGTGTCGCCGATCAAGCCCCGCCTTTCACCTCCATTACATCTGTACTTAAATAAATACGAAGCTTACGCACATATTTGCAATTTCAAATCTAGCCAATCTTAGCTCCGCACAATGACGCAATTAAATGAACGAATCACACCCAAGCACGCATACAAGCACGCATATCGTAGCACGATCGTGTGTTTCTGTAGACTCTACAGTGTAGAGATACGAGCGTTTGCTCAAAACCTTGGTGCGTCTGCCCCGCCCACATTTCCATTCTAACCTCTTTTAATATGTTCTGTGGTAACAGCTCTTGGTAGCCTTCCCTATGTTATATAGGGTATTCCTAAAATCTACAGTGAACGCGCCAGTGCTTTCATTATAAAAAGAAAAAGAAAAGAAAAAAATATATTTATCATATAAGGAATACAAAATATTCGCTTAATGAATGTCATTTTTTCCCGGTCATCGCCTTTAGGTGCTCGTTCAGGCTAGATATTAAGCTGAGAGAAAAAAGGCGGCGGAAAAAAACTCCCAGCAGCACTCTTTTAAAGGGTTAATAATGGGCACACGTGACAGCTGATCGCGTGAGACACTATATAGCGTGCTCATTGAGCTGTTATACTGTAACCAATATTATAGCCACAAAAATATTAATTTCCCTTCGCATAAAATGACACACAATAAAATTTTGTTCCTGAAATTATTGCCTTAGTCGCAGAACGTCTCTTGTCTATCTACATTAGCTCCGACACTCATATCACTTGTAAATCATTAAGCAAATCGCACCCCACTCCCCTCGCATTATGCAAATAACAGATATTCATATTCATACCGTATCTCGAAACATTGAAGATTATTTTATTTGTGTCTTAGCTCTCAAATTTGCCGACTAGAATTTTCGTCTCAAGGAAGTTTGTTAGGTAGATTGATGTGTTGTATAACTGCTTTTGAAAATAAGATTTCGAGTAGGTATGTCTTTAATAGTCCCTGTAGCTTCGGGATTAAGAATAGAGCTACGGTATCCCCTGCCTGATCGTAAGAGGCGACTAAAAGGGGGCTTCCGGGGTTGTGGACGATGTGAGCGGGAGCTCGATCCGTTCAACCAGCAGCCCCGGGAAGGGCGGCGGTGTGTACGTGGCCGCATGCCGCCGTGAGCATCGGAAGGTGCAGGAGAGCACATCTGCTCTCCCGAAGATGGGCCCGTTCTGGGGCGTCGCGCGTGGAGGACACCGGTGCGTTCCGCCGAAGATCCCGGAGTCCTCCCCAAGCGCAGTGGCAGCCACCGAGGGGGTTTTAGTGCGGTAAAATCCCACATAACCCGGTACTCTCTCCCAAGGTGCCGGGTACCTTTTGAAGGTTCCCCCCCCCCCCCCGAAAACAAAAAAAAGGTATGCCTTTAATGTAGTGTAATGTATGCGTTATAATAGTAGCAGGATACGTATTAAATTTATATTTTGAAGATAACTAACATTTCACACACACACAAATATATACTATATAGGTCATACATAACAATCAGTGAGTGACTCATAGTCACACTCACAGTAGTCATGAGTGACTACTGTGAGTGTGAGTAAGTATGAGTACCTACCCTGTTTTCCTACCCTTAGGGTTAAATTGCCTTTCTTTAAATTTATATGGAACCAACTTCGATGTATATATAACCCTTTACAATAAAAATCGAGTAATCAAAAGGAATCAAGAGAGATCAAAATCGGACTCCTCTATGAAAAGTGATACGTGGTTATACAAAACGAAATATATACGCTTCGTCTTTTATTTCCCTCCTCATCATCATCGAAAGGAATCTTTTTACGAGGCTAAAATCCCTCTCAGATTACCATTTAACCCAGAGTAAAAGTGAAAAGGCCTGGAGTAACCTTCAGGCCTCTCCAATAATGGGGAGAGACCCGTGCCCAGCAGTGGGACGCAAAAAGGGTTGCAGCCAAAAGTGAAATACGTTTATCCAAAATTTATACTCTCTGTACCCCGTAATAAGCTTGCTACTTTCAGTTTTAATTTCTTTATAGTAATTATTTCTTAAATCTTAAAAAAAGTTTTTTACGAACCGAAGTGCTAGAAGAGACTTGTTGAATAGATGCTGCAATTTTCATTTTATATATTTATGTATTTATTTATTTCTGTGAAACACCTTGAAATAAGCGTCACAAAGGGTAAAACTTAATGCCAATTGGGATTGTCTACCAGTCCACCCTGGGTGATGTTGAGAATGCGAGGTAGGCTTTAGTATTACAAAGAGGAATGTTTTGAATTTATAATAATACATGCATATTTATACTTTATATACGTTGGCAATTTGTTAATAGCCCCGATCAGCAGCCCAGTGAGACAGTTTTGCCTTAGTTCAGCTGTTGTGCTGCAAAGTTGCTAATCCGGGAGCTGCTCAAAAAAGTCTGATCGGCAACTGAAACATTTCATCGTAACACAAAATCTTCACGACAGAAATGGGTTAAGCGGTAGTTCTTATCGATTAAACAACGAAAACTCTATAAAATTTAATTATGGATGACTAGTGGACCCCGCAGACGTTGTCCTGCCTTAAGGCAGGACAACATCTGACACTAACTAACTACTACTAAACTTTTAAAAGTTTAGTAAGAGGATTAGTTTCTTTATCATCTCAAAGAGTTGAAGAAAGATGGCGCGAAGAACCAATGTTTGACAATTACTGTTACTTTATATAGTAAAATAAAATAAGTTATTTTAACAATTTATAATAATAATTATAATATAAAAACATGAATAAGCCAAAGACAATACTATACTTTATTAATCTATGAAATGAAATAAGAAACATATTTTTTTTTTCTTTTCATTTAATATTGAATGGCTAAAATGATTTTTATACAATGCCGTAAAATGAATGTTAGCCACATCGGTTCAGACGTTTTAGAGTTTTAGCGAGACTAACGAACAGCAATTCATTTTTATAAATAGAGATTAAGAACATTATATTATTTTATTATTTAAAAATAACAATTTATAATAATAATTATAATATAAAAAAACATGAATAAGCCAAAGACAATACTATACTTTATTAATCTATAAAATGAAATAGGAAACATTTTTTTTTCTTTTTATTTAATATTGAATGGCTAAAAGGATTTTTATACAATGCCGTAAAATTAATAAAAAAAAATAAGAAACATAAAACAGACATGAAAATTTTGATGGCTGCGTCAAAATGTAAATAAACAAACAGAGAAAGTAAATAATTTTGTAAAGAAATAATAAAGGAAAAGCAAAATAAATAAATAAAACAAAAGGTATAGTTATAAAATATGATAATGGACGTGAATGAAGTAAGTAATAACATGTAGTGTATTTATAACACTACACGGTGCATTACATTCATTTCATTTGCTTCCCGTGGGAATGAGATATTTTCCCGCGGCAAAAAGTAGCTTGTCCTTTCTCAACGTCCTTTCTTTGATTATGCCAAATTTCATTAAAATCGATTCAGTGGTTTAAGCGTGAAAGAGTAGCAGACAGACAGACAGACAGACAGAGTTACTTTCGAATTTATAATATTAGTATAGATATTTGTATTTTTATTGAAAGTCAAAAATTTCTTGCTATGTGAGTTTCTTACAAAGACAGAGCAAAAGAGATTTATATAAATTAAATTAATCATTTTAAAAAAATCCGACCCAAAAAATATACTCTAAAAAGTTACAAATAATATTTTAAACCTATTATAATTATCATCATCACATATGTATATTATGTAAGTTCAAGTATTTTTATTTTCCAAGCGGCGTTGCGTCGGGGAACCGCTAACTGAGAAAAACAGGTGTAGTCACAGATTGCAATAAAAGAATTTACTCCAAAAACTCGCATAATCGACACAACCGTTAAAGTCGTCTGCCCTCACGTTTAGCGGTCCCCCAACGCGACGATGCTACTGATACTAACCAAACATAGCTAAGAACTAAGAAGGGCGGAAACTGACTTTCAAATAGAAAAAACTGCAAGGAAATCGGTCCATTCGCTTGAGAGTTACGATGCCACAGACAGACACACACACAGACAGACAGACAGACATCGACGTCAAACTTATAACACCCCTCTTTTTTGCGTCGGGGGTTAAAAATAAACTAGCAAGAGTTCCAATTTGCAGCTGAAACCCTGAAAAGTTAATATGTACGTCGTTATTTTAAACCGGTGATACCCTCTTCGTCACATAGTCAGTTATGCTACATTAATGTAATCCTCTTTGCCGAGTCAAAGGTTAAATGGGGTTGTCTCAAATACTCATATGTATCCATTGTATCTGGTTTAAGCTTGCTGTTTTTAATTTTACAATGTTAATTTTGGTTGTGTTTGTTAAATGTTTTTGACGTGACAACGTCTTATAATTCGATGGAGCCGGCTGCACGCACGAAAAAACATGACTCATGCGGCGTTACCTCGCTCTGAGGCGTTCCACTTAAGGCTTGAAGTGCAAGCGAGAGCGTGGAACGAGCGACAAAGAGGCAAATCGTCGACGACGACGAGTGAGCGATGCGTCCGCGTGGACAGCTGCTACACAATAATACATTTACATGTTTTCGTCAAGTATGAAGTGCAGTGAAAAGTGAATGTGGTGTCAATTGTTTATAGCTACAAGTATTTTCTTATGACGTTGTCACGTTCAACTATCGTCAGTAAACCGACTTTATATACAACCGATTTTTTTCCTTATCTTTAGAATTAGATACGTGTTTTATTAAAGCTGTGGTGTATTAGTACATATATAAATACCTGTATATGTATGTATGTTTGTATCTTAGAGCATCAAAGTTTCGTCAACGTCATTTTCTATGCACCGTCAACACTGACACCGACACACACAGACACACTAGTTTTATAAATAGAAGGGACATTGTGCATGGACGTTGGGACGAGGGGTTCGCCCGTAAAGGCCACTCCTCTGACTGGTGTCATACCTGTCAATTTTGACGCTCTACGACTGTTATTGAATAAAATACAGTGACAAGACAGGTAAACATTTTAATAATCATAAGCCATGACAAGGACATGACAGATAGACATTTCAATAATTATAAGCCATGGACCACCATGCTCTTGGTGTGATATTAAAAGCGATCGTAAAATTGTGCTGCAACCCTTTTTAATCCTACTGCTGGGTACTGAATTCCCCTTTAATTGGGGGGCCTGGAGCTTACTCCACCACGCTGCTTCAATGCAGCGTAAGCCAACCCGCTGTCGGATGTCTTGAACAGTCCCATAAGGCCTCTGATAAGGTTTACGAATGTTATCTATGAATAACAACCAGGTCTAAACGTGCCCTCCGAAGCATGATATTTGACACTTGTGACCACCCATCTCAGTCCAGATTGCGCCCGTTTTTCTTAGCTGTATATATCGCTAACGTTCTGCCAGCCAACGAAACCATATTGTACAAAATAGCAAAGTAAAATCAGGGAAATCCTCTTCAGATATTTAAAATTAAGCGCGATCCTCCTTTACGGAGATTCAAAGGTAAAAAGGGGTATCTAAAATGTATATCCGATCTTAATCTTCTCCCAGTTTAACTGTTTCTACAGAATCGTATAATTTAACGCAATGGGGAGATTTAAATAAAACTCATTGGCAGATTCAGACAATTCGACGCTTTTCAGAAAGAATTATTCCAAACCTACCAAACCTAGAGCGAATATCCTGTGAAGGCTTTAGAGGACCAGACAATCCTATACTCCCTTTTTAAAATAAGCAAATGCAGAAATATAAGGTTTTGTTTTGTTTTTTGGATGACCAAAAAATAAAAAATAAAAAAAACCCTTTACTGCAACCCTTTTTGCGTCCCATTGCTGGGCACGGGTCTCTCCCTCTTATTGGGGAGGCCTAGAGCTTACTCCACCTGCTCCAATGCAGGTTGGTGGACATGCGGGTTAGTGGCCAATCCGCTGTCGGATGTTTTCAAACCGCCCAAATGGCCTAAGACAAGGTTTAACGACTGTTATCTATCGACAACAACCGGGGTGCCCTTCGAAGCACGGCAACGCGCATGAAATTTTTTGCCACTGGCGGTCACCCATCACCTGACCGCGCCCGTTTGGCTTAGCTGCATAGACCGCTTGCGTTCTACGCTAGCCGCCGAACCATGAGCTCTTCAGCCATGCGCGCTTCCAAACTCTTAAACTGTATGAAATCTAAAGTCAAAACCAATGCAGAAATTAAATAATTGAATACCTTTCCATACTATTTGCAAGGTATTCATTTACCAAAATCTCCTATTACCGAGATTCGTAGGTTAAAAGGGGTTATCTTAAATTTATACAGAGTCTTGCTGCTACCAGCATTACTATTTGTTCAGAATAACGTGTTTTAAAGCCACTAGAGACTTACCATATTGCTACTTACATTCTCACCTTATTAAGTGGATGCCACTTACCATTTAGATCGTGTAGTTTACTCGTAGTTTAAAAGCGTTGATATACTTTTGTTATGCAAATTCTTTACTGTACTTACCAATGCAAACGCCGTCTGATTGGAATTTTCAATTACTTTAATTAGTTTGCTATTTGAATTTGATGTCGATACGGTAGATTTATATATATATATATATATATATATATACATATTTATAATACTAGCAGACCCCGCGAACTAAGTACCGCCTTCATATGTTTAGGGTGAGCCACCCTCATCACTTAGGGAGATGAAAAATAGATAACAACCTATTCTTATTCTATTACTTATATAACCACCTATTTTAGATGGTAGAACTATTATGGTTCGCCCGGGGAAGTACTACCGCTGCACCCACTTCTGCCGTGAACAAATTCTATTGTGTTTCGGTAGAAAGGTGCAGTTGCCGGCCACACTTACATGAGGAGACCACCAGCCTCCGGAGTAGCAGCGCAACTGCATACGACCTCAGACAAGATTTACCTATGCTTGCTTGAGGTTGTGGATGTCCATGGGCTGCAGCAACCACTTAACACCACATGGGCTGAATGCTCTTCTGCTAGTTCATTCAAGGAAATAAAAAATCTCAGACCTACCAAGTGTGAATTTGATCAAAAATTCGCGCCATTTAAATTTCTCTCGGCCGGTTACTCAAAGTTACAACGCAATTTCCCTTCACCGAGATACAACGGATAAACAGGCCATCTGAAATTTATATCAGGCCTTAAGCTGCCCTCAGTTTTACAGTTTCTTCAGAATTATATGTTTTAAAGCCGCTAGGGAGATTTTAAATTCACGTCTAAAGAGGATTTTGTCTTCTTATACCTATATTCTGTAAGGGTTTAAAATACTTTGAAACCTCGAACGATAGGTCGTAGTAGGTAAAAGTCCTTGTTTCTGTATGTGGCTGCTGCTTCTTAAGGGGCCGTATACGAAATTTTGCCGATTTTGCTTATATACCCGATTTAACACATGAGATTTTGCAGATAAATTACAGTACTTCTACAAGTATCATTGCACAATATAACTTTTCATTTCATTAATAACCTAATACATTAGACACTTTTATAGCTTGCGTCAAGAATTATAATACGAGATTTAGGTTACTTTAAAAGATGTTTAATGCCGAATCATCATTACTAATAAGTTTTTTTTTTTCAGGAAATGGATTGATTATAAACTGAAGAGTTTTTATGTCAAATAAATTTTACGAAAGATTATATTCCATTTTACCAAAATCAAATGCAATTTCTGGCCCAATTTCTCTGAAAATTGACTAAGTTCAAAGTTTTTTTACTAATATTTTTATGAGAGTGGCAAAAAGTGGCTCACACACTATGTATGTGATTTTTACAGCAATACATGGCATTTTTTTTCGATCTGTTTAGACTTTAAAATGATCCAGAAATATGTGATATTCTATACCTATTACAGTAATATTTACAAAACTATCACCGGCTTCAGGTCTATTAAGCAAAATAACTTTTGTAGTTAAAATAAAGTAAGTATTTTAACTACAAAATCTCCTGTATAAAATGAGCTAAATCGGCAAAATTTCGTATACGGCCTCTTAAATGGAAATTCCACTGCTGAGCAATCGTCTCTCCCCAATATTGGGGAGACGCTGAACTTACTCCACGCGTAGAAATCTTAATTTACAGGTCTTTTCCCGATCTGTGTGGGTCTTTGTGTATGTCCATGGCACCCACGACACAGGGTACACTACTGTGGAGCGAGTGTGAAGCGTTAAAATTTAGAATCTTTGACTTTCTAACTCAAGTGAAACTGCACGACACACCTATTATTATTATTATTTTCAACCTTTTTTATGTCCCACTGATGGGCACAGGTCTCCTCTCACAAGTGAGAGGGATTTAGGCCACAGTCCACCACGCTAGCCAAGTGCGGATTGGTGGACGTCATGCTTTCGAGAAATTATGAATTCCTCTCAAGCATGCACATCGATGGAGAACATCGTAATCAATTAAATATCACGATATTTTCCATCACCGTGGAGCAGCGATAATTGCGCACATTACAAATTTCTTTGTCAGAGGTGCGCGCCGAGGATTTGAACCCGGGATCGATCGCGTCGAAGACCGCGGATTTATACCACTCGGCCATCGCCGCTCGGTATGTATTATTACAGTACAAAAACAGTTTTTTCATCACGATTTCATCCTAATAAAATATTGAAATTAATTAATTTCAATGGTAATATTTGCAGAGCAATTCACGATGGAAGATAATAATAATATAATTTAATAGATTTGAGAGTTCATACTGGTTCATATTTGATGTTTGTAATGGCTTTAGAACGAGAAGTCAAATATTGAACGAGCGAGATTTTAAGGTTCTTTCGTTGACGACCTACGTGGCGCAATGATTACCATACCGGACTGCCAATCGAGAGGTTCCGGGTTCGATTCCCGGCGAGACAGAAATTTAAATGATAAATTTAATTTTTTGTTCTCATTCTGGGTGTTCGTGTTTCTGTCTTTGTATGGGTCCATGGCACCCACGACACAGGGTATATCTACCCTACTGTGGGGCTATGAGTGTGAAACGTTATTATTCATCCATAATCATCCATCATCCACAAATTCATCCATCCGTAACTCTGTCTGTCTGTCTGCCTGTTAGGCTTTCCTGCTTGAACTACTGAACCAATTTTAATGAAATTTGGAACACAGATAGAGTGGACATTAGAAAAGGACATAGGATGGTTTTTATCCTACGGGAACCTATAAAACGGGTCCACGCGGGCGAATCATAAGGCTGGTTTTCCATGAGTATTTGGTTACAATTCATGTTTAGCTAAGTAAAGTTATTTTAATGTCAGTCCATTTTTGTTTTTTTTACCCCTGCAATATGAGATTATGGGGGCTATTTGGCGTTTTTCACATATATATTAGTCTTTTATTTTATTGAGAGTTTTTATTAAATGACAAAATAGCCACTTTTATTGTATTTCTGAACAGAATTCGACAGTCTAGAAATATTCGATGTAGATATTTCGACAAAACCGCCATTTTTGTTACATCATAAATACATCGTCCAAAAGGCTTAAACTCGACGCTTTTAGTTCAAAAGCCCCCGAGCTTGAGTATCGTTAAACTCAGTCTATTTCTGGATGTTATTTTACTTCCTATTTATAGCCACGAGTGCTACGACATCATATTATGGTCTTCTTCAAGTCGTCAGTCCACCTGAGGGTCCTTATTATTATTATTTGAATGGAACAGCATGCAGTACGAGTATGCAGGCCACATGGTGTTAAGTGGTCGCTGCGGCTCATGGACATCTACATACAACCTCAAGCAAGCATAGGTAAGTCTTGTCTGAGGTCGTATGCAGTTGCGCTGCTACTCCGGAGGCCGGTCGCCTCATGTAAGTATGGCCGGCAACTGCACCTTTCCACCGAAACACAATAGAATTGTTCACGGCAGAAGTGGGTGCAGCGGTGGTACTTCCCCGGACGAATCATAATAGTTCTACCACCTACCTTATTACGAAGTTTCACACATGATGGGTTAATTGTTGGAATTTTAAAATGTGCGCCGTCTCCAAATTAAAACAAACGTACTGTACCTATTTTATGCGAAAAGAACTCTATTTTTCAGTATTGAAGTCGATGTTTTTAATTTATTTATTTTTCACGTTTTAGTGTTTAAAATGAAAGCAGAGAAGCACGCATCTATATACTTATAATATATAAAGCTGAAGAGTTTGTTTGTTTGAACGCGCTAAGCTCAGGAACTACTGGTTCGAATTGAAAAATTATTTCTGTGTGGATAGTCCATTAATCGGGGAAGGTTTTAGGCTACCTATATAACATTACGCTGCGACCAATAGGAGTGAAGCATCAGTGAAAAAAGTTGCAAAAACTGGGAAAATATATACTAATATATTAAGCTGATGAAGAGTTTGTTTAAACGCGCTAATCGGGGAAGGTTTTTTTTAAAAGGCAGACGGGCCGCGTGGTGTTAAGTGATCACCGTCGTCGATGGACACGGGCAACCCCAGGGAAGCCACCCGAGGGCTTTATGCTGTATAACATCATGCTATGACTAATACCGAAGTCCACGTGGACGAAGTCGCGGGCGGCCACTATCATAAATAGTTCTTTCAGACTGTCAGGCAACTTTAAAAATATATAACTGTAAACATGTATGAGCAGCGATGGCCGAGTGGTAAAAGCCGCGGTCTTCTACGCGACCGATCCTGGGTTCAAATCCTCGGCGCGCACCTCTGACAAAGAACTTTGTAATGTGCGCATTTATCGCTGCTCCACGGTGATGGAAAATATCGTGATATTTAATTGATTACGATGTTCTCCATCGCCGTGCATGCCTGAGAGAAATTAATAATTTCTCGAAAGCATGACGTTCACCAATCCGCACTTGGCCAGCGTGGTGGACTATGGCCTAAATCCCTCTCACTTGTGAGAAGGAGACCTGTGCCCAGCAGTGGGACAAAAAAAAGGTTGAAAAAAAAAACACATGTATTACTTACTCTTAAGGCACTAATTGGACATGACCTATATGATGATATTTGTCAAGGTTTCCATGTTCAAAACTATATGAGTCCCAAATCAATATGGGACCAACCAGGTGACGGTACCACTTGTCGAACCAAAAAAACAACGGGTTGCACTCCGGTAGTGCCGGCAGAAGTGAAAACATTAACGTTGTGCATTTTTGATATTTTGGAATTGTTAGGGAATCATTTCGCACGAATCGCTTTTATTATCAGTATTATTTTTCATCTAGTATTTTCAGTAGGGTTTTCATCTAGTATTTTTATAAAGTACTCACTCATTTTCTTTCTAAATTTATTCGTCCCTTTTTTCATAAATAGATGCACTTTGTTCAATGTCCATATTTTAAATACCTACTTGATATAAACGAATTTTACAAATATTGACAGTCGAGCCGTCATCAACTATCACCCCTCCGTCTTACGAATTTTCGATCAGGCCACGTGTCCTGACGCGAGTTTAACATTTTTTAACCATCCCAAAAAAAGTGCACAACGGCCGCTTAAGAAGTTTTCACTTCAAAAAAACATCAAAATTGGATAAGGTTTACTCTTTAAAATCGGTGAACTTATACAAAATATTATTAAGCTGTCATCCCAACCTTCCTCTCAATGTATAATATTTAAAACATTTTTTTTTCTTTCACAGGTACGGAACCCTACAAATGTAAGCCTCTTACATGGGTAAGGTACAGCCGTTACAGTAAAGTTTGGCTTTATTTAGTGCAAAAGCAATGGGATTCTACCAAATATACGGGTAGGTAATTGTTTTTTTTTTCAACCTTTTTTATACTCTACTGCTGGGCACAGGTATCCTCTCACGAATGGCTGCAACCTTTTTTGCGTCCCACTGCTGGGCACGGGTCTCTCCCCCTTATAGGGGAGGCCTGGAGCTTACTCCACCACGCTGCTCCAATGCGGGTTGGTGGAGATGCGGGTCAGTGGCCAACCCGCTGTCGGATGTTTTCAAACCGCCCATAAGGCCTCCGACAAGGTTTGACGACTGTTATCTATTGACAACAACCGGGACCGACGGCTTAATATGCCCTCCGAAGCACGACAACGCGCATGAAATTTTTTGCCACTAGCGGTCACCCATCTCACACCCGACCGCGCCCGTTTGGCTCAGCTGCATAGATCGCTTGCGTTCTACGCTAGCCGCCAGGCCATGCGCGCTTCTCCTCCTCGCGCTTATCCTCTCACGAATGAGGGGTATTTAAGCCAAAGTCCTCTACGCTGGCCAGGTGCGACTCGCTGAATATCATGTCTTCGAGAAATTATTAAGAGTTTCTCTAAGACATGCACGGTGATAGAAAACATCGAAAATAATTATCACCACATTCTTCATCACCAGTGGAGCAGCGATAAATACGCACATTACAAATTTCTTTGTCAGACGCGGAGGATTAGAACCCGGTATCTCCGTGTCGGATACCGCGTTATTTACCGCTCGACCATTGCTGCTCACGTGCCTACTTGTTTTATTTTAAAATCTGTGAGCGGTAGGTGTGAGCCGCTACGAGACACCTCGTAGGTATAAAACTTAAAGTATCAAGGTATGACAGGTATGACACCCATCAGAGGGGTCGCCTTTACGGGCGAACCCCTCGTCCCAACGTCCCTGCACAATGTGCCTTCTAGTTATACAACTATTGTGTCTATGTGTGTCGGTGTCAGTGTTGACGGTGCATAGAAAATGACGTTGTTAATTGTAATTGACATATTTAGAAATGTATGTGTCTGTAGCGATGAAAGAATATTTGTGAATGTATGACAAATTTAAAATGTGTGCGTTCTTTCCCCGCACCAGATTTGGCACAAAAATTATGTATCGAATCGAGGCGCTATGCCGTCTCTCCGGAAGGGTGAATCAGTAACTTTGATGCTCTAAGGTATAAAATTAAGCTGAGACGTTGCAGCTACATAACATTTATTAAAGAACAACGTTATGCCCAAAATTTGCCGCGTCATCTGCATCCCATTTTTCCTCGTTAGAAGCTTAGTTCAAATATCGACCCGTGTGGCACTATGGTTAGCATGCGTTAGGTTAGCCGGACTGCCAATCAGAGGTTCCCGGGTCTGATTCTCGGCGAAGCAGAAATTTGAATGATGAGTTTAAATTTCTGTTCTCGGTCTGGGTGTTTATGTTTCCGTCTCTGTGTGTGTCGATGGTATCCACGACACAGGGTATATCTACCCTACTGTAATATTAATAATAATAAAATGGTTTATTGCCGCACAACAAAAGAAAAATACAGGAAAAAGAGCACAAAACAAAATCTTAACTATGAATACAACAAAAAAATAAAAAAAATAGAAATAACACTTTTTGTGGGCAAAGGGAAAGACTTAGCTTGTGCTGTCACGAAAAGCCTCGTGGAGCGCTGTTTTTCAGCCTCTCCCTCTCCCGTAGGCGGAGTTAGGAGTTCCATCCCCGATCGTCGCTACAGCATAAGGAACTCGTACTTGCATGAAACATTAATAAAATTAAAAATTTGAAAAAATAACGATTTAAATCAATACAACCGAAGGCAGAAGGTATGTGCGCGTGTGTGTGTATGCGAGCGTGTGCGTGTGTATGTGTGTGAGTGCGCGCGTGTGTACGTGTGTGTGGGCTTACCTTTTATGGCAGAGTTGGGTTTGGATCATCACTTCGAAAGAAACCTCTTAGATCTAAGTGCAAGGTGCTCCCAGTAGATGCGAAGGTCAAGCTTGCTATTATTCAAGAGCAATTTAGAATACCAACACACAAGAAACCTAAACATTACACCCGACCAAACGCCAAAAGTAAAAAAAAACGGCAAATTGTTTGTAAAGTAGGTTTACGATCGAGATGTTTACGTGATAACGTCCGCACGAGAAAATCTCCATTCGTTTGTATGCCGCTAGAGTGAGAGAGATGGAAGATCGGTCCACTCACTCGAACGCTATGCCAGCCTCCGCTCGTTAGGATTCCGCGTGACAAGTTTCACGGAATGACTGGCAGCGCTCGAGATGAGACGGGAGATCGGTCCGTCTCTCTCTCGTTATACCTGCGATCGCGCTCGTGAGGTTTTGGTGTGACACAAGTTTCTGAACATGTCACCCGACTAAAACGATTTTAAAGACGTTATCACGTCAAAAGAAATATTTTGTACCGAAAGTTAACTACTTTGGCCGTCGTACAAGACAATGGTTAACTCCAACCTTATGCAACGAGGTGGCTGACATGTATGACGAAAGTTTGTCCAAAGTGCGACTTAAGAACATTCTTCGGAAACACTACCTATCATTATGTCCATGATGCTAAGCATGTATGTACGATGTAAACTAAGAGAAAATACACAAGAAAATAAATAGTGATTAAAAATAAAGTATATTATTTAACTGTGTCTATGTAACAAAATTTTGCAATTTATAATTATAGTAATTTAAATTTTTTGTGCTAATGACTAAGTTTATGTAAGTAGCTTAAGTGATAAAATTGTACGAGCATTACGAGAACTGCACTGTGTACTGCCGACAAACTGGCCTACAGTTTGGCAGAAATTTAAACTATATGTACGATTATTTTGACGTGATAACGTCTTTAAAATCGTTTTAGTCGGGTGACATGTTCAGAAACTTGTGTCACACCAAAACCTCACGAGCGCGATTGCAGGTATAACGAGAGAGAGACGGACCGATCTCCCGTCTCATCTCGAGCGCTGCCAGTCATTCCGTGAAATTTGTCACGCGGAATCCTCACGAGCGGAGACTGGCATAGCGTTCGAGTGAGTGGACCGATCTTCCGTCTCTCTCACTCTAGCGGCATACAAACGAATGGAGATTTTCTCGTGCGGACGTTATCACGTAAACATCTCGATCTTAAACCTACTTTACAAACAATTTGCCGTTTTTTTTTTCTGAAAATAAGTAATTATATTAAAAAAATTTAAAAAAAGCACTTAGGGCTGTAGGGCTATGAGTGCGAACCGTTACCTGGTAGATATGAAATTAAGCTCAGACTTTGCAGCTACATAAGATTTATTAAAGAACAAGGTTATGTTCAAGAAATGCCGCGTCATCTCCAAATGATTTCTCCTCGTTAGAAGCAGAAAAGCACAACGATACAAATACTTTTTTGAGCGATAAAAATGCGCAGTCAGCACCATTACCGCATTGCTTTGACCCCAGGTCCTTGGGGTCACCCGTAAGACCTTAGGAAGATTAATTATTTCGACGACCCACGTGGCGCAATGGTTATCATGCCGGACTGCCAATCGAGGTGTCCCGGGTTCGATTCCCGGCGAAATTTGAATGATGAGTTTAAATTTCTGTTCTCGGTCTGGGTGTTTGTGAACCTGTCTGTGAGTGTGTTACATTTATTATTATTTATATTTAATTATACGATTATTTTTGATTCTTCCAAGTGTCAGAATCTAACGGTGCGTTCCACTGGAGATCTAGGAGTACGCAGAAGCAGGCCACCGAGGACGTTTTAGTGCGGTAACAAATCCCACATAACCCCCCCTAGGTGCCGGGTATATTTTGAAGGTTGCCCCCCCCCCATAACAAAAAAGGGGCTAGCCACTAACCCGTGTCATCGCCAACCCACATTGGAGCAATGTGGTGGAGTAAGCTCCAGGCCTCCCCAATAATGGAGATAGACCGTGCCCACAAGTCGGACGCAGAAAAGGTTTGCAGACACACATGAATTATATATGAAATTTACGCAAAAATTCTCAAAAGTGTATCAAGTGTGGACTTGGCTAGCGTGGAGAAATCAATCAATCCCTCATTTGAGAGGGCCTCAACCCCTCTCAAAATGAATGGATATTTAAAAAAATTGTTGTCTGTAAAGTCGGTTTACGGCTTAGAGCATCAAAGGTACTGACTCATCCTTCAGTGGAGAGGCCATTGCGCCTCGCTTCGATACATAATTTTTGTGCCAAATCTGGCGCGGGGGAAAAAACGCACACCTTTAATTATTAACAACGTCATTCTCTATGTACCGACAACACTGACACCGACACACACACTCACTAATTGTATATAACTAGAAGGCACATTGTGCATGCACGTTGGGACGAGGGATTCGCCCGTAAAGGCCACTCCTCTGACGGGTGCCATACCTGTCAATACCATGATGCTCTAAAGGTTTACGGACGATAGTTTAACATGACAGCGTCACAACAAAACAAATAAAACCACATTAGCTTTTCACTTCACTTTATAAACAGTCGACGAATGACGCAAGCGGAACGCTCAAGCCTCAACGTAACGATACAATGAGCGTAACGTTACAAATGAGTCATCCTTTTTCGTGCGTGCAGCCGGCATTCATCTATTTATTAGACGTTGCCACGTCAAAAACGATTGGGAAAAAAAGCTGAAGTGTAGACTGTGTGACCAAAGTGGCTTTCATAACAAAGAACTCTCATTCGCTCAGAGGAACTTTTAAGAAAAGTGCAGTAACATCTCACTGACATTTCGATAAGTGCTTACATCTCTCTTACTCGTTGATGGCCGCAGTAAAAGCCACAATAAAGTGTTTCCTTACAGAACAGTTTACGACAAGACGGACGATGGTATACGATTTGTACTACTTAATGTAATTAACATTACATTAATTACGTACGTAATGTAAGAGCAGCGATGGCCGGGTGGTAAAAGCCGCAGTCTTCTACGCGACCGATCCCGGGTTCAAATCCTCGGCGCGCACCTCTGACAAAGAAATTTGTAATTTGCGCATTTATCGCTGCTCCACGGTGATGGAAAATATCGTGATATTTAATTGATTACGATGTTCTTCATCGCCGTGCATGCCTGAGAGAAATTCATAATTTCTCGAAAGCATGACGTCCACCAATCCGCACTTGGCCAGCGTGGTGGACTATGGCCTAAATCCCTCTCACTTCTGAGAAGGACACCTGTGCCCAGCAGTGGGACATAAAAAAAGGTTGAAAAAAATATATAATTCAACATCACTAAATGGTTTAATACAAACCACCAACACCATGAAAATAAGAACTAAAAAGTAAGAAAAAAAATTAAAAAACTTTTATAAACAAGCTTTTATCCAAAGTGTCAGTTTAACTAAAACTAAAATATGTGTCCCGAGTTCAATTCCCGGCGAAGCAGAAATTTGAAGAGTTTTTTTGAGTCTTTTTGCATGTCCATGGTACTATAGATTGCTTCACATCAACCTCGACGATGATTACTGGTTACTTATAAAACTTTATTAAGAAGATATTATTTTTAAAACACGAATTAGAAGATGTCGTTCTCTTCTGTATACTGTCTGATTGACGTAGTTTTAGCTCAGCTCCCATTAAAGTAATATTTAAAAAACCTATGCAGTTTTCCTTCGGTAACTTCCCCAAAGTGCACTCACGACACAGGGTATCCTGATGTGGAAGTATGAGTGTGTGGCGTTATATTTTAATGTTATACGTATTCCGTTCTATAGCAGCAAAGATTAAGAGAAGTGCTTAAACAACTCAACGATATTTCAATAAGTAGGTACATCTCTGTTACTCGTTGATGGCGGCAGTAAAAGTCACAATAAAATGTTTCCTTACAGAACTTTACGACAAGACGGACGATTGGCTACGATTACTACTATTCTTATTGTGTAGAGCAGCGATACTCTAAGTGTGTTCCGCGGAACCCTAGGGTTCCGCGATACCCCTGTAAGGGTTCCGTAAGAATTTAGAAAAAAAATAAAACGCCTCTCTCTAGTCTGGCCGTTCAGAGGCGGCGCCGGCGTATCATTTTACTGTGCCGGTACTCTTGCAAATAGATGAGTCGACTGATGTCGCTGGCCTGGCTTTCTTGCTGGTTATCGTGAGATATCCATATAAAAGTTCTTTTGAAGAAGACATGCTTATGTGTTCACCTCTACCCACAAATACTACCAGAGAAGAAATTTTTAATAAAATAAATATATTTTTTGAGGAAAATAATCTCAGTTGGAACGATTGCATTGACATTTGTACAGATGGGGCCAAGGCGATGACGGGTAACACAGCAGAAGTAGTATCACGAATAAAAAACATAGCGCCTAATTGTAGTTCCAGCCATTGTATCATGCATAGACATAGACAAGCACTTGCGATGAAGCCAATGCCGTCAAATCTAAAATTAGATATGGATGAAGCGGTAAAAATAATTAATTTTATCAAATCACGTCCACTACAATCCCGATTGTTCTCGTTATTGTGTGAAGATTATGGCAGCAAACATAAAACACTGCTGCTCCATACAGAAGTGCGATGGCTGTCTCGGGGTAAAACTTTAACAAGGATTTTTGAGCCAAGAGCCGAATTACAAACGTTTCTTTCAGATACTTCTTTTAATTTGAAAGACCGTTTTTACGATAAAACTTGGTTGTTCCGACTGTCTTTTATGGCAGATATCTTTCAAAAACTAAACGAATTAAATTTATCATTGCAAGGTAAACAGACAACAGTTTTCCAGGCCTGTAACAAAATAACTGCCTTCAAAAGAAAATTAGATTTTTGGATTATTTGCGTTGGAAAGAGAGAAATAGAAAGCTTTTCGTCACTCAGTGAGTTTATTAGCGAAAACGACTCAAAAATGTTTCAAAATGATATATTCGAAGAATTGGTCCAATATCTCACTTCGTTGCGCGCATCTTTTGAGAAGTATTTTCCCGAAGAACAGAATACAAAAATGAAACTGACTTCATGGATTCATAATCCTTTTTTACACAACTTACAAAAGCCCGAAAGTATGTCAAACGAGATATATGAATCTCTTTTAGAAATGTCACCAGACACAAGTTTAGAGTCACTGTTACATGGTAGGTACTTTTATTATGCTTATTAATAAAGAATACAATTTAAAAAACTATTGTTTTATTGTAGGGTTCCATCAAGTATATCGCTTTCCAAAAGGGTTCCGTCACCAAAAAAGATTGAGAACCGCTGGTGTAGAGTAATAGAAACAAGGTCCCGTCGTAATGAAACAACGGGTCCAAATACTTGTTGGCGAGTGGTGGTCACACATCAGTTTGGTGGTCATGTGGGCGAGGAAATTGACAATTAAAAGACGGTAGACAGAAAATTATAATAATCATTATTATTTCGAAAATTAACTAACTCACACTTAAAAATGATTATGATTCTATAATTTGGAAAGCTATCACTTAATAATTTTTGGGGATAGCCTGGATCAGTAGCGATTCGTCGGTTACGTGGTGCGTAAACCGTCCACCATGTCTCCTTCAATAAGACTTAGAATCAAGGAATGACATGAATGGTAGCTATCACGCTACCATCGATACGACGCTCCGCTAGAGCAACTCTCTATGGTCACTCTCGACCCTAGCGCCACCGTTGTACTGTCGTGCCGTATGTATTCTGTGCTTTAGGTACGACGTAAAATTTGTACATTATTTTAATCCGATAATTATTTATGTCTACCACAACGGTCTACCTCTAACTCACTATTTTCACAAAAACGTGCTTAAAACGATAAATAACAAAAAAATACACATGTCGTTTTTGTTAGAATATTGTATCTGTAAGATTCTTTATTTGTTAGTTTATTTATCTGTGCTTGCGAATCTATGTTCATGAGGTTTGTGGTAAAAAAATCTCTTCCGGGCATACATTATTCTTAGTCTAAGCTTCCGGGCAACTCGCTGACTTAAATAGACATGTAATAGACTTAAAGCATCAAGTTATGACAGGGTGAGTCAGTATCTTTGATGCTTTAAGGTCAGTAACTTTGATGCTCTAAGGTATTAGGACTAGTAAAAAGAATTAAATATTAATTCAGTAGTAAAGTGCAGCTGTTTTACTAAATATTACAATTAAGTTTTTACAGTTTTGATTAAATCGTATGTTTACAGCTTAACACTCTTTGAAATATAAAAGACGGACCAAAAATTTGAAGGAGTAATATAATAATAAAATTGAAGTGATAATCCATCTCCATTTTCAGATCCCTAAGGGCTGCATTGACAGACTTACAACATTATGGAAATGGTCTCTTGTCTCGTGCAAGCTTTAAAAACCGGCCAAGTGCGAGTCGGACTCGAGCACGAAGGGTTCAATTAAAAACGTCAATAATCACATTTTTTGTATGGAACCCCGATTATATATTTATTTTAATTAAATTCAATGATTTATTTTTATTTAAATATATAACTAAATATTATGTGTGAGAACGCAAGCGGTCTATGCAGCTAAGTCAAACGGGCGCGGTCGGGTGTGAGATGGGTGATCGCTAGTGCCAAAAAAGTTCATGCGCGTTTCCGTGCTTCGGAGGGCACGTTAAGCCGTCGGTCCCGGTTGTTGTCGATAGATAACAGTCGTTAGACCTTGTCGGAGGCCTTATGGGCGGTTTGAAAACATCCGACAGCGGGTTGGCCACTAACCCGCATCTCCACCAACCCGTATTGGAGCAGCGTGTTGGAGTAAGCTCCAGGCCTCCCCATATATAGAAGGAATCAGAGGAAATGTTTGTTTTCAAATTGCCAAATAGCATCTGGCTTTCTTTTGACATTGTGTGTAGTTTTGACGTAGTATTTATGATGGTATCGCAAACCACATTTAAAACTTCTCTTGCATAGTTGTAAAAATCGCTATCAAGCGTCTCGTATGAAACTGCGTACTATAAAGGGACCCCGATAAGAGAACGGGTTTATTGCTATTCGGAATAACAGTACATTCACTCCAATAGGGATTAGAATCCTTGCAGTTTTACTCTACACTAAACTGATTTAGATGATATACATAATAATATATTATGGATTTAGCTTAGATTTATCTTGCGACGAATGAAACAAACTGTACATAGGCACATTTCACTCACATAAGCAAAGAGTCTTATGAAATTACTAGGTTATAAAGTTTTCAGTGAATTACTTACAAACAAACAAAAAGGGGGAACATTGGAGTATCTAAATCATTCGAAACTGTCATGGTGACGGTCACTGGCACGGTGACGAGTTCACTTAGGTACGACCTTTTTTATTAGCTCTCAAAATTTGCAAGCAAAAATGGCAATGTGCAGGCCACATTGCCAATCGGACCGATAACCGATGGGGAAGATAGGTCCTGGAATGGACCACGTCTCTGCAAAAGGAACACAGGCCGCCCTCCAACCACGTGAACTAACGACCTGAAGAAGACAACAGATAATATCATTTTGTTTCCCCAACAATAAAATCTCTAATAAACATTTCATTCTAGCCGCGTTTTTATTTGCCAGCAATAAAAAGGGACAGTGCGTTTTATACTGTTTCTGGTTATGGCCGTTTTGTGGCTCGCGACGACTTGGCTATTTCATTAAGGTCTTAATTTTACGCCTCTGTTTATTGTTAATTTCTGTAGTAATTAAAGATAGTTTTAATTACTTAGCAACCATTTTAAGCGCCAAACTATGTAAGAGATTAAAGAATAAAGAAGAAAGGTTTATTATCTTCTAATTTTCATTTAAAAAACGATACGAATACGCTAAAAATAATTCTCAATAATGTTAGAACTTACGTACGGGCGTACAAAGTATCTAAGACAGCTAGTCATATCTGATGGTCAACTCATGCGAGAAATAATGCAAGTTTATGAAGAGTATCTTCAGTTCAGTGGCCAATACCATGACAGCCTCCGTGGCGTAGTGGGTGATGAGCCGACTGCGAAACATGAGGTCGTGGGTTCGATTCCCACCCAGGACAAATATTTGTGTGATGAACGTGACTATTTGTTCTGTGTCTGGGTTTTAATTTATCTATTTAAGTATGTATTTAGAATAGGCATGATGACACTATTAAAGAATCAGAGAATAAATGGTTTTACAGAAAAATATATCCTAAAAAAGTTCTAAAATATGATCCCGTTTTAATATAAACATTAAGATTAATAAGATTATCAATAAAATAAAAGTATTAAATACAGCAATCGGCCAAGTTATCTGAAACGTCAATCAAAAGGAATGACGTCACGTCTCAGTAAATGTCATCGTGTTGCTTGAAGTTTGACGAGCAAGCCGCCGCCATGACACCTACGAGCGTTTTCGCGCTTAATTCAAATTACATAGCAAAAAATACATTAATTTACGCTAAAACTTAAGTTTATTGCTGAAATAAACTTTTTTTCGAAACTAGGAGACGTGTACCTACAATAAGGAAATGTATTTAAAAATCTGTCATCATGCCTATTATATAAGTATGTTTATCAGCTTTCTGATTACCATAGTACAAGCTCTGCTTGGTTGGAGTTTGGAATCAGATGATGTTGTGTGAATTGTCGATTGTTAAAAAAAATACGCTGCTGAATGCCATCCCATGAGGCCTTCAGAAACGTTTAATTATTGTTATCTATCCATAGGGCTGCCATCACCTAAATTGCCAACGCTGGATTAATACGGCCAAATATGAGGATATCTCTGGAAAATTATTTTTTGCAACAAAAATAAATATAAAATAATTTCTTAATTCCATTCGATCGTTGACTATTTTGCCGAGCCTTCTTGAATGCGGGTTATTGTTGATGAATTTTTAATTAAGATTTATATGGATTTGCCCTAACAACAAAAGTAACTACCCTTCAAACTAGGACAAATTCGGGGAATTCCGGACGGATGGCAGCTATCCATCACAACCCAGGCCTTCATCGTCACCTGTCCCAGCTACAGGGCCATGCGCTTTCAGTATAATGACCACATTTATTTTACCTACTTAGCTATATTCTTATTTTATTACTAGCATAATATCATATTTTAGTGCAAGCTTTCAGTATGAAGCTTAACTCAATATTTGCTGATAAACTAAGAGGGACTTTCAATTAACTACCGGCGTACTACTTACCTGCATTGAGGTTCAAAGTTTTACGAATTAGCGATTTGAAATTGTGTTTAAAATTTCAGTTCAAGAATAAAAATCTTATTTAAAGTCTAATATATCTAACCTTTAATCGAGCAATTCTTGTATTTTATATCTAAATATATTTTTTGAATCTTGGAAACGGCTCCAAAGATTTTGATGAAATTCAGCACCCTGGTTTTGGGGATGATAAATCGATCCAGCAAATTTTTATTGATAGAAATTCTCGTTTTATTTAATGTTCATGCCGTTAAATGTAAAATTACTCTTACTGACATCTATTGGAGAATATTAATAATATTGTGGCGTACATAGCCGTCAATGTCGACAGTCAATCCGCCCTTCAAACTAATAACAATGTCGATATGAAAGACCTCTATAAAAATTTCGTCAATGGAATTGAAGCTCTCTTGGTCGAATGGTTACGAAAGCTGACTACGGAGCTAGAGACCCGGGTTCAAATCTCAAGTACCTAGGCAAGTTGCGTTTTTATTTTTTGTGACAATTTTTTTTAAATTGGGAGCTAGGTATTTCAAAAGGCTTTGTTAAGTAACACTAAGCCAATGAATGTTTTGCACAAAAATAAACCAAGAAAATCAATTGTTTTTATCCGAGCAACGCTCGGGCGTCCAGGTACTGTAACTATATACGAATATATAGCAGAAGTAAGTAGAATCAGAAAACGGTGAATTTATTTTCGGAAATCGATTCGGAGAGATTTATTTCTATTTGTACGGTGCAGTTGCCCATCGGACCGGTTACACACATTACACGTTACACACTCATAGCCCCCAAGTAAGGTAATTAATACCCTGTGTCGTGGGTACCATGGACACATACAAATACAGGAACACAAATTTGAAATTTGAACTCATCATTTAAATTTCTGTTTCGCCGAGAATCGAACCCGAGACCCCTCGAATGGCAGTCCGGCATGGTAACCTTTGAAGGTGGTGTGCGTGTGTGTCCTTATTCGCGACGGAGATAAATTGAAAGTCCAAATTCGAGATACTATTTATTGATGGTTATAAAATATACATATTAGTTAACCGGAGCACGATTACATATATCCGCGACGGGAGACCGACTGTGTCGACGCCATGCGGTTGAGCGGCCACGCTGGCTAAAATATGCCGACTTTGCACTCGCATAGGGTCGCCACATAACCATTGCGCCACGCGGGTTGATCCAGATTTTCTTTTATCCAAGGAAGATATTTGAGCTTTATTATTTTTTTCGAATGGAGTAGCAGCCGAACATGCAGGCTGCGTGGTGTTGAGTGGTCGCTGCAGCCCATGGACATCTGCACACAATCTCAACCTAGCCTAGGTAAGTCTTTTCTGAGGTCGTATCCAGTTGCGCTGCTACTCCGGAGGCTGGTGGTCGCCTCATGTAAGTGTGGCCGGCAACTGCACCTTTCCACCGAAACACAACAGAATTGGTTCACGGCAGAAGTGGGTGCAGCGGTGTTACTACCCCGGGCGAACCATAATAGTTCTACCACCTACAAGAGACTGACAAGAGAGGAACATTTCTTATTTTTTTCACAGAATTATGTTCAGTAAGGTGCAGCGATTGCCCAGCGGTGAAGACCGCGGTCTCCGACACGGAGATACGGGATTCAAATCCTCGGCGCGCACTTCCGACAAAGAAATTTGTTATGTGTGTATTTATCGCTGCTCCACGGTGATGGAATATATTGTGATATTCAATTCATTACGATGTTTTCCCTCACCGTGCATGCCTGAGAGAAACTAAAATTTTACGAAGGCAGTATGTCCATCATTGGCGAGATTAGTGGATTATGAAATGAAATGAGATGAGATGAGATGAGATGAGATAAGATGAGAAGAGATGAGATGAAATGAAATGAAATGAAATGAAATATAATTTATTCACTGTACGGTTCCTTCTTAGTGAACGTTATTTTTTTGTTCTGCCTGCTCTGGGTGCGCTTAGGCAATGCTGAGCTGAAGAAAAGAGCAGACGGAGAAAAACTTCTTCTTCTTGGCCTAATTGTCTCTCACTGTGAGAGGAGATATGTCTGGAGCGGTTTTTGCCGCTTGGTCATCGTTGTAAGTTATGTTCTATACCGCCTTTCGTTTGCAAATTAAACCAAAAAGTGCTACAATCGGCGAGGGATATGCTCTAATGCGGATGCTACGTAATATTTCCAGCGCTTCCTGTCTACATGGAGGTAGAACGGCCCGTAATTAAAATACAGTTTCAAAGTATGGGTGTGTTAGAAATTCTATTTTCAGTTTGTTGGGCTGAGAATTAGATGTCGCTGTTTTACACTTCAAAATAGGGTGAATCGCCATTAATTTTCTGCTTCACATAGAAAATTTAATGTAAACGGGATGCAAGACAACTTATATCTAATGGATGAATCTTATCTATGGATGAAATATGGATACGAGATATGGATGAAAGAAAACTAATGTTAGTAATAGTTTAGAATTGTAATGTAATTGTAGTTTTTCTAAGGTTACCTATAATGGGCAGGATGACAGATTTTTAAATACCTTTCCTTATTGTAGGTACACGTCTCCTAGTTTCGAAAAAAAGTTTATTTCAGCAATAAACTTAACTTTTAACGTAAATTAATATATTTTCTGCTATGTGATTTGAATTAAGCGCGAAAACGCTCGTAGGTGTCATGGCGTCGGCTTGCTCGTCAAACTTCAAGCAACACGATGACATTAACTGTGACGTGACGTCATTCCTTTTGATTGGCGTTTCAGATAACATGGCCGATTGCTGTATTTAATACTTATATTTTATTGAAAATCTTATTAATCTTTATGTTTATATTAAAACGGGATCATATTTTAGAACCTTTTTAGCAATTATTTTTCTGTAAAACCATTTATTCTCCGATTCTTTAATAGTGTCATCATGCCTATTATGATGCGGGAGCAGGTTTGAATTATATTGCATTTTAATGACGCACATATAAAAAGAATGTGTAGTTAGATGGCTGGCTGCAACCCTTTTTGCGTCCCACTGTTGGGCACGGGTCTCTCCCCATTATTGGGGAGGCCTGGAGCTTACTCCACCACGCTGCTCCAATGCGGGTTGGTGGAGATGCGGGTTAGTGGCCAACCCGCTGTCGGATGTTTTCAAACCGCCCATAAGGCCTCCGACAAGGCTTAACGACGGTTATCTATCGACAACAACCGGGACCGACGGCTTAACGTGCCCTCCGAAGCACGGAAACGCGCATGAAACTTTTTGCCACTAGCGGTCACCCATCTCACACCCGACCGCGCCCGTTTTGCTTAGTTGCATAGATCGTTGGCGTTCTACGCTAAACGCCGGGCCATGCGCGCTTCAATAGTTAGATACAGTCCTAGTGTAGTTAGATACAATCCTAAAAAGATTATTTCATACTTTGACAAACACTTAGATAAAGTAAGTAGATTCCTTCCCCAGCACAAAAGAAACTTGAAGATCGTCTTTCGAACTGATATCATAAATACGTGAAACGTCACATGCACTGATGCTCTACTTCTGAAGTTCCCTCTTTGTGTTTGTTGTTTTTGTACTAGGCTGAGAGAAAAATGATAGAGCCGATAGGGATACTCGTAGCAGTGATAGATTATTATTGGTTAGTAAGAAAACGTGCCTGATTGTTGTAATTATTATGTATAAAGTACCTGGACGCCCGAGCGTTGCTCGGATAAAAACAATTTATTTACTTGGTTTATTTTTAAGCAAAGCATTCATTGACTTAGTGTTACTTTACAAATCCTTTTGAAATACCTAGCTCCCAATTAAAAAAAACAATGGGTTGCACCCCGGGAGTGCCGGCAGAAGTGAAAACATTAACGTTGTGCATTTTTGATGTCTTGGAATCGTTAGGGAATAATTCCGCACGAATTGCTTGAATTATCAGTACCTATTAATTTCTATCTAGTATTTTTACAAAGTACTCTCTCATTTTCTTTCACTATTTCTTCGTCACTTTTTTCATTAATAGATGCACTTTGTTCAATGTCCATATTTTAAATACTTGATATAAACGAATTTTAAGATAAAATTATACTTGACGCTGGCAATATGCAGAGTTTGCGATGCCATAATTGAAGAAAAAAAGTATAGACAGCCGTCAGATGAGCCGTCATCAGCTGTCACCCCTCCGTCTTGGTCTAAGAGCCGGTGAAGATATTCACTCGTTCGGTTGTTACAAGAGTGAAGGTAATATGAAAGAAAATTGATTAAAATTAATTAAATTAAAAATAGCTATGAACACTTTTCGATAGTCAAGTTATCATAGGCATATATGTTTATAAATTATATTTGGTAAACAATATGTCTCATCGAATTATCAGATCGGTGAAGGTCGATCTTCCTCGTCTCCTCTACTATCTTACGAAATTTTGCGATCAGCACACGTGACCTCGCGCGAGTTTCATAGTTTTTACCCATCCCACAAAAAGTGCTCAACGCCGCTAAAGAAGTTTTCACTTCAAAAATTGTCACAAAGAAATAAAAAACGCAACTTGCCTACTTGAGATTTAACCCCGGGTCTCTAGCTCCGTAGTCGGCTTTCGTAACCATTCGACGTTGACCATTTGACGGCTTTCTACGCCACAATATTATTAATATTTTCCAAAAGATGTCGGTAAGAGTAATTTTATATTTAACTGCATAAACATTAAAAAAAACGACAAATTCTATCAATAAAAATTTGTGAATCGATTTATCATCCTCGCAACCAGTGTACTAAATTTCATCAAAATCTTTGGAGCCGTTTCCGATATTCAAAAAATATATTTAGATATATACAAGAATTGATCGTTTAAAGGTATTAGATAGATTAGATAGATTAATTTATACAAATAAATAAAATTGGAGTGTCTGTTTGTAATATTAAAATAACCGCTTATTACTTCATGCATATTATATTATTATATATGGTACATATACCAATATAACATTTTCTACAATTTTTGTCTGTCTTTCAGTCTGTTTTTTTTTCGGCTTATCTCTGAAACAGCTGGACCGATTTTGACAGGACTTTCACGCGGACGAAGTCGCGGGCGGCCGCTAGTCATAAATAATTTAAATCCTATGTAATTTTTTATTGAAACAGGTGAATTATTAATTTTATTTTTTAATATAGTTATAATAATAAATTATTTTGTTTAATAATTCAATATTTTGGTTACTATGCGTGCACATTGTGTGATCTCACTTGATCAACGAAATTTTTTGAATTCAATTTCGACCCAGCCACGTGGCGTAATGGTGACCATGCCGGACTTCCGATCGGAGGGTCCCGGCTTCGATTCCCGGCGAAGAAGAAATTTGAATGATGAGCGTAAATTTCTGTTTTAGGTCTGGTTGTTTGTGTGGTATTGTTCAAAGTTGCTTGTCCATGGCACTCACGACACAGGGTATATCTACCTTACTGTGTGGCTAGGAGTGTGTGAAGCGTTATTTCAATTCAGTTCAAGTTGGTTAGGCTCAAGGTTAGGTTGGTAGCATTCTTTGACCTGCCTGTACTCTCGACATTCGTTACTTATCGATTGATAGTGGATCGCTAAGCTAACGACAATCATCGAAAGTTTGACGTTTAAATTCGTAAATACACTATCAATTGGCGACATTTTAGACAGTTAAGACTACCAATTTTCGTTAAAAAGCTATCGATATCAAGTTAACGACCGATTTCGGTCGCTTAGCTGCCTTAGCGATTGTCGAGACTGCCGCTACTGGTAATGTAATGAAAAATATAAAAAGCACAAAGCTGTAAATTCTCGCCGCCTCGTAAACCAGCCACTCCCTCATAACTCTAACAGATACGTAGATTATAGATTAGGTTATAGATCTAGGTTACGTTATGGAAGTCCCTGTAGCAGTGGCGGCTAGTGACATTTTTCGATGGGGGTTCACAAAAAAAAAACAAAAAAAATATTTTACCACCCTTTGCCATCCAAGCAGATTCACCACCACAGTCGGTGTCAGTTCCAGTTGATAACCACAAGACACGGAAAACAAATTAATTTATTGCTTTCTTCACATCCACACAACCAAGGGTTATGAAATATTGTTCAGATTTAAAAACAGGCGTACCTAAAAGATTTAGTTTTCGTACAACATTATTGCTTTCAGTTCAAGGCGTATTTCGAAAGTTTTTTTCACACTGCTTACTAAAAGATACACTGTATTGTTCCATTTTTAACACAAAATGTCGCGCATAAACTATTTCTTTAAATATTCATTTTAAAGAAAAACTACGAATTAACTGACAAAGACGACGACACGTTTGTTTGTATACCTAAGAACGGCAACATCGCATAAGCAGGTTGAGCCTACGGTTTGGCAACGTCGCACGTGAGCGGCGCTCCAGATTAGGTTAATTTCTCATACGAAATCTTTTGTTTCACGCGTCGGCCTGTGTCGATGCTGGCGCTCCACTCGTTACACTTTACGCTAAATGTAGGTACGCATAGATATAGGTAGGTAATAATTAATATAATATACTTTGTATAGGTATAGTATAATAGAATGAATGTAATGTAAGGATAGTAGGTATGTATTACGAAGGGACATAGATTGTCTATGTAATTTTCTTGGGAGTGCACTGCACCAGCGCTCTTTAAGATGAGCCGCCTCTGCCCTGTAGCTTCGGGATTAAGAATAGAGCTACGGTATCCCCTGCCTGATCGTAAGAGGCAACTAAAAGGGGGCTTCCGGGGATGCGGACGGTGAGAGTGGGAGCTTGAACCGTCCAGCTAGCAGCCCCGGGAGGGACGGCGGTGTATGCGTGGCCGCATGCCGCCGTGAACACCTGAAGGGGCAGGATAGCACATCTGCTCTCCCGAAGATGGGCCCGTTCTGGGGCGCCGCGCGTGGAGGACATCGGTGCGTTCCTATGGAGATCCCGGAGTCCTCACAAACGCAGAGGCAGGCCACCGAGGGGGTTTTGGAAATTTATGCTTTATTTATTTATTTATTGTTCCTAAGAACGATATTATGTGCATTGAAGAACGCATGGCCCAACGACTGGTTTAAAACGCAAGCGATTTAGGCAGTGGTTGGGTGGAGATGGGTGACCATTAGTGGCAAAATTCTTGCGCGTTTCCGTGCATCGGTGGGTGCATTAAGCCGTCAGACTCACTTGTTATTAAGATTGTCGTCAAACCTTGTCGAAATGGAGGTCTTATAGGCGGTGTAAAAACATCCGACAGGAGGTTAACACTGGTTCGCATCTCCACTAATCCGCATTGGAGCTGTGTGGTGAAGGCTACAGGCCACCCCGATAATTGGGAGAGACCAGTGCCCAACAGTGGGACGTATAAAATGGTTGCAGTCATGTGTATTTATCGCTGCAGTGTGAACAATCAACGTACAAGCCTGAGTCTTGGCAGTTGCAAGGAGCATTTTACCCCTCCCGAAAAAAATAGTTGTCTGTAAAGTCGGTTTACGGACGATAGTTTAACGCGACAACGTCATAACAAAACATTGAAAACCACATTAACTTTTCACTTCACTTTATAAACAGTCGACGAACGGCGCAACACGGACGCTCAAGCCTCCACGTAACGTTACAAGCGCCGATCATAACGTACAATGAGCGTAACGTTACAATGAGTCATCATTTTTCATGCGTGCAGCCGGCGTCAGAGCTTCAAATACCGCTATAAAATCATAACGTTATTATCTACTTGTGCCCATATCGTTATAAAAAACATAACGTTTTACAACTAAACGTTATTTACACGTCAAAATAACGCAATATCAGTAAACACTATTTATAAAATAACGGTATAAATAATTAATTATGTTTACGGGGAATAATAATTATCATATGCAGCTAGCTAACAACGCGGCAATATCGCTTAGCAATAACGATATTATAACGTTATTTTATTTCGATTTTGATATTTCATAACGTTATTTATTTAATACCGCTATTCGTCTTTTCGTTAGTAATGTCAAAATAATAACGAAACGAAATACGTATAACGTTATATAACATAATATTTTGATATTTTTTATAACGTTATGAAGCTCTGGCCGGCGTTCATCGATTTATTACACGATGTCACGTCAACAGATTCACAGATTTTGAAAAACGCCGATCATTTGACTTGGTTTCGTAATGTACTCATTGAAAAAATAAAATGCAGAAAGCTGTAAAATTCCGCCGCCTCGTAAAACACAGACACACCATTATAACTTCACGCTAGCTGAAGCTGTAATCAACAAAAGCGTGAACGGCTACGTTGACTACGGATTAGGTCATACTAGGTAATTGTCGAGCAGCGATAGCCAAGTGGTAAAAAACCGCGGTCTTCGACGCGACCGATCCCAGGTTCAAATCCTCGGCGCGCACCTCTGACAAAGAAATTTGTAATGTGCGAATTCATCGCTCCTCCAACGGTGATGGAAAATATCGTGATATTTCATTGATTACGATATTCTTCATCGCCGTGCATGCCTGAGAGAAATTCATAACTTCTCGAAGGCATGACGTCCACCAATCCGCACTTGGCCAGCGTGGTGGACTATGGCCTAAATCCCTCTCAATTGTGAGTAGGAGACCTGAGCCCATCAGTGGGACATAAAAAAGGGTTGAAAAAAAAGGTAATTGTCTGGTGTCTCACGGTGGTGGAAAAACATTGTTTTACTAGCTGACCCAACAGACGTTGTCCTGTCTTAACTATGAATATTGAATTCGAATTTTAAATTACAAAAAAAACAAAGGGTTGCACTCCGGGAGTGCCGGCAGAAGTGAAAAAGTTATGTATTTTTGATATTTTGGAATGGTTAGGTAATAATTTAGCACGAATTGCTTTAGATTAATTATTAGTATTATTTTTCATCTAGTATATTCAGTAGGTTTTCATCTGGTATTTTTATAAAGTACTCACTCATTTTCTTTCACTATTTCTTCGTCACTTTTTTCACTAATAGATGCACTTTGTTCAATTTCCATATCTTAAACACTTGATATACACGAATTTTACATGTATACAGACAGTCGAGCCATCAGCTGTCACCCCTCCGTCTTACGAATATTCGATCAGGCCACGTGTCCTGACGCGAGTTTAACATTTTTTACCCATCCCAAAAAAGTGCACAACGCCGCTAAAGTAATTTGTACTTCAAAAATCTAATGTGAAAAATGTACGCCCTTCAATCAAAATAAATTTAAAAGGTTCAATAAACGTATCTGTAAAACCCACCAATATTTTAATTAATTTTCTTTTAACTTTCTCCAAAACTCAATTTAAACTGAAAAGAGAAATTATTTACAAATAAATAAGCAAATCAGTGAGTAAGGCTGTCTACATTTTCTTTCAAATACACCTGAGTCGAATATAGCATTAATTTTGTTTCTTCACAAAACCTTTGAAGACGTTAAAGCCCCAAACAGAACTTAATCTATATCTAAATGGATTTTCAGTGAAATATTGGGAATTGTTTTACTGCTAGCTATAAGCGAGTAACGACATGCAACTGCATATGACCTCAGGCAAGACTTAGCCTTAGCCGACTGGCTAAGTCTACCTCAAGTCAAACCTCAAGTTTGTGTAAGGGTGAATTCCCACTGTAAGAGCAGCGACGCTCAGCGGCCGTAAGAGCAAGTGACTAAACACGGAGCCGCACGGGGCAACCTCTTTTGACTAGTCGCTATAGTCCGGCCAACGAGACGAGATAAAAAATGTAAACAAACGGACCGTTACCAAGTTACTATTGCGAGAGCGAGCAATAATTATCTCTGTCTTTATCACACGTATGCAGTAATGGCGTCAGTTAGTCAACGACAGCTTTTGTTGCCTGTTTCGTGGTACAGGAAAGCAGTCAGTACCACAGTTGTCAACATTTGGTCGCGTTATGACGGGAAGTCGAAAAAGACATTATGTTGTGCTCTTGTTTTATTTTCATGTTATTGGTATAATTTTGAGTAATATCGGATAAATTTGATGGCATTTGGTTCGATATAGGTTAATTACAGTGCATGAGTGTTGTGAAATAAAATAACAGTGCGAAAATATGTTTATACAGCTTGCCTCCAAAATTCCATTGGTCACGTTGAGGTAAAAAAGCCATCGCTTTACTTGAATGTATGACTGACTTGACTGACTGATTACTGACGACTTACTGACTTTACCTATTATTACTCGTCCAGTTATAACGAAACTGGCAAAAACGTGATGTAAATATTGTTACGCCCTATGGGTAATAAAATACCGTTTGCATTGTAGAAGTTGTTTATTGTCTCCTTATACAAAAATCCACTCAACAGAATCCAAATCACCAAGCATAATCACTATAGACAAATAAATATCTTCGCTGTATTCGTCGAAATAATTCTTCCTTGTAGTCCTTGTTGCTTGGAGTGATCGCTTTGATTTCACTTCCGGAACTAAACTATGTCCTGTCGCGGCCCGGTGCGTGCCTTACATTCTTACATACGGCTACCCACGGTTCTCTAGAATTTTCCCGAACTACCTAATACTATAGGCCCGTCCCGAACCTTCCTTTATGTTACTAACGCAATTATAGTTATGTACAGTCATAAATAATAGCCGCGGCCCGCGATGTAGACGACCTATACATGTACGCATGTATTAATCCTTATCTAAATAAAAACGTTAATAAGCTTCGTCAATTCAGATTAAAATTGTACAAAATGTAATCAAATAAATACTTTAGAAGATGATATTTTGTTTTACCATAAATCATAACATCCCCCGGCGCGCATTCTCATCGCGCATCTATTTTTTGCCTTTAGTACTCAAATAGGTTTTTGTAAAATAAATTTTAATGTATATCACTTAATCGCTCGAGCGAAGCTGGGCCGGGTCGCTAGTATATGCTATGTATATAATTTATTCAAATAAAAATGTTTTGAACCCCTGAAACTTTGTTTACATTTTTTATCACGTCTCGTTGGCCGCACTATAGAAGGTTTGTGCAGCCTCGCGGCGCCCGCGCTGCCCCTCCTTTGCATTGAAATAACTATGAACTATGTAATCACACAGATAAGATTCAAAATTATTTGTAATATTTTCCCTCAAAAAGCAGGCGCGCCTGACCCTGACGCATTGACCCTAAAATTAAATGTCCTTGAGCAGCAGCGATCTCGTCTGATACACTAACCATAAGAAGCGAGCTCTAACACTATCCCTCAACTAGAGCACTTTTGGTACACTTTACTGAAACACTATCACCTTTGCTTTTTAAAGCAATTTGTACTTTAACATTTAAATGTATGTACCGACCTAGTGTTACGTATCAAAAAAATCAAAAAGATCTTCTAAGCCATTTAAAAAAATACGTTGACACTTTTTGATATACTTTAAATTGCAGCCGTTTCCGAGATTCAAGTTATATAATTACATAGGTATATACAAGAATTGCTCGTTTAAAGATATTATGTATATAAAAGTATACATTGCATAGATAATGTTACTATAGGTACTACTAATGGTATCTGTTAGAAATCTAAAGAATTTGCTTTGATGCGAGCAGAAAGTTCGATTTATTTATGCTAGGTTTTCCATAAAATGAGGTAATAATAAATTAATAGTGAGCAATTAATTATTATCTACTAATACACAGTGTGATATTGAAAATTAATTTACGTTAAAATGTACGTATGCGAATTTTATTTATATACTAGCGGACCCAACAGGCGATGTCCTGCTTAAAAGTATCAGAAATAATCAACTCTGATCGCAGGGTCACGTATTATTTGTAAGAGGCGACTAAAAGGGGGCTTCGCGGGTCGCAAGCACTAGATGTTGTAGGAGAGCACCTCGATCTTCGGGTAATGGGCCCGTTTAGGGTCACCGCGCATGGTGGACACCGGTGCGTTCCTCTGGAGATCCCGGCCCGGTGTCCTCCCCAAGCACTACGGTAGGCCACCGAGAATCCGAAACTCTCACATAAGTCTGTATTTATCCCACCGTACCGGTACCTTTTGAAAGTTTCCCCCCAATACACAAAAATAGGTCTCTCTATTTCGAATTTATACGACTTTAAAATAAAATATGTTTATATATAGCAATCAGATTCCAGTTCAAGGTTATTTGCGGAACAACTCTCCCACAAGTATCCACCGCAAAATTACCTGTCCAACTGTCTGTATTTCAGGAACAATACGATTGCGCAATTTGCGCATAAAACTGTGTGTTCAATGTGGCATGAATTCCACTAGGAAAGTACTAGTATCACTACTATTCATTGAGAACATTCTGTTCAGTGTGTGCGATAAAAGAAGAATGTGCCTGTTATGTGTGTGAGTGTGTGTATATGAGTACATACGTGTGTGTGCGTGTATATATGTGTATGTGAGTATGTGGGATCATCGCTTACAAAAGACTCAGAGTTTAGAACGTTTAGAAGGATATATGCCATAACTTTGTCGAACGTTCATCGAGTGAGGTTCGTGAAATGTTCTGCGAAAATTTTTATTCACGTTACTTTCGGACATAATCGAAGAACAAAAACGTCGTTATAAAACGCCGTATGTTTAAAATGAAATTTCGATTATTAGAAGAATATACAAAATAATACACATGTCATATTTGTGACGACCCGTTTTGTCGGTCTTTTATTCAGGACAACTTTGTCTAAGCGCACCCATCCATCCATATCCATCCATCATATCAGCCTCATAGTTTATTGCTAGACATAAGCCTCTCCTAACGTTCGCCTCTCCATTGTGCACCCTTTGAATCCAGCGGCTTCCTGCTGTCTTCTTCAGGTCGTCAGTCCAACTGTTTAGAGCGCGGCCCGTTCTCCTATTGCCGAGACGTGGTCGCCATAAGAGGACCTTTCTTTTTAATCGGTTGTCAGTCCTTCTAACTATATGAATGGCATGACGACCTACGTAACGCAAACTTTACCACGCCGGACTGCCAATCGAAGGGGTTAGGTTCCCGGCTAAACAGAAATTTGAATGATGTGTACTTTGTGTTCTCGGTCTTGGTGTTTGTGTTTCTGTCATTGTATGTCCATGTTACACAGGGTATATCTACCCTACTGTGGGGCTATGGGTGTGAAATGTTATTATAAACTAGCCTTCCGCCAGCGGCTTCGCCCGCGTTGACGCGTTTTGTAGGTTCCCGTAAGATAAAAACCATCCTATGTCCTTTCCCAAGGTCCACTCCATCTGTGTTCCAAATTTCATTAAAATTGGTTCAGTGTTCTAAGTGGGAAAGCGTAGCAGACAGACAGACAAAGTTACTTTCGACTTTATAATATTAGTAGGGATATGGCCTACGAGTAGGTATCTATAAATTTATGAATGAACTTTTTATTTTGATTTTGTATAAATTTAATAAAATATACATACGTAGCAATCAGATTCCAGTACGAATTTCCTTTCGAAACGGTTCTTCCACATTTAGCAACCGCTAAATTGGCTGTCCGACTGTCAGGAAAAATACGATTACGCGCTCAACTCTGCGTTCAATTGCCTGATTCTGCACAATGCTCTGTGAAAAATAAGAACTAGAGCGCATTGGCTGCAACCCTTTTTTCGTCCCACTGCTGGGCACGGGTCTCTCCCCCTTATTGGGGAGGCCTGGAGCTTACTCCACCACGCTGCTCCAATGCGGGTTAGTGGCCAACCCGCTGTTGGATGTTTTCAAACCGCCCATAAGGCCTCCGACAAGGTTTGACGACTTTTATCTATCGACAACAACCGGGACCGACGGCTTAACGTGCCCTCCGAAGCACGGAAACGCGCATGAAATTTTTTGCCACTAGCGGTCACCCATCCGCCGTCCCATCCGACCGCGCCCGTTTGATCGCTTGCGTTCTACGCTAGCCGCCAGGACATGCGCGCTTCTAGCAGAGCGCATTAGTAGCGTATTTATGTGCGCGTATACGGTGGTTTCGCGTTTATGCACTTCCAAAAACCACTGTGTGTGTTGGTATATCTTACCTCAATGGATTTTGTACGGCATTCGCAGGCGATCCAGTTAACGATGGCATCTCTCGCAGCTGACATATTATACAAGGTTATAAGCGCGACAAAGCTCGTGCTTAAAAAGTGCAATAATTCGTCGATTCGCGCCTACACGTGCTTCCAAACAAAACGAGATTTTACAAGCGTATAAAACGCTGGTCTGGAACCACTCTAAATAGGTCTTAGATAACCGCTGGCGGAAGGCTAGTGTATATTATACACTAGCCTTCCGCCAGCGGTTCGCCCGCGTGGACCCGTTTAATGGGTCCCCGTAGGATAAAAAATTGCCTATGTGCTATTGCAGGCTTCATTGCTATATTAAAATTATAGGCGTTTAGCCAGTTGCTTCAACGTTGACCCTATTACCCGTTTTCACGTAGGAATGAAGCATTTTCCCGCGGAATAGCCTATGTTACTCAAGGTGAATGTAACTTTCTAATGGTGAAAGAATTTTTGAAATCGGAACAGTATCTAGTTTTTGAGTTTGTTCATTACAAACATACAAAAATACAAATCTTTCCTTTTTATAATATTAGTATAGATAAACCACCTTATGCCAGTATGTTTAAAATCAATTATTTCTTAATAATGTCTACTTAAGCCATATACAATGTACACTTAGTAATGTACTTCAATTTTCAATAAGAAATGGATTAATCTTACTTTTATAATGTTCTGTTAACCTGATTCTTTGACATCTTGGCTCTTTATCCCACTCATGAAATATGGAATTTGTTATTGTGCTCCGTCATGTATGAAATTGAATGCTTCCAATATAAATCGGCCTAAATAAAATATAAATGAAATAATTTATTAATTTAATTTTATATGATTCCTCTTAGATATATTTTTGGAAGGCTTCCGTGGGGACATAGGTCCAACACGTAGAAGCCCCTTTGAGACACTTTAATGTTGTTATATGATTACACGTGCCGGGTACCATCCTCGGCCGTATCATATAAAATGTTAGTATCTGGACAACCGAGCGTTGCTAGAATAGAAACAATTAGTTTTCTTGGTTTAATTTTAAGCAAACTACTCATTGGCTTAGTGTTACTTAACAACGCTATCTGAAATACCAGATTATTAATTTTAAATTATTAATTTTAATTGAAATTTAAATGACAATACTTAATCATAACTAATTTCTTTAACTATAATTAATCGTATTAATTGTATATTGCCTGTAATCAAAATGTTTAAACATTGAAATCGTTAGCATTGACACGTTTTTCAATATAATTTATAGAACTGTTATAGGATAAATAACAATATGGCGAGTCACCTCACCACATGCCTGACCTTAGATTATACCTTAACGATCTAAACGGCAGGTGTCCCATAGTCAATCCATAGTTCTCCATAGCCCATCTACCAGCCCCTCGTTCGTTCATCTCCAAACCCTATGTTAGTTTCGGATCCAACGATTTTTATGAAATATAGTGTCCCTGGTTTCGGGGGTGATAGATTGATCCAGGTATATTTCATTTTTAAAATTGTCGTTTTATTTGTATTTTCAGCGATGACAGCTTACTGACCTTTATTGGAGAATATTAATAATAATGTGGCGTAGAACGCCATTAAACGTCATTCGCCAATGCGCCGCTCAAACAAATGATAATGTCGATTGGAAAGAAGTCTATTAAAACGTTATGTAATTAAATTATTAAATTAATAAATGAAGGTGCCGGGTAGAAACACGTTGTTTCTCCCCTAGGGCAGAAACAGCGTTGTTTCTGACTGACACATTCGCATTGGTTTGAAATTGTCTTGTTTCGACTGGCAAAACAGAGATCAAAACTCGGTGTTTCAATGTATTTGATATGAAAAATGGATTTTTAAACACATTACGAGTACTTCAAAGGCAATGTCCAAATAATTCGTTCAAATTTCGTAATAACATTAGCGTCAACATACATCAAACGTTTAATTCTGTAAGCTTTTGACGTATACAACGGTTTATTAATTTCTTTGAAAAGGTTTCCTTTGCAATATTATAATACTTTCCGCTGACCCATTTTTCAATATGTCATCTGGCCTTTGTCACGTTCAAATGAAATATTATGTCTGCTGTTTATAATTTATGTAAAAAGGTCTTTGTGTTCTTGCTTGTATAAAATACTAAAATAATTAATTAACCTGCCCAGATATGTAAATAAATTACAGTGGCTGTTTCCGTACTTCGGAGGGCATTAAGACATGTCCGGTGATACTGGATAGCAGTTGTCAAACCTCGTCGCCTACAAAACAACACAGGTCATCTTTAGCACGTATTGACACTGTTTTCCGTTCAAATGAAATGAAATAGTTTCCTCCTCATAGGGTCATCCTGGGTAATAATATAAGTACACTTGATGTTGGCCATCAGCTGTACCATCATCCGCTTTGGGTGCGCTTAAGCTTATATGGACTAGGAGAAAAAAAAGGGCGGAAAAAACTCCAGCCCTTTTTTAAATATTTTTTGATGCCAATGTACCTTTTTTTTGGTGTCGAGGGGGGGGGGGAACCTTCAAAAGGTACCCGGCACCTAGGGAGAGGATACCAGGTTATGTGGAATTTGACCGCACTAAAACCCCCTTGGTGGCCTGCCTCTGCGCTTGGGGAGGACTTCGGGATCTCCTAAGGAGCGCACCGGTGTTCTTCACGCGCGGAGCCCAGAATGGTTTTAATTTAATGCCAATGTACCTACATTGGCATTAAAAATGCAGCATGACTGTGGAGAAATGCTGTAAATATACCGGTTAAAGACCATGCTTGAACAACTTCAGGCCACTAAGTCCGCAAGGTTCTCTCTCAATGCTCAACAGATAGTCGCTATCGCGTTTCATGCGCGTTTCCGTGCTTTGAAGGGCCTGTGAAGTCTTCATTTCCAGTTATTATCGATAGATAACAGTCGTTAAACCCTAACCCTTAAACCTTAAACCTTATCCCTGTAGGCGGTTTGAAAACATTGCTTCATAGTAGAAACATAACTGACCTTTTCATAAAAGCAAATAGGTCATATATTTGGCATCTTAATGTGACGCGACCTTCTTAACTCGACTTTGGATCCATCAATTTGAGTGCAATTTATTCCGCGTATGAGCCCTGTAAGCCCATAATTGAGTTTCATAGTATCTCCGTAGACTTACCGGGGATTACACCCGGGGTTGGAGGGAACCATTTTGTAGCGAAAACGCAATAAAAACCTTAGGAATTTGCATAATGTTTGATTTGCGTGGAAGTCGCAAATTTCAGGAGCGATTTTCGTGCTTCAGAAAGCACGTTAAGCCGCGCGTTCCCCGTGGACCAACTGTTGGTCCAACTACTCGTAGTTGAACCACGGGGATTTTTTCATAGACCATAGACATAGAGTCGTTTCCGGTAGTTCTACTAAACAAAAGTCAATCGTAAAAATTGACGAAAGGTTATCATAATATTCCCGGTTGTTTTCGATGAAAAGATTAAACCTTATCGGAAGCCTTTTTTTCTTCAATTATACCATCGTAAACATGGTGCACATTGCCAATGTCAAAATGTTACTTAAATTTTGCATCACTTTTTGTCAGTTTCATTAAAACCGGACAAAGTGGTAATAGATAAATAAGTAATTCGTCAGTAATCAGTCAGTCAAGTCAGTCAGATGTCCAAGTAAAGCGAGGGCTACTTTACTAGAACGTGGAATTTTGGAGGCATCTGGAAAAAACATGTTTCCGCTACCCAGGATCTTAACTCACTATTTCCTTTCATTTCAGAATAGCTTCATAGTAGAAACGTATTCGACCTTTTCAGAAAGTCAAATAGATCATTTTGTGGCTCGAACTTTAGAACTCGATAGCTTTAGGCTCCATAAATTTGAGTGCAATATTCGACGTATGAGCCTTGTAAGCCCGTAATTGTGTTCCATAGTACATCCATTGAGACTTAGCGGGGATTACACGGGGTGTTTTGTATCGAAAACGCAATAAAAGCCTGGTACTTCGCGAAATTTATGATGTGCGGATTTATTGGTGCATATTTTGTTGGGTGTTTCTAAACTGCCTGTAGGTCTTTGATGCTATCGATAGTTTGACATGCTCTGCTAAGCACGAAAACGGGCATTAAATTTGATACTAACAGTCACCCTTCCTTGCCCCGTCTCAAGTTTACATACAATACAATACATTCTTATTATTGAAACTCAAAGCCAATTTCTTGCCAGCAGGTGGTCGTCATGGGCAGCAGCACTACATCGGACAAGACCATCAACACAAGTACGGATTCAGCTGCCACCGCGATCACCTCCGTCACTGGCACAGATGACTCCATGGACGCGGACTGTGAGCCCCCTGAACCACCTTCCCAGCCCCCTAACCTCATAGACGCCGACCCCCCAAACCATAACCCCCCAAGCACAGCACCCCCTCACTATCACCGACCGCAAAACAGCTACGAATTCGAGTCGCCTGCCTATACCATTCCCCAATCAGCCACCGATGTCATGGATTCACCCAGACCTGGTCCAGCTCGATTCATCTTCGACGTCCCGCTCCCCGATCCAAACGCAGAAGAACCTAAAAAACCCCAGGAAGATCTGAGACCAAAGAAACCAGAGAAACCAAGAAACAAAACCCAAGTCAGCCAAACGAGTGTTGCGTCAACATCCATCCAAATACCGTACGACCCTAAGCTAGAAACTCCGAAAAGCCCGAAGTTGAACCAGACCAAATACGAAACTCACTTCAACTTTGAGCCGGAGCCAGTGAAGAGGAGAGGGAGTGAACCTCGGATGAAGAATAAGCAGAAAACGGAGAAGGAAAAGGAGTATTACAAGGATGAAGTTGCGAAGTTGAGGAGACAGCTGGAAGGAACAGAAGTGTTCACGGCGGCTGCGACGAGAAGAAGGTCTTCTGCGCACCAACATTCGGTACCACCACCATCTTCTAGAAGACAATCAACAGGTATTTTTTTAAATATATACGTCAAATATTTTTCATTAAATACATTTAATGTGAGAATTAATTATGACGACCCGCGTGGCGCAATGGTTACCATGCTGGACTGCCAATCGAAGGGTCCCAGGCTCGATTCCCGGCGAAGCAGAAATTTGAATGATGAGTTTTTTCTGTTCTCGGTCTGGGTGTTCGTGTTTCTGTCTCAGTGTGTGTCCATGGTACCCACGACACAGGGTATATCTACCCTACTGTGGGGCTGTGAGTGTGAAAAGTCAAACGTTATTTAATATTCATGGTGTTTCGAAATACCACAACGGTGAATAAAAACTTTACCAAATTGATTTCTGAGATAGAGAGCATTATAATGAGGTTCAGACCTCAGTATTATAGTTACTTGCATACCAAATAAATTTAATGAGTTTTAAACCTTAATATAATAGGGATTGCTCTTCAAATAAATTCGAGGTGATGTAATGTCAGATGAATTGGGGCACATCAAAAATTTCATTTTACCATTATCTGAATAACTTTATCACGGTAGTCCTATAATGATGATAAAACAACTATATTCCGATCGATATTTTTACCGACTTCCAAAAGAAGGAGGTACTGTATTCGGCTGTATGTATTTTTTTTTTTTTTATATATGTTCACCGATTACTCCGCCGTTTGCGGACCGATTTTCAAAATTCTTTTTTTGTTCGTATGCTTATACTCCCGAGGTGGTCCCATTGTCACCAAATCAGGATCTGATGATGGGATCCCAGGGAAATCGAGGGAAACTCTCAAATTTTATAGGCACACACATTGATTTTCTTATAGTTTCTGAAGCATAAGAGATATTTACGCATAGAAATCATCATCTCATGTTGCTGAGCTGATGATGGAAGGTACTGCGACAGTGAGGAGTTGAGAGCAAATTCTTTCAATAAATAGTTTTTTATTCGAAATCTTACATTCCCGAGATGGTCCAACTGTCACCAAGTCAAAGTCTGATGAGGGGATCCCAGAGAAATCGAAGGGAACATTCAAATTTTATAGCACAACAAATGATTTTTATATTTTTACAAAGCAAAACAGACATTTGTGTATAATTATCGTCATATCATGTTGCTGAACTGATGATGGAAGGTACTACGACGGTTAGGAGTTGAGAGCAAATTCTTTCAATAAATGGTTTTTTGTTCGAAATCTTACATTCCTGAGGTGGTCCAACTGTCACCATGTCAAAATCTGATGATGTGATATTAGGGAAATCGAGGGAAACACTGAAACTTAATAGGCACACACATGCTTTTAGTCATATTTTTAACATAATACAAATATTTATGTCTGGTAATTATCACCTGCTGTTGCTTAACTGATGATTGAAGGTACAACTCCTCAACGTTTAGGAGCTGAGAGCAAATTCTTTCTTTAATTTATACGTTCAGGTGGACTGATAGTATGTCTTTCAGACTTTTAGATGGCTATTAGATAAACATGATTATAAAAGGTAAATCTGTTTAAAGTTTAGAAGTTAAGTGAAATTTTTTCCAATTATGCTAATACATACAGAATTATTAAAATTACTAAAAAGAGTGAAATAAATTAAGTTTTTAATAAAAAAATAGAACCGACTTCAAACGGTAAAAAATAAAATTGTTCAGTACCTACTTCTTCTTGCTTATGGTAATGACTCTTAAAACTATTTTTGAAGTCGGGCCCTTAGTGAAATGTCCTGTCTTAGTAAATATAGTGTACCTTTCGTTCTGAATGGGCACCGACTCCAATATAGTTTTAACAGTCATTACCATAAGCAAGAAGAAGTAGGTACTGTCCCACTGTCTGTACTGTCGGTGCCAATTTAGAACGAATGGTACGACATTTACTAAGGGCCCGACTCCAGAAATAGTTTTAAGAGTCATTACCATAAGCAAGAAGAAGTAGGTACTGAACAATTTTATTTTTTACCGTTTGAAGTCGGTTCTATTTTTTTATTAAAAACTTAATTTATTATTTAAACGAATGTGGCGTAATATGATCATAAGCTGGAATGTGCACTAAATTGTATCCCTAGCAACCGTCCTATTTATCTATGTATTATTCATAAGGCTACATTGTAATTGTATAAAAGTATCATTATTATACTTAAGCGATATGTGTGCCTAAAAACCGGCCAAGTGCGTGTCGGACTCGTGCACCGAGGGTTCCGTAAAATATTTTTCATATACGTTGTAAAAACTACTGTTTTCGCAACTTTTCCTTTATCTGTGCTACGAGATGTTGCTTTGTACCAAATTTCAAGATTCTGAGTTCACGGGAAGTACCCTGTAGGTTTTGGTTCCCTTGTGAGTGTCGAAAATTTGTTGTGTCTTTTGATTGTGATGACTTAGAAGTTTGATTTTTTCACAGCTCCAAGGGACAGTAGACCTGAGTATTTGGTTTAATTCCAGCTTGATACCTCCACGCGTTCCTGAGAAAAAGGGTCTTGACAGACAGACGGTGTAGATTTAATTATTTATTTCATATACTTACTACTAACATTACAGGATAACATCATAATGCGTTAGCGTAGAACAATAAAGTTACAATGATGCATATCAAAAATTAAGTACATGTATACAAAAAATTATATTAATATCCAGGAAACATTGTATAATGTTATTGTTTCAAGATTGTAGGTGATAGAACTATTATGGTTCGCCCGGAGAAGTACCACCGCTGCACCCACTTCTGCCGTGAACCAATTCTGTTGTGTTTCGGTGGAAAGGTGCAGTTGCCGGTCACACTTACATGAGGCGACCACCAGCCTCCGGAGTAGCAGCGCAATTGCATACGACCTCAGAAAAGACTTTCCTATGCTTGCTTGAGGTTGTATGTTGATGTCCATGGGCTGCAGCGACCACTTAACACCACGTGGCCTGCATGCTCGTCTGCTACTCCATTCAAATAAAATAAAATAAATAAATAGACGGACGGACAACAAAGTGATCCTAAAAGGGTTCCGTTTTTTCCTTTCGAGGTACGGACCGTAAGAACAAAAAGTAGCAGCTATCCGTTCAACTATTGGTAAAGCCACATAACCCATGACACATTTGTGATTGAGAAGCGTTTTTTATAACATGCCTTATATTTCTCCAGCTGCTCAAGTCCACGTCACAGCCAACCCACTGGATGCGGCGTCTTCCATGCCAGCGGGACGTACTACCATCGTGGTTCAGCAGCCGTCCCTCTCCCTGGACTACGGCGGTTGCTCTACCATCCTGGTGAGGGACGGAGAGGACGGCAGACGCAAGAGCCGGGTCTGCAGCGACCACATCCAGCAGCTGCTGGACGTGACCAGCCAGTTCACTTCTGAGGATCTGCATGAGTTTGATAAACGGTAAGTGGACTTTTTAATGATAAATACTTTAATCACTGTTCGCGCCTACAAAATGTTCAACAGCAACACGTCGCGACCACGATTTGCACCTTATTTATTTTTTCTCACACTTTTACGCCGGTACCATCGTTTATAGTGATTTATTCTGTCATCGCTTGCTAGAAAATTCTAAATGTGCAATTCAAAACTAGTCAGCCGCAATTTTTGTAATTAAAACTAGAAATCAAGTATTTCAAGATTATACAAGTTTTTTGAAGCTAGAAGATTGTCGTTTTATTGAGTTCGGCATCGGACTCCAGTGTCTGAATACAGACATAGTGGCGACCGCGTCAGCACGTAACCTGGACGAACATTTGGATTGTGGAAGCTTGGAGTCCTACTGGAATCGGTCAGCAACAGCGCCGCAGCAATCAGCTACAGGGCAGCACCGCACTGAGTCCAGTCAAGTATTGAGGAACGAGCTAAACACTCATTTGGAGGGAACGCAGAATAAGCAACGCCGGGTCTTGGACTTTGGACCCGCAGCGCAGCAGATCATTGCAGCTAAGTGTTCCTTTCTATACCTTAAATCTCCCTATCATTCATTCCTGCTATTCCGAAGCGGTTTTACTTGTGCAAACATAGGTAAAATATAATTATTCTTTTGTAACCTTTCAAGGTTATTGCGTCATCCATAGGTACTTAGTGTAATTTCTTTTAGAAAACAAGTAATCCGTCTATTCCTTTGTCATATTTAAACAATATCCAGATAGATCTAGCTATTGAGAACACATATTAAGTCTAAATTAGTTGTTTTAATCATTTAAGACGCCGTTGTGGTTTTTCTGTCGAAGTACCTACCTACCGACTGTTACTAGTTTACGTTAGCATTAATAATTGGTTGTTAGCGAAGCCCTTAGCGCCTTGAGCCCTTAACTGTTCCTATTTTCTTTTCTGTGTGGTGATTATTCCGCCGAACATTCCAGGTTCCGGGTCGGTACCCACGAGTGAGCGAGATCGAGCCGTGCTGCGTTCCCGCGCTGCCTGTGCCCGCTGCGACTCCGCTTGCAGCCTCAACTCGACCTCCCGGGCGGCGGATACCACCAGTCAGGGGCGTGAGCGTATTTATTTGTTTTCCTTTTAATTTTCAAAATTTAATTTCAATATTTTACGTTGATTTCCGTTTGTTGCGTTGTTACTTGAATTTGATTTCTTTGTCACTACATTTACAACTATTTTAATTATTGACAATGGGAATCGAGGAAGACGTTAAAGGCTTGGCAGAATTAATTATTAAACGTAGTTCTGTCAAGGGTCAAATAACTAAGTTTAAAAATTATGTTGATAGATTATATGATGTGGAGGCGCTTAACACTACACAAAGGGCAGAACTTACCCTCAAGCTTATTAGGTTTGAAACATTATCCTCTAAGTTTGATGAATTGCAAAGTAAGATTGAGGTAATTAATTCTAGTAAGTTAGAGGATGAGCTAGTAGAACGAGAATGCATGGAGGAGGCCTTTATAAGCAATATTGTTGCCGCTCAAACTCTGTTGCAGTTACACAGTCACACTGACAGTGCCCATGACTCTAGTAACTGTCATAATGGTAGTCATTGTAGTCCTGATCATAACGAGACTGGTTTTAGGCTTCCATTAATTAATATTGCTAAATTTGATGGTTCGCATCTTAAATGGATGGAATTTCGAGATACATTCAAGTCTTTAGTTCACGATAATAGCCGAATTAGTGCCGTAAATAAGTTCCACTATTTATTATCTTATTTAGAGGGGGAACCGGCTCGTACTGTTGCTAATCTCGAAGTTTCATCCAGTAACTATCAAGAAGCTTGGAACCTGTTGTTAGAGCGTTATGACAACAAGCGTTTATTAATTGATCACCACCTCAATTCACTTTTTAATATTCCTGCGATCCAAAAGGAGTCTGAGAGGTCGTTACGCTTCCTAGTCGATCACGTGACCAAGAATTTACGTGCACTGTCCAGTCTAGGGCAGGCAACTGAGTACTGGGACATTATTATTATTCATTTAGTTTCATCTAAGCTAGATAGTACTACATTTATGAAATGGGAGGAACACCGTAATGCGATGTCAACTGAAACGCCCACGCTCAAGGATTTCCATAAATTTTTGAATGATCGTGCGGCAATTTTGGAGTCGGTACATCGTAGCAAGGTAGATAATGTCTCTAGGGCAAGTCAAGGGCAGCAGCGTACCACGACTGCTTCTAATGTTAAAGCAGAACGCTCCCAGGTAAAGTCGTACGCGTGTACTAGTAATACTAACTCGAACGTTGCTCAACAAGAGAAAAATTCGTCTTCTAACTCATGTCCTTGTTGTAATTCAATCGAGCATAAGATTTTTGACTGTCCCTCATTTAAGGCTATGAGCGTTAGTGATCGTATAGCAGAAGCAAATAGATTAAAGTTATGTAAAAATTGTTTAAGGCCTGGCCACTATTTTCGTCAGTGTCGTTTCGGTCCTTGCCGGGAGTGTAAAAGGAGGCATAATTCACTGCTGCACCTGCCTTCAAATAGTGGAGGCAATGCAGCCTGCGCTATAAGCCCTAGGTCTAGCTCGGCTGATACGCTAGTTAACTTTAGTAATAAAAATATCAGCCAAGTTTTACTATCGACGGCTCTGATTGAGGTAGTCAATCCAAGGACGTCTAAATCGGAAACCGTGCGTGCCCTGTTAGACTGCGGGAGTCAATCCTCGTTTGTGACGTTGGATTTAAAACGAAAATTGGCCCTTGATGTCTGTCTTTTAAATTCCACGAATGTTATTGGGTTTGGAAATAGTAATTCAGGAACAATCACAGAGTACAGTGTTATTGAAATTAAATCATGTAATTCGTCCTTTAAGGTTATGTCTAATTTTTATATTATGAACCAGCTTACTAGTTCACTACCTAATTCTAGTTTTGATATTAGTTTGCTTAAAATTCCTAGTAATATTATTTTGGCAGATCCCAAGTTTTATGAACCGTCTCAAGTTGACATGCTTATTGGTTCGGATCTGTTTTGGGACATAATTGGCTGTGAGCAACAGTCCTTGGGTCCTGGCTGCCCTAGATTACACAGCTCAAAGTTAGGCTGGTTGATTGGCGGTCCCTTACCTAGATATACGAATCAAGCTAATAATAAAGTAAAGTGTAATACAATTCTCACTAGATCTATACTAGACACTGACTTAGATTCTAGTATGAGTAGATTTTGGGAGTTAGAGGAGATTACTCCTAGAACTTATTTAAATGATAAGGAGCAGGCATGTGAAACGCATTTTATGCAAAATACGCGTCGGCTATCGAACGGTAGATTTTGCGTTAGGTTGCCTTTAATTAAGTCCCCTGACTGTCTTGGCGATTCGTACGCCATGGCCAAGAAAAGATTTTATAATTTAGAGAAGCGCTTTAAGAGGCAGCCTGAAGTTAAATCTCAGTATGTTGCATTTGTCAGAGAGTACGCGGAATTGGGTCATCTGTCGGAAGTAACGCTGGATAAACCTGTTTCTAATTTTCGTTATTATTTGCCTCACCATCCAGTGTTCAAAGAAAACAGTGAGACAACGAAAATAAGGGTGGTATTCGACGCGTCTGCTAGTACTTCCTCTGGCCTCTCTGTCAATGACATTCAGATGGTTGGGCCTCAAATACAGGACTCTCTCTTCTCCATATTAGTTCGAGCTCGTCTGCACAAATATATTTTGACGGCGGATGTCGAAAAAATGTATCGACAAGTTATGGTAGACGAGTCCGACCGAGATTTACAACTAATCTTATGGAGAGAAGATGAGCGTGAGCCAATTAAAACGCTTAGGCTTAATACTGTCACTTATGGCTTTGCAAGTGCTAGTTATTTAAGCACTAGATGTCTTTGGCAGCTTGGGGAAGAAAGCGAGGATCCCCTTACTAAGACCATTTTACAGCATGACCTTTATGTAGATGACCTAATCACAGGCTGTAACGATGAAAATGAGTTAAAGCGCATTCAACGTTCTGTGTCGGAGGCCTTGAAGGCAGGATGCTTTAATCTGCGCAAGTATAAATCTAATTCTCCTTTAGTTTTTCAGTCCTGTTCTTCGAGCTCTACTGACAAGCTAGTTATAAGCGAGTCCTCAAGCGCCCTCGGTATAGGCTGGGATTCAGTAACAGACCGTTTGTATTTATCCTTTGACATGCCACCTGCTACCGATAAAATAACGAAGCGTTTTATAATATCCACATCCTTTAGAGTTTTTGATCCACTAGGTTTCGTAGGCCCCTGCATAATTATTCCTAAGTTGATTATGCAGCAGTTATGGCTAGACAAGATTGGATGGGATGACGTTATCTCTAATGATATGCAAAAGGCTTGGCTTAAATTTTATAATAGTTTGAATTATTTATCTTCGCTCTCTATACCTAGGAAGGTTTTATGTGATTCACCGGTTACTACGGAACTACATTCTTTTAGCGACGCCTCGCAGAGAGCATACGGTGCATGTATTTATATTAGGTCTGTAGATGCGGCAGGCAACGTATATGTTAATCTGTTGTGCTCCAAGTCAAAGGTAGCACCTGTAAAGGCCTGCACTATACCCCGCTTGGAACTTTGCGCCGCTGTGCTGTCTGCACGATTGTGCAAGGCTGTTATTGATTCGTTAAGGTTCCCTATAGAGCGCAAATTCCATTGGTGTGACTCTAGTGTCGTTCTTGCGTGGCTGCGTACTAGCTGCAGAAAATTAAAAACTTTCGTGGCCAATAGAGTTGCAGAGGTGCTAGAGTTAACTAATATTGGTTGTTGGCGTTATGTACCTACCTTACAGAATCCTGCTGATCTGATATCTCGCGGGGCTTATCCTGAGGAACTGAGGGATAATAATTTATGGTGGTCTGGGCCAGAGTTTTTATTGCTAGGTGAGCCATCGTGGCCTACCTTACAAAAGGATCCATTAGAAAATTTAAATGGTTTGGAGTTAAAAGTAAATACGGCTCTAGAAAATAATATTTCAACAATAATTTCCTTTAATAACTTTTCTAAATTAAATAAATTGAAGAGAGTGTACGCCTATGTTTTACGTTTTTTACATAATCTTAGAAATCCTAAGTCCAAACATCTAGAGGCATTTAGTGTACAGGAATTACAAGACTCTTTTTATCTCCTGTGTCGCGTAGCACAACAGGAATCCTTCCCTGTTGAATACAACTTGTTGGCTAACAATAAAGCAATTAGTTCTCGATCTAGTATTATATCTCTTACGCCCTTTATGGATGCCAAGGGGTTAATACGTGTTGGGGGTCGACTAGACCAATCGACGCTTCCATTTGAAAGTAAGCATCCGATTTTATTGCACTCATCCCACCACCTCACTAAACTAGTATTTGAGCGGGAGCACATGCATAAACTGCATGCTGGTCCACAGCTGCTCCTAGCAAGCGTACGGAACTATGTGTGGGCCACTAATGGCCGCCAACTCGCTAGGAGAACAGTGCACAATTGTTTGCAGTGTAGAAAACTGCAAGGAAAAACATTAACTCCTATCATGGGAGACTTGCCCTCCCAGCGTGTTACGGTGGACTTCCCATTTCGTAGTGTAGGGGTGGACTTCGCTGGACCATTTTTTATTTTGAATAGGAAGGGTCGCGGGGCTAGGACATCTAAGTGTTATTTGTGTATTTTTGTTTGCTTAAGGTTTAAATGCTTGCACTTAGAAGCAGTCAGCGACCTGTCAAAGGAAGCCTTTATTTCAACTTTACGTAGATTCGTGGCCCGTCGCGGAAGGCCTGCAGAATTTTTTTGCGACAATGGGCGAAATTTCGTAGGCGCGGCGAAGGAAATAGCTAGCTTTATAAGGGCCAATAGACAAGCTATTAATTCATTTTGTGGTGAGGAAGAAATTAAATTTGTGTTTTCTCCTGCTTACGCTCCCCACTTTGGTGGTATCTGGGAGGCTGGGGTAAAGTCTGCCAAATATCATATTAGGCGCGTTATGGGCAATTCGCATTTAACCTATGAGGAGATTGGAACTTGGTTTGCGCAAGTAGAGGCCATTTTGAATAGCCGCCCAATTTGTCCAATGTCCTCGTCTCCTAACGACCTGAATTTCCTTACCCCAGGGCACTTCCTGCTTGGTCGGCCATTGACTGCGTTGCCGTCACCGGATCTCGTCGACTGCAAGACTACCAATCTTCGACGCTATCAGCGGCTTGAACAAATTCGGCAACATTTTTGGAGGAGATGGCAGCGTGAATATTTGTCTGAATTGCAACAGAGGTCGAAATGGCGAGTTCGTGGTACCACTCTTAAACTAGGAGACCTGGTTTTGCTGCAAGAAGAAAATTTGCCCCCATTATGCTGGCGAGTCGGACGCGTAAGCAAGTTGTTCCCTGGCCCTGATGGCGTGTGTCGTGTGGCGGACGTCCAAACCAGTCGAGGGACATTTCGAAGACCTTTTACCCGACTCTGCCCCCTGCCAGTGACGGAGCATCAAATTGAGGGTTAAAATCCGGCGATTTTAACGGCGGGGATGATGTTCGCGCCTACAAAATGTTCAACAGCAACACGTCGCGACCACGATTTGCACCTTATTTATTTTTTCTCACACTTTTACGCCGGTACCATCGTTTATAGTGATTTATTCTGTCATCGCTTGCTAGAAAATTCTAAATGTGCAATTCAAAACTAGTCAGCCGCAATTTTTGTAATTAAAACTAGAAATCAAGTATTTCAAGATTATACAAGTTTTTTGAAGCTAGAAGATTGTCGTTTTATTGAGTTCGGCATCGGACTCCAGTGTCTGAATACAGACAATCACCAATAGTCGTGTCAATACGGTATTTGACTACCAAATCAATTGAGATACTTTTAAAGAGCTGTCGTTTAGCTCAGCTGAGTTGTATTAGAAAAATAATTGTGACGTCTAAATTATTATTAATTTTAATGGCAATTAAAATCATGTAGAAACAAATTAACAATTATTATCCTGCTCACAAAACGTTTATAGTTTAGTGCAATTTTTAATACACATGCATTTTCGTCGTCTCGTTCAGAATACTGCAGTGCCTGAAGTCGAAATTTTTCGAGCAGTATGTGTTGCCAGTGATGACCTATTATACGATGCTGAGACGTGGTCTTTTACAGTTAGCCTTTTCCACAGGCTCAAGGTCGTTCAGCGAGTGATGGAGAGGGCTATGCTTGGTATTTCTCTACGCGACAGAATCCGTAACAATGAAATCCGTAGAAAAACGAAGATTACCGACATAGCTCTCAAAATCTGCAAGCTGAAGTGTTTATGGGCAGGCCACACAGTTATGAGGACTGACAACCGGTGGGGAAGAAAGGTCCTCGAATGGCAACCACATCTCGGCAAAAGGAGCACAGACCGCCCTCCAACCAGCCGGACTGACGACCTGAAGAAGATAGTGGGAAACCGCTGGATTCAGAGGGCGCAGGACCGGACGGAGTGGTGAATATTAGGGGAGGCCTATGTCCAGCAGTGGACTTTAAAAGGCTGATGGATGGTTAATTTTTTATTCTATGTTTTTGTCTCTAGATCCCAATTAGTCCAAATATTTTGAGTAGACACGTGAAGCTCGCATCCAATCGAATTATTGCGATTCGGAACAAAATAGAAGTTGTATTATTAGGCATCCTTGTACCATTGAGGTGAATGGGAATGCAGTCCAGTTTACAACCGCATTACATTAGTGTTAGGAATTAACGTCGGTAGTTGAATAAAAAATGTGACGAAGTAGGAGAAAACGCTTATAAAAGCCATTTATAAAATTAGGCAAATGCAATTTAAGAGAAAATGAGACCATAATATAAACGATTCGTTTTCTCCAGGGTGCACGACAGCCGAGCAATAATTTTTTCTACCAAAAAATTTTCTTACAAACTTTTTTTATGACCCACTGTTGGGCATAGTTCTCCTCTCACCTGTAATAGAGATTTAGGCCATAGTCTGCCACGCTGGCCAAGTGCGGATTGGTGGACGACTTGTTTTCGAGAAATTATGAATTTCTCTCAGGCATGCACGGCGATGATTAGAACCCAGTTTTGGTCGCGTCGGAGATCGCGATCCTTTACCACTCGGCCATCGCTGCGCTTATAACATACTTATCGACAGTCATCGTATAAGCTATTCTTGCATTATATATCTTCTTTTGTTGTTATCGTATTGTTCCTGACAGTCTGACATACGGGGGAGAGTCGTTCCACAAAACTTTGAACTGAATTTGAATGTCATATTTATTATGCACTATGTGACTCGCGGTTTTGCCTGCTTTATAGCTTAATGTTAAATCCAAGCCTAAATCCTTACTGGATAAAAACTGGCCAAGCGACTCGCGCACCGAGGGTTCCGCATTTTTCTAATATGTAATGTAACGAAAAATTTACGGTTTTTGCAATTTTTCCTTTATCTGTGCTATAAGACGTTGCTTCGTACCAAATTTCAAGATTCTGAGTTCACGGGAAGTGCCTTGTAGGTTTTGATTGCCTTGCGAGTGTCGAATATTTGCGGAAATTTGCATAAACGGCTGTATCTTTTGATTGCGCTGGCTCAGCAGTATGATTTTTTCACAGCTTCAAGGGACAGTATACTTGAGTATTTGATATAATTATATCGCAGCTTGATACCATCACGCGTTCCTGAGAAAAAGAGTCTTGAGAAAGACAGACGGACGAACAACAAAGTGTTCCTATAAGGGTTCCGTTTTTTCCTTTTGAGATACAGAACCCTATAAAAACAGAAAAAACTTTCAGTTTTAACCAGCAGTTCTTAAGAGTAGCACTCTCAAACAAACAAACTCTTAAGCTTTATAATGTGAGTATAGATTTTATTTTGACATAAAAACTTAACTCCACTTTTCTCACTCCACTACAATCATTTTACTTATCAGTTTGTGAAATATCTTTTGAATTGGTCTTTTTTTCTTGTTTTGAAGTTACACACGAAAGTTAGGCCTAGAATTCCGACAGGGTAGACCATGTATGTAATAAGCATCCTTGTCAGGACTTCCAGAGGGTTGGTTTTTTTTCATAAAGTACTTCGCCTGTATTGCCCCTTATCGCCCGCTTCACAAAATGCGAAAGCCGCAAAAGGGGCGCGAAATCGCATGGAGTGTTAACGTTAAGAGCAAAATCAAATTTTCGCGGACAGCCTCCGTACGTGATGAAAGGGAATAGATTAATGTAATTTTGATATTCTTCTTCTTTCTTCTTAGTCTTTCGCTCTTGTCAGAGCTGTCGTGGGTGCTCTGATGACGGCATGGAGAGAGCGCTTCTGTCCTTGGCGAGGGTTGTTTTTTTTTATTTGAATGGAGTAGCGGACGAGCATGCAGACCACGTCGTGTTCATCTACACACAACCTCAAGCAAGCATATATGTCTTGTCTGAGGTCGTATGCAGTTGCGCTGCTACTCCGTAGGTAGGTCGCCTCATGTAAGTGTGGCCGGCAAGCTGTTCGAGCTATTATTCTCCACTTTTGGCGATTGGCATTTCTCGTACACTGGACAATTGAAGTATGACCAGACGCTTTTATTTTAGACGACCCGTGTGGCGTAATGGTTACCATGCCGGACTGTCGATCGGAGGGTCCCGGGTTCGATTCCCGGCGAAGGCACAAGGAGAAATTTGAATAATGAGTTTAAATTTCTGTTCTCGGTCTGGGTGTTTGTGTATCTGTCTTTGTGTGTGTCCATGGCACCCACAACACAGGATATAACTACCCTACTGTGACTGTGTGACTATGAGTGTCAAACGCATGTCAAACGTCTTTTATTTATTTATTTATTTTTGTTTTTTTTTCAACCTTTTTTTTATGTCCCACTGCTGGGCACAGGTCTCCTTCTCACAAGTGAGAGGGATTTAGGCCATAGTCCACCACGCTGGCCAAGTGCGGATTGGTGGACGTCATGCTTTCGAGAAATTATGAATTTCTCTCAGGCATGCACGGCGATGAAGAACATCGTAATCAATTAAATATCACGATATTTTCCATCACCGTGGAGCAGCGATAAATGCGCACATTACAAATTTCTTTGTCAGAGGTGCGCGCCGAGGATTTGAACCCGGGATCGGTCGCGTAGAAGACCGCGGCTTTTACCACTCGGCCATCGCTGCTCCATGCTCTTCCATTTATTTATTTAAAATATACTTTATATATTAGGTTTATCATTTTTAAGGTCCGCTGTTTTATAATAGTTTAGTTCAGCAATCTGAGCGGCTGACTTGATATGATATGATTTTTTTTTTGTCAGAGGTGTGTGCAGACTTTAACCCTTTGGCCATCTTTGCCCTCTTTAAAAAAGGAAAATTAAAAACTGAGGTGTCAAGGGACACCCGGATGGAAAGAAATTGTATTTTTTTACTTTCTTGTTTCTTTAATTTCTGCGCTTCATAATTTTTTTTCTTCTTTCTGCATTAGTTTTAGGTTTGGGTGTCAACAAAGCTAAGCATTGTCGAGTGTGGTCAAAAGTAGGATGGGTGGCCAATAAGTAGTGGCCACTAAGCAATATCAAGTACGGTCAAAAGTAGGGTCGTTGGCAATCAATCTGAGCAATGTCGAGTGCGGTCATAAGTAGGATGGGTGGCCATTAAGCAACATCTAGAGCGGTTATGAAAAGGATGGGTGTCAACAAAGTTAAGCAATGTCAAGTGCGGTCAAAAGTAGGATGGGTGGCCAATAGTGGCCATTAAGCAACATCAAGTGCGGTCAAAAGTAGGATCGGTGGCAATAAATCTGAGCAATATCAAATAAGTAGGTTGGATGGCAATTCACCAACATCTAGTGCGGTCAAATGTAGGAATGATGGCTATATAGCTCAGCAATGTCGAGTGGACTCAAAAGTAGGATGGGTGGCCACTAAGCAACATCAAGTGCGGTCATAAGAAGGATGGGAGTCAACAAAGTTAAGCAATGTCGAGTGCTAAAATGTGTCGTTACACAAAAAGTGTCATTACAACTTTTGATCTTAATTTTTTCCTTTCGCAACGCGCGATAAGGAACTTTGTTCCAATAGAAATTTTTTTCTTCGTTTGTCAGCTATTCACACAGTTTTTTTGTTTTTACCAATCCTCCTGTGTATTCCAGCAAGTTTTTTTTTAAATTAAACATACTTGTACAGCAAGCCAAGTAATACATTGAGAGGGGTCGCAAGGGATGTGTACTTTGTGTACTGAGTGAGATACTCGCGTGAGATACTAGCTTATTATTCCAACAAGTTGTTTAAATTTACTTTCCGGAACACTATCCAACTAACTAACAACCTGTCCTACATGCTAACTCGTTCCGTAATTACATTATTTGATGATATACACAACTAACTAAAACGATCTTGGTCAGGATGGTTGTTAGGTGGATGACTGGCTCCAACCCGTTTAGCGTCCCATTAAACGCATGATGGGCACGGGTCTCTCCATTTATTTTATTTTTTATTTATTTTATTTATTTGTCAGACAACAGAGATCCATTATTTGTTAGTAAAAAAAAGAGAAAGAGAGGTCTCCCAATGGAGGACTGGAACTTACTCCACCACGCTTCTCCAATGCAGGTTGGTGGAGATGCAGTTTAGTGGCCAACTTGCTGTCTGATGTGTAGTCCTACAAGGTTTAACGATTGTTATCTATCGATAATAATCAGTACCGACGGTTTAACGTGCCCTACGAAGAATCTTTTTCTTGTTTTTTCTTTTTTTGAACAATTCACACAACACCATCTGATTCCAAACTAAGCAGAGCTTGTACTATGGTAATCAGAAAGCATTTCAATCAAAAGCATTCATCACGAGCAGCGATGGCCGAGTGGTAAAAAACCGCGGTCTTTGACGCGACCGATCCCAGGTTCAAATCCTCGGCTCGCACCTCTGACAAAGAAATTTGTAATGTGCGAATTTATCGCTGCTCCACGGTGATGGAAAATATCGTGATATTTCATTGATTACGATGTTCTCCATCGCCGTGCATGCCTGAGAGAAACTCATAATTTCTCGAAAGCATGACGTCCACCAATCCGCACTTGGCCAGCGTGGTGGACTATGGCCTAAATCCCTCTCAATTGTGTGAGAAGGAGACTTGTGTCCAGCAGTGGGACATAAAAAAGGTTGAAAAAAAAATCAGAAAGCTGATAAACATACATATATAATTCTAAATACATACTTAAATAGATAAATTAGCACCCAGACACAGAACAAATAGTCATGTTCATCACACAAATATTTGTCCTGGGTGGGAATCGAACCCACGACCTCACGCTTCGCAGTCGGCTTATCACCCACTACGCCACGGAACGGAGGCTGTCAATGGATACGGTCACCCATCTCTCACATGACAACATGCGTTTGTGTTAGCTGCATAGATTGCTTGCGCTCTATGCTAGCCGCCGGGCGTTTCTTGCGTATATTATACTACACTAGTGGGCCCTGCAGACGTTGTGCTGCCTTAAAAGTAATGAAAGAGGATTTGTTTTCTTATTATCTTAAAGAGATTTCATGTTACTGTCAAAGAAAAATATAAAACAAATAGTGACAAGAGTTTTGGCGGGAAGTCGAAAAAGACATGTTGTGCTCTTGTTTTATTTTCATTTTCTTGGTGTATTTTTGAGTTATATCAGATAAAGTTGATGGCATTTTGTTTGATATAGGTTAATTACAGTGCACGAGTGTTTGTGAAATAGAATAACAGTGCTAAAATATGTTTTTTCTGCTTGCCTCCAAAATTCCATCGGACACGTTTTGTAAAGTAGCCATCGCTTTACTTGAATGTTGGACTGACTAGACTGACTGATTACTGACGACCTTACTTACTGACTTTGTTATTACTTCGTCCAGTTTCATCGAAACTGGCAAAAAATTGATGCAAAAATTATACTTGACGCTGGCAGTATGCACAGAGTTTGCGATGCCATAATTGAAAAAAAATAATAGTGACAAACGTACTGTTCCGTTATTCTGTCTGTGTCAAAGTTTAGAACGACACGGCACGAAATACAAACGTTTGACAGGTAGGAACAATTTATATGGGGAAACTACTTATAAAAAAAAACCAGTGGAACCAATTGTGAATCTAAACCATCCTCGAAACCACTTGAACACACACAAAAAAATCATTAAATTCGGTCCAGCCGTTTAGGAGGAATTCACTGTCAACATACGTACAGAAGAATTATATATTATATAAAGATAGGGCATTTTGACTTGCCTACAAACTTTATTGAAGGTCTAAAACTGTCGGTCTGAGGATCGATCCATTCTTATCTCGACCAACCCGCTTTAATAAGAAAGAAAGGAAAAATATTTATTTTATATTGGGAATACAAAATATTCGCTTAATGAATGTCATTTTTTCCCGGTCATCGCCTTTAGAGTCCGTTTGGGCTAGATGTTGAGCTGAGAGAAAAAAGGCGGCGGAAAAAAACGCCCAGCAGCACTCTTAAGCAATACTATTTAAAAAAGTACATTTATATAATGAAGATTACAGAATAGCTATGGGTCAATAATGGGCACACGTGATCGTGACACCGTGAATATTTGGAGAGGTCAGCAGGGATGTTTAAACTGAGTAAGCTTGTTCCAACAAGCTGTTTCAATTAACTTTCCGCAACACTATTCAACTAGCTAACAAAGTACTCGTAAGTTATGAACTATCAGTCAGTATCTCATTAGGTAGTCTGAAATAACACGTTATAACGCTGTACACTCAGCCCCACAGTAGGGTAGGTATACTCAGTGTCGTGGATACCATGGACACATACAAAGACAGAAATACAAACACCCAGACCGAGAACAGAAATTAAAACTCATCATTCAAATTTCTGTTTCGCCGGGAATCGAACCCGGGACCCCTCGATTGGCAGTCCGGCATGGTAACCATTGCGCCACGCGGGTCGTCAAGTAATGTTATTCGTATTCTACTTTATCATAGGCATGTTTATAAATTATATTTGATAAAAAATATGTTTCATCAAGTTTAGTTATCAGATCGGTGAAGGTCCATTGTCACTGGCTCATAGACTAAGACGGAGGGGTGACAGCTGATGACAGCTCGACTGTCTATACTTGTAAAATTCGTTTATATCAAGTATTTAAAATATAGACATTGAACAAAGTGCATGTATTAATGAAAAAATTAACGGAGAAATAGTGAAAGAAAATGAGTGAGTACTTTATAAAAATACTAGATGAGAACCTACTGAAAATACTAGATGAAAAATAATACTGGTAATAAAAGCAATTCGTGCGAAATTATTCCCTAACCATTCCAAAATATCAAAAATGCACAACGTTAATGTTCAATTTTTCACTTCTGCCGGCACAACCCATTGTTTTATTTTTGTGTAATACCTGCTTAACCAAGCGATATCCCCTGCCAAATTGAATTAAATAAAATAAAATTACGATTCACACTCTCACAGACACATATACAATGTACATGTTATAAGTATACAAGGCAGACAAATGGAATTCTGGAGATCTCAGGATATACGGTTCACTTACTACCGCTACGTCGCTGAAGCGCGCATGGCCAGGCGGCTAGCGTAGAACGCAAGCGATCTATGCAGCTGAGCCAAACGGGCGCGGTCGGGTGTGAGATGGGTGACCGCTAGTGGCAAAAAAATTCATGCGCGTTTCCGTGCTTCGGAGGGCACGTTAAGCCGTCGGTCCCGGTTGTTGTCGATAGATAATAGTCGTCAAACCTTGTCGGAGGCCTTATGGGTGGTTTGAAAACATCCGACAGCGGGTTGGCCACTAAGCCGCATCTCCACCAACCCGCATTGGAGCAGCGTGGTGGAGTGAGCTCCAGGCCTCCCCAATAATGGGGAGAGACCCGTGCCCAGCAGTGGGACGCAAAAAGGGTTGCAGCCAGCCAACTACCGCTACGCCACACGATAATATCGTGTTTTTTCAACTTGTGACCATAGATAATGACCATATTCGAGGACTTTTCTCCAAAAGTAGCACAGGCCGCCTTCCAACTATGTGAGCTGACGACACGAAGAAGACACCGAAAAGCCGCTGGATTCAGAGGACGCTGTACATAATGGCAAATTTTACAGCAATTGACCAGTAAACACATATTTTCTTCATTTTTAAATAATACTAAAACTAATTTTATAAAACAAAACAGAAACGAGAGAGAAAACTAATAAACAAAATGCCAAAAACAATGTAATGCTACCTGTGTAGGGAAACAACGTGTAATTAAAAAGCAAGAGCGTGTTCAAACTTGTTTCACATCGGAAAAACTGTACATTTTGAAAAAAAAGTAACATAGCAAAAGGGTAAAGGTGAAAGAATGTAGGGCACTGATATTAAAAAGCAAACCTTTCAATGAAATTCTGATAATATAATCTGAGAGAAAAGTACAGAGTATAAGCTACATACCCGGATGACAGCGCTTTGCTCGGATAACATTGTTTTTAGCTTGAAGTTAAAGTAAGAAAATCTATTGAGATTTTTCTTAGTGGTGTATGTCTTCGTGGTCTAACTTCAAACTAAGTCTTTAGTTATTGGCTTATAAGTTGCTTAAAAACGTCATTTTCTGAAGTAGCTCCCATTAAAAATTAATGTTACTACTTGTCAACACATATCAGGAAGAGTCATATTTTTCACTTTATTTTCAAATTGATTATCGCTGAAAACTCGGTTAAATCAATATTATTTGAAAATGAAACCTAGCTAAATCGATTTATCGGCCCCTAAACACGGTGCATACTGTATTTTATTAATATCTTTGGTGCCGTTTTCAAGATTCAGTTATATACATAGGTATATTATGTACTAGCCTTCCGCCAGCGGCTTCGCGTACCCATTTAATGGGTCCCCGTAGGAAAAAATAGCCTATGTGCTATTCCAGGCTTCATTGCTATATTAAAATCATAGGCGTTTAGCCAGTTGCTTCAACCGCGTTGACCTTATTACCCTCACTTATTCACTACTCATTTTCACGTAGGAATAAAGCATTTTCCCGCGGTAAAAAGTAGCCTATGTTACTCAGGGTGAATGTAGCTTACTAGCATAGCATAATGGTGAAAAAAATTTTGAAATCAAAAAAAAAAATCTTCCCTCTTTATAATATTAGTATAGATATACAAAAATTGCTCAGTTGATGATGAGACTGCAAGAAATTATGCACAGAAACATATCTCCACCAACCCGTATTGTAGCGTGATCGAGTAAGCTCTGCAATTATGAGAAAAAATTCGCGACAAAAAAGGGTTTCACTCAAACCATTTGGTACCGATCGATTTATTTTCGATCAATAATCATTTCTCTCGTCAATACTTAAAATATTTTTCGAAAGCTCAAACCTAAAAGAAGGTTTAACTCCGTCGTATTACCGTTAAAAATATAAGGGAATAACAAAACCCTGCCACCAATTCCTCGATTACCTTTTAACGTTTTTTCCGAGTCACTCAATTTCCGATTTAGGATACTCGTATTTGACAATTGTTACGTTACTTTGTTTAAACAAGCCTTCTATACGTATTTTGTTCATATACATATTAAGAACTAGCTGTGCCCGCGACGTCGTCCGCGTAGATAAAGACTTGTACAAAAGACTTGGATTATTTGTTCCTCCTCCTCCTCCTCCTCCTTAGTCGTTCACTCTTGACCATCTCTTGACATGACAGAGTGGTCGTGGCTGATGAGGTTGCAATTTCGTTGGATAATGATGCTCTCGCGATGCGTCACCATTTGTTGCGGTTTGTAGCATCTTGAAAACTCTAGACTATGGAGGTCTGTGTTGCAGCTTTGATAATGTCTGTCTAACGTGTAGGTGAGCGCTCGCGTGACCGCTTGCCCTCCACTGTCCCTTCGATTTTCTGTTACCTTTTATGAAATTACTTATGATACAAAAGTTCATATTATTATGTTGAGTAGATATATTCTTCCTGAGTCCTTACAGTTCTTACTGTACTCCTCTTATAATATCGACTTTTCAGTCGTTATCATCAGTTTCTTTTTACAAATTAAACGTATTACAATAGCCTTTTTTTAAAGTGTAAACACTTTTATAGTATAGTACTGCTGTGCCCGCGGAAAGTATCATTATAATTAAATAATTTGTGCTGCAAATAATTCATAGATTAATTATTATTATGTAACTTAAATCTATTGCAGAAAGGTGGTGAACTATACAACTACGACGTCAGGCGTGGTTAGTAGTTGGGAGTCAAATTCTTGGTTGCTTGCACGTTGGTTGCAATTGTCGTTAACATACCGTCGTTCATACTTAATGGAGGTCTTTTGAGCGATATAAAACTTGCGACAGCAGTTAGGCCACTAACAATGAAGATGTCATCAACCTGAATATGAGCAGCGTGAGAGGATCAGCCCCTACGCGATTAAGAGGCACGTCGCCTATTAAATAAGATTGATACCAATAAAATCTGGACGTTACGTTTGAGTTTAGTTGTCAATTGGTCCTATTAACAACCCTTCCTACAGCATCAGAAATAAAGTAAGTCCTCGGTACATATTATCGATTACTAACATTATTTTGGGCGTGACCACCATGCAGAGCTGCTGCCGTGACGCTTTAGCAACCAGCGCTTTATTAATTAGCGCTTTATTAATTAGCGCTTTATTAACACCAGTGCCAGTACTGCGTGTGTATGTAATAGCTCTTATTAAATTAACCACTGAAAACGACTGTTAATTTCAATAAAAAACCCCAGCGGAGCCACCCGAGCACTGCCGGCTTTCAAGAAGAGCTTTCTTTACAGCTTTCTTGAAGAACCCCATGTCAAAGTCTACTGGAAATGCCTCAGCTGGAAGGTTGTCCCATAACTTACACATCCGTTCAAACATCAAAAGGAGCGTGCAAAGCGGCTAGTGGAACTTTGACCTTCGACTGGTGGTGTAATCATGATATGGTGACGTAGGTATCATTTTGAAAAGATCACTCAGCATAGTAAAGTCGGTAGAACACTTTGATTTTTTAACGTTTCACACTGATAGCCCCACAGTAGGGTAGACCCTGTGTAATGGGTACCATGAGACACACAGAGACAGAAACACAAACACTCAAACCGAGAACAGAAAATTAAATTCATCATTAAAATTTCTGCTTCGCCAGGAATCAAAGACCCTTCGCTTGGCAGTCCAGCATGGTAACCATTGCGCCACGCGAGTCGACAATTTATTATTAAGTATCTCTGGATCTGCATTGGAATAGTGTTATTGGGCAACAACGCCATCTATAGCGTCACCTATTGAATAAAATCGATACCAAATACCAATAATATCTGGACGTAACCTCTGCGCCGCGCCTCCATAATGCTCTACCACAATGAGTAAAATATCAGCGCCAGTTCCAAAGCTCACTAAGTTGTTAATTTTTTTATTCGATATATTACTATGTAAATATACTCGTAATTAATTATTTGCAATTATCTCCACCAATCCACTCTATAATAGCGTTATTCAGTAACAAGGCCGCCATCTACCCTATAGCGTGTAAATTAAATCGTCGATATACCAAATTTGCAACAGATCACCAAATAGTTCTGAATATGAACTATTCGCCACATAGATGTCGGCAGTAGCCTCGTTTTGTTAAGGTTTTGTACATTTTGTATTGATGATTTCTTCGAATATGTGGTGATATGTATGTAGGTTCTTTTTTTAATATTTCGAGATGAAATCTAGCATAAATGATCGAAAATTTGCTATTAGAATATTAAGAGATGTAGTAATTATCGAAACTTGCGAACGCCTGCATTCGCACGCCATTTCATCATTCTTGAAATTGACGTAACTTTTTTGTTTGTGAACCGATTTAAATAAAACAAACCCTAAATGTTAATCCAAAAAAATACCAATACGCCAGTGAAAACCGCATCCTTCTACGTTAAGCCGTTCCTGAGATTAGCGCGCACAAACGAACAGATAAACAGACAAACAGACAAACAGACAATATTTCTAAAAATCATTGTTTTGGGTTCTATTACGCTAATAAATAGTCCCAGTGACAGTTTTTCTCAAATATCTTCAATGTACAGAAACCGACTTGTTACAGATTTATTATATGTATAGATGATTATGTATAAGCCTGCAGCTGGTTTAGAGTATAAACGTTTTACAAGGATGAAAATGAGTGTCGGTTAGCAGTACATTTTATGCTATGCGTGCTATGCACAGTGCAATAATCTATTGGTTCCCGTTATCATCAATAAATTGCCATCGTTAATCTTTGTGGTATGCCCTATGGGTGGCTTGACAAACAAAAGATTGACCAATATCTCATATCTATACTTACTCGTATTAGAACATAATGAAAATTAAAGGTGAAAAGTGGAATACAACAAGAAAAAAAAACGAGTTGCACTAGGGTAGTGCCGGCAGAAGTGAAAAATTGAACATTAACGTTGTGCATTTTTGATATTTTGGAATGTTTAGGGAATAATTTCACACGAATTGCTATTATTATCAGTATTATTTTTCATCTAGTATTTTCAGTAGGTTTTCATCTAGTATTTTTATAAAGTACTCACTCATTTTCTTTCAGTAATTGTTCGTCACTTTTTTCATTAATAGATGCACTTTGTTCATATTTTATATTTTAAATACTTGATATAAACGAATTTTACAAGTATAGACAGTCGAGCCGTCATCAGCTGTCACCCCTCCGTCTTACGAATTTTCGATCAGACCACATGTTCTGACGCGAGTTTAACATTTTTTACCCATCCTAAAAAAGTGCACAACGCCGCTAAAGAAGTTTTCACATCAAAAATACTTAATCTCAAATTTATTCAACGAACTTACCAAAACCCGTGACATAAAATAACAACAAGCTAAGTCAAAATAGCAAAGATAATACGGGATAACAATTCTGTTCCACCAATTCTTTGGTTTTTCTTTTTACGTTTTTTCCGCGTCACTTAATTTCCGATTTAGGAAATTGTCCCGGAAACGAGCTAGGACACAAATCTTTACTTACATTTTTTTGTTTAAAAACCTACTCGATGTATTTGGTATTCCATGATGGGTTTTTCTCTGACTTGTATCTGAATCTGAACAATGTTGTTCAAAATTATCAAGTGTAGCCCTATGGCTGGTACACAGCGTCAGCACTTTACAAAGATAGGCAACGCCAAGCGTGATTAAACGGTAAATGGATCACATATAAGTAGATAGATATATTATTTTATGAAATCCAGTCGGCACTGGTTGTATAGTGCTGTGTACCGACAAGTACCTACGTTTGCATCAACATATCAGCAAGTTAGCAAATATATCTGAAAAGTTATAAAATCTCAAATAAAATGATTTAACTCACTACGGAAAACTCTTTTTTAATTGTTTTGTTGTCTTGCATTTTTATTTTTTAGTACTCCACCAACCCTTTAGAACAGTGTGGTGGAATAAATTCCAATCTTCTCCAAACTATGGGAAGAGATCCGTGCCCAGCAGTGGGAAGTAAAAACATTTGCAGCCAGGTATTTTTTCAATAAGAAAAATAACAGTACACAGTTATGAATATGAGTTACGAATATATTTTTCTTACGTGAAAATATAATCTAGTCTTATCTTTGTTCACCTGAAGAAAATCTACAAAACCACGGATACTCATTTTTATAAGTTTTTTCTAAACATCCATACACCGAACAAAATCAAACCATGTTGGCTTATTTTAGTAGCAACAATCAATAAATAATTTCACCTAAACATGAACTACACGAAAAAGCTGCAAGCACTGACAAACAGCCCTGTGACTTTTACTACCAGAATGCATTTCGGTCTGAGGCGCAACGAATTGATGCGGAGGGGGTGAGTGTCGCTTCTTTACGTCCGTAATAGTTAGTATTCTGTGCCCCGCCTAAAGTCTCCGACAAGGTTTATAATAATTTATTTAATTATTAACAATTAAATTTCTTTAAATATTTTTCTCTTAACTACTAACCGTCGTAATGCCTTCGATTATCAGCTCAGTAACATGAGTTGATGGATACTAAGCAAAAGTATCTATACTACTTCAGACAGTAGGAAAATCAATATGTGTACCTATAAAATTTAAGAGTTCTACTCGTTTTCTATGGCATCCCATCATCAGATTTTAACTTGGTGGCAATGTGACTACTTCGGAAATATAAGCTTTCGAACAAAAGAAGAATTATGAAATTCATTCAATAAACAGCGAAGAAATTGGTGAAGAATATTAAAAAATACACACAGCCGAATACATTACCTCCTCCTTTTGGAAGTCGGTCTTTAATTAACTAATCAATATGATTAGTTAATTAAATACTTAAATAAATTAAAATTTCTAAGTTAGATTTTAGTCAGTACTTTTATTTATTAATAATATACCTATAATATAATATTTGCATACCTTACTGAGGTAAATATGGCGGATTATTAAATGTATAAAACAACTTTTGTAATACCCATATTTGTGCAAATAAATCATTTGTCTTTGTCTTTGTCTTTGTCTTAAATTGTAGCTTGGCTTATAGTACAAACCTTCCAACTAAGTTGAAATAGATTACTATCAGCAGTTCTAATTACAGCTCACCTCGCCCCGACTGACACGGAACGCTGGGCTAATTCCAAGGAATCATCAACCGCTCCTTTACTAGAATATGTTTTATCTATACCGCAACAAACTTGCTTTAAACTGTAAAACAATATTCCACTTAAAACATTTTCATATAAAAAGCTGCAAGCATGATGCAAGACGAGTGCATTTAGATTACCCCGTCAACTCTACATCTCAGTCAAAATTTATGTTCTCCATAGATTTTTGACGTGACAACGTCTTATAATTCAGTGCAGCCGGCTACACGCACGAAAAAACATGACTCATGCGGCGTTACCTCGCTCTGAGGCGTTCCGTACAAGCGAGAGCGCGGAACGAGCGACAAAGAGGCACAATCGGCCTCCGCGTTCGGCAGAGTTCGACATCTGTCTCTCTCCTACTTGAGTGAGCGATGCGTCCGCGTGGACAGCTGCTATACAATAACACATTTACATGTTTTCGTCAAGTATGAAGTGCAGCGAAAAGTGAAACTGGTTATGTGGGATTTGTTACCGCACTAAAACCCCCTTGGTGGCCTGCTTCTACGCTTGAGACCTTCGGGAGAGCAAATGTGCTCTCCTGCAACTTCAGATGCTTACATGCGGATGCATGCGGCCTCGCACACACCGCCATCCTTTCCGAGGCCGCAGGCTCGACGGATCGAGCTCCCACTCTCACCTCTCGCAACCTCGGAAGCCCCTTTAAGTCACCTCTTACGTTCAGGCAGGGGAAAACCTAGTTGATCGACCTTAAGGAGGCTGCGAAACGTGAGCGGGAAGCTAATGCCAGCGATAACCCGCTCCGTCGACGACGTACAGGGGAAAGAAGGTAGCGCTATGCGCACCTTCTAGCCCCACCTAAAGAATGCAGATCCGCAACGGTCTGAGCTTTTGTCGAAATGCCGTGGTAAAATGCGCAAGCGATCCCGCGACACTTCAATCTGTCGCTGACGGTACCGCTGGGTTTTAGTGAGTATTGTGGCATCATCGCCACCGAGTTCAACATGCCCCTGTGGTGCAAGAGTCCCGGAGCTGTGCGTAAATGCATTTCCCAGCGTTAAAAAAAGGGGATAACCTAGTAGTCCCTAAATTATACCAAGATTTTCTATAGTTAACACAGACGGAAAATTGATTGCGTTCTCTGTACAAAACCATGTTTTGTGTACAACATATTCAAACGTACTCAAATGTTTTACCTAAACCTATTCATGTTTTTGTTCAATGGCGCAACAATGGAGTGATTTGCGTGTTTAAAATAATGGGAAGTGTTCATTCGTTTGGTTTACAAATGTGTTGCGTTAGGGGTCGTAACTGCCTTTTCCCATGAGAGAGGTTAATTGAAAACATAATTTTGAATAGCTTTAAGATTGAAATTAGGACAGTGGCCGTTCTACTAAGTAGGTAGTTACAAAATGTTGTGGTATATAAATTACGTATGAATATGTTTTTTTTAATTACGCTTATAGTGTAATTTAAAAAAAACATCACTATTACAGTAGAGTAGATATACCCTGTGTCGTGGGTACCGTGGACACACAAAGACAGAAACTTAAACATCCAGACCGAGAAAAGAAATTTTAAACTCATTAAAATTTTTGCATCGCGTGAAATCGAACCCGGGACCCGAGGATCGGCAGTCAGGCATGGTAACCATTACGCCACAGATGTCGTCAAAATTATAAATGATTAACGTTTCACACTCGTGGTCGTGAGACCATAGAGTACATCAGTTTCTATGGAGAAATTCCTAAATTACTTATTAACCTTTGAAGCGAGCATGACGCTGCGGCTAGAGTAGAACGCAAGTGGTCTATGCAGCTAAGCCAAACGGGCGCGGTCGGGTGTGAGATGGGTAACCGCTAGTGACTAAAAAAAATTCATGTGCGTTTCCGTGCTTCGGAGGGCACGTTAAGCCGTCGGTCCTGGTTGATGTCGATAGACAGCCTAGTCGTTTATGCTACTCAAACACGAACAGCGTAACTGCACCTGGCTGTGCCAGATGAATATCGCGGCGAATTCAGTATAACGTTGTCAAAAATATAAAAATTACAAGAAAAAATGTCGAAATATTGTGTGAAAAAATTGTAATGCATAGGATTAATAAATAATAATCGTAATAATGAAGTAATTTGGATTATGATCGCAACATGTGTATGTAGATAGGTCACGCACACATGTTTACAAAACCAGCCTCACGTTATTGTTGGCAGAGTTCCATCTATACTTTTTTATTTGATCCGAGGCTTGCAGTTTAAATCATACGCAGGCTTTCCGAAGTTATATTTTAATTTTCACATTTAAGTAACATAGCTAGGCCTACGTTTTTCAGACGCACAATCACAATAAAATTTTGCTTCATGAAAACAATTCGGTCCCTCATTTCGCCAACAACAATGGCGTCTTTTCAAAATGCCGGAGAGAATAAAAACGAAATTAATTGTGACGTAAACGAGGTCTCGAGACGCCTAATCGGGAAATAAGTGACGCGTAAAAAATGTATGAAAAACTGGACAAGTGCGATCATAGGTATTCATTTAGTAAATGATGAGTTCCGTACAAAAATTGAGATAACTGATTTAATTTTGATTAAGTATTATTATTTAGCTTCAACGAAACGGCCAAACACTAGATATTAAAAAGTTCACATGACATTGACAAATGGTCAAACAACCGTGACGCCATTCTCAAACAAGAAGAAGCCAGTTTTTTATAAATGTGACCAGTGGTGGATCCAGGGTTTCAGTTTGGGGAGAGGGGACTTAATTTTAGTTTTGGGCAGGTGCGAGCTGAATTTATCGACGAAGGGGGGAGGGTTGACTAACGATTCACGAGGACCGCGCCTGTTTTCGGGGGCTAAAGTCAATATAATATGTATCATTTGATGTTTGTCTAGGGTGAAACCGTATGGTTTTGGATGGGACTTGAGCCCTCTAGCCACCCCCACTGAATCCGATAGTGAATGTGACCTATTTTTTACTAGAGGCCGCCCGCGCCTTCGCCTTCGTCCGCGTGGACTTTAGTTTCTTGCCGCTACAGCCTTCTTCAAAAGCAAGACTATTCAACACAAAAATATTTTTTCATTTCGAACCGTTCGTTCCTGAGATTACGTTCAACAAACAAAAAAACTCTTCAGCTTTATATTTATTAAAAATTTTAATATTTTTTTAAATATTTTTATTTATATTTATTTTTTTATTTATTATTTATGCACACACAGAATATATACAGGAGAACTTAAGCTTAAGGAAAAAGTTTGTACAAAGGTACTGCTTATTTCTAAAGAAATCTCTTCCAGCAGACCTGTGACGGGAGAAGAGCGACGAATGGTAGAACCATGGTGTACATACTTAATATAATATATCAATACAGAATTACTTATAAATACATTTTTATACTTCAAATTGATAGAGGCTTTTCAATATGCGTTTTTGGTGAAGGCCTAGCGATATTCGTTTAGCGTTCTGGGTACGAGACTCTAAAAACAAAGGTATTAGAATAGGAATTTTCCGTTTTGTGTAGTCATTTTTATTTCTTTTTATACTGTTCCATTACTTTGTGCCTTAATACACTTTTATGAGATCGACGGGGTAGTATTCCACACTAATGATATAAAGGAAAAAGATTTGATTGTTTGTTTGTATTGAATAGGCTCCGAAACTACTGGACCGATTTGAAAAATGATATTACCATTAGAAGCCGAAATTGGCCTTGAGTAACATAGGTTATTTTTTGCCGGGGGGACATTCTTCATCCCGACGGGAAAACTGGTAATAGGGTCCACGCGGTTTAAGCAAATGACTAAACTTCTATGATTTTAATACAGCAATATATCTTCCGATTACCGATACAGTAAAAAAATCGGTTGTCTGTAAAGTCGGTTTACTGAAGATAGTTGAACGTGACAACGTCATAAGAAAATACTTGTTGCTATAAACAATTTTATTGACACCACATTCACTTTTCACTGCACTTCATACTTGACGAAAACATATAAATGTATTCTGTGGAGGCCGATTGTGCCTCTTTGTCACTCGTTCCGCGCTCTCGCTTGCACTTCAAGCCTTAAATGGAACGCCTCAGAGCGAGGTAACGCCGCATGAGTCCTGTTTTTTCGTGCGTGCAGCCGGCTCCATTGAATTATAAGACGTTGTCACGTCAAAAACATGATAATTTCCTATTACTTCACGGCAGTAAAGCGCACAGTAGTGATAATTTCTCGTTTGAGCCATAAAACTTAGTCTTAGTCTTACAACAAAAGATTAAGTTTCATGAAGTAAAAAGTGCCCCGGTAATAAAATCCAAAAGAAATGCTGGTAATTTGAAGAACAAAAGATTGAATGAACAATAGAATGAAAATGATCATTACATAAAGTTACACAAAGGCAGTGGAGCAAATTATACTAGAGTTTATAAAAATAATGGAGGAATAAAAACTTTACAACTGTGTATTCTAAGTTTAAAAGTTTACAGTTATCTAAAAGGATGATAAAAGATAATCGCTGCCGTCCATTATGAAAATTCTTTGACGGGAATAGTTAAATAATATCTGCAATAAAAACTTATCAATGACTTAGAAGCGCGCATGGTCCGGCGGGACCGGCGGTTAGCGTAGAACACAAGCGATCTATGCAACTAAGCCAAACTGGCGCGGTCGGGTGTGAGCTGGGTGACCGCTAGTGGCAAAAAAATCATGCACGTTTCCGTGCTTCGGAAGGTACGTTGAGCCGTCGGTTCCGGTTGCTGTCGATAGATAACAGTCGTTAAACCTTATCGGAGGCCTTATGTGCGGTTTGAAAACATCCGACAGCGGGTTGGCCACTAGCATCTCCACCAACCCGCATTGGAGCAGCGTGGTGGAGCAAGCTCAGAGCCTCCCCAAGCCCACCTCCCCCATCCCTCCCCACCATCCCTCCCCACCATACATCCACCACCATCTATCCTTATTGCGATAGATGGTCGCCATTCGACCTGACTGACCGACTGATAAATGGATTTACTTTTAACTCGATATCTTCACGCTTTCCCGAAATCAATGGTCGTAACAGATAAACGGACGGCAATGTGATCTTATAAAGCTTCAGATTTGTTACTTTTGAGCTATGGAACCTTAAAAGTATTTATATTTATTGCTACGCTATAGTATATTTGTTACCCTATAAATAAGTATGTTAAATATAGAAATGAATTTCCACCTACCAACAATATCTCACCATCGCCATGGGTTGACTGGGAGAAAATGGCATTAGGCATTAAGTCCGCTCATTGTGAACCTAGTTTAAGGTGAACAATAAAGAATTTTATAAATAAAAATAAATAACTAAGTGAAAGAAAAGCTGCAAATATCGTGACTACTAAATATTGTAATCCAAAGCGTGTTATTAAGCGATTTATCAACACCTGTAGCAAACTTAGTTCACGTGAGATCGTATCGAAGGTGTACAGGTGCTGTGTTAGCGAGTTGTAGTGTTTACCAAGGGGAAATTGAAACAGGAATTTCCTTTTTGCAAACTTATATGTACCGGGTTTTTTTTTTCTCAAAAACGATTTATATCCCACTTCTGCGCAGTTATCATCTCTGAAGTGAACCACCATTCTGGCCTTTTTTTGTATCAGGGGGAAACCTTCAAAATGTACCCGGCACCTTGGGAGAGGATAACGGGTTATGTGGGATTTGACCGCACTGAAACCCCTTCGGTGGCTGCCTCTGCGCTTGGGGAGGACTCCGGGATCTCCAGTAGAACGCACAAGTGTCCTCCACGTGCGGCACCCGGAATGGGCCCATCTTCGAAAGAGCAAATATGCTCTCCTGCACCTTCCGATGCTTACGGCGGCATGCGGCCACGCACACAACACGTCTTTCCTGGGGCTGCTGGCTGGGCGGATCAAGCTCCCACTCACACCGTCCACAACCACGGAAGCCCCTTTTTAGTCGCCTCTTACGATCAGGCAGGGGATACCGAAGCTCTATTCTTAATCCTGAAACCACAGGGACTACCATGCTGGCCTAGTGCGGATTGATGGACAACATGCCATGGATGGATGAAGACATCTTATGTAATTAAATATCACAATACGTTCCCTCGCGGTGGAGCAGCGATAAATACTTACGCACGTAACGCTTTCCCGCTTAAACTGCTGAACCAATTTTAATGAAACTTGGAACACAGATAGACTGGACCTTGGGAAAGGACATAAGATGGTTACTATCCTACGAGAACCTATAAAACGGGTCTACGCGGGCGAAGCTGCTGGCGGAAGGCTAGTATACTATATACTTAATATTATAAATGTGAAAAGATTTGTTTGTTGTTTTGTCCTGCTTTTATGCCTGATTTTGTGTATGGATATAGTTTAAGGGTTGGAAAGTGACGGAATCTTCTCATTGTTATGGGAAAAATAGTGTACCCGGACGGCGCCTCGGGCGGAAGTCTAGTTTTTGCTAAATCACACGCTAACGATCCTATTGCGATATAAATAGTTTAACAAGACACGTCGTCACGCCAAAAACCGATGTAACCCGTGGTATTTGACGATTTATATAAAAAAACAACGAGTTGCACTCCGGTAGTGTGGGCAGAAGTGAAAACTTGAACATTAACGTTGTGCGTTTTTGATATTTTGGAATGGTTAGGGAATAATTTCGCACGAATTAGTATCATCTAGTATTTTCAATAGGTTTTAATCTAGTATTTTTATAAATTACTCACTCATTTTCTTTCGCTATTTCTTCGTCACTTTTTTCATTAATAGATGCACTTTGTTCAATGACCATATTTTAAATACTTGATATAAACGAATTTTACAAGTATAGACAGTCGAGCCGTCGCACAACACCGCTAAAGAAGTTTTCACTTCAAAAATAATGACAACATGTTGCGCAATGGTTAGCATGCCGGACTGATAATCGAGCGTCCCGGATTTTATTTACGGCGAGGCAAAAATTTGAAGGTTGAATTTCAATGTTGTTTTACGATCAGGCATAGCTCTATTCTTAATCTTTCCGGAATAGGATTAGGTACTAGCGATTGTTGGCATCATTAAAAACTTCCTTGTAAAATTGGCTGCAACCCTTTTTGCGTCCCACTGCTGGGCACTGGTCTCTCCCCCTTATTGAGGAGGCCTGGAGCTTACTCCGGCACGCTGCTCCAATGCGGGTTGGTGGAGTTGCGGGTTAGTAGCGCATGATACTTTTGCCACTAGCGGTCACCCATCTCACACCTGACCGCGCCCGTTTGGCTTAACTGCGTAGATCGCTTGCGTTCTACGCCAGCCGCTGAGCCATAGGCGCTTCAAAATTAAAGACGAAAAAACATCCACACCTCACGTATCTATATATAAATAAATGTTTGTCTGTATGTCCTTTTGCAAAGTTTTGTGAATGAGCATATAAAGATTTCTGACTTGGTGTCTGTCTGTCTGTTCGGGCTAATCTCTGAAACGGATGGACCGATTTTGACGGGCCTTTAGGTTATAACTTAGGCTAATTTTATTTCAGAAAAATTCTAAATTAAAATCCACGCGGACGAAGTCGCGGGCGGCCGCTAGTTTCGAATAAAAGAATTTGACTTTTTATAAAGTAGGTGTGTTTCATGAAATCTAATCTGATCGTACTTGTACACAATACCGTTTTGTTGTTGTATTAATGCCATATTATTTCGCTGTATCAAGATTTATAATGCCAGGGAAAGCTTTATTGGTAGGTAATTTATTACTTTCGTTATTGTAGCCTATTCCTAATAAAATTATTCAGTTTGTTTACTGACTTTAAAATTGTAGGTTATGAATACACATGTATGTATGGAATTCTAGCGAACTTTGCAATCGTTGTTCTACCTTAAAGGTATAGTACCCGGACGATCAAGCGTTGCTCGGATAAAAACAATTTATTTTCTTGGTTTAATTTCAAACGAAACACTCATTTGCTTAGTATTACTTAATAACGCCATCTGAAATAGGTCCCAATAAAAAAATACAAAAATAAAAAATAAACGCCATATGGTTTTGATTGAGGTTTGAACCCTAGTCTAGTTCCTGCGGAACTCAGCCCACGTAACCATTCGGCCAAGAAATTTAATTCAATGAACGAAATTATTACAGAGCTTTTTCAAATCGACGAAGAGATGACAATATCTCTATGAACGGATGATTGATTGACGGATGGCGTTTGACGGCTTTCTACGCCAAAATTAATACTCGCCAATAGGTTTCAGGAAAAGTCGTATTTTTAGTTTATATTTAAGTTAATTATAACTGAAAATATTTTTTATAATTTAAAATTTCTAATAATTAAGTTTTTAACAAAAAAAGAGCCGACTTCAAACGGTAAAAAATAAAATTGTTCAGTACCTACTTCTTCTTGCTTATGGTAATTACTCTTAAAACTATTTTTGGAGTCGGGCCCTAAGTACTATAGCAATACAATAGCTTAGTGCAATAGCAATACAAGAATTGCTCGTTTAAAGGTATTAAGATTTTGTTACCCAAAAAAGCGTCAGTTTCTCTCGTAAGTTACGAAGACACTCGTTGATACACATTTATGGCCCAGAATCAATTAATTACTTTTTTTAACCTTCTTTATGTCTCACTGCTGGGCATAGGTCTCCTACTCACAAGTGAGAGGGATTTAGGCCATAGTCCACCACGCTGGCCAACTGCGGATTGGTGGACGTCATGCTTTCGAGAAATTATGAATTCCTCTCAGGCATGCACGGCGATGGGGAACATCGTAATACAGTAAATATCACGATATTTTCCATCAACGTGGAGCAGCGATAAATGCGCACATTACAATTTTTTTTGTCAGAGGTGCGCGCCGAGCACAGAACATTATTAACAGAAGTTCGAATGGAAATGTGGGCGGGGCAGATGTCGCCAAGGAATTTTGAGCAAAGGCTCAAAATTCCAAAATCTCTACAGAAACACGCGATCGTGCTACAATATGCGTGCTTGTGTGTGTGCTTGGGTGTGATTCGTTCATTTGAAATCGCGTGATTGTGCGGCGCTAAGATTGGCTAGATTTGAAATTGCAAATATGTGCGTAAGCTTCGTATTTATTTAAGTACAGATGTAATGGGGGTGAAAGGCGGGGCTTAATCGGCGACACCAGTCTTCATACAAACGGCGTATTATTGCCGTTCTACCTCTTTTAATAATGTTCTGTGGCGCCGAGGATTTGAACCCGGGATCGGCCGCGTCGATGACCGCGGTTTCTTACCACTCGGCCATCGCTGCTCATTAATTACTTAACATTTTCATATTGATTTGTTTCAGTCTTACTGAAATTATTACTGTCTTAGTAAGTAGCCTTAGAACCTGACAAGCATAAAATTACTTCAAGACATTCCCCCAGCCTTCACACGCCCATTAAAATGTAGATACACTTAACTCTAAGGTTTCTTTCGAGTGACCTCCGCTTAATGTACGCCTCTGTGGTTTCAGAAGCAAATGTCTTTCATGAAAGAAATTAGGAGATAATATTTTAGTGATGAAAAAAGGAATATATCTACCTTATAATTAATCTGATCATTCGAATCGAGGGTTCTGCACAAATTCATTTAAAGATGACAATATTTTTACTTTTTACGGTTGACATACATACATAAACTTAAAGTATATGTTATATATTGTATATATAAACCATAAAAATATCTAAATGAAAATGCACAATGACGGTTCAAATCACGGAGATAACGAATTGGGGGTGTTATTTCCACCCCTGTGGTTCAAACGCCATTGCGATAAAGATATGTATGTAACAATCTACCACAAAAAATTGGTGAGGGAAAATATAAAAAAAAAATTGTTATTTTGTACATTTATTAGTTCGCCATATTTACCTCAGCGAGGTATGCTTTGGAGGACAGAATTAAAACGTCAATTTAATGTTAGTAACTACAAATAAAATTACTTACAACTAAATTGGGGAGATAGCTTGTCTATGATCCGACGAGCTTCATGAATAGAATACCTATGTAATGATATGCAAGCTATCGTAAGAATTAATGTTATTAATTTACTAGCATGAATAGTATGCAACTACCTACTTAGCATATTAATAAGCTTGCTAAAAAAAGCTTAGAAGATTAAAAAAATAACTTTTCATACTCATAGTCCCACAGTAGGGTAGATATACCCTGTGTCGTGGCTGTCGTGGGTACCATGGACACAAACAAATACATAAACACAAACACCCAGTCCGAGAACAGAAATATAAACTCATCATTCAAATGTCTGCTTCGCCCGAAATCGAACCCGAGACCATCCGATCGGCGGTCCGACATGGTAACCATTACGACACACGGGTCGTTAATTAATAGGTCATATTATTATGTTTCTTTGAACAGCGAGTCTCCGACACGGAGATACTGAGATCGGTGCGCACCTCTGACAAATAAATTGATTAGGTGTAGGGTTGTCATCCATCCGGGTTTTCCCGGATTTGTCCTAGTTTAGTTAGAGGGCGTACGGGGAGCGTCCGGGCTGGATTTCATGGGTAGTCCGGGTTTAAAAAGAATAAAGCCTTGGGCCGCCCGCGACACACGCACTGTGCCCACACGCCGCGGTCAACCGACGAACCGACTCGCTAAATTCACCGTCCCCCCGCTGTTGACATGTCCGGGTTTTGGGCTCTAAAATCCGGGATTTTAACGCGTCTTGTCCGGGTTGACAAATTTTAGAGATGGCAACCCTAGTTAGGTGCGTATTTATCACAGCTCCACGGTGAGGGATAGTAGGAATTGTAAACATTTAGTCAGTTACGATGTTTTCCACCACCGAGCACGCCTGAGAGAAATTCATAATTTCTCGAAGGCATGATATCCATCAATCCGTACTTAGCCAACATGGCCTAAATTCAGGCGGAGACCTGTTACCATCAACGGAATTAAAAAGGTTGAAAAAAAATCGGTTGTCTGTAAAGTCGGTTTACTGACGATAGTTGAACGTGACAACGTCATAAGAAAAATACTTGTTGCCTTAGACTAAGAATAATCAACTTGTTGCTATAATTGCTATAAACAATTGACACCACATTCACTTTTCACTGCACTTCATACTTGACGAAAACATGTTAATGTATTATTGTATAGCAGCTGTCCACGTGGACGCGTCGCTCACTCAAATAGGAGAGAGACAGATGTCGAACGCTGCCGAACGCGGAGGCCGATTGTGCCCCTTTGTCGCTCGTTCCGCGCTCTCGCTTGCACTTCAAGCCTTAAATGGAACGCCTCAGAGCGAGGTAACGCCGCATGAGTCATGTTTTTTGTGCGTGCAGCCAGCTCCATCGAATTATAAGACGTTTTCACGTCAAAAAAGATATTTTCGGAAATTTAGGAAACTTAATATTCATTAACTTTAAAATGACCACTTCAAATCTCCAGATTTTAGTTCACAGGTGAGCACCCCCTGTGTATCTTTTAAATTAAATATTCGACATTTTTGGTTTCGTTAACCATTTTTTATTTGATTACTTTGTACAATTTCTCAGATGTCGGCTAAAATCTGTATTATTTAGCTGAGGTCGTATGCAGTTGCGCTGCTACTCGCCGCTCGCTCGCTGGTGGTCGCCTCATGTAAGTGTGGCCGGCAACTGCACCTTTCCACCGAAACACAACAGAGTAGGTTCACGGCAGAAGTGAGTGCAGCGGTGGTATTTCCCCGGGTAAACGATAATAGTTCTACCACCTACAATGTTACTTTAGTCACATCCGAAAACCAATGAAACAATTTTAAACTACACATTTTACAACAATAATCCATTGTTTCAGATACGGCAGTCCACACCACTCCCGGTCCCAGTCGGTCAAGGCTGGCCGGTCCAGAACTGGGGAGCGGCAATTGCTGGGGCTCCCGCAGCAGCGCGCGAGAGTGGCCTCCATGCCCAACACTGGGGTCGAGGAGGAGTACTATCGGCTACGGCATTTTAGTATTACTGGTAAGGAAAGAAAGAAAGCTGTAAAAAAAGCTCAAAAAACCTTCAAAGCCGGCAATGCTCGGGTGGCTCCCCTGGGGTTGCCCGTGTCCATAGGCGACGGTGACACGCGGCCCGTCTGCCTTTTAGTTCGGTTTATTTATAAAAAAAAGGATACGTTTAAATGGAAAGAGAAGAACAGGAATGAAAACTATTTAAACTTAAATGAAAACTGTAGTAATTGACTGCGAGTACTTCCAACATGGGCTGTTGGAAGTAGTCGCTGCAGCGCCTGCATGGACCTGTACACTTAACTTCAAGCAACCTCGTGTCTTGTCTGAGGTCAAAGTCAATTACATCACTGTAACGGATATAGTAGATACTAGTCTAACCTATTCAAGAAGCATACTTGCTTAAGTAAGCAGGCAACGCTATGCAAAGAGCTACATACGGCATCAGAAAAAAAAACTAAAAAAAAAACAACGGGTTGCACTCCGGGAGTGCCGGCAGAAGCGAAAAGATTAATGTTGTGCATTTTTGATATTTTGGAATGGGAATAATTTCGCACGAATTGCTTTTATTATCAGTATTAGTTTCCATCTAGCATTTTCAGTAGGTTTTCATCTAGTATTTAAAGTACTCACTCATTTTCTTTCACTATTTCTTCGTCACTTTTTTCATTAATAGATGCACTTTGTTCAATGTCCATATTTTAAATACTTGATATAAACGAACTTTACAAGTATAGACAGTCGAACCATCAGCTGTCACCCCTCCGTCTTACGATTATTCGATCAGGCCACGTGTCCTGACGCGTCTGAAAAAAAGTGCACAACGCCGCTAAAGAAGTATTCACTTCAAAAAATCAAACCTTGTTTGAAATTGGGATGGTAATATCTAGTTGTGTGATTATGTAAAATTCAATACTTCATAAACAATCTCTCAGAAAGATAACAGTTACCAAAGAAGATTAAGAAAATCTTTAGAAATCTAATCATTTTCTTTCAAAGTGGAATTATCTTCAAGTGCTTCCGTCCGCTCACTCTTTTGATATTTGATTTGAAATTTAATTTCTTTCTTGGTTCTTGACTGGTGTTGATTGAACTTCTATCTGATCTATCTTCTATCTGAGTTTCCATTAGATCTGTGGCGTCTTTTACAAACTTTAATTATATGATATAATGTAAATCTCACCAAAAACATTTTCATGTAAAATATTGCCAAGACGAGATCTATGGCTCGCACTGTGAAAAGGTTATAAGATCTCATCTAAAGTAAAGCTACTAACTCTACCTATCTATCTAACTATCAGCTTACTTTCATTATATGCGCAGTAGTCACCAAGATGGTGTGTCGGTCGTTTTTGTCTTAGTAATGGCATTGCACACTTGTCGCTTTTCCCACGTTTCGATGAAACGGGGCAACATAATTTTAGTAAAAATCAGCTAGAAATCCGAGTAGAGTGCTGGCTAGTTCATTAGAAGACGGCTGATGAAATTTGGGAGGCAAGCCGAATAAACATGTTTTTTGTACTGTAATTTTATTTCACAACACTCTGTAACTGTCATCAACATCAAATAAAATGAAACTAACTTTGTCCGACACCATTAAAAAAACTACCAAGAAAATGAAAATAAAAGTAAAGTACGACCTGAAGCACTAATCTTTTTTTTATGAACGTGCGGCGTAAGTTTACTTTTTTTTCAACCTTTTTACTTACCATTTCGAAACTGTTTACTTACCAGAAAACATGTTTACTTACCATTTCGAATTGCCAATAGAAGGTTCGATTCCAACCGAGACAGAAATTGGAATGATGTGTTTCATCAGCATCTGTTCTGGAGCTGCGTATTTGGGTTCCTTTATTTGTGTGTATCCATGGTACCCACGACAAAGAGAGTTCTAGTAGTGAGGCTTTGAATGTGTAGCATGATTAAATAATTTATTTAGTATATATAATTTATATTACTCTCTTAGGTAAGCTGGATATAATAGATAATGCCATTAGGCATTAAGCTCGCCTATTGTACCACATATTGTTATGGTTCAATAAAGTTTTTAAATAAATAAATAAAAATAAATTAATTTATTTAAAAACAGGCAAAGGCGTGGTGAACAGAGGAGACTCCCTGCGCTCCAGAAGGTCCCGGTCCAACACTTCGGTGGCGTCCAGCGCATCCAGCACGGAAGCCGTCACCAGGGCGTCTGCTCCCTGCTCGCTGGCTTCCTCCAGGTATCTTCCAAATATTATCTTTAATTTTTCTCAAAGGAGTAGCAGACGAGTATGCATTTTGCGAGAAATTACGAACGGAACAGCGATCATTTTTATTTCTAGAAGAGTTCCTTCTCGTTTTGTATACTTTTTTTCTTGTGGTAAATTAAAACACTATTGTACAGTAGCTTCCCATATTTAAATTAAGACTTATAGTCCGTTAATTCTTGCAAAGTTCTGAACTTAATTACCTGTTATCATATTTTTTTTATTCACCTTTTTGTAGTAAACCATCTAACCATATAACCATCATAATCATCTCTAATTTACTTCTGCATTTATAATAATCGCGGAGGCAGTCATTAAACAATTTTGAATACCAACGATTCAACAAATAACGTAACGTAATTCTTTATTTCCATCATATAAATGTCGTGTCGACCCCACTACAGGCGGTAAAGCTGTCAGAGTTCCAAGTTCTGCGTTCCGCGTTCACTGTAACTAGGGCTGCCATCACCTAAATTGCCAACGCCGGATAAACACGGAAAAAATCCCGGACATTTGAGCGAAATATGGTTTTTTCCCCGGACATCTCTGAAAAAATATTTTTTGCAACAAAAATAAAAATATCATTATATTTTTTTAATTCCATTCGATCGTTGACTATTTTGCCGAGCCTTCTTGAATGCGGGTTATTGTGGATGAATTTTTAACTAAGTTTTATTTCAATTTATCGCTTATCTATTAAAAAAATGGATTTCCCCTGAAAGCAAAGGTGTCTGGGTTACACCCGGACACTTCAAAAACCCCTGCCGGACGGCCCCCGGACGCCCTTCAAACTAGGACAAATCCGGGGAAATCCGGACGGATGGCAGCCTATGCGGTTTCAGAATCGTAGTATCATACATACATGACAACATACGTATATTAAAATATACACCAACATACAAATAGATGGTGGTAGAGATACTTCAACTCAGTTGTGCGCGCGGCGCTATGTGTGGGTAAACCTGTATATACACAGTGACTTTGTGTGCGTGACAAAAGGTACAGTGAAGTTGCTCGGACGATCACGGCCGCGTCACTGTCACACAAATTAAAGCTGCATAATTACTAGCCCACGCACACATAGCGCCGCGCGCACAACTGAGTTGAAGTATCTGTACGTATGTTGGTGTATATTTTTAATTTTGGAACGAAGTTCCTTATCGCGCGTTGCGAAAGGGGGCTAGACGGAAAAAATTAAGACGAAAAGTTGTATTGACACTTTTTACTACAAACCTGCCGTGCGGCGTGCGCGTGTTTCTCTGTCTGTCTCTCTCTCTCTCTCTCTTTCATAGAAAGCAAGCCAGTTATTTTCGTTTCGTCTTTTTATTTCGCATTGAACAGTGTGGTGTCGCGACGATTGATTATTATAAATCATTATAAATAAAATAACTCTTATCTTAAGTTAAGATAATTTTGTAAAATTGTTTCTTTGCTTTTATCGAAAAAAAAAAATTATAAAAATGTTTACCCGATTAATTATTTTCTTTATACCTTAAAACTGAGAACTTAGACTTAGAACTAAAAATTAATATTTTTATAATAAGGCACTTCGTTCCTATCCGGTGTCCCACCACACCACATGACTTTTTTTATTGTTGCATGTGCATGTATCCTAAGTCGGAGGAAGGGAGATGCTATTGTATGAAAAAAGTATACATCATCATACGTTCTGATTGCGGATTGTTGCAAAGTAGTTTTTACCTCACTTTATAACAATGGAGTTCCGCAAAGTAACACCTGTAAAGAGTACTGTACTTCAGATTTCTAGACCGCTTGGTATGTGGGCAGCTGTGAACGCTGAACGTAGACCTTGACCGTGGAACTCAAACCGCCGAGGTTGTGTTCGGCGCCTTAATAACCAATGAATAAGCATGATGACAATAAAGGCAATTAATTGTATTGACCATTAATTTCATTGATAGGTACTTACGTAAATAATTTAATTACGATATAACTTGAAATTAAATGCCCAGAGGACTGAATAATTCATGAACATTATATCTGACCCAAGAACATAGCTGGCGGCTGGCGTAGAACGCAAGCTATCTACGCAGCTAAGCCAAATGGCCGTGGTCGGGTATGAGATGGGTTTTGGCAAGTGGCAAAAAATTTCATGCGCGTTTCCGTGTTCCGGAGGGCACGTTAATCCGTCGGATCCGGTTGTTATTGAGCCTGAAGCTTACTCCACCATGCTGATCCAAGGCGGGTTGGTAAAGATTCGGGTTAGTGGCCAATGCGCTGTCAGATATTTGCAAACCGCCCATAAGTCCTCCAACAAGGTTTAATTTTTGCCACTGGCGGTCACCCATCCCACTCTGACTGCGCCTGTTTGGCTTAACTCCGTAAATCTAATGCATCCTACGGCAGCCACCGGGCAACCTCCTTTAATAACCTCCATTAAATAAAAAAATAATTTACTTAAATTATGCACAGGGATTCATCGGCCGGTCTAAGCGCCTACAGAGTACTGGTGCTGGGCGGCCCAGGCGTGGGCAAGTCGAGCTTGGTGGGGCAGTTCATGACCTCGGAATATCTCCACGCCTATGATACTAGTATTGGTAAGTTTAAAAACCAGCCAAATGCGAGTCTGTTTCGCACACTAAGTGCTCAGTATCATTATCTATAAAAAAAGGGCAAAATGTATCCTCCTAACGTAGGTATATTTTATTTATTATTATTACAGTCATTTTGGGTAACTTTGAATTGACGTTTAACTTTGAACAAAGTTGGAAAAAAGATTTAACAATTTATTAAATCGAAACTTTTTGATGTTTCAATATAATAACTGTGTTAAATGGATTGCCAAAATGTTTTTGTACCAAATGAAAATTAAAGGAATAAACTGTCAATGCAATAATTCTGAAAATGCCCGCCTTTTCCGTGGTTAAGTTGCTGGAAGTTTTTGAGCTCTGATTTGGAATCGTAAACTAGTCCACTTTGATTCATAGGGCAAAACCAAGCTATTCGTTACTTTTTTACGTCAGTGTGGATGTCATTTTTATACATTAGGTTTTTAAATTTAATAATACCTTCTTTTTATTTTACCTAAACCTTAAAATATTAAGGTTTTTTACATTCTAAAAAAATTATTCAAAGTTACCCAAAACTCATGATAACTTTGAATTCGAGTTTTAGGGGAATATTATGGGTAGTTCTGTTGTTTCTTCCGCAAATTTATTATGTTAGACAGAAAAACCAACTCAAAAGGACACTATTCATTCAATAAAATAAAGGTGTCATAAATAGAAATCAGTCTTAATAATACAAACAGTGTAAAAAAAATCAAAATTACCCGAACTGTACGTATTTGTTGTTATATCGGCTACAGATTTCATTATATTTATACCATCTGTGAAAATTTCAACAGTCATCCCTGTAGCTTCGGGATTTAGAATAGAGTTACGGTATCCCCTGCCTGATCGTAAGAGGCGACTAAAAGGGGGCTTCCGGGGATGCGGACGGTGAGAGTGGGAGCTTGACCCGTACAGCTAGCAGCCCCGGGAGGGACGGTGGTGTATGCGTGACTGCATGCCGCCGTAAATATCGGAAGGTGCAGGAGATTACTCTTCGAAGATCACTTCTGGGCACATGTATCTTCTTATTATTGGAGAGGCCTAAGCTCACTCCACCACGCTACTCCAATGGGGTTGGTGGAGATGCGGGTTAGTGGCCAACCCGCTTGCGGATGTTTTCAAACCGCCCATAAGGCCTCCGACTAGGTTTAACGACTGTTATCTATTGATAACACTGGCTTAACGTACCCTCCGAAGCACGGAAATGAAAATGCGTTTGAATTTTTGCGGTCACCCATCTCACACCCGACCGCGCCCGGTTGGTTTACAAATAAATAAAAGCTTTTATTTATCACAAGTTATCACGGTCGATCGATCCTCTTACACCTCCCCCCCACAAATTAGTTGAACACAAAACTGTAACAAATCCATCATTGTGCAGGCGCGAGCAAACCAAAGCCTCCAAGAAACTTCGTCTACACAGAACGGTTTTCCCTGAAACCTGAAAGTCTATGGAACAAAAGTTCTAGTATAATGTAAATATGTTATTGGCTAAAATTTTGATGTAAATAATGCTTGAATTCAATCTGTAAGCTGTGGATTTTCTTTTCAATAAATAAATAATAAATAAATAAATAAAAATATGTAGCGTGATGTTAATAAACAACACTAGGAATTTAACCTTTTAGAAGTCACAATTATTTGCCGTGATATCATTTAAAATTGCATATGTGTTTACGTCAGCATGGATACAGAGTCTTGCGAAGCTGCTTAAACTGATGATAATTATGTGAAAGCAACCTTAACTAAAGTTAAATTATTGCAGCGAAATAAAAAAAATATAAGGACCCATTAGGGCGCGAACAATTGAAAGGATATATTGTGTGCTCCACATGAGATCTGATAACTTTGACCCGCATTAACAATTCACCCGTTCACACTAATTGCCTCAAAGTAGGGTAAATATACCCTGTATCGTGGGTACCATGGACACTCACAAAGACAGAAACACAAACACCCAGATCGACAACAGAAGTTTAAATTCGTCATTCAAATTTCTGTTACGCCGCGAATCGAACCCGGGGCCCTTCGATTGGCAGTCCGGCATCGTAACCACTGCGCCACACAGGTCGTCATATTGTATTTACTTGATGTTTGTTTGAAAAGGATCACTTATTACAGTTATTGTTGTTTTTTTTTTTTTGGTATGAGGGGAAACCTTCAAAAGTTACCCGGCACCTTGGGAAGACGGTACCGGGTTATGTGGGATTTGACCGCACTAAAACCCCCTCGGTGGCTGCCTCTGCGCTTGGGGAGGACTCCAGTGGAACGCACCGGTGTCCTCCAAGCGCGACGCCCCAGAACGGGCCCATCTTCGGGAGAGCAGATGTGCTCTCCTGCACCTTCCGATGCTTACGGCGACATGCGGCCCCGGTGTGCGATGTGTGCGTACACATCGCCGCCCTTCCCGGGGCTGCTGGTTGGACGGATCGAGTTCCGACTCTCCCCGTCCGCAACCCCGGAAGCCCCCTTTTAGTCGCCTCTTACGATCAAGCAGGGGATACCGTAGCTATATTTTTAATCCCGAAGCTACAGGGACTCACTTGTTACAGACTTAGAATAAAGATTAGCGTGTAAGACTTGATGAAACATTATTTAAAATTAAGGTATTTGCGGGCAACCGTCGTAGAGTCAATAACCCTGATGATGCTCTGTTTTGGGGCGAAACACGTATTGGTGGTGGTGCGTATGTTGGTGTATACTATTTGTTGTCGCATGTGCATGCGTCCTATGTGGGAGGGAGGAAGGTTCTATTGCATGAAAAAGGTATACACCATCATACGTTCTGATTGCGGATTGTTGCAAAGTAGTTTTTACCTAACTTTGAAACATTATTTATAAAACTAAACTTCTTTTCTATAGATGACGAGTCCGGTGAGAGGTCAGTATGCGTGTTGCTTGCTGGGGAGGAGTCGGAGATCACATTCCTGGATTCACCGCCGGACCATGTAGTTGTAAGTACTACCCGTATTCAAGAAGCATACTTGCATAAGTAAGCAGGCAACGCTATGCAAAGAGCGCTATTTAATAATATAATAATAATAATTCTTTATTTCAGACCAATAATTTAAGTAGTCCATAAAATATTAGTAGGTTAGTTTACAGATATGTCTTAATACTATGTTAGTATTGTTAGTAATCTTAACTTCTATTACATTTTTTTTTATAATATATATATATTCCCATTTTTACACGACTAGCCCTATCCAATATTTTTGGAAGGGACAGACGTGCCTGCCAGCAATCGCCTGCAGCATGCCGTTACCGCTGCTCCTTAAGCGATGCAACATAGAGGCCGCCTTCTTGCGCATAACTGCATAGAAGTCATCTGTACGCGCCTCCGCGAACATTCCCGACGCACTGCACCGCCAGGGCAGCCGCAACAGCAACCTGAATGCGTTGTTGTATTGTACCCGCAGGGCGTTGTAGGAGTAGTATTTGACGTGCGTTCTTTATATCAAACTATAGAATCATGTCGATTTTGACAAACGCATAGTAGCAGACTTTCAAGTATCATCTATGAATTCGTTGATACAACCCTTAGAGCATCAAAATTACTGACTCACCCTTCAGTAGAGACGAGTAGCGCCTCGCTTCGATACATAATTTTTGTGCCAAATTAAAATGTGTGCGTTTCCCCCCGCATTCACACATATTATTTCTCGGTCGGCGACGCAGTCATTTCTAAATATGTCAATTTCAATTAACGTCATTTTATATGCACCGACAAAACTGACACCGACACACAAAGACACACTAGTTGTATAACTAGAAGACATTGTGCATGCACGTTGGGACGAGGGGTTTGCCCGTAAAGGCCACTCCTCTGACGGGTGTCATACCTGTCATACCTTGATGCTCTAAGATATGACCCTATGCGTTGGCGAGCACAATGAGACCTCAGCTTATTGTTTGTGAATATGGGTGTAATTAAGTTATACGGTAATATAAAATAGTAAGTAATATCGTTTCTGAAGAGTAAATATGGTCGATATTGAAGACAAGTCACAGTAAAAGAGATATCTCGATATAACAATTTTCATCCACCAGTCTTGAGAGGTACCTAATAAATTTGTGGGATAAAGAGTAAAACATTGTGGGGAAGAAACTGCTCTTTATGCAACACAGCGAAAGCTAAAGCATAGGCCAGGGGTAGCAAAAACTGTATACAACTTTTATGAAAATAAAGAAAATTGAAATAAAGATCTCTTTTTAACTTTTAGAGGACAAAGGCCTTCCTAACTTTTGCCTTTCCAACTGGTCCTGAAAATGTGAATCCAAAGGTTTCGTGCTGTCTTGAAAGAAATAATTAGGGCGCGGCTTTTTGTTATCGAGTAAACCTTCAAAATGTGTAGCAGTTGTAATAGAGTAAACCTTCAAAGGCACCAGCAGCTTCGTATAGTAATCGGGTTATGTGACATTTGTACCGCACTGAAACTTCTGCCTCAACGTTTGGGATCTTCAATGGAACGCGCCGGGGTCCCAAGTTCAATGAAGTGAAAATGTGGAATACAAAATATTTATAGTATTTACATAATGAACTTTATTTATTTATTTATTAAGTACACAAAGAAATTGTTACACGACAACAGAAGAGAAATATGTACAGGGTACTGCTTATTTCTAAAAGAAATTTCTTCCAGCAGCACCAGGAATGGATATATGTGAAAAAGGAAAAATTTAATGTGTACAATAGAAATAATAATGATAAAATATAACAATAACATAAAAACAATAATAATACAAAAAGCATACATACCTACATAAATAAACACATACATACATACATATAAATATATGTATACGTACAATTTGTGTAAATGGAAATAATAATTAAGTACAACTAACCCAACATTAGGTCATCGACAAATTAATAGTGTTCTTTAACTTTTCTTTTAAAAGAAAAAAATGTTTCTGACTGCCATAAATGCACTGGCAGTGAATTCCACAATCGGACTCCATGCACTGAAAAGGAACGGGAGTAGAATGATGTTTTGTGAAGGGGAATAGATAGGAGAGATTTGATATGTGACCTACACGGCCCGTACGAAGGACGGGAATAGGAAAAGCGATCGCGTAGGTACGAAGAAGATGGATTTTTAAGAATATTGAATAGGAGACAAAGAATTCTAGTATTCCTGTGAAAACGGATAGGGAGCCACTTGAGATCGTTGCAAAATTTAAAAACAACTTTTTTTTATTTTTATATGTAAACCGAACAAAGAGGCAGACGGGCCGCGTGGTGTTAAGCGATCACCGTCGCCTATGGACACGGGCAACCCCAGGGGAGCCACCCGAGCATTGCCGGCTTTGAAGGAGAGCTTTTTTTACAGCTTTCTTGAAAAACCCCATGTTATAGTCCACTGGGAATGCCTCAGCTGGAAGGTTGTCCCATAACCTACACGTCCGTGGTAAAAAGGAGCGTGCAAAGCGGACTGTGGAGGACCGCCACGAGTCCAGATGGTGCCTGTGGAACTTTAACCTTCGTCTGGTGGTATAATCATGGAATGGTGATGTAGGCATGAGTTTGAAAAGTTCCTCGGAGCACTCACCATAGTAAAGTCGGTAGAACACGCAGAGCGAGCCTATGTCTCTTCGCAAGCTGAGCGGTTCTAGCCTGTCAGTCAATCTTGGGTCGTTGACGATTCGGACTGCGCGCTTTTCAACGGAGTCAAATGGGTGTAGCTGGTATTTTGGTGCTCCTGCCCAGAGATGAGAGCAGTACTCCATGTGGGGTCTGACCTGGGCCTTGTACAGCGTCAGGAGTTGCCCCGCAGTGAAGTACTGTCTCGCCCTATTGAGGACACCAAGCTTTTTGGACGCCAATTTGGCTTTGTGCTCCAAATGACTCCGGTACTGCACTTTACTCGTAATGTCAACTCCCAAGATACCGACACTTTCACCGACGGTGAGCGCGGTACCCTGGAACTTGGGCGCTATAACAAATGGGGTTTTTTTAGCGGTAAACGCGCAAACTTGTGTCTTCGTGAGGTTAAACTCGACAAGGTTAAGTCGACCCCATTCCGAGACCCGCTCCAGAGAGTTCTCGACTTCAGACACAAGTTCGATTCTGCTTTCCTCCACTTGTGACCTAGAGGCATTGGCTCGACAGGTGTATAGTGCGTCCACCGTACTATCATCTGCATAGCAATGTATACTACGTGATTGTTGCAGCATGTCATTGATATGCAGAATGAATAGTGTAGGGGACAGCACTGAGCCTTGGGGAACACCGGCATTAATGGGCTTCATATCTGAGCAGCATCCGTCAACAACGACCTTAATCTGCCGCTCAGACAAAAAGCTGGCCACCCAGTTACATAGCCTCAAGGGAAGACTGTAAGATGGAAGCTTCGCAAGAAGGGCCCTGTGCCAGACCCGGTCAAAGGCCTTTGCAATATCCAGGCTGACTGCCAGAGCCTCCCCGTTGTCCTCGACGGCTTCAGCCCAGCGGTTTTGAGAACTTTTCATCTGATCATAGAACAAAACTCCAAAAAGCATCCAAAAAGTAATGAAAGTGCTCATGAAGGTTTGAGGCCCTCACAATACCTTAATTAATTGAAATAAATCACTTCCTTCAACATAAAACGCTTTGTTATTATGATAGCGAGCGCTACAAATTGACGCCTCCCCTCAGCGGAATAAATTGCATGTTCTCAGGCTAATGAAATAGTAATTAAAACTGATGGACTTGGACACTGCCGACAGACAATAAAGCCGCCATTTTATTATGATTTCTTGTGTAATTGATAGCAATTTCATTTTTTGTTTTGAACACTACCGGGTTACTGGGTAGGTATGCTGCTGTGAGTGTGTGAGGCTGTACTTATTTCATTTTATTTACATTATTTATGTTAGTGCTTTGCATAGGATTAATATGGGATTATAAAGGATCACACTACAGCTTAGAATAATATAGAATGAGTGTCTTCATACAAGCGCACTGTCAAAATTGAAGCACTAAATAGATTCACACAGATGTCACATCTGACTAACAAAATATTTTTATTTTCACCAAATTAACTACCTATAAAATACTACAAAATATTGAAAACTTCACTGTGAAAAGTTATGTTATTAGATTTCTTTTGTTTTTCAAAAGTGATGAGACACATTTTAACACCACAAACTGTCATTTTATTTTTTCGGTAGATACGTTCGGTGTGCTTTTACCTTGAATACTACGATGCGTCCGGCGGCGGCGGCTCGGCGATTGGTGCCATTAATGGCACCAATTAAAATGCTTCAATTTGGGCGCGCGAACTTTGTTTCTATTGTAATTATTCTAAGCCCTACAGATAATAAAGCCGCCATTTTGTTATGCTTTCCTTCGTAATTGGTAACAATTATTGAAGCGCGCATGGCCCGGCGGTTAGCGTAGAACGCAAACGATCTATGCAACTAAGCCAAACGGGCGCGGTCGGGTGTGAGATGGGTGACCGCTAGTGGCAAAAAATTTCATGCGCGTTTCCGTGTTTCGGAGGGCACGTTAAGCCGGTTGTTGTCGGTAGATAACAGTCGTTAAACCTTGTCGGAGGCCTTATGGGCGGTTTGAAAACATCCGACAGCGGGTTGGCCACTAACCCGCATCTCCACCAACCCGCATTGGAGCAGCGTGGTGGAGTAAGCTCCAGGCCTCCCCATTAATGGGGAGAGACCCGTGCCCAGCAGTGGGACGCAAAAAGGGTTGCAGCCATTGAAGCGCGCAACCCAAGCGATCCACGCAGCATTCGTATTTTGTTTATGCGGATACGTGCGTGGGAGGACAGGTCCAGTACTTTAGTCCCAGCTGTTATCAATGTGCATCAATCGATAAAACAGACAACAGACATCACTAAAAGTTAAAAGTATTTATTGTTTAGACAGCCTCCGTGGCGTAGTGGGAGATGAGCCGACTGCAAAGCGTGAGGTGGTGGGTTCGATTCCCATCCAAGACAAATATTTGTGTGATGAACATGACTTTGTTCTGTGTCTGAGTGTTAATTTATCTATTTAAGTATGTATTTAGAATTATACACGCTCTGCTTAGTTTGGAATCAGATGGCGTTGTGTTATTTGTCTAAACATATTTATTATTATTATTTATTGTGGCCTTTTTTCTGTGCAGTCAGAAGGCCACGCTCATGGATACTGCGTGGTCTACTCCACAGCAGACCGAGCCAGTTTTGGAGACGCGGAGAGAAGACTGCAGGACCTCTGGGCAGCTGGCCACACCGCTCGACGGGCCGTTATCCTGGTCGGGAACAAAGCGGACCTGGCCAGGTCTAGAGTTGTTCCTACTGATGGTAAGTGGATAAACAGATTTCTGAGTAGTCTGCATTGTTGTGTACATTAGGCGAACGTTTTTCAAATATTGTGTTTTATTCATTTACTAGTGGCCGCCCGCGACTTCGTCTGCGTGGACTTCGGTATTAGTCATAGCATGATGTTATATAGCCTAAAGGGATTGCCCGTATCCATAGGCGACGGTGATCGCTTGACACCACGCGGTCCGTCTGCCTTTTTGTTCGGTTTATTCATAAAAAAGCCTTCCCCGATAAATGGACTATCCAACACAAAAACAATTCTATTGGAACCAGAAGTTCCTGAGATTAGTGCGTTCAAACAAACTTACAAACGAACGAACGAACAAACTCTTCAGCTTTATATATAGATTAAAATATCAATTAATTATTGTTCTGTATTGTAACTGCACGAAAAAGCGTGAACCCTACTTCGTACATTTTACCATATTATTGCCAGCTCATCTTATGTTGTTTTTTTTTTTCTATGTATTATCTATTACTTGTCACGTTTTTACGCGGTTTGCGTCTCACGGAAACACTCGTCTTATGTTCAAATTAAGTCCACTACGCGAACACTAGTTAAAAAAACATACTGAAATCCATTGTTTTGTATTGTAAAGATTTTGCAATTTAAATTTTATCCACAGAATAACGCAGGAACGCCAAAGCGATGCAAAACGGACCGCGGTTTTGCCTCTGCGGTTGCGTGGTTTTTTTTAACCTCAAAACGAGTAACGGTTTCAACACTTACAATCTTTTGGCTCGGAGATTTATGCATAGAACCCTGCAATATTTCAGGCATCAATTTACGGTCAATAATTTTGTTCACATCCATACTAATTTCATATCAATCATTCGTTCATATCCATACTAAAAATTATAAACGTGAAAATGTCTGTTTGTTTTTTTATCCTTTTTTTTCATGTCATAACGGCGGTGTTTCGCATTGAATTTTAAGTGATATAGGCTACTTTTTATCAGGGTAAAATGTTGTCTCATTCCTATGGGAAAAATGTGTAGTCGATGCGGCAGAGCCGCGGGCGGAATGCAAATTCTTACCATTAGATTCTTTGAAACAAATAAAATAACGCTTCACATTCATAGCCCCTCAGTAGGGCAGATATACCCTGTGTCGTAGGTGCCCGTGGGTGCACAAACACCCAGACCGAGAATCATTCAAATTTCTGCTTTGCCGGGAATCGAACCCTTGACCTCCGATCGGCAGTCCGACATGGTAACCATTGCGCCACGTGGGTCGTACTCGTAAGTATAATAAACAGATATAGGTATGTAAAATTAATATAATAATTAGTTTTTGTGTGTAATTATTCAGGTGTAAACAGGGTTTTATATTGTTACGACTTAAGTACCTTTATCTCGAAAACAAAGCGTCGTACCGCAAAACCCCAAAAACGCATAAACAGGTATTAGGTCTACTATCGAACAGTGAAGAAAGTTCTCGAAAAATAAGTCATAAGAAAAACATCGATTTCTACGAGTAAACAAATTCGGGATCCGCAGCGAGTACATACCTATATATAGCGTACATGTATAGGTTGTTTACATCGCGGGCCGCGGCTATTGTTAATGACTACGTAAGCTGTACATAGGTGCGTAATAACATAAAGGAAGGTTCGTGACGGGCCTATTGTATTTGGTGGTTCGGGAAATTTCTAGAGAACCATGGGTAGCCGTATATAAGGCACGCGCCGAGCCGCGACTGGGCAGTTTAGTTCCGGAAGTGAAACCGAAGCGATCTCTACCAAGCGACAAGGAAGAATTATTTCGACGACTCAACCGAAGATATTGGACCATCGTGATTTTGCATAGTGATTTGGACTCTGATAAGTGGAATTTTGTGAAAGCTGACAATAAACGCCTTCTACGTTACAAACGGCATTTTCATTACCCATAGCGCGTAACAATATAATTGTAAATAAGCAGTGGAGTTTCGAGTTTTTGTAGATCGCAAGGAATCTACAAATCTAAGCAGGGTCAGTACATTCGAGAGTTCGATGGACTACGAGTCTGCCAAGCTCTATAGTTAGTACACTTTCTTGTAGATAGCAAGTGCTATAAAAGCTAAATAACTTTTGATTCGGACAAAATGTGGTATTTTGCTGTGATGTAGTGTATTACTCAAGTTGGATGGGTGGAAATTTTGCATTTATTGTAGGTAGCTATTAGTACCGCGTTGATTGCGATAAATTTTGATTTTGTTCAAAGTTGTCAAGCTTATCTTTCACTGGGCGTAAAAATAGTAATCACGACGTTCAACTTTTATTAATTTTCATATCCTAAATTTCCCTAGTCGCAAATCGTAACGTATTAATTTATGTAGAAAATTGCCTACAGATATTTTTTTTTCAACCTTTTTTTATGTCCCACTGCTGGGCACAGGTCTCCTTCTCACACAATTGAGAGGGATTTAGGCCATAGTCCACCGCGCTGGCCAAGTGCGGATTGGTGGACGTCATGCTTTCGAGAAATTATGATTTTCTCTCAGGCATGCACGGCGATGGAGAACATCGTAATCAATGAAATATCACGATATTTTCAATCACCGTGGAGCAGCATAAATTCGCACATTACAAATTTCTTTGTCAGAGGTGCGGGCCGAGGATTTGAACCTGGGATCGGTCGCGTCGAAGACCGCGGTTTTTTACCACTCGGCCATTAATAAAACAATAAAATTAGATTTAGTCAGCAAGTCAATGTACCATCTACATTGTTCTCAAACGGTTATCAAATTAAACTTTAACAAAGCCGGCCCAATTATATTATCGGAGGTTGTGGTCCTTTAGTCACTTGAAACTATTATTTCAAATCTTTGCTCGTAGAAGAAAGATTTGTTCATTTGTTTGCTCCGAAACTACTGGCCCGAATTAAAAAAAATACAGATAAATTATCATGATGGAAAGTGGGTTATGTACATATTTTAGAAATTAAAAACTGAATTGCCATAATGTAGCCCAAAAGTACCAAAAATTTGCAAATAGAAGTCCTTATTTAGCGGGCTCTGAATAACTTATTGATGATACATAACAGTTAACAAGTTACCTACAGCACTCATTAATGCCTATAAAAACCCGCGAATATGCAATCAGGGACTCCAAACAGGGAATGAAAACCTGCATAAACCTAAGAAGTACTTAAACTTTCATGAGGTCATGTAAAGTTCATTAACCCACCCCTGGATTAGGCATGATGACACTATTAAAGAATCAGAGAATAAACGGTTTTACAGAAAAATATATGCTAAAAAAGTTCTAAAATATGATCCCGTTTTAATATAAACATTAAGATTAATAAGATTTTCAGTAAAATAAAAGTATTAAATACAGCAATCGGCCATGTTATCTGAAACGCCAATCAAAAGGAATGACGTCAAGTCTCAGTTAATGTCATCGTGTTGCTTGAAGTTTGACGAGCAAGTCGACGCCATGACACCTACGAGCGTTTTCGCGCTTAATTCAAATTACATAGCAGAAAATACATTAATTTACGTTAAAAGTTGAGTTTATTGCTGAAATAAACTTTTTTTCGAAACTAGGAGACGTGTACCTACAATAAGGAAAAGTATTTAAAAATCTGTCATCATGCCCATTCTCCTCACTATAAAAGAAACCGACCCGTACACGAGCTACCAGAAGTCATACACAATTTTCATGTACCTAACACCAATAAACCTCGCCACCAATCCGCATTTGACGACCTGCGTGGCAAAATGGTTACCATGCCGGACTGCCAATCAAAGGGGTTCGATTCCCGGCGAAACAGAAATTTGAATGATCAGTTTAAATTTCTGTTCTCGGTCTGGGTGTTTGTGTTTCTGTCTTTGTGTGTGTCTATGTACTGTGGGGCTATGAGTGTGAAGCATTTATTTATTTATTTATTTATTGGAGCAGCATGGTCTACCGCGCACTCTAAGGACAATTTTCGAACGAAAATGTCATACTGCTAATAAGTTTACATATTTTTTATTTATATAGTGTCGTTGAATATCATATAAAATTTTGTTTCAAGCCACTACCGATTCACGTAATGAAATTACATAGTGAAATATAAAATTCCGCACAAAATTTTGTTGCGCACCAAACGTTGAATAAATAATTTTGTCACTACACTAGGTATACGACGTCGACATCGACAATGACGACGATATTGACGACCCGTGTGGCACAATGGTTACCATGCCGGAGTGCGAATCGAAGAATCCCAGGTTCGATTCCTGGCGAAACAGAAATTTGAATGATGAGTTTAAATTTCTGTTCTCGATCTGGGTGTTTGTGTTTCCGTGTGTGTGTACATGGTACTCACGACACAGGGTATATATACCCTACAGTAGGGATATGAGTGTGAAACATTTATTACATTAGGTAGAAACGCGCATGGCCCGACGGTTAGCGTAGAACGCAAAGCGATCTATGCGACTAAGCCAACGGGCGCCGTCCAGTGTGAGATGGGTGACCGCTAGCGGCAAAACAAAATTTCATACGCGTTTCTGTGCTTTGGAGGGCACGTTAATCCGTCGGTCCCGGTTGTTGTCGATATATTACAGTCGTTAAACCTTGTCGGAGGCCTTATGGGCGGTTTGAAAACATCCGACAGCGGGTTGGTCACTAACCCGCATCTCCACCAACCCGCATTGGAGCAGCTTGGTGGAGTAAGCTCCAGGCCTCCCCAATAATGGGAAGAGACCCGTGCCCTGTAGTGGGACACAAAAATGGCTGCAGCCAAGATAGGCTTAATTAATGAAGTAATTGGATTTGAAATCAGTCATGATGAGCATCAGAGCAATTTGACGAATTTGACCTCATTAGGACGCTTTGTACAAAGCTAGTTGATTCTGACTGTGATTTCAACATTATTCAATCTATACTAATATTATAAAGAGGAAAGATTTGTATTTTTGTATGATTGTAATGAATAAACTCAAAAACTACAGTCCCGATTTCAAAAATTCTTTCACCATTATAAAGCTACATTCACCCTGAGTAACATAGGCTACTTTTTACCGCGGGAAAATGCTTCATTCCTACGTGAAAACGGGTAATAGGGTCAACGTGGTTGAAGCAACTAGCTAAACGCCTATGATTTTAATATAGCAATGAAGCCTGGAATAGCACATAGACGGCAATAGAATTATTGTATGGTGTTAGCTGCAACTTTTTTTGCGTTTGCTGGGCACGGATCTATCCCCCTATTGGGGATGTCTGGCGCTTACTGCACCAGGCTGCTGCAGAGTACGTTGGTAAAGATGCGGGTCAGTGACCATCCCGCTGTCGGATGTATTGCAAACCTCCAATAAGGCCTTCGTTATTTAACGGCTTAACTTGCCCTCTGAAACACGGAAACTCGCATTAAATTTGCCAATAGCGGTCACCCATCACACCCGACCGCGCCCATTTCACGGAGCTGCGTAGATCCCTTGCGTTCTACGCTAACCGCTGGGCCATGCGCGCTTCATTCTCTTTATAACCCTACGGAAATATCACGTACTATAATTTCCCGTGTTACATTGTAAAAGGAATTTTACGCTTCTTTTCATAACTCAATCAAGAAGTAGCCATAACTTCAAAAACTTATAACATCAAATTTTCCGAAGCTTTCCTCTCAGTAACAATTTCGCAATTTTGTAATGGCATAAAATCAAAATTTCCATCGGCAAAATCTCATTACGCGCATTGCGAAACGTTTTCACGTGATAAATGTAATTTTTAATTGCTCTGTGGATTTCATAACGCAATTTCATACGCACGATGTTAAAATATGTGACATCAGATTTCACTGAAACTTCTATTGACTTTTTTAACACGCTTTTATTAGCTTTACTTGTAACTAACTATGTATGTAAGAAAATCTTGGAATCTTAATTTGACCCACACTTACCGGTCTTCGATTAGGATGAAATTTTGCACACGCTCTGAATTGTGATGACAATACATGACTATTTAAAAACGTCATTACAAAACCAATATGGCAGCCACCCCAAGATGGCGGACAGGCTATTTGAAATGCACCCCCATGATATGGGTATAAAATGCTTTGCTATTAGGAATACGAAAAAAATTGTCACGTGACTTAAATCCAACATGGCGGACATTAAGATGGCGGATTGGATATTTAAAATGCACCCCCATGATATGGGTATTGAATGAAAGGGTTTGCTGAATGCGATACGAAATTATTGAAAAAAAAACGGCAAATTGTTTGTAAAGTAGGTTTACGATCGAGATGTTTACGTGATAACGTCCGCACGAGAAAATCTCCATTCGTTTGTATGCTGCTAGAGTGAGAGAGACGGAAGATCGGTCCACTCACTCGAACGCTATGCCAGCCTCCGCTCGTGAGGATTCCGCGTGACAAGTTTCACGGAATGACTGGCAGCGCTCGAGATGAGACGGGAGATCGGTCCGTCTCTCTCTCGTTATACCTGCGATCGCGCTCGTGAGGTTTTGGTGTGACACAAGTTTCTGAACATGTCACCCGACTAAAACGATTTTAAAGACGTTATCACGTCAAAAATCCAATTAAAAAATTAAAAATAAATACTTAGGGAAAATACGAACTAAAAAGTAAAAAATAAGAATAAAGTGTATTTTACTATAAAAAAAGCGTGGGGTGGTTTTTAAGATACTATTGACACCATGCACCCCACACTTTTTTTTTTACAGTAAAATACACTTTCTTCTTATTTTTTACTTATGTAGAGTAAATGTAACAAAAAGGCAGACGGGTTGCCGTATCACCGGCGCCTATGGGGACACGAGCAACTCCTGGGGAGTCATCTGAGCATTGCCGGCTTTGAAGGAGAGCTTTTTAGGGTTCCGTACCCGAAAGGTGCCAACGGGACCCTTTTACTAAGCCTCTGCTGTCCATCCGTCTATCTGTCATCAGGCTGTATCTCATGAACAGTGATGGCTAGACATTAGAAATATCCACAGATGATGTATTTCTGTTAACGCTATAGCAACAAATACTAAAAAAATGAATAAAATAGGTAAATATTTAAGAGGGCTCCCATACAATAAACGTGATTTTTCTATTTTGAGATAATGGTACTGAACCTTACTTTGGCCCGTTTTTTTATAACTTTCTTGAATCTCCTTACTCCTATTGCGGAACATTTGGAAAGAATCCTTACTAAGCTGCAATCATTTCTTCCGTGAATCAGTTCTGTTGTGTTTCGGGGAAGATATGTTTTTGCTGGCAAATAATATAATTAATGAAGCGAACATCAGCCTCCGGAGTAGCGACTATACGCAACTTTAGTCAAGCTGCAAGACTCCAGTTTGGATAGTTAACAGTAGATTTTCGTCAACATGGTCCACTGAACTCTATAGAAGTAAGTTATCTTCATACAAACGCATCGCGCGCGGCTTGTATGTGTGTGCCATTGTATCTATGCGTCGCCGCACGCACACCTAAACAAAATCTCGAACCGTTTCTCAGTGCGCTTATTTATTATTATTAGCTAATAATAATAATCCTGAGATAGTATGCAAGTATTTCGCGGATTGGGCCGGAGACAGCTTACTTCCCTTCTATGTCTATAGTAGTCTTGTCTTTTTATGTAAAAGAACATCTAGTGTAAACGGGTTCCAGAAATTTTAAAACAAGATTAATTTACATTCGCTTTTTAGTAATCTCAATCACAAAATTTCTCAAGATAAATCATTACACCATTGACGCATTTCTCTTCTTATTTTCATTCCCTCAAACGCCCGGTCTTTCGTATCCGTTTCACGCACCACCTTTGAGCAACAAACCCTTAAGGAGAGACGGCATAGCGCCTCGCTTCGATACATAATTTTTGTGTCAAATCTGGTGCGGGGAAAGAACGCACACATTTTAATTTTGTCACACATTCACAAATATTATTTCATCGCTACAGACGCATACATTTCTAAATATGTCAATTTCAATTAATAACGTCATTTTCTATGCACCGTCAACACTGACACCGACACACACAGACACAGTAGTTGTATAACTAGAACGTGTGCATACACGTTGGGACGAGGGGTTCGCCCGTAAAGGTCACTCCTCTGACGGGTGTCATACATGTCAATTTTGACGCTCTACGCGCACCACATAATAATTTTATTATAAATGTAGGCAATGTCTCTTTAGGACTATTTAATTCTATTTTATTGGAATTTTTAGGCATTGTCAACGCAAAATATTTATTTATTTATTTCATAGGCTTAAAACTAACATTACAGGTAACCCCAAGTCGTTAGTTTAGCTAATTTATCCAATAAATGATTACAATAATTAAAAATAACTAAATATTAAATGCATAATTACAATTACAAGATATTATCAATAAATGGCAGTAAAACAATAACAAAATAAAGTCATGCAAATAATAATACAATTCATTAATAACAATGTCAGAAATTAAATTCACAATGAAAACAAACATTCAATGTCAACGAATAAAAAAATTAAATCAGTATTGTCAAAATCATAACTAAATAATCAATTAATGGGATGCAGTTATAATAACGGTTCATAACAATTTAAAAAAAGCGATACATAATTCCATGTCAACTATGTCAATGAACAAATTAAATTAATATCGTCATAACTCTCAATCACAGAACTAATAAAATTAATTTGATGCAACACTATAAACAACCCGCGTGAACTCATTCAGTGTACAGCTAAAAATGTCAATGCGATCTGCTACTGTATTAAGCGTGCGAAGCGCTCGAGTAAGCGGCGCCTCGCGCAGTAAATTAGTGCGCGCGCGCGGCAATGCTAGCAGCGGCACACGCCGACGTCGCCCTACTGCGTAATCCGGTACACACAGCTTTATCTCTTCCAGGATTGCTGGACTTTCAATTTTCCCCCGTAAAACCTTGAAGAGGTACTTGGCGAGGAAAACTTCACGCCTTGTATCCAGTTTACTGTATCCCACCATGCCGAGCACGAATAAAGTGGGATACAGCAATGGATACCCCGGATAAACGCCATACATTTTGGAGTACAGGAACCGACAGAATTTGTTTTGGATGCGTTCCAGCATTGATTTGTACTTGATCTCACTAGGAGCCCATATAACCGAATTATACTCCAAGTGACTTTTTACCAATGCTTCATATAAGGCACGCAGTGCACTATAGTTGGTAAAAGCGCCTGATTGCCTTAATATGAAGCCAAGGTTTCTGTACGCTTTTTTGCATACTTCGGCTATATGTTCTCGGAAGTGAAGATCAGAGGTAAATCGGACGCCCAGATCCTTAACCACTGTAACGCGCTGCATCGGCTCACCCTCCACGTGATACAGATGGTGCCGCGGAGCGCGCGCTCGGCTGAAAGAAAATATGCCTTGTTACATTGTAGTATTTTTCATAACTCAATTTAAACAAGAAAAAATTGTAATATCAAATTTTCCGAACGTTTCAGCAACAATTTAGCAATTTCGTAATGGCTTAACATCAAAATTTCCATCGGCATAATCTCATTACGCGCATTGCGAATGTTTTCGTGTTTACAACGCGAATAATTTTTAATTGCTCTGTGGTAATTTGGATTTCATAGCGAAATTCCATATAAATTACGTTTACGTGTGCGATATTACTCATTTGTGAAACGTTTATTAGTTATTGTAAATAAATAATTGGCTTCGACTATTTAAATAGAGCCGAGCGATAAACAAAGGCCTCCGACACGGTGATACGGGGTTCCAATCCTCGGTGAAAAATTTGTAATGTGCGTATTTATCGTGTCTCACACGATCAGCTGTCACGTGTGCCCATTATCAACCCATAGCCATTCTGTTATCTCCTATATATAATGGACTTTTTTAAAAAGAGTGCTGCTGGGAGTTCTTTTTCCGCCGCCTTTTTTCTCTCAGCTCAACATCTAGCCCAAACGGGCACCTAAATTCGCTAAGCGATATTTTGTATTCCTTATATGAAATAAATATTTTTTTCTTTTCTTTTCTTTCTTTTCTGTCGCTGCTCCACGGTGATGGGCACGGGTATGTGTGTGTGTGTGTGTGTGTGTGTTAATGTCAACCATTTTAACATGGTCTCACAGTCCTAAAAGGAGATTTATGATCAACAGTATGACCATTTAAACTGTTTGAAAAAAGTTTGAATATAATGGCCATCTTTGATTAATTATTTAACAACCGGGCTTAGGTGGCTGCAACCCTTTTTACGTCCCACTGCTGGGCCCGTGCCCGTGTCTCTCCTCACTATTGGGGAGGTCTGGCTGGAGCTTACTCCACCCCTCTGCTCCAATGCGGGTTTGTGGAGATGCGGACTAGTGGCCAACCCTCACGTGGAAGTTTTTAAACCGACCGTAAGGCATCTGACAAGGTTTAACGACTGTTATCTACAACGACGACAACGACGACAACGACGACGACGACAACAACTGGGACAACCGGGCTTAACTTGCCCAAAGCACGGAACCGCGCATGATTATTTTTTTACCACTAGCGGTCCGTCTCACACCCGACCGCGCCCGTTTGGCTTAGTCGCATAGATCGCTTACGTTCTACGCTAATCGCCGGGCCATGCGCGCTTCGCATGCGTACCTAAGGTACTCTTGGTAAATTTTCGGGGAATCCCGTCTAGTATTCATGAATGTCTGTATTATAAGCTTTCATATTCAATTCAACGTCTAAAAAAGAAATTGTAATGATAAATATATGAAGGCGGGCGGTCGCTTCATAAGTTATTCATGCTTTTGGCGTAGTACCTATCTATGGGCGTAGGTACCTGTGGGCGAGAGAGCCGTCTTGGCTGACAGTAAATCACTCATATTTACAGTAAATCCAAAATCGACTCTTCAACGAAATGATATTAGTTACAAGTGAAAACTTCTTTAGCGGCGTTAAGCACTTTTCTTGGGATGGGTAAAAAATGTTTAACTCGCGTCAGGACACGTGGCTTGATCGAATATTAGTAAGACGGAGGGGTGACAGCTGATGACCGCTCGACTATCTATACTTGTAAAATTCGTTTATATCATGTATTTAAAATATGGACATTGAACAAAGTGCATCTATGAAAAAAGTGACGAAGAAATAGTGAAAGAAAATGAGTGAGTACTTTATAAAAATACTAGATGTAAACCTACTGAAAATACTAGATGAAATATAATACTGATAATAAAAGCAATTCGTGCGAAATTATTCCCTAACCATTCCAAAATATCAAAAATGCACAAAGTTAATGTTCAAGTTTTCACTTCTGCCGGCACTACCGGAGTGCAACCCGTTTTTTTTATTTGAATGCAGTAGCAGGTGGACTTGTAGGCCACGTGGTCGCTGCAGCCCATGGACATCTACATACAACCTCAAGCAAGCATAGGTAAGTCTTGTCTGAGGTCGTATGTTGAGCGTCTATTTCGGAGGTTGATAGTCGTCTCATGTAAGTCTGGACAGCAATTGCACCTGCACTGGAACACAATAAAAGTGGGTGCAGAAGTGGTACTTCCCCGAGTGAACCATAGAAATTCCACCAGTACCACCTACAAAACATCTTAGTAGTAATTTCACTCGGGTCAGTCGAGAACGTGACGCGCCACCACCATAGGTATAAAAAACCGACCAAGCGCGAGTCGGAATCCCGCACGAAGGGTTCCGTACCATTATGTATAAAAAAAACGGCAAATATCTCGTTTGGTGTATGGGAGCCCCCTTTAATATTTATTTTACTATATTTTTTAGTAATTGTTGCTATAGCGGCAACAGAAATACATCATCTGTGAAAATTTCTAATGTCTAGCCATCACGGTTCATGAGATACAGCCTGATGAAATACAGACAGACAAACGAACGGACAGTGGAGTCGGTTTAATAGGGTCCCGTTGGCACCCATCGGGTTCCCCCTAAAAAGTATTTTATTTACATAATTACTTTTTTTTACTTTAATGAAACCTAAGAATTTCTTTGATAAACTTTAAATAAACGTTACGAGAATGTTAAGCTCTTCGCTCGTCGAACGTTCTCTATTTGTCTGCGAAGTTCCAATGGAACTGCAAAGTTTGAAACTTAACTATGAAATTTAATTAATAGAATTAAGCGTTACTTAAGCGCGCATGGCCCGGCGGTTAGTGTAGAACGCTAACGATCTATGCAACTAAGCAAAACGGGCGCGGTCGGGTACGAGATGGGTGACCGCTAGTGGAAAAAAAAATCATGCGCGTTTCCGTGCTTCGGAGGGCACGTTAAGCCGTCGGTCCTGGTTGTTGTCGATAGATAACAGTCGTTAAACCTTGTCGGAGGCCTTATGGGCGGTTTGAAAAGATCCGACAGCGGGTTGGCCACTAACCCGCATCTCCACCAACCCGCATTAGAGCAGCGTGGTGGAGTAAGCTCCAGGCCTCCCCAATAATGGGGAGAGACCCGTGCCCAACAGTGGGACGCAAAAAGGGTTGCAGCCAAGCGTTACTTTGCGGAACTCCACTGTTATAAATTTTTAAGTTAAAAAACTATTTTGCAACAATCCGCAGTTAGAACGTATGATGTATACTTTTTCATGCAATAACACCTCCCTCGCTCCCACATAGTGGGCCTCTAGATGGAGGTGCTTGCGTGCTTAACACGTCTCGTCGTTATTATAAATATAAAAATACTAGTCTTCCGCCAGCGGTTTCGCCCGCGTGGACCCGTTTCAAAGGTTCCCGTAGGATAAAAACCATCCTATGTCCTTTCCCAAGGTCCACTCTATCTGTGTTCCAAAATTCGTTTAAATCAGTTTAGTAGTTTAAGGGGGAAAGCGTATCAGACAGACAGACAGAGTTACTTTGGAATTTATTTATTTATTTATATCAGAACACATTACAGCTAACATTACAGGCTAACCTAATGCGTTAGCGTAGATTACATATCATTTGGCTAAACAAATATAAAATATACATTTAAAATTTCATTACAATTATATAATAATTAAATGTCAAATTATACGTCAAATTATAAATAAATAAAAAAAAAATTGTCGGTTAATTTCATGTCAAAAAATTAAATTAAAACAACAAATAACACATTACAATATAAACAATCATTTCAAAAAATTCAAAGTCAAAATATACTTAAGTCAGAAATTATAAAAATTAAATAATACTAAACAAAAAAAAAATATACAAATGTCGATTAAATAAATGATTTATTTTCAATCACATTAGACACGACCTTTGTGAACTCGTCCAGTGTGCATTTAAAAAGACATATAACATTAGTATGGATATTTTATTTAACTACTTTTTTCAACTCGATTCTTTACTTAAACAAAACCTAAGAACATTTTTTTTTCAACCTCTTTTTTTATGTCCCACTGCTGGGCACAGGTATCCTCTCACAAGTGAGAGGGATTTAGGCCATAGTCCACCACGCTGGCCAAGTGCGGATTGGTGGACGTCATGCTGAATTCCTCCCAAGCATGCCCGGCGATGGAGAACATCGTAATCAATTAAATATCACGATTTTTTCCATCACCGTGGAGCAGCGATAAATGCGCACATTACAAATTTCTTTGTCAGAGGTGCGCGCCGAGGAATTGAACCCGGGATCGATCGCGTCGAAGACCGCGGATTCATACCACTCGGCCATCGCTGCTCTTTCTCTTTCTCTTGCTCTTTTTCTTTCAAGAACTTTATTAATAAACTTTAAACAAACGTTATGTTAAACTTTTCGCTCGTCGAACGTTCTCGATTCGTCTGCGGAGTTAGTATGGAACTGCGGAGTTTGAAACTTAACTAATTTCAGCTAAACAAACAACTAGGTGCTTCGAATGTATGGGGAAACGTGTTTCTAATTAATTATCACCTGCTCGACTTTGAAATTATAGTTACGGAATTTACATTTCGGTGTGAAATGTTTAATCCGGTTACACTGCATTTCGACGTGGCGACGTAACGTGTCTGTCAAACTACTTTTGTAGGTATATAACCTATGTACGTACTATCTGGAACCTCCGCAGTAACATCGTTAGCGTGATTCAAGAACAGAGCCTGAATACCCGCGCTTTGCTCGGATAAAACCAGTTGAGTAGTATCTGTAACCTCCGCAGTAACATCGTTAGCGTGATTCAAGAACAGAGCCTGAATACCAGTGCTTTGCCCGGATAAAGCCAGTTGAGTAGTATCTGTAACCTCCGCAGTAACATCGTTAGCGTGATTCAAGAACAGAGCCTGAATACCCGCGCTTTGCTCGGATAAAACCAGTTGAGTAGTATCTGTAACCTCCGCAGTAACATCGTTAGCATGATTCAAGAACAGAGCCTGAATACCCGCGCTTTGCTCGGATAAAACCAGTTGAGTAGTATCTGTAACCTCCGCAGTAATATCGTTAGCATGATTCAAGAACAGAGCCTGAATACCCGCGCTTTGCTCGGATAAAACCAGTTGAGTAGTATCTTTAACCTCGGGGGATGTTCCACAGAGTTTACGTCCACGTCGTATCCCCCGGTAACGTCGCGCTTGTCCACGGTAACGCAGTGGCAGGCCGGCGGCTAAACGACTCTGTGCTTTGATTGAGATTAGTGCACCCATTTGCGGTTTTCCAGTGCTTCGAGTTGCTCCTAGTTCGTCCCTGCTACCTGGCTGTTGAGGCTTACTCCAGTTTCAGGCTGAGCGGGCAACTAGGCTCTCGCTGTGCTGAAGGAATTGTTTGTGTGCGTCGTCAAATTCGTCGTTCATCGTCGTCGAATTTGATGGAGGGTGAAGACCCTTTTGTTAGGCCTTCGGAGCCTATCTCCAAGGCGGAGAATGTGCAGGTCGGCGCTGGTGACGCTAGTCGTCCCAGCAGTTCTTTGTCCGACAGAGTGGGAGAACGGGACCTGAGGGTGGAGCTGACACGGCTTCCGCTCTCCGGGAGCCGTTATTTTAGTAAGGGCGACGTGTCTGATTCTTCGGACACCTCTACCCTAACCGACGCGGAAGAGGGAACGACCCGCTCTCGGTTTCTACGGAAGCGGAAGACGAGGGAGGAGTCCGGTGGCTCGGACACCCCTTCCGTAAAGTCGGCCAAGGCCTCACCAACACGTGGGCCTTCTACGTCGAGCCGAGGGCGCAAGCCAACGGCCGGCCATTTTGTGGGCCTCTCAGAGGCGCAAAAAAGTTTAAGCTCCCTCAAAAGGGACGCCGTCCAGAAGGAGCTGGAGGAGCGCGCTGCCGCGAAGGAGCGCCAGGAGCATCTTGCCCGTACCAAACACGGTTACGGGCCGATGCTCTATGACGGTAAGACGGTAGCGGAGCTCGAGGCGATGATGGCGGAGGAGGCCGCCGGAATCACGGAGATCGCCTCGAAGTGCTCCAACATAAAGGGCACCCTCCAAAAGGCCCTTAAATTGGGGGCCCGCAATATGCAGGCTATAATGGCGGAGTTGGCCAAGCGCTCCGTTTCAGAAGAGACGCAGCGGCTGCAGGCGACCGTCGCCCGCCAACAAGCGGTCATCGACAGCCTGCAGAAGGAGGTCGCCAGGCTGAAGGCTGCCAGCGATGCCACGGCTCCTGAGCCACAGGTGGCTGTAGATATGGAGATGGCCCCGGACGCTCAGGCCGCTCCTCCCACCGACCTTATGTCGGAATTGAGGAAGGTCCTCATGGAGGAGCGGGCCTCTACGAGGGCCTTTATGAGGGCCTGCATTGCGGGAATCGAGGACCGACTCCTGCCCGAGAAGCGGGTGCGTCCGCCTTTAGCGGCGGATAAAAAGAAGGCAGCGGCCGAGGTAGCTGCGGCTGGCGTACCCCAGTCCAATGTTGGCAAGGGGAAGGGAAAGGGAAAGGGCAAGGGCAAGGGCAAGGCCTCTGAGGCCGAGTCACCAGCCACTCCCGCTCCTGTTCCCTCAGCGCCAAAGCCCGGCAAATCCTATGCCGCTGCTGCGACTCCTAAGCAGAGTCAAGCTGGGGCCAAGGAGCCCAGAGCTGGCTCTGCTAAGGCGCCGGAGCCTAAGCCTGGCCCGTCGAGGCCTCCTGTGCCTACACAGGAGGACCTCATGCTGCCCACCACCACGGCCACCAACGACCAGTGGACAAAGGTGGGCAAGAAGAAGAGGGGGAGGAAAGGGAAGGCTGCCGCAGCTCCTCCTCCAGCACCCGCGCAACCGACTCCTAAGCCGGCCAGCAAGGGGAAGAAGGGAGCCCCACCGACCAAGGCCCAAAAGGCCAAGAAAATGGCTCCCCCCAGTACCGCGGCCGTTGTGGTGACTATTTCACCAGAGGCCGCGAAGGGGGGGGCCACTTACGAGTCGGTCTTGGCCATGGCGCGCGAGACGGTGAAGCCTCGAGAGATGGGCATCGAGGCCGTCCGCTGCCGCCAGACGCAAACCGGGGCTCGTATATTCGAGTTCCCGGGCGCCGAGCGTGAGCGGCACGCGGATCTCTTTGCAGCAAAAATGCAAGAGGCCGTCTCCGCCGTGGCCAAGGTGTCGAGGCCGGTTAAAACGTCGCCCCTGGTCATTTCTGAGCTGGATGACTCAGTCACCAGGGACGACGTAGTAGCTGCAATCGCGGCGACTGGAGGATGCAGCGCGGATGCAATCCGCGCAGGTGGGATTAGGCGCGGCCGAGGGGGCCTAGGCGCTATTCGCGCGGAGTGCCCCGTGGCTGCCGCAAAAGCCGTCCTCCTCAAGGGGCGGCTCCTAGTAGGATTCAGTTCGGGTGTGGTCCGAGCGCCTGAGGAGCAGCCGATGCGCTGCTTCAAGTGCCTCAGTATCGGCCACACTCGCCCTCGTTGCCCCTCGAGTGAGGATAGATCGGAGCTGTGCTTCCGCTGTGGCCAAGCAGGCCACAAGGCAAACACCTGCAGCGGAAAGCCAAAGTGCGCGGTGTGTGCGGCGAGCGGGCGGCCTGCGGGTCACATCATGGGGGGCTCCAAGTGCAAGCCCCCTGCCAAGAAGGGCAAGACGCAGGCCCATCCGAAGCCTGCCGGTGCGCCTGAGGCTGGTCCAGCCCCAGTCGAGAGTGGTACAATGTCCGAATAATGACCCAGGTTCGACATTGTACCACAATAATGCAGGCGAACGCCAACCACTGCAGAGCCGCCCAGGACCTATTGTCCCAGGTTATGGCCGAGTGGTTGGCGGAAGTGGCTGTGGTCGCTGAGCCGTATTCGGTCCCTGCCAACTGGCTGGGGGACCATGATGGCTTAGTGGCCATCGTTCCGCGGCCCTCCACGGATTCCCCACCCCTCTCGCTCATCGAGAGGGGTCATGGATACGTGGCCGCCGCGTGGGGGTAGATTGCCATTCTTGGCGTTTACTTCTCCCCAAACCGGCCGTTCGCGGAGTTTGAGAGGTTCCTGGAGATACTGGCAGCCGTAGTCCTTGGACTACCGCCCCTGAAACTGTTGGTCCTCGGCGACTTCAACGCCAAATCGGTGCGCTGGGGCAACCCAGCCACTGACGTGCTGGGAGCCGCCCTCGATTTGTGGGCGGCATCTATCGGTGTGTCCCTCCTTAATAGAGGGACAACACACACGTGTGTGCGGCGGCAGGGGGGGTCAGTGGTGGACGTTTCGTTCGCCGCCCCTGCACTCGCCACTCAACTTGTGAGCTGGCGGGTGGACTTGGCGGAGACAATGTCTGATCATCGGTACATCCGGATAGACTTCTCCGCCGAGAACCCGTCGCACGCGCCCCGCACGCGGCAGTCGCCGTTCCCCCGGTGGGCTCTCACCCACCTGGACAGAGGGATGGCCAACGAGGTGGCGTTCGTCCAGAACTGGTTTGGTGCGCCCGCCAGTACCGACGTCGACGCGGCTGCGCTGCAGCTTCGAGAGGCCCTAACTGAGGTGTGCGATGGTAGCATGCCTCGGTCCCGCAGGCCGCCTCCTAGACGCGCCGTGTATTGGTGGTCACAGGAGCTCGCGGACCTGCGGAGAAGCTGCATCGCAGCCAATAGGGAATACACGAGGAGCCGACGTCGACGTCGCAGGGACCTCTCAAACGAGGACCTCCTCTATGCCTCCTACCAGGAGGCAAAGTGCCGTCTTAAGGTGGCCATTGCCGAGGCAAAAGACCACGCCAGGGCGGAAATGCTGGAGGGTTTGGACAACGACCCGTGGGGGAGACCGTACAGGGCGGCGCGTAAACAGCTGCGCCCCATCGGTCCCCCGGTGACGGAGACCCTCCAGCCGGATGTACTGGATGGGGTGATCCGGGTTCTGTTCCCGGTTAGAACGAACTTCACCCCACCAGTGATGAATCCGCCTGTGGGCAGCAGTCCGCCGGCAGAGGACTTCGTTCCCCTGACGCCGGCGGAGTTTGAGACTGCTGCAAGTTGCCTCAGTGGCAAAAAGACGGCACCAGGCCCAGATGGAGTGCCAGCGCGTGTGCTCGCCATCGCCGCCAAACACATGGAGGAGCGGTTTCGGGACCTCTTCGATCGGTGTTTTGCCACCGGGAGGTTCCCGAAACCCTGGAAGGAGGGACAGTTGTGCCTCCTTCGCAAAGAGGGGCGGCCGGCGGACTCACCGTCGGGCTACCGCCCCATCGTGCTCCTCGATGAGGCGGCGAAGCTGTTTGAGCGGGTCATTGCGATCCGTCTCAACGAGCACCTGTCGCGGACCGGCCCGGATCTCTCCGACGCGCAGTTCGGGTTTAGAGTGGGCCGATCCACGATTGACGCCCTCAAGAGGCTGAAGAGCCTCACAGTGGAGGCCGCGGAGCGGGGGCAGGGAGTCCTGGCGGTGTCCTTTGACATCGCCAACGCTTTTAACTCCATCCCCCACTCCACGATTATGGAGGCACTTCGGTTTCACGGGGTGCCTCTGTACTTGAGGGCGTTGCTGGCAGACTATCTGGGCCAACGGGAGGTCCTCTTTGTTGGAAAAGACGGCCGTCTGCAAAGGCGTGCCGTCGAATCCGGGGTTCCACAGGGCTCGGTCCTGGGTCCCTTGCTGTGGAACCTCGGATATGACTGGCTGCTCCGGGGTGTTCTCCTGGCGGGCATGAGTGTCATCTGCTATGCGGATGACACACTCGTCACTGCCCGCGGGAGAACGTACGGAGAGGCGGCGAGGCGGGCCTCTGCAGGCGGCACGCTTGTCGCTCAGAGGATTCGCCGCCTCGGCCTCAAGGTGGCGCTGGAGAAGACCGAGGCCCTATTTTTCCCTGGGCCCCGGCAGCGCCTCCCTCCCGACGCCCACATTATTGTGGGCGGCGTGAGGGTTGAGGTCAAGGCCCGGCTTAAATACCTGGGCCTTACCCTGGACAGCCGGTGGCAGTTCGGCGCGCACTTCGCCGGGCTGTCATCCCGCCTTATCCGCGCAGCGGACGCGTTCAGCTGGCTCCTGCCGAACCTTGGGGGTCCAAGCTCACGATGCCGGCGTCTTTATGCCGGCATCCTAAAGAGCATGGCGCTGTATGGCGCCCCTGTATGGGTGGACTCCCTGCATCGGCTGGAGAACGTGGCCCTCCTCCGCAGGCCCCAACGGGCCATTGCAGAGCGGGTGGCGAGGGCTTACCGCACTGTCGGGTTCGCGTCCGCATGTGCGCTCGCGGCAACTCCTCCATGGGAGCTGGAGGCCAGGGTGCTGGCCACCGTCTATGATTGGACGGCAGCGCAAAAGGCGCTGGGTGAGTGGCCAGCCCCTGAAGAGCGCAACGCGGTGAAGCGGGATGCGCGCGAGGCTATGGTCCAACTGTGGAAGGAGGACCTAGCCTCCGCGCAGTTTGGACGCCGCACTCTCGACGCCCTCGGTCCTGTGATCGAGGCGTGGGAGGAGCGGCCGCATGGGTTCCTCACCTTCCGCCTGGTGCAGGTACTTTCCGGACACGGATGTTTCGGCAATTACCTGCACCGAATCGGAAGGGAGGAGTCCCCGTCGTGCCACCATTGCGGCGCGGCGGAAGACTCGGCGCAGCACAGCCTTGAAAGTTGCCGGGGCTGGGAGGAGCAGCGCCGAGTCTTGTGCACCGTTGTCGGCCGGGACCTTTCGCTGCCGAGCATCGTTAGGGCCATGCTCGGAAGCGAAAGAGGCTGGAAAGCCGTTGCCTCCTTCTGCGAGGAAGTCATCTCGCATAAGGAGGCGGCGGAGCGGGAGCGAGAGGACGATCCGTCCCAACCTCCGCTCCGCAAACGCAGAAGGGGAAGGAGAAGATGGCAATACGACCGTTCTCTCCCTCCCCCCGGTGGTGGCCTGCAGGTTGGAGGTACGGGGGTGCCTCCACCTGCATTGCACAGGCCATCACCGATGGACAGGAATGACCCGGCGCTCCCGGTCATTCCTGTAGCCTCCCCATAAGGGGAGCGTGTAGGGCCTGCCAAGATAGGCAGGCAGTCGCCGACGATGTTGTGGAAGCAAAGGCTCTGCCGATTTCCCACGACATCGTCACGATGGCGATGGAGGAGCGCAGTAGGGTTTAGTGGGTATACCCCTGCCTCGTAAAAGTCCCACACACCTCCCTCTGTCCCCCCGACAGAGGTCGAGACGGTGCGTAAATGCATTCCCTACTTTAAAAAAAAAAAAAAAAAAAAAAGTATCTTTAACCTCCGCAGTAACATCGTTAGCATGATTCAAGAACAGAGCCTGAATACCCGCGCTTTGCTCGGATAAAACCAGTTGAGTAGTATCTGTAACCTCCGCAGTAACATCGTTAGCGTGATTCAAGAACAGAGCCTGAATACCAGTGCTTTGCTCGGATAAAGCCAGTTGAGTAGTATCTGTAACCTCCGCAGTAACATCGTTAGCGTGATTCAAGAACAGAGCCTGAATACCCGCGATTTGCTCGGATAAAACCAGTTGAGTAGTATCTGTAACCTCCGCAGTAACATCGTTAGCATGATTCAAGAACAGAGCCTGAATACCCGCACTTTGCTCGGATAAAACCAGTTGAGTAGTATCTGTAACCTCCGCAGTAACATCGTTAGCGTGATTCAAGAATAGAGCTCGGATAAAAATATTTGATTTTCTTTTCCTGACATTTCCATAAACCGCAGCGACCGCTTTACAGTACGTGGCCGGCATGTTCTTTTGCTACTCTATGGGGAGGGAAAACATTGTGCTTTGCCAGGAATCGAATCCGGGATTTATAATCCATTAGAGTGGCAGTCCGTCATAGTAACCAGTGCGTCGCAGGAGTCGTCATAGTTATAAAATAATAATTTTAAACATCTCATACATACACAGGTACATACAGGATGTAAAAAGTCAACAATAAAGTATTTTCTTTTATATTCTAAGAAGTCTTCAACCATACTTCCCACGCAACCCCAAACTCGTTGTTTTACCGACACATTAAAACTCATTTATTACCGCCTAATTTCAAAGTACATTAAAATCCTCAGTTTTGGCATCTATTTTAATTAACTTTGTGGAGAAACATTGTAATTAACAAGAAACCGATTTTAAGACGGTTTTCCAGCGAGATATCAAAGTCGATCATTTAACGTCTGAAGGAAGTGTCTGTCTTTCAGCTGTTAGTTAAAAGCGAGGAAAATTAATTTATATGCTTAGGTATAATCAAAGTTTTGAAAACACCAAATATATGAATATTGGAAATTATTTGTGTTAGTAAAAAGTCAGAATCGATTTTTTTTAAAGTTACTTTTGTGAATTTGGTTATCAGTAAATCTATCTTTTGCGTCACATTTCATGCCAATATGTTCAGCCTTTCATGTGTAATTGATCAACAAACAAACATCAACAAGACACCCAAAAAAACATTCAAATATTCGCATTTATAATATTAAGTATATATTTTGTTCAACCTTGTATGTCCTCTCACAAGTTAGTGGGGTTCAGGCCAAACCCCACCACGCTGCCCAAGTATCGATCCGATCATGCCCTCGAGAAATCCTGAGTTTTTCTTATAAAACATCGCAGTGACTTAAATATCTCAATATTTTCCATCACCGTGGGGCAGCGAAGAAAGTGCAACGAGCTTTAAGCAACCTAGCAAAAACTATGCAAAAAAACAAGGATTCCATGAAACTTTTGCCAAATTACCATTGTTTGTTTACTCGCTTATCGCTACTCGCCATATATACCACTGGCTAAAGATATTAAAGTTTATTGTCATCTAATGGACGACGGAAATAGCTACAGGGACTCTGCTAATGACCAGTTTGGCATTACAGAGTTATTACTCATCCCAGGCCACCGTGGTTTTATTCTTTGATCTTCAGTTTCATCAGTTTCAGCTGAGGCATTTCCAGTGGACTGTTACATGGGGTTCTTGAAGAAAGCTGTAAAAAATGCTGGTACTGGAGCTGCTGTGCCCAGCAGTGGGCTGCAAAATGGGTTGTAGTCAATATCTACTTTATTTATCACCAATGATGGTACAAATACAACATTGTTTTATATAGTAAGATTGTGAGGAAGAATCTTCGTCTTATGCTACACAGCGAAAGCTATAGCAAAGTACAGGGATTTCATTCGTCTAACGCTACTCGCCAACCATACAACAGGCTGAAGATATCAAAGTTTATTGCCATTTAATGGACGGCAGAAATGGGTACCGGAACTTTGCGAACGACCAGTTTGCCATTATAGCATTATTACTCACCCCAGCCCACTGTGGTTTTATTCTTTGATCGTCAGTTTCATTAGTTTGCTTAAAATCCCTCGTTAGGTGCTTAATTGATTGAGAAGACTGAGTTGGGAATGTTTAGTACTTGTCAAACTTAAAACTGTATTTGGTGTGGTGTTTCCAGCAATGGAAGATCAATTTTACAGCCGGCAGAACAGATTTGACCAGGAAAGTAGGTATCATGCAATTATAAATGGAAAAAATTTAGTTTCTTTTGGCCTATAAGTAAGGGTACTTATAGGGCAAGCCACAGAACATATTAAAAGAGGTTAGAATGGAAATGTGGGCGGGACTGACGCGCCAAGGATATGAGCAAACGCTCGTATCTCTACAGAAACACGCGATCGTGCTGCGATATGTGTGCTTGTGTGCGTGCTTGGGTGTGATTCGTTCATTTGAAATCGCGTGATTGTGCGTCGCTAAGATTGGCTAGATTTGAAATTGCAAATATTTGCGTAAGCTTCATATTTATTTAAGTACAGATGTAATGGAGGTGAAAGATGGCGCTTGATCGGCGACACCAGTTTTCATACGAACGGCGCATTATTGCCGTTCTACCTCTTTTAATATGTTCTGTGGGGCAAGCAAAAATATTTGCAGTACCACCAGCACGCACAGTCATGCGCACTTTCTCCGCTGTACTCCAAATTCTAGCCGCTCTTAATGCTCTCTTGGATGCATACTCAGACAGTGGTTTGTTCGCGGATGGATGGAGCGATGTATGGATAGGCAGTTTGCGAGATGTTCTGTGAGCGATGATGAAAGCGTGAGCGAGTATGAAAGCTCTTTATTTAACAGTAAATGTTATTGGTTTTGTGGCGTTTTAATTAAAGAGAAATAAATGTTTTAAAATCATTCTATCTAAGGTCAATGGTACAAAAAAATTGAAGTCTGTTATTTGGTCCTATTGACATCTATGACCACAGCAAACTTAGTCATAATTGTAATCATAATCATTTATGTCCCGGATATTGTGCAAAAAGTAGGATGGTTTAGCCCTGGCTGCAACTTTTTGCACCCCACCCAACTTTTGCAAACCCACTGTCGGATGTTTTGAAACCAGCCATAATGCCTCCGACAAGGTTTCACTACTTTTATCCAGATGACGACCGGAACAGAGGCCTTTACGTGTCCGCCGAAGCAAGAGACGCTCATGAAATTTTCCCATCATTGCTCACCCACCTCCAGGCGACCGCGCCCGTTTGGATTATCTGCATAGATCGATTGCGTCCTGCCAGTAACAATTATTTTAGAAAAAAAATCAGTTCCAATAATAGTTTCTAATTTATTACAAGTCCCTTAAAAAACCTAAGTAGGTAATTAATGGACAGATCCGTTGTTTCTCCGTACCGTAAAATCCGATTACGGACACTTTAGCAACGTTTTCTCAAGCTCGTAATGTCGGTTTGTTTGTCACTAAGCCGACAGTAGAACGACGGGGCCGCTTCACAGCCCATTGAGCTAAGTTTTTCGTCCAGGATTTTGTTTCATTTATAAACTACTTTCAATGCTCTATAACCGCATATGAAAGAGTCATGCCAAAAAAGTAAATGTTTGGCTATAACGCAAAAGGGCGTCCAATGTGGTCCAAGCGCGATCCCAGGGGGGGGGGTCACAGGGAACATGATCCCCCCCAAAATCATCAGTCACCCCCCCCCCCCCCCAAATTGAAGGCAGCGACCGCGCCAGCTGTGGTCATAGGTCTCTCCCCTCAATGAGGGGGGTCTGGAGCTTACTCCACTACGCTGCTCCAGTACGGGTTGAATGATATACGGGTTAGTAGCCAATCTGCTGTTAGATGATTTCAAACCGCCCATAAAACCTCCAACAAGGTTCAAAGAACGTTAGCTATCGGTCGGTAATAACTGGAACTGACGGCTTATCATGTCCTTTGAAGCATGGAAATGCGCGTGAAATATGCCACCCATCTAACACCTGACACATGCGTTTCGCTTAGCAGTTTAAATCTCCTAGATGCTCTAGTTTCGATATAAAAAAATCTGTAAGGTAATTGTCTGTAAAGTCGGTTTACTGACGATAGTTGAACGTGACAACGTCATAAGAAAATACTTGTTGATTTTGAATACTTTAAACAATTGACACCACATTCACTATTCATTGCACTTCATACTTGACGAAAACATGTAAATGTATTATTGTATAGCAGATGTCCACGCGGACGCATCGCTCACTCAAGTAGGAGAGAGACAGATGTCGAACGCAGCCGAACGCGGAGGCCGATTGTGCCTCTTTGTCGCTCGTTCCGCGCTCTCGCTTGCACTTCAAGCCTTAAATGGAACGCCGAGGTAACGCCGCATGAGTCATGTTTTTTCGTGCAGCGTGCAGCCGGCTCCATCGAATTATAAGACGTTGTCACGTCAAACTGTAGTGTCTGCTACTTACAGAATTTGGAATGTCGACCTGCGCAACCGACGACCGAACCGATTGACCGGTGCAATGGTTATCATGCCGGACTGCCAATTCCCGACGAAACAAAGATTTGAATGATGAGTTTAGATTTCTGTTCTCGGACTGGGCGTTTGTGTTTCTGGCCTTGTGTATGTCCATGGTGCCAACGACACAGGGTATATCTATCCTACTGTGGGGCTATGAGTGTGAAATGTTATTTATTTATAATGCCTAAGTTTATTAAATTGGATGCACTGAAGATTTAAAAACTTGTGGTTGTATTACTTAACTATTATCAAATGGGTCCGGTAACTAATAAGCTATCAGATCCAGCGCTTTTTAATTATTTTCCTCAGACTTCGGTAAGCATTCATCGCTTTTCATGAAACGGAGGCGTTCCTGTAAGCCCTTCTTAATTTATTGGCCAATACCGCCTTCGCCAGGTAATGCAAATAAATTAATCGTTCCCGTAAACAAGATGTCCTCTTTAAGCTCCCAATAAATCTCGATAAACATAAAATTTTACAAGACACGCTGCTCAATTTATTTACGAAGGTATAATTTTTTCAATTTCGTATTTAATGTCTTACTGCTGGGCACAGGTCTACTCTGCTCTTAAATTTATTTATATGCTTTATTGCACACCATAACAGTAAGATGATCACATACAGTTTTTTTTACATTTTAATACTTTTAGTGAACAACCAGTGATGACCTACGGCGCTGAGACGTGGTCTTTTACAGTTAGCCTTTTCCATAAGCTCAGGGTCGCCCAGCAAGCGATGGAGAGGGCTATGCTTGGTATTTCTCTACGCGACAGAATTTGTAATGATGAAATCCGTAGAAGAACGTAAGGTTACCGACATAGCTCTCAAAATCTGCAAGCTGAAGTGGCAATGGGCAGGCCATATAGTTAGGAGGACCGACAACCGATGGGGAAGATAGGTCCTTGAATGGACATCACCATGAAACCACGTCTCGGCAAAAGGAGTACAGGCCGCCCTCCAACTAGGTGGACTGACGACCTGAAGAAGACAGCGGGTAGTCGCTGGATTCAGAAGGCCCAAGAACGGGAGGAGTGGCGAACGTTAGGGGAGGCCTATGTCCAGCAGTGGACAGTAAAAGGCTGGATGGATGGATAGTGAACAAAAGGCGGTCTTATCGCTTCTAGCGATCTCTTCCAGACTATCTTAGGGTAGAGGAAAAGTTAGAAAGGTGCACATAAATAATAAAAATTTAAATATACATAGACATACATAAATATATATTTATAAACATAAATTACTTAAAACATAACCACATATATATTTATTTAGATTTTAGTGGGATTAAGACCAAAGCTGACCACGCTGACATAATGTGGGTTGATGGACATAAGAAGCTTTAAAATTTTGGGTAGCTCTCAGACATGTACGTAAAAATCTTGCCGATTACTACAATTACTCAACGTGCGACAGCAATAAATAAATAAAATAACAATTTTTTGGTTTGATATAGTGCCCCCTGTGTCAGAGTCCGATGTATTGACTATTCTATCGCTTATTGAGTATAATTATCGGACCGGACTCTCGGACCATGCTGTGTTCAAAGCCCTGCGCACACTTCTCTGCAATGCATTTCTAAGAGTCATATTATACAAAATCAGCCTTCCGCCTGTACCCGTTTTAGAGGTTCCCGTAGGATAAAAACCATCCTATGTACTTTCCCAAGGTCCACTATCTGTGTTCCAAATTTTATTAAAATTGGTACAGTAGTTTAAGCGGGAAAGTGTTAGACAGACAGACAGAATTACTTTTGAATTTATAATATCAATAAGTATGGATTAATTAAAGGCGTTTCATGTTCACAAACGTGAGATCTGTGAGCATCAGAAGCAGACTATAACAGGCAGGAGAAAAGGACAAAAAAGAAGAAATATCCAAGTGACAGGAACCCGTAGTCAAACGTTTGCTTCAAAATGGCGTGGTTCCAATTTCAAATGCACGTCAGAGGCACGTTTCCGTTTGCATACTGGATGTCGTCCATTTACATTTAGATTAAAAACGGTCCTGAGGGAATAACAATCAGTCCATCTTACCATAATCGCAGGAAAAGATTTCAATTTGTTTTTAGATCTTCAAGAATAGGGTCTTGGACACTATGCACAAAAAAATTCATAATCCTTACCTTAAAAAGGTTGCACTAAATCACGCTTGGAAAGCAATATAATTGTTAATTCTTTTTTATACATGATTTTTATTACCTCTTAAATCAATAATATGAAGTCAATTCAGCTCATTAAAAGTATCTCAATTGACTTGGTAGTCCAAGACCGGATTTGTTTTGCTGCTTGCTAATAGAGTTTCAGCACATGTAACTTCAGGAATATGAGCTACGGTATCCTTTGCCTGATCGTAACAGGCAACTAGAAGGGGACTTCTGGGACTTATGTTGACGTAAACACCTGAGTATGGGAGAGCTACATCACTCTCCCAAAATTGACTCGTTTGGGGTACCTATCTTGTCTGGTTTGGGATCTGTTTGGGATATCAACCAATTTGGATACCAAAAAAAGCTATTAAAGTATTGTGCAGCTGAGCAGCGATGGCCGAGTGGTAAAAACACGCGGTCTTCGACCCGACCGATCCCGGGTTCAAATCCTCGGCGCGCACCTCTGACAAAGAAATTTTTAATGTGCGCCTTTATCGTTGCTCCAACATCGTAATCAATTAAATATCACGATATTTTGCATCGCCGTGCATGCCTGAGAGAATTTTATAATTTCTCGAAAGCATGACGTCTTACAATGCGCACTTGGCCAGCGTGGTGGACTATGGCCTAAATCCCTCTCACTTTTGAGAGGAGACCTGTAGCGGGACTAAAAAAAAGTATTGTGAACCTATATAATAGCTAATACTACAGTAGTGTGAAAATATATTACTAGCGGCCGCCCGCGACTTCGTCCGCGTGGACTTTGGCATGATGTTATATAGCCTATAGTATTTCCCAAGAAATGGACTGTTCTATACAAAAATATTTTTTCAATTCGAACCAGTAGTTCCTGAGATTAGCGCGTTCAAACAAATAAATAAACTTCAGCTTTATACTATACTATCTAACACGGCAGACGTTGTCCTGCCTTAAATTATCAGTAATAAAGTACATATTATTGCAACTATAAATTGAGATGTAAGCTATCCTATCTTTAAAGTTGGATCAAACTGCACACGGTGTGTACATTTTATTAAAATCGGTTTAGTAGTTTAGGAGTCCATCGCGGACAAACACGTGACATGTCGTAACTTATATATATTAAGATTAGTATAATTATTGTGTTGCATTCTAACATCTAGACAGCCTCCGTGGCGTAGTGGGTGATGAGCCGACTGCGAAGCGTGAGGTCGTGGGTTCGATTCCCACACAGGACAAACATTTGTGTGACGAACATGACTATTTGTTCTGTGTCTGGGTGTTAATTTATTTATTTAAGTATGTATTTAGAATTATATAACTATGTTTATCAGCTTTCTGATTACCACAGTACAAGCTCTGCTTAGTTTGGAATCAGATGGCGTTGTGTGAATTGTCCAAAGATATTTATTTATATCTTATATATAAAATTCTCGTGTCACAGTGATCGTTCCCGTACTCCTCCGAAACGGCTTGACCGATTCTCATTAAATTTTGTGAGCATATTGAGTAGGTCTGAGAATCGGCCAACATCTATTTTTCATCCCCCTAAGTAATAAGGGTGGCCCACCCCAAACATTTGAACGCGGTACTTTTTTTCACTGTATTATTTCATATTTTTTTACAAAATGTCACTGAAAAGTCACAATTGGTTAGTTATGCCCTCTATTCGTAATATTAATAAATTTACTTCATTTTTTTGCTACGTTGAAAGAAAAGATGTTGATTATTTATTAAATGCAAATAAAATAAAAACTTATATGTATTTCAATAATTGTACAGGAATCGTGAAAATGAATTTATTTTAATTCATCTATTTTCGAAAGTAATATATATTTATTTTATTTATTAATATTATTGTCGATATTTTTCGCCAAAAACCAATAAAAAATTTAAACTCGATTTTCTCTATATTCATAAAATGTTAGATATTATGTCTTTTCTCATTATGACGGCGGAAATATAATCACATCTACAATTTATTGCCTCCAACACTCAACTCTCTAATTTAATTTTGTACTATCAAATGCATTTACTACTTCGTTTTGTAACAAGCTAATTGAATATTCAATTAGAAATAAAACAGAACGCTTATTCAATTAAAGCTTCGCCAAACAGAAAACAGAACAAACACTAAAAATAATTTTATATAAAGCGTATTCTCATCAACTTCCCGGAAGCATAATTAAAAACATACACCTTTCCGGAAACGAAAACAAAGCGTAAAACTGACTCTAGCCGTCGTTTAATTAATTCGTTGAAACTGAGTTTTCGAAATTTCCGAGCGCTGACATGTTGGAACGGAAAAATAAATATTTCAAAACTGTCCGGCGCCTTTACATTTCAATTTTGAGCTGTTAGTGACCTTTCTCACAGCAAGCGATAAGTTTTAACTATTATTGGCCGCAACCCTTTCTGTGTCCAATTGTTGGCCACTGGGTGGGGTGCGGGTTATTTGGAACTCTGTGGTTGGCCACGAGTCTCTCCCAATTATTGGGGGAACTTACTCCATCACGTTACTCCAATGCGGGTTTGTGACCAACACGCTGTCAGATGTTTTCAAACACAAATTCAGCCAAGACTCAGACGTGCTTGCTTGAGATTGTGTGTAGATCCTTGGCTACATCAATAAAACTCTCTACATATAAAAATGAATTGCTGTTCGTTAGTCTTGGTAAATTTCAAGAACGGCTGAACCGAAGTGACTAATTTTGGTCTTGAAATGAAATGAAATATTCTTTATTCACTGTACGGTTCCTTTACAAACTCTTAGTGAACGTTTTTTTTTGTTCTGTCTGCTCTGGGTGCGCTTAGCCAATGCTGAGCTGAAGAAAGAGCAGACGGAGAAAAACTTCAGCCCTGTTTTAAAATATGGGGTATACAATAGCTTACTTTCTTACAGAGTAGCTATGGGCCGATAAGGAACATACGTGACAGCTACCGCATGTGTCAATGTCGTCCCAATGAAATATTAGTAGAAGTCCAGGGAAGGTTTAAACGATAAGAAAATATGGAAAAGTGTGAAATTAATAGTAAAACAAAAACAACTTATTTTATTTTCCTATATAAACTGTTAGTAACTGTCAATCATTTGTTCTTTGCGCCATCGTCTAGAAATTCGACATAGTCCGGATAACAATTCGTCTGTCACTGTTCATTTTATATTTTTTATTTGACAGTAACATAAAAACTCTTTGAGATGATAAAAAAACTAATCATCTTTCAATACTTTTAAGGCAGGACAACGTCTGCGGGGTCCACTAGTAAAAAAATAAAAACAGTGGACATTTGAACAACTCTACGATTAGCTGTAAATACGAGTAGTTAGCGGACATTGTAGAATTTCTCGTACAGACAATATCAGTCCGATAGTCAGAAAGGATACATGTACCCAGAACATGAAAAGACTTCTAAATTCTTTACTTAAATTTCATTCCACTAGGAACCAGACCCAGAATCTTTTGAAGGGCGTATGGCGTTGGTATTACTCAGTATACAACGACACACACTCGCTTGATACCAGTTTCTCGCGCCCAGTGCGACACACACTACGCGTGTATTTACTTATTCGTATCGTATGTTCGCAGCTGTGTCTGTGTAGAGTTCATATAGATGAGCGCCCAAGAGGATATTTATGAAATTTCGCAAGCGCGTTAGGTATGAGTTATTCTTTGCAACATGTTTAATATCTATACGAACTCTATCTACGCTATCCGTAAACGGTTACAGTTTCTTTTTCGTTAATTTATTCACTTTTAGATATTGAGAGGAATTCAGACCACAATCCATCACATTGGCCAATGGCACGCTTAGTCTCTTACGGTAATTATAATCGTAAAATAGAATATTTTGTTGATTTACCTTTGTTTGCCAAAATGCTACGATTATCAAAATGTCAACTTTCTTTTGTTCCGTACTTCTTACTTTAAGCATAAGAGTCTTTATAACGACAATATGCATATTTTTAACTATTCTAATTGCCCACTGCCGGCACAGAATCGGAATATTAAATTCCTAAGCCTAAATGCCTTAGTCCACCAAAATGGCTTAGTGCGGATCGGTGGACACGACATAACTTTTTCCCATCATATTATAATCCATTGTAATAAATTCGGATTTTCCTTGTCCCGTGGCATTCGAGTTAACTTACATTTAGCGTCATGGGCACTTTACGACTATGCGAAACGTCATACACAGATTTTCTGCAGCTACGCTCTGCTAGATCTCATGTTTATCAAAACAGGACCTTTATTTTGAATCCTTTACAATCAACATCATATTTTATGAAATGGTTTCTAAGCAATTAAATAGCTGCTGCGTAGATAGTTAATTAAATTGTGGATTGTTTAACCTGTTACAGAATATTGGCTTCTTCTTCTTTTCAGCCTTTTGTAGTCCACTGCTGGACGTAGCCCTCCCCTAACGTTCGCCACTCCTCCCGGTCCGGGCCTACTGAATCCAGCGGCTTCCCGCTGTCTTCTTTAGGTCAACAGTCCTCCTGGTTGGAGGGCGGTCTGTACTCTTTTTGCCGAGACGTGGTCGCCATTCGAGAACCTTTCTTCCCCATCGGTTGTCGGTTCTCCTAACTATATGGCCTGCCCATTGCCACTTCAACTTGCAAATTTTGAGAGCTATGTCAGTAACTTTCGTTCGTCTACGGATTTCATTGTTACGGATTCTATCGCGTAGAGAAATACCAAACATAGCTCTCTCCATTGCTCGCTGAGCGATCTTGAGCTTAATTTATGGAAAAGGCTAACTGTAAAAGACCATGTCTCAGCGCCGTAAGTCATCACTGGCAACACATACTGCTCGAAAACTTTCGACTTCAGGTACTGAGGTATTCTGGACGAGAAGACACTTTGTAATTTCCCAACCGAAGACCAAAGATTTATTTATTTATTTTTATGTAATAACTGCCTGACCCCGCGAAATCCATACCGCATTTAAATTTTTGGGGTGGGCCAGCCCTATCACTTAGGGGGATGAAAAATAGATGTTGTCCGATTCGCAGACCTTACCGATATGCACACAAATTTTCACGAAAATCAGTCGAGGGACGGAGTTTAATTACAAACACTGTGACAAGAAAAGTTTTATACAGGAGCAGCCTGGTGGAGTAAGCTCCCCCATAGGGGGAGGCCTTCCCTATAGGGGGAAGAGACCCATTCCCAGCAGTGGAACACAAAAAGGTTGCAGCCAACTATGAATTACATCTAAAAATTAAAATTAATCAAGACTACCACATCTTTACTGCCAAAACGATTGTTTACAAAATTATGCAATCTTAAAAAAAAGTGTCTGAATTCGAACCGTACAAGTAATAATCGTAAACCGTTTCTTGTAACTGACGAAGCGTTTTACTAAGAAGTTCAATCACAAGAGATCAATTTTGCGAATCGTCAAAGATTGGATGACACTGCGGACTTCATCTTTTAGGACTCTAAGGTCAACGAAAATAATATAGAACTAATATTTGAATCAAATTGGAAGTTCCACATAAACGGGGTCCTACAAGGCAGCGTACTACTACATAATAATTCATTTATTAAGTATTTAATGTAAGAAAATAAATTATTTGCACAAATACGGGTGTCTACAAAAGCTGTTAATACATATTTAATACGCCATATATATTTCATAAGGTATGCAAATATTACAAAGATAAAAGAAAAAACTTAATTAATATAACACGATTTTTAAAAATGTACATTTATATCAATTTTATTATCATACTATTTGATTCCATATTGCGCCTTTTAAAATTTAATTTTTTATTTATTTAAGTATGTATTTATTTAGTTGTTTGTTTATCTTCAGTTGTTTGTTTTTTTGTATTTATTTACAATTTCCCGCACCTCTATAAAATACTTAACTTTACCTATCACGTCATACAAAGGTGAAAGGGACATGATAAGAGGCACCTTCCGAGGTTTACAACGCACGTTTTGGTTACGGAGGGAAGTCTTAACAGCCCTTTTGACCCCTAATTGTACATGCTTGATTTTACTATCGGAATAACAAGCAACTGCCTATAATGGTAATGGGTTATGTAAAATAATCTTAAAAGGTAGTACAAGATAGTAAAAACAACCCATAATATCATGATTTTAACGTTAAGTATCTAAAAATGACAAAAGGACCCTTATAGGATCTATTTGTTACCGGCATATATACCTGTCTGTTTGTTTGTCTTCCTCTTCTCGAAAAGATTTCTTAGATTTGTGAGAAATGAACGCAATCAAAAGATCAGTAGGTACTCGTACGTTGAAAGAAAATTATATAAAAGAATCCCAACCTTTTTTTTCATTGACCAAGAATCATGTTTGTGAGACGAAACGTCTAATAGTTTAAGTACAGTCATTCCAGGTAACTTTGAAGTGACGTTTAACTTTGAACAAAGTTGGAAAAAAGATTTAACAATTTATTACATCGGAACTTTTTGATATTTCAATATATTAACTGTGTTAAATAAGTGAAGCGCGCATGGCCTGGCGGCTAGCGTAGAACGCAAGCGATCTATGCAGCTGAGCCAAACGGGCGCGGTCGGGTGTGAGATGGGTGACCGCTAGTGGCAAAAAATTTCATGCGCGTTTCCGTGCTTCGGAGGGCACGTTAAGCCGTCGGTCCCGGTTGTTGTCGATAGATAACAGTAGTCAAACCTTGTCGGAGGCCTTATGGGCGGTTTGAAAACATCCGACAGCGGGTTGGCCACTAACCCGCATCTCCACCAACCCGCATTGGAGCAGCGTGGTGGAGTAAGCTCCAGGCTTCCCCAATAAGTGGGAGAGACCCGTGCCCAGCAGTGGGACGCAAAAAGGGTTGCAGCCAACTGTGTTAAATGGATTGCCAAAATCTTTTTGTACCAAATGAAAATTAAAGAAATAAACTATCAATGCCATAATTCTGAAAATTCCCGCCTTTTCCGTGGTTAAGTTGCTGGAAGTTTTTGAGCGCTGATTTATAATCGTAAACTAGTCCACTTTGATTCATATGGCAAAACCAAGCTATTTGTTACTTTTTTACGTCAGTGTAGATGTTATTTTTATAGATAAGGTTTTTAAATTTAATAATACCTTCTTTTTGTTTTAACTAAACCTTAAAATATTAAGGTTTTAACATTCTAAAAAATTTATTCAAAGTTACCCAAAATTCATGATTGATGAAAATTCGAGTTTTAGGGGAAATTATGGGTAGTTCTGTTGTTTCTTCCGCAAATTTATTTTGTTAGACAGAAAAACCAACTCAAAAGGACACTATTCATTCAATAAAATAAAGGTGTCATAAAAAGAAATCAGTTTTAATAATAAAAATAATGTAAAAAATGTTCAAAGTTACCCGAACTGTACGTACGGGAAAAATCGAAAACCATTAATATATTAACATAACTTGTTTTTAAATCTTTTGCGGCTAGGCGAATCGAACACTCAATGCATATTGAATTGAAACTCATACATTTCTAGTATTTATTTACGATCTCTGCACCTCTATCCAATACTTTACCTATCACGTCACACAAAAGCGACAGGGACATGATAAGAGGGAATGGCGGTCAGACCCTTTCCGTGGTTTACGACGCGCGTTATGACTGCTGAGGGAAGTCTAACAGCCCTTTTGACCCTTAACTGCCCTTGCTTGCTTTCAGGATCAAAATAATAAGTATTACTTATAATAATGTATTTACTGGTGTTGCGGTGGTGTTGTTTGTAATAGCTTATTTTCGTTCGAGGGGGAAACCTTCAAAAGTTACCCGACAACTTCGGAGAAACACTGTGTTCTATGACATTTTTAAGGCAATTAAAAAACTGGAGGCCTTCCTGAGCGCTTGGGGAGAACTCCGAGACCTCCAGAGGAACGCACCGGTGACGCCCAAAAACGGGCCCATCGTCCGGTTAGCGATGGTACTCACCTGAGCCCTTAGTGTGAGTTTGTAAACGCGCGAAAAACGGACGGACGCGGTAAAATTGGACAGATAGATCTTAACCTGCAAGGAATAAGGTCGACAATTAAATTCTTAACGCAAACGCGATAGTAACGTTTTCGCATGTGCAGACTCACACTAAGGCCTCTACACTTGCCTTTCGACACCGGAAATCATAGTGTGGGGCTATGAATAAAGCGTTATCCTTTAAGTTTTCACTTTGCGAAAGCTTCAATATAGGATATATATCTTATAAGTAGAATCTGTTCCCGTGACGTCGTCCGCGTGGATAGAGGTTTGTAAATCTAAGAATAATTATGTAGTAAGGACCACGGCAACCCTTAGTAATTTTTAAACTTTAATGCCTCCTAAGGTATTCATTAAAATTAAATTACGTAGAGGACAATTTTGTTCGAAATTAAATACTGCAGGTAAACAAGTGTTTCATTTTGAATTAGTTGCCGTTTACGAAATTTAATTTCAAATAGCACCTTAGGAAATATCAGTTTTGAAATTTGCGTGATATAATATTTATCCTTTGATTTAAAAGATCTATCCATCAGAGTTTTAAAATTATCGTTTTAGCACGGGCGGCAGCGGTCTTTGTGATATATAACCTCTTATTCAAATGTATCTATTCACGCGGATGACGGTCCACTTTTACATCAGTGGATTGCACGCATCTCTTCTATTTCTAGTATCTCTCCAGAGCCCATATTCCTGATTGGTCGTTTACAGTGATAACCGTTGCATTCACTCGGAAAATCATATGGAAATATGTGGGGCATCTTTACATGGAAACAGGAAAGTTAGCATCATCATCCATTTGCAACTTTTACGTTTATTTACGTTGGCTTTTATCAAAACGTTTTGATGAAATAATGTTTTGTAAAAGAAAGTACAAACTAAATTTCATTAGAATGAAATCTACCCAGATCTGCCACCCAAAAATATATATACAAATCATTAAATTCTTCTTCATGATCATCATCATCAGAGTTGGAACTCTACAATTGACAAAGCTCTCGGTCTCCTCTTAAGTGAGAGGAACTTAGACTGTCAAGTAGCCAAAGGTCTTAATGTCCCACTACTGGACACAGTCCTACTCTCGGAAGCGAGAGCGAAACTCTCAGGCATGCAAGGTGATGGAGAACATTGTAATTAAATATTACAATGTTACCCTCACCGTGGAGCAAAGATTTACGCATACGCATGCACATGACAAATTGCTTAGTCAGATATGCGCGTCGGGGTATCAACTCGGTATGTCCGGGTTGGCGCCGCAGTCTTTAGCTCTAGGCCATCGCGGAGGGAACTTCACCGTAAGAAATTTTCATGCATGTGGGGAAACCCACAATACGTAGTAGTTTTTATCGAAAAGCATTTAATAAATACGCACATAATAACTTTAATAAATGAAGACCTGGTTTTGATCCCAAATTCTTGGAAGAATTCTAAGAAATGAACCAGTTAGCCCTCGAGTTTCACAAAATTCTCGCACACGGCAACAAAATCAACACGACGACGCTTCCTAACCTAATCTTATTCTTTCAATAGACTCATCGCCAACCTATTTTCGGTTAAATTTCGTGACTTCCCCTGGTATTGATTGAACTGTTTGGACTTCGATATATTGCTTTAGTTTAGATGGTTTCCCTAATCTAAGTTTCTGTTTTGTAATTTCGCGTAACTGAACAGAAATTTTGATGGAGAACGTGCATGGGCTGGCGTAGAACGCAAGTGATCTTACCCAGCTATGCCAAACGGGCGCCATCGGCTGTGAGATGGGTGACAAAGTGACATGGCTAGTGACAAAAATTTCATGCGCGTTTCCGTGCTTCGGAGGGCACGTTAAGCCCCGACGGTTACTGTCGATAGATAACAGTTGATTAATTTTGTCGGTAACCTTACAGGCGGTTTGAAAATATCCGACAGCGGATTGGCCACTAACTTGCACCTCCATCAACATTAGAGCAGCCAGAGCTCGTGCCCAGCAGAGTGGCGCAAGAAGGATTTTAATGTTTTAAAATTGTTATCTTTACCATAAGATCCCTGAAATGAATTTATTTTGCTGTGCGGATTGTTCAAATAAAGTCATCTTTTTTTTAATCAAACACTACGACACGTGGTTTTTACGGATCGTGGCTACAACCCATGGCAATTTGGCAAAAAACCGTCCAAATATGTCAAATAAACTGTTATGAAATTCTACTACAAGTCACTACACTTACTACACTTTTTCTCAAAAAAATATCTTACTTGCAGAGGGCAAAGCCCTGGCGACCTCGTACGAGTGCAAGTTCATCGAGACCTCCGTGGGCATCAACCACAACGTGGACGAGCTGCTGGTGGGCCTCCTCACGCAGATTCGCCTGAAGCAGCAGCACGCTGAGAGAGTTAGGTAAGGGCTTTTTTAACACGCTTACATTAGCTTGACCTGTATGTATGTATGTATGTAACGGAATCTTTTAACTTCATTTTCACCTACTTCTAAGCGCCTGATTAACTTGAAAATTTGCACAGGGGTCAAAAGCCGATGACAATGCAATAATATGAAAAACTTAAAAATTAAAAATAAATAATGTAGTCTAAAAAACTAAAAACACGCTTTTGTAAAAATACGAACCAAAAATTAAAAAATAAGATGAAAATATATTTTACTGTAAAAAAAGCGTGGGGTGCTTTCTGAGATACTATTGACACCATGCACCTCACGCTTTTTTTGCCTTAAAATACATTTTCTTCATATTTTTTACATTGTAGTTACTTTTTTAAAAAACGTGTTTTTTAATTTTTTTATACTACATTATTTATTTCGAGCTCTATACATATCTCCTTCATGAAAACTCAAGATAAGGGGGAAGGTCTTAGGAATTTATTAAATTAAAACTGAAAAGAACTGGTACAGACTATTTTATTGTGATGCTGCAATCTTCATTACTGTGTGAAACTCACCTATACGCTCACATAAGCCCACTGTAACTTATTTCGCGTAACATCATCTCTTAACTTAATATACATAATTTTCTTCTTAAAAACTTTGCACCAGAAAGATCCTGTAACAAAACAGGCCGGCCATCAATGATCAAATTGATAACATTAGATATAGGTTTTTAGTCGAATCTGAAAATAATGGAATATAATAAATATAAAACAATTTAAATAATAACTAAATTAATAAACCAAGGGTTGATGTTTCCTAATGTCCTACAGTCATGTTAGGCACAAAATCCTCTGGTGCAAATTGGTGGACATGACAAGCTTCAACGACAAATAAATTTCACATAATGTTTTATCATAGGATTTTCTAAGTTAGACGTTAGCGCCGGGACTCGTACCTGGGACTTTCCGGACGGTATACCATTGTCTTAACCATTTGACTTTTACTGTTCTACTGTAAGTCAATGCTCCCTTTCATTCTGGGCCTCTGGATCGAGTACTTGTTTTCCGTTGTTGTTATGATTTAATATAACTAGTATGAGTTTGGCGCAACTTCCTTCCACAACCCTTAAGCCTTTGCCTTGCCAATGCGATGGTTTTTTTATTAGAACGTGAAAAAAACGGGTTTCGGAACCACAGTTTGGTGTCAACCCGAAAAACATGTTTCCGTAGGTACTGTTATTTCAATTTACAACACTTGGATACTGTAATTAAACTACATCAATCAAAATGCCAACATTATTTATCCGATTCCTCTCAAAAATTTGCCTTCTACGTTTTACACAGCCGCTCAGCTATGCACGCAGCTCTTCACCCACCTATTATGTTTTCCAGTAAAAAATGATAATATTTTCAACATTATTTATCCAATTCCTCTCAAAAATTTGCCTTCTACGTTTTACACAGTCGCTCAGCCATGCACGCTTCACCCACCTATTATGTTTTCCAGTATAAATGATAATATTTTCAATCGAACACAAATCTCTATTTCAGAAAACGCAGCGGATCACGTAAAAACCGCAGTCGCGCGCGATCTCCGCTTGAGAACGACAACTCCGCTGCCGCGCCCGCGCCCGCGTCCGCTGCGAGCACGCCGCGGAAACGCACCAGACTTTCTGCCAGTGTTAAAGTACGTATGTACACGGCGTATGGTTATCTGTCAAGCAGTAAGATTTCCATTTATTGAACATAGCGGTGAAACCAGGGGACAAAGTTATAGTTAGAATAAGTGAGTTAAGCGAGACATCCAAGTAGACGTCCAACTTAAGCGAAGAGAAGTTTTAGAGGCAGCATGAAAAGCCAAATTGACGCACTGCTATTTTGCATTATACATTTTATATTATAACTAAAACAACACTACGATATGGCTCAACCAACTTCCTGCCAAAACTCTACTATTAGGAAGCCGTCACCTTTGGTGGTCACTTGTTCTTGAATCTTTTAGTATAATGTTTAGTGATTTTATTTACTTGCAATGAAGCGTTCATCTGTCATCTATCTTTGTTGAAATGTTAATTATCCACTAAAACAGTTCAACCTAAAGCTTATTTTTTTTCAACCTTTTTTTTATGTCCCACTGCTGGGCACAGGTCTCCTTTCATAGTTGAGAGGGATTTAGGCCACAGTCCACCACGCTGGCCAAGTGCGGATTGGCTGACGTCATGCTTTCGAGAAATTATGAATTTCTCTCAGACATGCACGGCCATGGAGAATATCGTAATTTATTAAATATCACGATATTTTCCATCACCGTGGAGCAGCGATAAATGAGCACATTACAAATTTCTTTGTCAGAGGTGAGCGCCGAGGATTTGAACCTGAGGTCGGTCGCGTCGAAGACCGTGGTTTTTTCCACGCGATTTTCCGATCGATGGGAAAAAGCTTATAATACAAAAGAGTTTTTCTAAAATCGCTTTCAAGGACTTCTAATGAAAATGTATTTCTCAAGTTTGAATTTTGAGCGTCAATAACTAGTTTGTCTCGAATAATTAATTATAGAGTTATAGAAAATGATTGATTGGATTGATCGAAAATCTCATATTCAGCCTAAAAGTACTCGTTACAACCAGTAACTTTTCTAAATTTCAAAAAAAAATTTACTATTTACAGGTGCGCGGTCTACTGGGCAGGGTGTGGGCGCGCGATTCTAAGTCCAAGTCCTGCGAGAACCTGCACGTCCTCTAGCATTCGGTCGCCGAGCCCGTCGCTTGCTTCCCCTTCTTCGACTGCGCCGCCAGCTACTCTTAAACTGAATTTGAGTGATTATGCTTAAGTTTGAGTGATATTGCCTATGTTTGGGTAATATAGCCTGAGTTTGGGTGATAAAGCCTAAGTTTGGGTGATATTGCCTGAGTTTAGGTGAAATTGCCGAGCCAAATTGATACCACCCAGATTCAGATAATATCACCCAATTACTTGAATTGTGTGGCATCCGTTTGGCTTAAATAGCATTAATTGCCTGAATTTCAGTGATTTCAGTTTAATGACTGTGTTTGTATTCATGTTTTATTTTTTATTAAATCTTAATTCTTATATTAAAGAAGAGTGACAAAATATTTGCTTAGTTTTTATGGCGTATACTAAAATTGCTTAGATATATATTAGCTGAAAAGGAAGACGGGCCGGCGACTATAATAAAGGAGAAAAAAATTAATTAAATTATGAATCTGACTTATAATATCGAACATGACCACGATGAATAAATAAACTGATTGTTTAAAAGTATTCTGAAACAGTTGACTTATTCAATAAAATCTGAGAATTTTTTTAAACTATTAAATGCTAAACCAATCACTTAAATGCTTACGGTGTTCTAAATATAATACCTATTTTAAAACTCATACCGTAAACTAAAAATAATAATAATAATATTTATTATTTATTAAATTTAAATTAATAAATATTATTATTATTATAATAATGATGTTGATTTTTCGCCATTAAAATTGATTGGGTACGGTTCACAATTAAGTTTCTCGTAAACATACTTTTTACAGCAATTTATTTAAAACAATTGATAATTACAGACATGTTGATCTTAAAATAAACGTATCGAGAAAAACTAACGTAACTCTAGTAGCATTTTAGAATGCAGAAATAAAACTTTAGATCACTAACAAAAATGTGGTACTGATTGGAAATTGACATTTAAAGAGATATTTAATGTGCGTTGAAGATAATGATAGAAAAGATGGCGGAGTGGATATTAATAATTATATAATATTATTTATTTGTATTTACATGGCGTGTTAATGCGTTTCACTCCAAAGTAGATATGAGCGCCGATGGGTGGGAGGTCGGCGGCGGCGCGCCGACTTTTTGGAGTCGGCGGCGGCGGCGTTTTCGGCGGCGTGACCTCCAAAGGATTTTTTGATGTTGGCCGATAAAAAAAGCACGTAATTTATCGATAAAAATATTTACGTTTATTAAAACTTAAAAATAAACAAATTACGGTTCAGGAAAGTGAACATTTTGACACTTAGGAAAAAGAACAACGTAATTATACAATTTTGAATAACAATTCGCCGATATTTCAGGTCGGTGTATGACAGGATAGTTTTTTTTTATATAAATAAACCGTACAAAAAGGCAGACCGGCCGCTTGGTGTTAAGCGATCACCGTCGCCTATGGACACGGGTAACCCCAGAGGAGCCATTCGAGCTTTGCCGGCTTTGGAAGAGAGCTTTTTTACAGCTTTCTTGAAGAGCCCCATGTCATAATCCACTGAAAATGTCTCAGCTGGAAGGTTGTCCCATAACTTACACGTCCGTGGTAAGAAAGAGCGTGCAAAGCGGACTGTGGAGGACCGCCACGAGTCCAGATGGTGTGTGCTTAGCGGTTCTAGCCTGTCAGTCAAGCTTGGGTAGTTGATGATTCAGACTGCGCGCTTTTGAACGGAGTCAAATGAGTGTAGTGGTGTAGCTGGTATTTTGTGCTCCTGCCCAGAGATGGGAGCAGTACTCTATGTGAGGTCTTACCTGGGCCTTATACAGCGTTAGGAGGTGCCCCGCAGTGAAGTACTGCCTCGCCCTGTTGAGGACATCAAGCTTTTTGAATTCCAATTTGACCATGTTCTCCAGGTAACTCCGATACTGCACTTTACTCGTAATGTCAACTCCCAAGATACCGACACTTTCACCAATGGTGAGTGCGGTTTCCTGGAACTTGGGCGCTATAACAAATGGGGTTTTTTCAGCGGAAACTTGTGTCTTTGTAAGGTTAAACTCAACAAGGTTAAGTCGACCCTATTACGAGAACCGCTCCAGAGAGTTTTCCACTTCAGACACAAGTTTGATTCTGCTTTCCTCCACTTGTGACCGAGAGGCATTGGCTCGACAAGTGTATAGTGCGTCCACCGTATGATCATCTGCATAGCAATGATACCGCGTGATTGGTTGCAGCATGTCATTGATATGCAGAATGAATAGTGTAGGAGACAGCACTGAGCCTTGGGGAACACCGGCGTTAATGGGCTTCATATCTGAGCAGCATCCGTCAACAACGACCTTAATCTGCCGCTCAGACAGAAAGCTTGCCACCCAGTTGCATAACCTCAAAGGAAGACCGTAAGATGAAAGCTTCGCGAGAAGGACCCTGTGCATGACTCGGTCAAAGGCCTTTGCGATATCCAGGCATGTGCCAGATAGTTCATTTTTGGAAATTTACATAAGGCCACAAATGCATTAAGAGGCTTTAGAGGATAGTTTTCGTTATTTTTAGTTAAGGTGGTATATTAAACCCTTCTGACAAACCCTTCTGAAAAATAAAATAAAAATAGATGAGGACATATAGCAATAAATAGCAGTCTTTTTCCTTTGCATTTCTTAAACATGCGTCACAAAACACTTGATCGTTGAGAACTGTTCTTTCTTTTTCATCTAAATTTACAATTAAGTTTTCAAAATAGTTCCAGCAGTACCTGTGCTTTGATTTCACTCGGGATAGCGTCGTCACTTTTTTTTTCTTTTTTCGTTTTATAAACGTACACATTTTCTAGAGCCGACGACGGAGCCATTTTTCATAGCTAACTACACTGCACGCACTGCAAGCACTGGACCTATTCCACTGCAGCGCGGAGTACGACAAGGGGATGTCATATCCCCGAAGCTGTTTACCGCTGCACTGGAAGACGACGTGTTCAAGCTGATGGAGTGGAACGGGTTCGGTATTAACATCAATGGCGAACACCTCACACACCTTCGATTTGCTGATGATATAGTAATCTTGGCGGAGAACCTGGAAGAGCTCAGCACTATGCTAGGTGACCTCCATAGCACCTTACAATGGGTGGATCTTAAGATGAACATGGACAAGACCATGTCACACCTATACCGGTTCTTGTTGAAATGAAATGAAATGAAATGAAATGAAATGAAATGAAATGAAATGAAATGAAATGATTTATTTGCATAAATGTGGTGATTTGTTGTTTAAAAATACATTATTATGATAGTATCTCACATTTGCCGTGATAACAGCGTGCAAATTATTTGATTAAGTTTACAATCAATTAATTATAATCAAGGAATTATATATACATTTATTCGCATGCAGGAAGTTTAATTGTCATTTTTAAAAATAATATGAAAATATATAACGAAATCATTAATTAATTATTAAGATTTTTTATGTCAAAAGAATTATACAATACAATGATTTTATATTTAAATTACTCAATGGTCATTCAGATTAGCATAAATTTAATACATCATAAAAATTCTTTTAATGTATAAAAACATTTCCTAACAAGCCATTCATGCATCTGCTTTTTAAATTGTGTTAATGGTAACATTTTTAATTCGTGTGGTAATTTATTATATATCTTAACACACATATGGTATGCATTTTTTGAACGCATAGCTGTTCTGTTAAGAGGCAAGCACAGTCTGTCTGGATATCTTGTTAAAAATTTACAATGGTCACTTTTCTTTTCGAACAAATGTATATGCGTTCTTACAAATAAACATACTTCGTAGATGTAAATACTACTTAGAGTTAATAATTTCAGGTCTTTAAAAAGAGGCTTGCAACTTGTTTGTGGTGAAACACCACATATAGCGCGTATGCAACGTTTTTGAGCTATGAAAGCTTTACTAACATCAACTGAGTTTCCCCATAACAATATTCCATATCTCAGGTTTGATGCTATGTATCCATGGTACGCTTTAAGCGCCGTTGATAAATTACTTATTTTTGGAAGACGCCATATGGTGCCATATGATGGCACTACTCTCGAAGTTGTCGACGAGTACATATACCTGCGATTCGTATGGGTAAGTCCAACTTCGAGAGAGAGATAACTCGTAGAATCCAACTCGGTTGGGCAGCGTTCGGGAAATTACAAAGTGTCTTCTCGTCCAGAATACCTCAGTGCTTGAAGTTGAAAGTTTTCGAGCAGTGTGTGTTGCCAGTGATGACCTACGCTGAGACTTACAGTTGGCCTTTTCCATAGGCTTAAGGTCGCACAGCGCACGATGGAGAGGGCTATGCTTGGTATTTCTCTACGCGATAAAATTCGTAACGATGAAATCCGTAGACGAACGAAATTTACCGACATAGCTCTCAAAATTTGCAAGCTGAAGTGGCAATGGGCAGGCCATATAGTTAGAAGACCCGACAACCGATGGGGAAGAAAGGTTCTCGAATGGCGACCACGTCTCGGCAAAAGGAGCACAAGCCGCCCTCCAACCAGGTGGACTGATGATCTAAAAAAGACACGGGAAACCGCTGGATTCAGAAGGCGCAGGACCGGGAGGAGTGGCGAACGTTAGGGGAGGCCCAAGTCCAGCAGTGGTAGTGCACTGCTGGACGTAAAGGCTGAAAAGAAGAAGAAGAACTGCTTAACGCGGCCTACGACAACAACGAACACGTTCATACTATTTGACTAGTGACCGATTCAATTTTCTCTCTCGCTCACTCGGCGCGCCGTTATTTTTTCGCGGCGGCGGCGGCGCGGCGAAATCTGCGGCGGCGGCGGCGCGCCGGCGCGGCGCTCATATCTACTCCAAAGAGATCGATTTGAAAGTATTAGTAGTGGTATTAAAAATTAAGTATCAAATGTATGTGATCCCATTGTGACTCCTAAATATAAATGTTCATACTCCACCAATTAGATTGTAGTTAATTATTAATAATTATTATATTTAATAATACTATATTCAACGTGTAATTTAGTATTTTTATTAACATTATAACTAATGGTTTCGTGAATTGCTTCTTCTGAACAATACACCTACTATAGACATAATAATTTTTGAATTGATTTAAATTTTATTTCAATCACAACTTTATTATCAATTTAATAAAAACAATACAATGGTAGAAGACGTTTCTTAATATTTCATTTTGCTATGCATTCGTATTTATTTATATGCACATTATTTATAAAAAAATTTAGGCTAAGCTAAATGTTTGATGTACATTTTATTGATGAAACAGACATTATAGTGATATATGTAACAGTATTGTAAGTTATTTCTGTGTATCCCTTCATAAGAATTTATCTGATTTACTTCCATTCATATTTTGAAAAATTGCTAATTAAACTTTAAAAGTAAGTATGTAACTAAATTGATAAAACTTATCTTTCCTGTCTTAATTAAAGGTTCATTTTAAATTAAGTTCTACTTGACTTGAAACAAATAATTGGGTCCATAGCCTCAAATATTGAGCTAAACGAATTAGGAATAGGCATTGGAGGAAAAATTGAGGGGTAACACAAGTATTTATAGTTAGAAAAAATAGGAATGTAGAGCGATTTAGATTTTATTATGGTAAGCTTGCAAAGAAGGAATACTATTGAAAATATCGTAGCAAAGATTATCTGAATGAGCGATTAATAACATTATATTATTATTACGCCAAAACTGCAAGACCATAAATTTTACCAAAAAATACTTTGAAAAGATGTTGGTAATATCATAGTCAAACCAACATTAGAATTTCAATATAGTTGTCAAATGATTCTATTATTACTAATATGGATTTAATAGAAGTCTACTATAAAATAAACTCAACGTTTTAGAAGAATTCGCTCAATAAAGTGATAAAAGAAAGAAACTGAAAAGATAACAAGAAAAGCTTGAAAAACCAATTCTTAGAAAAGCTGCATTTTGACATGTTGAGGATCGAAAGAATCGACTCCATCCAAATTAGTTCGCTGGCGTTAGGAGGAATTAGTTCCTGAAATTTTACTGTAGAGTACCTTATTTATTTAGAGCCATTATAGATTATAGTTGGTTTTAGGATACTCCTTAGACCTATAAGCATTGATTTATAGGAATCCCTTCAATTTCAGTGCCTGAAATTAGTGATTGTAATTGTTTATTCCCTCCGTATATCCCATTTGCCTTATTTTACTAGCGATATTTTTTTAAATGTACCGTGCGTACACAATGTCTGAGGAAATGTATGTAATCAACAAAAAAACATTTCTTTTGGTGGCATTGATTGTAGCTATTTGTTTATGATTATAATAATAATACATTTAAAATAAGTGTAGATGATAAGAATTATATCAATTGTATTATTAACGATATAACCAGAATTATTAGTCGCTAAATGTATAGTAGCCGTATTTTAAATTTTCTGTATTTCGATGTCAATAGAAATTCTGTGTACATTTAAACTGTTTCATTGATTGCGATTGACGTTTGCATTGCAATGTTTAAAATATTTAACGTGGATAAAAAATTAACTAACAAAATATAGTTCTTTACCAGAATCCAATAAATAATCATTTCTTATAATTAAGTTAGTGCTTTTGAGTTGTAACAAGAGCCTTTAAAAAATGCTATAGCAATCAGTGAAATAGCTTTAAACGTGTTTAGATTTTTGATGTATAATATTTAGATGTCAAATATTTACTAGGAAGCTTGGCCTTCCTCAAATTACTTAGTGGATTTATACAATGTGTATGGAAGGGTAACTCTGACATAAATAGGGTCTTGAACAAAAAAAAAACAAAATGTATTCCATAAAAATGTTGCAGTAAAACAGATAATTGTAAATTTATTTTTAACGATTTTTATTACCTTTAATATTATAAAAAATTAGTCAATTGACTTTGAACGATATGACGTCACAACTCATTTTCTCATACTAAATGTATGAGAATGTCACTTTGGACAGCTCATTAAAAGTATCTCGTTGATTTGGTACTCCAAGACCGGATTCAACTAATCATTAATCATTTGATACTGAAAATAAATAATGGTACAAAATGTCAGGTAAAACTGTTAATAAATACCAGGAGATGTACATTATATATGTGTGTTAAATAAATCTCTATATGAGACAGTTTTTGGTTCATTCTAAAACCTTTTTCCGACTGCTAATCGATTCTTTTTTCGAAAAGAAATTTTCAAGAGTTTATTACTCTCCTTTTATTTCCTACATAATCATTATTACATAATTAGTATCTACAAATATTGTCTTAATTTGTAACAATCGTGGCTTGATACGTAATCGATAATAACTACATATTATATACATTATCACTGCTCCACGGTGATAGAAAATATCGTGATCGTGATATTTAATTGATTAATATTTTCTCCATCGCTGTGTATGCCCAAAACAAAATTTATAATTTCTCGAAAGCATAACGTCTATCAATCCGCACTTGGCCAGCGGATTAGCCAGGCCTAAATCCCTCTCACTTGTGAGAGGAGATCTGTGCCCAGCAGTGAGACATAAAAAGAGGTTGAAAAAATTATACTGCTAACCAAATTTTACTCCGACCAGGTTTTGAAGATCAGAGTTGCTCTTTTATACCTATTCCTGATTTAGTGTAATTTTATATCGCAGAAATAAAAACGCTTGTTAACCCAGGGTCCAAATAAAACACCAATCCCATTTCACCCTTGGACATTCCTGGACCATTAGACCTAGCCTCGTCATCAGCAGTAGAAATCGTAGTTTGGCTAGAATCCGACTGCTAAGGTGTTTAAACCTATAGAATTAGTTTTGGTAAGTTTCATTCTTCTAATGTAAATTGGAACGTAATTTCTGTCTCTATATCTTCTTTTACAAGTTACATTTATTTTAATAACAAACATTCGAATAAAACATAAAGAGAAATTGGGGCTGTTCATAGAGAACATCAAAATTTACTTTCATCATTTTCTCAATTTTCTTTACTTTTACTTTTATTACTTGTAAGTATAGTCACTTTTGTAGCATATTTTTTTATATCAATTGCCACTTCTAATTCAAATATTATGACGAATTTTATCCTTCTTGCGTTTGTTTTATTTTATCCTCTTATTCTATGAACTGTCCCAGATAAAGATTCAGGGATTTGACAATAAGGGTCTTGCGATTGTAGAACATCATCTCATTAGCTTTGGGTATTCTTGGAATCGCTGTTAACAACACCATATCATATATAAATCATACGAACTTAGACACGAATGATTATATAGTTGATGATATTGAAAACAGGTATTTGAGCATATTGGTAGAATCGATGCAAAACAATATAATGTACCAATATCTTTAGATTGATGACATTGATGATTTCAAGTACAACAATATAAAGACTGACAGAACGATTTCAATGACATGTTGAGTATGTAGTTTAGACAAACAAACAAAGCAAACAAAAATGTAACACAATGTAATTAAAAATGAAATAATATTATTATCATAGAAGTAAATAAAAATAGTTGAAAGCGAAACATGAACCTTTAATTCCTCCAAGCCTCTACTTTTAATGGAGTCAAAATAATTTATCATGACAGAAATAATATTTTAACGACACAATTGTCCCGAATCGTCTGTATTATATTTATAACAATTACTACTTATTTAAATGGTGCTCGGCTACGATAGTGACTCTAAGAAAAAGGAGGATCGTATGTTTTATTTTGTAAAGAGCGAATAACAGTGGAATACCATTTGAATTTTCATGTAGTAGGTACAATACGCGATACACGTCATAACAGCGAGGGCGCTTACTTGTTTGTTAATGAGAACAAATTTACCGAGTCAGATATCATGGACGACTTTGGAAGCGGCTCTAGCGTGTTAACGATGATTTTCATTAAATAATATCGTTGATAATTTTATCGTGTTCTGTCGGTCTACTATATCAAGGTAAATCTTGTCGGTAAATATCAATTTTGAGTTAATTTCTGCTTTAAGTCATTTATATCACATCTACTGCTGTATCCTTCCGCTTCCCTTGCTTTTCGATGCGAAACGATAAATTTTATCGTTAAATATCAAATTCGCATGTCCCAAGTCTGAACCTAATATAAGTTCGTATATAAAATGTTTCAAAAAATCATAACAAAGCTTTTCATTCTCATTTTCATCTTCTGCTAGTTTTTATTTTTATATTTATTGTGTTAAAGTTCTACATATAAGATATTTTGTTTATATAATTACTTGGTATTTAACAATTATATTATTATGTAGATTATATCGTCAAAGACACTTTTAAAGAAACTTGTTTACACATTGATTTCAGTGTAGTATTTTTGAAACATTTTATATAATAATCCCATTGGACCACGTTAAGCAATATATCTATATATATTTGATAGGCCAATAGGATTTTCATAGTAACTGTAGGCGTAGCTTACGTAGGATTTTATATTATTGTAATAAATAATTGTATTTATTTGAAAATACCAATCATGTTAATATCGGTGTGTCCATGTATAATTAATAATTTATAAATTAATAATAACTTGTCGTAATTATATGTCGTTTTACTGTTTTAATAAAATTAATATGTTGTACATTGTAATGAATTTATCATTTTTGCGCATTTTCTCTGATATTGTATGATTCAATAAAAAAGAACAACGTGAATTTTTTTTATGAAAATTGTTTGAATAAACTTTTTAATTTGTTGTGCGACATTTCTGTTGAAAAATACAAAATATAACAGGGCGTATTGTCAAGTCACACACAGTATGTCTGATCGGCTTTTCAGTAGTAGTGATATGTAAACAAGCGCGCGTGCGTAAGCTTTTGAAGAGTTAGCATAGAAATCTGAACAACTCTGTCGTTTACAAAAGTACTTTTAAAAATAGGGAATATTTTTAAAATTACATTTGTACTAGCCAGCGCTCTCGAGGTTGCGCACTTCGGGACTTAGAACATCGTAGGTATTTCAAACATTACAGAGGCCTTTCTAACTTGATTATACAATATCAGATCGCAGATTACATGCATCGTAATAATTATTATTGTATTTGCAAATAAAACCGCTTTCATAAACCATGTATCTTTAGACCTATGAATTTTTTGAAAAAATGTACACACACATACCTTACTGTAGCAATATCTTTAAATAAAATTTCGGCTTCATAATAATCCATTACAAAATGTATAATAATCTTAAAATATATTCATTCATAAACAAGACACACTTGCCAACGTCATCGGAATATCATTTTGAATAAACTGATTGTCAACATATCCTTTTGGTAAAATAAAATTTCTGAAAAATTTTTGCGCACAAGTATGAAAATATCACAAAACGTAGATGAACATTTTTGGCATTTTATTTCTGATTTTGTATTTTCTTTATAGTTGTATTGTTCAAATTGGATTGAATTATGTGTTAAATGTGACGTTTCGAAATATATTCTGATGTTTCTTATATAAAATTACTTTTTGTTTTATTTCGATATCCTCTACAATAACATTTTTTTTGAAGTGAAAACTTCTTTAGCGGCGTTGTGCACTTTTTTGGGATGGGTAAAAAATGTTAAACTCGCGTCAGGACACGTGCCCTGATCGAAAATTCGTAATACGGAGGGGTGACAGCTGATGACGGCTGACTGTTTGTACTTGTAAAATTCGTTTATATCAAGTATTTAGAATAAATTTATACAATAATATACCATAACAATCAAAAACTAAAATAATTAAAAACTAATTAATATAAAAAGCAGCATCCAGATTGCTGTCAAGAGGATGAGTGTCCAGAATACTGGCAGCATTACCTCGCTGAATAGCTAAGCTTATTCTCTGGCCGAGGTAAGTGCCAGCCCTCTGGTCACCCGTAATCTGGATCAATCGCCTGGACAGATGCTTGAAAAAAGTCTTAGCATCTGATCCCAATGGCCCCATGGTCTCGACGCCAAAAGGCAGAAATATGTAGTCTTGAGTAAGAGCTACATATTTCCGCATTTTGCGAATTTCAGCGTAGGTGGCTACCACGCCAGCAGCCCTTGAAGAAATATATAAGTGAGAAGGTGCCAAAGTGTCGACACAAAGTATTTAGAATATGGACATTGAACAAAGTGCATCTATTAATGAAAAAAGTGACGAAGAAATTGTGAAAGAAAATGAGTGAGTACTTTATAAAAATACTAGATGAAAACCTACTGAAAATACTAGATGAAAAATAATACTGATAATAAAGGCAATTCGTGCGAAATTATTCCCTAACCATTCCAAAATATCAAAAATGCACAACGTCAATGTTCAAGTTTTCACTTCTGCCGGCACTACCGGAGTTCAAACCGTTGTTTTTTTTTTCAACACATTTTATATCCCACTGCTAGGAACAGGACTCCTTATGGAATGAGAGAGATGTAGGGCTCAGTCTACCTTGCTGGTCAAGTGCGGATCAAATAATCAGACTAATGGATAACTAGCTTTGCGGTTTTGTGCTTTAGAAATATTTCATTGATTAATATTTATATCTCAGGCAGGACCGCGCCGACCCCTCACAGTCTCTTTTTTTCACGAATCATTAAACGGGTCCACGCGGGCGAAGCCGCTAGCGGAAGGCTAGTAATAAATAAAACTATTTTGTGTCAAAATATTTCTTATTATAAAAATATTTAATCTACGTTTATTTACACTTTCACATAAAATAGGTATAAAAATATAACTTAAGTACAATACTTTGATTAATTACGTAACGCAATTATGTTTGTTAATTTATATTATTGTAGAATACAATTTATTCTGACATTAACAAATTAATTAGGTTCAGATAACTTAAAATTAAATGCATTATTATTATTAATAATGTTCAACACTGGTCTTAAATAGAGTCAAGCTTGTAATTAAATAGAGGCCATATGTATTCCACTGCTGGGAATGGTCATCTCTTCATATCTGGAGTTCTAAACCATAATAATTCACCATGTCAAATTTGCGGTCTATAACATAATTATATTATTAAAGTTTTTAAGCCGCTAATAAGACATCTCAAAGGTTATATACTGTATATATGACGACCCGCGTGTTGTAATGGTTACCATGCCGGACTGCCAATCGACGGGTCCCGGGTTCGATTCCCGGCGAAACAGAAATTTGAATGATGAGTTTAAATTTCTGTTCTCGGTCTGGGTGTTTGTGTTCCTATCTTTGTATGTGTCCATGGTACCCACGACACAGGGTATTAATTACCTTACTGTGGGGCTATGAGTGTGTAACGTTTATATACTGCCAATAATAATTCACAAATATCAATCGTTAATCGTGCCTTCTAAATCATAGAAACGCCCACAATACTATTTGGCCACAGCGGTCACCCATTCTACAAAACTCCTAAGCTGGCTTGGCATTGCTTAGCTTTTTAGATAATTTACTACATATTTACATAGATATCAGTTTTGAATATGTGAATTATTAGATAGAAATCACACTCAACATTTTGAGCAAAAACAACTCATAAAACTCGCGAGTTCCCCGTGGACCAACCAATAGACCAACTAGTTGGACCACGGGGAATTTTTTTTCCCGCTGGACCAACTACTCGGTAGTTCAACTAAATTCATTCCCGGGGGTTCAACTTGTATAAAACTCCAATAATTTTGGTCTTCTAAGTGTCTCTGCACATTTTCGATTGATCGAGGGACCTCTCAAAGAAAAATTTCTTGAGCTCAAAAGGTCTCATTATCGAACCATTGCCACATTTTCGGTTTCGTGTAGTCCAGTTCATACTCTTCGCATTTCTGGCCGGTTATCCTGAAAAAGAAGTTTTTAGTTTAAGAACTATAAAATCTTATTAATTTAATATCTAAAGGAGAATGCTACAAATTACCAAATGTCCTCAAAATTAACTCAAAAAATTGGTATAAATAATTAAATAAATACTGCATAGTGAAAGTGGATATCATCGATGGTTTAGAGGTAAAATGAGGACTGTACGTTTGTATTTTGACTACACCGATTCACTTAAACTTGGAGACCAGGTCCTTAATAGAATCATATAAATTCTGATATCGGTACATTGTTCTAAGAAAAGAATGAAGAGAATTCAGTGGATGTGTCCCGCGGATAGTTCAAAATGATTAAAAACTTTGACGAAAATTGTGGACATCATTTATTTACCCAGAAGCCCCTTTTTAATCGCCTGTTGTGTTCAGGCGTTCAGTTCCTGATATACATAGCTCTCAAAGTTGAAAGCTGAAGTGACAATATGCAGGCCATATAATTAGGAGAACTGATTAGTTATGGGGGAAATGGGTCCGCGAATGGCGACACATCTCGACAAAAAGAGCACAAGTCGCGCTATATCCAGCAATGAACTTCTAAAGTCTGACGGATGGATGATGTTCAGGCAGGAACTGTAGTTCATTCTCTTAATCCCGAAAGTTTACTGGTACTAACCTGGTACGTCGCACACAGCGCACGATGGGATGTGCTCGTCGGAAGCACTGGGGGCCCAGTACGTTGAAGTACGTGAGGCCTATCTGCGCGGAAACCAGGGAATTGGTCTTGCGGAGACACTCCCGAAACTTCTGGTCGCAGCTGCAGTGTGATCTGGAAATATACAGAACGGTTTTCGTCATTGTGTTTTTAGGAAAATCTTTTTGAAGTGAAAACTTCTTTAGCGGCGTTGTGCACTATTTATGGGATGGGTAAAAAATTTTAAACTCGCGTCAACTACACGTGGCCTGATCGAAAATTCGTAAGACGGAGGAATAACAACAGCTGATGACGGCTCGACTGTCTATACTTATAAAATTCGTTTATATCAAGTATTTAAAATATGGACATTGAACAAAGTGTATCTATTAATGAAAAAAGTTATGTTTTCACTTCTATCGGCACTTTCGGACTGCAACCGGTTGTTTTTATTTTATTAAACAACAAACAAAGAACCCAACTATGGAATAAAATTTTACAAGAAAGAAACAAGTTTTATAATCTATAGGTACACAAAACACACACATCAACAAATGTTCACATAACAAAAGTTCTTTGCAATATAGAAAGATTAACAACTGGGGCCATTGCTCGATCAACGCGTTTGATCTCTAAAACGCCACATAGAAACATACATACATACAAACATACATACATACAAACATAGACTGATAAACACATCTATCTGTACTAATATATAAAGCTGAAGAATTTGTTTGTTTGTTTGCACGCGCTAATCTCAGGAACTACACACAAATTATATATAATTTATAATAGTAGTGTAGATATAGATATACCTTCAAACTAAATGTACAAAGGTCGGCTTAATACTATAAGCATTACTGTACTGTACCAGTCAACCTTTGGTAGGTTGGTAAAGATAGAAGCAAAAGGTGGTTTATTTTATGTCGAAAATAAAAACGGCAAACAAAAGAAGAAATAATGCGAGTTTAACGCGCCCACATACATTATCTTAAAACTGTGTTTTCTGTAGTGTGTACTATAAACGAACCTTTGGGCGTTTAGCTCAGATCAGGAAATTGCGAGCTGTCTAGTCCACTCCAATCAGGAAACAAGCAGTGTTACCGCAGGCTGTCAATAATCAAAATCAAAGACAGACAGCAAGTTAATAACTTTGCGGCATACCTTGCGGCGGAATGTCTGTTATAGGAATAGTTTAATGCAGAAATGGCTGAGGGCACATCTTATTTTATGATCTGTTAAGCCGGGGTCCCACGGCCTGCTTTCTCACAGGTCAGACCGCGCCAGGCCAGGCCAACAGGCCGTGGGAACCGACGCATCCGATGAGGCCTGTGGTGGCCTGTTGTCGCCCGTCCGATCCATCGGGAGTCGGTAAGTTCAAAGGCGCGGCGCGGCGCGGTGCGATGATGCCTGTCGCGACCTGTACGGGCGCGTCTGCGTCGGTTGTAATCGTTCATTTCACCTGCTGCGGCGCCTGCGTGTACACAATCGCACATGATGGGGTGGACGAATGAGCTCATATTCGAGTTTTTAACTCTTTATGAAAATGAACCAGCGCTTTGGAATAGTTCGTCGCCTCAACATAAAACAAGAAAGATGTCCATGATGCATGTTTACGCTTAAAAATAATTTAAAAGATGGAACTATCCCTATACCGGAGTTAAAAAAAATTTAATGTCTACAGACCTACAGAAATCCGTATCACTTAACATGTTGGAATATCAGTCAACAGGCCGCACCAGGCCGGCACATGCCATGGGAATGCTCAGTACGGGCCGTGACAGGCCTACACAGGCGGGGCGACGTCTGGCGCGGCCTGTCGCTTGGCGGGCCGTGGGACCCCAGCTTTAGATAGATATTTCAAGTTATACTTCTTTTGGCGCGTTTGGATGAGAGTGAATTTGTGAGCTGCGCGCGCAGGAACGACATGATGAAGTCAGCCACAGAATAGAAATAATATCAACATTGAATATAGTTACAGTACTTAGTGTTCATGTGTTCATACTATATAGTAGATAGACATTCATAAGCCAGTCAAGCCAGTGTTGCAAAATATAGTATTCATATGAATAATAAATTTTGAATATTAATTTAAAATAATTTCTACGTTAATAAAACGTTTTTTATTTAAACAAAAATTTTATGATTGATTTTGATATTAATCGACCATTAAATACACAGGGGACATGACCCCCCCAAATCCATCAGTCATGCGTAGACGGAAGGCGAAAAAAGCCAATTTGGGACACCTCTTCCCCCCAATTTCTTAGTGACCACCCCCCCAAATTTCTTGGCGACCCCCCCAAAATTGAAAGCTGCGACCGCGCCTGCCTACAATATAACATGTTACATAACACGTTATATTACTATACTTGTTATCTGCACAATTATGTTTTCTGATGTTTTTATAATATACCTACTACCCTCAAGCGAACATGAGTCTTAGAGTTGTATGCAGTGGCACTACTCGCAACTTTCCTTCACAACTCAATACATAGCAAAAATAGGTGCAGCGGCTGTAATTTTCCGACAAGAATTAATGGCTAAAATCCTAAGCATGGGTTACTCATGTATTGAGAAGGCCTGAGGCTTGCTCGACCTTGTTGCTCCTACGCGGCTTGGTGGAGTATCGACGGCTTAACCTTGCGCATTACCGTACTTCGTAATTTGCCACTAGATGTCACCTATCTCACACTCAACCACACCCATTTCGCTTAGCGGCGGCGTAGATCGCTAACGTTCTACTCCAGCTGGGCCACGCACGCTATAGCTTAATGAGGTCTTTCTTACAAATAATCGCTCTATGGATTATTACATCATCTTTGTGAAAGTGGGCTTGACGGGCTCGCTACGACGAATTTGCTGTTAATAATTAAACAGATTTTCAGATTATTATGCTAATTATATATTTTTACATTCATATTTGCAATTTCTCGTTATATTCTGATGAAGAAATAAAATATCGCTTTGTTATGTTCTTTATAATTTGACGATAATGTCTATTTAAGAGTATAATTTATGCTTGACGCTAATTTTTTTGCTAATTACTTATCTACTTAGCCTAGAGATTTAATTGAGCTTAATGATTTTAGTTTAGTCAAAGAGAAGTGAAATATTGAGTTTTCTCTTCTGTTGCAATATGATCATAAAATGTTTTATATGTAAATCACTTTTCTTTATTTTTATTATAGAACGTATAGTAGCTAAGTGAAGCTTTCAGCAGTCAGGCCAATCAATGCGCAAATAAACTTATTTTACTATATTTAAGTGTAAAAAAATATAAACAAATTACCTACCTGAATATTTTTTCCCTTTTCCTTCTAAAATGCAAGATTCCTATAAAGTTTTAATTTTTAACTTCTTTCATTCTTACATGCAATTCTCACAAATCGAAATATGTCCCGACAGAAATCGAAACAGGCCCGACAGATGGTGTAGAGCAAGCGGTCTATACAGCAAATCTAAACGAGAGCGGTTTGTAGTAATATGGGTGACCGCTAATTGTGAAAAAAGGAGGAAGGGGATAGATATACCTAATAGTTGTTAATAATAACATTGTCGGTGGTCTTAGTAACGATTTCAAAACAACCGGCAGCGGGTTGGCATGGTTAACCCACATCTCCAATACATGGAGTAACGGAGTACAGTTTTCAGCAAATGAAACTCAAAAAATGTTGCAGCTAATTTAACTTGAACTTGAAGCGCGCATGGCCCGGTGGTTAGCGTAGAACGCAAACGATCTATGCGACTAAGCCAAACGGGCGCGGTCGGGTGTGAGATGGGTGACCGCTAGTGGCAAAAAATTTCATGCGCGTTTCCGTGCTTCGGAGGGCACGTTAAGCCGTCGGTCCCGGTGGTTGTCGATAGATAACAGTCGTAAAACCTTGTCGGAGGTCTTATGGGAGGTTTGAAAACATCTGACAGCGGGTTGGCCACTAACCAATCCACCAACCCGCATTGGAGCAACGTGGTGGAGTAAGCTCCAGCTCCAGGCTCCAGGCCTCACCAATAATGGGAAGAGACCCGTGCCCAGCAGTGGGACGCAAAAAGGGTTGCAGCCAAGTTAATTTAAAAAAATAAAATTTGCGGGTGAATAATTTTTTTTTGGTTCAACAGAACGGTATCTTATAAATATTATCTGAGATACAGAATAATATTACTTGTCGCAGCGTCATAGTATTAACAACAAAGATGGTAATAACAGAAATGATGAACTTACATAAACTTTATGTAATTTGCCTATTTACGTTTTTAAGGTTCTGTCTGTCCCAGATTATTACAGCTACAAAGCAGTTCACACGATTATCATGAACACTACTTGTATGTATATATAATGCAGTCAGTTTTTTCTCAGCACTTTTCCTTGACAAGTTACGAAGGTTTTCTAAGAATAATATATGTCATTGAAGATTAATTTTACAAGCTTTTTACTAACTTACAATGTAGGTATGTTTGTTCGGGTGAAATCTTGCAACTCTATTTTGAAATCGCCTAAAAAAAATTGCATACACTTTTAGTTTGAATAATAATGCGATTACTTATATTTTTTTGGTAAACATACAATCTTATGATACATTCCCAATTTTATACAAATTATAATGCGTTAGTCAGCAAAGTTTCCACTGACATAATATAGTACACAACAGCATTTTATTACTCATAGACTGGAGCGATAAAGAAATGGTTTAAACTTTTAAAAGAACATAATAAAAAGGTTTACCAGATTTAAGATAATAATAATTTTGTTGAGAAAATTAATAAAAAAAATATTTAATATGCCTGTGGTCGTATGAAGTTGCGCTGACACTCCGTAGGCTGACACTAGCTTGCGTAAGAGCGGCCGGAAATTACATCTGTCTATACGTTAACCATTTCTAAAGCATTATGTCGAAATAGGGCTACCACCACCATCACCTAATTTGCCGACGCCAGATAAACACTGCAAATATCCCGGAGATTTGGGCGCAATTTGTTTTTTTGCCCGGACATCTCTGGAAAATTATTTTTTGCAACAAAAAAAAAACATCGATCGTTGACTATTTTGCCGAGCCTTCTTGAATGCGAGTTATTGTGGATGAATTTATAATTAACATTTATTTCAGTTTATCGCTTATCTATTAAAAAAATGGATTTCTCCTGACAACAAAAGTGTCCTTTATGAGTACTTTTCAAAAACCCCTGCCGGACGGTCCCCGGACGCCCTTCAAACTAGGACAGATCCGGGGAATTCCGGACGGATGGCAGCCCTATGCCGAAATGATTTATGTCGTGCGTGGATAATAATTAATTATTATTTAACAATACGTTTAACAAAAGATTCCCAAGACAGTTTCACACTTGCTGTACATAAGCATACGTAATAGTTATATAACCAGGTGTTTAACCATGCTTGTAATGCCATTATGATGGCAAGGTATCTAAGGGTTAGAGCGGACTAGCGGTTTAATCATTTTTTTACAACCCTATTTGGCATTTCGCTACTGGGTACGGGAATGGTTTTGGAACTTATTCCACCAAGCTGCCTCAATGCAGGAGAATTAGGTTATTATAATATTTGTAAAAAAGTTGTGTATTGTAAAATCTATACGTCAAATTCCATTTGCAGCAGTCACTAGGTAAGTCAATTTTTGACGTAAAATTTGTTTTTATAGTGAGGGAAAGTTTAAGAAACCTCGTGACAACAACATTGGTGGATATATTATTATGTTGATAATGATTGACGTTATAGCTTTTATGTCAACAACCCTCAAAATGGATCAATAGTTTGGGGAATCAAAGGGAATATTTTTTACATTTAGGGTATAAGCTACATCCAGTTTTAATTTGTGACTAATGTGTAGTCGATGTTATGATATGGTAATAGTTTTGGAGAACAATAATAGCTAAGTGATCTGGCTTTCTTATCATAAAAGAACAGAGAATTTTCTAAATGAATTTAATGCTGATATTCGATGAAGAATCTGAGAATAAACTCTGATGGAAGTGATCAACGAGTTTTTATTTAAAGACCCGGGCCCTTCTGAGCGCCTTAACGTCAGACTCTCACGCCAAGGCTCGAGTTTTAAATGCAGTACTCAATATCCAAGCCAAACCTAGCCTCATAAATTTTTTATGTTTCATTAATATAAGCTTTATATAAATAACTTATGTGATACCACACTTTTAGAAACGATCGACAATTGGCTTTTTAAAATCATCAAAACGTATCTCTTACTATTGCTTTCCTACTCTTATAGCTGACAGCTTACACAGCACATCACAAAATATGCCAACAGAGAAATGTCCATTAAAAGTAGTGACTGTTATTCGTACTTATACGCGTATAGTCGCAAAATCGCAATCAATATTATTATTTAAAGTATCGCGTGTGTTAAAGTCCTTACTGCCAACATAACTTATATTTTAACCGCAATTTGCGGTAATGGTTAACGGAAGTATTAATGTGCCTTTAACCGGCTAATTAGTGGTTATGGAATTAAAATAACTTTATTAAAATATGATGGATCTCCGTTATTATTCAACTTTCACGGTTGTTTAATCCTTCAAATAATTTCGCAACCCTGTCCCTGTCATATCCTTATACTATGGCCCTGTGGCTAGCATAGAATGCAAGCGATCTGCGCAGTTAACAGAAACAGGCGCGGTCGGGTGTAAAATAGATGACAGGGACAAAAGATATCGTAACAATATGTTATAAACATAAGGCTAATGGGGTAATTACACTGGCCAACATGCAGGGTCCGATTTGGCATACATTGCTGGTCATCTGAGTACATTGTAATAAAATACTCAAGATAAATCAATGATCAATGTAATCGGCCCTTAAGAGACCGGTGGACAACTTCTAAAATAAGGAAGAGAACAAAGGTGAACAATGTATTACAAAAAATGAGAAAACTTAAATGGAACTGGACTGGGCACATAATGAGGACGGATAAAGAAAAATGGATGAAAGATGTAATAGAATGGTATCCTAGAAACGGAAAAAGATAAAAAGGTCGTCAAATCAAAAGATGGGAGGATGATTTACCAAAAGGATGGGGAAAGATAGCTAGGGACAGAGATAAGTGGAAAAAACTGGGGGAGGCCTATGTCGAAGGACAACCTGATCAAAAAAGTAGTTGCTGAAAATGATTTTATCAAAAAAATGTTTTTTTTAATTAAAAATAGATAATATACAATGTGTATGTTAAGAATTTAGTATGGTCAGTGAATAAAGGCTTTTATTTATTACTAGGGGCCGCCCGCGACTTCGTCCGCGTGACTTCGGTATTAGTCATAGAATGATTTTATGTAGCCTAAAGCCCTCGGGTGGCGTCCCTGGGGTTTCTCGTGTCCATAGGCGACGGTGATCGCTTAACACCACGCGGCCCGTCTGCCTTTTTGTTCGGTTTATTTATAAAAAAAGCCTTCCCCGATAAATGGACCATCCTACACAAAAAAGATTTTTTCAATTGGAACCCGTTGTTCCTGAGATTAGTGCGTTCAAACAAACTTACAAACGAACGAACGAATAAACTCTTCAGCTTTATGTATAGATTAAAATATTGATTAATTGTTGTCGACGTGTGGGAACTGTAGGAAAAAGCGTGAACCCTATTTTGTACAGTTTACAATATTATTGCCAGCTCATCTTATGTTGGATTTTTTTTTCTATGTATTATCTATTTTTCTTTTCATTTATAAGTTTTATGTTATCATTTCAGGAACTGTAAATTATAAAACTTCAATACATTAACTGAAGTTTTCGATAAATCAACAACGATACTTCCAAACACTGATCGATAAATTCTTGAAATGGACGTAACTTTTTTATTTATTTATTTTTATTTAATTATTTATGTACACACAGGTGACAGGAAAGAAATACAAAAATAATAATGCACAAGAAAGTTTGTACAAAGGTACTACTTATTTCCATTGGAAATCTCTTCCAGTACCTAGCCCTGGGACTGGGGGTTAAGCTCAAGGTAGAGCGTGTACACATAAAAAGTAACAACTTAAAGGTAGACAAATAGATAACTTTTTAATTTGTGAACCGATTTAAATAAAACCAACACTAAATGTTAATCCAAAAAAATACCAATACATTAGTGAAAACCGTATCCTTCTACGTTAAGCCGTTCCTTAGATTAGCGCGCAATAACGAACAGACAACCAGATAAACAGACACACAGACAGACAGACAAACATACAATAATTCTAAAAATCATTGTTTTGGGTTCTATTACGCTAATAAATAACCCTATAGTTCATTCGCGTTAAGAAAATAGTGACTCATCAGTGCAACTGCAGGGTAAGGGTGTATTCATAATGGAGAAAAAAATTAAACATTTTTTTTTCAAAACATTAAATAAGTTTAATAGAAAAATAATAAAGTATCAATGATTTTAAACATGTTAAAATATTCCTATTAAGGTAATTTTTAATGTCAACTTAAACGCTATATTAGTAGAGTAACACATATTTGGATTAATGGTAATAAAATAAGTACTAAGTAAAAAAATACAAAATTGTCTTAAAACTAAGTACTTAAATCGCTAATCAGTATCGCTAGATTCTCCCGTTACATTTATTACGAATGAATTTTGTTCTGCATGTTCCATGACGTCATCCAAACCCCACATGGTATTTTCTTGTTTGTAAATTACAAAAAACATTGTAAATTACGCGTCTCTCTCCGCTATGTATAATTGATCCACTTTTATTTTTTTTAATAGGTGAGATATCCATTTTCCAAATTTAATTTTAAACAAGTAGTACGCAAAATACACAACCGATCAGTTCGAAGGTCTGACTTCAACTGAGCACTGTGAACTCGCCTTACTAATTTCTAGCGTTTTAATTGGCTAGGGGGCGTGGCTTGGCCGGCAGTCGGTGATGAGTCACTATTTTCTTAACGCGAATGAACTATAGTGGCAGTTTTTATCAAATATCTTCAATGTACAGAAACCGACTTGTTACAGATTTATTATATGTATAGATGTTATTATTATAACACTTCCTCCTTCCTCCACCAACCCGCATTGGAGCAGCGTGGTGGAGTAAGCTCCAAGCCTCCCCAATAATGGGGAGAGACCCGTGCCCAGCAGTGGGACGTAAAAGTGGGACGTAAGAAGTGTTATGGCCAGCAGCCATAACACTTCTTAAGGGGACTAAAATCTTGTTGTTTTCCCAGAGGGACCAAATGTGGTGGACAATCGTTGTAGAATAGTGTAGACCTCTAGATCTTACAAGCTGGGGCCATCCTGTTCTGCAAGCTTATTGTTTATTATTTATACCACATAGCTAAATATTGGCATCTCCGCTTCTACAAAGCTTCGGCTTAATGGTCTTGTAGTTTGTTGTTCATACTCGTTAACGAGCGCTCTATAGCTTACTTCAATACCCTCCAAGGGTATCGAATCACATTGTTCACGGAATGCGATGGTAAATTTATCTTCAAATAGCAGCACTGCAATGAAGATCTAAAACATAACTGCACTTTGGTATTTGATATCGCGTTTTAAATTTTGTTCACTGAGTATGGATAACTTTTACGTGTATAGCGATCGACTAGCGTAAAACACGGGCGCATCTAGTCAGTTAAGCAATGTCGAGCGCGGTCAGGACAGAGATGGGTGACCGCTATTGGTAAATTATATATACGCATGCTTCGGAGGGTACGACAAGCCTACGGTTCCGATTATTATAGATAAATTACCGTCGTAAAACCATGCTAAACCACCAGGCGCGGTCCCAGGGGGGAGTCACAGGGGACATGACCCCATCAAAATCTATCAGTCATGCGTAGATAGGGATGCAAACGATACATCGATGTTTTAAAACATCGATGTTTTTGGAACGATGTTGCATCCCTATGCGTAGATGGAGGGCGAAACAAGTCCTAAATTGGACACCTCTACCCCCAAATTTCTTAGCGACCTCCCCCCCCCCCCCAAATTGAAGGCTGCGACCGCGCCTGTAAATAGGGTTGCCACCTTTTTTTTGTAATTAAAGTATATTGGTTATTATAGGTAAGAAAAATAAAGTACACAGTATCAAAATAAAGTACACATTTTGTTTTTATTATTATTATTTTTGAAGACATATTTCTTATCGCTTTTGGCAGTTTGTATCAAATTTCTATCACTACTAAAAAATTGCACTGCACCTTTGCAGTCTATATTTATATTAAAGTAATTAAGTAATTCATTTTTATCAAATTTAGTGGTGCTCGGTTTCTTTCGTCTCGCCATTTACTGTTCATTACAGAAAAACCCTTTCTGTAAACGCTGACGTGGCAGGAATTGAAAAAAACAAATTAAATAACTCAAATACTTACGACTAAACCTTTCGAAGTCTCAAAGAAATGAAATCATACGAAATAAAGTATTTTCGTGTACTTTATTATTCTCATAAAGTATAGAGTACAATTACCTGAGATAACGTACAATACTTTATTATAAAGTACGGGTGGCAACCCTACCTGTAAACCACTCACCATCAGATGGCCCGTATGTATGTCTGTTTGATATTTCGATAAAAAAAATCCCGCTTGGCCGTCGCTATAATGCAGTAAGCTGCATTATATACTTAGGGGGAGGTGGGGCACCTTGATACGATTTTTACTTACACCCAATAATAGACGATCTATTGACAGTAACATTCAATTTAATAATTATAATATATTCAATATATATTCAACTAACTTGTTAAATTCAAATTAACCGTTAAATTTAATGACAAAAAGTATGAGAGCCTGTTTACTAAAAAATGAAATTTGTATCAATGTACCCCACACACGGGGTACATTGATACATATACTGGGGCACTTTGATTCATAGAAATGTTTCTACAAATTAAACAAGTTTTATTGATTTTTATGACATTTATTTATTAATTGCTTATTTTTTTACTTTTTGGTAAATTATGTGCACTTAAGTACTAATTGAAATAAAATACTTTTTGCAGTATTTATATAAAAATAGAACAAGTATATCTAAACAATAAACTACGCCATGAAAAATATTTAAACAAAAAGACATAATCATTCTTTATTTGGCCTAATAAGTGATCACTAGTTTTTATGAAGTAAATTAGCTTACATTGAAATGTTAATAGGTGACAAATTAATCATAAAATTAAATAGAGAAGCTGTTCTACTAGTTCCTTTTTTACTATATGATCTGGTAATTTCATCACAATATCAGAAATATTAACCGAAGCTCCGTCTTTTATATCAGGAAACACAAAAGTTAAAGTCTATTAAGCTTTAAAAAGGAGACTAGAAAGTCGCTAAGGCTATCGGGGTATCTTGCTTGACACTATTTTTCCACAAAATGCTTATAAGGTTGCTTCTTTCCTGCGTTAATTACCTTTGTTATAACACAGTCAGATATCGCAGAAGCCACAGAAATTTCATCGATGGAAGTTCTCTTCGTTTTGCGTTTAAATGTTGGAACCATTTTTCTATAAAGAAAATAAAAATATATTAAGTCTTACATACCTACTCATACATACATTTAACAAAACATCGGGGTACATCAAAAATCAAAAAATTTAAGTCTATGTAATGTAATGACAGATATGTACTTACCAAATGTCTTAATATAACACAGGTAACACTAAATAACTTATAAGAATTACATCCGAAAGAAAACTACGAAAATTTTGTTGCGAGCATCAGAAACAGGTTTATAAGTGCCAGCCGCTAGTCTTCGAGAGTACGTTGCTCCGCGCTAGTGTGCGTGTAGGGTGTATTATTACCTTCTTATATGTGGCGGATAGCTCGTCTAATACCTGCCCTACACGTTGCGAGAAATCGTTCAGAGATCGGCCGATTTTTCTCTGAACAGAGAAATCGGAAGCCCCTAGTGCCTCCACACGTCACCGATATCTGATTCGATCGTCAGTTTTCCGCAGAAGTTCGCACAATAAACATGTTATCAAGATGAAAAATTATGATGTTGCTCTTGCGTTATTTATTAATTTATTCATTTAAACATTGGTATGAGGCATTTAGTACAATATTTGCAGGTCTTAATGCATAATACGAGTTCAAATAAATGCTACCTTTTCAGGCATCACACATCATAATATTGTAAACTTACAAAATAGAATATTAAAACAGTAATTATGTGAGAAACTTAATATTTATCATTAAATGTCAATAATAGAATTATAATATTATTATATAACGACGACCCCTGTGGCGCAATAGTTATCATGCCAGTCTGCCGATCAGAGGGTCCCGGGTTCGATTCCCGGCAAAGCAGAAATTTGAATGACGAGTTTAAAAATTTCTGTCCTCAGTCTGGGTGTTGTTGTATGTGGTAATCTCAGAGTATACATACTCTTTTGATATGTTTGGTTTATGTATAATGTTAGAATGAATTATGTCATATTTGTTGATTCCGTGACAATCTTTTGAATAAGAAACATGCATAGCTATCTGACATAATTTTCCTATTTTATAAAAAAATACGTTTTAATAATAAGTAAATTCTAAAATGTTTAAGTTTCAAATAAATAGTTTGCTTATGAATCCTTAAGTGTCTTTTTGATTTGAAAGTGATCCTATTAGCCACATATTGTGTTTGTGTCTGTGTGTGTGTGTCCATGGCACCCACGACACAGGGTAAATCTGTCTTACTGTGGGGCTTTGAGTGTGAAATGTTTATTATTTATTATTATAATAATGTCCGACAAAATATACGAGAGCTGTTTGATAAGTCGTTTTAAAAAGTTAAAAATATATGTTTTGAAACAATTATGGTTTAAGTCTAAAATAATTGTATTTTTTCAATTTATCAGGTAGTTGGTTGTATATTCTAATTGTCATAATAAAACTATTTCCAGATGTCAAAGATAATTTGGTTCGATGCATGTATATACATACATATAATTTGTGACTATTTAGAGTGCGCAAAAAAAATCGAGGTGCATACATATTATTGCATAAAGCACGCTTTACATGATACGCACGTCCGAAAACAAACGGGGTCCGAGACGAAGCCGGCGAACTGTCGAGTGCCGAGCCGAGTTCAGCCGAGCGATCCCGAAGCCGCCCGAACCGCCGACGAACGATTTCTCTGATGAAATTTCATACTGCCGACGACGTACGAGAAATTGAAACGAATCGGAACGATTTCCATCCACACAGTGCGAGAAATCTGAAGAAACAGGTTTCTTCAGAGAAATCTGAAGTAATCTGAACGATTTCTCGCAACGTGTAGGGCAGGCATAACGCGTTTTGTTTTCGATGAATATTGACTGTATCTATGTGCCCCATGCATCAATGTACCCCATCTCCCCCTATAGCACGAAATATAACGATGTATTTTTACATCTAAACGTAACTAAACACACATAATATCCATTAAAAAAAAGTTTGTAAATTTCAAATCTTTGAAAACAGATGGCGCTTAACAACATTCTGAATCACGTTAACGCTTGTTTTGCGGAGAATCTATATGTTGATAAAGTACCAATTATAATACATGATCGAATAAACCCAATAAACAATAAAAATGTTCAATTTTTAGAGACGTACTAATTATAGTGTCGTCACTGTCGTCTAGTCTTGTGCCTGCTCGGTCATTTGAATGAAAGAGCACTCAGTAATCGTTCAGTTAGGAATGGATTGCGAAGCGAACTATGTCTAGTCTAAGATAGGATACTATATTTCATGTCAATTTGGATCAAAATGCGCACGGACGGTATTAAAATCGGTTAAGAACTCGTAGATTATTATACGTATTTTAGCGATCCTTACATCTATTGGAGAGTATTAATAATATAGTGGTGTAGAAGGCCGTCAAACGGCATCCGCCAATCCGGTGTTCAGACAAATGACAATGTCGATTTGAAAGAGCTCTATAAAAATTTCGTCAAATTGAATTATACGAGTAGTTTACTGGGCCCAATGGTTACGTAGATTGATTGCGGAGCTAAATACTCGGGTTCAATCCTCAATCAAGCATACTTATTGTGTTTTATTTATGAACTAGCGGCCGCCCGCGACTTCGTCCGCCTGGACTTTAGTATTAGAATTTTTCTAAAATAAATTTAGCCTAAGTTACTCCTTATTACATCAGCTACCTGTCAGTGAAAGTCCTGTCAAATTAGGTCCAGCCGTTTCAAAGATTAGCCGGAACAAATAGACAGACAGACAGTCAAAAATTTAAAAAAATGTCATTTTTGTATATGTACCGTATATAAATTAATAAAGACAAAGACAAAGACAAAGACATTTATTTGCACAAATATGGGTGTTTACAAAGTTGTTTATATATATTTAGTTCGCCATATTTACCTTCATGAGGCATATGCATGTAGTATAAAGTAGTTCTTTTAATATTACAAACAGACACTCCAATTTTATTTATTTGTGTAGATGGTTACGTAGGCTAACTGCCGAGCTAGAGACCCCGGTTCAAACCTCAATCAAGCGTATTGCGTTTTTTATTTTATTTTTTGTGACAATATATTTTTTATTGGGAGCTACATTCAGTCAGAAAAGTATCGGGAATGTATGATTTGTTTATGGTTCCAAATTCAATTTTTAGGTTTTTTTTTGTTGTTGTTAGATTGGCACAACTGTTTTCCACTTTGGCGGGAGTTGGCGGAGTTTGAGTTGCATCGTTTCCGGAGGAGCATACTTTGAAGGTGATAAAATAGTATGAATAACAAACATTTTGTGTATTATTGATCTTTTCCCGGAACTTTCTTGACAGAGTAGTAAGACTATTTTTGAAGGTTTTTTGGCGGGAAGTCGAAAAAGACATATTGTGCTCTTGTTTTTTTTTTTTTTGTGTATTTTTGAGTTATATCGGATAAAGTTGATGGCATTTTGTTTGATATAGGTTAATCACAGTGCACGAGTGTTTGTGAAATAGAATAACAGTGTTAAAATATGTTTTTTCTGCTTGCCTCAAAAATTCCATCGGACACGTTCTAGTAAAGTAGCCATTGCTTTACTTCAATGTTGGACTGACTGATTACTGACTTTGTTATTACTTCGTCCAGTTTCATTGAAACGGGCAAAAAATTGATGCAAGAATTATACGCTGGCAGTATACAGAGTTTGCGATGCCATAAGTGAAAAAAAAGACTATTTTTAAAAATGAGAGCAAAGATAATTTCTAAGCTAAGACCCTCCGTATGGGGTGAAGGTCACAATTATCTTTTATTTCCACATATTTACAAATGTTATCACATAAAAACAAAAAGTGGTTTAATTAACATAGACGTGGGAAGTCATAAAACTTAATATTCGTAGTAAAGCTACTGTAGGACAAGTAATATTGTTATTGTATCTTACGTCAGACATAGAGAGTTGGCAAATTCTGAATATTAAGATTGTCATGATAACCATTAGCGCAACCTACCTTGTTGACATAGTCTTACGATTTTGCAACCAAGGTATAAACTGTGACAAACTATGCCTAATTTTGCTAGATCTCAGCGACCAAAAATTGCAATCATTTTCCGAATCCAGCTAAAAAATAAAATAACTTTTCACACTCTACTCCCAGTAAGGCCCCACAGTAAGGTAGACATACACTGTGTCGTGGGTGCCATGGACACACATAGAGGAAGATACACAAACACCCAGACCGAGAACAGAAATTTTAAACTCATCATTCAAATTTCTGCTGTGCCAGGAACCCTCGACCCTCCGATCGGCAGTTCGGCATGGTAAGTATAACGCCACACGGGTCGTCAAACTTAAAAATTCAATTTTTTTTTTGACATTAATCCTCATCACAAGGTTGATAAATTTCAGATAAAGCTGTTTCATCATCGCCATCTGATTCCAAACTAAGCAGAGCTTGTACTATGGTAATCAGAAAGCTGATAAACATACTTATATAATTCTAAATAAATACTTAAATAGATAATTTAACACCCAGACACAGAACAAATAGTCATGTTCATCACACAAATATTTGTCCTGGGTGGGGATCGAACCCAAGACCTTACGCTTCGCAGTCAGCTCATCACCCACTGCGCCACGGAGGCTGGCAGGCTGGAGGCTGGCTGGAGGAATTGTTAGCATGTCTGTTGCAAAATCGTAAGCACATGTTACCAACAATCTTTGTTGCGGTGCTTGTTATCATGACTATCTTAATTTTCAATTTTGTAACTTTACTCTTTGAGTAAAACACGTAACGTTTGGTACAGTTCGAAGTATGTATAGACCAGTGTCGATAATTTTTGAGACCAAAAAAATTATAGTAGAATGAAACCTATTGGAAAAGGTAGAGAATATAACAAAAATAAAAGGAAAAATAAATTAGAGGCGATCTGAGGTCGGGAAGGGGGAGGGAGTCGAGTCGAGTCGAGTTTTCATTATTTGCATTTTCTGAGCACATTTACAAAAGTAATGTATATTTTTTTATACCATCAGAAACAAGAGATTTCAACGTACAAAAAGCATACCGACTTTTTTAAAAAAAGCAGTTATTTTGACGTGAGAATTTTCGATTGAAAACTAGGCTGCTTTTTCGATATTAAGTCAAAATGAGGTGAAAAAAATTAATATTTTAAACCGAAAAAAATACTGTATATCTGCGACATAAAAAGGTAAGTTTTTACCAAATTTTGTGAAAAAAATTTTTTTTTGTATAAGATAAAAATAAAAACCAAAAACATGGTTATTTGAATATTTCACTTAAATTTTGAGGTTATGTGAAAAAAGTGTAAATATAAAAGTTGTAGATCTTTTTATTAACTACATCTTTGCCATTTAACTTTTTTTCATAGGACCTGTAGTTTTGCCGGAAATCGAGATAAACCGTTTTTTACCCTTTAAAGCCCCCCTCCCCCTTCCCGACCTCAGATCGCCTCTAATTTATTTTTCCTTTTATTTTTGTTATATTCTCTACCTTTTCCAATACGTTTCATTCTACTATAAAAAAAAATCACTTTTTACCATTTTCAACATTATCGACACTGGTCTAGTAGATTATCAAAGATCTATTAAATTAAGTAACGTTCGTTTGAACCTAGATGAAATTTGGTAAACGCTTGAAAAATATAAAAGATGGCTTGACTCTGTTAATACGGGATCCACTACGCTGATCCGATGTGGGTCAGTGGCCAACCCGCTGTCGGGTGTTTTCTAACCGCTTATTTCGCCTCTGACAAGTTTTAACGACTGCTATCTATCGATAACAGTTGGGGTCAAGTTTTGATTAGCTCCGATGATCGCTTATGTGGCCCTACATGCGCGGACAATAATTTATTACAGTCCGTACATTATATCTTCAGGATTTTGGCAGATCGTTCATGAAATGTGACACGTTCGCTTATCACTGATATACCGATGACGAGAATACGGAGGATAACTAATTATCATCAAATAGATTTATTACAAAACTCACAGCGAATTCTCAGCACACACGGTGAGCACAGTTGTCTTTGCCCTTTTAGGCACACTAATAAATCCAACAACAACAAGATACCACAAATACAAATAATAAATAATAATATGAAGACAACAGAAATGCCAGATAGGTTACGGGCACTGTCGATTAATCTGCCAAAATCCTGGAGATTTGTGCACTTTGTATTGTGGCTATGTTGTACGCACTATAGTCACAATTAGCTTGCCAGGCGTCCGAATAAAGCCGGACATAGTTAGGCTTTTTGATTGCGTGTCCGGCCAAAGTAAACGGTGTCCGGCTTGTCCGGCTTTTGTTAGGCTTTTTACATTTCGCAAACGAGCGAACGCCGAGCGTAGCCGAGCGAAGGAGAGTCGACTGTCGGTCGCTCCTACTTAGGACTGATTTGGTATTCGATTTTATTTATTATTTCATTAGAATTTAACAAGATTTATGACAATAATAAAAAAAGCTTGATTTTACATAAAAATTTTTTGTCGTACCTAATAATACTGAGACACGAAATCCTCAATAATGTAGGATGTCCGGCCTTTCTACCCAAATGTTGGGCCAAACTGGCTGATCTGTCCGGCTATTAGGTTTGAGGACCTGGCAACCCTAGTCACAATACAAAGAGCTCATTATAGTGATGGATAAATTAATGTCTTTGTATTTTTTTGTAACTTCACAACAAACACAAAAACATTCTCACCGTGTAAACAGTCCAGTATTAGTCAGTCCATATTTGGTCTCTCCAGCAGATATGTACAGCTTGCAGGCGTCATGCTGCCTACAGCATGTGTCGGTGAAGAAGAAAAGGCCCAGGTCGCTGGACCGGGCCTGGGCTGAGTGGCCTCCCCCGCACCATACTGTTCCTGGAAGTTGGAATGCTAAATATGAGTACTTATGCCAAAAATGTAGTCAATTACGGCCAATCACTAGCTACTTTTAGCGTCGGCGATCGGCAATCACCGATGAAAACATTAATGGTATTTATTATGCTGCATGACTGTGGGGCGACAAATGGGTCGTGTGTGTCAATGCTATCACACTGCCATCCGCTCATATATTTTAAAAAGGTTAAAATAATTACATGGTATATAGAAACAGCCTCATGTGAGTTAAGTTTAATCGCATCCTTTTAATCATTTAAATAGTACTTGGTATCATAATAGGCCTTGCGGCATAGGACTTTTTGACGTGACAACGTCTTATAATTCGTAGGAGCCGGCTGCACGCACAAAAAAACATGACTCATGCGGCGTTACCTCGCTCTGAGGCGTTCCATTTAAGGCTTGAAGTGCAAGCGAGAGCGCGGAACGAGCGACAAAGAGGCACAATCGGCCTCCGCGTTCGGCAGAGTTCGACATCTGTCTCTCTCCTACTTGAGTGAGCGATGCGTCCGCGTGGACAGCTGCTATACAATAATACATTTACATGTTTTCGTCAAGTATGAAGTGCAGTGAAAAGTGAATGGGGTGTCAATTGTTTATAGCAACAAGTATTTTCTTATGACGTTGTCACGTTCAACTATCGTCAGTAAACCGACTTTACAGACAACCGATATTTTTTACAGTTTTTTTTAATTTTTCTCATAAGATTCAGGTAGGTAATTTCCTCATTGATATTTTTAACTGTAGAACAAATAATTCGACATAGAGAAATGTAGTTTAGACGTATGGAATAGGTTATCCCTGTTTTCATTTAATTCGAATATTTAACTTGAAGCGCATGTTGTTTGCGCATTATTGTCGATAGATTACAGTCGTTAAACTATGTCGGAGGCCTTATGGGCGGTTTGAAAACATCCGACAGCGGGTTGGCCACTAACCCGCATCTCCACCAACTCGCATTAGAGCAGCGTGGTGGAGTAAGCTTCAGGCCTCCTCAATAATGGAGAAAGACCCGTGCCCAGCAGTGGGACGCAAAAAGGGTTGCAGCCAGCCAATTTGTTTGGTTATCAGGTTTTCTGTACAATAAGCTAGGTATGATGCTTGAATTAACTTTACCTGGATAAATAGTCTGCACTCGGTCTTTAAAGGCATCAGCCATGGAGTACGCAGCGTCGGCCACGCTGGTCACTCCCGAAGCCAAGCTGTTCAGGAAGCCGCGGTCACTGTCCAGGGATCCGTAGTCCCTGACACCAGCCATTAATTGACTGAGGGGTTTGCTTATGCCGCTTGATAAAGATTTGATGATGCCACGAGTAAACTGACCTGTTGGAAGACATTGTTAAGATTTTTCTTAAAGCTAGTCTTGACTTTGGCACCAGTTTCTTCCCATAACTAGGGAGGACTGGAGCTTATGCCACAATGCTTCTACTTTGAGTTTTGAAGGAGAAGTGGGTTAGTGGCCAACACATTATCTTATGTTTTCAAACCGCCCGTAGGTCCTAAAAGAATGTTTCACGATTGTTATCATAACGCATATAAGATTTGCTATTGGTAGTCAATATTTTGCGCGCATGGCCCGGCGGTTAGCGTAGAACGCAAACGATCTATGCATCTAAGCCAAACGGGCGCGGTCGGGTGTAAGACGGGTGACCGCTAGGGGTAAAAAAAATCTTGCGCGTATCCGTGCTTCGGAGGGCACGTTAAGCCGTCGGTCCCGTTTGTTGTCGATAGATAACAGTCATTAAACCTTGTCGGAGGCCTTATGGGCAGTTTGAAAACATCCGACAGCGGGTTGGCGCCAACCCGCATCTCCACCAACCCGCATTAGACCAGCGTGGTGGAGTGAGCCACAGGCCTCCCCAATAATGGGGAGAGACCCGTGCCCAGCAGTGGGACGCAAAAAGGGTTGCAGCCAGTCAATATTCTACACCCGACTTCGCCGTTTCGCTTAGCTGTATTTATATTTAACTAGCTGATCGACAGACGTTGTCCTGTCTTAACTATTAATATTGGATACGAATTGGTATACCGAAGCATCAGTTTTAAACGATATTCAGTTTTTTACATCCTCTTTGACGATATTTGCAGCACGCATTCTGTGAATATTATAAAACGCCATAAAGTTACATTAAAAAAAGTTTATATTGTCAGAAAATTTAATATGGTGCTCAAGTTTAGTATTCCTAAATTTTCAAAGTTTTCGCGCAATATCCTTATTATTTTCTTTTATAGGAACATTCTCCTGCCAATAACAAACACAACAAAAAAAGAATTAGCGAAATCGGTCTAGCCGTTCACGCTTGATGTCGTGACCAAGGGAAAATGGGATTCATCTTAATATATATAATTCTTCTGTGAGTGTGTATGTCACTGAACTCCTCCTTAACAGCTGGACAGATTTTAATGAATTTTTTGTGTGTATTCAAATAGATTCGAGGATGGTTTAGATTCACAATTTGGGCCACTGGAAATGTTTTTTAATTACTTTTTTACTTATTTAGTTTTCCCATATAAATTGTTCCTGCCTGTCAAACGTTTTGTATTTCGTGCCGTGTCGTTCTGTTCTAAACTTTGACACAGTCAGAATAACTGGACAGTTCATATGTCATTATTTGTTTTATATTTTCGTTTGATAGTAACATGAAGTCTCTTTAAGATAATAAGAAAACAAATCCTCTTTTATTACTTTTAAGTCAGGACAACGTCTGCGGGGTCCACTAGTTTTTATATATAGAGATAGGTCGTCAGTCGGACTATCAAATATTTACAACTAGCCTTCCGCCAGCGGCGTCGCCCGCGTCGTCGCGGCGGACCCGCATTATAGATTCCCGTAGGATAAAAACCATCCTATGTCCTTTCCCAAAGTCCAATCTATCTGTGTTCCAAATTTCATTAAAATTGGTTCAGTAGTTTAAGCAGGAAAGCGTAGCAGACAGACAGACAGACAGAGTTACTTTCGAATTTATAATATTAGTAGGGATAACATAAAATTGAATTTGAACCACACCATGTTTCTTTGATTTAGTTTACCACGTTAGTTAAATGTACAATAATAAAGTCAGTTTTAAGGAGATTACCATACCTAGGCCACCATTTTCTTCTCTACTCCTTAGCCTCTCAGCTTCTAAAGCCTCATTTTGTTTTTGCATACGTCTAAACAAATCTACGATTCCCTTTGGAACTACTCTTTCGGCAACACTCTCTACCACACTTTCTACTACACTTCCAGCGAGCCCGAATATTACCGAAAGTGCATCTGTTTTGGGCGATGTTGTTGGTACAATGTCTTTGGAGTCATAATAATCTTCCGGTATATCTGAAGTGTCTTCTGTATCCAACTCTGTAAATATCGGAACGTCTTCGTCCGATTCCGTGGAATCAAATTCATCTCTCTTAGAGATTTCTACAGCTTTACTGATATTTGCATTAAAAACTGTTGTTTCATTAACAACAGTAATAATATCGGTAGTTGTTAATGACTCTTCGGTGGTGACGTCAGTACTATCTTCTTTCATTTCTTTTTCTTTATCATCTTCAATTTGTGTTTCACTTGTGGTTGTACTTATAGTTATATTTTTGGTTGTGACATTCTTAGTATCTACAATTTCTATAGTACTTATTGTTGTATATTCTGGTTCGGTAGTAATAATCATACTGGTTTCATCAGCTTCTGTAACCATTTTTTCAGTTACTGAAACAGATGTTGTGTTGAATTTTATTTGACTTTGAGTTGTAGGCTCTATTTTGATAGTAGTTTCAACGGTCTCTGTAGTTACTGTGGTATCTTCAGATAATTGCGTTGATGTAGGCAGTGTAACAGTTTGGTTAATAACAATAATAGGTACAACTCTTTCTGTAGTGGACAAGGGTATAACAGTCAAGTCTGGCTCTGCTGTGCTTTCTACTAAACTTATTAACGAATTTTCAGTTGTACTTAGTAATTCAAGGGGTATTACACTTAGTTCTGTTGTTTTCTCTATTTCAGATGATGTTACTGGAATGTCATGTGTTTTATCAGATATAGATTGGTTTCGAGAATTAAGCTTATCGATTTTGGCTTGAACTTTGTCAGCAGTGTTTTTCATCTCATCTTTGGTGACTGTATACCTATATGATTCCTTATTAAAGTCATTCTTTTGCCATGGTGTCACCTCAAACTTCTTATTGTATTTAACAGAGAAATCATCATCGAAATCGATGATGTTATTGTCAAAATCATCAAATCTGACATGAATTTTCTGTGGAATGTCAAGAGCTCTCGGTAGAGCCAGTGACTGTGAACTTAAAGCTAATATGGCGCTGATAACTATATACTTCATTTTTCTTCTCACTCTATGTTACATGGTAGCACCATCTGTAACAAGAAAAATAAATTAATAATGCTCCACCTTGATAGCCAACCCACACTGGAGCAGAGTGGTGGAGAGTCCTCCAGGCCTCCCTACTATGGGGGAGACTTGTGCCCAGCAGTGAGACGCAAAAAGGTTTTCATCGGATAGCTATATTAACATAGCCTGAGGGTAAAGACATTTCAAGGAAGGACAATACTTATAAAGTAGCAAAAATTCCCACCCTGCGCAATCAAAATGTCATTAAAATCAGAGGTGCAACTTTCTTAGTATCACTAATTTACCTTCTACAGTTAAAACCGTTTACCGTGAGACGCAAAGCGCCATTTTTCGCGACAAAAGTAGCAATAAGCGCGGCACTCAAGTGAGCATATAATATTCAAATAAATTTAGCGATAAAAGTGTGAATTTTCTGAAATACATTAATTACCATTACACATTACACTATTTACTCTTTTCGAATACGTATGGCATGTTTTCAACTTCCGACGCCGATTGGAATTAAAATAAAACAAGAATTTTATATAAATGTACATAGTTTTTCAGAACAATGCATTTTAAAATGATAATAAAGATTGAAATGTACATAAATTTCAAGACAAAATACTGAAATATAACGTATATTTCTACTTTCACAATTTTTGTATGTGACATTTATGGATAAAACACATACAAAAATGCCATTTTTCGGAAGCCTCATTAAGGTGAATGTGCAATAGCTCTGACAAAGCTATTAAAATTCTAAAAAATTACCTTTCACACTCATAGCCCCACAGTAGCGTAGATATACCCTGGGTCGTGGGTACCATAGACACATACAAAGACAGAAACACAAACACCCAGACCGAGAACAGAAATTTAAACTCATCGTTCAAATTTCTGTTTCGCCGGGAATCGAACCCGGGTCCCTCCGATTGGCAGTACGGCATGGTAACCATTGCGCCACACAGGTTGTCATAATATAATAATAAATAAACGTTTCACACTGATAGCCCCAGAGATAGGTAGATATACCCTGTGTCGTGGGTGCCATGGACACACACAAAGACAAAAACATAAAAACCCAGACCGAGAACAGAAATTTAAAAGATATCATTCAATGTAAAAATATTTCAGTATACTGTATATTTAAGTGTTTACTGTACATAATTAGTTTATAATTTAACTTGTAATTATATAACTTTTACAATAAAATTTATACACCCTAAAGGGTAAATATGGCGATCTAAATATTCTTGTAAAACCTTTTTTGCTACCCATATTTGTGCAAATAAAATATTTTCTTTTCTTTTCTTTTCTTTTTCAAATGTCTACTTCGCCGGGAAGTAAACCCGGGACCCTCCGCTCGGCAGTCCGGCATGGTAACCATAGCGCCACAGGGGTTGTACTTGATTGAGTACTCGTAGGTATAATACAGTTACGACTCCGTTACGTTTATTAATTGCTTATTATATCCTTAATTATTACGGCATTCACCGCTGTCACTAAACCGACGTCACCTGACCTTGCTTGGTTACCAAAACAGGCATTTCGCTCTGTTTAGGTCATGACTTTGAATTTTACAGGAAGTACTTGCATTGCATTTCTTAACATTCTTGTAAATGTATTACGTAGTAGTTTTCGCTCCAAATACATCGTTTTTAGGCCGAGTTACATGTGAATGGCTTATGAGATCAAGTGTAATGATATCATTTTTAGGGTTCCGTAGCCAAATGGCAAAAAACGGAACCCGTTTGGATTCGTGATGTCTGTCTGTCTGTCTGTCCGTCCGTATGTCACAGCCACTTTTTTCCGAAACTATAAGAACTAAACTGTTGAAACTCGGTACGTAGATGTATTCTGTGAACCACATTAAGATTTTCACACAAAATTAGAAAAAAGTAATAAATTTTGAATAAAGATATCAAGATATCAAGATATAAAGATTATCATCTTTATTTCGCTGGAGTAAGAAAAAATTGCAAATGTTGGTGTGAAAAACTGTACAAATCTTATTTTATTTAAAATCAAATCGGCTTCGGCAGTTAGAATGAATAGAATAGATATAGCAATAGAATGAATTGATACATTATTATCAATTTCCGAAAATATCAGAAAAATCACACTTTTATCGCTAATATTATTCGAATTTTATGCTACGATGCGCTTATTTGTGTGCCGTGCTAGTCGCGTTATGTATGGAGAGAAAACCCTCGCCAGGATTACGCCAGTATACGGATTACGGAACGCTAAGAAAACGTTAAATTGAGTCTGAAATGCTAATATGCCGGGACATACGTCCCGTCGAAATTTAAATATCATAGTAGGTATTAATAAGATTATTAATCTCGCATTTTTAAAATTATTATTATAATTTGACTGGCTCTGTCTCATAGACAGCGATTTATTCCAATCCAGAAATGGAATTTCATTTAATCTCATTTCTTTTCCGGATTGGAATAAGTCGCTATCTATGAGACAATCTGCGTACCTTTTTATTCTAGCGTAGGTGTCGAATTTCAGTTCGTATGTTTTCAAACCACCCATAAGGCCTCCGACAAGGTTTAACGACTGTTATCTATCGGCAAAAACCGGGACCGACGGCTTAACGTGCCGCATAATGCACGCCGCATGAAATCTTTTTGCCACTAGCGGTCCCTCATCTCACACCCGACCGCGCCCGTTTGACTTAGTTGCATAGATCGTTTGCGTTCTAGCATCCAACCCCTTTTGATTGAAGTTGGTATAAATCAACCTCTTTTGATTGAAGTATAAATCTCACAGCTAACATTCAGCTGTTCAAATAACAAACTGCAAAACAAAAGTTTTAAATGTTTTTCTATCTAAATATTTTAGGTAAAGATAAGTTTTAAAATGAGCTCATATTTAAAATACAGACGGGCATTTTAATATTTCTGCGTAATATATTTATTCAACTTCTAAAACTGCCGTAAGGTTATGTAAATATTTCTAACCTTTGTGGTTCGAGTAAGGTAATATTAGTTTTATATTGTACGTGTAGACCTTGTGAGTAAGAAAAATTGCGAAATATACATAACAATATTTAGTGTAAATGATTGCAAAAAACACATGCGTTTGCATGTGCATGCATTTCGTCACGAACGGAATTGAAGACATCAATAAAGTTATTTCACATAAAAAAACGACTCATCACTAAAAAAACTATCGAAATAAAATAAGGTACTTATGGCTAATTTTTTCATTTTTTATTCAAACATTCATTTTTTTATTTGAATGGAGTAGGAGACGAGCATGCAGGCCACGTGGCATTAAGTGGTCGCTGCAGCCCATGGACATCTATACACACAACCTCAAGCAAGCCGTAGTCTTGCCTGTGCTCGTATGCAGTTGCGCTGCTACTCCGAAGGCTAAAACCCAATAGAATTGCTTCAAGGCAGAAGTGGGTGCTGTGGTTGTAGTTTCCCGGTCGAGCCATTAACGTTCTACCACCGACAAATGATTTTTAGGGTTCCACCACCGCTGTCCGTCCGTCTGCCCGTGATGGCTAGACATTAAAATTTTTACAGATGATGTATTTCTGTTGTCACTATAACACTACAACAAGTTTTGACGTGACAACGTCTTATAATTCGATGAAGCCGGCTACACGAACGAAAAAACATGACTCATGCGGCGTTACCTCGCTCTGAGGCGTTCCATTTAAGGCTTGAAGTGCAAGCGAGAGCGCGGAACGAACGACAAAGAGGCACAATCGGCCTCCGCGTTCGTTAGCATTCGACATCTGTCTCTCTCCTACTTGAGTGAGCGCTGCGTCCGCGTGGACAGCTGCTATACAATAATACATTTACATGTTTTCGTCAAGTATGAAGTGCAGTGAAAAGTGAATTTGGTGTCAATTGTTTATAGCAACAAGTATTTTCTTATGACGTTTTCACGTTCAACTATCATCAGTAAACCGACTTTACAGACAACCGATTTTTATTTTTTATAGATGGTATACGGAACTTGGACCATATGTCGGTTTTGTAATTCGTCCTGTTTATATTCTATATAATTTACCCTAGTAGGTACCACCTCAGCACCCATGTGAAGTAGGTAACTCTATTGTAATCGGAAGGTATGGTAGCCGACCAAACTTACATTAGGCGACAATCGGCCTTCCCTCGACCGTAATTGAAAGAGAATAGATAGTAATCTTTCTGAATTAACTATATTCAAATTCAATTAAGTATATTCATACAAATGTAAAAAATCGCTGCATAAATATTATTTACTACCAAGTATGTCACTTATGTATCCAGTTTAATTGCAATCCTGTCACTACGTAAGTGAAGGGTTAAGTTCCGCGTTCACAAACTTGTTTACTGCACTTGTCTTAACCCTCAACTGCTCGTTCGACTCGTTTTTTTTTTTCGGAATCTAGTTGAGGTCAGTAAATTCCTAATAGCATAAATTATATTTTACACTCACCAGTACCATTATCAAGCAATATCTTATATAACGCTCAAATAAATACCTAAACATTTCACGATCATAGCCCCACAGTAGCGTAGAAATACCCAGCGTCGTGGGTGCCAAGGACACACAAACACCCAAACCGAGAACAGTAATTTGAATAATATCAAATTTCTGCTTCGCCAGAAATCGAACCCGGGACCCTCCGATAGACAGTCCAGAAAGGTAAAAATTGCGCCACACTGATCATCAACTAGGATGCTGATGTTATTCTGAATATTAAAGACACAGCTATAAATAAAAAACACTAGAAAATTTTATAGATTGAAATGCATAAAATATAGCCTTATCTTAACTTATTCAAAACAATATTAAAACAAAAGCCTAGTGCATTGCCATCTACATAGTGTTATTGACAATCCTTTTATGCATAATAATAATATGATACATATCTGTGCAAAATCATTTAGGTGTTCCGCGTTTTTTAAGAAACACAGCATAAATTATAGCAGCGTTGATACTTTCTTGGTGGAACTATGCAACATCTACGGTAGAACTTCTGCCAGCAACAAAACTATATAGTAAGTAGATTGTATAATGTCTCATACAATACGCTGTCACGTGTGCCCATGATGGACCCCATGGCCATACTTTTTTCTCAAATAGGTATATATGAACTTTTTTAAAAAGAGAGTTGATGAGATTTTTTTCGCCGCCTTTTTTCTCTCAGCTCAACATCTAGCCAAAACGGGCACCTAAAGGCGATGACCGGAAAAAATGAAATTCAGTAAGGGAATATTTTGTATTCCTAATAAGAAATAAATATTTTTAATTTTTTTAAAAAACCTGTATTTCTACAGATGCGCATTTAAGGGTTACGTAAACATGTTAAGTATCTAAAGTTTTCTGCAATCAATAGTGTTTACTGCAATATTTAGTTTACACAAGCTGTATTTCGTTACTTTTTAATGGTGTTAATCCTTATAAATTAATGATACTTAGATACTTTAAAATGATTGAATTACCATCAAAATGGTATTACGTATTGCAGACATAAATAAAAATGTTGACAAATACATATGGGGACACCAGTAAATCCTAAATATTGATAATTTCTTGCATGTAATACTATTACGATAGATTTATTATATTAATTATTTATTTAATCTAACGGCTACAACCCATTTTGAGACCCACTATAGGGCCCAGTAATTTACATTTTTTTTTATAAATAAACATGACAAAAGGCAGACGGGCCGCGTGATGTTACGAGTTACGAGCAGGGACTAAAATATCGATAAAAAAATATCGATACTAAAATTTTATCGATATATATTTCGATTTTTCTATTATCGATAATTATATCGATACCTAGTGTCAATACTCAATATCCTAGGCACACTTATTGTCTTCGTTATCGCTTCGCAGGAAATACCAGCCCCCGCCCCCCGATTCTTTCGCTTGCCAAATCTGGCAACGTCGCACTCGCACGCATGTTTATTACTTACATTATCGATATAAATTATCGATATTTTAATCGCCTTTTTTTATATCGATATCAAACTTTCGAAATTTTATTGTTATATCGATATTTTTAAAATATCGATTTTAGTCCCTGGTTACGAGTAAGCATTCACCGTCGCCTATGGACACGGGCAACCCCAGAGGAGCCACCCGAGCATTGCCGGCTTTGGAGGATTCTTATCTGTGCTACATACACACATCTACAGAATCTGGAGGATTACATCAAACATTTAAAAATCTATGAAGAACTTTCTAATAGGTAGGTATAGTAAATGGAGGAAAGATAAGTTATGTTTAGGTCTTTAATAAAAATGTAAAAAAAAAACCTAATGCGATTTGTCTGTTTTAAAAAAAATATTTTTATCGCTCTAGAAAATTAATACCTATGACAAAAAAAAATGTTTTTCTAAAAACAGATTTTTTGTATTTATTAGTTTTGATATGTTAATACAATACAATATTATTAAACAAATAACTTATCTATTTTTTATTTCATAGAGGGTGTTCTTAAAAAATATATCCAATTCAAAACAATTGATAGGTCTGTATTATACGATCGGCACGACTTCAAAGTAGTTTTAAGAGAATACCATTCGTAAGTCGTTTTTTTTTTTTTTTTTTTTGTTCAAATTTCATTTTTAAACTCTACTTCAACTACAACTTAGTCCAAATGCTACAAAAAGTCATTGTAACAGTAACAACCGCAATTTCGATAACGAAACTTTGAGAGCAGCTACATTTATTAAATTCATGAATAAATTGTGATGCCCAGTGGACGGCGTGAAAGGCTAGCGATCTACGCAGCTACGCGAAACGAGCGTAGGTAGGTGTAAGATGGGAGACCGCTAGTGGCAAAGTTCCTGCGCGATTTTTCCATGTTTTGGAGGGCACGATAAGCTTGGGTTTCGCTGGTTATCGATATATAGCTGTCGATAAACCTTCTCGGAAGCCTTATTAGCGGTTTGAGAACATCACCCACCTTGAAGCAGTATGGTACAGTAATCGCCAGGCCTCCCCAATCATAGGGACCCGTGCCCAGCAGTGGGACGCAGACAAATAAAATTGACTTTTCAACTTTACTTCGACGAGACCGACTACTACAAAAACTCTATAACAGTAACAGGCAAAAATCTCACTTCAGGGCTGGTTTTAGCAAAAGGCTGAGTACTCGTAGGCTGGAGACTGGGGCCAGCCTACGAGCACTCAGCCTTTTGGGGGGCGGCAAATATGGTTCAAATTTTTTGTTTGACAAAAAAAAACGGGTTGCACTCCGATAGTGCCGGCAGAAATGAAAACTTGAACATTAACGTTGTGCATTATTGATATTTTGGAATGGTTAGGGAATAATTTCGCACGAATTGCTTTTATTATCAGTATTATTTTTCATCTAGTATTTTCAGTAGGTTTTCATCTAGTATTTTTATAAAGTACTCACTCATTTTCTTTCACTATTTCTGCGTCATTTTTTCATTAATTGATGCACTTTGTTCAATGTCCATTTTGAATACTGATATAAAAGAATTTCACAAGACAGTCGAGCCGTCATTAGCTGTCCGTCCGTCTTACGAATTTTCGATCAGGACACGTGTAGTTGACGCGGGTTTAACATTTTTTACCCATCCCAAAAAAAGTGCACAACGCCGCTAAGGAAGTTTGTCACTTCAAAAATAATTAAAAGACAACCTGACTGTGTGAAATTTTACTTTCAATATCAACTTGTTAAAGCTTGGAATGGTAGTTTTTTAGAGAATGGAATTTCAGAGGTAATCGGAGGGGACGGGGTGCTTTCTCTCCCCCCCCCCCCCCCTAAAATTTGCAAAAAAACTGTCTGTAAATAATCGTTGTTTTAGCTTCTTATTAATAAAAATCAACCATTTTAAGAGTAAATCTTATGAAGTAAACAGCCACGATTTCGTCAGATTGCGGCATAAAACACTCCTGAACCAAGATTTGGTCGTGTCGTGTTATCAATAATATCTTTTGCTACAATAGAAATAATGCCGTTAATCGCATGGAGTTCGATGATCAATACATATTGAACGGTTATGTTACAGTATTAGCGCAATCCCACTCACTTTGTAGTGCCGTGATTGTCAAAGAACAACATTATGAATACCTGTTTCAAGTTATGACCTAAAAGAAAAACTTAGAGAACATTCTCCGCTTAATGCATTAATAAACTAGGTGATTTACAATTTAAACTCTTTAAAAAGATTTGTTCTTAAGACACCTTTTTTTTGGTATCTTGGGAGGGGACACCGGGTTGTGTGGGATTTGACCGCACTAAAACCCCCTCGGTGGCCTGCCTCTGCGCTTGGGGAGGACTCCGGGATCTCCAGTGGAACGCACCTCCACGCGCAGTGCCCCAGAACGGGCCCATCTTTGGGAGAGCAGATGTGCTCTCCTGCACCTTCCGATGCTTACGGCGTCATGCGGCCACGCACACACCGCCGTCCTACCCGGGGCTGCTGACTGGACGGATCGAGCTCCCACTCTCACCGCCCACAACCCCGGAAGCCCCCTTTAGTCGCCTCTTACGATCAGGCAGGGGATACCGTAGCTCTATTCTTAATCCCGAAGTTACAGGGACTATGTTCTTAAGAGGAAACGCTAGCGCCCTATTCCCATACGAACGCATTCTCCTATTTCCTCCCTGGATAATGCTTCTAGAGGAATGATTTTTTGTGACAATGTCTAAGTCTGCTAAAGCTATGCCCCTATGTTTTGTTTTTCTCAATCAACTAATTAGATGAGAAAATATGACTCATCAAAAATCGTAAAAAATGCCTCTTTCATACAGCCCTAATCCAACAACTGCAAAACAAATTTGAAAGGTTTTTACGACCAAATAAAAACATAGGGGCATAGACTTATTATATTTCTTGATATTTGTGAAAAAAATATATTTAATAAACTCAATTTTGAAGGAGGGAAGAGGAGAATACGAAACCTCGATTTAGTAAGAAAGTTTGTAGGTATAATCGGTCTGAGCTGCATCTGTCCCTATCGCACGCGGCGGATAGTGCAGGGCGCAGCGCGATAGCAATAGTTATTCCAAAATACCTATTTTTCAAATTCGGCTGAACCCGCGTTTCCTCTTAAGATACCTATCTAAATTATACACCTTTTTTTGCTTTAGTAATTACATAAATAGAGAATTCCAGCAGCAGCAACAACAACAACCACAAAAACAAGACAATGCGATGACTACGCTATTTGAATGTGTCTATAAGTTTTCAAAGTAACACAAATGGACATTTATTTGTCTACTGTAATTTACCTTTATCGAACAAAATTTCATTAATTTTATCCGACAAGCGGCCGCCTGCATTTTCGTCCGCGTGGACGTTTCTTTGTTTGTTTGAACGCGCTAATCTCAGAATTACTGGTTTGAATTGAAAAAAAAAATGTGTTGATTAGTCCATTTATTTCGGGAGGCCATAGGCTACATAACATCACCAATAAATGGACTATTCAACACAAAAGTATTTTTTCAATTCGTACCAGTAATTCTTGAGATCAGCGCGTTCAAACAAACAAATTATTCAGCTTTATAATATATAGATAACTCAAATGTGCACCAAGAAAATAAAAATAAAAGTCGAGTACAAAATGACCTTTTCATCTTCCCGCCTAAACTCCGATTAATAAGTGTTATTAATTATTTTTAATTAATTTAATACTTTTATTCAGGTAACAAAGACCCACACAAAAATAATTGTAACATAAAATGAAATTAAAATTAAAAGTTGCGTATAAACATTACAATCAATATAAAATGTCAATTATATATATATTAGTTATAATAGGTAATATTACTATTTCAAATCAAGAAACTTCTGTAAATTCAAATAAGCTTTGCCACATTCTCGTAGGTAACACTGCATAGATCGTCTTATAAGGGCCAGTCGTTTCCCATGCTCCACTTTGCGTAGGACTATGTAATAGCAATTATATCTAGGTAGGCTATGTTGTTGCTCCTTTTACTGCTACAGTAGGCACGATTCAAGGACTTTATAATAATGTTCATTTCAATCTATGTAAGCCAAAGCCATTTATGTAAAGCAATATAATTTATCTAATTTTAAGAACATTAAAAATAAAAAATGTGAACATTTAAAAATGATAATTAAAGTAACACTAAAGTACTAAGCAGCGATGGCCGAGTGGTAAAAAAACCACGGTCTTCGACGCGACCGATCCCAGGTTCAAATCCTCGGCTCGCACCTCTGACAAAGACATTTGTAATGTGCGAATTTATCGCTACTCCACGGTGATGGAGAATATCGTGATATTTCATTGATTACGATGTTCTCCATCGCCGTGCATTCCTGAGAGAAATTCATAATTTCTCGAAAGCATGACGTCCACCAATCCGCACTTGGCCAGCGTGGTGGACTATGGCCTAAATCCCTCTCAATTGTGTGAGAAGGAGACCTGTGCCCAGCAGTGGGATATAAAAAGGTTGAAAAAAAAAGTATAAACTAATTAATGTAAAAATCTGCGTCCAAATTACTGCCCCGAGGGCGTGTGCCCAGAATGCAGGCAACACAACAACTGACCCACGTGGCGTAATGGTTATAATGCCGGACTGCCGATCGGAGGGTCCCGGGTTCGATTCCCGGCGAGGCAGAAATTTGAATGATGAGTTTAAAATTTCTGTTCTTGGTTTGGGTGTTTGTGTTTCTGTCTTTGTGTATATATACCCTACTGTGGGGCTATGAATGTGAAGCGTTTTTGCTTGAAGTGCTAAAATGTGTGTCTCCCTGCAACTTCTAAAATAAAAGAATGATAAAACTAAAAAAAATATATGTTACCATATAAACTTCTACAGAAAATTGGTTTGAACGAGATCTAGTTAGTAAATGATTTTTTTAATATGTCATAAATCGTAAATAAATAAATGAGCAGCGATGGCCGAGTGGTAAAAGCCGCGGTCTTCTACGCGACCGATCCCGGGTTCAAATCCTCGGCGCGCACCTCTGACAAAGAAATTTATAATGTGCGCATTTATAGCTGCTCCACGGTGATGGAAAATATCGTGTTAATTGATTACGATGTTCTTCATCGCCGTGCATGCCTGAGAGAAATTCATAATTTCTCGAAAGCATGACTTCCACCAATCCGCACTTGGCCAGCGTGGTGGACTATGGCCTAAATCCTTCTCACTTATGAGAAGGAGACCTGTGCCCAGCTGTGGGACATAAAAAAAGGTTGAAAAAAAATAAATCGTAAACCGTTTTTTATAAAAGTGACTTGTATTTTCCAAATATATCTAGGAAGGTTTAAGTGAATTAAAAATGTCTAGAAATTATAATAGCCGATAACTGACCATGATAGCTATTAGCTTAACATTTAAAACTACAAAACCACTAAGCCATTATCCATGAAATAATTGCAAATGCAGCACGATTCCATCACCCTTGACATTTAGATCAACCGCTAATAAATATTTATTTAAAGTACGATGATTACTATGATTACTGTTTTTTTCTGACAACTCATTAACGTTTTTTCTTGAACAATATCTTGGAATATTATTTATTGATCATGTTTACTTATTATTAACTTAAAACTTCTGTGGTCTTCTGGAAAAAGGTGAATGTCCTGTGTAATATTTTACTACGCTTGTAATATATCTGAAACCGTCCAGAACGGAAAGTATAGGTTAATATGTTACAAATACAAATATCTTTATTTGTGAATATAGGTCATACAGATGTTAGGCTTGCATTTTAAGATCACTATATTCCACCCGTTAGGGTATACAAATTTAATGAGCATTAGTAACAAAATCCTATCATTTCATACTATTCGTTATGATATTAATTACATTAGTCGTATAATTATTATACATATTATTATTATTTTCACTTATTTTATTTTATACACATTATTGAAATATTAATTATAAACTATTCTTAAATATTACCTTAAAGAAGAGACAATATAATTTGTATTATGCAAAAATGTACGTGTCATGTATCTGTCACTCTTAATTAATTCTTAGTTACTCTTAATTAATTAACGCTACACACTCATAGACCCACAGTAAGGTAATTAATACCCTGTGTCGTGGGTACCATGGACACATACAAAGACAGGAACACAAACACCCAGACCGAGAACCGAAATTTAAACTCATCATTCAAATCTGTTTCGCCGGGAATCGAACCCGGGACCCCTCGATTAGCAGTCCGGTATGGCAACCATTGCGCCACGCGCGTCGTCTAACTATTGGGCAAGACATAAAGCAAAGTTACACATATAACATAGTTTCAGAACGAACTATCAGAAGTTTGTGTTTTTAAAAAATGTGAATCAACGGTTTTTTTTTTACTTTTGAAAATTGAATTTTAAGTTTTACAATTTTGTAAATGTAGGTAAAGTACTCGTAGCAATATTGATTTCATTAATACCCTCTCCATGACGCTTTTATACTTACGGTTTATTGAAGCATTAAGGCAACCCAAGGGGTTAATTACAAACAAAAGATTAACGACAAAAAAATGAGGGAGAACAGTAATATTTCATTACAATTTGTTTCATATCTGTACATTCTTGAGAGTTATAAAAAAATCTCAAAGGCATAATATATCATCCATCACCAATCCTTATTTAGCCAGTGTGGTGGATGATGGCATATTGAAATTGATAGGGGACCTGTGCCCAGCAGTGGGATATTAAAAAGAAATGAAAAAAATCTCGTTGAAGCTTAACATTCTTTTGTATACACAAGTAGTAATGAATTGCTAAAACTTTTAAATAAGGACTCTAAAGTGTAAGCACTAACATAAGTGACACAAATAGACTAGACAAAGGCGCAAAAAGTCTAGCAAAGTCGGTAGAGCTACGAATAGGGCCGTGGAAGTTACAAAACACCGTCACAATCCATTGAACAATTATGGAAACACACGGGCGAACAATGGGAACGTTTCCGTTGCGCGTTACTATATCATTTTTTAAGAATGGTCGAGCAATTTGTATTTTTAACATAATTAATTGTAAACAGTTGTATAAGCTAATTTTACTTATCAGATTTCATTTGGCTGCAATCCTTTTTACGTCCCGCAAATGGGAACGGGTCTCTCCCTATAGTTAAGGAGCCATCGAGCTTACGCTGCTCCAATGAGGGTTGTTAAAGATTTGTAAGATGTTATCTTCCTTACTTTCCACCATTAGGGAGGTGCGTCCATACAGGTCACGTGAACCTTATAAATGACTTTTATTTCACTTTTCATAAATGTTCGCTATTTTGTTTAGTCAAGGTCAATAATACAAGGAGGCAACAAAATATCGAATATTGTACCAAAACAGAATCATGTCCCTTTTATTTCCGAAAACAGATCACACATCATTTTATAACTAAATGTCATATAAATTTTCAGAATTTTACGATAAGTATATGTTATGGTCAGTAGTTTAGACCTACCTACAAGTCCAAGTGAATAATGGTTCAATATTAAACGCTGCAGTTCTGTCTAAAATATAATCACGTATATCTGCGCTCTATTTCTAACAATCCATAACCTTCCGATTGATATACTTTTACTTTTTATTAACCGAATAATGTTCGACCGAACAATTGAGAAAATGTTGTTATTATTTTATTAATCGACTTCAAAAACCGGTCGTGTTCGTGACGCCATTATTCGTCGGTGATCTTGATTGCTACTTGTTTTAAATAATTTAAGTGGTACATGCAGTATAATGCACAGGCCTTAACATTGTAAATGTTCTCTTAACAATATTCTGTTTGTCGGAACATTTTCGACAAACAGAATATATATATCGTCATCTTGTGGTCATCTGCTACATTTTTATTTCAACATACTTACCCAGTAAATACACAACGGTATTACTACGGCACAATAAAGGTTTCCCTTAAGCATAAAGCAAAATGTTGTCAAAAGTATCAAGTCACAAAAAAAACTGAGTACGAGTGAGTGATCTGAGGACGAAATTCGAACGAAGGGTTAATAAATGTGTTATTGGTGTCCACAGCATAGGAAACCATAGCGAATTTAAAGCGGTAAAATATTAATATCGCAAGTCGATTTTTGTCCCAGTGATTTCGGGACGATAGATGCACATAAAAATCTGTTATGGTCTCATTTTGAAGAGCTCCAGCCATAGATGTGCAGAAAAATAAACATTTTAATGGTAAATCAATTTAATTAATAAAAAAACAACAATTTTATTTTTCATATTTTATTTCCGACCTGTCAAATTACGTATGTATATCCTAAGTCTATGTCATGTATCAAATATTTTTACAGTTCATTCCTCATTCAAAAATATGACACTTACAAGATGTGTCTGTCATTACTTTTTTTTGTGTCTCGGCCTTTCGACCATTGTACCAATGTTAAAATTGGGGTGACATTTCATAAAGTAAAATTGTAGATATTTTTTATGACATTAATACAAAAAAGATCGCGATGTTACGTGGGCAACCCATTAGTGTACTTTAAGTCACTTGAATGGCGCACTGTCATGGTGACCACTGCTCAATCATGTCGCCAAATTTGACGATGATTACAATGATGATCAGATGTCGTTTTATTAACCAAATCTCTTCGTTTATAAGCTATTTATTGCTATGAGAACTTAAGTGAGGTTGTAACAATATAAATTGCGTAACGAAGTTGGGTAACAAAGATCAGAGTCTCAAGAGGTCACGGCGAAGCGACTCTCGATTTTATCTTAAGCGTTTAGACATTAAGTGGAGTAGGCTTCACTAAATTACAAGTGCCCTTAGGCCTCACATACATGGTTTTGCGTTAGTGCGACAAACTTAAATTTCGACCAAAATATTAAAAAAATCAAAATGTTATTATAATTTATTTGAATTCAACTTTAAAAGTAACATATATACATAAAAAATACAAGTACGTTAATCTTTTTACGATCATCAAGTTTAGGTAGGTACCCTTACGGGCGATTGGTTCAGCTGAGAGAAAAGAGCCGGAGGAGAAAATCTCTCAGCAGGCAGTTGTTGCATTATAAATACCAATCCCACCAAAATAGACCAAGTCTCAATGGAGCTGCTCGTTCCTCTAAAAAAAGTAATGAAGTCTCTAAGTAAAGCCAAGCTTTTTCTAAGGTTCTTTACTGCGATATGTTTATTATTATATAATTAGATTTTATGTGACCGCCGTTGAAGACTCTTTATGAACATTTACATACATGTTAACATATCCAAATCAGCGCTAGGCACACACAGCTTCAAAATTGAAATACATAAAATTCGACATATTTTTTATCTATGTAGATATTGCAATTTACAGGATTGGGTATAAAATTGACCTTATCACTTGCAAAAAATTAAGTTTACAAATACATTTTCGTAAATACAAAAGTGTTGAAGCAAAACCAGTTATTGCAAACATCAATCATGCATCAAATGACATTTAGGGCTCAGGGCTGGTGATTGTAGACTTTTGAAAGCTTTCGTAGCACTCAGTTTATTCAGTTTCTAAGATTACTTTCAGAGTTTTTTACTTTTATTTTAGTGGAGTAGCAGACGAGCATTCTGGCCTCCCTGTAGCTTAGGGATTTGGAATAGAGCTACGGTGTCCCCTGCCTGATCGTAAGAGGTGACTAAAAGGGGGGTTGCGGGCGGTGAGAGTGGGAGTTCGAACCATCCAGCCAGCGGCCCCGGGAAGGACGGTGGTGTGTGAGTGGCCGCATGCCGCCGTAAACATCGGAAGGTGCAGAAGAGCACATTCGATCTCCCGAAGATGGGCTCGTTGTGTCTGGGGTGCCGTGCGTGGAGGACACCGGTGCGTTCCACTGAAGATCTCGGAGTCCTCCCCATGCGCAGAGGCAGGCCACCGAGGGGGTTTTAGTGCGGTACAAATCACACATAACTTGATATCCTCTCCCTCCCAAAGAGCCAAGTACCTTTTGAAGGTCCCCCAAATACGAAAAAAATGGCCTGGTGTTAAGTGGTCATTGCAGTCCATGAAAATAGACACACAACCTCAAACAACGCTAAGATTATTAATTCTTATGGCTAAGACTAAAAAATTTAAACGACGAAACGGCGGACAGCAACTAGTTGAACTATGAAATTTAAGAAAAGATAGCTAATCTTTTTTTAAATATTCGTGTTCTTGTACAATTCGTGATCTGTGCTCAGATTGTATCTGCAATGCCCAAAACAGGCCTCAACTATTACGCAGCTTGTTTCTTAACAGTGTTTTTGTTCTAGCATAGATGAAATTAAGAAATAGAATTGTGCGAGACTTATACGATATTTATTTCAATCTCAACAGAGTAATAAGGCTGCAACAGGCCAAAAATTTACATAATCTCGTAAGGCTTTATGGCCTGGGATACCGAAATAGGATTAAATTGATTCTATTCTCCGATTGCTAAAGTTCGCAGGGCGGCAGGAGAATACCTCGCACGGCTATAGAACACATTAGAATTAAATGATTCTGTAATGTTTTTACCGACTTCCAAAAGGAGGAGGTACTGTATTCGGCTGTATGTAAATTTTTTTTATATATGTTCACCGATTACTCCGCCGTTTGTGGACCGATTTTCAAAATTCTTTTTTTGTTCGTATGCTTATACTCCCGAGGTGGTCCCATTGTCACCAAATCAGGATCTGATGATGGGATCCCAGGGAAATCGAGGGGAAATCTCGAATTTTATAGGCACACACATTGATTTTCTTATACTTTCTGAAGCATAAGAGATATTTGTGCATAGTAATCATCATTTCATGTTGCTGAGCTGATGATGGAAGGTTCTGCGACAGTGAGGAGTTGAGAGCAAATTCTTTCAATAATTAGTTTTTTAATCGAAATCTCACATACATTCCTGAGGTGGTCCAACTGTCACCAAGACAAAGTCTGATGAGAGGATCCCAGAGAAATCGAAGGGAACATTCAAATTTTATAGCACAACAAAATGATTTTCATATTTTTACTAAAACAAAACAGGCATTTGTGTATAATTTTCATCATATCATGTCGCTGAGCTGATGATGGAAGGTACTACGACGGTTAGGAGTTGAGAGCAAATTCTTTCTATAAATGGTTTTTTGTTCAAAATCTTACATTCCTGAGGTGGTCCAACTGTCACCAAGTCAAAGTCTGATGATGGGATCCCAGAGAAATTGAAGGGAACATTCAAATTTTATAGCACTTCAAATGATTTTCATATTTTTACGAAAGCAAAACAGGCATTTGTGTATAATTATCATCATATCTTGTTGCTGAGCTGATGATGGAAGGTACTACGACGGTTAGGAATTAAGAGCAAATTCTTTCAGTATGTATTTTTTTGTTCAAAACCTTATACTCCTTAGGTGGTCCAACTGTCACCATGTCAAAATCTGATGATGTGATACTAGGGAAATCGAGGGAATCACTGAAACTTAATAGGCACACACATTCTTTTAGTCATATTTTTTAACATAATACAAATATTTATGTCCGGTAATTATCACCTGATGTTGCTAAGCTGATGATTGAAGGTACAACTCCTCAAAGGTTAGGAGCTGAGAGCAAATTCTTTCATCTCTTTTAACATTTAGAAGTTAAAGTGAATTTTGTTCCAATTATGCTTATACATATGTACAGAACTATTAAAGTTACTAAAAAGAGTGAAATAAATTAAGTTTTTAACAAAAAAATAGAACCGACTTCAAACGGTAAAAAATAAAATTGTTCAGTACCTACTTCTTCTTGCTTATGGTAATTACTCTTAAAACTATTTTTGGAGTCGGGCCCTTAGTAAAATGTCCTGTTATAGTAAATATAATGTACCTTTCGTTCTGAATGGGCACCGACTCCAATATAGTTTTAACAGTCATTACCATAAGCAAGAAGATGTAGGTACTGTCCCACTGTCTGTATTGTCGGTGCCCATTTAGAACGAATGGTACGACATTTTAGTAAGGGCCCGACTCCAAAAATAGTTTTAAGAGTCATTACCATAAGCAAGAAGAAGTAGGTACTGAACAATTTTATTTTTTACCGTTTGAAGTCGGTTCTATTTTTTTGTTAAAAACTTAATTTATATAGCTTGCATACAATTAAATAAATAATGCAACGCGAAGCTATATAGGCTCCGCGCTAACCTAAGCAAAACGGGCGTGGTCGGGTGTGAGATGCATGACTCCTAGTGAAAAATGCGCGTTTTCGTGCTTTATACCAATATACTAGCTGTGCCCGCGAACTCCGTACCGCCCTTAAATGTTCGGGGTGGGCCACCTTTATCAGTTTGGGGGGGGGGATGAAAAATAGATTTTGGCCGATTCTCAGACCTACTCAATATGCTCACAAAATTTCATAAGAATCGGTCAAGCCGTTTCGGAGGAGTATGGCAACGAAAACTGTGACACGAGAATTTTATATATAAGATATAGCTGAAGAGTTTCTTTGTTTGAACGTGCTACAGTCATTACGGGTAACTTTGAATTGACGTTTAACTTTGAACAAAGTTGGAAAAAAGATTTAACAATTTATTCCATCGATACTTTTTGATGTTTCAATATAATAACTGTGTTAAATGGATTGCCAAAATGTTTTTGTACCAAATAAAAATTAAAAAAATAAACTTTTTATGCCATAATTCTGAAAATTACCGCCTTAACCACGGAAGTTGCTGGAAGTTTTTGAGCTCTGATTTGGAATCGTAAACTAGTCCACTTTGATTCATATGGCAAAACCAAGCTATTATTTTTACTTTTTTACGTCAGTGTAGATGTCATTTTTATAGATAAGGTTTTTAAATTTAACAATACCTTCTTTTTGTTTTACCTAAACCTTAAAATGTTAAGGTTTTTTTAAATTCTAAAAAAAATATTCAAAGTTACCCAAAACTCATGATAACTTTGAATTCGAGTTTTAGGGGAAATTATGGGTAGTTCTGTTGTTTCTTCCGCAAATTTATTTAGTTAGACAGAAAAACCAACTCAAAAGGACACTATTCATTCAATAAAATAAAGGTGTCATAAATAGAAATCAGTTTTAATAATACAAATAATGTAAAAAATGTTCAAAGTTACCCGAACTGTACGTAATCTCAGTAACTACTGGTTTGAATTATTGAAAAATTATTCTTGTGTTGGATAGTCCATTTATCGAGGAAGGCTTTAGGCTATATAAAATCCATGCTATGACTAATACCAAAGTCCACGCGGACGAAGTCGCGGGTGGCTGCTAGTTATCAATCAGCAGTCGTTAAACGTTCTCGGAGGCCTTATTTGCAGCCAATTCGACTAAAAACATAGTTTGTAACAACTTAAACATTTAAGAAAAAAAAACCGAGTTTTGGCGGGAAGTCGAAAAAGACATATTGTGCTCTTGTTTTATTTTCATTTTCTTTGTGTATTTTTGAGTTATATCGGATAAAGTTGATGGCATTTTGTTTGATATAGGTTAATTACAGTGCACGAGTGTTTGTGAAATAGAATAACAGTGCTAAAATATGTTTTTTCTGCTTGCCTCCAAAATTCCATCGGACACGTTCTAGTAAAGTAGCCATCGCTTTACTTGAATGTTGGACTGACTAGACTGACTGATTACTGACGACTTACTTACTGACTTTGTTATTACTTCGTCTAGTTTCATTGAAACTGGAAAAAAGTTGATGCAAAGGTTATACTTGACGCTGGCAGTATGCACAGAGTTTGCGATGCCATAATTGAAAAAAAAACGGAACTCTATAAATACGACGGATTTGATACCGCTGGTGTTTGTACCATGCATACAGATCAATACGCATTATTGAATTGATTTTTCGGCCAAGGTACTCGTAGGCATGCAAACGTTTTATTGTACAAAGGGCTACATAGGGTGTTGATCTCAATTTTGCCTTTTTTTTCAACCTTTTTTATGTCCCACTGCTGGGCACGGGCCTCCTTCTCACACAATTGAGAGGGATTTAGGCCATAGTCCACCACGCTGGCCAAGTGCGGATTGGTGGACGTCATGCTTTCGAGAAATTATGAATTTCTCTCAGGCATGCACGGCGATGAAGAACATCACGATATTTTCCATCACCGTGGAGCAGCCATAAATTCGCACAATACTAATTTCTTTGTCAGAGGTGCGAGCCGAGGATTTGAACCTAGGATCGGTCGCGTCAAAGACCACGGTTTTTTACCACTCGGCCATCGCTGCAATTTTGCCTTGGTGCTTAATAATTCGAAAAAAAATCGGCCAAGTGCGAATCGGATTTCAGCAAGAATCGTTCCGTTGCATTATCTATAAAAAACCGGCCAAGTGCGAGTCGGACTCACGCACGAAGGGTTCCGTACCATTATCTATAAAAAAAAAGGGTAAAAAAAACTTTTTAAGTTAAACGGTTTTATGTTAAACATACATTGCAATGTTTAAGATAAATGTACTAAAAACCAAAAAATAATAAAATAGATACAGTCGTGGGAATTATAAACATATGCATAGACTAGACTAAAATAAAACCGTGGGGCACGTCAATTGTCTACAATCGTTGATTAAAATGTTTGTTTTGTAATGTTACACTATAATTAGGCAGTTGTTCAACCGACAACGATGGACGTGTGATAAGTAGGGCTAGAATGTGGAAACAAGCTAGCAAGCTCGATTATAAGCGAGTTTTAGGTTTTCATTGTGGTGAGCGAGTAGTACTTTTATCATATGTTTTGTCGATTAAAGACAAACTACGAGCAGTGAAACGATTCCTCGCCAGCCAGCAGTGTGAATGTCCAACGATAAACTAGTTGAAACATCTCTTTTATTTACATGGAGTGTAACCTATTGGAATTTCCTTGAGCAAGAAAATAGTAAGTAATTTCCTCACCGTCTGCGGGCCAACAGCCTATTATTTTAACGACGAATTAAACGATTCTTCTATCGCACATTAAGTCGATAATTTGTAGCCAATTGACGTGCCCCACGGTTTTATTTTAGTCTAGTCTATGCATATGTTTATAATTCCCACGACTGTATCTATTTTATTATTTTTTGGTTTTTAGTACATTTATCTTAATCATAGCAATGTATGTTTAACATAAAACCGTTTAACTTAAAAAGTTTTTTTACCTATTTTTATTTTCTAGTTTTTAGTTTTTTATAAAAAAAAATACCATTTTGTTCCCACGAGTAATGGACATTTAAACGGTCGACCCCCCCAGAGGTCCAATAAAGGGGCAAGGCTATGTACAACAAGATGCGCCTGAGTCTTGAGGGGAAAACGCTAACGACATATCATTTTTAGCCACCCTAACGCCACACAGTCCTCAACACGATACAAAATCTTGACTTGGGTGGTGGATTCAGGCTGGATCAATCAGATACCTAAATTACAGATTCAATTTCTAAATTTAAATCTTATTATTATACGCCATTTGGTGGCTGCGCCCATCTTAAATATTGAGGTTGTATAGTGCACTGTATTCTTCTTGTCAAGCCCTTTTATTTGATACCCATATTGGTGGGATTGATAAAAAATTGTTATCAGCCATTTGGTAGCGGCGGCCATCTTAGATTTCAATTTTGCAAAGTAAATTGTATTCTACTTGTTGAGCCCTTTCATTTGATACCCATATTGATGGGATTGATAAAACCTACGTTATCCGCCATTTTGTAGCGGCCGCCATCTTGGATTTCAATTTTTTATAGTATATTGTATTCTGCTTGTTGAGACCTTTCATTTGATACCCATATTGATGGGATTAATAAAACATAAATTATCCGCCATTTTGTAGCGGCGGCCATCTTGAATTTATAATGATAATGAATAAACTTAATTGTATTGTCATCAAAATCCAAAGTGTATACAAAATTTCAGATTAATCGGTTGACAGGAAGAGGGTGAAATTTGAATTACTAAATTTGACCCAAGAATAATGAATAAAACAAACGGGGTGAGTGAGCTAAATAAAACCGTTTAAAAAACCGTTTAATAAAACCGTTTAAAAATCACGTTTATTGTATGGGAGCCCCCTCAAATATTTATTTTATTCTATTTTTAGTATTTGTATAACAATAGCAGCAACAGAAATACATCATTGCCTTTGATTATCCATAGAAATCATTGCATTAAGATTGAATGAAAGGTAAATTGTGGTTTACGATTTATGAATGACGTATTAAAAAAAAACACTTACTAGATCTTGTTCAAACCAATTTTCGGTGGAAGTTTGCATCGTAATGTACATCATATATTTTTTTTAGTTTTATCATTCTCTTATTTTAGAAGTTACAGGGGGGTTACCCCATATTATTGGGGAGGCCTGGAGCTTACTCCACCCGCTGCTCCAATGCGGGATGGTAGAGGGCAAGCGTAGACTATGGCCTAAATCCCAAGTGGGACATAAAAAATAAACCGCTTACATCAAAGGTCAATAAAATTATTTTTTAATGAGGCAACTTATGGACCACATACTACGCCATTATGGTTTAATCATCTGATGAAATGACAGGCCCAAAAGCTCCGAGCTTCCAACATAATGTCAGGGACAACACGATATTATGTTACTGAGATGTAAACTATAAGATTCGAAGAACGGGACGACAAAGGCGCAATGGCGATTAGAGTACCGGGTACGATTTTTCGAGTGTCGTGGGTACCATGGACACACACAATGTCATGAATATAAACACCCAGACAGAGAAACAAAATTAATTCGCTTCATTCGCATTTCTGATTTGCCGGGAATCGAACACTTGATTGACAGTCCGGCATAGTAACCATTGCGCCACATGAGTCGTCATAAATCTTATAGAGTGTTTCTGGCAAAGTCTCTTGAGACAAGAGCATCAACAAGAAACAAGATTGGACAAAGAAATCCATGGACTACGGTCAACTATAATGACAGGCCTGGTCGGTTCACTACTCCTACACAATAAAAAATGTCACGGTCACTATGAGATAAAATTTGGTAATATTGACGAATTGTGAAACGCACAGCAATAGTTTATTAAGATCTGAAATATGCTGCATTTAATACCGAAATAAATATATATGTATCTCGTAAAAGTATAATAAAAAAAATAAACGTTACACACTCATAGCCCCACAGCAAGGTAATTAATGTCGTGGGTACCATGGACACATACAAAGACAGCAACACAAACACCCAGACCGAGAACAGAAATTTAAACTCATCATTCAAAATTCTGTTTCGCCGGGAATCGAACCCGGTACACCTCGATTGGCAGTCCGGCATGGTAACCATTGTGCCACGCGGGTCGTCATACTAATATTGAATTGTTTAAAAATTGCCGGCCAGACTTACATGAGGCGACCATCCTTCGCCAGCCAGTAGTACTAGTAGCATCGCAATTGCATACGAACACAGACAAAACACAGGCTTCCTTGAGGTTGTGTGTGTAGTCTACTATGGGCTCCAGAAACAACTTAACACCACGTGTTTTTTGTGTAGATACACATAAATAAAACAAAGAAATAAAGTGTTCCAAAAATGATTTTATTAACGACTAGCTGACCCCGCAAACTCCGTACCGCGTTTAAATGTTTGGGTTGGGTAACCCAATTATGGTGGCTGCAACCCTTTTTGCGTCCCACTGCTGGGCACGGGGCCCATTATTGGGGAGGCCTGGAGCTTACTCCACCACGCTGCTCCAATGCGGGTTGATGGAGATGCGGGTTAGTGGCTAACCCGCTGTCGGATGTTTTCAAACCGCCCATAAGGCCTCCGACAAGGTTTAAGGGACCGACGGCTTAACGTGCCCTCCGAAGCACGGAAACGCGCATGAAATTTTTTGCCACTAGCGGTCACCCATCCCACACCCGACCGCTCTCGTTTGGCTTAGCTGCATAGACCGCTTGCGTTCTACGCTAGCCTCCGAGCCACGCGCGCTTCTTATCGCTTAGGGGGATGAAAAATAGATAGTAGCCGTTTCATGAGAATCGGTAGAGCCGTTTCGGAGGAGTATGGTAACTAACATTGTGACACGAGAATTTTATATATAAGATAAGATTATAAAAATTTTCATCAAATCATCAACTACAAAATGAATAGATTACTCCTGACTCCCTTTTTTTGTTTCGGGGGGCACACCTTCATAACTTTCATAAAGTACCCGGCTTTGAGAGAGGATACCGGGTTATGTGGGATTTTTACCGCAGTAAAACCCCCTCGGTAGCCTGTCCCTGCGCTTGGGGAGGATTCCGGTATCTCCAGTGGAACGCTACGGTATCCCTGAGAGTGGGCGCCCAGTGCAGGCTCATCTTCGGGAGAGCAAATCTCCTGCACCTTCAGATGCTTACGGCGTCATGAGGCCACGCACACACCGTCGGCCGTAAGATAAAATAATAAATACATAAGTCTTATGCCTGAGTCTCAAGCATGGAATCATTTCGCAAATGGAACAAATTGTGCAGGTATGCGGAACATACAGAAGCAGGTTTTGCATTAGACCGGTTTTATTTTAAGACGAGCTTTAGTCATAAAGTTCGTTTTAGTAGAAAATAATATTCGTACCTTAGAATAATTACATTATAGAAACCAAGTTCGCGCGTCCAAATTGAAGCATTTTAATTGGTGCCATTAATGGCACCAAACGCTGGGCCGCTGGCCGAAAAAATATATGACAGTTTGTGGTGTTAAAATTTGTCACAACACTTTTGAAAAACAAAAGAAATCTAATAACATAACTTTTCACAGTGAAGTTTTCAATATTTTGTAGTATTTTATAGTAAATTTGGTGCAATTAAAAAAGATTTTGTTAGTCAGATGTGACATCTGTGTGAATCTATTTAGTGCTTCAATTTTGACAGTGCGCTTGTATGAAGACACTCATTCTATATTATTCTAAGATTCGTACTAAAATTAAACAGGCATTTTTCCAAAAAAAACTTAATCAGTTTTTTGAGCCTCCGGTTTCCTAATATCTGAATTCCAAAATCGTATTGATACCTAATTTAAATGTTAAAGTTATGTAAAACAAATAGTTTGTTACAGAAAATTAATCGTTATTAAGAGACCTTAGAATAAATACGTATAGAATGAGTGTGTTCATACAAGCGCGCTGTCAAAGTTGAAGCACTAAATAGATTCCTACAGCTGTCACATCTGACAAACAAAATATTTTTATTTTGACCAACTATAAAATACTACAAAATATTGAAAACACCGTAAAAAGTTATTTTATTAGGTAATTTGACATTCGATTTATCAACCACAAAGTTTACATGCCATATGGTAGATGGCTTTATTGAGAAATATTCATTTCTTCTACAAAGTGAATCGATGGAGATAATTTCAAATAAAAGCCTAAAGTCTAATAAAAGCAAACACCTACATAGTGTAAAAAAATAACGTTTCACACTTATAGCCTCACAGTAGGGTAGATATTCCCTGTGTCGTGGGTGCCATGAACACACACAGAGACAGAAACACAACCACCCAGACCGAGAACAGAAATTTAAACTCATCATTAAAATTTCTGTTTCGCCGTGGTTCGAACCCGGGACCCTTCGATTTGCAGTTCGGCATGGTTGATGGTAAACATTGCGCTACGCGGGTTGTCCCGTCGTTAGCAGTCCTTACTGTGTTTGAAGGATTTAGAAACAATAAATTAGGTGTCTTCTGAACATATTATGAACATTGTATTATAAGTGATTTCACTATATTATTATGTAAGAATAATCTACCTACTACTTATTCAATGCAAATAAATAATCTTTTATCTTTAATCAATCCCTTTTATGCAAGTCTTTATTCACGCGGATGACGTCGCGGGCACAGCTAGTATTAAATAAATCTCTTAAAACTTAAATATGTCCTGAATCTCAACAATATAAAGTAAAGAAATATAATTAGTAAATAGTTTATTTTTGTAGTACAAAATAATAGCAAAGTTCACTGACCTTACAAATGTTACTGCGCCATGTCTCGAAATCACGATACAATATCAATAAACTTTTTAAATCACATCATTATTCTAGAGCACAGATTATACGTAAACTGAAATCACTTTTTAATTAATTCTAGATACACTTAATCAATAATGCGTTCCAAAATTGAGTCTCTTATAAAATTTGAAAAAATAACGTTCGAATACAAATACAACTTTCTGCAGCACGTTTAGAAACGGCAAAGTATCGCGAGGCTTTGGCGCCAAAATTGTGAAATGTCAAACTTGAGCGAGAACGTAAGGTCGAACTAGATGGCGGGGAGCTAAGGGTGCTTACACTCGAAGAAGTATAACTCTACATTCATCAACAATAAATATTAAAAAAAAATATATCAACTTTTAAGATTAAAAATGAAAGATTATATATTTGCTTTACATAGTACATTTATAGATGTTACAGTTAGATCTCAAAGCTTCACAGTGCTATATTTTTGTACGGTTATATAGTATAGTATATGTAGTATAGTTAGTATAGTATAGTATATTATAGTTTTGTAGTTTGGTAAAAAAACATTAGGTGTCAAAGAACACAAACACAGAGACCAGAAAATGACCTATAAATTTGTCATGTATATATCTTCCCCGCTGGGAATCGAATCCAGGACCTCTTTCGTGACAAGGTACACACGCGCCTTACAGGTCGCCATTGGCGATCATGAAATCACGAAAAAAGAAATTAGTATGTGTCAAAGATACTAGTGCGTGAATTTTGAGAACTAATAAAAATCCTGTATAATGTTAAAGGAACTATTCTCTTTTTAAACAGACTGTAACTGAATTTTTCATAAAACATTTTCTTAACTAAAATTGCCTAATGATCATCAATGAGTAGAAATGAACAAAATTAAGCACTGCTATAGCAAATTTTTGCTTTTATTGTGTAAAGCCTCACACAAATTTCCACATTATTCTTACTTATTTTTTGTCCTTCAGCGACTACGATATTATGGATGTGTCAAAAGGAACCATGGTTGGTGCGGTATTTAATATTGTCATATCTATTTGCACTTTATTATTATTTATTTTTTAAATAAAAAAATACACTTGTTCTCTTTGCTGCAGTGTAAACCACACTTTAATTTATCTTTTATTTACAAACCATCACACGCAGGCTATGACTAAAAGTCGCCAATGTCGATTCTCAACATTTTCAGACAATCCCGTTTTTACTCATTCACATATTTTGAAAAATATCTAATTTCTTTATCCTGTAGATGCGACGACGTAACAGTCGGCAGTCGTAGCTAAGTTTTACTGTAACGGGTAGGAAAGTCGTCAAGTCTACAGACAGACTTATACGTGTAATATTTTATAGGCATAATAATATGTAATGAGTGAAGGTTGACTGTGCTGTAATTCGAACTTTTATCAAGTAGCTATTTGTAAAATGCGGAAGCTTTATTGCTGACGCACTTGAAAAAATTGTAAATGATATTTTTTTTAAACCAAACAATCAACTTATTAACAAACAATCAATTTCTTTTTTGACAACCCGTGTGGCATACTGGTTACCATCCTGGAATGTCGATTGGGGGGTCCCGGGTTCGATTCCCAGCGAAGCAGAAATTTGAATGATGTGCTTAAAATTTCTGTTCTTGGTTTCGGTTTTTGTGTATGTCCATGGTACCCACGACACAAGGTATATATATCTAGCCTACTGTGAGGCTATGAGTGTGAAACGTTATTCATTTATTTATTTACTAGTTTAACTTAACGTATCTTTTGTATCACGCGAAAGCTTTCAATAGGTATCCTGGAGTCTTATGAGTCTTATGACAGATACTGGGTTGCTCTCTGTTGAATTGGAAGAGCATAGACCCTACCAAAAGCCTGTATAGGACTGGCCTTTACAGGACTCATGCAAAAGAAAGGCACCGGTTGAGGTAATCATCCCATTCCCACATTAACGAGTATCTAAGGTTCTGGTACTAAGGCAGTTTTGAAGGTCTTCCTATCCCCTTACCGATGTTACCAAAAAAGGATTTCAAACTCACTTAAATCTCCTACTCTATCAGCACTCGTTATGCAATGCACTTCTTGACACATAACACAGGACTCTTATGTCAAGCTTTCCTGTACCTTCCGATGCTTTTAAGATGGTGGCCACGGTCAAAGCCGTATTTCAGTGACTAACAGGCAGAGGATAGCTTATAAGGTTGATCTAGAGATCGCCCTCTGACGATATTCCAATTCAGATTGGTAGAGATCGAGGTTACCTGCCGAATTTTTAAAACCACTCATAATTTTGCCTTCGATTGCTATGTATGTAAGGAAACTGGAAACTGGCTTAAATGTGCGCCGACACACGGAAGTGCACATAGAATTATTCGGCGATATTGATCTTCCATTCGATTAATAACGATGTGAGTTTTAATTCTTAATACTTATATACATATACTAGCGAAACCGGCAGACGTTGTCCAGCCTAAAATAATAAAAAATAAAATAATATTGCGACTATAAATAAAGATATAAGCTATCCTATCTTTCAAGTTGAATCAAACTGCACACGGTGTGCAAATTTTAATAAAATCGGTTAAGTAGTTTAGGAGTCCATCGCGGACAAACAACGTGACAGGTAATTTATATATATTAAGATATTTCTTGTGTGCATGTGTATGTCCCTGAACTCTTCCTAAACGACTGGACCGATTATAATGAAATTTGTGTGTTAAAAACCAAGCATTTTTTACAATCTACATTTAGTTTTTTACGAAGTAAATATAATTTTGGTAAACAATGTTTTGTATCTTATTAGTGAGATTTTCGGTTCTAAAATAAAATTGAAACAATGTGAATTGCAAACCGTTTACCAATAACTAACTTAAACTGAGAGCAGTGATGGCCGAGTGGTAAAAAACCGCGGTCATCGACGCGATCGATCCCGGGTTCAAATCCTCGGCGCGCACCTCTGACAAAGAAATTTGAAATGTGTGCATTTATCGCTGCTCCACGGTGATGGAAAATATCGTGATATTTCATTAATTACGATGTTCTCCATCGCCGTGTATGCCTGAGAGAAATTCATAATTTCTCGAAAGCATGACGTCCACGAATCCGCACTTGGCCAGTTTGGTGGACTATGGCCTAAATCCCTCTCATTACTTGTGAGAAGGAGACCTGTGCCCAGCAGTGGGACATAAAAAAGGTTGAAAAAAAAAACTTAAACTTTGCTTTAACTAAACTTTGCTACAATTATAAATTAAAGTCAGTTTATTTTCGACGCATTTATTTCCAACCATTGTTTACTACCCTTTTTTCACTGCTGCTTTCCACTGCTGCGCACGGGTCTCTCCACTTTGTTAGGGAGGCCTGGAGCTTACACCACTACGCTACTCCGATAGGGGTCCACCCCACCCAACCCACTGTTTTCAAACCGTCCATAAGGCCTCCGGCAAAGTTTCAGGACCATCTGTCAATGACAACCGGGACCAACTTAACGTGCCCTCTGGAGCTCAAAAACAAAACGCGCATGAAATTGTTGTTACTAGCAGTCACCCATCTCACACCTGACGCCCACCTGGCGATAATTGGGTTTAAGTCTAATTAATTAAAACTGTAAAATTTAAAACTACTTTAATGTTTCTTATGTACCCTTCTGTAATAGTTATTTTAAGAATTTGTGTTTACATTATGTTAAGTCATTAAAATAATTATTTTATTTAATATAATAAATTTTGTACACCCTAAGGGGTAAATATGGAGCTCTAAATATTTTGTAAAACATTTTTCACCCATATTTGTGCAAATAAAATATTTTCATTTCATTTCATTTCATTTCCCGTTTGTATTAGCCGCGTAGATCGCTTGCGTTTTACGCCAGCCGATGGGCTATGCGAGTTCTACCAACCAACCATTAATAGAACAATATCTACACAAAGGCTCATCCCAAATCTCCAACAAAAGTAATTGTATAACTGATTATCCGCTGACATTACCGTTTATAATCTGTGAGGCAAGCGGAAGATGGCCGCCGGCGTGGAACGGCTGCAACTGTTGCGACACGTATTAATTGCTGGCGGCCAGCTGCAAAACACAAGCAGACTGCTAAAACAGTAGATTGTTTAAATAAAGTAGCAGATGAGTATACAGGCCACGTTGTACCTATTAAGTTTTGTAGATGGTACCTAAAGCTTTTGTTGTTCGCCCTAGTAAGTCCCACCCATCTAGCACCCACTTCCAGAGCTTCAAATACCGCTATAAAATCATAACGTTATTATCTACTTGTGCCCATAACGTTATAAAAAACATAACGTTTTACAACTAAACGTTATTTACACATCAAAATAACGCTATTTAGAAAATATCGATATAAATAACGTTATATTTACTGGGAATAATAATTATCATATGCAGCGAGCTGACAACGCGGTAATATCGATTAGTAATAACGATATTATAACGTTATTTTATTTCGATTTTGATATTTCATAACGTGATTCTTTTAATACCACTATTCGTCTTTTTGATAGTAATGTCAAAATAATAACGAAACGAAATACGTATAACGATATATAATATTATTATTTTGATATTTTTTATAACGTTATGAACCTCTGCCCACTTCTGCCGTGAAGAAACCCCATTGTGTTCCAGTGGAAAGGCATGATTGCCGGCCGCACTTACGTGAGAATTTAATGCAGCAGTGGTATATCCCCAGCCGAAACACAATTCTACTATCTACACTAATATTATAAATAGGAAAGATTTGATTGTTTGTTTGTATTGAATAAGCTCCGAAACCGACCGATAAGAAAAAATATTTTCGACATTATTCCTGATAAACATAGGCAACTTTTCACCGCGGGAATGATTCATTCCTACGAGATAACGCGGTTGAAGCAACTGGCTAAACGCCTATGATTTTTAATTTAATTTAGCAATATATCGTCTTACGTCGTATTTCAAATGGTTGAAAGAAAGTTAGAGATATAGACTGGAATAGCACATAGGCTATTTTTATCCTACTGGGACCCATAAAACGAGTCCAGACTGGCGAAGCCGCTGGCAAAAGGCTATTAGCTATAAAAATTTGAGTTCTCGCTTCGCCTGACACTCTTTATTTTACTCTCACAAATTGATCCAATTAGATTAGATTAGACAGCGATTGCCGAGCGGTAACGATCGTGGTCTTCGACACCGCAGATACCGGGTTCAAATCCTCGGCGTGCACTTCTGACAAAATAAATTTTTAATGTGCGTATTTATCGCTGCATCACGATGATGAAAATTAATGTTATATTTGAATGAAACTCATAATATCTTGAAGTCCACCAATCCACACGCACTGTTTCCCTCTAAACCTGTGCTCAGCAGTGGGACCTTAAAAAAAGTGGAACGTACTTAGCAATCTTATCTTGCACCAAGACTAGTTGACAGTCCCAAATATACGAATTTTTGAACCAGTTCAAAACTTTCTGACAGCGTCCAGAGTAGGGCTTGAATATCGGACGCTTTTTCAATTCCGGAATTGGGTTTCGATATTCAATATCTCAATTCCGGAATTCCGGAATTCCGGAACTCAAGTGTCTTTTTGTACAAAATAGTGATACATAAAAGTTGAAATTGACTCTAAGAAGACTATAAGTGTAAAAAAATTGCCAAAATATCATAAGGTAAAAGGACCAATGCCCGACAGGTAACCAAAGGATGACACTTTCGAAAAAACTCAAATAATAAGAATGTTCTTGTTTATATGCCAATTATTTTGATGACAAAAGACTCCTAGCATCATCGGTTTCAAGATAAAGCAAGAATACAATGCAGTTCCCCTTTAAAAGTTACAATACAAACATTTGTTAATTACAATGTGACAGAAAAATACATATTTGCTGCCATTTCTTATTGTTTTAGTTAAGGAGACTTCAAACTCTCAGGTATCATTTTATCCTTTTTGTTATAAAATTTCTCCTTTATTTTTATTTGATTGGAAACGTTGGATCATTTCTGAAGAAAACAATAGATTTTTTTTATTATTTATTTCTAAAAAAGAGTGTCTATTATTAGTTCCAAAAACTGTCTAACTGTCTACTGTTGGTGTTACAACAAAATTCATTTCTAAGTTATTTTGACTATTCTCTATATACTATAAAGCGTAAGTACTGAATAGGAGAGATTAGATTCTGGAGATAATATAGACAATATATTTCACGATTTTTTAAAGGTTTAGAAGTAGATGGGCAAAAGGATGATATAGTAAAAAGAGATTTATAATATTCTGATACTAAAATTTTGAATGTTTATGATAATTTACTAAGATTTTTTTATCGCGATATGTGATGTCCTTCCATCCATCCTTCCATCCATCAACCTTTTATAGTCCATTGCTGGACATAGGCCTCACCTAACGTTCGTCACTTCTCCCGGTCCTGGGCCTTCTGAATCCAGCGACTACCCGCTGTCTTCTTCAGGTGATCAGTCCACCTGGTTGGAGGGCGGCCTGTACTCCTTTTGCCGAGACGTGGTCGCCATTTGAGGACCTTTCTTCCATCGGTTGTCAGTGTCGGTCCTCCTTACTATAGGCCTGCCCATTGCCACTTCAGCTTGCAGATTTTGAGAGCTATGTCGGTAACCTTCGTTCTTCTACGGATTTTATCGTTACGGATTCTGTCGCGTAGAGAAATACCAAGCATAGCCCTCTCCATCGCTCGGCGACCTTGAGCTTATGGAAAAGGGTAACTGTAAAGGACCACGTCTCAGCGCCGTAGGTCATCACTGGCAACACACACTGCTCGAAAACTTTCGACTTCAGGCACTGAGGTATTCTGCACGAGAAGACACGTTATAATTTCCCGAACGCTGCCCAACCGAGTTGCATTCTACGAATTACCTCTCTCTTGAAGCTGGACTTACCCATACGGATCGCTTGTCCCAGGTAGATGTACTCGTCGACAACTTCGAGAGTAGCGCCATCAACAACGACCGGTATGGGTGTGACATGGACATTAGACATGATCTTCGTCTTGTCCATGTTCATCTTAAGACCTACTAGCCTGTTCCACTCCATCAGCTTGAACACGTCTTCCAGTGCAGCGGTAAACAGCTTCGGGGATATAACATCCCCTTGTCGTATTCCGCGCTGCAGTGGAATAGGTCCACTGCTTCCGTTGTGGACTCGGACTGTCATGGTTGCGGCTTTGTATAAACACTTCAACACCTCGATGTACCGATAATCAATCTGGCATCGCTGGAGAGACTCTAGCACCGCGCAGGTCTCGATAGAATCGAAGGCTTTCTCATAGTCCACATACGCAATACATAGCGGCAGATTATACTCCTCGGTCTTTTGTATAACCTGTGGCAGCGTGTGTATGTGGTCCATGGTACTATAGCCTTTTCGGAATCCGGCGGAATCGGGATTAGTAAGAACCCTTGAAAACAGCTTATAGACGTGGCTCAGAAGCGCGATGGTTCTATAGTTCTTTAAAAGGGCTCTGTCACCCTTTTTATAGAACAACACCACTACGCTTCTGCTCTACGCCTCTGGGACAGTTCCACTACTCATCACGGTATCAAACAGTTTTTGGAGCGCGACTAGGAGGGATTTCCCTCCAGCTTTCAGCAGCTCTGATGTGATACCGTCATCGCCCGGTGCTTTGTTGTTTTTAATCTGATTAAGGGCCCTTCTAATTTCGTACAGGCTGACGTCCGGAATATTTTCGGTATAGTGTCGGGTCAATGTGGATCTCTTATCGTTCACCACATTGGTAACGGGAGCTTTTGAGGAGCTGTACAACCGTCCGTAGTACCTCTCAATTTCTCTCTGAACTTCCGGCTTAGACGAAACTATAGTGCCAGACTCCGTCTTCAATCTTGTCAACTGGCTTTACCCAATACTCAAATCCCTTGAGAACTTTTTAGTGCCTTGGTTCCGCTCTTTAGTGTTTTTGACGCGCTTTGTGTTATGTGCACGCAGATCGCGTGATCACAGATCGATATGGCCTTAGTGATAAAATATATTTTTTTCAATATCGAAATTTCGATATTGGTCTCGCCAATTCCGGAATCGGAAACGATATTCGATTCTACCGGAATTCCGGAATTATGCGAATTCCGGAATTCCGGAGCTCAAGCCCTAGTCCAGAGTCTAATTTATTGCTCAGATATAAGGTGATGAATTTCTGGGAGGGAACTTCTCAACCCTACTCATGCGTCTACCAGCAAGAGGAGAAGACCTTGTATGCAGTTGCGCTGCTACTCCGGAGGCTGGTGGTCGCCTCATGTATGTGTGGCCGGCAAAAAACACAAACACAATAGAATTGGTTCACGGCAGAAGTGGGTGCAGCGGTGGTACTTCCCCGGATGAACCATAACAGTTCTACCACCTACCCGCTTTAAATCACCAAAGCCTGTTTTGTATTTTCCTACGCTATATGAACCTTTTATTTTCTTTTATGAACTTCGGCCGAGGCATACACTTTCGTCGGTTCCGACAAAACCGGCAGAAGTGAAAACATTAACGTTGTACATTTTTGATGTCTTGGAATCGTTAGGAAATAATTCCGCACGAATTGCTTGAATTATCAGTACCTATGAATTTCTATCTAGTATTTTTATAAAGTACTCACTCATTTTCTTTCACTATTTCTTCGTCACTTTTTTCATTACCTAATAGATGTACTTTGTTCAATGACCATATTTTAATTTTAAATACTTAATATAAACGAATTTACATTATATATTATTATATTTACAAGTATAGATAGTCGAGCCGTCATCAGCTGTCACCTCTTCGTCTTACGGTTTTTCGATCAGCACACGTGACCTGACGCGAGTTTCACAGTTTTTACCCATCCCACAAAGGTGCTCAACGCCGCTAAAGAAGTTTTCACTTCAAAAAACCTAATTTACTCATAAACCGTTTTTATCAATAATCTTATAACTTGCGCCAACAGTTGCACCGTTAAACAAAGTGCAGCTAAGCCTACCCAGAATATTCTACAATTCAATGTTGCATTGATTTATTGAATTGCATAAAACTGAAGTACATTCAATATTAGCCTCGAACTGACCTTGATATTTGATTTTAATTATTATTTTTTTTATAAATTAACCGAACAAAAAGGCAGACGGGCCGCGTGGTGTTAAGCGATCACCGTCGCCTATGGACACGGACAACCCCAGGGGAGCAAACCGAGCATTGCCGGCTTTGGAGGAGAGCTTTTTTTACAGCTTTCTTGAAGAACCCCATGTAATAGTCCACTGGGCATGCAATGAAAGGAATGCAATAGGAAACCTCCTAACTACAACCCTCTTTGCGTTCCACTGGCGGACACAGGTCACACAAATTCCCAATACACTGTGGAAGCCAGGGGCTTACTCCACCATAAGAGATGAGATGCGAGTCAGTAACCAAACCGCAGTAAGATGTTTTCAAATCGCCCCTAAGGCCTCCGATAAGGTTTAACGACTGTTATTTATCGATAACTTCTGTTACTAGAATATGTGAGAGGATACATTAAGTGTAGTTAGAGGAGGCGATACATTTAAAAGAATTCGATTCAAATTCGAAATCTATTATGTACCTAATTGTAATGAAAATTAAGCTCTATGAATAACGAAGTGAAAAGTATGGGATGGTCCACCACATGACCATGATAAGTGCCGCTCTTGCTTATGTGTATGTACGTGTGTGCCTGATTAAAACATTGACTCATTGCCATCTCAAATTATGAAAAGTCACAGTTCGGAGCACTATAACATTATGCTACTATAAGAGAATCCAGATCAATGATTTTTCACGTAAGTGCATCATCTCAAAGTTATTTTGGCTGTCGCAACCTTAAGTCTTACATTGAGATCTTTATGCGTAACCTACTCGCATCAACTTGACAGTGATCTTGATGTTACGGCACAACAAAATCGAACAATATTACAGAGAAGTGTCTGATGATTTTGGCAATAAGGTATAAAAATAAATATTCATTGCCGCATTCACTTTATATTACTTCATTTAGTTTATTTACTAACCTTCCGCCAGCGGCTTCGCCCACGTGGTTCGTAGGATAAAAACCATTATATATCCTTTCTCAAGGTCTAGTCTATGTGTGTTCCAAATTTTATTAAAATTGGTTGAGTAGTTTAATCGGGAAAGCGTAGCAGACAGACAGAGTTACTTTCGGATTTATAATATTAAGTAGGGATGAAATGAAATAAGAAACATAAAAATTTTATTGAATGGCTGAAAGGATTTTTATACAATGCCGTTAAACGAATTAAAAAAATAAGAAACATAAAAGACAGACATGATAATTCTGATAGCTGCGTCAAAACGTAAATAAACAAACACGGGAAGTAAATAATTTTGTAAAGAAATAATAAAGGAAAAGCTAAGTATAAGAATAAAGCGTGAAAGAGTAGCAGACAAACAGACAGAGTTACTTTCAAATTTATAATATTAAGTATGGATTGCCATTTCAAGCTGATTTGTATTTTTTTTCATCCCTTTTATATCAAGTATTTCATTCCCTTTTAGAACAAAGTATTTCATTCTTTCATTCTAAGCCGGTCGGCATGGAACTCGCAGGACGCAGCTATCGACATTGCCGACCAGCGCCCTCTTGCCCCACTGCGCGCGTGGTATTTGAGTTTTGACCATTATTATTTTAAAACTACAATAACTCCTTGCATATTGGTTGATATCAAATAAACACTCTGAATGGCAATTTTGTTCAAAAATAAGTGTATGATAGTTAATTTATAATGGCAATCGCTTCAAAGTCAATAAAACAAATAGAAAGTTTTAATTGCATTTTATTAACACTTAAATCTAATCGGAAATATGTACAGCTATTACAGATATTACCACTACGTCGCGCTACAAAACTGCTCATTATACTACCATTCTAATCAATTACAATAGCGGTTTGATACAGGGCAAAATAGTTTCTTAAATGTAGGTATTAAAGGCAATAATGGCTTGCGGTTTTGTGCTACGCTTTTTGATATTAGTTTAAGTAGATCAGGGCTTACAACCTTTCAAATGAAGGTAGAACCCTTAGATAACTGAGAAGGTTGTTGAATGTCATGTTATAGAAATAAATGGCTTCTTGAACCAGATTACTATACAAATATTATTATGAGAAGATAAAGATAATTCTTTCTTGAATTGAATATTTATTGGAAGAGCATAGCACAGCGTCTTACTGCCACAATTCAATTTCAATTCAGATTGTGTCACACCTGATTGAAAAAATGGTAAATTCGTTTTTGTAATACAAATATAGAGAATATTTGTATTACAAAAATGAATGTTGAAAATCTAAGCCTGTTGTTTAGAACTCTTAAATGCAAAAAGTTATGAATATGATTTTGTTTTTGTAAATAGTTTTAACAACCCAAAAATATTTTATTTCTATGGCATCATTTTTAGTCTGTGCCATTACGTGTGCAAATTTGAATGTCAATGTATCCATCCTTCCACCAAGTGTGTAATATATTTTTAATATTGCCAATGATGTTTCCCTGCTCACCAACCCATCAAATATACAGTCCACTACATTAAACGAAGCTTTTTACACATAGGAAGCGGAAATTTATCAATTTCACTTACATCTCCAAAAACTTTTGCCACACTTTGTTATTTATTACAGACACATAGATATTATTACGAGTAAGAGTCACTTAAATATTTATCTTCTTTTGAATCAGCTTCATCTTCAACATCCTTATCTGCTATGTAATCTAGTGAGTTAAATAAATCCATCTGTTTATTTGTCATTGCTTCGTTTGCATTTGTCTTCTTTATTTTTTTCTTTTTGCCTCCGACAAGTTCATTTGAAATATCACTGAGATTTTCCGTATTTTGGAATTTCGGTTTATGTGTTCGAGTAACAGGAATACTCTTAGGGGTTGACAAACCCCCTTCTTCTCTTAGTTTGTTTGTATCTTTAAAGTTTTCTTCTATCCAATCTATGTTACCTTTTGTGTCAACTAATACCTTATTTGCTTTTGGTGTAGAATTTTCAAGACCAAAATGACGTATTTTTTTGTTTATAACATTACTGGTTGTGGTAGGGTACTCTGTTGTTGTCTTTAATTCAAAAGATACGTCTTGATAAGTGGTAACAACCTCATCGCCTAAATTGTCATCAATAGGCTGAAATTTGGAAATTTTGGTATTAGCTTTCTTTTGTGTAGTACTAAGGTCTTCTACATAGGACTCAGTCGTCGCTAAAACTGCTTTAGGGTCTACTACATTGTCGCTAATTTGTTCAGAACTCGTATCATTAAGATTTTTAAATTTACGATAAAATTCCTCCATGCTGTCTTCGTCATCATTATCGTCATATTCTAGTGTCTGATTTGATGTTTTAATCTTAATGGTATCGGCTGTAGAAACATTGATTTCTTCTTTTCGACGAGAATCCCACTTTGAATGATTAAAGTTATGGTGATAAGATTCTATTGGGCTGGCAGTTCTAGTAACAGAAGTTTTCGCAGGAATATACTCTAGTACTTTTTTCTTAATAGGTTTGATATCTGGTGCACTTTTAATAGCTTCAATTAACAGATCAATGCCGTCGTTAACTGGAATAAAATTAATGTTAGTATATAAAGAAGCACATAGATTAATTACGCAAATTAATATCAATATGTATTACATATTTTTACTTAACAATTACCTGGCGGATTTGTGGGAGCATGTCTCTTTAATAAATATTCCATCAATATCAGTAAGTATTCTATAGCGTCTTCGTCACCTATCGCCTCCCTCTTTCTACGACCATTGATATTGAATTTATCTGCCAATGCTTTTAATTTTCTTATATTTCTAATTATATTAGCAGAATTAGTTTCTATGGCATCAGTTTTATTTAAGTGAGGCGATATATCATCATGTGTCTTGACATTAGCTTTCGTAGTTACCATATCTTCTAAATTATTCAAAAGAGAATAAATTTGATAAATGAATTTGTTTTGCAATATGTTATAGTTTATCATTAGTTCCTTCATTTTTTTAAGTTTTTGCTTCGTTGTATTATGTCTACTATTTTGTACAAATTTATTAATACTTTTGATATTACTATTGTTCCTCATCGTTGTACTGATCATTTTGTTATGGTCTCTACTATACCTCATCACAATTTCTATCACTTCGTCTAAGATTGTGGCAAACTTCCCTATTGATTTGATAAATATTTTAACATTGTCTCTAATATAGGTAATTTGGGTAAGCTGATCATTTGTTAGATTTTTTGTGATTTCGCCCTTATTGAATGTATCTTTTATGATAAGATTAAGCTTTTTCATATTTTCCGATGTACTATAAGCGCCAACTTCATCTCTCACTATCGTTTCATTTGTGTTCAGTTCTAAAATATGTAGTAAGCCTTTAATTATTTTTATAGTCTTTAAAATGTCCTGACTTTCCTTTTGCAACTCAGCAATTTTGTTCCGTAATTTTATTTTCACGTTTGGTTCTAATTTAAAATGTTCTGTTTCATTTTCATTCAGTCGCTCCATCTCATCAGATAATACGGGGACGGTATCGTGATATTTTCTTTTGCTAGTTTTGCTAAATATTTTCCTAAACAGCCTTTTTATTTTATTTACAATTGTGAACCTCTTTAGTTTTGTTGGCTTTTTAGGCAACGGATTGATATTATTTTCATTTATACCAAGCAACGTCTGAAGAAGTGTACGAAATTTACAATTATGTTCAACGTTATTTTTATTTTTATCAGACTCTTTATTTAAAAGTTTGGTGATATTTGCGTAATAGTCATGATTAATACTCTCATTGTTACTATATTGCTGCTTCTGTTTCAAACGAGTGTCATTTTTACTAATTTGTGCTAATTTTGTAATCCAGTCATTGGTACTTGTACTTGTCACTTCCAAATTTTCAATATTATGTTTATGATAGTCATTTTTATCATAAACACGATTAGATACCGAAGGAGCGGATGTTGTTATATTATTTAATGTTTGGTATGGAGTTGTCAAATTATTATTAGTATAGTAATATATTTCATGTTTGATACTATTATTTTCTATCACTTTATTATCAGTTATGTAAATATCCCTATTCGTTACCAACCGTATAGGTTCTATTGTAAACTTATAACTAGGGCTATACGTTACAGAAGAGTTTTTAGAAGAATTGGGTAATATTTTCTCTGTTTCTGTTCTGTTAATAAATGTATTATTAGAAGAATAAGATTCTGTTGTCCCTGTAAAAATAAAATAAATCTAGGTAATAAAAGGAAAAACTTGGCTTTGTGACTACAACGTTAATTAATTTAAACCACTCAATTGTTATTACATACCATTTTGAAACCATTTTGATTCATTTATAATCAACATTTTATCAGGAATATCTACTTGTCTTTTTTTCCTACGAGTTTTGTTAATCCTTGAGTTTCTTGGTCTCGATGTAGTATTTTTGCTCAGATTTTTTCTATTCACCTTTCCCACTTTTCCCGGTGGTATGGGTTTTGCTACAAACTTAGGTCTATTGTCAATAATTTTCTCGTCTTTCCTATTTTCTTGCATAGAGCGCTTATTAACATCTTTATTATTTATTTGTTGTTTTGGTGGTTTGTTAGTTTTTTTCTCTATATTTTTCATCATTTTCTGCATAGTTGTCATAAATTGTTTAACAACTTTTTGAGCAACTTCAACTGTGCTATTTTTATTCGTTTTTGGTTTACTTTTACTAGGTTTTGTGTTTATAGATTTATTTGTTGGAACACCTTTGTTAATATGGACATGATTTCCAGTTTTTTCTTTCGCATTTGGTTTCCCATTCTTTGTTTGAATTTTTGATTTTTTTATTGGTATTAATTTTTTCGTTTTCGTCCCCTTCACGGGATCGATCATTCGTTTGTTAATAGCTGAAGTTTGTTTGAGTTGCTTTTTCTTATTTTGATCATTGAAGTCTTTCCTGGTTGGCTTTTTAGGCGGTTTTCTGGTCGCATTTGACACGGCTTTTGTTGTCGACTTTTTCGAGTGTTTCCTACCAACATGACTCCTTTGAAGAGCCCCTCGGCGTTCTTTCTTCATCTGCTTTTTACCATTTTCTGCAAACAAATTTTGTGAATTTTGTGTGTTTTTTTTAATAATATGTTATTAGAAGTTGATTAATGTATACTTACTATCCGGACAAAAGCTTAGAATATGACAATCCCAGCGGCCATTTGCATCGCAGTCACAAACCGTGCAGCCAATACACCAATCAGCTAAAATAAAAAAAAATCAGGCATTATGCGAAATTTTTTACTTCAGAAAAAGGAGCATTATATTTTATATGCAAGAAGAAATATATATTTTTCATTTTCAGCCTATTATTGTACAGTATACTATGAATACTCAATAATAATATATATAAATACTAATATATATTTTTGCATTTATATTATACTATATGTGTATGTATTTATTTTCATCTTATTATATATATAAATTACGCGTCACGTTTTTTGTCCGCTATGGACTCTTAAGCAGTAGTTTGTTTGGGTTGGATTGGATCAGTAGATCCAATTTTTATCAAATTGCCACACAGTGTGCAGTTTGATCCAACTTGAAAGACAGCATAGCTTATATCTTAATTTATAGTCGCAATACTGTTATGTTAGTACTTTAATTTTTATTATTTCTGATACTTTAAGGCAGGACAACGCACACTGTGTTATTATCGAGATCTAGCGGAACTTAATTCAAAAATAATATTTGTCTAAATATTACTGAAACTTCCTTTATCGTGCTGTGTATTACTGTGTAACTGATTTTAAACAAATTTAAGAAGTTAGCAACACCATACTACGTAGGGGAAATCCCGAAACGTCGATGACGCGTGCGGGCCAGCGTTCTTTTGTTTAATAACCATTTACTACTGACTGTGAGCAAGTGTTAGTCATTTAGAGTGCTTAAAAATGGTGGTTTTTATTATTTGATATATCACTGAGCATACGTTAAGGTAGGTTTGAACTTTTTAATATTAAATATATTTTTTGTAAATTGCGTTTTTGCTGTACTCTTCGAAAAATATTGTTTTTTTTTGTTTGTTTATGTTGACTTTTAAAAATGTATACAAGTGTATACGCCAAAAAAACATTTTTATATGATTGTACAGTTAATATTCTTTGAAATTTAGTTAAAATCACTTGCTCTTATTTGCCCCGCTCATACATTTTTTTTTTTTGTTTTTTATCAGATTGATGCACAATGAAAAGACGAGACATTTTTGAAATGTGGTTGGTTTTAGGAAAACAAGGTCGTTATAACCTTATAATTGAAAGAATACTAAAAAAATATGATATTCAGAACTTTAGTGATGCCCTACGATCACTTCAAATGCTCATAAGTAGTGTCATTGCAAGAATGAAAGCTAAATGGGAGAAATGTAATAAATAAAATAATAAATAATGTAATCGATTTCTGATAGTTTCAGATCCAGTTTTATCTTCAAAAATATCAACAGTGGACAATAGAAAACGCCATGCTCTTCCTTTTCAAACCATCACACTTCTGAAGTCTCCAAACATGAGAGAAGACACTTTCTCAACGGAGCAAGATGAGTGAAGATGAGAGAAGAGGTATTGCAATTCTTTGATAAAAAAAAACTTTTTTTCTTCATTACCACCATTTGTTGCTTTTTAATACTTTTACATACATACATAATTTTTTGTATTATGGTAAATGAAGATTAAATAAATAAAAATATTAATACTACTACAATATTTTTTAACTTTCGAGGTCAAAAATTAATAGATGAACTTTAACATCCTTATCTGCAACAGAATTGGAATAAACATACAAATAACTTGATAATTCATGACAAATTAAATAATTGAGTGACCTTGCTAACACTTTATCCCTATTGGCAGTGCCAGCCAACCAATTAATTAATCAAATTATTCGTGATTGATCCAAAGAACTAATGTGAGACAAATATGATAAATACCTGGTGGACATCCGTCGCTGAAACTGGACTCGTAGGGCTTGCATTGCTCTGGAGACTGTCTGTTGAAAACTGAAAGTAAAGCATCTACATAAATAAATAAAATTGGAGTGTCTGTTTGTAATATTAAAATAACAGCTTTTTATTATATGCATATGAATGCATATACGGTACCTACATGTACCAAAATAACATTTTTTACAATTTTTGTCTGTCTGACTGTTGGTCTGTCTGTCTGTTTGTTCCGGCTAATTTCTCAAACGGCTGGTTCGATTTCAACAGGACTTTCACTGGTAGCTGATGTAATAAGGAGTACTTAAGTTTTTTATTTTAGAAAAATTATAAAACTAAATTCCATGTGGATGAAGTCGCAGGCGGCCCCTATCCTCCATGCAAAATGAAAAAAACCTTAAAACGAGACTACTGCATCTAGGTGACGAATAGTTAAACTTTAAGTAAAACAACCCATAAAACATCTTCAATATCTATCTCTAGGACTCATGAAATCTGCGGAGTATATTCACTTCGTGCTAATGATCCTTTGTAACGCGGGTGAAACCGCGGGACACAGCTAGTTATAAATAAATATAATGTGGCTGGCTGGCTGCAACTTTTTTTGCGTCCCACTGCTGTGCACGGGCTCTTTATTGGGGGGGAGTGGAGCTTACTCCACCACTGTTTCAATGCGGGTTGATGGAGATGCCGGTAAGTTACCAACCCGCTAGCTGTAAAATATTATGTACAAAATCCTTAAGTGTAAAATAGACGAAAATCGGAGGACCGTAGCATAGAATATAGAATTTCTTCATTTTCTGACCGTAGCTTAGGCTTTTTGTATAGTGCATCGCCTTTTCGACTTTTTGGACCCTGGACTTTGGATCCTTCAATATCCTTAGAAATAAAAACATGTTAACGTACATATTACGTATGTACGTTACAGCAACTATTATGTACTATACAGTAACAGCTATTTACCGTAACAACATGTAAATTCTGTAATTAATGAGTTTTACACGTGCGCGTGATACAAGGGAAAAAAGATATAAAATAATATCTTTCATAAAATATACAGGATATATATATATATATATTTGTAACAGGTGTTACAGCTAACGGCCCATACTTAAAAGGAATAGGGATCGTGCTGAAATTTTATTTTAACGTAAAATGTATATATTTCAATTAGAAAATTGCAAATAATAATGACATAATGAAAAAAAACGGGTTGCACTCCGGTAGTGCCGGCAGAAGTGAAAACTTGAACATTAACGTTGTGCATTTTTGATATTTTGGAATGGTTAGGGAATAATTTCGCACGAATTGCTTTTATTATCAGTATTATTTTTCATCTAGTATTTTCAGTAGGTTTTCATCCATTTCATATTTTTATAAAGTACTCACTAATTTTCATTCACTATTTCTTCGTCACTTTTTTCATTAATAGATGCACTTTGTTCAATGTCCATATTTTAAATACTTGATATAAACGAATTTTACAAGTATAGACAGTCGAGCCGTCATCAGCTGTCACCCCTCCGTCTTACGAATATTCGATCAGGCCACGTGTAGTTGACGCGAGTTTAACATTTTTTACCCATCCTTAAAAAAGTGCACCACGCCGCTAAAGAAGTTTTCACTTCAAAAAGTTTTTTCGAGAACTAGAAAATATGAAATATGAAAATTTTAGTTTTTGTCCTTTTTTATTTGATCTGAGACTTTATATAACATTATTCTTGAATATGCCTACTAAATACCAATAGAGAAATCATAATTAAGTAACAAGCGTTCAAAGGAAATCCTAGTAACACTTCATTACACTGCTTCAGTGTGTCGCAGGATATTACCAAGTGTTCCTTAGTGGTTTAACACGAACATCGCCGTTTGAGCATACCAGACTAGTCTTTAGCATAATCAGTATTATTAAATTAGCCGACACAGTGTTTTTATACGCAATAGTATTTTTTTTTATTTGAGTTTTTTTAATTAAACAGTTACTAGCCTTCCGCCAGCGGCTTCGCCCGCGTGGAAGGTTTCCGTAGGTTAAAAAATATCCTATATTCTTTCCCAAGGTCCACTCTATCTGTGTTCCAAATTTGAGTAAAATTGGTTCAATAGTTTAAGCGAGAAAGCGTAGCAGACAGATAGACAGACAGACAGTTACTTTCGAATTTATAATATTAGTAAGGATTAGTAGTACTAACGATATGGTCTCCTCACTGCCGCTTAAGCATATAGGGCTAGTATCCGGATAACCGAGCGTTGCTCGGATAAAACAATTGATTTTCTTCAGTGACTCATTGATTACTTAACAATTTAACACCATCTACTGTAGTAGCACCCAGTTAAAAAAATGTAAGTATTACTTCGAAAATAGATGTCAGGAATAGTCATATTTTTCAGTTAATGTTTAAAATGATCATCGCTGAAAACACGAATAAAACGATGTTTTCTAATATATTTTTTAAAATTTATATAATTATAGTGGTCCCGCCCAGCTCCGCCCGGGTGCAGACGTTGTTCAAAGAGGATTTGTTTTTTATTATCTTAAAGAGACTTCATGTTACTATCAAACAAAAATATAAAACAAATAATGACATACGAACTGTCCTGTTATTCTGAATGTGTCAAAGTTTAGAACGGCACGGCACGAAATACAAACGTTTGACAGATACGAACAATTTATATGGAAAACTACTTATAAATAAAAAAAATAATTAAAAAACATTTCCAGTGGCCCAAATTGTGAATCTAAACCATCCTCGAATCCATTTGAATACACACAAAAAAATTCATTAAAATCTGTCCAGCCGTTAAGGAGGAGTTCAGTGACATACACACTCACAGAAGAATTATATATATTAAGATGTAATACTTACATCTAACATTACAGAAATACCTAATGAGTTAGAGTAATTAGTCATACATAACGTTACAACTTCATTTGTAGTTTCCAAATTCAGGCTATAATTTACCTATTGAAACATAGCTAGATCGATTTATCGCCTCCGAAACCCCCTTCAAACTAAATTCCATATTTCGTCGGAGCCGTTTTCAAGACTCAGATTCTGAATAAATATACAAGAATTGCTCGTTTAAAGGGATTAGATGTCCGTTTTTTTACATTGGCTATGTCGATAATATTCGTTCGTATATGGATACGGATTTCAGATTGAAGCGCGTATGGCCTGCCGGTAAGTGTAAGTCAAATGGGCGCGGTCGGGTGTGAGATGGGTGACCGCTAGTGACAAAAAATTTCATGCGCGTTTCTGTGCTTCGGAGGGCACGTTAAGCCGTCGGTCCCGGCTGTTGTCGATAGATAACAGTCGTTAAACCTTGTCGGAGGCCATAAGGGTTGTTTGAAAACATCCGACAGCGGGTTGGCCACTAACCCGCATCTCCACCAACCCGCATTGGAGCAGCGTGGTGGAGTAAGCTCCCGGCCTCCCCAAAAATGGGGAGAGACCCGTGCCCAGCAGTGGGACGCAAAAAGGGTTGCAGCCAGCCAGCCATACATCGTTTTGGATTATGTCGCGTAGTATGTGTGATAATAAACTTATTATACTAAGGAGGTGACAGATTACACCACTAGAATTACTTACACTCTCTCGCGGCATCCCTTACGAAGACGTCGCTCAAACTTAATGGACTTCGGCGTACTCTGTTGTCCCTGAAAACGAAATACACAGTCAGTGATTTTAGAAAAGTTTTAAAGTGCAAACAACGGCGGATCTTTATCTCTCGAAACTTCGAGCGAATAGCTTCGCAGAAGTCAACAATAAAATTGTTCTAAACCTGATTGTTTTTTTGATCGCACAATAGTACATGCGCAGTTGTTTGTTGCACCTAACTTCAGAGGAACAACGATCCGTTGTGACTGCTATATAATACTAGTCTTCCGCTAGCGGCTTCGCCTGCGTGGACCCGTTTTATATGTCTTTGTTGCCTGATTAAAGTATTTAAAAAAACCATCCTATGTCCTTTCCCAAGGTCCACTGTATATGTGTTCCAAATTTCATTAAAGTTCAGTGGTTTAAACAGGAAAGCGTAGCAGACAGATAGACAGACAGACAGACAGAGTTACTTTCGAATTTATAATATTAGTAGGGATATGTACACCTTATGGATAGATACTATACATATACTGCGTAACATCTAACAAATTGATACACTCAGGACACAAATCTACTTACTTATGCTTATATGGAGTACTTGGGATCATGGATGGATACGCAGCACAATAATACCGGCTAGCTACTAGGTATTGTGATGAAATCACACATCTCAAATGGGTACCTAATTCAAATATAATGTATCCAATCTTCTTTCGTTACAAACAATTCCTGCTACATTAATTATGATTTAATATTTTTCCTTTGATGATGTAATTTTTTTTTCAACCTTTTTATGTCCCACTGCTGGGCACAGGTCTCCTCTAACAAGTCAGAGGGGTTTAGGCCACAGTCCACCACGCTGGCCTAGTGTGGATTGGTGGACATCATACCTTAGAGAAATTATGAGTTTCTCTCAGGCATGCATGGCGATGGAAAACATCATAATCAATCAAATATCACAATATTTTCCATCACCGTGGAGCAACGATGAAATGCGCACATTACAAATTTCTTATGTCAGAGGTGCGCGCCGAGGATTTGAACCCGGCATCTCCCGCGTCGGAGATCGCGGTCCTTACCACTCGGCCATCGTCGCTCTCTTACGCGCCATGTTGTAATAAAGTTTCAATAATAACAATATTTCAATATCAATCTTAAATATTCAATAGAAATATGTTCGCGCTCTTTATAGTTATTTTTTTTCAAGATCGTTCCATTTTCAAAATGCGCATCATCATTTTATTTATTTTTTTATCGACGACGCTAACATTCAAACTATAGTGCCACAATTAAATTTAAAAAATGAAATGTTTTTATTACACCCATTACCAACAAATCAATTACAAAATGCATGTTAAATGTTGTCCCTACTATTTATAGTACGCATAAAAAAATCTAATTCAGACGGGTAAATTTATAAAGTTAAGTAAACAATAGAGTTCCGCAAAGTAACGCCTGATTCTATTAATTATATCAGACGGGTTTGGTACTTGGAGCCGGCATCGGAGACCGGTGTCTTTACCACCCAGCTACTGCTCTTACCTCTTCCCAATACTAAGATGATGCTTTAAGTCACAGCGCTGGTTTTCCCTCTTCCAGCAGATGGCGGTACTGTTGTCCTGGCAGAAGCAGAGGTAGCACATGGGGTCGATGGCGTTGGGGGACGTGTCCCGCTTGAAGAAGTAACCCTCATCAGGGCACGACGCGATGGTTCTTGTCATGTAGTTGAAGTCTTTTGGTATATCTGAAAAATAAGTATTGAGTTTTTTATTATTCGTCTGTATGTCACGTATGTTCCTTATCTGCCCATAGCTTCTCTGTAATAAATCTAATTATTATATACCCCATATTTTAAACTAAAGTTTTTCTCCGAAACTATTACCAAAAAAAAAATTTGTTTGCACTGTGCTATTACGGTAACACGGTGCTATTACGGTTACTGGCTTGACTATATTTACAGACTACAGAGCCCTTAGTGTAAGTTTGTAAACGCGCAAACGGTTATATACTGCAACCGAGTTAAAATTGGACAGATAGATCTTAACTTAAAAGGAATAAGGTCGATGATTAAATTCTTAACGCAAACGCGTTAATAACGTTTTCGCGTGTTCAGACTTACACTACGCTTTTGTACATGAGGCAACCATTCACCTGTTAAGTAGCAACGCAACTATAACTACATACATGGGCGTACCAATGCAGCTACCCTGAGTCCATATTCAGAGATTCGAAAATCCCAAAAGATCTGCCAAAGGAAAAAAAAACGTTTAAGGAAAAAGATAGATATGCTACCTCCTGCTGTTTCCTTGGTATATTTATTTTATATTTTGTGTGTGTGTCTTCGTGTAACGTGGAAGTAGATGTAAGAAATAGATATAAATGTACATTTCGTAATTGTATTATAGTTTAGTTTTTTCCTTTTATATTTTTATCATTGTATATTTGCATACCTCATGAAGGTAAATATGGCTAACTAAATATATAGTATAAACAACTTTGTAAACACCCATATTTGTGCAAATAAATTTCTTTGTCTTTGTCTTTGAAGTCCAATTTACACGCGGTACCGAGCTTGAAACAATCCCCCCCTGAATGCCCCCTGACCAAGAACCTAGGTACGCCCATGACTACATACACATAGTAATAACATACGACATCAGGCAAGATTCAGCCTGCTTGAAGTTGTGTGTTGTGTAGATGTCCACTGCAGTGACTATTGAACATCACGAGACCTGCCCGCTCACCTGGTACCGAAGCTTGCAGCAGCTTGGTACCAACAGTGAGACGAAAAAGGGTTGCCAATAATAGAGAAAAAGAAAAAAGTCCTCACCACTACTCGCCGCATGATGTAACAATTCAAACAGCAGTATCACCAGCATGCTGCCTACTGTGAGATTATGCGCAGGCGCATAATATTTGACGAAACCCAGCGCACCATGTTTGTAAACACCGCGAAAATTTTCACATTTCGCGGGCAGAGATGGATTCAGATCGAGTGCAAGATTAAATAAATTAAGTGATTGTAAATAATTGTCTTGAATAACCATTGATTATGCAGTTAGATTTTAGCCCACCTTAATAATAAAAAAATAATTAGCTTGTTACAGTTATAAAACGCTTTGACTTACATTGGTATACTGTCTTTTTAAACGCTAAGATTATGGCAAAACTGAAATAATGTGAAACATTATTTTTACACGCTTTTTATTAGCTTCACCTGTATGTTTGTATGTTTGTATGTTTGTATGTTTGTATGTTTGTAACCGACTTCTTTGGGCGCGATTTTGACCCACTTTAAACGGCCAGATTTCGTTCAAACTTTGTAGATTTATTGAGGACCGATGACAATACAATAATCTCATAACTTTATGTTAAAGTCGTAACTAGGATCATCAGGATAAAATAAAATATACGAGGGGCGGCTGATAAGTTCGTGGCCTAAGGTACTTTAACACGTCTAAGCGTCTGGTTAACTTGAAAATTTGCATAGGGGTCAAGGGCCGATGATAATGCAATAATTTGAGAATAAAAATCCAACTAAAAAATTAAAAATAAATAATGTAGTTTAAAAAACTAAAAACACGCTTTTGTGAAAATACGAACTAAAAAGTAAAAAAATAAGAAGAAAATGTATTTTACTGTAAAAAAAGCGGGGGGTGGTTTTTACCACTGTTACTGTTGACACCATGCACCCCACGCTTTTTTTTACATTAAAATACATTTTCTTCTTATTTTTTTACTTTTTAGTTCGTATTTTCACAAAAGCGTGTTTTTAGTTTTTTAAACTACATTATTTTTATTAAAGCTTTTCAAGGTATATTACTTAGTGCTCATTGCTGATTTTTTTTAAATGGTAAACGTAAAATTCGTACGATTTACGAGATATTGATCACTGGTCACTTCCAGGGCCCTAATCATACTTGTAGTTGTAGATGATGATAATATTAACTAATGAGTTATTATTAATACAAATGGTAATACATTTTTGGCCAAACTCTAAATGTAGAATTTGTCCTAAAATCACTTTCCTGTAACTTCCAGTACTTGCGACGGCATGCGGCCACGCACACTGCCGTCCTTCCCCGGGCCAATGGCTGGAAAATTGGAGCTCATACTCTTGCCGCCCTGAGCCTCTTTTAATCTGGCAGAAAGTATACAATGTCATATCGTTTTCGTACCTACAACTAACCTTTTGAATAAAGCAAGCCTTTTTTATTATATAAAATCTAAAAACCACAATACCCTTGATGCAGCCCAATCCGTCCGCTCTCTGAAAAGTGTTCATTACAAACAGTATCGCTTGCTATACATATTCGCTATGTTCGGCACGTCCTGCATCTTGCTCTGCGTCGCCGGTAAATTGTTTATCTTTGCTTTTGTTTTTAACTTCTTCTTTGTCGATATCGTAATGTTAAACAGCATTGAAATCGCAATTTTAAAATGAAATATTATAATGTTTTCCTTTACTCTGAATATTTTCCTTCTTTATGGAACATCTATTAGATATTATACGTATTTATCATAAATACGTACATACCTAATGCTCGTAAGATGCGAGCTGGTATTTGAGCCTCCAGCAATTTTGCTCTTTGGTATTATTAATATTATTATTATTATTCCATAAAATGGAGGTATGGTATAGGCTAAATACCGAGAAAAGATTGAGATCGGAGATTACAGTACTAGTGAATACAAGTGCAATAATATAAATTTTACACTAAATTAATGATACTAATAAAGTATTTTATTTATATACCTAAGAAGAAGTAATGGAAAATTTAACAAATTTCATGTTACTTATATTTGCGCAAACATATTATTTTTAGGGTTCCGTACATCGAAAGGAAAGAACGGAACCCTTATAGGATCAGTTTGTTGTCTGTGTGTCTGTCTGTCTGTCAAGACCCTTTTTCTCAGTAACGCGTGGAGGTATCAAGCTGGCATTTATATCAAATACTCAGGTCTACTGTTCCTTGAAGATGTGAAAAAATCAAACTTCTAAGCCAGAGCAACCAAAAGCAAATTTTCGACACTCGCAAGGGAATCAAAACCTACTTCCCGTGAACTCAGAATCTTGAAATTTAGTACGAAGCAACATCTTATAGCACAGATAAAGGAAAAACTGCGAAAACCGTAAATTTTTAGTTACATCATAAATTTAAAAAAAAAATACGGAAACCTCGGTGCATGAATCCGACTCACACTTGGCCGGTTTAAATATCTTTCTTTTCAGTTAACATGTTGTTTCATTAATGTTTATTTATTAATAAGAATCTCTCAATTTACAGGAGTTTTATCAGCCCAAGACTCTTTCTCATACCTGCCATGGGATCCTTACCGTCGCTCAAATCAACAATGCGAAATGTGTTACAATAGCAATTGTTACATCACAGACGAAGCCAGGTGTGAATATTATGCTGAAACCAGTAAAATTGTACACGATGATGACGATGATGAAGATAACGAAACGAAAGAAGAAGTTGGTGATAAGATTGATTCAATGCTGTTTGAATTAGTTGACACAGGTATTGATTATTACAATTTGAATATTTTCTTTGAAACCTATGTAGCATTGTTTGTATTTGTATGTATATTACGGTTTTACTCACGTTGTATTTCGGGATTAACCGACTAGTAAGCTAAGTAAAGTCATATAATATACATATACGATTTGCTCTATAAGAAAAGATTATAATAAGCTTTTTGAATGAGTACACCATTGTTTGCTTCCCACTAGTGGGCATGGTTCTCTCCCCATTATTGGGAAGGCCTAGATTATCCACCACGCTGCTCCAAAGCAGGTTGGTGGACATGAGGATTAGTAGCCAATCCGATATCAAATGTTCAAACCGCCCATAAGGTCTCCGTCAAGGTTGAACGACTATTAAATATATATCGATAATAAACATGCTCTCTGAATCACACCCATATAATTTTTGTACGCCTCATAACGCGAAGCGTTTGAGGTAGTGCACTACTCTCAACTAGCTAGAAAATGTGCTTTTCTTGAACTTTTATTGCCTCTTATCTATGTATTTTGCACCGATTCTTTCATATGAGCACACCGATATGCAGATGAACTATTAATTTAACATTAGTAAACTAATAAATTAACATTTATTGTGTTTTATATAATTAAAAAAACTGATTGAAAAAAATCTTCTATGGACATGTAATACTGCACATACTGAGTTTTTTTTTTCCCATTCAGAATTGTTTCCCCTGATCTGGTATTGAGAATGGCAGTTTAATTTAGTATTGTTTAATTAATATTGATGAATAAAAAATCCCAAATTTTTTAATTTCTCTTACTCTTCGTTATACTTAGGAATAGAACCCTTTCACTTTTCATCACTTTCCAAAAAAAAATATCGACTGTTCTTCATAGTTTTAGTATATCTATATATTATTCAATTTTATTTTGAAGGATGAGATTATGAGGCGTGCACTTTTGGATTTTCCAAACAATTTTTCATCTTACGCCCGACCGCTCCTATTTAGCTTAGCTGCGTAGATTGCTATGTTATTGTTTGCAAATATGTTGTTAAGATTTGCTACTAATGATTGCGTTACCTCAACAGCTACGTCATCGTCGATGTTTAAAGTTTGTGTTCCATTCATATCACAGTACACGGATTGCACTGAAGGTAATGCTACAGTTACGTTTTCTAAAGAATAGAGTAAGTTTACAGTATGAAGAAAAGACGGACGGTATAAATTTCTTCACCCTTATAAACCCCTACTTATAATATTATAAAATTCGAAATTAACTCTGTCTGTCTGCTACGCTTTCCCGCTTAAACTACTGAACCAATGTTAATGAAATTAGTAACACAGTGAGAATGGACCTTGGGAAAGGACATAAGATGGTTTTTATCCTACGTGAACCCATAAAACGGGTCCACGCGGGCGAAGCCTCTGGCGGAGGGCTAGTAATCAATAAAAAAAGACTAAACTATGTCCTTCAATCCGTATCAAGCCAGTGTGGTAGGCAATGTCAATTCCGAGAGAAGCTGTGCTCATCAGAGAAAAATAAAAAGGGTTTAAAAAATGTAATAAATAGGGTATTGGACACTATGCACAAAAAAATTCAAAATCCTTACCTTAAAAAGGTTGCACTTAATCACGCTTGGAAAGCAATATAATTGTTAATACTTTTTTATACATGATTTTTATAAATCAATAATAATGAAGTCAATTGACTATATATAATAAGTGACGTCACTTATCATTTTCTCATACAAAATGTATGGGGATGTCACGTTTTGACAGCTCATTAAAAGTATCTCAATTAACTTGGTAGTCCAAGACCGGATTATTCTCTTTCTGAACAGGCTCTATAGATTTCGATTACAGAACTAAATAAATAATGTAGTTTAAAAAATTAAAAAACACGCTTTTGTGAATACGAACTAAAAACTAAAAAATAAGAAGAAAATGTATTTTACTGTAAAAAAGCGTGGGGTGGTTTTTAAGATACTATTGACACCATGCACCGTAGTTCGTATTCACAAAAGCGTGTTTTTTAGTTTTTTAAACTACATTTTTTTTTAGTAGGATTTTTATTCTCATATTATTGCATTGTCATCGGCCCTTGACCCCTAAATGTAAATTTTCAAGTAAGTGTAAATTTTCTAGTAAGTGTAAATTTTCAAGTTAATCAGACGCTTAGACGTGTTAAAAATATAAAACTTTATATTTGTTTCATTAAGTACCTTAGGCCACGAATTTATCAGCCGCCCGTCGTATATTTTTTTTATCCTGATGATCCTAGTTAGGACTTTAATATAAAGTTATGAGATTATTGTATTGTCATCGACCCTTGACCTCTGTGCAAATTTTCAAGTCAATCAGACTCCTAGAAGTAAGTGAAAATGAAGTTCAAAGATTCCATTACATACATACATACATACATACAGGTCAAGTTAATAAAAGCGTGTTAAATATTACGGGATGTACGATACAGTCGCCTTGAAATATGTATTTTCTCTTTTCAAATTTTATATAGGACATGTAAATAATAACTACATTTACGGTTTTTATTGTTTACTTGCTTCGTGCCAGCGCCCGCGAGGACCCGTTTTATAGATTCCCGTAGGATAAAAAAAATCCTATGTCTTTTCTCAAGGTCCATTCTATCTGTGTTCCAAATTTCATTAAAATTAGTTCAGTAGTTTAAGCGAGAATGCGTAGCAGACAGACAGTTACTTTCGAATTTATAATATTAAGTAGGTATTTAGTTTGTGTTATAAATTGTAACCAAAATGTTTATTACTTTCAGAGAACATTTGCTCAGGCTGCCAATTCTGCATCTGTAATGAAGAAGGAAGATGGGTTTGTAAAGAAAAACAGCAGTGCAGACCAGAACCAGAACTCAATATAGACCAGCAAAAAATTAACATCGTCATCAAAAATTTAAATAGAAGTTAGTATTCAATATGTATTTTTTACTAATTAGTTAGTATATATTCACCAGGCGTAGAAAGCCTGAACCTGTGTAGATCAGGTAAGCCAAATGGGCGCGGTCGGATGTGCGATGGGTGACCGCTAGTGGCAAGAACATTTCCGTGCTTCGGAGGGCACGATATGCCGTCGGTGCCGTTTTTATCAATAGATAACAATAGTTAAACCTAGCCGGAGGTCTTATGGATAGTTTGTAAACATCCAACAACGAGATAGCCACGTGGCCAGCGTGATGGAGTAAGCTCCAGGCCTCCCCAATAAAGGCTCATATATTTTAAGTATCAAAGATTAGTATATTAAATAGCTTATCTTAAATAGATTCTAATATAAAACAATATCTTTTTACAGAAGAAAAAGCGCAAAAGAACAGAATAAAGCGATCTGTTTTGGATACAAGTACAGATAGCAAAGACAAAACAAGTTACAAAGATATATCTAAATGGTTGTTTGGCGTAGAACCACTTAATTCAAAAGAAAAAACTACAGGTATGGTGAAATATCGTTACTATATAAATACTTAGCATACGTAGTGATCTTTCAGTAGAAACATGTTTTAAAATCTACATTTTTTTTGAAAATGAAAATTTAAAATGATGTGTATGATAATAAATACGAGTATCTATAAATTTAACTTACATATATTCTAAATATCTTACAATTTCAGAAGCAACAACTTTAGCAAATGATGTAGATATTTTGGAATTCAACGATATTCTTAAGAGCTGGTCGAATGAATTTAATACTCAGAAATCTACGAAATTGGTAGAAAATCATCAATTTTCAAGAAATCACGATTATGAAACAGACTACGATCCCATTCGTTTAGTAAAACGTGACACATCTGTAATTGAAACAAATGAAACTCAACCAATAGTTAAATTTAATTCACAGGATAATAATTTGACTTATGACTATGCCCAAATACTTAATGATGCCCTCTATGGATTGAACAAAATAACTAATGAAAAACAAATTGAACTTCAAGAATTGCTTGGCATTCAAAATAATTTAGTAAAAATTGCAAAAGCACACAATGTTTCTATAAACATCAATTCTTCTTACTCTCATGATTCTTATACTAAACATCACATCGCCGTCTATAAATTAGATACATTTGAAAAATGTATGATTAAACTAAAACATCATTTGTATATTGCCATAGAAGAAATCATCAGAAATGAATTATTAAGCAATTCAACCGATCCCAAAAGAGACTTAAAAATATTATTGAACACAGTAAAAAAGTATATTTTTCACGAACAAGAAAACTACTCTGACTACGATACGAACAATTACATCGAAAACAATCAAACTCTAAGAAGAAATTTAGAGCCGGATAGTGATTACCAGATTTTTAATCCAATAACATCTTTGAATACTATTTTAAAAGAAGTAAACAAATCCCTTAATGTAACTAACTCAAAGACTAACCCCTTAGACACATTAACTCCTGGTGTTAAGAAAGTTCTAAAAAGAGTAATTAAATTATTATATTTAGAAGATTTTATTATTGACATTATTGTTCATGAAACTTATTATCAGTTTGATACTTACATGGAAAACATTGGGATAAAGTGGAATAAAATGATACAGGATATTTCAAGTAGTGAATCTCATGACAAACTGTATAAAATGAAATTATTGCATTTGACACTAAATGTAGATATCGCGAAAATAGAAGATACGATAACTTTGCTAGAGTTTGCTCGCAACAGACGCATGACTATTGCTAACGGGGTGGCGATAGAGGAGTCTGTTATAAAAATACAAAATAACTTAAAAGCTATAGACAGCAAAGTACAAGAAATAATTAAAATACAAAAATCTAAAAGATCGAAGGAAGCAAATAATTCTGAGAAGAAAATATCTACAAGAAAGATATCAATGATGCAAAAACTGAAAAAAATGTTTCAAAATTCAAAAGACGATATTAAAAACATGCTACGAAAAAAATTTCCTAAATCTGAAATAATTCATCGTATAACTAAGAAAAAGGTTGATGAATTAGAAAAGCAAAGAGAGCTTGAATACCAAGAAACGGTGAACAAATGGCAAAACAATTTGAATAGAAATTCGGAAAGAAAAAAACGATCCGTTTGGGGGTTTCAAACAATGGTAGACAGGTTGAAGAGTATCATTCCAGGCTACCTAAAAGGGAAAGTGAAAAAAGGGATAGACTTAAAAGCGAATAACAGCAAAACACGATTGCCTAGAACTGATCGTAAGTCTGAATAATAATAACGTTTATCCTATTAAAATAATTCCTTTTTTCTACTTTGAGTTACGAGTACATCATCACTACATACTAAGTATAAAACAAAGTCGCTTCCCGCTGTCTGTCTGTCCCAATGTACGAGCAAGGGCGTCGCCAAGGGGGGGCAGGGAAGGGCAGCTGCCCCCCCCCCCTAGAGATTCTAAAAAAGTTGCCAAATATAATGCAACCAAATTCCTAAGTCTTTGAGTTGATTTGCTTGAAGTTCAAGCCTTGAACAATTATTCCCGTACGTCGAAACTCGAATGAATTCACCAATTCCACTCCTAATATTAGACTCTGTACTGTCACAGAATATATATGTATATAGTACTAAGATACTGTTATTACAATCGCTGTAGATGTAAGGCTCGCAGTACATGTGAAAAGCTTCATGTGCTGTCGACTTTACCTACAATTCATACCTACTTTTCTCATTCATAGAGAATGAGAAAAGTATGAATTGTAGTAGGTAAAGTCAACTTGCCCCCCCCCCCCCTGCGCCATCGGCTGGCGACGCCCTTGTGTACGAGTATGCTATGTCTTTAAAACTCCTCAATGGATATTTATGTGTTTTTTAAATAGAGTAATTCTTGATTATTAATTTATTAATTTGAATAGAATATAATAGAAAAATATTTATTTCTTCTTAAAACTACAAAATGCATACAAATAAAAAAATATCAATAGTGTCACAAACATAAAGTAGTGGCATACAGTGGTAGCTGTAGTCTATTTGAATAAAAAGGACTGCACTCGGCCTCCTTGCAGCCAATGACTACAACACTGATTTTCAGTGCAGCCTGCCGGTAGTAGCGTAGTTCTTGATAATTGATTACGCGTTTAAGTAAATTGATTGAAACATAAAGATTTTTGTCGCAAAATCTTGCCTACTGCGAAAGTAATACTCGTGTGCATCGCTTAAACCAGCAGAGTTAAATAAAAGTGATGTACTGAAGAATTATAATACATAAATTTGCTAATAAAAAGTCCTCGATAACATATCTCTCTCCTCTCTCATCTCCTATGGTCACAATTAATTATTTTATGTTTAAAATATCAACTTATCTTCGAAGCTGTTTTATTCTGTTCAGTATTAATCCTTACCTAAATAAATACGTTTATTAGCTTCGTCATTTAATTCAGTTTAAAATTGTCCGTTACACTATTTAAATCAAATAAATACTTTAGAAGATACACGTATGATCGAATCTTTTTATGCCACCACAAACCATCAACTCAGTGAACTGCCGGCTGCCGCTAACATGCCAACAACGAGCCTCCCCAGGGCCAGTATTCTCACTACGTATATATTTGCCTTTAGTATTGCCTTAATTGTAAACAAGAGTTTTTTCCGCATTTAAATAAAAGCTTGTTTTTTGAAATTTTGTTTCACCTTGTATTGTACTCATGTCCCACAATAAAAATGATTTGAATTTGAATTTAAAAACCTTTTTTTTTAATTAATTTATTACTAATATCATAGTCATTTTATATTTCCTCATACCATGATAAATATTTATTTCAGGTCGAAAGAAAAAGAAAAGTACAAAGGCTACAACGATGAAATCAACTCCCACGAAGATTGAATCAAACACAACATAAATTGCTATGAATATGAGAAAAATGTTTATTAAACAGATGGACGGTACTGGAAGTCAAGTAATTAGAGCGGCAACTTTGTTTATTTGACTTTTATTACTAAAATTTAATCGTCCGAATTTTCGAAATTAAACAACCGTGGTTTTAATGGATTGATAATGTTTTCTTATAAATTCTCGTGTCACAATGTTAGTTACCATACTCCTCCAAAACGGCTTGACCTTGGTCTGAGAATCGGCTACTATCTATTTTTCATACCCCTAAGTGATAAGGGTAGCCCATCCCAATCATTTTAAGGCGGTACGGAGTTCGCGGGGTCGGGGTCAGCTTCGGTTCGGCTTCGGTCTTTTTATAAATTTTTATATTATATTATTTCTTATTTATTATTTATGATGGGTAAAAAATGTTAAACTCGCATCAGGTCCACGTGGGTTGATCGAAAATTCGTAAGATAGTAGAGGAGACGTGAAAGATCGACCTTCACCGATCTGATAACTCGATGAGACATATTTTTTATCAAATATAATTTATTAACATATAAATATTATTATTATATTTATTTATATACAAGAGAAAGGTGATGAACGAAAATTGATTAAAATTAATTATATTAAAAATAGCTATGAACACTTTTCGATAGGCAAGTTATCATAGGCATGTATGTTTATAAATTATATTTGATAAAAAATATGTCTCATCGAGTTATCAGATCGGTGAAGGTGAATCTTCACTGGCTCTTATTTTCCAAAGTTGCACTTATGGAAATTTTAAACAGTTTGTATTCCTATTCTCAGTATGGGTGTTTGTATTTCTGTCTTTTTGTGTGTGACCATGGTACCCTTGACGTAGAGAATCCTACTCGTAGTGTGTGGCTATGAGTGGTGTATCGTTAAAAAAATACTACATCATGCACTGCCCATTAAACTGCACCATGTCACGGTAGGCACGTCGGCGTGTCTTATATAGGGTTGCCATCCGTCCGGGTTTCCCCAGATTTGTCTTAGTTTAGAGGGCGTCCGGGGATTCAATTCAATTCAATTTATTTATTTGCAAGAACACAGTACTTACATCGATAAGGTGTTACATACATTTTAATCCAATGTGTCCTACCTCACAAAGGTGTGCAAATTTATAATTTTACAATTATTATTGAGATAAATTTATTTACAATAATTTAAATATTATTGCTGATTATTATTAATAGTCATTATTTAAATGTTAAAATCAGTAAATAATAATAATACAAAAGTCATAAAAACAGGTCACAGGATAACATTAGGTATATTAGTACATTGTATCTATATTAGTCATTCTTTATGATTATAAAAGTCTTTTAGACTGTAAAAGTTATTGTCCAATAGCCAGTAATGTAATTTATTTTTAAATTTAGTATAAGTAGCCTCTTTAAGCGTTACTGGTAAATTATTATATATTTTTGCAGCAGTATACTGTACATTGTTACTTAAAGATTTTAAACGGCATCTTGGAATACACAATTTATGCTTATCTACATGACGTTTGAGTCTATCGGACAGTGGTTCAGCTTTTAATGAAAAATATTCGGGATTTTCCCTTACAAAAACACATGATGCTTTTATAAACATACAAGGCAATGGCAGCACCTTAAATTTTTTAAATAAAGGACGACAACTATCTAACGGTCCTGCACCACATACAGCACGGATAGCTTTTTTTTGTATTATAAAAGCTCTGTTTGCTTCAACAGAGTTACCCCATAAAATAAGACCGTAGGACAAAACAGAAGAAACATAGCCGTGATATGCGCTAAGTGCTGCGTTCTGTGAAACTGTTGAACCTAGGCGCCTAATAGCATAGATAAAACTAGCTAGTTTGTCGCAAATGGCTGAAATATGATCTTTCCAGTTCAAATTTCCATCAAAGACAATTCCTAATGTAATTTTGTTCTGTCATCGCATTTTAAAATTATGGTAGTATCGTCAGCGTAAGGGGAGCGTCTGGGCCGGACCTTTGTGTAGTCCGGGTTTTAAAAAAATAGTCTTGGGCCGCCCGCAACACACGCACTGTGCCCGCACGTCGCGATCAACTGACGAACAGACACGCTAAATTTACCGTCCCCCCGCTGTTGACATATCCGGGTTTTGGGCTCTAAAATCCGGGGTTTTAACGCGTCTTGTCCTGGTTGACAAATTTTAGAGATGGCAATCCTAACCTTATAAGAGGCTCTGGCTCTGGGTTCGATTCCAAGCGGATGAGATATATCTTTTCCTAGTCTGAGTTTGTGTCGTTGTCTTTGTGTGCGTTCATGGAACTTACAAGGTATCCTACTGTAAATGTTATCATAATGAAACTTAATAATAACTATAATAGAAACCAGTACTTAAATAAAAAGTCCTTTATTTTTATTTTATTTGTATTAACATATCAAATGTAAAAAAGTATAAAAAATGAGCATCCAAATTCTTCACTGCTCTCTTGTATCCTTCAGATTCATCAATTGCTTAAATAAGTAGTCTTGGTGAAGCATTTTAATTTTTTTCGGATTTTCCACTCTAACTATGGGCTCTCTAAACGTCAAAAAGTTCAGTCCTCTGGTCTCGATTTTTTTATCATCAACAGGATTCTGATAACCTGTAATATTAAAAAAAAACTATTATTTAATCGCTCCACAGGTGCTTGCATGCAACTTTTTTTGCATCCCACCGTTAGACACGGGTCTCTGCAATGTTGGGAAGGCCTGGAGCTTTCTCCACCACGCTGCTCCAATTCTGGTAGGTGGATATGCGGGTTAGTGGCCTAACCACAGTCGGATGTTTTCAAAATGCCTATAATATAAATGAATAGTGCTGTTTCTTTTGTTCCAATTTCCTATCCTGTCATACAAAGCCAAAAAATACTAAATTTTAAGGCAGGACAACGTCTGCCGGAGTCGCTCTGTTTGTAACTGTCAACATTGATTCTTCGCGCCCATCGTCCAGAATTTTGACATTGTCTGAATAACAATACATCTGTCACTATTTGTTTTATATTTTTTATTTGGCAGTAACATAAAAACTCTTTGAGATGATAAAGAAACTAATCCTCTTTCAATATATTTAAGGCAGGACAACGTCTGCCTGGTCCACTAGTAATAATATAAGTTAATGTAGTAAAAATAGGATTTAATATTTAATTTTCTGTGGCAGTATTTATGAATGTACTAATATTAGCGTCGTCGATTAAAAAATAAATGCATATATAAACATGTAAATGATAACGCGCATTTTGAAAATGGAACGGTCGTGAAATAACTTAACGAAATAAAATTTGTACCCTTTAGGGTAAATATAGCGATCTAAATATCTTTAAAATCTTTTTTGTTACCCATACTTGTGCAAATATAATATTTCCTTTTAAATAATAACAAAAGAGAGCGTAAGATAACTACGTAAAGATAACTTTTGCGTTGACGAGTTTAGATTAATATTAAAATATTGTTATCTGGTTATTGTTGAAACTTAATTACACTGTCATCAAAAGTAAAATGCGAAATCATAATGAATGTAGCAGGAATTATTTGTAATGAACGAAGATTGAATACATTATATTTGAATATTCCATCGGAGTTGTTCGATTTCATCACAATAGGTATATTATAATAAACATTTTTAATAAAAAAATTAAAATGATCTGTTCAGGTGAAATGGACAAAATTCCGCCCTCAAAGGATTGGGAGTTTATGTGGAAATTTTCTCATTTCTGGAATTAGCAGTATGAACATTGGTACATAGGGTCCTGATAGGAAATAAAAATGATCAATTTAGGCAAACATAAAGAAAGAAGAAGTAGCCTTCTACCTATTAGGGCGATAGTAAATTGTTGCCTATCGATTACGGCAGTACTTCGCTTTACTACAACACAATGTTTTACAATTATAACGGAGGTAAATTAAAACATATGCCCTGATAACTATATTATACAAAAGGCTCGGGCAAAAGCTATTATATATTATTACAATATTTAATTAGTACAGAATACAGTATTAAAATAGATTACCTGTTCTGAAAGTTTGTTGAGGTTTTTTATTTGCAATAAAAACCTTGAATAACTCCTTAGCAAGCACAATATTGCCATTTTCTATATTATACAGAATCCTTTTTGCTAAATTATAATTTATATCTGCATTAAAATCAACGTCTGTCTGTTCTTTTGTTTTAAGATACATGTTTAAACGGTTTATTATTAATTGATTTATGATTTGCTCTCGTCTGAGCTTCAAAATATTATTATCATTTAAATCTTTCCAATTCGGCATTATCAGCGCTTCTTTAGACTTACTTGGATTTTTCATTGTATCTACTCGAGGCTTCAAAGTACTGTCAATGAATTCAATACTTGGCGATTTTTCTACGACATCAACTACTTTTTTGTTGAGGTTAATGTTTATAGCAGCGTTATCTATAAACTCTTTGAACTCGTTTTGTTTGTCTGAAGGTAGATTTGTTACTGTTTTTAGAGATCGTTTGATATTTTCTAAGACGTTTTTGTACTGTTCAATATCTGCTTGGAGAGTTCGTAGTAAAATCAGTCTATCTGATGGTTCCACGCCGGACTGTATAGCAATGTTCTTATAAGAATTACTAGACAAATCTACTTTATTCATCATATCTTTAAGTTCCTTATAAGACTTTTGATTTTGACTTAAATTTCTTCTAGTACCTTGTTTACCATCTTTGTTTAAATTTTTTATCGCTCTTTCCCAAACCACTGCAGATTTTGGTCTTCGCACCTCAATAACATTGCTTCTTCTACCTAATGGTGATTTCATTTCTTGCTTTAGAGCATCTATAAGTATTTTAATTTTATTTATGGGGCTGTGTAATTTACTTTCCGCGTTCTCATTTGCAGAATCACTTTCAGCATTCAAAATATTGTAAATACACGGAAGTGCGTCTGCAATATTTAAGCCATTTTTTGTTTTTATACCATGTTCCTTCTGAAGGTCAATCAAATCTTGTAATATTGTTTTTAAATCATTTTTTAACTTTTCTTTCACTGAATCTTTCGTCATAGGTTTATTATCTAACTGAATTTTTAAATACATATCGCTTGTAGTACTCCGTTTTGTATTAGTAGGGTAATTAGTAGTTGTGGGAGGAGTAGATTTTAAAGTATTATCTTTGTACGGCTTTTCTTTCACAAGTGATAATAAATCGGAGAAAGATTTTATTTTTAAAAATTCTGATAGATTATATAGTATATTTCCTTCTATATTCGGGAGTGGTGAGATAACAGGTTTTTGTAAGCTTGATAAGAAACAGTTGGGATGCCTCTCAATATTTTCTAAATAGTCCATAATCATTTTGTCTTTGATATTGAAAGACGAATTACGAAGATCAATATCAAAAAGCTTTTCTATGTTTGTTTTTGCTACATCATCTTGTCTTAACATTTTATAGCTGTTAATCTTTTTATTTATGCTTCTATTTTTATTATTAGGACTTAACAAGTTGGTTATTTTACTCAATAGATTGCCAAATAGATTCAAAGATACGGTTTCATCTAATGTCAAATCTTGGCTTGAATTCTCTTGTACAAGAGGTTTTATTTGCGTATTTTTTAAATTATTCAAGCTGTTTTGTAAAATCTCGTATTTTTTTATCAAGTTTAAAACATCATTGATTTTTTTCAAAGCATTGGTGGTAGCTTTTCTCTGCTTCTCTAATTTAGGTATACTTTGATTCTTTTCACTTTGTTTTACCGTATGATGTTCTGTAGGCTTTTGTATGCAATTTTTGTCCATACTATTGTTTTTGTTGTTTACTTCTTCAAAGTTTGTACAAAATGACATATTCTTAATAGCCTTGTTCGTGTCAATAACTTGCGATAATTTTTCTAGTGCATTTTTTATAAATATTTCTTGTCGTAAACTAAGAGGTTCCTTAAATAATTGCAATAAATCATTTATTTTCTTATGTTTCATCTCCTCAGCTTCAAAGGACCCTTCAGTGGCATCTTTTTCCATATCCCATAATTTGTTTAATAAATTTCCGGCAATAAAAGCTATAGCTGTTAATGTGTCGTTTTCTGGTGTAAAAGTGATATTAGAAAGTGGTTTAACGTTTTTATCTCCTATCACTTCAGTGCCATGCTTCAACTCATTAACTACTAATTTGGATAGATCTTTGTCTTTTATAGATAGTGAATAATTGCCAAGAATTTTATGTATTTCTTCATGGCTTAGACCATTAATTTTTTCTTCAAGAGGATGCTTTGAATCAACTTTGTTTTCTGCAACATGACGTTCAAATTCATGAGGTTGATTATATTCAATATGTAGTGACCTGGGATCTGATGAATTGACATGATCAGGAATACCTGCCCTGCGTGATAATTTTTCTAAATTTTGGATTTCTATTTTTCGTGCTTCCAATGTTCCAGTATCGTTAGTGCTTTTCAATGTATCTGTCGGAAAGAAGTTATTTCATTTGAAACATTTATCACGTAAAATACTAAACTCTACAGTATATTGTAATAATATTCTCATCTACTAAATTACCTTCATTTATCTCATCAATAGTTTCATAGAATTTAACACTGGCCTTTTCTTTTTGTTTATCAGCTGATCGCTTATATCTTGAGAACAAAGATTTAAGTTCTTCATCGAAGTCGAATTTAATTGCTGGAACTAGGTACATTAAAAAAATTTAATATCGTAAAAAAAATATAAGCGTTAATTCAAATTATACTTACGTTCGAGAAGTTCGATGAGATTAATACCAAAAATGTGAGCTTAATATTAATTTGTTTTATCAATACCAATGGGTATTGATAAAATTAAAATTAACATATTTATTATAGAAAAAAGTTAAAGATCGACAGCTAAGTCCCAGACGCTTTATAAAAAGCCGCTTCTTTATAAATTTACTTAAGAATGGAGTAGTATAAAAACAAATTAATAATAACAACAACATAATTGTATTAATAAATCATAAAGATAAGCTTTGTAATGTGCTAGCGTGCTGTATTTACGGGGTAGGTGCGTAGTGCTTTCTTCTAGACAATTTGATAATGTACCCTGAAATAGAGACGTGTACTGGTTATAACTGTTGTAGGATCCTACATTGATGACATTATAAATAAAAATACGTAGATATGTTATGTGTATGAAATTTAATGAAGCGCGCATGGCTCGGCGGCTAGCGTAGAACGCAAGCGGTCTATGCAGTTCAGCCAAACGGGCGCGGTCGGGTGTAAGATGGGTGACCGCTAGTGGCAAAAATTTCATGTGCGTTTCCGTGCTTCGGAGGGCACGTTAAGCCGTCGGTCCCGGTTGTTGTCGATTGATAACAGTCGTTAAGCCTTGTCGGAGGCCTAATGGGCGGTTGGAAAACATCCGACAGCGGGTTGGCCACTAACCCGCATCTCCGCCAACCCGCATTGGAGCAACGTGGTGGAGTAAGCTCCAGGCCTCCCCAATAATGGGGAAAGACCCGTGCCCAGCAGTGGGACGCAAAAAGGGTTGCAGCCAGCCAGTCGTGAAATTTAAATTCAATAAATGTGCCTCGAATGTCTTGATGTAGTGAGCGACACACATCAAGATGACAAGGGATATGACGCGTCTATAATCTAATGTAATATCATACCCCTAAACGAGCAATTCTTGTACATACCTATATTTATAATTTAAATCTCGTATACGGCTCCTACGACTTTTATGAAATTTAACATATAGGGGGTTTCAAAGGCGATAAAATAATCAAGGTAGATTTCTTTTTTTAGAAAACGTCGTTTTATCAGTGTTTTTAGGCAATGAAAACCAAAATGTCATTAGGATACGATGATAAATTTAACCTACATCTATAAGTAATGTACAATAGCTTAATTGGGCAGTCACGAAATCAGAAGACCCCAGTGCGAGTCGTATCCGAGTTTTTTTCTCCTTTTTTAAGTTCCTTTTTAAGATTAGATAAAGAAAATCAATTTATTTATCCAAGCAAAGCTCTACTCTCTCTAAGAAATGTCATAAACCGCATTTCAAGAGGCTATTTATGAACGCTTATAACATATATATAGGTACACTATTTCTCTACACACTTACTGTATAACAAAATAATATGTAATTTTCAATGTGTTACCTAGAAGAAGATCTTCATCAGGTTTTGGTGGATTAGGTACAAGAGATCCTGGTCTTCTTTTTTGTTTTTTACGTTCTGAATCTGTAAAGTTATTTTTTTAATTACTTAAAGCTGTCAATTTTGTAAGCAAACATGACGGCATTGTAAGAAAACTTACAGGGTCTTAGATAAATGTACGCCTGAAAAACTCAAATAGCAATTTTCACCTATCATCTGAACTGCAAATATCAAGACCCACCAAGAAGAATAGAAAAATATTTACTAACGTTTCACACCCCCCACACTAGAGTAGATATAACCTGTGTCATGGACACACACAAAGACACAAACACCCAGACCGAGAACAAAAATTTAAACTCATTATTCATTCTGCCTCGGGAATCGAACCCGGAACCCTCCGACTGGCAGTCCGACATGGTAACCGTTGCGCCACACGGATCATCAAATCGTTATCAGATGACAAAGGAAATTAATTATCTTTTTTTGTCGCATTAAACTATGAGAAATAAGGATTTCAATTGCTTTACTAGTTCCTTCTGCCCTAGTCGTTAATAAAAGTTTTTTTTTTTTTTTCATTTTATTTTAGTGATGTACAGTATTCAGGCCACTTGTAAGTAGCTACTTTTTTTTCATCTGTATCGTGGCGTGTAGACATCCTTAGGTTGAAGTATCTATACTTCAACCTAAGGATGTCTACACGCCTCAAGCAAGCATTTGTCTGAAGTCATATACAGTGGGGCTGCTACCACGGAGGTTGATGTTCGCCCCAGTTCGCTCTGCGCGGTAACCACAACTTTTCGCCGACACTCAATAGCATTGCTTTAATGCAGAAATCGGTGCAGCGGTGGTACGATTACTTCCCAGGTCGAACTATGAACGATCTATCACTTATTAAATCATGTAACGAACGTGTCAGCCAGCTAGCCAATCGGAGCCATGCCGCTATGACGTCTCCCTTCAACCAAGCCAAACCCTAGCCAATAAGGAGGGAGTCGTCTCTATATAAGCCTTTGTCAGCCATTATTCTGGGTCATTCTGCTTCTCAATAAAAAAAAATCAAAATTTCATTTTCTAATTCTTTTCAAATTTTTTTTTCATACTTTGAAAAAATTTTTTTTAATTAATCGAAACCCTTACAATCGATTAAAAAATAAACAATCGATTGTTCGATTAATCGATTTCGATGTTACAGCACTACTCTCCAACCGTCTTACGGTTTTTCGATCAGCTCACGTGACCTGACGCGAGTTTCACAGTTTTTTACCCATCCCACAAAAGTGCTCAACGCCGCTAAAGAAGTTTTCACTTCAAAAATGCAGAAGCTCTACCCGTTTTATTTCTGGTTTTAACAATAGTCAAAAACTCACTTGTAAGCAAGTTATCCAAAGCATATTCTAGCGTCGTCTCGTCCACTGTTTCCTTGTCATCGATCATGGGATATTCAAAGACTTGCTCGCACTTCCATTTGCCTTCAGCATCACAGGTACATCGATTGCAACCTGTGCATGCGTTTGCTAAAAAACGAAAATATTTGTCATGACAAAACCAAATCTAACCACATAAACACAGCATTACTAAAGTAAGCATCTACTGGCAAACTGGTGATGTCTGCGTTGTACAGGTACCTATGTTATATTTTTATTTCTGTATGTTGCCACATGACATAGTAAATTCTTAGGCGCGTTACACTGTAGATCTCGGGGCTCTTCACCAGCGCCGAGGAGGCCACCAAGGGGGTTTTCCATCCATCAGCCTTTTACTGTCCACTGCTGGACATAGGCCTCCCCTAACGTTCACCACTCCTCCCGGTCCTGGGCCTTCTGAGTCCAGCGACTACCCGCTGTCTTCTTCAGGTCGTCAGTCCAACTGGTTGGAGGGCGGCCTGTACTCCTTTTGCCGAGACGTGGTCTCCATTCAAGGACCTTTCTTCCCCATCGGTTGTCGGTCCTCCTAACTATATGGCCTGCCCATTGCCACTTCAGCTTGCAGATTTTGAGAGCTATGTCGCCCCCAGTCCCCGGCGGTCTCGCTATCCCTGGTTACGACAGCGGCCATGGTAACGGCGGGGCAGGGGGTGCTAAGAAGGGGGTTTTAGTGTGGTATAAATCCCACATAACCCAGTACCTCTCCCTCGGGTGCGTAAGCTTAGAATATTCATAGGGTACGACGATATAGATTTTACCAGATATCGTATAAAAAAATTCCACCCAGTAACTTAAAAGCAAAGCCTTTGAGTTTTTAACGGTGTGGACGCTACCTTCTTGAGAATTCAACAGCTATAATGCACTTAAAGCTAAATTTTAACTCAACACTCAGGTTTAATAAAAGTCACACGTACCATCGGAACAGTCCGAATACTCTGATATAAATGGAATACATTTTGAGTCATCAAGTCCTTCACCAACTGCAAAATTAATAACTTATATGTATATGTACATATTAGTAATATTATACCATTTTTTGTATATATAATTGAACAAATTAAATTTGTAATTACCTTTATCGGTCGCATCAACTTGTGAGTTAAATCAATAGCTATTCAGTTATTAGCTTAAAGCATCAAAGGTACTGAATCACACGTCAGTGGAGAGGGCATTGCGCCTCGCTTCGATACATAATTTTTGTGCCAGATCTGGTGCGAGGGAAGAACGCACACATTTTAATTTTGTCACACATTCACAAATATTCTTTCTTCGCTACAGACGCATACATTTCTAAATATGTCAATTTCAATAAACAACTTCATTTCCTATGCACCGACAGCACTGACACCGACACACACACACACACTAGTTGTATATAACTAGAAGGCACATTGTGCATACACGTTGGGACGAGGGGTTCGCCGGTAAAGGCCACTCCTCTGACTGGTGTCATACCTGTCAGTACCTGTGATGCTCTAAGGTTATTATCTTTTGTTACTCAATAAAAAAATAAACTTAAAATAACATTGAAAAATATATAGGTGCTCAGTGTAGAGAGTCTTTATAGTTGTGCATGTGCTGTCTTTAATATACGAAAGTGAAAATTATTGTGCAATTATGTGCAATGTGCAATTGATTGAAAAAACTCCATAAGTGACATATTCAATATTTTTAAACACTTGAGTACTTTACAAACATTTAATAATTATGAAAATACAAAAATACAAAAGACACACTTAAGAAAATTATCACTATGAACATAAACTATTTTGAGAATTTTATGTAACTGTCACTGGCACTGTAATAAATTCAGTTTTTTTAAATCTTTTTTTTTTTTGCAGTGTCTTCGATTTATTCCTTAAATTTTCTTATCCTTTTGTCATAACATGAAAATATTGTTTTAATCATGTAGTGCGTAAAATTACAGGTCTCATTAGAATCTTGGGTAAAATAACAATCATCTGATTTATTTTATTGATATGTTTTTCTCTTCTTCATATTTTTTTCTGCTCAGTTTGTCCTTATACTGTTCAATAGCAACTATTTTGTCGATAGTATCATTTCAATTAAATATGAAATTTATAACTATTCTATGTTTGTTATATAATTTTGTATAATTTCCTGTAGGTTACTTGTAATCCGTTGATTTACAATGTATAGTGTCTGGATCACTGGATAAGCGGTGTACTCGTGACAAAGGATTTGAACCAATGAAAGCCGTTGCGAGTTGCTGTATTGGATTTGTTTCAATCAATTATTATCTTCTGTCTGTCATTTCTTCTTCTAGTCGTTATTAACAATAAAATCTACGTAGTCACCACCCGGGCTACCGGACAAAATGTTCTCTTTGGGCACCTTCCGTCGCATCAGTCGGATCTTGTTTCTGACCTGTTCGTGGAGGTTCCGACGGTGGCCATCCGGATGGTCGCAGCACAGCGTATCGCCTCCTGCAAACCAATTTTTGATTTGTAATACAAAACACAACCTTGACCGCTATAGGTTAATCAAAATATTCGTTTGAAGAAACATAATTTAAATTTTGAATGAATTCGGTTGGAAAGAGGCGATACGATGAATTCAAAATTGCTTTTACGATGATATTTTTAATATTTTCAGTACACATTATCGAGTTTATCCACTTAAGTTGAGGCATAACTATAAATTCTTCAATAAAACAAGATTTAAACAAATCCTTAGAATACACTTTATTTAAAACACTGTACATAAATTTTTCACATTTAATTAACACTCACAACTGTAACACTTGATACCAATATTTATCACCAACTCATCACTTGTTATAGAGAAGAAGGGGATAGAAATATCATAGAAGCGTAGTTTGCAAACCAAAAGCTACAAAACACAGTGCAGCAAAATCCATAGCTCTACCATTATCCATAAGTTCAAAGATTCCATCGTCCATCATTCTTCTGAGCCTGTACGAAAGCTGTCTGAAGTAAGCCGGTCTGTCTTGTTGGAAGAGTTCTCTGTAGCGATCACGCGCTGCCTCAGGGTAGCGAATGATTCTGTAATACTCGCAGAAGACAGGATCTCTGGCGATGCATCCTACTCCTCTTCCATCCACAGAGCAGACACAGTAGAAGCACACGTCTTTGTTTGAGTAGTCTAACAGGGAATCTATATCGCTCTGTACATCGATGTCTGTATTATTCGCGTTGATGCTGTTGCTGTAATAAGATCTGCTTCTCCTGCACTTCGCTTTTGCTTCGTATGGTATCTCGTCGTCGTGCCAGATGTAATCTAGAGATCGAATAGACATTAAAAATAAGTGTGCATGACTTTTCTTAAAAGCAATTTGTTTATCCTACGTAATTTTAGCATTGAATTATTCAAAAATCACATTATACTTGTACAGCCTAATGAGAAAGGCATAATGTTAAATATGTATATGTTAATTATGTATACAGACTCATATTTTTTAATCTACCTATTGTTTCAAAGTTTTATGAACCCATCAGAACTGTAATAAATATGTGAATTATAGACAAATTATATGAACCAAAATAATAAATATTCTGGCAGTTTCCCAGTACAACAAAATTGACACAAAAAAAGAACACTGCCTCAAATAAATTAAATTAGAATAATTCTTCTAAAGCCACGACCAATTAAGCACCCCAAAACCTAGAAGCAAAACTGATAATTATACCAGTGTACGGACACAACTAGAAAAATCCTTTCCCTAATAAACTTATCTATCGAAACTATCCTTTATGTCTATATAATTTTGCTCGTATTAAAGACAACACATCCACATTAAGACACTGCTCCAAGCGGCACCAGGACCGACCTCTTCTAATCCTGAACGCAAGAGACCTCTCGTGGGAAAATGGCAGATGTCTTTCGAAGTTTTCAGTGATAGTGCTCATTCGCAAACATTCGTTGACGTTCTTCGCCGGCCGTCTACTGCAGTATTCGTCTTTCCCTTCGATAGAACACACACAAATCTGACAGTTCTCCTCAGTAGGTACATGGTTCATGTGAGATCGTCTACCGTCTTCTTCGTCTACATATTCTTCTTCCTCCGGCTCTGGGTCTAATAGACTTTTTTCTTCGATGCGGATGACGGTGCGGCCAGGTATACATTTAAGCCCTAGCGATTTCAGGTCTTCGGTTTTAGGTGAGATGCGATTGTATAAAAAGTCTAGAAGATCAATTTATATCAATATAGTTACGCTTTAGCTTATATTTAATTAGTTGATGTATACCTGTGTTTGATGGAAACTAAAATTAACTCATAAGAGTAGCAGTATGTAGGGATGGCCTTTGTATACGGATTCGATTACTTAATGGTCTCCGCTGACTTTATTTTCCCTATGTTGAAAGAATTTGAAAAAAAAAGTAACAAATATTTCACAGATTTGTTTTATATGGAAAATAAATAAAATTGTTGTTTTTTATCAAGTAAATAGATTTAATATTCAAATGTTTGTTTTTTTGCACATCTTAAATTTTCAAAATTCAAAATGAGACTGACCGATTTTTTATATGGAGCTATCGTCCCGTAATAATTGGGATATATGATGTCCACCAATCCCTACTGAGCCAGCGTGGCCTACATCCCTCTCACTACCGGAACTTGAGCTTAGTAGAGAGACTTAAAAAAGTATTCATTTTAATTAAAAAAGTGCAGTAAGGGAGTTTTGGCGGGAAGTCGGAAAACACATGTAGTGCTCTTGTTTTATTTTCATTTTCTTGGTGAAATTTTGAGTTATATCGGATGAAGTTGATGGTATTTTGTTCAATATAGGTTAATTACAGTGCACGAGTATTTTGAAATAAAATAACAATACGAAATCATGTTTTTTCAGCTTGCCTCCAAAACTCCATCGGACACGTTCTGGTAAGCCATGGCTTTATGGTAAGTCATCGCTTTGAACATCTGACTGACTAGACTGACTGATTACTGACGACTTACTGACCTTATCTATTATTACTACGTCCAGTTCCATTGAAACTGGCAAAAAAATTGATGCAAAAATTATACTTGACGCTGGCAATATGCACACAGTTTGCGATGCCATAATTGAACAAAAAAATTCATTAAAATCTATTGGCAGTCTGTTTTCTCTTTTCGTTTTTTTTTCAAGTAACCCAGGAGTTTTGGCGGGAAGTCTGAAGGAACAAGTTGTGCTCTTGTTTTATTTTCATTTTCTTAGACTTAGTGTATTTTGAGTTATATCGGATAAAGTTGATGGCATTTTGCTCGATATAGGTTAATGACAGTGCACGAGTGTTGTGAAATAAAATAACAGTGCGAAAACATGTTTTTTCGGCTTGCCTCCAAAATTCCATCGGACATGTTCTGGTAAAGTAGCCATCACTTTACTTAAACATTTGACTGACTAGACTGACTGATACCTGACGTCTAACTGACTTTTTTCTACGACTACAGTGATGCAAAAATTTTACTTGACCCTGGCAATATGCACAGAGTTTGCGACGCCATTATTAAAATTGAAAAGTAAATATTGAATGGCTGAAAGGATCTTTATACAATGCCGTAAAACGAAATTATATATCAAGTAACCCAAAAGATTATTTTATTTTAACAACTTACCAGCCTCCACCTTCATCTGGACTACGAGGAGGGCTACCACCAGCACCAAGATGACGTTCATCGTTGCTCGCTAGTCAATTGTCATTCAACAACGCGTTCAATAGCGCGTTTTATATGACTTATCGCTTGAATACATTGGATGATAGCATTCTTTACGTCAGGGGCGGATTTGAGTTGAGCAACATAAATTTCACAACGTAGGGTCCTAACTAGACGATCACGGCCAGCGATTCGGAGCAGCGATGTCCGAGCGGTACAGACCTTGGTCTCTGTCAGGAAAATATCGGGATCCTCGTTCGTTGATTGAAAATATTGTATTATTTAATAGATTAAGATGTTTTCCATCGCCATGTATGCCTGTGAGAAACGCATACCTAATTTCTCGAAGGCTTGGTGTCCACTTGTCCGCACTTGGCATGCGTGGTGGACAACTGCCTAAATTCATATCATTTGTGGGAGGAGACCTGTGCCCAGCAGTGCAGAAAAGTTATTTCGAAAATGATAATGCGTACGTTCGATACCGTGCGTACGATATCTACGTACAAGGGATAGAGATATAAAATACATCTACTTCATTATTTTACCACTTTTTTTAATGTTCCCTTTATGTATCTGTACGATATAATTAATACATTATCACACCTCTCAGGAAAAAAGGGTTAACTTTTTTCAAACTGATTTCTTTCATAATTTAATTTAATAGTTTTATATACATATATTATATTCTGCTTGCTTACACCATGCGCTTCAATAAACTTTTTTAAATTTTATACATAAAGTAGTAAGTAAAAGTCCTTGGTCAAGTCCGACCCTGTGTTAATAATGACTGCAAAGTACAATCTATGCAATAAGAGAAGTGATCGTAAAACCTTATCGCAACAGCTGTAACTGTCACCTGGGAGCCAGGTTTAACAATTCAAGCTTAGTTTGCTTGCTTTCTTTGCCTCTGGGGCTCTGGTAGATTACATGATGTACCTTAGCTGCATGATTGATAACAATGATATCTCGTTCAAACTAACTTCGATGATAGTGTTCATTGATATCTGCATATATCTTTTTAATTTTTTTACTTGCATATTTTATAATTTTGATGGGAGAAACACATTTTACCCCTTTAAAATATCTATCTTTCAAATCACTGATTATGAGAAATAAAATCAACACTTCTCACCTTGAGAAATGTTAGTTTCAGTTTCATTCCCTATATTTTTATTTTTGTATAAAAATAGTAAAACCTGTACACAGAATAGTACCTGTTCTATGTAGCTAGTAGTAAAAGCTTCGTGAATAAGAATAGAGCTACGGAGCTGCCTGATCGTAAGAGGCGACTAAAAGGGGCTTCCGGGGTTGCGGGCGATGAGAGTGGGAGCTCGCTCGATCTGTCCAGCCAGCAACCCCGGGAAGGACGGCGGCATGTGCGTGCCCGCATGCCGCCGTGAGCATTGGAAGGTGCAGGAGAGCACATCTGCTCTCCCGCACCAACCCAGTGCGGGTTCATGCACAGGGCGCCGCGCGTGGAGGACACCGGTGCGTTCCACTGGAGTGGAGATTCCGGAGTCCTCCCCTAGCGCAGAGGCAGGCTAACGAGGAGGTCTTAGTGCGGTACAAATCCCACAAAACCCGGTATCCTCGTCCAAAGTGCCGGATACCTTTTGAAGGTTTCTCCCCGATACCAAAAAAAAGTACAATTAGGGTTCAAAAATAGTGTAGCCTCTTTTGATCGCTTTTTGTCTGCACGCTTTAATCATTGTAATCTATGTTCTTATCGTATGTACTCATGGAAGCAAGTCATAAATGCGACCACAAGTTGACGCGGTAGTGTTTTGAAAAGGGCACATCACTTCTGCACTTTACTGTACTACTACCCATCAAGTTTCAACAGTGTAGTACATACTACTACACGTTGAAAAACTATAGCCACAATACAAGGAGCGCCTGCCTTTCTAGACAGAAGCGTAACAGCCCGATTTTTAAAATTTGAACAAATGACTGCGCGTGGTGCTAGGGTTGGTACCTACAAAATGATGGGTTGCTTATTTAATAAACATGTTCGTATCAGCACTATTATTTTATTTCACGACACTCGGGCACTGCGATTTAGTCTATATCGAGCAAAATGCCATTAACTTGGTTGGATCATCAACTACATAACTCAAAAATATATCAAGAAAATGATAATTTATAAAACCTTAAAAAATAAATAAGTAAAAACAGGTCAATAACAAATAAATAATTCTGCGGCTGGTCTATGTATACCTTTAAAAAATCATAAATCATCCATTTTACTACTAAATAAACTTACACGACGTAATAATATTCATAAAAAAGCTCTCCTTCACAGGCAGCAATGCTCAGAAGGCTCCCCTGTAGTTGCCCGTAGGCGGCGGTGATCGCTTCATCACCTTTATTCATCAGTCTAATAATAATGGTCTGGTAATAGTATAATAATAATTCATCAGTCTAATAATAATGGTGAAAAAAGACTATGGAAAAAAACGGCACTTGAAAATTTATGAACAAAACTGAGGTGTCAAGAGGGATACCCGGATGGAACAAAGTTGTATTTTTTTACTTTCTTGTTTTTTAAATTTCTGCGCTTAATAATGTTTTTTTCTTCTTTCTGCATTAGTTTTAGATTTGGGTGTCAACAAAGCTAAGCAATGTCGAGTGCGGTCAAAAGTAGGGTGGGTGGCCAATAGTGGCCACTAAGCAACATCAAGTGCGGTCAAAAGTAGGATCGGTGGTAATAAATCTGAGCAATGTCGAGTGCGGTCATAAGTAGGATGGGTGGCCATTAAGCAACATCTAGAGCGGTTATAAAAAGGATGGGTGTCAACAAAGTTAAGCAATGTCAAGTGCAGTCAAAAGTAGGATGGGTGGCCAATAGTGGCCATTCAGCAAAATCTAGTGCGGTCATAAGGATGGGTGTCAACAAAGCTAAGCAATGTCGAGTGTAGTCAAAAGTAGGATGGGTGGCCAATAGTGGCCACTAAGCAACATCAAGTGCGGTCATAAGAAAGATGGGAGTCAACAAAGTAAAGCAATGTCGAGTGCCGTTGCTATAGTTGTAAGCCGCACTTCTTACAACTATAGCAAAAAGTATCGTTACAACTTTTCGTCTTAATTTTTTCCGTCTAGCCCTGGTCTAGCCCCCTCTCGCAACGCGCGATAAGGAACTTCGTTCCAAAAGATGAATTTATGAAACTCGATTTTCAGTCCATAGCGCAATGTGTCACTGCGTACTATTAGCTTACTTAGTTTACTTAGCGGCCGTGTAAATGACAGTTGTCTTTGTGCGTGTGTATTCGGCCGATAGTATGAAGTTACTGTACTGTATACTTATATCTATACTAGCTGTGCCCCGCGGTTTCACCCGCGTTAGAAAGAATAATTAGCATGAAGTGAACCAAACTTCACAGGACTACTCGTTGGACCAATCTGAAGATTCTCCGAGAATTTCATTGAAATCGGTCCAGCCGTTTCGGAGTCTATAAGGAACATACATACACACTTTCTCTTTTATAGATATGATGATTGTGCTAAAGCTGTGACATGCCATGTTTCCCCATTATTAAGTATGTTCTTACCTATTTTGATGTATTTTTTTTTAATTAAAGAAATGGTAAAAGCCAATTTTTTTACACCTACCAACAATATCTCACCATCGCCATGGGTTGACTGGGAGAAAATGCCATTAGGCATTAAGTCCGCCCATTGTGAACCTAGTTTAAGGTGATCAATAAAGTATTAAATAAATAAATAAATAAATGCACGGACCCAGTCATGATGAATCTATGAGGGTTCCGTTTCTCGCCATTCCGCTACGGGCACCTTAAAATAGGAGAATAAATGGGACGTGATAAAAAAACATGAAATGAAATATTAATTGTTTTTATTAAACAAAATATAAAATATTTAATAACTACATACTACATACATACATAACTACAACTAGCATAACTTAAAACTAAGCCGCTTAGTAAAAATATAATTCATAAATTCATCACAAAATATATTATGCATAGACTTAGGATATGGCTGCAACCCTTTTTGCGTCCCACTGCTGGGCACGGGTCTCTCCCCATTACAGGGGAGGCCTGGAGCTTACTCCACCACGCTGCTCCAATGCGGTTTGGTGGAGATGAGGGTTAGTGGCCAACCCGCTGTCGGATGTTTTCAAACCGCCCATAAGGCCTCCGACAAGGTTCAACGACTGTTATCTATCGACAACAACCGGGACCGACGGCTTAACGTGCCCTCCGAAGCACGGAAACGCGCATGAAATTTTTTGCCACTAGCGGTCACTCATCTCACACCCGACCGCGCCTGTTTGGCGTAGTTGCATAGATCGCTTGCGATCTACGCTAACCGCCGGGCCATGCGCGCTTCACTTAGGATATACCTACGTATAAATGCGAAGTCTATGATAATATACTTATTATATGCTTATATTATTAATTTTATAAAAAAAAACACAAATATCCAAAATTTTTACCTCCCTACAACCTGACTGTTTTATACACATACTTATATGGAAACTTAAAAACGAATGTTTGGATCCTTACTTCTATTCAAAAGTAGATATAAAGCATGACATTTAAATTACAAATTGGCCTAATAAATCAATCAATTGAGATATTCCCTCATACATTTTTTATCAAACGGTAAGAAATAAAATTGTTCAGAGCAATTTTATTCTTTACCGTTTGAAGTCGGTCCTTTTTTTTGTTACAAACTTAATTAATTTCACTCTTTTTAGTAATTTTTATTCAATAATTCTGTATATATGTATAAGCATAATTTGAAGTTTTCCACCTAACTTCTAAACGTTAATGAGATTTACCTTTTATTATCATGTTAATCTAATAGCCTCAAAGAATACTACTATCGGTCCATCTGAACGTATAAATTATTGAAAGAATTTGCTCTCAGCTACTAACCATTGAGGAGTTGTACCTTCAATCATCAGCTTAGCAGCATGAGGTGATAATTAGCTTTATAAATACTTGTATTATGTTAAAAAATATGACGAAAACAATGTGTATGCCTATAAAGTTTTACTGTTTCCCTCCATTTTCCTAGCATACCATCATCAGATTTTAACATGGTGACAGTTGGACAACCTTAGGAGTAGCTTTTAGGTTGTAGTTGTAGGAGGAGTAGCTTTTGAACAAAAAAATATGTATTGAAAGAATTTGCTCTCAACTCCTAACCGTCGTAGTACCTTCCATGATCAGCTCAGTAACTTAATATGATGATAATTATACACAAATGTCTGCTTTGCGTTAGTATGTACATGAAAATCAATTGTGCTATAAAATTTGAATGTTCCTCTCGATTGCTCTGAGATCCCATCATCAGACTTTGACTTGGTGACAGTTGGACCACCGCGGAAATATAAGATTTCAAACAAAAACCATATATTGAAAGAATTTGCTCTCAACTCCTTACTGTCGCAGTACCTTCCATCGTCAGGTCAGCAACATGAGATAATGATTACTGCACAAATATATTTTATGCTTCAGATAAGTTCAATAATAATATCTTAGTATAAGAAAATTAATGTGTGTGCCAATAAAATTTGAAAAGAAAAGAAAAGAAAGAAAAATAATTTGTTTGCGCAAATGTGGGTATTACAGAAGTCCGCCATATTTACCTCAGTAAGGTTTGCTTATTGATAAAGAAATAAAAATTACTATTATTATATTAAAGAAATCAAAATACACTTAAATCTACCTATGTAACTTTTTGACTTAGGTACATCTAAATAACTAACTTGAGAGTTCCCCTCGCTTTCAGATCATCATCAGATCGTGACTTGATGACAATTAATGACCACCTCGGGAGTATAAGCATACGAACAAAAGAAGAATTTCGAAAATCGGTCCACAAACGGCGGAGTAAGCGGTGAACATGTATAAAAAAACATACAGCCGGAAACAGTACCTCCTCCTTTTGGAAGTCGAAATAGAAAGTAATTTGTGGTGTGTCTCACATAATTGTATAATCAATTGACTAAATTATTATTGATTTAGCTCATACCTTTAAACGAGCAATTTTTGTGTATATATAGAAAGAAAGAAAGAAAGAAAAAATATTTATTTCATATTAGGAATACAAAATATTCGCTTAATGAATGTAATTTTTTCCCGGTCATCGCCTTTAAGTGCCCGTTTGGGCTAGGTGTTGAGCTGAGAGAAAAAAGGCGGCGGAAAAAAACTCCCAGCACTCTTTTAAAAAAAAAGTACATAATAATATATTTGAAATAACAGAATGGCTATGGGTTGGTAATGGTCACACGTGACAGCTGATCGTGTGAGACACCATCAACCCACTTCCACCTGCTCGCTTGAATCTCTAGTCTCTAAAATCTGAATCTTGAAAACGGTTCTAACAATTTTTTTGAAATTTAGTATAGGTATCATTCTTAGGAAAGATCATTTTATTCGTGTTTTCAGTGATAACCATCTTAATGAAAATTCATAAACTGAAAAATACGACTCTTACTGATTTTTTAACCGGGTGCTACTTCAGTAGATGGCGTTGTAAAGTATCATAAGGGCCTCGTTCAGCATCTCCAAGTAAAGTGTTGATTAGTTACGTCCCAAATAAAGTTAATTGGCAAGTAAAAGCTATGAGTACGGGTCAGTTTATCATATGATTAGTGCTACTCGAACATTGTGAAATTGAAATTGAAGTTACGGGTGACTTTAACCGACAATTAGCGTACTTGTCACTTTACTTGAAGGTGGTGAAAGAAGCCCTAAGCGAATGAGTCTCAGAACAAAATCAATAGTTTTTATCCGAACAACGCTCAGTCGTCCATATACTTACAATTTATATACAACACCCAGCTACGAAACGTCAATAAGGAAGGGCAAATAGTACATCAAAAAACTGGCACACACATCCTTTATAGGATATCTCTCAGCTATTTTGGCAATATCACGCCACACACGGGCCATTTCCTGAGGGCTGAAGTCATGGGCGGTCGCGAGGGACCAGTACCGACATGGAATGTCGATGTATGGCTTGTATGGGTACAAGCGACCATCGTGCGTCAGGTTCAAACCGAGCTTCGAATGAGCTACCAGGTAAGTGAAGTATACGTCTTCTAAGTTGACCAATGGCACTTCGGCACCGGCGTCCAGGATTCTTTGAACATATTTACCTGAAAATATAATACCTACTATTTACTATTATATTATGAGCAGCGATGGCCGAGTGGTAAAAAACCGCGGTCTTCGACGCGACCGATCCCAGGTTCCAATCCTCGGCTCGCACCTCTGACAAAGAAATTTGTAATGTGCGAATTTATCGCTGCTCCACTGTGATGGAAAATATCGTGATATTTAATTTTTTTTTAATAAATAAACCTAACAATAAAGCAGACGGGCCGCGTGATGTTAAGCGATCACCGTCACCTATGGACACGGGCAACCCTAGGGGAGCCGCCCGAGCATTGCCGGCTTTGGAGGAGAGCTTTTTTTACAGCTTTCTTGAAGAACCCCATGCTATAGTCCACTGGGAATGCCTCAGCTGGAAGGTTGTCCCATAACCTACACATCCGTGGTAAAAAGGAGCGTGCAAAGCGGACTGTGGAGGACCGCCACGAGTCCAGATGGTGCCGGTGGAACTTTAACCTTCGTCTGGTGGTATAATCATGGAATGGTGATGTAGGCATCAATTTGAAGAGTTCCTCGGAGCACTCGCCATAGTAGTAAAGTCGCTAGAACACGCAGAGCGAGCCTATGTCTCTTCGCAAGCTAAGCGGTTCTAGCTTGTCAGTCAATCTTGGGTCGTTGACGATTCGGACTGCGCGCTTTTCAACGGAGTCAAATGGGTGTAGCTGGTACTTCGGTGCTCCTGCCCAGAGATGGGAGCAGTACTCCATGTGGGGTCTGACGTGGGCCTTATACAGCGTCAGGAGTTGCCCCGCAGTGAAGTACTGCCTCACTCTGTTGAGGACACCAAGCTTTTTTGATGCCAATTTGGCTTTGTACTCCAAATGACTCCGGTACTGCACTTTACTCGTAATGTCAACTCCCAAGATACCGACACTTTCACCGATGGTGAGCGCGGTGCCCTTGAGGCTTTGGTGGAACCTTGGGGTGCTATAACAAATGGGGCTTTTTTAGCGGTAGACGCGCAAACTTGTGTTTTCGTGAGGTTAAACTGTCGACCCCATTCCGAGACCCGCTCCAGAGAGTTCTCGACTTTAGACACAAGTTTGATTCTGCTTTCCTCTTTCCTTTCCTTTCCTAATTGTAATTGGTTACGATGTTCTCCATCGCCGTGCATGCCTGAGAGAAATTCATAATTTCTCGAAATCATGACGTCCACCAATCCGCACTTGGCCAGCGTGGTGGACTATGGCCTAAAATCTCTCTCAATTGTGTGAGAAGGAGACCTTGGGCACAGGTTGGACACACGCAATGGGACATAAAAAAGGTGTAAAAAAATATAATATTATTTGTATAGATGTTCTATGTCATGAAATCCGTTCGGACATGTTGTGAGGCGTTCATATATGTTTTAGTGTGCGTAACCTCGAAAACGCTCAGGAGGTCTACTCGTAAAATCGATTATCGATATATCGTGAACTTTTCAGCACATTTTTAACCACAGAACATACTAAAAGAGGTAGAATGGAAATGTAATGGAATTTAAACACAAATAAATTCAGATTACTGATAATAAATACGATTCTTTATTTCTTTCAAAGACATAATTGACACACAATAACATAATACATTGACAACAGAATAATAGATAATAGAATACTCTATGATTACAAACTGATGAGTTTACATAACCAACACCTGCCCTTAAACTAAGCAGTTTTTAATCCCAGAATAGAAACACAAGTAAAATGTTTATCCTTGCACAACACTTTTGTCAAAATATCTGCAGGCATACGATCAGTAGATAAATACTCGACGTTAATAATTTTATCTCTCACAGCTTGCCGAACAAAATGATGTCTAATATCAATATGTTTGCTTCTATTATGATGAATTTCGCTTTTACATAACTTTAAGGCTGATTGGTTATCATTAAATAATGTAATATTAATAATATTGCCTAAACACTCATAAATAAAATTTCTGATAAATTTGGCTTCTTTCAATCCATCCGAGATAGCCATATATTCAGCTTCTGTAGTTGATAATGCTACTGTTCGCTGCTTTCTGCTTTCCCATGATACTGCTGAAGTGCCAATTTTAAAAACATAACCCGTATATGATCGTCTATCCATATGATCAGACGCCCAATCGGCATCTACAAATCCGTCAATAGTTGTTGAAGACTTTTCATATACAATTTTATAATTCATGGTACCCTTCAAATATCGGAGAACTCGTTTTGCAGCTTTCCAATGTATATCAGAATTGCAATTGTTAAACTGACTTAACATGCTTGCTGCATGGGCAATATCTGGTCTTGTACATACTGCAATATACATTATACAACCTACTAAGCATCTGAACTGCGAATGTACATCATTTTCATTTCCTTTGTCTAGCCTTAATCCACTCTCTATGGGCGTAGAAACAGGTTTACAATCTGTCATATTAAATTGCTCTAATACCTTTTTAATATAATTCTTTTGGTCGAGTACAATTTTACCTCTTTCTTGTGTTAAACACATCCCTAATACATTTGTAGCCTGCCCGAGATCTCTCATTTCAAATTTTTTCATTAATTCATCTTTAAGCTTCTTCATACTATTTGGATTTTTGCAAAATATTAAAATATCATCTACATATAAAGCTAATATAATAAGATTGTTTTTATCTTCCGACTTCATATAAACACAGGGCTCGCAGAGTGATTTTCTGAATTTAAGATCCATTAATGTTTTATCTATTTTGTCATACCATGCTTTTGAAGCTTGTTTTAACCCATAAATTGCTTTATGTAGTTTAAATACAAAATTTTCTTTACCTTTTACCTTGTAGCCTTCGGGTTGTTCCATATATACAGTCTCCTTTAATTCTCCATTCAAGAAAGCAGTTTTGACATCCATGTGATCGACCTGCATTTCCATATTTGCTGCCAGTGCTAGCAATATCCTTATCGTAGAATATCTGACCACAGGTGAATATGTCTCTTGATAATCTATGCCATACTTCTGAGTAAACCCTTTGGCTACTAGACGAGCTTTATAACGAAGTAACTCACCATCTGTACCTCGTTTCTTTTTGAAAATCCACTTGCATTTTACAGGTTTCTTCCCTTCAGGTAACTCAACAAGCGTCCAAGCATTATTCTTTTCAAAAGATTCATATTCATCTTTAATAGCAACTTCCCAGTATTCGCTCTCAGTGCCAGATAATGCTTCTTGAATTGTCTGTGGTTCATTATCTAATTTCTTGGCTGCAGAAGCAATATCTGCTCTCTCAATCGTATCTTCATAGCTATCAGTAAAAGATGTTTCTGATGCCATATCAGGTGTCCATGTGACATCACTTGTGTTCATATCGTCTTCAGACTCTGAATCTACAATAGGTTGTTGGTTTCGTGTTATTCGTCCAACACGTTCTTCTACTTCACTTTGAATAGAATCAACTTCCATATTTTCTGATCGGTTATTGACAGTACAGTGTAATTGACAATTATTCATGTTAGAATCTGTTAAATTATTATCAAGATCTTTATACATTTTGTGTTCTAAAAATTGCACATCTCGTGATTTAATGCATCTAGTTGGATTGCTGGGATCTACAAGGCGATAACCTTTAGTATAGGTACAATAACCCACAAAAATGAATAGTTTACTTTTTGGATCTAATTTCTTGCGGTTTTGTTTTGGTACTAATGCATATGCTAGACAACCGAATATTCTTAAATTAGATAAATCCACTTTCTTACCAGTCCATTTCTCTTCCGGAGTAGTGCCGCGAACTGCTTTCGTAGGTGATTTATTTTTAATGTAAATTGCTGTGTTTACTGCCTCTGCCCAAAATTGTCTTTGCAATCCTGCCTGTTGCAACATGCATCTCGCAGCCTCCATTATAGTGCGATTGGCACGCTCCGCAACTCCATTTTGCTGAGGTGAAAAAGGGACAGTTGTTTGATGTAGTATTCCATGATTCCTTAAGTATGTCTGAAACTCATTATTGACATATTCAGAGCCATTATCGGTTCTTATAGCTTTTATAGTGAGACCCGTCTGATTTTCCACAAAAACTTTAAATCTTTTAAAATTGTCAAATACTTCATTTTTGTTTTTAATAAAATATCCAAAAGTCATTCTGCTCCAATCATCTATGAATGTAAGCAAATAACGTGCACCACTGTATGAAGGCACAGACATTGGACCACAAAGGTCTGAATGTATTAATCCTAATTGCGTAGTAGCCCTACTAAAAGATCTTTTCGGAAATGGTAACCTAAATTGCTTACCTTCTATACAAGCAATACATGGAGTAAAATCTTTGTCATCGTAATTAATGCCAAAAGCCATACCTTGTTTAAGTAATTTCATGCTTCTTATATTCAAATGACCCAGTCTTTGATGCCACAATTCCTGTGATAGATGAGCATTACCTGATAAATTGGCAATTTCCGTCTCCATATTTTCAGTTTTTGAAGGCACAGTCAAGCCTATAAAGTGTTTTTCAGTATCTAATTGATAGACACTTCCAACTCTAGTAGCAGTAGCTACAACTTGAGTACCATGCATAATTTTACAATTTGCATATTCAAAAATGACTGTCAGTCCTTTAGACGTCATCTTACTGACAGATAGTAAGTTTGTTGACAAATCTGGTACATATATCACATCACGTACTGTTATAGCTTTATACCCCTTTAACATTATTTGCGTGTCACCCTGTCCATCGACTTTCATTCTCTGATTGTTGGCGACTGTCACATATCTCGTCGAGTCCTTCGTAATATTTTCTAATATATTCTTATTATTAGTCATGTGACATGTTGCTCCAGAATCTACATACCATGCATCGGTATTTAAGTCCACAGCCAACGCTGTCAGTAAAGTTCCATCACAACATTTACTTCCAACATTCTTGGAGCAAGTTACAATATTACAATTTTCTTGTATTCTAACATTCTCATGTGGCAATTTTAAATATTTTTCAGGATAACTTTTGATACCAATATTTTCGCAGTTTAGATATTTGAACTGAGAATTTTTACAAATAATTTCCTGGTCATAATTTTTGTTTGTTATTAACGCACTTTGAACGTTTTTATTATTTTTACTTCGTAAATGTTCGTAGGCTTTCTCAAGATTAATCCATGCTTCGTATCCGGTTTTAGCGTTACAAACATAGGAAAATGAAGATGGTTGCAACATCAAACAAATTTTAGCTAACACCTTCAGTTGTTTCCTTTCATCTGTTACTTTAGGTAAACCCGTAGAAAGCTCCTCAATGCAGTCCCATAAGTCTTCATTAATTAGGTACATACGCATCATGAATTTCCATGAGCAGTAATTTGATATTCCGCTCAATTTTTCAAAAGTGATAGTTATTCCGGAAGAACAATTTGATGCCGTAGTACTCTTTGAATTCATTACGTAAAATATATTAATTAATCAATTCCTTGCGTAATCTGGGCCCATAACCTAATGGAATTTAAACACAAATAAATTCAGATTACTGATAATAAATACGATTCTTTATTTCTTTCAAAGACATAATTGACACACAATAACATAATACATTGACAACAGAATAATAGATAATAGAATACTCTATGATTACAAACTGATGAGTTTACATAACCAACAAAATGTGGGCGGGGCAGACGCGCCAAGGAATTTTGAGCAATCGCTCAAAATTCCAAAATCTCTACAGAGACACGCGATCGTGCTACGATATGCGTGCTTGTGTGCGTGCTTGGGTGTGATTCGTTCATTTGAAATCGCGTGATTGTGCGGCGCTAAGATTGGCTAGATTTGAAATTGCAAATATGTGCGTAAGCTTCGTATTTATTTAAGTACAGATGTAATGGAGGTGAAAGGCGGGGCTTGATCGGCGACACCAGTCTTCATACGAACGGCGCATTATTGCCGTTCTATTCTACCTCTCTTAATAATGTTCTGTGTTTTTAACCTTTCTCTTTGAATATACATAACTCTATAGTGAAGCTATCGAGAATATGGTAATATTTAAAGTGCAATACACTTTTTTATTCTTCAAACTTGATCAATCGAAAATTGAAAGACGGACCCCAGGGTCGAGTAACGTCAGCATAACAACTACACGTAATCATAATCACATTTATTTCTTGAATAAGGTTACAAAAAGATGGTTTGAATGTTACATTGATAGTGTCGCTTATCCTGCCACGATGGACGTACAAATATAATATTTTCAATATACCAAATTCAAATGTCAAAAATGTTAAATTATTATTTTATTATTATTATTAATGGAATTAATTACGAACTAAAAATAATCATATCAAATCAATATACCTACATAAAATTAACGTCATTTTTATAATTTAAGTATCACACACAATACAATAAAATTAAATGTCATGTTATACATACATACATATATTAATTGGAATGTCAATAGTTGAGATTTTTTTATGTCATTAATATAATTAATTTTATTCCATGAAATTGTTTGCAGATCAGAGGGCTGATTTTGTAACTTTGAAAGAAATGATTTCATTTACTTTGATTGAAATAATTTCTGTCAGAATTAAAAATCAGCCAATCGTGGGTCAATTTTGTAATTCTGATAGAAATTATTTCAATCAAAGTAATTAAAATAACATCTGTCATAATTACAAAATCAGCCCTCTGATCCTAACAATGTTGATGTGTCATTTTATTGCATGTTAATATCTGTTGTATTACTAAGGAAGTCGTTTGTACTGTAATAGCATTTGTTTCAAATATGTTAGAACATATTTAAGGTGAAGGTTAGAAGCTTCACCTTAAACACATTTATGTCGTTAATCTCTCGAATTACTTTCGGTAATTTATTAAAATTGTTGGGTGATGTTCCGAAGAATCTTTTTCTAAACCAGTGTCTCTTCGTATGCATTATTGACAACATTTAAACAGGGGTACCGGGTGGCTACTCACTACTACTCTACTACTCACTCACTCTTTTCCGTAGAGCCTGCACGTCCCGAATGGGCAAAATATTCTCGTTTTGTCATCTCTACAAACCTTACCTTTGATCAGATAGGCAGCACCGGACAGATACTCAGGTATAGACTCTTGTTCGAAAAGCCACCGAGGGAGGTACCACTTGCCGTATTCGTCCCGAATAGGGGGGATATTTTCAAATTTGAATCCTGTAACATTTCAGCTGTATTAAACAAATGATAAGGCGCAAAATCAATAAAGCCGTATTTGTAACCCTAGTGGTATTTTTGCATTTATTCTCGTGCTTGCTTAGATTAAAACAAAGTGAAAGTTATGTAAGATAGAGGTAGTCCCTGTAGCTTTGGGATTAAGAATAGAGCTCTATGGTATCCCCTGCCTGATCGTAAGAGGCGACTAAAAGGGGACTTCCGGGGTTGCAGACGGTGAGAGTGGGAGCTCGATCCGTCCAGCCAGCGGCCCCGGGAAGGCGGCGGTGTGTGCGTGGCCGCATGTCGTCGTAAGCAACGGAAGGTGCAGGAGAGCGCATCTGCTCTCCCGAAGATGGACCCGTTCTGGGGCGTCGCGCGTGGAGGACACCGGTGCGTTCCGATGGAGATCCAGGAGTACTCCGCAAGCGCAGAGGCAGGCCACCGAAGAGATGCGGTCAAATCCCATATAACCCGGTATCCTCTCCCAAGGTGCCGGGTACCATTCGAAGGTTTCCCCTCCGATACCAAAAAAAAAGGTAAGATAGAGACGAGTCCTAGCCTGACACGACATCGCACAGATTAGTAGCGTGTCTCGTTCACGCTATCGTCAAAACCACAGAACATTATAAACAGAAGTTAGAATGGAAATGTAGGCGGGGCAGACGTCGCCAAGGAATTTTGAGCAAACGCTCAAAATTCCAAAATCTCTACAGAAACACGCGATCGTGCTACAATATGCGTGCTTGTGTGCGTGCTTGGGTGTGATTCGTTCATTTGAAATCGCGTGATTGTGCGGCGCTAAGATTGGCTAGATTTGAAGTTGCAAATATGTGCGTAAGCTTCGTATTTATTTAAGTACAGATGTAATCGAGGTGAAAGGCGGAGCTTAATCGGCGACACCAGTCTTCATACAAACGGCGTATTATTGCCGTTCTACTTCTCTTAATAATGTTCTGTGGTCAAAACAATGTTTAACAGAATCATGCGTGCATGTACCTACTCGTAGTTGTATATCATCCCCGTTTCAATTATGAAGACGTGCCGAAGCTATAGGGACTATTCCAAACGATGTACTACATTAGCTTACCGCGTTTCGACATAATATTATTAAAAATAAAAAAATCTCCTATAAAATGCTGAACCTTAGTGTCATAGTATTTGTTGTAGAGAATATAAGAAAGAGAAAAATAAAGTCAGTCCTGAACTACGAACATAATCTTTTATTTGACATGGCGCTGTCGGAAATTTTAAATATTTATTTTTATTGTATGCCTTTAATGGGTCCCTGTAGGATAAAATATAGCCTATGTGCTATTCCAGGCTTTATTGCTATATTAAAATCATAGGGGTTTAGCCAGTTGCTTCAACTGCGTTGACCCGTTATTTATTACCCGTTTTCACGTAGGAATAAAGCGTTGTCCCGTAAAAAAAGTAGCCTAAGTATGTTACTCAGAGTGAATGTAGCTTTCTAATAGTGAATGAAATGAATTTTTAAATCGAAACAGTAGTTTTGGAATTTATTCATTACAAACATTCAAAAACACAAAAAAAAGCGGGTTGCACTCCGATAGTGCCGGCAGAAGTGAAAACTTGAACATTAACGTTGTGCATTTTTGATATTTTGGAATGGTTAGGGAATAATTTCGCACGAATTGCTTTTATTATCAGTATGGTTTTTCATGTAGTATTTTCAGTAGGTTTTCATCTAGCATTTTTATAAAGTACTCACTAATTTTCTTTCACTATCTCTTCGTTACTTTTTTCATTAATAGATGCACTTTGTTCAATATCTATATTTTAAATACTTGATATAAACGAATTTTACTATTCTCCCCTCCGACTTACGAATATTCGATAAGGCCACGTGTCCTGACGCGAGTTTAACATTTTTACCCATCCCAAAAAAAGTGCACAACGCCGCTAAAGAAGTTTTCACTTCAAAAAAATCTGAATAATACCTATAAGCTGAGCACCAGGATTCTCCTTGATAACTGTTAACAACTTCCAAGGATTCACTAAAACATCGTCATCAGTCTTCAGCATGAAGCCAGCCTGCGGGCAACGGCTTCCGGTCCACCTCAGCATCAGAGCTGTCTTCAACGTGAGATTCTGGTAGTGTTCTTGGAAGTCGTACACTATTAAGTCGTTGTACTGCTTCGCTTCCCAGTAGATGTTCTCCTAAAAAAGACAAATCGTGGAAGAATCGAAAATCAAAGTCAAAGTCAAAATATTTATTCGAATATTTTGTATTCCTATTTCATATTAGGAATACAAAATATTCGCTTAATTAATGTCATTTTTTCCCATTCATCGCCTTCAGCTGCCCATTTGGACTAGGTGTTGAACTGAGAGACAAAAGGCGGCGGAAAAACAGCACTTTATCTAATATCTATTTATAATCACATTAGGTACAGAAACCAAGTTCGCGCGGCCAAATTGAAGCATGTTAATTGATGCCATTAACGGCACCAACGCGGGGCCGCTCCGTAGTCGAAAAAAATATATGACGGTTTGTGCCGTTAAATTGTTCCAAAACACTTTCCAGTCAAGTTTTCAATATTTTGTAGTATTTTATAGTTAATTTGGTCAAAATAAAAATATTTTGTTTGTCAAATTTCACAGCGCGCTCGTATGAAGACACTCCTTCTATACGTAATTATTCTAAGTCACAGCAGCATTCTTTTAAAAAAAACTATATGGCTAGGGCGTAGAGCGTCAAAATTGACAGGTATGACTCTGACAGTACCTTTGTTGCTCTACTAAGGGCTAGAGTCGATCATGGGCTCACGTGACAGCTGAACGTGTGAAACACTATCAACCAACGTCCGCCTGTTCACAAATAAGAGTAATTACTAAAACTAACACATTTATTTTATTTATTTATTTATTTATTTATTCTTTATTGTTACAACTTTAAACAGTGTTGTACAAAGGGCGGACTCATTCTATGGGGACAGCATTTTGTGAGAGAAATTCATTCCCGCGCTCCTTTATCATTAATCATTACGATTGTCCTTAGTGTTATAGTAAGCCCTGCGGTATAGGACTTGTTTGACCGCCTTCTTAAAAGGTTTTAAAGGCAGAGATTGAATCTTTATTAGCATTTTATTTTATATCATAGACATCCCAATAAATGAATGTTTTTTTATTGAGCTGGCATTCTGAAAATGTCAGCTTGAATGAGCTTGGAGTCGAGCAGTGTGAATTACTCACCATCTCTTCTTCGTTCCCAGTGTGACCCAAAAGAAAATAGGTATGGATGTGTTGTGCCCATGTATTCCGGATGGCATCTCGGTACTCAACTCCTGATGGAACACTTGCCACCAGCACCACCAGCGGAACCTCTCCGAGACCGTCGCAAGGAGTAGACCAGGGCTCAGTTAGAAGGCTTCTGGAACATCAGATTAATTTTAATAAAAGTAGAGAAAATCTTTCTTAATCACACGATTTGATAATCATACTTCATACTCGTACTTACTCGTACTAATATTATAAACGCGAAAGTTTGTAAGTATGGATGTTTGTTAATCTTACACGTAAATACTATTGAATGGATTTTAATGAAACTTTACAATAATGTAGTTTATACATCAGAATAACACGTAGGCTACAATTTATAAAGATATTGTGTGAATTGTCTAAAATATGACGATAAGTGTCAAGTAAGTAGAAAAAAATCTACCATCTGCGAGCTATTTATTCTATTGTAGGTGGTAGAGTTATTATGGTTCGCCCGGGGAAGTACCACCGCTGCACCCACTTCTGCCATGAACCAACTCTATTGTGTTTCGGTGGAAAGGTGCAGTTGCCGGCCACACTTACATGAGGCGACCACCAGCCTCCGGAGTAGCAGCGCAACGGCATATGACCTCAGACAAGACTTACCTATGCTTGCTTGAGGTTGTATGTAGATGTCCATGGGCAGCGACCACTTAACACCACGTGGCCTACATGCTCGTCTGCTACTCTATTCGAATAAAAAAAAATTGGAAAGGAAAACTTTGTAGATTAGATCAACTGATGAAAACCCACCGCTGCACCCATTTTTTCCAAATCTTCTAACAACCCTGCAACAAGTGTCCCATTATTTTGATCATTTTGTTTGCACCGGTTCTGAGATTTTATTTTATACTTTTTTTCTTTCAATAACAATACATAATATTTGTATCTAATGTACTTGTATTGAATAAATATTCAATAGAGTTTTGGCGGGAAGTCGAAAAAGACATAATATATGTATTGTGCTCTTGTGTTATTTTGATTTTCTTGGTGTATTTTTGAGTTATATCGGATAAATTTGATGGCATTTTGTTCGATATTAATATGTTAATTAAATTGCACGAGTGTTGTAAAATAACAGTGCGAAAATATGATTTTTGAGCTTGCCTCCAATATTCCTACTTGAATGTCTGACTCACTTGACTGACTGATTTTTGCATCATGTTTTTGCCACTTCTTGTGTTCGTGTCTTAGATTTGTGTATATGTCACTGAACTCCTATACGACTGGACGGATTATGATGAAATTTTTTGCACTGTTATTTTATTTCACAATACTCGTGCACGGTAATTAACCTATATCGAACAAAACACCATCAAATTTATCCGATATATCTCAAAAATACAGCAAGAATATTATGAAAATAAAACAAGAGCACAAATTATGTCTTCTTCGACTTCCCGCCATAAACCCCGCGCCATCACTTTATACTTTTTTTTTTCTTCAATTGTGGCATCGTAAACTCTGTGCATATTGCCAGCGTCAAGTATAATTATTATATATAATTATGTACATATATTTCTTGTTTTCGTGTGTATGTCACTGAACTCCTAAACGACTGGACGGATTATGATGAAATTTTTTGTGTGTATTAAAGGGGATTGGAGAAAGATTTAGATTCACGATTTGGTCGACTGGAAAATGTTTTTTTTAATTATTTTTTTTATAAGTAGTTTTTCAAATTTTTCCTTAATTATAAATTACTAGCTGTGCCCCGCGGTTTCACCCGCGTTAGAAAGAGAAGTGAACCAAACTTTACAGGATTACTCGTTGGACCAATCTAAAGATTCTCCGAGAATTTCATTGAAATCGGTCCAGCCGTTTCGGAGTCTATAAGGAACATACATACACACTTTCTCTTTTATAGATATGATTCCTACCTGTCAAACGTTTGTATTTCGTGCCGTGTCGTTCTAAACTTTGACGGTCAGAAGAACAGGACAGTTCGTATGTCATTATTTGTTTTATATTTTTGTCTAACAGTAACATGAAATATCCTTAAGATAATAAAAAAACAAATTTCAATAATTTTAAGGCAGGATAACGTATGCACTCGGGTGGAGCTGGGCGGGACCACTAGTTATTATAAGTCTATATATAATATGCTGTCAAATCATTACAAACCTATAACCAAGAAAAAGAAAATAAAAGAAGAGTAGGTACAGTATTATGTATTTTTTAACATCCCTGCAAAATTCTATTCCAAAGGCAGAAAGAAGAAATAAAATATTTTTTTCACTGTACGGTTTTTTTACAAACTCTTAGTGAACGTAATTATTTTGTTATGTCTGCTCTGAGTGCGCTTAGGCAATGCTGAGCTGAAGAAAAAAGCATACGGAGAACTTCTTCATGGTCATTGTCCTTTCTATAAATTCTGTACAAAAAATACTGCTGGTGCAAAAACTCCACTTTCCAATACTTACATACCATCCATATAGTGCTTCAGACTTCGATTTCTTCGAAAATGCTGTAAATTGACTTCATTGGATACACTTCTGCGAGGATATCTGGGCACCCACAGGTAGCTACACACAATAGCTATAGCTAATAACAACACAAGAGCCTGCTTTCGGCGGGCTATAAATGGAAGGTTTTATCGTTATATCGAAGGGTCAAATCATATTTGTTTAATGCCATATTTTTGAAATCTTACATGAGAGCCTTTTAAAGTTAAATAATGTGTGCAAAATGTTATAGTAAAATAAGTGGCAGAACTCGAATGGTTCGATTGAGAAGTCACCGCTGCACCCACTTCTGTCGTGAATCAATTCCATTCTGTTTCGGTTGAAAGATGAGTTGCCCTTGCCGGCCAGACTTACTTGAGGCAAACATCCATTGATTGAAGTACGCATCGTTACTAATTCCAAACAAGGATAGAACTAATATTTGGCGTAGTTTCCGGCTGTATAGCGAACGGAGTAAAAAGAACTTAACTAGATATCCACTATGATACTCTTAGTTCACATAAATTCATAGCTAAATAAATAATGTAGTTTAAAAAACTAAAAACACACACAGTAAAATACATTTTCTTTTTGTTTTTTTTTTTAACTTTTTAGTTCGTATTTTCACAAAAGCGTGTTTTTAGTTTTTTAAACTACATTATTTATTTTTAATTTTTTAGTTGGATTTTTTTTCATTTTTTTCAATTTCGTATCCCATCCAGCAAACCCTTTTATTTAATACCCATATCATGGGGGTGCATTTCAAATAGCCAATCCGCCATCTTGGGGTGGCCGCCATATTGAATTTAAGTCACGTGACTATTTTTTTCGTATTCCTGACGGCAAACCCTTTCATTTGATACCCATATTATGGGGGTGCAAGCCATCTTGGGGTGGCCGCCATATTGGATTTTTAATGACGTTTCTTAGCTAGTCATGTTTTGTCATCAGAACTCAGAGCGTGTGCAAAATTTCATCCTAATCGAAGACCGGGAAGTGGGTCAAATTAAGATTCCAAGATTTTCTTACATACATACTTACATAGTTACAAGTGAAGCTAATATATAAGCGTGTTAAAAAAGGTTGACGCATCCTAAAAAAATGTTTAGAAATTTATTTCAAATTTCTTCTTTTTTTATTACTGAAGTTGTGTCAATATCCTGTGTCAATATATTTAATTTTTCAAAACTATAAGTGTATACATAATAGTTGAATTTAAATTCTATTGTCACCTTTAATTGTAAGAACAGTTAACTGTTGTTACATGAATGTATGTGTAATTTAATTTTAGTAACTGTGTCTGATGTTGGTGATCCAAATAAATTAATAAATGACACATAGGTACGTAAACATACGTACTCGTATTTGCATCCTAAGATCGCGTCGCTTCAGACATGAAACATGAAAAAATTTCATGCGCGTTTCCGTGCTTCGGAGGGCACGTTAAGCCGTCGGTCCCGGTGGTTGTTGATAGATAACAGTCGTTAAACCTTGTCGGAGGCCTTATGGGCGGTTTGAAAACATCTGTCATCGGGTTGGCCACTAACCCGCTTCTCCACCAACCCGCATTGGAGCAGCGTGGTGGAGTAAGCTCCAGGCCTCCCCAATAATGGGGAGAGACCCGTGCCCAGCAGTGGGATGCAAAAAGGGTTGCAGCCATTAATTAAGTAAAATAAATAAATACGAACACAGGCAGGGCTTAGTCTTGCTTGAGGTGGTGTATAAATACCCAAGGGCTGCAGCGACCAGTTAACGCCACGTGGCTTTCATACTTGTCTGCTAATCCATTGAAATAAAAAAAAGTTCGACCGGGAAATAGGCATGATGACACTATTAAAGAATCCGAGAATAAATGGTTTTACAGAAAAATATATGCTAAAAAAGTTCTAAAATATGATCCCGTTTTAATATAAACATTAAGATTAATAAGATTATCAATAAAATAAAAGTATTAAATACGGCAAACGGCCATGTTATCTGAAACGCCAATCAAAAGGAATGACGTCACGTCTCAGTAAAAGTCATCGTGTTGCTTGAAGTTTGACGAGCAATGACACCTACGAGCGTTTTCGCGCTTAATTCAAATAACATAGCAGAAAATACGTTAAAACTTAAGTTTATTGCTGAAATAAACTTTTTTTCGAAACTAGGAGACGTGTACCTACAATAAGGAAAGGTATTTAAAAATCTGTTATCATGCCCATTATCATCGCTGCCCCCTTTCTGCTGTGAAATATATTGTTACGATGTAAAGGTGCAGTTTTAAGCGCGCATGCCCGGCGAGCGTAGAACACAAGCGATCTACGCAGCTAAGCCAAAAGGGCGTGGTCGGGTGTGAGATGGATGACCGCTAGTGGTGAAAAAAAATCACGCGCATTTTACGCGCGGTTCACGTCTTAAAGTGACCTCCGAAGCACCGTAACGCGCATGAAGTTGGCTACTAAATTGAAACCCATCCTTTTGAAGACCTCACTCGTAGTTGCTTAGTGTAAGGTTCACAAATCCTTAGACAATAATCGTAATCTTCTGGGATCTCGTGAAATCTCTAAGGATAACGACATTTCCCTGTATCACCTACACTTTCCCACGCCAAGCAATTAATAATCGTTTCAGAGTAGAAATGTGTGCAGTGGCGGGACTTTCTCTTTTTTCACTTTTAACCTTAGAGCATCACAGGTATTGACTCTCGTCTGTGATGCTTTAAGCTTATAACAAATCTTGTCGCCTTAAACCGAAAAAACCGGAATTCTAAACATTTCGGAAAACACACCTCTTAGAATTTTCCTATACATATTCACAGTACACAAAACACTTCAATAAACCACCGACAACAGTAACAACTAACGACACTTGATTGTATACACAGAACTTAAATAATTGTATAATTATTATTACGGTTAACACATACATTCATCATGGTATAAACACCATGTATTATCAACAACGCGGCACTAAAATGCCACTTAAATACGAGAACACTAATTTTAAGCGCGAAATAATAGACTCACACGAAACACTCGTATTTGGTGCTTGAATTAAGACTGAATTCGATAGTGTTTGGGCGTCAGATAAATATGATATACCTACTTACATTTGGTAAATTGATAATTCTGATAGCAATCCATAGTGATAAGTAAACGTGTTAAAAGGAATGAAAATGGTTTTTATTTCACTGTACTTACGGTTCTTTTACAAACTTTTAGTGAACGTTATTTTATGATTATGTTATTGTATGCACTGAGTGCTCTTAGACAAAAAAGGGCAGATGGAGACATTTCAGCCCTTTTTAAAATAACACAGTTGCAGTGGGCCGATGTAGTAAAAGTTAGTGGCTACAACCCTTTTTACGTCCCACTGCTGGGCACGGGTCTCTCCCATTATTGGAGCATATTTGGAGCTCCAAAGCGGGTTGGTGGAGATGCAGGTTAGTGGCCAACCCGCTGTCGGATGTTTTCAAACCGCCCATAAGACCTCCGACAAGGTTTAACGACTGTTATCTATCGACAACAACCGGGACCGACACCTTAACGTGCCCTCCGAAGCACGGAAACGCGCATGAAATTTTTGCCACTAGCGGTCACCCATCTCACACCCGACCGCGCCCGTTTGTCTTAGTTGCATAGATCGTTTGCGTTCTACGCTAACCGCCGGGCCATGCGCGCTTCATCTATCGTCTTTCTTCTTCATCTTCGTCATAAACAGTAACTAAGTGCATAATATAGGTTCGTTTGCCGATTTCGTAATGCCAGACGAAAGAGCAGACGCGGTCGCAGCTTTCAATTTTAGGGGGGGTCACTAAGAAATTTGGGGAAAAGTTGTCCCAAATTGGCTTGTTTCGCCTTCCATCTACACATGACTGATGGATTTTGGGGGGCGGGGGGCATGTCCCCTGTGACCCCTCGGTCTGGGTGTTTGTGTTCCTGTCTTTGTATGTGTCCATGGCACCCACGACACAGGGTATTAATTACCTTACTGTGGGGCTATGAGTGTGTCACGTTTATGAGTTTGTAACGTTTATAAGGTATGTGACATTTGTTTTTCATTATTTAACATTCATTCCATTAAACTTTTTTATATTTTCCTTTTAGTATAATTATAAATTAATCTTGCAACATTTTACTGGTGTTTGGCGCCAATAATAAAGGAGGAAATTGAACCAACAATATTTTAGCTGCTAGAATTATGTTGTTGACGCAGGACGGATGGACGGAGACAATTCATAGGACATGGGAGGTATTGGAGGGAGTTTTTAATTGTGAACTGTCTCTTTTCCCTTGTATGTTTGTATATATTTAGGAGTTTAAGTTTTATTTTACTAGTAATTAAGTTATATATTTTAGGAGTTGAGTAAAAATCGTGTCTTCTTGCAAAAGTATTATGATATTTGGGGACCGGGCATGTGTCTATCCTCTTGTTGTTTATAGGCAATTGTGGAACAGCATCTTTATGATGACGCATGATGCTACGGTAGATAAACAGTTTTCTCACTGACAGCACATCACATCTTTGGTAGAGGTCGGACGTAAAATACCTGAACGTTAGAGCCAGAATAATTTGTAGCAGAGCACGTTGAGCACGTTCCACCTCTTTCATATAATAATATTATTTAGCAGCACCACCCCACGAGGTGATGCAGTAACCTATGATGCATTGGCCTTTTTTTATGGTATCGGGGGGGAAACCTTCAAAAGGTACCCGACACCTTGGGAGAGGACACCGGGTTATGTGGGATTTGAACCTCACTAAAACCCCCTCGGTAGCCTCCTCTGCGTTTGGGGAGGACTCCGGGATCTCCCATGGAACGCACCGGTGTCCTCCATACGCGACGCCCTGGAACGGGCCCATCTTTGGGAGAGCAGATATGATCTCCTGCACCTTCCGATGCTTACGGCGGTATGCGGCCACGCACACACCGCCGTCCTTCCCGGGGCTGCTGGCTGGACGGGTCGATCTCCCACTCTCACCGCCCGCAGCCCCGGAAGCCCCCTTTTAGTCGCCTCTTACGATCAGGCAGGGGATACCGTAGCTCTATTCTTGATCCCGAAGCTACAGGGACTATGATGCATTGGCCTAGGCCAAATTGAAATTTGTTAATTCGAATTAACAAATTTTGATTTCCTATCGGTCTAAGGGACTTAAAGATATGCATTAATCTCCTAATTCTATTTGAGTCTGTTTGTAGAGCCCAATTTAACTTATCATATTTTGTAAGTGGTAGAACTATTATGGTTCGCCCGGGGAAGTACCACCGCTGCACCCACTTCTGCCGTGAACCAACTCTATTGTGTTTCGGTGGAAAGGTGCAGTTGCCGGCCACACTTACATGAGGCGACCACCAGCCTCCGGAGTAGCAGCGCAACTGAATACGACCTCAGACAAGACTTACCTATGCTTGCTTGAGGTTGTATGTAGATGTCCATGGGCTGTAGCGACCACTTAAAACCACGTAGCCTGCATGCTCGTCTGCTACTCCATTCAAATAAAAAAATCATCAATGATTACACCAAGATTTCATTGTGTCGACTATAGATATCAATTTTATTACAAGGGTTAATGTTGCAAGGGTAGGAATGTGCTCGAATATAAAAGTCGGAATGAAATAAAATAGTTAACATCCTGGGTAATAATATACACTGATGTTTGTCATTGTTTACGGCCAACGGCTGACCGTCATCCGCTTACTCGGGTGCTTTGATAATGTTTCGTTACTCATTGCTCGGGTGGCGGTTTATCAGCGTTGGTTTTCCTAAAACACATGTATGTATTTAGTTTTTGACACATCAAGAATAAGAAGGTTATTTTCCAACCACAATCTCACTTTTGTCCATGTAGAGGCATGAAATATGAGGGCTTTGTCGTATGCAAACATGATTATGTCCGTTAGTTAGTTGATATACAGCAAAAACAAGGTAGTACCGAGCATACTGCCTTGTGGCACACCGTAGGCACATACAAGAGAGTCACTTTTGTATTTTTTTACTCGGATTTGCTGTGTTCGTTCTGTAAGATAGTAAGATAATCAGAGAACCACTCTAGTACACAGCCCCTCACGTCAGCGCTCTCCAACCGTGCCAAAAGAATGGGAATTGAAACTATATCGAACACTTTTTTTAAACCCAGGTATACAATGTGTTGATATTTCTTACCTTTATTCTGTAATAAGCGATGTTAGCTGGAGTACAGCGTCGTCAGTTGATTTACGCTTTCGAAATCCGTACTGATAGTAAGCTATAAGCTGATATTTTTCTAAGTACAATATCAATCGTTGATAAGCTAGCTTCTCTACTATTTTGGAGAGGCTCGGAGAAAGAGATATCCCACCAAAAACATAACTGTAAATATGTAGGCCAAGTTCTTGTACATAAAAAAAGAGTTGGAATCTAAACTACAGCCAAGTTAATAATAATTAGAACCGATATTCCAACTTGACGGGTTATCATCACACGAATACTTCTGAAAAGAGCAAACCTTGCGGAGATAAGTTTTAGAGTTGGACTTTTTTCCTTCATTAAAATTTCAAAACCCGCCAAGTTCGAATGATTAATATCGGTTCTGATTATTATTAACTTGGCTGTAGTTTATATTTCAACTCTTTTTTTATGTACAAGAACTTGGCCCACATTTTTACATTTATGTTTTTGGTAGGATTTCATTTCTTTTTGCTCAGTTTGCTTTGGTACCTATCGCAACGTTGTTCATATTATATCATTATTATTAAAAAATACGCAACTGCGTAGCAATACGATACTGTGCATGACATCTTGGGATAGTTGGGATGAAATGGATTATTTTGTTTATACATAGTTCATTTTAAAACGTAGTTAGTTATCTATTAAAATGAATTTTGATTATACTATAATTTCTTTTTTTTATGTTCTGATTTTTTTTCGTGTATTATAATTTCTTTTTGCACTTGACCATTTTCTATTTTCTAAAGTTTTTCTTTACTTTTATGCTAACGACTACCCCGATGCCAAATTTCAGATTTGTAAGTCTTAGAGAAGTATGACCAACATTTTTATATATCACTAGCTGACCCCGCGAACTCCGTACCGCGTTCAAATGTTTGGGGTGGGCCGCCCTTATCACTTAGGGGGATGAAAAATAGATGTTGGCCGATTCTCAGACCTACCCGATATGCTCACAAAATTTCATGAGAATCGGTCGAGCCGTTTCGGAGGAGTATGGCAACGAAAACTGTGACACGAGAATTTTATATATTAGATAATGATAATGACTATAACCTGACTCGCACTTGACCAATTTCCAATTTTCGATGTTTTCTTTACTTTTTACCGACTTCCAAAAGGAGGAGGTACTGTATTCGGCTGTATGTATTTTTTTTTATATATATATGTTCACCAATTACTCCGCCGTTTGTGGACCGATTATCAAAATTCTTTTTTTGTTCGTATGCTTATACTCCCGAGGTGGTCCCATTGTCACCAAATCAGTATCTGATGATGGGATCCCAGGGAAATCGAGGGGAACTCTCAAATTTTATAGGCACACACATTGATTTTCTTATACTTTCTGAAGCATAAGAGATATGTGTGCATAGTAATCATCATCTCATGTTGCTGAGCTGATGATGGAAGGTATTATGACGGTTAGGAGTTGAGAGCAAATTCTTTCAATAAATTGGTTTTTGTTCGAAATCTTACGTTCTTGAGGTGGTCCAGCTGTCACCAAGTCAAAGTCTGATGATGGGATTCCAGAGAAATCGAAGGGAACATATAAGTTTTATAGCACAACAATTGATTTTCATATTTTTACTGAAGCAAAACAGGCATTTGTGTATAAATATCATCATATCATGCTGCTGAGCTGATGATGGAAGGTACTACAATGGTTAGGAGTTGAGAGAAAATTCTTTCAATAAATGTTATGCTCCCGAGGTGGTCCAACTGTCACCAAGTCAAAGCCTGATGATGGAATCCCAGAGAAATCGAGGGGAACATTTAAATTTTATAGCACATCAATTGATTCTTATATTCTTACTAAAGCAAAAAAGATATTTGTGTTTAATTATCATCATGTGATGTTGCTGAGCTGATGATGGAAGGTACTATGACGGTTAGGAGTTGAGAGCAAATTCTTTCAATAAATGTTTTTTCAATAAATTCCTGTGGTGGTCCAACTGTCACCATGTCAAAATCTGATGATGTGATACTAAGGAAATCGAGGGAAACACTGAAACTTAATAGGCACACACATTCTTTTAGTCATATTTTTTAACATAATACAAATATTTATTTCCGGTAAGTATCACCTGATGTTGCTTAGCTGATGATTGAAGGTACAACTCCTCAACGGTTAGGAGCTGAGAGCAAATTCTTTCATTAATTTATACGTTCAGGTGGACTGACAGTAGTATTCTTTCAGGCTATAAGATGGCTATTAGATAAACATGATTATAAAAGGTAAATCTCTTTAACGTTTAGAAGTTAAGTGTTTTTTTTTTCCAATTATGCTTATAAATGTATGTACAGAATTATTAAAATTACCTACTAAAAAGAGTGAAATAAATTAAGTTTTTAACAAAAAAATAGAACCGACTTCAAACGGTAAAAAATAAAATTGTTCAGTACCTACTTCTTCTTGCTTATGGTAATGACTCTTAAAACGAAACTGCATCCACCACTAAAGTATTCCTTCCCAATGCCGAAGATGCGTACAAAACAATCAAGAAATTACAGATGAGCCCTGCATTAGTGCAGGCGCTGACAGGACACGGCGGTTTTGCCCACTATCTACACAACTATTTTTGGAATCGGGCCCTTAGTAAAATGTCTTGTCTTAGTAAATATAGTGTACCTTTCGTTCTGAATGGGCACCGACTCCAATGTACGACATTTACTAAGGGTCCGACTCCAGAAATAGTTTTAAGAGTCATTACCATAAGCAAGAAGAAGTAGGTACTGAACAATTTTATTTTTTACCGTTTGAAGTCGGTTCTATTTTTTTGTTAAAAACTTAATTTTTTAAATGTTAACGACTATCCCCATGCAAAATCCCAGATTTTTAAGTCTTAGAGAGAAGTATTACCAACATTATACATAATTTTGACTAAAACCTGACTCGCACTTGACCAATTTCCAATATTCGAATTTTCCCATTACTCTTACCCTGACGACTAGCTAAATGCCAAATTTCAGCTTTGTAGGTCTTCTAGAAGTGGTCAAACATTTTGATGAGATGTCAGTGAGTACATGAGTCAGTGAGTACTAGCGCATGCAAACCGGTATTCGATAATCGGTAATTTATCGATAATCGTCTCATATTTTTCAGCGATAATTATCGAAAATTTTGATAAAAAATACCGATAAACGATAAATTAATAAAAAAAATCCAATGACCCATCATCGCTCCCGCGAGCGAGACATGTTTTGAAATTCGCGCCCGCAAGCGAGTGTGAGTTTGGGTTTCGGGATTCCCGAGTATATTCCGTTTCCGGGAATCGAGATTGTTTTTGGAAACTTCCCAGGGATTCCCAGGAATCGGGAATTTGAACATTTTGTTAAAATTGGTGTCTGGCTTCAATATTTTAAAGAAAAAGACAGCCTTAAGAAACCAGTATTATAATTATTTACGTTTATTTAATTACAGTTTCTTTTAATACCAGTTTTGTTTCAAAACTTCTTTTTGGTTTACAATCATTGAGATCATTATAATTAAGATAATGTAACAATAATAAGCAACATTATTTTGGACATGCACGATAAAAACAAACAAAGTGACAAGATTTCAAGATGTTTACAACATATATTTTGTCGTTTCTAAGACATAAATTATATTCAAAGTTTTTTTTTCGTTACTTTTAGGAAGGTCAATGCATTAAGTGATTTATCACTTAGGCTGCTACAAATTTTCGTGGCAAAGTTTCCAGCTACCGAAAATGCACGCTCGCTGTCAGTAGAAGTAGGCTGGGTACTCAAAAGAGCTATGTACAAAACTTCCAGATTAGGCGTGTGCTTCATCGTGGTTTCATAAAGTTCACAAGGAACTAACCTATCGGTGCTTTGGGCACGTGTAGACGCTGGCGCTAGAACCCGAATATATGCGTGCCTCTATAGGTCCTATATCGGAGACGCGGAGACGACTCGATTATTTGAGCACGTCCAAAAGGCGTCCGACAGAGTGCTGGAACTGTGTCCTTCGGCTGAGCTGGTGGTTCTGGGTGACTTCAACGCCCACCACACCGAATGGCTGGGATCAAGAACCACCGACTTTGCTGGCAGGGCCGCTTATAATTTCTCCTTGGCATATGGGTTGACGCAGGTGGTACAGAGTTTCACCAGGGTACCAGATATTGAGACCCATACTGCGTCTCTGCTGGACCTACTGCTGACCACCCATCCATCCGACTACCGGGTGACGGTTGGGGCCCCACTTGGGACTTCTGACCATTGCCTGGTAAGTTCTGCCGTACCATTGCCGCCCCCAGAAGGTTCTCGACCCAATGGGAAGCGTCAAGTCTGGCATTACGGGTCAGCGGACTGGGATGGACTCCGGGAATCCTGGCTTCCTACCCCTGGAGGCAGCTGTGCTTCACCTCGGGTGATCCTAGCACGTGTGCGGAATCGATAGCCGATGTGATACGACAGGGCATGATTGTTTTTATTCCCAACTCTGTAGTATCCATTGGCGGGCGAAACAAGCCCTGGTTTAATGGTTCTTGCGCTAAGGCTTCTAGACTTAAGTAAGAAGCTTTTAAAACCTGGGCTGATGCGCACGCGCGTATGGACCCCGAAACGTCTAAGCTTCGGAAAAAAATCAACGCTGCCTCCCGTTCGACAAAGAAGCAAATAGCCAAGGCGAAGTTTAGACACGTCGGCAGAATTGGCCAGCGTCTATCAAGCTACCCTTGCGGGAGTCGAGCTTTTTGGTCGCTTGCCAAGGCTGTCAAAGGTAACTTCTGTCGGTCGTCTCTACCATCATTACGCAAACCGGACGATACTCTGGCTCACACGGCAAAAGGGAAAGCCGATCTCCTGGGTACCCTGTTTGCCTCAAACTCGACTCTGGACGACAGAGGTGCCACACCGCTGACCATCAAGCAGTGTGAGAGCTCGATGAAGGACGTGCGTTTCACTCAAAAGGCCGTCAGACGAGCTCTGCTAACCCTCGATGTCAAGAAGTCGAGCGGGCCGGATGATATCCCCGCGATCGTATTAAAGACGTGCGCTCCCGAGTTGGCTCCCGTCTTAACGCGCCTATTCTCGCTTTCCTACACCACTAGTAAAGTACCGTCTTCGTGGAAGGTAGCCCTAGTACACCCAATACCGAAAAAGGGTGACCGCAGTGACCGGTCCAATTACAGGCCCATTGCGATAACCTCCCTGCTCTCTAAGGTGATGGAGCGTGTTATAAACACGCAGCTCCTTAGGTATCTTGAGAAGCACCGGTTGATCAGCGATCGTCAGTATGGCTTTCGCCAGGGCCGGTCGGCCGGTGATCTCTTGGTATACCTCACACACCGATGGGCTGAAGCCGTCGAGGGCAACGGGGAGGCTCTGGCAGTCAGCCTGGATATCGCAAAGGCCTTTGACCGGGTCTGGCACAGGGCCCTTCTCGCGAAGCTTCCATCTTACGGTCTTCCCCTGAGGCTATGCAACTGGGTGGCAAACTTTCTGTCTGAGCGGCAGATTAAGGTCGTTGTTGACGGATGCTGCTCAGATATGAAGCCCATTAACGCCGGTGTTCCCCAAGGCTCAGTACTGTCTCCTACACTATTCATTCTGCATATCAATGACATGCTGCAACAATCACGCAGTATACATTGCCATGCAGATGATAGTACGGTGGACACACTATACACCTGTCGAGCCAATGCCTCTCGGTCAAAAGTGGAGGAAAGCAGAATCAAACTTGTGTCTGAAGTCGAGAACTCTCTGGAGCGGGTCTCGGAATGGGGTCGACTTAACCTTGTCGAGTTTAACCTCACGAAGACACAAGTTTGCGCGTTTACCGCTAAAAAACCCATTTGTTATAGCGCCCAAGTTCCAGGGTACCGCGCTCACCGTCGGTAAAAGTGTTGGTATCTTGGGAGTTGACATTACGAGTAAAGTGCAGTACCGGAGTCATTTGGAGCACAAAGCCAAATTGGCGTCCAAAAAACTTGGTGTCCTCAATAGGGCGAGGCAGTACTTCACTGCGGGGTAACTCCTGAAACTGTACAAGGCACAGGTCAGACCCCACATGGAGTACTGCTCTCACCTCTGGGCAGGAGCACCAAAATACCAGCTACACCCATTTGACTCCGTTGAAAAGCGCGCAGTCCGAATCGTCAACGACCCAAGATTGACTGACAGGCTAGAACCGCTCAACTTGCGAAGAACCATAGGCTCGCTCTGCGTGTTCTACCGACTTTACTATGGTGAGTGCTCCGAGGAACTTTTCAAACTCATGCCTACATCACCATTCCATGATTATACCACCAGGCGAAGGTTAAACTTCCACCGGCACCATCTGGACTCGTGGCGGTCCTCCACAGTCCGCTTTGCACGCTCCTTTTTACCACGGACGTGCAGGTTATGGGACAACCTTCCAGCTGAGGCATTCCCAGTGGACTATAACGTGGGGTTCTTCAAGAAAGCTGTAAAAAGAACTCTCCTCCAAAGCCGGCAATGCTCGGGTGGCTCCCCTGGGGTTGCCCGTGTCCATAGGCGACGGTGATCGCTTAACACCACGCGGCCCGTCAGCCTTTTTGTTCGGTTTACATATTAAAAAAAAGTAAAAAATCTTTGTTTAACCCCACTAGTGGGGAAGTCGGTATTCGTACTTTTTTATGAGCATTTATTATTGCCGCGTGCAATTCGTCTGCAAATAATTTGGCCCTGGCGTGCCAAATGATTCAATCGGACGATGCCACAAATATTATTAGTTCCCGGGATTCCCGACCCTCTTTTCCCGGGATCGGGAATGAAAATATTCCTGGGAACAGTATCCCGGGACCGAAACCCTAGTGTGAGTTCATTGCTCCCTGGCTTCCGAACGAGAGCGCGCCGCATCGTCAAGAATAAAAATCCAACTAAAAAATTTTAAAATAAATAATGTAGTTTAAGAATGCAATTGCATGGTGTCAATAGTATCTTAAAAACCACTCCACGCTTTATTTAGAGTAAAATACATTTTCTTCTTATTTTTAACTTTTTAGTTCGTATTTTCACAAAAGCGTGTTTTTTAGTTCTTTTAACTACATTATTTATTTGTTTCACAGGAAAAATTTTGTTTTGTTTTCAAATAAATGTTTTAAATAAAACTTGATTTGTTATTTTAATTTGTAGTTTTAGTTCATATAAAACCACAGTTTAACGTAAAACAATATCCTTGTAGAAATAATGTCGATTTTTAGGAAATTTAAGTCTTATATAAATGTTGAACAAAGAATTCAAGTATTTTTCTTGTTATAATAACGTAATACAAAACCGGTAATTATCGGTTTTTATCGACAAAAAAATCGATAAAAATCGGAGTATCGTTTATCGAAAAATTTCGATAATTGCACGCACTAGTGAGTACCAAATTTACAATTTTCTCGAGTCTATAACTTTTTTTCTGTAATAGCTACAATATTGAAACTTTTTATTCAAAGTATATTCAATGGTGTTATTATGTCCGTAAAGTTTCATCCAGATCTATTAATCAGGTAAGAAGATACAGGGGGGTCAAAAATGGCTCGAAGCGGTTCGGGTAAATAGTGCACGGTGTGCGCGCGGCCTGTGCTTAGAACTTGTCCGGCGCACTTTCGTGCGCTTTGATTGGCCTATAGTTACTGGGAAGATTTTTATCTCCTTGCTTGTAAATTGGACAAACCATTGCTTTTTTAAATATCGAGAGAAATGTGTCGGAACTGAAGCTCATATAACTAACTGAGCTATGCCTCAGTGAACTTAGCAGAGCATTTGTTAGAAGAGCAAAAATAAATTGGTGTTCTGATGGCAGGCGCATGAGTTCCAGAGTTCCTTATAGTTTTCTTGAATAGTTCTGCCGTAAATACAAAGATATAGGCAGTATAAGATATTCATGAAATGCGCTGCTAACTTCCCATAGCCGTAGCAGAGCATTTTTAACGGATCCGAATGAAACTTGGGGTCCTGTTACATATCTATAAAACTGATAGTTCCTGATAGTTTTTTAAAAAAAAAACTGTTTTACAAAGCGAGAAAAAAAAATTTGTGTTTTTTTTTTGCCTAATGTCTATAATTTGGATTCTGACGATGATAAATGCTGAAGAATTGCATGTAACTTCAAAAATTGATAAGGTAAGAAGAGACACACAGTGATACTATGAAACTAAAGCATAAAACATTTAAATTACTCTATCAAGGTACAAGTAACCCAATCTCAAATGTAAAATGACGTAAATATTGCGTCGCATCTAAAAAGAAATAATTTAAATACAACCTATTAAATCAAATAGAACTCTGCGGTTTCTGTTAGAGTAAAATGTATTGTAAAATAATAATAATAAACAAAACCTAGAACTATCACAGAACTCTCAGCAAAGCAGATTGAGTTCCGAATAATATCGAAGAAATGAATCAAAATTTAAAAAATCTTAGTAACTTATACACAGCACCCACAAACTAGAACTATGCATTTTCTTATATTGTGGAATGTATTGTATAAGAATAAAAATAAATAAAATCTAGAACTAACACGGATCTCTCAACAAAGCAGATTGAATGCGGAACAATATGAAGAAATTAATCAAAATTTAAAGAAATCTCAGTAACATATACACAACACCAATCAAATAGAACTCTGCGGTTTCTGGTAGAGTAAAATGTATTGTAAAATAATAAAAATAAACAAAACCTAGAACTATCACAGAACTCTCAGCAAAGCAGATTGACTTCCAAATAATATCGGAGAAAGGAATCAAAATTTTAAAAAATCTAAGTAACTTATACAATGCACCCATAAACTAGAACTCTGCAGATTCTTATATTTAAGAATGTATTGTATAAGAATAAAAATAAATAAAATCTAGAACTAACACGGATCTCTCAACAAAGCAGATTGAATGCGGAACAATATGAGGCAATTAATCAAAATTTAAAAAAAATCTCAGTAACATATACACAACACCAATCAAATAGAACTCTGGGGTTTCTGGTAGAGTAAAATGTATTGTAAAATAATAAAAATAAACAAAACCTAGAACTATCACATAACTCTCAGCAAAGCAGATTGAGTTCCGAATAATATCGAAGAAATGAATCAAAATTTAAAAAAATCTTAGTAACTTATACACAGCAACCACAAACTAGAACTATGCATTTTCTTATATTGTGGAATGTATTGTATAAGAATAAAAATAAATAAAATCTAGAACTAACACTGATCTCTCAACAAAGCAGATTGAATGTGGAACAATATGAGGCAATTAATCAAAATTAAAAAAAATCTCAGTAACACATACACAACACCAATCAAATAGAACTTTGCGGTTTCTGTTAGAACAAAATGTATTGTAAAATAATAAAAATAATTAAAACCTAGAACTATCACAGAACTCTCAGCAAAGCAGATTGACTTCCAAATAATATCGGAGTAAGGAATCAAAACTTTTAAAAATCTAAGTAACTTATACAATGCACCCATAAACTAGAACTCTGCAGTTTCTTATATTTAAGAATGTATTGTATAAGAATAAAAACAAACAAAATCTAGAACTAACGCGGATCTCTCAACAAAGCAGATTGAATGCGGAACAATATGAAGAAATTAATCAAAATTTAAAGAAATCTCAGTAACATATCCACAACACCATTCAAATAGAACTCTGCGGTTTCTGGTAGAGTAAAATGTATTGTAAAATAATAAAAATAAACAAAACCTAGAACTATCACAGAACTCTCAGCAAAGCAGATTGACTTCCGAATAATAACGAAGAATGGAATCAAAATTTAAAAAAATCTGAGTAACTTATACACAGCACCCATAAACTAGAACTATGCAGTTTCTTATATTGTGGAATGTATTGTATTAGAATAAAAATAAACAAAATCTAGAACTAACACGGATCTCTCAACAAAGCAGATTGAATGCGGAACAATATGAGGCAATTAATCAAAATTTTAAAAAAATCTCAGTAACATATACACAACACCAAGCAAATAGAACTCTGGGGTTTCTGGTAGAGTAAAATGTATTGTAAAATAATAAAAATAAACAAAATCTAGAACTATCACATAACTCTCAGCAAAGCAGATTGAGTTCCGAATTATATCGAAGAAATGAATCAAAATTTAAAAAAATCTTAGTAACTTATACACAGCACCCACAAACTAGAACTATGCATTTTCTTATATTGTGGAATGTATTGTATAAGAATAAAAATAAATAAAATCTAGAACTAACACGGATCTCTCAACAAAGCAGATTGAATGCGGAACAGTATGAGGCAATTAATCAAAATTAAAAAAAATCTCAGTAACACATACACAACACCAATCAAATAGAACTTTGCGGTTTCTGTTAGAGTAAAATGTATTGTAAATAATAAAAATAATTAAAACCTAGAACTATCACAGAACTCTCAGCAAAGCAGATTGACTTCCGAATAATATCGGAGTAAGGAATCAAAATTTTTAAAAATCTAAGTAACTTATACAATGCACCCATAAACTAGAACTCTGCAGTTTCTTATATTTAAGAATGTATTGTATAAGAATAAAAATAAACAAAATCTAGAACTAACACGGATCTCTCAACAAAGCAGATTGAATGCGGAACAATATGAGGCAATTAATCAAAATTTAAAAAAAATCTCAGTAACATATACACAACACCAAGCAAATAGAACTCTGGGGTCTCTGGTAGAGTAAAATGTATTGTAAAATAATAAAAATAAACAAAACCTAGAACTATCACATAACTCTCAGCAAAGCAGATTGAGTTCCGAATAATATCGAAGAAATGAATCAAAATTTTAAAAAATCTTAGTAACTTATACACAGCACCCACAAACTAGAACTATGCAGTTTCTTATATTGTGGAATGTATTGTATTAGAATAAAAATAAACAAAATCTAGAACTAACACGGATCTCTCAACAAAGCAGATTGAATGCGGAACAATATGAGGCAATTAATCAAAATTAAAAAAAAATCTCAGTAACATATACACAACACCAAGCAAATAGAACTCTGGGGTTTCTGGTAGAGTAAAATGTATTGTAAAATAATAAAAATAAACAAAACCTAGAACTATCAAATAACTCTCAGCAAAGCAGATTGAGTTCCGAATAATATCGAAGAAATGAATCAAAATTTTAAAAAATCTTAGTAACTTATACACAGCACCCACAAACTAGAACTATGCAGTTTCTTATATTGTGGAATGTATTGTATTAGAATAAAAATAAATAAAATCTAGAACTATCACGGATCTCTCAACAAAGTAGATTGAATGCCGAAAAATATCGAAGAAATTAATCAAAATTGAAAAATTGACAGTAACATATAATACACAATACTAATAAACTAGAACCATACGGTTTCTGTTAGAATAAAATGTACTGTAAAAGAATAAAATAAATAATACCTAGAACTATCACAGAACTCTCAGCAAAGCAGATTGACTGCCGAACAATATCGACGAAACAAATTAAAACTTAAAAAATCTAAGTTAATTAGTCACAGCACCCATCAACTAGAATTCTGTAGTTTCTGTTAGAGTAGTAAGTAAGTAATGTAAAGTCATTATGGAAAATAATTTGGATCTAGAACTTTCACGAAACTCTCAGCAATACAGATTTATCATACAGTATATACGACCCAAGATTGACTGACTGGCTAGAACCGCTTAGCTTGCGAAGAGATATAGGCTTGCTCTGCATGTTCTACCGACTTTACTATGGTGAGTGCTCCGAGGATTTTTTCAAAATGATACCTACGTCCCCATTTCATGAATATACCACCAGACGAAGGTTAAATTAAGTTCCACCGGCAATATCCGGACTCGTGGCGGTCCTCTACAGTCCGCTTTACACGCTCCTTTTTTTTATTTGAATGGAGTAGCAGACGAGCATGCAGGCCACATGGTGTTAAGTGGTCTCTGCAGCCCATGGACATCTACATACAATCTCAATGTTAAAAACGATGTTTATAGCGGCATAGGTAAGTCTTCTCTGAGGTAGTATGCAGTTGCGCTGCTACTCCGGAGGCTGGTGGTCGCCTCATGTAAGTGTGGCCGGCAACTGCACCTTTCCACCGAAACACAATATAATTGCTTCACGGCAGAAGTGGGTGCAGTGGTGGTACTTCCCCGGGTGAACCATAATAGTTCTACCATCTACAAAATAAAGCTATACTTCTTTATTACCACGATTTATACACTAAATAAAAGTTATGTATTAATTATTATATTTTTACTTACTTTCGCGATGGTATATGTCTTAGACATTGTTCAGTATACTACATGCACTGCTTTTTTTGAGAGGTCTACTTATTTTTTATTGTTATAAATTAGGTTCTATTCTATCAAAAATATGAGAATTCTCGTTGATTTAAGTTATATAAGGAAAACTGATATATATTTTTTTTTTCAATTAAGATTAATTTCTTCGATATTTTTCCGTACACAGCAGGTATGCTTTGCTGATGTTTTTTCCGAGCGTTCCAGAATCTAATTATTGATTTTATTGTAGTCAAGGATTGATACTATTTTATCTTAAGTAATAGAGTTCGCTTTAATTACTGTAATAATTGATAATTTTTGTCAATAACGAAGAATTTCTGTGATGTTCTTCGGTATGCTACTGAAACTTCTAGTTAAAAATTATATTTGATGATACAAGATACATAACATTTTATCAAAAATCAAAAAGTTCTCACTGATTGGTGCTGTAACTATACTGTATAACAGAATAACCGATAATTTTATTCAATTAGGAATATTTTCTTCAATCAATCAATCTGCAGTCAATCTGCTTTGCTGAGAGTTCTGGGATAGAACTAGGTTTTTTTTATTTTTATTTCATTACAATACATTTTATTCTAAAAAAAACCGCAGAGTTCTAGTTGAAGGGTGCTGTGTATAAGTAACTGAGATTTTTTAAAATTTTGATTAATTTCTTTCATATTGTTCGGCAGTCAATCTGCTGTGCTGAGAGTTCAGTGATAGTTCCAGATTTCATTTACTTTAAGTATTATACAGAAATCACTACATTATCAGAAACAGCATAGTTCTAGTTTATTGGTGTTGTGTATATTTTACCGACATTTTAAAATTTTAATTCATTTCTTCGATATTATTCGGCAGTCAATCTGCTTTGCTGAGAGTTCTGTGATAGATCTAGGTTTCGTTTATTTTATTATTTTACATTATATTGTAGTCTAATAGAAACCGTAGAGTTCTAGTTGATTGGTGTTGTGTATGTGTTACTAAGATTTTTTCAATTTTCATTAATTTCTTCATATTATTCCGCATTCAGTCTGCTTTGTTGAGAGATCCGTGATAGTTCTAGATTTCTTTTATTTTTATTCTTGTACAAAATATTCTATTTTATAAGAAACAGTAGAATTCTAGTTTATGGGTGCTGTGTATAAGTTACTTAGATTATTTTAAATTTTTATTTATTTCTTCTATATTACGCTGCGGTCAATCTGCTTTGCTGAAAGTTTTGTGATAGTTCTAGGTTTCGTTTATTTTTATTATTTTACAAGATATTTTATTCTAATAGAAACCGGAGAGTTCTATTTGATTGGTGTTGTGTATATGTTACTGAGATTTTTTTCAAATTTTGATTAATTTCTTCATATTGTTCCGCATTCAATCTGCTTTGTTGAGAGATCCGTGATAGTTCTAGATTTTTTTATTTTTATTCTTATATAATACATTCTACAATATAAGAAACTGCAGAGTTCTAGTTTATGGGTGCTGTGTATAAGTTACTCAGATTTTTTAAAATTTTGATTCCATTCTTCGTTATTATTCGGAAGTCAATCTGCTTTGCTGAGAGTTATGTGATAGTTCTAGGTTTTGTTTATTTTTATTATTTTACAATATATTTTACTCTAACATAAACCGCAGAGTTCTATTTGATTGGTGTTGTGTATATGTAACTGAGTTTTCTTTAAATTTTGATTAATTTCTTTATATTGTTCCGCAATCAATCTGCTTTGTTGAGAGATCCGTGATAGTCCTAGATTTTTTTTATTCTTATACAATATATTCCACAATATAAGAAACTGCAAAGTTCTAGTTTGTGGGTGCTGTGTATTAGTTACTAAGATTTTTTTAAATTTTGATTCTTTTCTTTGATATTATTCGGCAGTCAATCTGCTTTGCTGCGAGTTCTTTGATAGTTCTAGGTTTTGTTTATTTTTTATTATTTTACAATATATTTTACTCTAACATAAACCGCAGAGTTCTATTTGATTGGTGTTGTGTATATGTAACTGAGTTTTCTTTAAATTTTGATTAATTTCTTTATATTGTTCCGCATTCAATCTGCTTTGCTGAGAGATACGTGTTAGTTCTAGATTTCGTTTATTTTTATTCTTATACAATACATTCTGCAATATAATAAACTGCAGAGTTCTAGTTTATGGATGCTGTGTATAAGTTACTTTTTTTTTTTTTTTTTTTCAACCTTTTTTTTTATTTTATTTATGTCCCACTGCTGGGCACAGGTCTCCTTCTCACAAGTGAGAGGGGTTTAGGCCATAGTCCACCACGCTGGCCAAGTGCGGATTGGTGGACGTCATGCTTTCGAGAAATTATGAATTTCTCTCAGGCATGCACGGCGATGGAGAACATTGTAATTAATGAAATATCACGATATTCACCATCACCGTGGAGCAGCGATAAATTCGCACATTACAAATTTCTTTGTCAGAGGTGCGCGCCGAGGATTTGAACCCTGGATCGGTCGCGTAGAAGACCGCGGCTTTTACCACTCGGCCATCGCTGCTTGCCATAAGTTACTTAGATTTGTTGAAATTTTGATTTATTTCTTCTATATTATTCGGCAGTCAATCTGCTTTGCTGAGAGTTCTGTGATAGTTCTAGGTTTTGTTTATTTTTATTATTTTACAATACATTTTACTCTAACAGAAACCGCAGAGTTCTATTTGATAGGTGTTGTGTATGTGTTACTGAGAATTTTTTTAATTTTGATTAATTGCTTCATATTGTTCCGCATTCAATCTGCTTTGTTGAAAGATCCGTGATAGTTCTAGACTTTATTTATTTTTATTCTTATACAATACATTCTTAAATATAAGGATCTGCAGAGTTCTAGTTTATGGGTGCATTGTATAAGTTACTTAGATTTTTTTAAAATTTTGATTCCTTTCTCCGATATTATTTGGAAGTCAATCTGCTTTGCTGAGAGTTCTGTGATAGTTCTAGGTTTTGTTTATTTTTATTATTTTACAATACATTTTACTCTATCAGAAACCGCAGAGTTCTATTTGATTGGTGTTGTGTATGTGTTACTGAGATTTCTTTTAATTTTGATTAATTGCTTCATATTGTTCCGCATTCAATCTGCTTTGTTGAGAGATCCGTGATAGTTCTAGATTTTTTTATTTTTATTCTTATACAATACATTCCACAATATAAGAAAATGCATAGTTCTAGTTTGTGGGTGCTGTGTATAAGTTACTTAGTTTTTTTTAAATTTTGATTCATTTCTTCAATATTATTCGGAACTCAATCTGCTTTGCTGAGAGTTCTGTGATAGTTCTAGGTTTTGTTTATTATTATTATTTTACAATACATTTTACTCTAACAGAAACCGCAGAGTTCTATTTGATTTAATAGGTTGTATTTAAATTATTTCTTTTTAGATGCGACGCAATATTTACGTCATTTTACATTTGAGATTGGGTTACTTGTACCTTGATAGAGTAATTTAAATGTTTTATGCTTTAGTTTCATAGTATTACTGTGTGTCTCTTCTTTCCTCATCAGTTTTTGAAGTTACATGCAATTCTTCAGCATTTTCAAAACACAATTTTTTTTTCTCGCTTTGTAAAACAGTTTTTTTTTTTAAAAACTATCAGGAACTATCAGTTTTATAGATATGTAACAGGACCCCAAGTTTCATTCGGATCCGTTAAAAATGCTCTGCTACGGCTATGGGAAGTTAGCAGCGCATTTCATGAATATCTTATACTGCCTATATCTTTGTATTTACGGCAGAACTATTCAAAAAAACTATAAGGAACTCTGGAACTCATGCGCCTGCCATCAGAACACCAATTTATTTTTGCTCTTCTAACAAATGCTCTGCTAGTTTCACGGAGACCTGAGCTATCGGCTTTGATTATGCATTAGAGCAGTCTTTGAGCAGAGACATGAATTTTATCAAAGCCTGGTGCACTTTTTATTTTTAGAGTAGAAATAAATTTTGATTCTTCCTGTGCGTCAGTTAAGAATAGAGCTAGAGAGTTTTCAGTGTTAATACCGTAGATTTTCTATATTTACTACTCTTGACGTAGTCAAAACATAAAATATCTATGGTTAATACTGAGTTCGCAGGCTGCTGTAGCTAACTCTTGATCAGAATTTTCTAAACGACTGCATATAAATATAGCTAAATCCTGTTCAACCGATGTAAAATACTTGTTTACCAGATTCAATGACTCTTGTGGTGACGATTCAATAGTTGTTAATGTGTCTGCTTCTACTCTGTTCGACCCGTAGTTGCATACTTCTCATATTATTCACCAGGTATGTTTCATTTTGCCGTAAGACTGATTGATTTGGTTTTTGTAACAGTTATTTTTCAAGATTTTAATTATTGTTTACTGATGTTTCTATATTTTATGTAAGTTTTTTTATTTCTGCATCTTCACGCTCTCTTTCACTTGTTTCTGAAGTTTATTTCCTTTTCTGATGCATTTTATAATGCTTGTGGTAATCCAAGATTTTATGGGTCTATATCTATTGGGTACACGTTTTAAAGTTGTTTAATATGTGTTGTCTTTTCTTTCTGTAAATACAGTGTATAAAAAATCAAAAGACTTTGAGAGACGAAAAGATCACCCCAGTTCCAAATTGTCTTTCTAAGCAGACCTTAATTGACGCCTTTTTTATTTTAAATGAATATGGAATAGAAGTGTTAAGTAGTCGATGCAACCTATGGACATCTACACACAACCTTAAGAAACTTCAGACTTGCTCGGACAACATTCAGGAAATACTCAGGTTAGGCGTATATGGAAGGGGTAACCAGCCAATTTGGGACACCTCTTCCCCCAAATTTCTTACTGACCCCCCCAAATTTTCTTGGCGACCCCTCCAAAATTGAAGGTTGCAACCGCGCCTGACTCAGGTATTGTCCGAGGTCGTATGCAGTTGCGCTGCAACTCCAAAAGCCGATCGCCTTCCCACCAAAACACAAAATTCATGGCAGAAGTGGGGGCAGTGGTGGTACTTCCTCAGGCAAACTATAAAAGTTCTCCCACCTACTAAATATAGATATAGTACCTACCCTTGATATAGGTATAGCGTAGTGTATTTGAGCATATATTCTTTGGCAATAGAAAGCATCTAGATAATAATCCTATACACTAATAATCTTAGAGCATTACAGGTACTGACAGGTATGGCATTTAGAGCATCACAGGTACTGACAGGTATGACCCCAGGGTGAGCAGTACTTTTAATGCTTTAATTAAGACTAATAATATAAAGCTGAAGAGTTTGTTTGAACTTGTTTGAAATCAGGAGCTAATGGTTCGATTTGAAAAAATATTTTGTGCTGAATAGTTAATTTATTGAGGCTTTAGGGACAAAAAACTAAAGATCACGCCTATATGTCGCGGACGGCCGCTAGTGGAATATAAAACAAACACGATTTTTAGTCAACTTATGTATTTTTCACAGCAACTATTAGATTCTATACTATACTCGTAACACAGTACCTGCATTCTAATCACTTGAAGCACTCTCCGTGTGATATTAGTCACATTCCATTAATCATGGATATCAACTTCAAGCTTCTGGGCGACCCGTATTAATCCATATTTTTGTTCTAACTCTACCTTCACAAAAACGCAACTTTTCTCTTCTTCCATAAATCCAAAAAGGCTTATCCTCCATGCTTTACAGAGTTATGATTGGGTGACTGTATCTTAACTATTTCGGAAAGATTCTTGTTCATACACAGATTTTTTCCACTTGGAGGCTTTGGAGGCTTTTCAAAGAGAGGCGGTATCACCGCTCATCACCACCTTTTCTCGTCAGGATTCACCTGATTCTTAAAACAAGAACATGCTACTAGACATGTATCTGGCGTAAAAGTTACACAGTTCCTTGCCATATTGGTCATACTCTTCACCCAAATTGCGTAGACCTGGCCAGATGGAGAGCATTTCCTCGGGCTTCAAGCTGTGGATTGAAGCCAGACCCCAGTACATACAGGACAGAGGTAGCCAAGGCTTGTACGGACTTAGTCTTGAGTCGTGGGTAAGCTTCAGCCCAAGTTTCATCTTCGCCACTAAGTACGTAAAGTATACGTCTTCTAAATTTACCAACGGTACGTGATACGCAGCTTCCAAGAGCTTCTTTATGTGTTTTCCTGAAAAAAACATACATTTTAGGTACTATTTATTACTCTAATGTATAAAAAGCTCGTGTCAGTGTTTGTGGTCACTATCTTCTGAACAGTTCGAGCTATTTTTCTGTATATTTGGCAGTTAGGAGAATACCTAAGTCGCTAAGTATATTTCACACCGGTATGAGATTAGTCATTCATAACGAGGAATCTATTGTACGCCTTGTGGTCCAAGGGCCAGTAGAAGGAAAACGATCGCGAGGCAGATCACCGACTCGTTGGACGGATGCTGTAAAAAGCCTGACAAAATGTTCCATCGTCGATTGTTCCCGCAATACTACTAACAGAAACCAATGGTAATGCATCGCTAAAGCCGCTACATTCAAGGAATTATAACTATCCCTTTCATGTGTTACTATTTGATAGTCCTTTTATTCTACCAATAAAATCAGACATTTATATGGGTATTTTGCCAAATGAAGCAATTAGTCAGATAATATTATTACCTATCCTTTTTATATGAGCAACGATGACAGCGACAAATTATTTTATCTGGGAATGTAAAAATCTACAAAAAGTCTTAAGTATACATAAAAGCTGTATTCGATGTATTTTTAACACGCTTATATTAGCTTGACCTGTATGTATGTAACGGAATATTTTTACTTCATTTTCACTTACATCTACGAGTCTGATTAACTTGAAAATTTGCACAGGGGTCAAGGGTCGATGACAATTCAATAATATGAGAATAAATATCCAGCTAAAAAATTCAAAATAAACATGTAGTTTAAAAAAGTAAAAAACACGCTTTTGTGAACAAATAAGAAGAAAATGTATTTAACTGTAATTCGTATTTTCACAAAAGCGTGTTTTTTAGTTTTTTAAACTACATTATTTTACGTTTTAGTTCGTATTTTCTCAAAAGCGTGTTTTTTTAGTTTTATAAACTACATTATTTTACTTTTTAGTTCGTATTTTCACAAAAGCGTGTTTTTTAGTTATTTAAACTACATTATTTTACTTTTTAGTTCGTATTTTCACAAAAGCGTGTATTATTAGTTTTTTAAACTACATTACTTATTTACCGTTTATAAGATATCCAGTGCCCGACAAATATTCCGAGATGTGGTCTTCATAGTACAGCCACCTTGGTAAGTACCACTTGTTGTGTTCATCCCGATGTAGGAATGTGTCTTCTTTTCTATATCCTGAAATTATAAATAATGTTTTAATGAAACTGGACACGACACCGACCCAGCAGTATGGTGGAGTAAGCTCCCTAATAATGGGGAGAGACGCGTACTCAGTAGTGGGACGTAAAAAGGTTTCATCGATTGGTGGTCACATGGTGAAATAAGAATTAGTTGATAGACTTTTAAATATCTTGAATAAAATTTGCGCAACTGTCTAGTATTCTATCACCGAACCCCATTTCTCCAAAATATAAACAATATAATAAATAAATTAATACGTTTCACACTCATAGCGCCACAGTAGGGTAGATATACCCTGTGTCGTAGGTATCATGGACACACACGAAGACAGAAACACAAACACCCAGACCAAGAACAGAAATTTAAACAAATCATTCATCAAATTTCTGTATCACCGGGAAGCAATCCCGGGACCCTACGATTGGCGGTCCGGCATGGTAACGATTGCGACACACGGGTCGAAACTATTCGGTAAAGGTAAAACACAAAGTCAAAAATATTCGGTATATTTAGACAAAATCCGATGATAGACAACTGAACTTTATAACTTATCTGTACTAGGTGGGGATTCTACCAATTCTGTACTTATTTTGTAAAGAGGATTTATGAAGAAAATATTCTAAAATCTAACTTCAAGTCTAACATCCGAACATGCTGGTAAAAATAAAATTGTCAAGTACTTGGCATATGATATTTTTCTTGCTAATGGTAATGACTCCTAAACTATTTTGGAGTCGGGCCCTTATTAAAATTACGCCAAAAGTTACGCACTTTCGTCCTGAATAGGCACCGACTACAAAATAGTTATTTTTATTTATTTATTTATTTCATATACTTACAACTAACATTACAGGATAGCCTAATTCGTTAGTGTAGAACAATATGAGAACAATAAAGTTACAATGATGCGATTAATATCAGAAATTAAGTAGGTACATACAAAAATTATATTCATTCATTAAACAGGAAATATTCAATACAAATTAAAATAAAATATTAATGTCAGTAAGATTTAAACAAATACTAATGTCATATTGAAAATAATCGTCAAGTATGTATGTCAAAAAAAAATTCAATACCATTTAATGTCAATAAAAAAAAACAGCAATATTCGCATACATTATTTCTAAAAATGTCCAAGTAAAAAATAATCAGAATATCAAATAAAAAATTGTCATAAATTGAAAAAAATTAATAAATACAAAATAATAATTCACACTATAACACAGTTTACAAGTATCAAGAAAAAATATCTTATGCCAAGTACTTAATTTTATTTCTTACCGTTTGAAGTCGGTTTCACTTTTTGGTTAAAAACTTATTTATATGATTTTGGTAAAGACTCTCTGACACACATTCCAATAGGCATTAATGAATTACGGAGTAAAGAGAAAATGATCACTTCTTTCGACGAGACGATATACGTACCGATGAGATCGGCGTTCCTATATAGAGCCAAAATTTTCTTCATGGTCCACGGATTGACCAGAACGTCATCATCCGTCTTGAAAACAAACTCGGCTTGAGGACAACGGTCGAGAGTCCACTGCAGCATGAGCGCTGTCTTTAGGGTCAGGTTCTGGTAGTGATCGTTGAAGTTATATACCACCACGTCACTGTACATCTTCGCCTCTATGTAATTGTCTGTCTGGTGGAAAAGAGAGTGTTATGACTACGTATCGTAATCGTAGATGCTAAGATGATTATAATTTGTCATCATTTTGAATACGAAGCGCGCGTTCAAAATGATGATGGTATGTGTTAAAAACTATCAACTGAGATAAAACTCATTCGGTTATCACAAGAGTGAAGGTGATATGAAAGAAAATTTATTAAAAGTAATTAAATAAAAAATAGCTATGAACACTTTTCGATAGGAAAGTTATCATAGTTAGGCATATATGTTTATAAATTATATTTGATAAAAAAATTGTTTCATCGAGTTATCAGATTGGTGAAGGTCAATCTTCCACGTCTCCTCTACTATCTTACGAATTTTCGATCAGGCCACGTGGCCTGATGCGAGTTTAAAATTTTTTACCCATCCCAAAAAAAGTGCACAACGCCGCTAAAGAAGTTTTCACTTCAAAATTACGTGGCTCTACCAGTTACATCACGTGAAATAAGCAGGTCTAAGTCAGACCCTGAGCAGCCATTAATACCACAAGGTCCGCAGGATCTAAAACTCACCTGAAGATCTTCAACCGAAAGTCCGTTCACTCCCATGATGAAGTAAGTCGGCACATGCTTCGCCCAAGTGTTCCTGATGGCTTCTCGATGGTCGAAGCGCTGTGGGGAGCTGGTGACCAGCACCAGGAGAGGCATTTTTGGATGCTGGTCGCATGCTATTGTTGATGGTTCTATGAGGATTTGGCTGGAATTGTGACAGTAATTATGGTATTTTTATAGGTTAGAACTTAAAAAAATTACCGGGAAAGTAGCACCCATTTTCGACTTGAAGCAAATGTATTGTTTCGAGAGCCCCAAAACAGGGTTCACGGATATAAATATACCAATATCCAAATAATATACCAAATTCAAACGATACACGTGCGGATAGTACAAGAAATCCTTTTTTTTTTTTTGAGGATCTGTCAATCAGATAATATGTAATCATAGTTACCGGCAGGTAGCTAAGTACAATGTGATGAAATCAAAACACCTCAGATGGATAATCTATACTAATATTTAAAGCTGAATAGTTTGTTTCTTTAAACGCGCTAATCTCAGGAACTACTGGTTCGAATTGATAAATTTATTTTTGTGTTGGATAATCAATTTATCGGGGAAGGCTTTATTTAGGCTATATAACATTACGCTGCGACCAATAGGAGCGAAGCATCAGTGAAAAATGTTGCAAAAACGGGGAAAATCTATAATAATACATAAAGCTGAAGAGTTTGTTTGAACGCGCTAATCTCAGGAACTAACAGTTCGAATTGAAAAAATATTTTTGTGTAGGATAGTCCATTTATCTGGGAAGGCTTTAGGCTATATAACATCATGCTATAACTTATAACAAAGTCCACGCGGACGAAGTTGCAGGCGGCCGCTAGTTCAAAATATAATGTATTCACTTAGAATAGTTGCAATTACATTATAGAAACCAAGTTCGCGCACCCAAATTGAAGCATGTTGATTGGTGCCATTGATGGCACCAAACGTCGGGCCGCTTCGTAAGACTTAAGATTAAATTTTATCACAAAACTTTTTAAAAACAAAAGAAATCTAATAAAATAACTTTTTACAGTGTTTTCAATATTTTATAGTTAATTTGGTCAAAATAAAAATATTTTGTCAGATGTGACAGCTGTAAGAATCTATTTAGTGCTTCAATTTTGACATCGCGCTTGTATGAAGACTGAAGTTCTTAACGTTATTATTCTAAGTGTATTCAATTTTTTTTCGTCACAAATAACTTTCCTGCTACATTCATTGTGATTTAGTATTTTACTTTTGATCACAATGTAATTAAGTTTCAATAGTAAGTACCAATATTTCAATATCAATCTTAAATCGTTACCAACTTCTTCGCGCTATTTGCAATTATTATTTTTCCACACCCGTTTCATTTTCATAAAACGCGCCATCATTTTTTTATTGTAGGCACTAACATTATAAAATCCAAACTATTCAGCCACAGACAACTAAATATTAAATATGCAATACTTTTTATTAAATTAACCTGTTAGGTACAAATTTCATTTAAAATATTGTGAATCATTACACTTGTAACTTTAGTAACGTTAGCTGATTGATTGCTTGTTAGGTATTACCTACGAGACCTTGCACCTTTTTACAAATAGCCTTCCGCCAGCGGCTTCGCCCGAGTATACCCGTTTTATGGGTCCCGCTACTTATTATATCGATGGTCCCCGTAGGATAAAAATAGCCTATCTATGTGCTATTCCAGGCTTCATTGCTATATTAAAATCATAGGCGTTTAGCCAGTTGCTTCAACCGCGTTGACCCTATTACCCGTTTTCACGTAGGAATGTAGTATTTTCCCGCGGTAAAAAGTAGCCTATGTTACTCGGGGTGAATGTAGCTTTCTAATGGTGAAAGCATTTTTGAAATCGGAACAGTACTTTTTGAGTTATTCATTACAAACATAGAAAAATACAAAAATACAAATCTTTCTTCTTTATAATATTTAGTATAGATAGGGCTATGGAAAATACCCACCACCGTCATACCAATAGTAATAGGAGCAACAGGAATAATAGCTAAAAGTTTGCATAAATACTGCAAAAGGTTAGATTCAAACATAAACATAAAAATATTACAGAAACAAGCAGCTATACATACAACTACAATATTAAGAGGCCGTATACGAAATTTTGCCGATTTCGCTGATTTAGCTCATTTTATACATGAGATTTGGCAGTTAAAATACAGTATTTCCATAAGTTTTATTGCACAATATGACTGATCATTTCAATAAAAAACTAATAAATGAGCTACTTTTTAATTTTTATTTCGTTATTTTGCATAATAGACATGAAGCCGGCGATAGTTTTGTAAATATTACTGTAATAGGTATAGAATATCACATATTTCTGGATCATCTTAAAGTCTAAACAGATCGAAATAAATGCCATGTATTGCTGTAAAAACCACATACAAAGTGTATGAGCCACTTTTTGCCACTCTCATACAAAAAATATTAGTAAAAAAACATTGAACTTTGTCAATTTTGAGCGAAAATGGGCCAGAAATTGCATTTGATTTCGGCAAATTGGAATAATCTTTCGTAAAATTTATGTGACATAAATACTTTTCAGTTTATTATCAATCCGTTTCCTGAAAAAAAAATTCTTATTAATAATGATGATTCGGCATTAATCATCTTTTAAAGTAACCTAAATCTCGCATGATAATTCTTGACGCAAGCTATAAAAGTGTCTAATGTATTAGATTATTAATGAAATGAAAAGTTATATTGTGCAATGATACTAGTAGAAGTACTGTAATTTATCTGCAAAATCTCATGTGTTAAATCGGGTAAATAAGCAAAATCGGCAAAATTTCGTATACGGCCCCTTAAGTAAAGTTTTAGGAAACAGTATATTTAATGGGGAAACCGAGTCTCCTTCTTCCTGAGGGTTTCAGGATGGGAACTTTGGAAAAAACCGACTTTTTAAAGGTTGAGCATGGAAAAACCATACCCATAGTCAGTATAGATAGGATGATGAAGATGACCTACTTACATCTTCTTCAGATAATGATCCAGACTTCGACTTATCCTGAAGTGGTGTAGGTCTTGGTGAACTACCGGTGGCATCAGCGCAGCACTGGTAGCATCGGCCAGGTACCATCCAACTGTTAACGCGACCACAGTCGTGACCACCAGTATCTTCACTAGAGCACCCTTGTTACGACTTACTGAAACCATAATGTTTTATTTTTTAATATTTGTGTTTTATGAGGGTTACAGCTAATGGCAGAAAAAACATGGGTGACTCCATGCTTCGGAGGACACGTTAAGCCGTCGTTAGTTGTCGATAGATGGCAGTTGTCATAATATTGGTTGTAGAGAATAGAAAAATAAAGAGTCAGTTTTGAACTACGAACATAATCTTTTATTTGACATGGCGCAGTCGGTAGGATCCATGTCAAATAAAAGATTATGTTCGTAGTTCAAAACTGACTCTTTATTTTTCTATTCTCTACAACCAATACTATGACAGCATTCGTTGAACCTTGTCAGAAGCTTTATGGGCGGTTTATAAAACATCCAACAGCGGGTTGGCCATAAGCTCACATCTCCACCAACCTGCATTGAAGCAGCGTGGTGGAGTAAGCTCCTTGGGAAGAGATCCGTGTTGTGCCCGTGTCCAGCAGTGGGACGCAAAAAAGGGCTGCAAGTTAACGATCATAACAAGTTTCTTGATGCGAGCCGATTTTTAAAAGAAAACGACCTCTGCACCTGGCAACATACAACACCAGGACACTGAGAACCGACGAGAAGATACATGAGCTGGAAGCAGAGATAGATAAGTTACGCTGGAGTATCATAGGATTATCCGAAGTCCGAAGAGAGGGGGAGGACACGGTAATCCTTAAATCCGGTAACTTATTCTATCACCGGGAGGGCGAACATCTGTCCCAAGGTGGTGTCGGGTTTCTCGTCCACAGGTCCCTCGTCAACAACGTGACGAAAGTCGAAAGTGTGTCAGCAAGGGTAGCGTACCTTATACTCAGAATATCAAAACGGTATTCGTTGAAGGTCATACAGGTATACGCACCGACCGCGACACACCCAGACGATGAGGTTGAGGCTATGTATGAGGACGTCAGTAGAGCCATACATGCCTCTAAGACTCATTTCACGGTGGTGATGGGGGATTTCAATGCAAGACTGGGCACGCGAGACGGCGACGAGCAGAAGGTAGGGCCCTTTGGATTTGGTCAACGGAACCACCGAGGCCACTTGCTTGCTAACTTCTTGGAGAAGGAGAACCTCTTTATGATGAACTCCTTCTTCAAGAAGAAGCCTCATCGCAAGTGGACTTGGATAAGTCCCAACGGTTCCACGAAAAGCGAGATAGACTTCATTTTGGCAGACAAACGGCACATATTTAATGATGTCTCCGTGATCAACAGGTTTAAAACCGGAAGTGATCACCGAATGGTACGAGGCACATTAAATATCAACATCAAGCTGGAACGGTCACGCCTAATGAAGTCTACGCTTCGACCAACACCTGTCCAAATCCAGGGCTCCGAGAACTTTCAGCTTGAGTTGCGAAATCGTTTCGCGGGCCTAGAAAAATGCGAGTCTGTGGACGAATACAACACCAGGATGGTACAAACCGTCCACGAGGTAGGGTCCAAGTTCTTTAAGACCCCCTCCAGTAGTAGACCCCAAGTGCTCTCTGAACAAACCCTCGGTCTTATAAAGGAAAGGCGTGAACTATGCATCCGGTCTCCGTCTTCAATGTCGAAATACAGGCAGCTCAACAAACAGATCTCTTGCTGCAGACGACGCGATCTGCGTGCTCACAACACACAGCGCGTCAAAAACACTATTGAGCGCAACCAAGGCACAAAAGTGTTCACAAGAGATCTGAGTGTAGGGCAAAGCCAGTTAACGAGGTTGAGGACTGAGTCTGGCGCTGTAGTTTCGTCTAAGCCTGAAGTTCAGAGAGAAATTGAGAGGTACTACGGACGGTTGTACAGCTCCTCAAAAGCTCCCGTTACCGATGTGGTAAACGATAAGAGAGCCAAATTGACCCGACACTATACCGAAGATATCCCGGACGTCAGCCTGTACGAAATTAGAAGGGCCCTTAATCAGCTTAAAAACAACAAAGCACCGGGAGATGACGGTATCACATCAGAGCTGCTGAAGGCTGGAGGGAAACCCCTCCTAGTGGCGCTCCAAAAATTGTTCGATACCGTCATCAGTAGCGGAACTGTCCCGGAGGCGTGGAGCAGAAGCGTGGTAGTTTTGTTCTTCAAAAAGGGTGACAGAGCCCTTTTGAAGAACTATAGACCCATCGCGCTTCTGAGCCACGTCTATAAGCTGTTTTCAAGGGTTCTTACTAATCGTATTGCGCGCAGGCTAGACGACTTCCAGCCTCCCGAACAAGCCGGATTCCGAAAAGGCTATAGTACCATGGACCACATACACACGCTGCGACAGGTTATACAAAAGACCGAGGAGTATAACCTGCCGCTATGTATTGCGTATGTGGACTATGAGAAAGCCTTTGATTCTATCGAGACCTGGGCGGTGCTAGAGTCTCTCCAGCGATGCCAGATTGACTATCGGTACATCGAGGTGTTGAAGTGTTTGTACAAAGCCGCAACTATGACAGTCCGAGTTCACGACGGAAGCACTGGACCTATTCCACTGCAGCGCGGAGTACGACAAGGGGATGTTATATCCCCGAAGCTGTTTACCGCTGCTTTGGAAGACGTGTTCAAGCTGATGGAGTGGAACGGGCTGGGTATTAACATCAATGGCGAACACCTCACACACCTTCGATTTGCCGATGATATAGTAATCTTGGCGGAGAACCTGGAAGAGCTCAGCACTATGCTAGGTGACCTCCATAGCGCCTCACAAAGGGTGGGTCTTAAGATGAACATGGACAAGACGAAGATCATGTCTAACGTCCATGTCACACCTATACCGGTCGTTGTTGATGGCGCTACTCTCGAAGTTGTCGACGAGTACATTTACCTGGGACAAGCGATCCGTATGGGTAAGTCCAGCTTCGAGAGAGAGGTAACTCGTAGAATCCAACTCGGTTGGGCAGCGTTCGGGAAATTACAAAGTGTCTTCTCGTCCAGAATACCTCAGTGCCTGAAGTCGAAAGTTTTCGAGCAGTGTGTGTTGCCAGTGATGACCTACGGCGCTGAGACGTGGTCTTTTACAGTTGGCCTTTTCCATAAGCTCAAGGTCGCTCAGCGCGCGATGGAGAGGGCTATGCTTGGTATTTCTCTACGCGACAGAATTCGTAACGATGAAATCCGTAGACGAACGAAAGTTACCGACATAGCTCTCAAAATTTGCAAGCTGAAGTGGCAATGGGCAGGCCATATAGTTAGAAGAACCGACAACCGATGGGGAAGAAAGGTTCTCGAATGGCGACCACGTATCGGCAAAAGGAGTACAGGCCGCCCTCCAACCAGGTGGACTGATGACCTGAAGAAGACAGCGGGTAGCCGCTGGATTCAGAAGGCCCAGGACCGGGAGGAGTGGCGAACGTTAGGGGAGGCCTATGTCCAGCAGTGGACTATAAAAGGCTGATGGATGGATGGGATATCCGTATCGGAACCCGGAATCTTTACCGCTCGACCATATCATAATATCTGTATCTTTATCGGATTTTAATATGTCTCAGATCAATTACTATGGACAACTTTATTTATGAATAAAACTTTTATTACTTACCCAAATACTTCAAACGTATCGTTTTTCGGCGCTTCATTTCCAGATATTTGGAGCATGACATAAATCATATTTTGAATAATTGAGACATACCGTGTATGTCACTGAAAAAGAATTGAAAGAGGTTTAAAATAAACAACAAATAAAGTAGTAGGTAGGTACTTAGATAGTTCATACTCATAGATTTTTTATAATCATTTACTGCGTATCAAAGTCTGACGACCCGCGTGGCGCAATGGTTACCATGCCGGACTTGATAGTCCCGGGTTCGATTCCCGGCGAAACAGAAATTTGAATGATGAGTTTAAATTTCTGTTCTCGGTCTGGGTGTTTGTATTCCTGTCTTTGTATGTTTCCATGGTACCCACGACACAGGGTATTAATTACCTTACTGTGGGGCAATGAGTGTGTAATGTTTTATTTAGGGCGGATTCGACCAATCTCGAACTTACTCCAGTATAACTATCATGAGAATAACTTTACTCCTTGAAAATACTCACGGATAACTTCGTTCACGTTTTACCAACTACTCGAAGAGAAAAATACTCTCGGTATTGTTATTCTATGTTCAATAGTGATTCATGAACGAATGTATGAACGAATTTATAAGCCGACAAAAATGCGTACTATATTGTTTCCTTTAACTTAACCCGAAAATTAAATACGACAACAACTTAATTTTGTTGGATAATAAAGTGAAATGTCACTCGTTGACAGCTTTTCTATTCTACGTTTTGTTTGTTTCTCGCACGTTTCTCGTTTTTGTGAGTCTGTGAAGGTTCGTGTTATTTTTAATAGGTAATTTGTGATATGTATTTGCGATTACAAAAATTTCAGTCTGAAAAGAAGCCCGAATTGGCTTGCTTCAGAAAAAATATTGTTAGTGGACCTGGTTTGCCTGATCCACCTTGGATGTCTCGGCACATATTCGTCTTCACTGTCGGACTCTTCGATCATATTTCTTAAACGTTCCATCGTAGCGCGGTGTTAATAATTTTTTAGTAAAAGAAAATATAACCAAAAACGACTGCAAACCAAAGAAGATTTGAAGTGACATTGACTTTACTCTCAGATTAAATCTTTATACCGCCAAAATCGGCCGTATAAATATTTACTCGCGTATAGTACCTTATTCTCAGATTATTAGTTGGTAGAATGTAAAATCAGCATACTCTAGAGTAACTCGTAGTTTATTCTTGAGTAAAAACTTACTCTAGCTTGGTAGAATCCGCCCTTAAAGTCATAATAAATCTATGTTCATGTTCACTCTTGGAAAATCATTGGATAGGAATATTATTGTCCTATAACGCCATCTGTCAGAAATCCAAAGAATTGACATCGATGCGGCCCTTCGAGCATCAAAGGTACTTACTCTGACCGGTGTCAATACCTATGATGCTCTAAGATGCGGCCCATAATTTCGATTTCTTGTTTCGTTTAATTATTTATCGTACTTCGAGTTTTCAAAATAATTAATTTAAAAAATGGCCTTAAAATGATTACAGGGTTTATTATTTTTACCAATCTACGCGAAGGCTCACAAAGCACAGCTTTTTACTAGAAAAAACCGGCCAACTGGGAATCGGACTCGCGCACCGAGGGTTCCGTACAAACCTGTAGTATCTAAATAAATGTTCACCCATCACGACATCGACTCATAGTTATGGTATTTTCATTGCAATATAAAATCCATAACATTACAATATAGAAAGCTTGAGAAGCATTTATGAATAAAAATATGTTTAATATATTATTTAACTAAAAATTTACGATTTTCACAATAATTTTTCCTCTGTCTGTGCTATAAGACATTGCTTAGTACCAAATTTCAAGATTCTGGATTCACGGGAAGTACCCTGTAGGTTTTGATTCCCCTGTGAGTGTCGAAAATTTGCGGAAATTTGCGGCATAAATGGCTGTATCTATTGATTGCGCTGGCTTAGAAGTTTGACAGCCCCCAAGGGACAGTAGACCTGAGTATTTGATATGAATTCCAGCTTGATACCTCCACACGTTCCTGAGAAAAGGGGTCATGTATAATTTTGCATCTCTTAGTAGTCATAGAAATAATCAGTAAGTCAACTTTTTTTTTTCAATTCCTGCTATCTTGAAACTGGTTTGCTATCTGACAGAGAGTGCTTCGAATTTGTTGCTCAACAGGAGAGTACTCATTTAGACATAAAGAACCAGCAACAAAATAGTCGGAGCCGATCGGCCGATTTTTTAATTATTTTTTTTTTCAATTCTGCTATCTTGAAACTGGTTTGCTGACCGACAAAGAGTGCTTCGAATTTGTTGCTCTACAGGAGAGAACTCATTTAGACATAAAGAACCAGCAACAAAATAGTCGGAGCCGATCGGCCGATTTTTTAAACTTTTTTTTTAATTCCTGCTATCTTGAAACTGGTTTGCTGTCCGACAAAGGGTGCTTCGAATTTGTTGCTCAACAGGTGAGTATTCATTTAGACATAAAGAACCAGCAACAAAATAGTCGGAACCGATCGGCCGATTTTTTAAACTTTTTTTTTTCAATTCCTGTTATCTTGAAACTGGTTTGCTGCCCGATAAAGAGTGCTTTGAATTTGTTGCTCTACAGGAGAGTACTCATTTAGATATAAAGAACCAGCAACAAAACAGTCGGAGCCGATCGGCCGATTTTTTAAACTTATTTTTTTCAATTCCTGCTATCTTGAAACTGGTTTGCTGTCCGACAAAGAGTGCTTCGAATTTGTTGCTCAAAAGGAGACCACTCATTCAGACTTTAAGATACAGCAACAAAATAGTCGGAGCCAATCGGCCGATTTTTGAAACTTTAAATTTAAATATAAAATAATTTTTTTACATTAACTTATAACAATTACAAAAGACATACAAAATATTGTCAAATCATGTCAAATCATAACATATGGCACTTGCATCTCGCATCGCACAAGACCTTAGATCAAATAAAAAAGTGAGGCCGGTAAAAACTACACTTCGCTGTACATACACGTTCCACGCTCACACTTAAATATCGAAACTGCACCTTGGTTTGACAGTCGAATATTGCGGCAAACTGAGTAAAACGTCGTAATGGGGTATTCGAATTATCATCGCAACACAACAAAAACTGGCACACTTTATTGTTGTTTCCATCTAAACTTTTTATTTGATATAAATTCTTAACTCACGATACAACTCAATTCAAAATCTTCGTGTACCTACTGTTCTATCGCACTGTTTCAACCACTCTGGTTCATTCAAATAACGTTCGTTATGAAAAGTTTACTTAATTTGCTTTGGCTCAAACATCTCATAGGTACATTCGGTACTTGTACTACTTGCTTATCACTTCCGAGATTGTTTTGTAACAATGGTCACTTTCCGCATAGCCTGTTCCGTTGATTCCCAAAGTCAATGAAGAAAGGAAGAAAGAAAAAATATTTATTTCATGTTAGGAATACAAAATATTCTCTAAATGAATGTAATTTTTTCCCGATCGTCACCTTTAGGTGTTCAATTGGGCTAAGTGTTTAGCTAAGTAGAAAAAAGGCGGCAGACAAAAACTCCCAGCAGCACTGTTTTTATTTTAAAAAAAGTACGTAAAGACGTAAAGACCTAAGTCCTCCGTCGAGTAATTTTCGACCCATATACATTTTGTAATCTCAAATAGATAGGCTCAAATAGATAGGCTATTTGAGATTAAAAAATGGATATGGGTCGAAAATTACTCGACGGAGGACTTAGGTCTTTAAAAAATAGGAGTGTATAATTCGTAAGCGAAAATTTATGAAGTTTTGATAGTGAAAAAATTAAATGTTGGAGTGACCACCTATATCGGCTGATAAAGATTTTAAGCACAAATAAAAAAAAAATTTTTACTTGAATGGAGCAGTAGACAAGCATGCAGACCACGTGGTGTTAAGTGGTCGCTGCAGCCCATGGACATACACAACTTGTATAGATGTCCATATAACGTCTTGCCTGTGCTCGTATGCACTTGCGCTGCTACTCCGAGGGCTGATGGTCGCCTCGTCGTAGTCTGGCCAACAACTACACCGCGCCATTGAAATACAACAGAATTGCTTCAAGGCAGAATTGGGTGCAGCGATGGTACCCAGTTGAATGGAATCACTTTTTTCATTAGCCAACTTTACTTTTTTACATCCGCATAAAGAACAATCACTTAAAACCAATAAGCTTTTTGACGTGACGTCTAATAAATCGATGAACGCCGGCTCCACGCGCGACAAAGGATGACTCATTGTAACGTTACGCTAATGTACGTTACGATCGGCGCTTGTAACGTAACGTTGAGGCTTCAGCGCTCGGCTTTCGCCGTTCGTCGACTGTTTATAAAGTGAAGTGAAAAGTTAATGTGGTTTTCATTTTTTTGTTATGACGTCACGTTAAACTATCGTCCGTAAACCGATTTTTTTTTTCAACCGCTAATTCGTGATTCAGCCGTAGAAATTAGCCGCAACCTTTTCAAAGTTAAATCTAATTTTCACATGTTTTTGTCCAGTTTTGGGAAAATGACTGTGTTAGAAATGTTAAAAAAGTTCTATGAGAAGAAAAGGTTTGGGAACCTCTGGCCTGTACCAATGTATACAAACCAAGTTTGTATTTAATTAGGTTTAGGTACAGTCAATGTGGACCGACTGTACATAAAAAATAATAAGACCTTCTTTATTTATATAGAGTTGCAGATAAGCACGTAGGACTTGTGACGCTAAGTGGTCACTGTATCCCTTGGACATCTACACACAACTTCAAATAAAAACCGGCTAAGTGCGAGTCGGACTCGCGCACCGAGGGTTCCGTTAAACGGTTTACTATTTATGACGTTTTGAAAAAAATACTTTCTAAGTAGATCTCTTTCAAACTAATTTTAAATTCATCATTAAATAATTTTTATTTTAAACTCATTGTTTACTTTGACTTTGACTTTTAAATCTGTTTTGGAGTCATTCAGAACAAAAGGTACGCCATTTTAATAATTATTATATTTTGATATCGGCTGTTCTTTTATTTCATTTTTTTTACTGTTTTGAGAGATACATAATTATGTATCTCTACATAATCTACATAATTATGTATCTCTCAAAACAGTCAAAAAAAGAAATAAAAGAACAGCCGATTTTAAACTCAATTGTTTAAAATAAAAATTATGTATCTCTAATATAATACCTTTAAACGAGCAATTCTTGTATATACCTAAATATATTTTTTGAATCTCGAAATCGGCTTCAAAGATTTTGATGAAATTAAGTGCCCTGATTTCGGGTGTGATAAATCGGTCCAGCTTGGTTTTACTTTTAGAAATTTTAAATTATAAAAAAATATTTTCAGCGATAAACAACTTAAATATAAACTAAAAAATACGACTCTCCCTGACATCTATTGGCGAGTATTATTAATATTGAGGTGTAAAACATCGTCAAACGGGATTCGTCAATTCGACGTTCAAAGAGATGACAATGTCCATTAGAAAGAGCTCTATAAAATTTTCATTCATTAAATTAAAACTTCCTTGACCGAATGGTTACATGGGCTGACTGCAGAGCTAGAGGCCCGGGTTCAAACCTCATTCAAAACCATATTGCGTTTATTTTTTTGTGTTTTTTTTTTTTATTGGGAGCTATTTCAGCTATTTCAAATGGCGTTATTAAGTAACACTAAGCAAATGAGTGCTTCGTTTGAAATAAAACCAAGAAAATAAATGTTTTTATCCGAGCAACGCTCGGTTATCCCTACTAATATTATAAATTCGAAAGTAACTGTGTCTGTCTGCTACGCCTTTTCCAACCAATTTTAATGAAATTTGGAACACAGATAGAGTGGTCCTTGGAAAAGGACATAGATTTTCATCCTACGGGAACATACAAAACAGGTCCACGCGGGCGAAGCCGCTGGCGGAAGTCTAGTCCATCTACATAATATATAATAAGGCAGTATTAGTTAACTTAGTTGGTGTAAGAAGTTAATATAAATACAAGTGACAAAAAGAGTTACAAGTTATTAATACAAGTTATTGTAAATTATTACAAATTATCTAGATTACATTAGTGTGCATTTTATAATAAAAAAACAGTTTCGTGTCATAGGCTTTCGGCACTCACGGTATCCCCTGCCTGATCGTAAGAGGCGACTAAAAGGGGGCTTCCGGGGCTGCGGGCGGTGAGAGTGGGAGCTCGACCCGTCCAGCCAGCAGCCCCGGGAATGACGGCGTTGTGTGCGTGGCCGCATGCCGCCGTAAGCATCGGAAGGTGCAGGAGATCAGATCTGCTCTCCCAAAGATGGGCCCGTTCCAGGGCGTCGCGTATGGAAGACACCGGTGCGTTCCATGGGAGATCACGGAGGCCTCCCCAAACGCAGAGGAAGGCCACCGAGGGGGTTTTAGTGAGGTTCAAATCCCACATAACCCGGTGTCCTCTCCCAAGGTGCTGGGTACCTTTTGAAGATTTCCCCCCGCTATCATTTGTTGTAATGGCATATCCGAAAACTCACCTGATTCTCCTCTCTCTTGACTACCATTTACGAGGACATTTCAAATACAAAATATTGTAATGAAATAGCTTTTTAAACGTCTCACTTACACAGCACGTATCGGACTAATATGTATCTCTGTGACAGGGTATATAGGAAAAAAGTTATCTAATCAATAATGTCCGCAATAGATAGTAGATAAACTAGCAAATAAAATGTTTGAAGTGTGACTGGACAGAACTAAGCTTATTACTTCCAAACAATTTTGAAATGCTCAATTTTAACAATTTGATACATAAAAAATAATGTAAGTAGTTTAAAAAAATAAAAAAAACACGCTTTTGTGAAAATACGAAATAAAAAGTAACAAAATTAGAAGAAAATGTATTTTACTGTAAAAAAAGCGTGGGGTGCATGGTTTAAGATAACTATCTTAAAAACAGCGTTGCAGCCGATACAAAAAAATACTTTATGTACGTACTATGTAGCTTCCAGTATTGTAATTCTTTTTATTTTTTTATTTTCTCTCAGACTTTTGGATTTCTATATAGCTAATGCAGAAATGGGTATTCTCATAGTGGCTCGAGCCGACATATTACTGGAAATTTGTTATACGTTGCCGTTGAATCTGAATAAATACTTATAGTTTATATTCTCAGTTCAGTAAGCTTATAAATAACTGAAAACTCGCCGGTCGTTATAGTGTCCCCCAAGGGAGCTTTCTTGGGCCACGCTTAATAAATAAAGCCTGCCTTAGCAATAAGGCTCAGCATACAGGCTTATTCTCCTAATATTTTATAGTGAAAAACGAAAAGTATGTATGTGATAATAGAAAAGATTTGAGAAGTTAGGTAAAGCCCAGTTTGTATTTATTAATGGCCTGATTATGAAATTACTTCCTTGGTCGATCGGTGACGACGTGACGACTAACTCATGAGTTAAAATTATTGGAAAGACGAGTAATTTATTACATTGGTATGTATGCCCCATATCTTTTTTTCTGTGGCGTTGAGGTCTGTAATAAATTAAAATTTTAACGATCCCTAAAGCTCAAATTTAAGCTTACGGTCTGCTAATTGAACAAATTAGTAGCACAACAAAAAATAATAAATTAATATAAGCCTTGAAACAATTTTGGGCCAAAATAGTTCTAAGGCTCATTACCATTAGCAAGTAAAAGTAACATATGCCAAGTATTATGTTATTTTTTATTTTTTGTTGTGCGTCTACTCCGAAGACTGATGGCCGCCTCGTGTAATTCTGGCCGGCAACTTCGAAACACAATAGAATTGCTTCGCGGCAGAAGTAAGTGTAGCGATCGTACTTCCCTTGGTGGTAGTGGTACCTACTTGGAAAATTTGGAAAATTTTTGTGCATAGTATCCAAGACCCTGTTATGGCCATCGTGTAGGTGAAGCTTCGGTACTAAGAATAATAAATAAATAAATAAATAAAATAAAATAAATAAAATAATTTATTGCTCTTTAACAATGTGGTTTGTTGTAATACAATGTCAGGGCCTTCTTTTAAGCACGCAGTGCCTGTGTTAGAAGTGCCCCGCTCTCCCATACAGAACATAAATTAAAGTTATATACCACTATATAATAGTTAATGTGTACATTACAATATACTAATTCTAAAACATTTTTTTTTTTACTTAGGTGTAATAAAACTATAACCTGTGTTTGTGTGTGTGTGTGTGTGTGTATGTGTGTGTGTGTGTGTGTGTGTGTGTGTGTGAGAGTTTCGTTTATCTATAATTGTTCAACTTGCACAAGAGATTCACATTCGTCGTAAGTAAGAGATTTTAACCAGTCAGTTAAGTTCTTTTTGCAGTCATAATATTGCATATTGTATATGTTTAGTTTCTTATTTATTGTATTATAAAGAACTGATGATCTTTTATTATATTGCATTTTTGCAAAAACCGTTTTAGTATGAAGAACTTGCACCATTATTTGTTTCCTTCTTTTGTTCAAGTTATTGTTATAGTAAGGATCATATATTTTTTTATGTTTTTTTAAAATAATTTGTTGTATATATAGTTTTCTTACCGATAGGAGGTTACTTTCGTGATAAAGACTTTCAGTGGAATATCTTCTCTTCTTAAAGTACATTGTTTTAATTAATCCACGTTGTACACGCTCTAATGATATTAACTTTGATTTTGATGCCCCGCCCCAAATCGTAATGCAGTAGGTTAAAAGCGATTGCACTAAGGCAAAATATATCGCGTTTAAAAGATAATTTTGTCCAAGTTTGCTATTAGTGTTTATAGGAATAAGATGGCGTAAGGCGTTAAAAACCCAGTATAATTTGCGGACTCTACACATGACTTGTTCAATTTGGGGCTGCCAGGATAATCTTTGATCCACAATTACGCCAAGATATTTAATTTCAGATACTTTAGTAATTATAGGACAGTTACAATTTGTGGTCAGCACATTTGGATTATTACAATTATGTATTTTTATATCAAAATCATTTGGTGGTTGAGTGTGATTATAAATAGTAAAACATATATAATTTGTTTTGGTTATGTTCAAGCTAAGTAAATTATTTCTTAACCATTCAGATACCTGTAACATACCGATTTCTGCAGCTAGCTAGAATAGAGCTACGGTATCTTCTGCCTGATCGTGAGAGGCGACTAGGGGGCTTCCGGGGTTTCAGGCGGTGAGAGTTGAAGCTCAATTCGACCAGCCAGCAGGCCCGAGGACGGCGGTGTGTACGTGGCCGCATGCTGCCGTAAGCATCGGAAGGTGCAGGAGAGCACATCTGCTCTCCCAAAGATGGGCCCGTTCTGGAGCGCCGCGCGTGTAGGTAACCGGTACGTTCCACTGGAGATCCCGAAGCGCAGAGGCAGGCCACCGAGGGGTGGTATAAATCCCACATAACCCGGTATCCTCTCCCAAGATGCCGGGTACCTTTTAAAGGAAGGAAAATAAATAATGTAGTTTAAAAAACTAAAAACACGCTTTTGTGAAAATTTATTTTATTTATTTATTTATTAATAAGTTGCACCAACAAAGTGTACACCAATATAGTATAATACATAACAGTCAATTAAAGGGTAATCTAAGTGCCACCTCAATTATAGGCGCAAACTACAAGCATAGGTGAACAACACGTAACTAAAATTTACAGATAAAAAATTTAGAAGTATTGATGCAGTAACAATTACAAAATGTTCAAATGTTACAAATTACAAGATTTCAATAATTGTTAGTAATGCATGTCAAAGAAAATGACAACATTAAGCGAATGAAAGAAAAAAATACATAATCAAATAATAATAATAAATTAAATTAAAATATAAGTTAAAACAAAGTCATAAATAGTTAATTAAAACAAGGAACAATTATACAAATTTAGACTGAGAGAGAGTCATTTATCAATTTCTTAAATAATGGAAATGAATTTGAGAAAATGTCAATTGAAGGTTGATTTCTACTCTCATTTTCGTCACGTCTAGGCTCATTGGCAGTAATTATTTTATATATGTCATTATAGCTCCGTAGCAATCTATTCAGAGGCGCAAAGTGTCCCAGGTTGGAGCGTGCTAATGTTACATCAAATGGAGACAACAATTTTGCAGACCTGGGCAGTTTTCTAGGAACAGATATGTGTATTTGAGATAAAATATAAGAGGCGTCGATATAACCATTAATTAGCTTGTACAGAAACATGATATCCAGCAGCTTCCTGCGGTGGAAAAGCGATTTCATATGAAAGTGTTGCAAGCGGTCTTCGTAGCTAGGCAGAGTCTTTGCTAAATTACTATTGTAAGATAAGTGATACAAAAACCGTTTTTGTACACTTTCTAATCGATTTTTGTATATCTCGTAGTGTGGATTCCACACGATACTTCCAAATTCCAAGCAACTGCGAACTAGTGCACAATAAAGTAGTATTTTAGTGTTGGGATTTCTGAACTCTCTACAGTTGCGTAACACGAAACCCAGCATTTTGTTGGCTTTTTTAGCTATATGATCTATATGTAGGTTAAACCGTAGTTTACTGTCAAGAATAATTCCTAGGTCTTTAATATGATCTACCTCGTTCAATGGTACACCGTCAATAAAGTAGGTTCTAGAAATTTTGGCTTTTTTTCTAGTAAAACGCATGACATGACATTTTTTAGCGTTCAATGTCATACCATTTGATTTACACCACAAGAGCAGTTTCTTTAGATCCTCACCAAGCAACAATGCCTCCTCGGCTGAATTTACAGTTCTAAAAAATTTTAAGTCATCAGCGAACATATAAAATTTTGAGTGGTTGAAACATTTACCTATATCGTTAATAAAACTAATGAAGAGCAAAGGGCCTAAGTGGGATCCTTGGGGGACTCCAGAGACGGAAGTAAAGGGCTTAGAGTGGTATCCGCCAACTACAACTACTGATTGCCTATTTGTAAGATACGACCTGCACCAGTTTAAAAAAGGGCCAGCTATTCCAACTGAGGAAAGTTTGAATAGTAACATGTTATGGCATACTTTGTCAAAAGCCTTGCTAAAGTCGGTGTAAACTACATCAAATGAATGCCCACGATCGATTCCCCCAGCCAAATCACCGATAAAAGATATCATGTTTGTCACTGTGGAACGTGATTTCATAAATCCATGTTGCTCTGGGGCAATCACCCGTTTAAGATGCCAAGATAAAATAGGACACAATAATGATTCAAAGACCTTAGCAAAAACAGTGATTAAAGATATAGGCCTATAATTTTTAACAGAACCTGTATCTCCGCCTTTATGAAGTGGTATCACTAGTGTGTCTTTCCAAACAGATGGGAATATGCCAGAGTTGAGGGATTCATTAAATATAAGAGCAAGCGGCAGCGCTAAGGCATTGGCACATCTAACAGCAAAAATGGATGGTATACCGTCTGCTCCAGCCCCTTTAGAAGGATTGAGTCTTTTTAAAACTCGATATACCTGAGCTTTCGAGAATGAAATATTCGCAAGGCAGTTAGGTGCGGATGTGTGGGATTGAGCTGGAATAGGGGTAATGTCTGTGTTATATACAGAGGAAAAGTGTGAAGCAAAAATGTCACAGATATCAGGACCAGAAGATGCAATATTACTTTCGTAAGACATCTGTGCAGGGAAAGTACTACCACTACTCCTTTTGTGTTTAATGAAGCTCCAAAGTAATTTGGGATTCGATTTTAAGGATAACTCTAAACGATGAATGTACACTTTATAGTTTAGGCTATGTAATTTGGTACATCTATTCCTAAGTAGCTCAAATGCTAGTAAATCACGAGGATTTAAATACTTGCGATATTTATTTCGGTATTTAAATTTTTCATTGATGACCTTAATTAGTGCCATTGAAAACCAAGCTGGAACTAAAAAGTAAATACGAACCAAATACGAACTAAAAAGTAAAAAAATAAGAAGAAAATGTATTTTAGTGTAAAAAAAGCGTGGGGTGCATGGTGTCAACAGTAACAGTGGTAAAAACCACCCCCCGCTTTTTTTTACAGTAAAATACATTTTCTTTTTCTTTTTTTACTTTTTAGTTCGTATTTTCCCAAAAGCGTGTTTTTAGTTTTTTAAACTACATTATTTATTTTTAATTTTTTAGTTGGATTTTTATTCTCAAATTATTGCATTATCATCGGCCCTTGACCCCTATGCAAATTTTCAAGTTAACCAGACGCTTAGACGTGTTAAAGTACCTTAGGCCACGAACTTATCAGCCGCCCCTCGTATATTTTATTTTATCCTGATGATCCTAGTTACGACTTTAACATAAAGTTATGAGATTATTGTATTGTCATCGGTCCTCAATAAATCTACAAAGTTTGAACGAAATCTGGCCGTTTAAAGTGGGTCAAAATCGCGCCCAAAGAAGTCGGTTACAAACATACAAACATACAGGTGAAGCTAATAAAAAGCGTGTAAAAAGGTAATGCGTAGTAGCATCAACCGCTGTTTAAAGAAGATAAAATATGGAAGCGCTTTTTTGTATGTACTTAGTGTTTTAATAAGTTAAACAAGTGTTCACCGGGGACTTCATGTTATCACGATAAAATTTACCGTACTTTTAGGGTTAGCAATTGTTTTTAAGAGAACTTATACAGTAAAGAAGAAAGCCAATTTCCATACAAAGTTGGGCCCGACGATCCAGCACTAGAATTTTGCCTTTAATTCAAATATAAAGATAGGGTTTATGAACACAATTTTTAGGAATATCTGCAATGGCCAAATTAGTAAAAGAGGACAATGTTATATTTAGGTTATTCATGGTATTGATCGAATTAGTAGTGAACTTTTTATCTTAGCATAGGTACATAAACAACAGGTTATCCAACTATCATCATAGATTCATAGCTATGGTAAACAGTAGTAGCCAATGTTAAAGTAGAGTTCAGCCAAAATACTTTCGTATTGACGTATTCTAGCAGAATTCATAAAGTGATTTTTTTTTATTTCGTTTTACGGCATTGGATAAAAATCCTTTCCATCCATCCATCCATCAGCCTTTTACTGTCCACTGCTGGACATAGGCCTCCCCTAACGTTCGCCACTCCTCCCGGTCCTAGGCCTTCTGAATCCAGCGACTACCCGCTGTCTTCTTCAGGTCGTCAGTCCACCTGGTTGGAGGGCGGCCTGTACTCCTTTTGCCGAGACGTGGTCTCCATTCAAGGACCTTTCTTCCCCATCGGTTGTCGGTCCTCCTAACTATATGGCCTGCCCATTGCCACTTCAGCTTGCAGATTTTGAGAGCTATGTCGGTAACCTTAGTTCTTCTACGGATTTCATCATTACGAATTCTGTCGCGTAGAGAAATACCAAGCATAGCCCTCTCCATCGCTCGCTGGGCGACCCTGAGCTTATGGAAAAGGCTAACTGTAAAAGACCACGTCTCAGCGCCGTAGGTCATCACTGGCAACACACACTGCTCGAAAACTTTCGACTTCAGGCACTGAGGTATTCTGGACAAGAAGACACTTTGTAATTTCCCGAACGCTGCCCAACCGAGTTGGATTCTACGAGTTACCTCTCTCTCGAAGCTGGACTTACCCATACGGATCGCTTGTCCCAGGTAGATGTACTCGTCGACAACTTCGAGAGTAGCGCCATCAACAACAACCGGTATAGGTGTGACATGGACGTTAGACATGATCTTCGTCTTGTCCATGTTCATCTTAAGACCCACCCTTTGTGAGGCGCTATGGAGGTCACCTAGCATAGTGCTGAGCTCTTCCAGGTTCTCCGCCAAGATTACTATGTCATCGGCAAATCGAAGGTGCGTGAGGTGTTCGCCATTGATGTTAATACCAAGCCTGTTCCACTCCATCAGCTTGAACACGTCTTCCAGTGCAGCGGTAAACAGCTTCGGGGATATAACATCCCCTTGTCGTACTCCGCGCTGCACTGGAATAGGTCCAGTGCTTCCGTCGTGGACTCGGACTGTCATGGTTGCGGCTTTGTAGAAACACTTCAACACCTCGATGTACCGATAGTCAATCTGGCATCGCTGGCGAGATTCTAGCACTGCCCAGGTCTCGATAGAATCGAAGGCTTTCTCATAGTCCACATACGCAATACATAGCGGCAGATTATACTCCTCGGTCTTTTGTATAACCTGTCGCAGCGTGTGTATGTGGTCCATGGTACTATAGCCTTTTCGGAATCCGGCTTCTGCGCGCAATGCGATTAGTAAGAACCCTTGAGAACAGCTTATAGACGTGGCTCAGAAGCGCGATGGGTCTATAGTTCTTTAAAAGGGCTTTGTCGCCCTTTTTGTAGAACAGTACCACCACGCTTCTGCTCCACGCCTCCGGGACAGTTCCGCTACTGATGACGGTATCGAACAGTTTTTGGAGCGCCACTAGGAGGGGTTTCCCTCCAGCTTTTAGCAGCTCAGATGTGATACCGTCATCGCCCGGTGCTTTGTTGTTTTTAAGCTGATTTAGGGCCCTTCTAATTTCGTACAGGCTGACGTCCGGGATATCTTCGGTATAGTGTCGGGTCAATTTGGCTCTCTTATCGTTCACCACGTTCAGCCTTTCAATATTTACTTTTCAATTTTAATAATGGCGTCGCAAACTCTGTGCACATTGCCAGCGTCAAGTAAAATTTTTGCATCACTGTAGTCATAGATAAAGTCAGTTAGTCGTCAATAATCAGTCAGTCTAGTCAGTCCAACATTCAAGTAAAGCGATGGCTACTTTACTAGAACGTGTCCGATGGAATTTTGGAAGCAAGCAGAAAAAAACATATTTTAGCACTGTTATTCTATTTCACAAACACTTGTGCACTGTCATTAACCTATATCGAGCAAAATGCCATCAACTTTATTCGATATAACTCAAAAATACACTAAGAAAATGAAAATAAAACAAGAGCACAACTTGTTCCTTCAGACTTCCCGCCAAAACTCTCCATAAAGTGATAAGAAATAACAATAATACGAAACGAGTACGAAAATGAAATAACGACATAACATGTCATTTATATGACATTGACAGAATGAAATAATGGCCGTCTATCTCAATCAAATAAAAAAGTACAGATGGTACGAACAACAACGTGAGGCCTTTTTATACATGTGTGCGTGACCGATCTGCGCACACATGTTGCGATCATAATGCAAATTATTTCATTATTATAATTATATTTATTAGTTATGTTTTCAGTTTTTCACTTTTTTTCTTATATAAAATCCAGAAATAAAACAGACAGAGCTTTTGCATTATTTATTGACAAGCAGAATGACACATAGTAATGGCTGGCGATGGTTTATATAGAGATGAGTTCCTCCTCGCAAGGCCGTTTTGGACGTCTTGGCAATGCTAAACGAAGCCCTCAATATAGCATAGCAGCATGAAAACATTGTATCTTTAAATCATTTTTTTTAACACAACTTTTAAATCGAGTTTTACTATTTTCTTACACTTGGCCATTGCCAATGAGGCAAAGCTTTTAATCAATTATGTAGTAAAACCATAGAATTTATTTGGTACATATTTCACCCCTGTACCTCACGGGCCCAAAACTGGGTTTCTCCTTTAGGTTTAAAAATGGTAAAATAACAGTATATAAAAATTGATAGCTGTTTAATCTTTAGGAATTATACTTTAGTACTTCTTACACACATAGAAAATAATTTGATAAGAGGTCGTATTGCTCCTCCACCGATAACTGGAAAATTGCAAATAACAAACATCAAATAAGAACAAAATCGAAAAAAAATCTCGTAAACTAGAAAATATGGTCATGCGAAACATGAAAATTTTAGTTAGTTTTTTTTTTATTTCATCTAATTACTTTTTTAATATTTTTTTCAGAATCATTAACAAGAAAAAAATGTATGACAACTATATACATAAGCAGTTTTTAACGGTTAAAATTGCAAATCGCGTGCTCATAGTTTTTCGTACTGCGACTACTGTGGTCTCGGACGGTGACGTCATATCTGTCGCTTTGTTATTAGGTATGGGCCATGTATGGGCCGTTTTCAGCGCTACGCGGCGAGGTTTAACTTTGGCTCGTATTTCTGTCTTTCGATGTGGTCCTTTAAGAACAATTGATCCCTATGCCAAATAGGATCGATTTATACTATGAAAAAAACATGAAATTTCCCTAATACTGTGAAAGCAGGAATGGGTGCAGCGATGGATCTTTCTCTACCAACCATGCATGATACATGTTCTTTCACCAATCAATCAAAAAATCCTTCTAAACTCTGAGTGTAGGCCTGATGGCGCCCGTGTCCGAAACTTTATGTATTATATTCAGTTACTTAACAGCTCATATTTATGAATTCGTGAAAATATAACAAACAATCGGATTATGCAAAAAATTACCTACTTGGAAAATTTTAACGAACAAAAACGGAATCTAGGTTCGTACAGACCCTCTTTAACTAGCAGTAGGACATGAAAAAGGAATGAAAATAATACAAACTGTTTATTTTTCATCTTTGTTTATTTACGTATCCAAAACCAATTAAAACGCAACAAAACAATACATAGAAGCAAAAAAAATAACCAAGAAAAAGTAGATACGAAATTAATATAAAAATCTTTGGTTTTTTGCTACTGCCGTCTATACAAAAATATAATCTACTAATCATTATTTTGCTATCTGAAAATATTACAAATCCAAACATAACGAAACTCCTAAACATTCATCATTGATTATGATGTGGAAATAGAAAATAAGAACTAACTAACTTTAGCCTGTCAAAGCAGAGTCTAGTCGGCCTCTTGTATATTATTTTTTACTTTACAGAAAATACGAAAACGGTTCACTTAAATAATTTAAACCAAACAATTCAATGAAATCCTTATATCTATCTAACTCCGATGTCACTGATCGTCTGAAGGTTGTTTGACCCAGAAACCCCACGGGGCATACCCATCGTGTTTCGTGGGTCCACGGTACACCTTGATTTGGACTCTGGATACGTCATCTGGAATAAAAAAAATACTTTTAAGGTAGAGTTCCAAAATCATTCAGTTGTCTACATATAATACCACAAAAAACATTCGAGAAGCGCTTGATCAAACATTAAAACCATGTTCTAAACGGGCAGCAGACCAGACCAGTAGACTGAAACTATCGGATAACCGATATAAAAAATTATCCGTAACCGTAACCGAATCCGAAATAAAAGTTTCTAAAAGCGCATAGGTACATATTATTATTTCATGTTAGATTTTATTCAGTACTTTTATTTATTAATAATATAATATAATATTTGCATACCATACTGAGGTAAATATGGCGGGTTATTAAATGTATAAAACAACTTTTGTAATACCCATATTTGTGCAAATAAATCATTTGTCTTTGTCTTTGTCTTCAAAATTAGGTCACATTCGTGTAGTGAATTCTTAATGTGGAAAAGTAAACATCTGATAAGTGGAACTTTCACGTTTCTCAGGGAAGTGTCCCCGCTAACGTGACAAGTCAGAAGCAAGTGTGTTGTGTTTCTTTGGACTAAAACAAATTGCTAGCCACACTAATAAGGAGATCATTCTTCCTTCAGCCTTCAGAGTAGCAGCGAAACTGCATAGGACCGCAACCACGACTCGAGATATCTCAACGTTATGTCCATGGGCCGCAGCGACTACATATAGGTCGATTACTGAAAGCTTGCTCATTCAACACATTGACTGAGTTGAGTGTGTAATATCTGTGGAGTACATATGAGCAGCGATGGCCGAGTGGTAAAAAACCGCGGTCTTCGACGTGACCGATCCCGGGTTGAAATCCTCGACGCGCACCTCTGACAAATAAATATGTAGTGTGCGCATTTATCGTTACTCCACGGTGATGGAAACTATCGTGATATTTAATTGATTACGATGTTCTCAATCGCCGTGCATGCCTGAGAGAAATTCATAATTTCTCGAAAGCATGCATCCACCAATCCGCACTTGGCCAGTGGTGGACTATGGCCTAAATCCCTCTCACTTGTGACAGGAGACCTGTGCCCAGCAGTGGGACATAAAAAAGGGTGAAATAAAACATTTTACACACTCACACGTGCATTATTCCACCAGAGATATGCGAGGATGCGTAGCAAGGAATATGTTTGTTAAGAACCTATAGAATTTACCCTTCATCCCTTAATTTATTGTAAACGCAGCCTAAGAGCGAAAAATACGCTTGCTTAAACCTTGGCCATAGCAACATGAAAATGATTTTGTGTGAGTGTCAACGCCCTTCGATACCTATCCTACGATATGTATGACCCGTTTTATGACGCACCTTTACGGTCAGAAGCTTGGTCTTGGTCGTCGTCGTAATCCTGAGGCCTGCCAGCAACCAGCGCCAGAAGACACAACAGTAGAGTCATACACAGAACTGCACGCTGTGAACATAAATATTTTGTCAGCATTTAGCTACATATACAAAAGTTTATATCGTTACTTACATACCTTACTTACCTTAGAATAATTAAATTATTCTAAGCTTAGTAGTCCATTGAAAAGTTACAATTTAAGGAATTGCAATTTTTAGAGGACGAAATTTTATTTTTGGGACATGTCATGGGATACGCGAATTCAACGCGGGCAAAGCCGCGGGTAGAAGGCTAGTTGCCTAAACATTCATAATAGTATAGCGCAAGTAACAGTCTTGCTTTATTTACATTTTCTAAGTGTATTTTTGAGTTATATCGAAAATTGTTGGCGTTTTATTAGCTATAGATTAATAGCAGCGCCAGTGTAGTAATATAAAACAACAGTGCGAAAACTTGGATGTTTGGGAACCTTCCAAACATTCGTCAGACACATTCTGGTTAAGTATTCTACATGAAATATTGAATGATTTAGCCTTAGAGCATCACAGGTACTGACAGGTATGACACCCGTCAGAGGAGTGGCCTTTACGGGCGAACCCCTTTTACCAACGTGCATGCACAATGTGCCTTCTTGTTATACAACTAGTGTGTGTGTGTGTGTGTCGGTGTCAGTGTTGTCAGTGCATAGAAAATGACGTTGTTAATTAAAATTGACATATTATTATTTAGAAATGTATGCGCCTGTAGCGATGAAAGAATATTTGTGAATGTGTGACAAAATTAAAATGTGTGTTTTCTTCCCCCCGCACCAGATTTGGCACTATTATGTATTGAAGCGAGGTGCAATGCCCTCTCCACAGGCAGTACCTTTGATGCTTTAAAGATTTGGCTGACTGTCTAAAAGGTCCAAATGTTCTTACTTGACATTGGTAAATTTGGTAATATGTACAGATTGTGTGATGCACTTACCTACTGAAATAAAAAATATAGAAATAAATAAACATCTACTTTTTGCATATATGAAGGGTCATGAACACTGAGGCCAGTTGTATACATAGACTTAGGATCAGGGATTTTAGGGAGCTCCTTAACCGTAACCGAAACTATTGGATACCCGTTATAAAAAAATATCTGTAACCGTAACTGAATCAGAAATAAATGTTTCAGATAGTATCGGATAGGGGCGAAGCCTAATTGAGACTTGTTATGTCGAGTTGTTTCAATTAATATTGTATATGTAATAATTTTATTACATTTTCATTTTAGGTAGATTAGATAACACTCAATATATATTTATAATCATTTTTATTTTAAATAGCTGTAATAATTACTCACAGACTAACTGTAATTCCTACCAAATAGTGACATATAAATAAAACCTTTTTATTAGCTATTTATATTTTACTTTTGAAATTCTTTAAAAATTTAATATCCATAACCAAAATTATCCGAAACTAATTGATAATCTGAAATAATTACATATCCGGTACAATAATCATTCCTACATCCGTAACCTATCTGCATCCAAAATTTCATGTCCTAACATCCCTACTTAGGATATACTAATATACCCAAGTCTATATATATATATATATATATATATTATATATAGTATATACAAGGGACCAGTGGTAAATTCATGTTTGCGTCTGAAGTAATATAGAAGTTCACTAGAAATCATGCACCATCTTCTGCAAATAAACAGTTCATTGACCAGTAAAAAAAACTGATATAATATGCAACCGGCCAAGTCCCCACAAAATAAAAAGAATGGGTACACACAAAAAACAAACGTGAAACTGTACTAACATAATTTATTATGATAAAGATTATATGTAGTAATTACAAATGTTCATATTATGTAAAACTTTAAATCATTTACATTACAATAATTATACAGGATTTTACACAAGAAGGTATTTGTTAACCAATATATGACGAGGTTACATCAAACAAACCTAGTCAAAAACAGTTTACTGTTTAATCTGGAGAATAGAGATCATTACTCAATTTAAAAAATACCAGAGTGTATAAAATAACTCTTGGTTTTAAATATTCTCATCATTTTAATTTACACTTCTCCTAGTGTCCAGTTTAATAACGTGCCTTGAATCTTCAATTGACAAGCATTTAAATTCACATCTATTTACTACTACTAGAAGCCTTATCTGATTCGTTGCCACTATCTGTGGACACCACTTGGTCAGTTTTAGGCTGTGATTCTTCTTCATCTTCACTCAAGGATGAACAGTCAGACAGCTCCGCATCAATCCAAAGCTTGGCCTTCTTCTTACCTTTTACCTTGTCGTCTTTGGCCTTACGTTTCAAGCCAACTTCTTTTGAAGACCCTGCTGCCTCCCAGCCAGCATCAACCGCGGCACTCACACGCTCCGGCAGATCCTGTCGCTCCTTTTCGTACTCCGGAGCCAAATTCACATCAATTTTCGGCTCTGCGATCAACCTTTCCAATTTCTTCTGCTTTCTTTCCACTGCTTCCTTCTCCCGCTCTTCTTGCCCTTCCAGCCACTTCCTGAGACGTTTTTCTTCGTTTATATCCCGCAAGCGACGTCCAGAAAGGTCACGACATGCCTCACGATTTGTTGTTTTTTCAATTTGTGCACCAATCGCACGCAGCATAGATCCGAAACCACCTTTCCCTCCGATGAGCTTTGTACAGACTCTAATGACATGATTGTTGTTATTTAAATCCTGGTCACTCGTTACGTTTCTCCCATTTACCGTGATATATAGATCACAGCTTGAAACACCATATTCTTGTGAAATATGCTTCTTCAAATCTGACACGCTTTTGCAGTCTATGTTGCACAGAAGTCGATTATCAAAATACATTTGAGACAACATATTGTACAATTTTCTTTTTATGATTTTTATATAACAATTAAAATGTATTGATTAAGTTGATTTCAGGAGCGATCAATGATCTTTTTATTTATACAAGCAAAATTTAAGCAAGCAGCTTGGCTTGACTGATGACTCGTATTACTTTTTTTGTCAAATTGACATTGATTGATTGACTTGGCCTGTATGTATGTCACTCTGGATGACTCTGGCATATATTTATTCTTATGACTCTGGCCTGGTTTGTTAAGGTCTGATTACATTGACCAACCTGCAGGGGCCGACCCGGCATACATTGCTGGTTATCTTAAGTTTAGTATTTTATTACAATGTACACAGATAACCAGCAATGTATGCCGGGTCTGCCCCTGCAGGTTGGTCAATGTAATCAGCCCTTTATGTCTATGCACTCTGTCTACGGAAAAATCCTATCTATTTGCACAGATAAGAAATATAGGTAAAAAAACAGTTATGCGTTTTACTGTTTGTATTTTATTCAACAAATTAAAACTTAAATTGGTTCTTGAATTTTCTTGATTGTATATAAATATCCTCAACATTTACTTATGGAGTATTATGGCTAGCATGCAATGGATTATATAGATACCATTTAATTTAATAAAATTACGAATTACTTACTTTAAAAATCATGGTGGCTTAATCAAAACTTCACTTCTAATATCTCCATGAACACTAAACCTATTTGGAGTTTGCGAAGTCTTAAATAGACTTTCAAGACCGTCTTTTTGGGATAAGACAATACAGTTACAGTTACAGATCAGTTTAATTTTTCGGTCGAATGAACGCAAAATCAGAAAGAAAGTGAAAGTAAACTTTCATCATTTTACAGTACTTGTTGTACTTGTTAAACCATGACTAAATTCTGCGATTTCCCTGCAAAGTAAATAGAAAGCGTAATATTACAAGCTTTTATTTACTTTCAAATTGAAGTTTAATAGACTCAGCTTTGTAAATGTTAATATTCTAAAAGATGATTAGTACCTACTTACAGCAAACAAAGCTTTGATGAAGTTACCTACCAGCAAGCTGGGTAGGTTGTAGTCTTATAGGCCTAAACGGCGAATAGGAGGCAAGTGATGCGAAATAAAATAGATTTTATGTCTCAAAGGTCTCCTATTATATATATATATATATTATGGATTATCTGATATTCAAAAACTTCAGTAAATGCAAGTAGGTAAATCTATATGGTTGCCGAAAATCTCCTATGGTAAGCGCTGAACGCGCTTACTAGAGTTTGTGCCAAAAGTATATAGGCATGGCCATTACGATCTAATTTAAATAAAAACCCATAGAAAACAATCAACCGAACTATGATAAATATCTACTAATCTCTCCTCCTACGCTCGCGGAGGTACCCGATCAAATAATAATGCAATATTTTCTTTATCTGCACCTCACTAATATATTTGTTACTAGCGGCCGCCCGCGACTTCGTCCGCGTGGGCTTTGGTATTAGTCATAGCATAATGTTATATAGCTTCGATAAATTGAATGTCAAACACCAAAAGATTTTTTTAATTCGAACCAGTAGTTCCTGAGATTGACGCGTTCAAACTCTTCAGCTTTATATATTAGTATAGATTTTCCCCGTTTTTGCAACATTTTTCACTAATGCTTCTCTCCTATTGGTCGCAGCGTAATGTTATATAGCCTAAAGCCTTCCTCGTTAATTGGAGTATCCAACACAAAAATATTTTTTCAATTCGAATGTAGATAGTCAATGATGAAAGCTCCGGCGGCGGCGCTCTTTATGATATCGAAATTAGAGCAGACCAGTTAAACCTCAGTTATTATTATTTTGATTGATTATTAGGTATTGGTTAGGATTAGATACCTATAGGTTTTTTACTGCTATTCTGATTTGAAAGCAGTAAAAAAGTTACAGATGTCGACGGAATGAGAACTTTACGGATGTCCTTTTTTTCGTTTACTGAACTGTCTAACAAAAAAACTTAACCCATCTTATCTTTTTCAAATTACATTTTTTTATGTATTGTTGCATCTATTTTGGGCGGGTGCTACGCCATCTTATGGATTATTTTACCTTATTGCCCGTCGAGAAACTGATAACCTATATTATATTGTCTACTAGCTGTGACCCGCGGTTTCACCCGCGTTAGAGAGTATTATTAGCATAAAGTGAAGCTTGAAGGGCTTTTTTGTAGGACTATTTAAGATAAACATTTCCATCATACATTACGAATGTGTAACTCTAGCGGTTTTGGCAGCGCACGCCAGAATAGCTCGCAGATGGTAGTTTTTTTCCTACTTACTTGACACTTATCGTCATATTTTGGACAATTCACACAATATCTTTATAAATTGTAGCTTATGTGTTATTCTGATGTATAAGCTATATTATTGTAAAGTTTCAATTAAATCCATTCAGTAGTTTTTACGTGAAAGAGTAACAAACATCCATACTTACAAACTTTTGCGTTTATAATATTAGTAGGATTTTCCAGATCATTTGAGAAATTTCTGGAACTTTCTCGAACATTCTCAATTAATTAAAACAGTTTGCTATTATTTTAAAAATCTTCAGATCAGTCGAGAAGTTTCTGAAACTTTCTCGAATATTTTCAATTAATAAAAAAAAATGCATATATTTTAAAAATCTCCAGATCATTCGTAAAAAGATTACAATTATTTAAAAAATTCCAGATCATTTGAGAAGTTTCCTTGAAATGATTCGAGAAGTTTCTGGAACTTTCTCGAACATTCTCAACAAAATTAAAATTAAAATAGTTTGCTAGATCATCCCAGAAATTTTGAGATCCACCTATATATCTGGAAATCTGAAAAAAATATAGGTTATATTTTTTTCAGATTTTTCCACCCACTTTCACCCAGCGCGATCAAACTCCCTTGCTATCATCTACGTATTAAGGGGTATTTACCACCGCAACGGGAAGTTGCTAGGAGTTAATGATAATAGAGAAAACTGTGTCTTTACGTACACAGAAAACCCTTTACTTTATATATATATATATATTTTCAACCGTTTTTTATGTCCCACTGCTGGGCATAGTCCACCACGCTGGCCAAGTGCGGATTGGTGGACGTCATGCTTTCGAGAAATTATGAATTTCTCTCAGGCATGCACGGCGATGGAGAACATCGTAATTAATGAAATATCACGATATTTTCCATCACCGTGGAGCAGCGATAAATTCGCACATTACAAATTTCTTTGTCAGAGGTGCGAGCCGAGGATTTGAACCTGGGATCGGTCGCGTCGAAGACCGCGGTTTTTTACCACTCGGCCATCGCTGCTCCTACTTTTTATATAGATTAATTAACAAAACAAATATATTAAGATTAAATTGTAATAGGCGATATTAAAAGAAAAATATCCCGAGGCAGATCACCACCCGTTGGTATAACCGAATCATTTATTACTACTCCCATAATAACTGTCTTCAAAAAGGCTGAAAATCTTGAAGATTTACGTTACGGGATAATGCGTAAGGTTCTAAAAGTTAGCAAATATAAGTCTGTGAGTTAAACGTAGAGGTAGAGCATCAACAAAAGTATTAATAGTGCATGCACTTGCAGTCATCCTTCGATCCTCAATGAAGTTAGATAAAATAAAACAAGTTTTGAGGGATAAAGCCACTGGAGAAAAGTAGGATGACTGGCCTCAATACCGCTGCATGCAGGGTTATATCTTATGTTTTAATTTCAATGAAATGCCATTTGTTTATTTTTATATTTTAAATAACTGTTGTACTCATTTATCATATATAAAGCAAATAACATACTTTTATCATAAAATAATAATTATTTAGATATTTCCATGGATTGATTGACGTGACAGCTTACACATGCACATGGCTTACATTAATATTTAGTCTGTGATAATATTTAGTCTGTATCCGCAACGAATTCCGACGCCATCATTGTCCGCTGTCAAACGGATGGAGAATATCCAATAAAATTTGAGCTTTTTAAAATTAACAGGAATCACAGGAAGTCGCCTCCGCCTAACAGACAACGAGCGATATCTTATTTGGAATTCTCGCTTTATTATGGCTCAAAATATCAACCCACATTACGCGTCTTCGTCTAATCCCGCCAAACAGAACGAAGATACAATAAAGTTGAAGGATAACCATGCTGTGAGCAAACGGTAAGATTCATTGTAACACAGCTGACTTACGCATTCTAAAGATATTTGGGATGGGCTACTAAAACTATGTGCTTTTTCTTTTCAGACTGCAGAAAGAGCTTATGGAGTTAATGCGTTGTGCTGACAAGGGCATATCAGCGTTTCCGGAGAGCGAAAACTTGTTCAAATGGATCGGAACAATAAACGGGCCTCAAGACACAGTTTACGCGGGACACAAGTACAAGTTGTCGTTAGAATTCCCCAATTCGTACCCGTACGCGCCCCCCGTTGTGAAGTTCATCACTCCCTGTTTTCACCCAAACGTTGATACATGCGGCTTAATTTGTTTGGACATACTAAAAGACAAGTGGACGGCCCTCTATGACGTCCGCACTGTGTTATTGTCGATACAAAGCTTATTAGCAGAGCCAAATACCTTGAGCCCCTTAAACCAACAAGCGTCATACCTATGGCCAAACCAGCCCGCCTATAAGAAATATTTAGATGAATTTTATAATAAACACAAGGACTTATAGTCAAATTTTGTCAAGTTATACCATTTAATTTTGTTTGTGTTCTTTTGTTGTGCAGTGTGATTGAGACGAGATGCAGATAGCAAGATTCATATTTATTGTTTAAACTTATTTATAAGCACAGTTTCTATACCATAAGTTTGACTATTTAATTGTTTAAAATCTTTCTAAACTCTTAAATTTGTAGTCATAATTTGTCCAAATTTTATCCTATAATTTTTGATTAAACGCCTCAAATTTGCATATCATTGTTTGACCAATCTTACATGTTACCTATAAAATACCTATATGTTTCACCCAGTGATAGATAAACCCTATTTTCTTAACTTTCTGCTTTGTTATCTGAACTATACTGCCATGTAAATGTAAAAATTACAATTCAATTGTGTAAGTCACAAAAAAAAATGTGTCCTATTTTCTTTTGAAGTTTCTGCTATTTTTTAATTACAGTGGAATCTCTATAACTCAAACCTTGTTAAGTCTAAACTAAATCCTCAGTAAGTTGAAAAAAATTGCCATTCCCTTGCGCTGAACCCCTAAATATGCGGTATCTCGAATTATTTAGACTGTAACTCAAAAAAATGTTATTTCCCTTCGAAGTATTGTTAGTACATATTTTTACTCTTATAACTCAAATTTCAAAAAGGAGACTCTGTAAGTCGTAATTAGTAAAATATAATGACGTCTTACTTGGCATTATATGGCCGAAATAATAGCAATAAAATCCAAAATGAATGTTTTCTGGGCTTTCTCAACTAATCTCTAATCTATTGTTTTTGTTTTATACATTTGCAATGAATGAATACATTCATAAAACTTTGTGGATGTGGATGTTATGTTAGTTCCTTGTTGACACAGGACACAATTACTTTTAGCGGAGCTTGTCTATCAGTATTTATTTTTAAGTCGAAATTTCAGCTGTTAAATCTTATGTATCTTGAACTTAACCTCGTTAACTTGAAATTTTTTGTATGTCCCTTGACATTCGAGTTATTGAGATTCCACTGTAATTTATTTTATTGTAAAAGTCAATAATAATTATGTTTGTAAGGATTAGGATGAAATAATCTATTCTATATTCTTTGATAAATTTCTTTTATGTTGCTTAAGTTATCCATATCTAGCTGTACATAATTATAGTGAACCATCTGCATGCAGCTTAGACTACATGGAATCAAAAATATGCTAGCATTCCTAGCCCTTTAAGGATGTACAGCTCAAATGTTTATAGTAATTACCATTTTCTGACCTTGTATCAGCATCTCGATGGTTAAAAACACTTGTGTATTGAGAAATCTGACAATTACAATTCTTTAGTGCAATTCTATTTGTTGTTTCTATTATAATCATAATTTCTGTTATAAATTGACGACCCATGTGGCGTAATGGTTACAATACTGGACTGCCGATCGGAGGGTCCTGGGTTCGATTCCCGGCGAAGCAAATTTGAATGATGAATTTAAAAATTTTGTGCTCGATCTGGGTATTTGTGTGTCCATGGCTCCCACGACTCAGAGTGTATCTACCCTACCATAATATGAGTGTGAAGCGTTATTATATTCGAATACCTTTAAACGAGCAATTCTTGTATATACCTAAATATATAAGACTTCTTTTTCTACGGCGAGTATATAATATAATTCTATTATTTTTAATTGTTAAGTAAGCCAATGACTGAATAATCAATTATTTTTATCCGAGCGGGATGCTTGGTCATCCGGGTACTTTATTATATAACATATTATATTAGGCTTTAAATCATACTTATAGATTGATGAAGATATGTATTTGAAAACAAACTGGAAGGTTTTCTGATTTGGCTGCAAGCTTGGTCTATATTATAAAATAAAAAATAAAATAAATGTTACACACTCATAGCCCCACAGTATTGTAATTAACACCCTGTGTCGTGGGTACCATGGACACATACAAAGACAGGAACACACACCCAGACCGAGAATAGAAATTTAAACTCATCTTTCAAATTTCTGTTTCGCCGGGAATCGAACTCGGGACCCCTCGATTGGCAGTCCGGCATGCTAACCAACCATTGTGCCATGCGGGTCGTCAATTATTATATGCAACTTTTAGCAGACAAGAGGTTGTGTAAGTTGCAGTTCTTTAAACGCGTTGTTGGCTCATAATGACATTCTTTGCATTGGTGTTCCTTTTTTTATAATTCTCTGTCCCAAATTTCACACAGTAGAGGAAAATATAGTAATGTTTTCTTCACTATACGTGCCTACGAGTTAAACAACTAATAATCTGTACTTGGCCAGTGTGGTAGAGCATGGCCTAAATATTTCTCAATTCCAAGTAGACTGTGGAATAAACCAATCTGAATTTTAACAGAAGCTCTTTGGCAGTCAGATCACATTTCACTTTCTTATTGGGGATTGTTGCAAAGTAGTTTTTACCTAACTTTATAGCTATAGAGCAAATTAACGCCTGATTCTATTAATTATGAGATCATTTCTATGTCCCACTGCTGGACACAGGTCTCCTCTCACAAGTGACTTTACCATTTATTAAAACTTTATTTAAAAAATATTGAAAACTAAATAAAATAGAATAAGTAGGAAATAAAACATTTTTATTTTTAAAAATCATAAATAACACTATAATCTGTAATTATCTTCAACACCTTTTATTCAAGGACTCTGTGATCTTAAAATAATTTTATAGTCATACTTACAAGGATTATTTATATAAATATGGATTATACACATTGGCACACATCCTTGTCACATTTACACTCACGCTGAAATAATTATACAATTGTTCCAATTATACAATTACACAATATTCTCGTAACAATATACAAAAAGCCAAAGCATAAACAGGAAACTACTGGTATACCAATTTTAATGTTAAAACACCTGCATAACATCTCCCAAGCCAACAATGAGGGACTAGCAGATTTAATTATTTTATGTTATACAATTATACAACAAATAATAAATTAGGTATATTACAATAAATATGTTACAGAAATTTCTACCTAGTACATTTTCAGATAAACTTAAATTCTAAGAAACATTATTTGTTTCAATTAAAGAAAAGGGATTACTTTAATTATAAAGTTACTTGGTTGGTTCTAAGTAACCAAGCTTAGTATTAGAACGCGCATTTAATATAAAATTATTACGACTGATTCTTGAAAAATGTACAATGGAAAATTCCCAGTTGCCAAATCACTACTGAGGGTGGCACCTCGTAAAAATAAATAACTATACGCTAAACACAGCACAATTCCATTAACAATAAAAATATAAAATATAAAAGCCGCAGTATTATAAATTATCAATAGTATCTTTTTGAAGATAGCATTGTACAATTTAAAAGATACAATTTTTTGATAGAAATTATTACAACATCCTATAATACAGTTACAACATTTTCTTTATTACATTATACATTATTTTTCTCAGGGGAGGATGATAAATTAAAATAAATAAATAAATAAATGACGATTCAAAACAACACCCAGACCAAATACAGAAACTAATTCTTCAAATTTCTGCCACGCTGGGAATCAAACCCAGGACCCTCCGATGTCATTCGTAGGCATACCAACCATGGCGCCAGACGCTATACTAGGTCATGAATCATTTGAATGATGTTCAAATAAATTAAACACCTAAAAATTTATCAGGTACCAAACTCCTACAAATACTCTCTTATTTATTTTTCTGATTTTTCTGCAACAATAAATTTGAACGAAGCAATATTGTAAATAAAACAATCTTTCATGTTATGGGTTAGCTTAAACGAATCATAAAAAAATATTAACTTAATTTATGTATTAAAACCTATATCTTTGCTGTCAATATAAACTAAATATATTCGCTCACGAAATGAATCAAAATATAAATTATGATTTATACAAAAAACCATAAATATCTTGTCTTACCATTAGCTTCAATTTCGACCTGAATAATTTAAATAACAACGCATTCCATTTCTACTGGATATGGAAGACCATATTTCATTTCGTCTTTGTCCGTGCAAAACATCTACGTTTAACTACGTAATATAAGGCATTTTCACTTACAGCCATATCGTTGACTAACTCTTTACAATGATCAGCAGAATGACTAACACAATAATGGTTATCGCTAGAGTCAAAATACAGTGCATCTTTCGGTTCTTTCGCTGATATCTCTCGGCTTTCTGCAGCTGTTTATATCCTTCGTGCACTTGGACTTGAGTTTGTTCAATATTATAATCTATTCTATCTAAAACTGTACCCTGTTCATGAACCATATGCGCTAAATCTTTAAAAATATCGTTCAAATCGACTATAGATCTGACTATTTTATTAACTTCCTCTTCTCTTTCTGCTACCATTTTGGTATTTTCTTCTTGCATTAGCATAAGCTGTTTCTGTGTCATGGCTTGCTTTTGGAACATTCCGTCCAAATTCTTATCATCCTCCTGATAAGTATGTGCAGAAGTGCTCGGTAAAGAGAAGAGTAAGTCAGTCTGATTGTTCGTTAATCCAGGTAATAAATCATTATCTTCTAAACTTAGTTCTTCGAAGTTAGGCAAATCGAAGTAAGCGTTAGATCTCTCTTCTCGCGATGTGAGAGTTTTGAGGTAGTTCGACTGGGCGGTTCTGAACGTTACGCTAAGGTCTTGAAGGGTCGTCACTAAAGCTAATACTACATTGTTGGCTAATTTTTGTTCTGTCTTGTTACCTGAAATCAAAAAATAAAAATCAAATGGAACAGACAAAAACTTTAATTTAATTAAGCGGTCTGTATGGAATGTTTATACAAAATAGAACAAATTATACATTTGTCATTTTTGTATAATAAACAACAAAGTCAGCAAGCATTGTATGGGAAACACCATACAATTTTTTCCTCTCACCTAAAATATTGTATTATGATTTATGACCCACAGACTTACTTATAATAATAGTGATGTAGTGTGTTTCTAAAGACTGATGACAATGCGTTTTCTATCACCCTACAAAACGATTTCTTACCATGTCTAACTTGTGCCTTAATGGCCGTCAAGTGGGTGTGGGCGTGAGCAAAATGGCGTCCGATCTCTGCAGTCAGCCTGCCTATATGCTGCTGCTCTGTGCTGTCATCTAAGGCCGGGCGGAGAATTTGCTGCTCATGATGGGACTGGAGTTCTGATAGTTTTGTTCTTAGCCTAGAACAAAAATATTTATTAGGTTCGTCGTTAAAACCTTACCGTAGAATTGCATGTGTTGAGAGTCCATGGACACACACAAGCAAACAAACTCGCAAGCCAAGCGCAGAAACTTATGCCCGTCCCACACGTAACGAGAAAGCGTTCGATTTTAGACTGTACAGATAAATCGAACGCTCCTAGTGCCTCCACTCGCCACTGATATCTGTATCGATCGTCAGTTTTCCGCAGAAGTTCAGATAATAAACATGTCATCCACGATGGAAAATGATGCTGACGCAATTGCGTTGTTGGGCGTAATAATTATTTGCTTAAAAGTCCAGGAGCATACATATTATATTATTATTACCGAACACAAGCAGGATCCGAGACCATAAAAATACTCTGTGTCCGAGATGAAGCGCCGAACTCACTTCTCAAATGAAATTTGCTACTGCCGTCGACGAGACGAACGATTAATTGCAACGATTTAGCACCTACACGTGCAATAAAACTGCGCAGACATAAAACGGATTAAAAGAGAACAGATCTGTACAGAGAAATCGCAACGATTTCTCGTAACGTGTGGGGCGGGCATTGAATAGAAGGTGAGTAGAAGATAGAAGTATACATATACCTCGTTATAACATAGTGTGCTTCTTCTAAGGCATCTGTCCATGGAGGAGGTGCGTGGGAGTCTGATCGCAGCTCTATTCCGGATTCCAGGTCATTGGAGTTTGAGCGCACCAACCGTACTCTTTCATAGTCATTGCTCTGCAAAATTAATAATTATCAGTTGATGATAAAGCGATGGCAGTGCGCGAGACCGCGATCACTGACACAGGGATACCATGTTCAAACCATCAGCGCGCACCTTTGGCAAAGAGATTTGTAATGTGCAGATTTATTGCTGCTCCATGGTATTATGATATTGTAAGACCAGTGCTACTGTTTCCATTAACGGAACAATAAAAAAAGGTTGAATGAAACAATAATTTCTGATTTATGTATCTACATAATGCTTCAAACACATAGCCTCACATTAGCCTGTCATCATATCATACTAATATTATAAAGTCGAAAGTTTGTAAGTATGGATGTTTGTTACACTTTCACATAAAAACTACTGAATGGATTTTAATGAAACTTTACAATAATATAGCTTATACATTGGAATAACATATAGGCTACAATTTATAAAGATATTGTGTGAATTGTCTAAAATATGAAGATAAAAAGTGTCAAGTAAGTGGGAAAAAATCTACCATCTGCTAGCTATTCTGGTGTGCGCTGCCAAAACCGCTAGTTACACAAATATGTAATGTATGATGGAAATGTTTATCTTAAATAGTCTTACAAAAAAGCCTGCCACAATATATATCTATGTCTCATGTATGTGTAAGCCATTATAGCCAAAATGAGTAATATGTAAATGGGGGGAAATCTTCAAAAGGTACCCCGCACCTTGGGAGAGGGTACCAGGTTATGTGGGATTTGACCGCACTAAAACCCCCTCGGTGGCTGCCACTGCGCTTGGGGAGGACTCCGGGATCTCCGGCGGAACGCACCAGTGTCCTCCACGTGCGACGCCTCAGAATGGGTCCATCTTTGGGAGAGCAGATGTGCTCTCCTGCACCTTCCGATGCTTACGGCGACATGCGGCCACGCACACATCGCCGCCCTTCCCGGGGCTGCTGGTTGGGCAGATCGAGCTCCCGCTCACACTCACACTCGGGCTTCCGGGGTTGTGGATGAACCGGAAGCCCCCTTTTAGTCGCCTCCTAGATCAGGCAGGGGATATCTATTCTTAATCCCCAAGCTACAGGGACTGGCGAGGCTATAATAATATAACATCATGCTATGACTAAGTACACGCAAAAGAAGTCGCGGGCAGTCGCTAGTGTTTATATACAACTCAGAATTTTAGCCCTATGAGAATTCATAGTATAGTATAGAATACCATTGCATTACAAGATTCATATCTTATCTTTAATTTTTTAGGCATAATATTACATAGTAATGCAATTAAAAGGTACAAATGTTAAGATATATAGACATATACCTAAATAATGCAAAATAAACATATATGTATTTTCCTTTATTCAGCTGACATTAGTATAATTATCAATTTGGATGATATTGTGTGTAAGTGTCAGATAAACTAAGTTACCTAAGATAAAATACAATATTTTAGATCAGAGAAAAGTATTGAAGTGGAGTAATAATATTAAAATACTTAAAATCGACTGAAGGTCCTTAAATGAGTATTTCATAAAATCAAAAAACGTACCTATTAAAAACTATTATTTAATAGGGCTTTTAATGAGAAGGTACGAACAAGCTTTTCATGTTTATATTTATTTTGTTCCTCGAAGTCCTTAATAAGATACAAACAAGCAGCCAATAGCCCGAGAGGCAGCGTTATGAATTTGTACGTAAATCAATAATATAACTAGACGAAAGCGTACCTGTTCAGAAAATATCTGCCGACTGTGAATAGCATTGTTCCTCATCAACACAAACACTTCAGTCAAACTTCGTGACACCATTTTTAACGCTTTTTAATTTGGAATGTAAATAAAATGTTCAAAATGCATTTATTTGTTCAGAATTTACACGACACAAAACTGACATGAGTGACTGAATACTGAATACTCAAATGACATCTTATTTGGCATTGACATTTGTTTGAATCTGATAAGCAGCTGATAATGGTAAAATGGAAGAAAGAAATGGAACGTATTTTTAAGCGTCATAAAAATGAAATTGCTGCAATCATGTACTTAATCACATTATTCTTAGTCTAAGTACTTAATATATACACATTTTTATTTATTTATTATTTATGCACACACAGAATATGTACAGGAGAACTTAAGCTACATTATGTATTAATGACACTTTAATACTTTAGTAGTGTTAAAATCTTAATATAATATGTTATTAATTGCGCACTTAATAAACTAGTACCCTACGGCCCATACAGCGTAAATAGAAACGCCACAAATATTGTGACGTTTGCCATAGATAATACACTTATGACGTTTGCTATCACTGACATGTAGTTTCTATAAAAGTCAATCAATCCACAAAACATAAAAAAATACTCAAAGACTCAAACGTAAACAAGAGATTAGGGTTATAATTTGAATTTTTATTACAATCAAACATTTAGTATCAATCTTTTTAGGTTATTAAGATTTCTAACATATTAAAAACCTATAAAATCGCATCTTTTGCCCATACGTGTTCGGTAAGATCATCAATGAGTATGCCGGCCTACGACCCTGGTCCGGAGCAGTTTCAGCAATTTCCGGCCAACAGAATCATCGTCATTCATCCTGGATCCCTGTATGTACGCATCGGGAAAGCATCTGATTTGTTACCAGTGAAGCAGCTACACTGCATCGCGCGCAGGCGTCGGCCCGGCGGAAAAATATATCGAGACCCCTTCATACCTCCCAGTGTGCCGAAAACCAAGGAACTGATCGAAGAGCTGGAAGAATGTAGGCTTCAGATATCCCATACGCTACAATCATGTATGCAATCGAACGGTGCAAGGCGGTACGCAACGCCTCCGCAACAAATAGCTGCCTTCAACCGACGTTCTCTTCCCGAAACAGAGAATGATGGCGAACCGTGGCCACAAGTCCATTGTGATGTACTAGTAGGCGACGTAGTCCTCGATATTGACCCGGAGCTGCCTTATAACATACACTTTCCTTACAAGCGAGGAGATTTCAACATTCATGCTGAAGTTGGGGGGTCTATATCATCTGTTTTAAATGATCTTTATACTATTTGGAGCTCAATAATAGAGTTCAAGCTGGGCATCCCTTTAATAGAACTTATAAAGTACAGATGTGTATTATTAATACCAGATATTTATTCAAGAAGTCACTTAAAATGCCTAATGTCTTTATTACTAAGAGATTTAGGTTTTGGCCACTGTTTTCTAGTACAAGAAAGTGTGGGAGCTACATTTGGCGCCGGCATTGGCTCTGCCTGTGTTGTTGATGTTGGTGACCAGAAAACAGCAATAAGTTGTGTAGAAGATGGCATATCTCATAAAACAACTAGACTGAGAATGGACTACGGAGCAGGAGATGTCTGCCAAACGTTATCCTGGATGTTTCATAAAAGTGCTTTCCCTTATAAGAATTGGAATGAAAATATACCCAGAGATGTGGTCCTTATGAGGAATCTGTACGAAGAGTTCTGCCATGTGAACTTAGATGTGTGTGGACCTCAAGAAAAAAGCTTTTACGTGGACCATCCAGGAGATGTAGTGAACAAATATACCCTACAAGTTGGTGATGAATGCATCATATCACCATTAGCTCTCTTTTATACAGATCTGCTGAAGATAACAGGTCCTAAGGCAACAAAAATACAGAATAGACAACCAAGTGACCCCGAGGATCCATTTGATGCAGAATTTTTAAGAGAAACGGGAAGAAAAAGAGAGACAGCAGATCCAACTACAAATGAAAGTCAACAGTTTGAGGCAGCTAATGAATCCCAACCCTCAGCAAATCCTGATGAAGATATTGTAGTTGATACCTTAGAAGGTGGACCGGGAGATATTGTTTCTTTGGCACCTGGTCAGGTCTTAAGCTTAGATGCAGCTATACTACAAAGCATAGATAGGTGTCCAAGTGAAGAATTGAAGAGGAAAATGTATAGCAGTATACTCATAGTTGGTGGAGGAGTCAAAATCCATGGTCTTTACTTATGGCTTCAGAACCGTTTAGCTTTACAAATTCCGTACACATACAAGACTGAACAGCTGGAAATAGTTACATCTCCAAAAGACTTGGACCCTGCAAGCACAGTTTGGAAGGGAGCTGCAGTGATGTCTTGTTTAGAGTCAGCTGTGGAGTTATGGATTAATCAGAGTGAATGGAATAAATTTGGCCTCAAAATTTTAAGAGAACGGGCCCCTTTCATATGGTGACATATGATTTATTTTTATTATAATTTGAAAAGTGTCAAGCAACACTGCCAACAATGGTCTCATAATATTTTATGCAAGCTGAACACTCACTTATCCCCATGCAAACAATATTTTATAACTCATTTGAGGCTTTCCACTCCATATCTATAGCTACTGTCTAATTAGGTATGATTGAAGGAAGGAAAAAACATTAATTTTAAGAAATACCTCAATGTTGTGAAAAAAGCTTATAAAAATAAAAGATGAATTAAAAATTAAAAATATTTATTAATAAATACTGTGTACATTTCACTATTTGGTTGAGATACATACTGAGTTTCACTTACATAAGATGTTAAAATTATTATAAAAACAGATTTATAAAAAAATGCAGTCTTTTACGTACTTATAAAGATAAATAATAAAATACATAATCCTTTATGCTACTAATACTAATAATTACTAACTAATTTTAGGTGACATGTTTTTGCCACATAATAAAAAGATTCCAAAAAGTACTATGCTACCAAGAATTTACTTAGAATTGAGCATATAATATCCCATAAAAACAATTTAAAAAATTTGTGTATAAATTACATACTTACTACAAGAATATCATAAACAGAAATACTCAAGATGGCACTGATAAAAATGCTAGGTATTTTACCAGCGTTGGGGTTTCTCTAGCGTCTGCGAAGCGACATCGCTGCACAGACAGACAGTTTATTTATTCATTTGTTTTATTGACACACCAACAGCATCACATACAATACAATATTACATAATTAAACTTACTTTAAGACATAATATATGAGTATAATATATTCTAGACATACAATACATAGTATGGAGGTTACTACTGGTGCATACATCATTCACCAGTACGACATATTGCTACTTATATGGTTCATAAATATACAATTAAAAAATATATTATTATGATTAGAAGGTTGAAAAGTGTTAAAAATAACACGTCTGTATTTATTTGTAGAAATGTGTGGTAAGCTTCTTTCTCAGACTTGCAACTGAGTCATAGAATATATGTCTACTTCACTAATAATAGCAGAGAGCTGATTGTATTCAAAACATATTTGTGGCAGTAAAGCATGCTCATAAAGTGTAGGTGGGATAGCGGCTTTAATATCACTGACAATGAAACCTTTCAGAATTATTATGCTAGACTAATTATTACATATTTTAGACTATTAGTGGCGTAAATTCATATTCAAAAATCAACAAATGCAATCTCTTAATAATAAATAACGCTTCACACTCATAACCGCACAGTAGGGTATAGGGTATATACCCTGTGTCGTGGGTACCATAGACACATACAAAGACAGAAACACAAACACTCAGACGAGAACAGAAAAAACTCATCATTCTGTTGCGCGGAATCGAACCTGGGACCCCCAGATTGGCAGTCCGGCATGGTAACCATTGCGCCACGATTAATTCCTTTGGGTTACAAAATTTTGAAGAAATTCCACTAAACTCAAATATAATTTACTATTGGCTAAGATAATTAAATAAATAATTTAACAATACAAATGCAGATACAAAAATTGATACCGCGTAAGATATGTTTGTTTAGTCTGTATCAAAAGAATTTCTTCTAAAAACTCACACAAATGGGCTCACACTTTCTTTCGTTTCGCTATTACCAACGTTAGTAGCCCTTTAGAATTTTTTCTGAAATCCTTAGTGCGGTTTCAAATTAGCGAATTTTTCGGCGCGTACGGTCGTTTCGGAAAACGCGCTTACACGCGCGCTACTTTTTGTACGCGAAAATGTCTAATCTTGACGTTTGACAAAAAAACAAACAAAAGACGATATACGCGCCAAAAATACGTTAGTTTTAAACCGCTCTAAGTACAGTGTAGTGACCTACCGCTACTCATCAAGAGATGGCGCCACAGGTATTCCTGAATCACGCTATCGAAGTTTTCTAAATATCTGAGCATATCACTTCGCCCGGCCGGAGATCTCCATTTGCCAAATACGGTTTCACACCAGCAGCGTGTTCGTGCGAAACATCAAGATTCCAGTACTAAAAGTAGCGCGCGTGAAAGCACGTTTTCCGAAACGACCGTATACGCGCCGCAACATACGTTAGTTTGGAATCGCACTTAGCCTACATCATATTTTATACATAGCAGGCGCGGTCCCCGGGGGGGTGGTATAGGGGGTTCACAGGGGACATGACTCCCCCAAAATCCATCAGTCTCTTCCCCCAAATTTCTTAGTGACCCCCCCCCCCCCCCCCCAAATTGAAGACTGCGACCGCGCCTGATACATAGGCGACTAGTATACATGATCGATGCATATAGGCATCGTCGATACATATAGGCAAGGTTTTCACAGCTGTTCACATCACATTTGCACTTAAAAAAAATTAATCATACATTTCTTTATTAACTTCAGCGCTTTGATCATTGACTTTAAAAGAAACCTCGGCGTCTCTCACTCTCTTACCAACCTTAGGGTGGAACCATGCATAATAAATAATCATAAATATTAGTCCTATAACAAAAGGTACTATACTAAGCACTAGGACCGGGTAAAAATAAATTGACATTCTCATATCATCGCTAACATAGAAATACCAGATTAGCATACAAGTGGTGTTCTGTAGAAAACAAATAGTGTAATAAACAGTATACCTGTACCTAGTTCTACCTTCAATGGGTAGGATGTAGGTAAAGAGGTAGACTCCGCCCAGGGCCAGGGAGAAGGCTAGTTCAGCGAATTTGCTATGAGAGCAAAAGGGAGACCGGTCAACAATATGAAGCCATGTCGTCATGAAGATGATGTGTATCGCGCAGACCAGCGCCACCCAGAATGGAAAGAGGTAGGCGATGATTGATATTGACAGGACGCGGCTGACTGGAAATAAAAAGAAACATCATCGTAATTATTTGTATCTGTGATTACTTTACGGAACTCCATTCCTTTAAAGTCAGTTACTTTTTTAATTTTTCATGTTTGTTTCCAACACACCCTCTAACAAGCCTCAGTTTCATATTATTTTAGTGCGGTACAAATCCCACACAACCCGGTATCCTCTCCAAAGGTGCCAGGTACCTTTTGAAGGTTTTTCTCCTGATCCCCCCTCCCTCAAAAAAAAATAAGCCTATGTGGTGTTACTGAAGTGGTTGTTGCAGCCCATGGACATCTACACAGAACTTCAACTAAGCTTGAGTCTTGCATGTGCTGCTACTCCAAAGGCTGATGGTCGCCTAATGTAAGTCTGGTCAGCAACTGCACCTTTCTACTGAATCATAGTAAAATAATAAATGCTTCATTCACGGCAGAAGTGCAGTGGTGGTACCCGAACGAACCATAAAACGCCGGTTGAACGATTGCTTTTTACCCAATGCCCTTCTATAGTAGTATAGTTAAGACTATCATGTAATATGAATTTTGTCTATTATGAAAAGTGGCTACGGTTGCAGTTAAATATCAAATACACATTCTTACAATTATTATTATGAAAAAAAAATTGAGGTAAATATTCTATCCCAGATTGTATACCTACGCGAGGCAACTTCAGAGCGAACTAGAAGTTTGGCGCGATCTGTACCAGCTACAGTATTTGAGGTCGTGGCTGCAACCCTTTTTGCGTCCCACTGCTGGGCACGGGTCTCTCCCCATTATTGGGGAGGCCTGGAGCTTACTCCACCAACTTAACGACTGTTATTTATCGACAACAACCAGGACTGACGGTTTAACGTGCCCTCCGAAGCACGGAAACGCGCAAGAATTTTTTTGCCACTAGCGGCCTCCATCTCACACCCGACCGCGCCCGTTTGGCTTAGTTGCATAGATCGTTTGCGGTCTACGCTAACCGCCGGGCCATGCGCGCTTCGATTTTGAGGTCGTACTTTTCATAAAAACAATATAACTGCTTCTATCTTCTAACTCACATACCTGCAGTCTAACCTGCTGGCAATAATCCTTAAGATGCTGTTAGCTCGCGCCGTCGCGAACTTCTCTGACGCGCTAAGTGACAACGCAAATTTGAAAGCAATATAGAGTTGGCACAAGACATACATGTGACAAGGAAGTGCCAGAGCGTCTGCAGCACGGTCCCCGGCCACGTCATGTTCTGCTTGTCGGGCTGCGCAAAGCGGATGGCGCGCTGGTACGCCGCCAGGCACCACCCCATGCCCACCACTGATGAGCATATCGACAGGATCTGATGCACTGAAAATTAAAATATCGGTTGTGTGTAAAGTCGGTTTACTGACGATAGTTGAACGTGACAACGTCATAAGAAAATACTGATGGTGTACGGTTCACGTACAGATGCTAAGTCAGCATTTGGTTTCCATCATTCAGTGCATTGTCATTGTTGGCGACGTATAGCGCGTTTTTATATATATATATTTTTGTTTTTAATAATTGCATATTGTATAAAAATTTTACTTTAAAATTCAAATAAAAGACGAAGAAGGTTGGAACACATTTCGATAAATAATTTAAAATTTGAGTTGTCATATGTCATTCATCCTAAGAAGAAAATGTAATACAAAAATTTCTGCTTTCTGCAACCGATTTAATTGTGCCTAAATATATTTCTTTCCCTTTACCTCACTCCATCGCTAACAAAGTGGTCTTCGAGCCGAATAATACTGAAACAGCGACCGGCAGTGACAATTAAAGATGTTCCATTCTCCGCGTGGCGTTAAAACGCGTGGATCCATCCGTAAGGAGCAGGAAGAACAAGCTTTAACTATGGACAAGGGATCTACCACTGAGGTACATACTTGTGCAACTAAAGTGCAGAACCGACCTGTTAGCACAGCAGTGAAGCCGGAAGGCAGCATACGCTCTACCAGTTCGCGATCGTCGATTGAGGCCAAGAAGCAGCAACTTATTTATGAAGCTGCGGCCGCAGAAGCAAAAATTGAATCCGATTTAATTAAGAAAAAGTTAGCCGCGGACCTTGCTGCCCTTGAGGACGATAAAAGTGTATGCTCTAGAAAGTCGCTTAAGAAGGAAGTTGAAAATTGGATTGATGTATCGCAAGAACAGCTCTGTGATATGTACGCGCCCGCTGCGGCCACCTCCGCACCTCCGCCTACAGCGCCCAACGACATAAGCAAGCTGGCCGACGCGCTACACAGAATGGTTGCATCATCCGTTGCTAACGTGCAATCGCAGAACTTTTCACGGATGCAGCCATCGAGAGACCTGCCTTATTATTCTGGTGATCCTATTGAGTGGCTGAATTTCAAAAAAGCTTATGAAGAGACCGCTACCCATTGTAACCTAAGTGAAGCTGAAAAAATATTTCACCTGCGTAGATGCTTACAAGGAGAAGCGAAGGATGCCGTATCTGCGTTACTTATGTGTGGTGCGCACTCTGATAAAATAATTGAAAATCTAGAGCTACGTTTTGGAAGACCCGACTACATTATAATGAAAATTGTGTCGCAACTCAAAAGAATGCCACCATTGCCACCGGATTACTATAAGGACCTCGCCGTATTTGTTACAAAAATACAAAACTTTGTCGCTGCATCTCATGCTATACAGGAGACGGATTACCTACGCAGCCCTGAGCTTCTTGCGACTGTATTATCTAAGTTGCCGAACGCACTCATAACAAGATGGACTGACTTCGTGTACGAAAACCAGATGTGCAGTAAGTCGAAATTTGAATTACTATCTGACTTTCTCATGAGCGAAGCAACTAAGATCACAAAGGCTGGCGTTAGTTACCTGTATAGCCACGGAGAAAAGAAGATCTACGAGCGACGAACACCGGCACATACTGTTCACGTATTGACCAATAGCAATGAGTGTAAGTTTTGTAAAAAGGGCAACCATGCACTACCAGACTGCTCACAATTTAAACGGGCAATGCGACGTGACCGATGGCGTTTTGTACGCATTCACAAATTGTGCTACAAGTGTCTTCTTAGATGCCAAGACCGGCAGACGTGCCCAGCAGACACATGTAACATCGATGGCTGTGGACGAAACCATCACCGTTTACTGCACTGGAGAGCCAAGCAGAGCATGGACCGGAGGGACGACTCTGACAAAAACTCCGCCGGTGAAACCGTCACAACCGCGATCGCGCCGTCGTTACACTCGAAAGTATTTTTAAAAATTGTTCCCGTTACAATACACGGTCCGCATAAATCGATATCGACTTACGCGCTGCTCGACGACGGGGCTACGGTTAGCTTGATCGCCGCCGATATCGCGAACGAAGTCGGACTATACGGGAAACGGATGACAATGCGTGTGCGAAGTGCGCGGGAATCGAGTGAACTGGAGTGTCAATCTGAACTAGTTAACTTTGAACTTTCAAACAATGGTGGTGATAACTTTAGAATAAACGCGCGTAAAATAAGCGATTTACATCTTCCATCGCAACACGTAGCGAACATAGATTTTAACGAACTCAATCAATACGTATCGGCCCAGTATTTTAGTGTAAATTATAACGAACCAAAACTGTTAATCGGACAAGATAATTATCATTTACTCGTGCCGCTAGAATGTTTAACTCTACGCAAGAACGGTCCATATGCTACGCGCACGCCTCTCGGTTGGAGCCTGCACGGCTCGCTATGCACGGCCCCGCGGCCGGAGCGCCCGCCGGGCGGCGCCCGCGACCCACGACGTTCGTATCCTGCACCTACATCCGATTCATTACTACATATTACTAATGTCTTGCCTTACAATTCCAGTACACGTGACACAGACCAATCCCTGAGAGAACTGAACGAACTCGTACGAAACTCATTCGCCTTAGAAGCTCTCGGCGTAAGTAACAACCCTCGACCTCATAAGGATGAACAACGCGCCATTACCATCCTTACTGACACTGCCAGGTTAGTTAATGGCCAGTGGGAAGTTGGCTTGCCATGGAGAAGTGATGTCGCACTACCGGACTCGTTTCCTAATGCATACCGAAGACTATTATCTGTGGAGAAGAAAATAATTAGTAGTCAGGAATATGCTAGCAGATATAAGGAACGTATTACGCACCTGTTCGAGAACGGCTATGCGCGCGAAGTCCAAGGTTCGAAGTCGGCTACGCGCACTTGGTACCTACCTCACTTTGCCGTAGACAACCCTAATAAGAAGAAGTTGAGAGTTGTGTTCGATGCCGCGGCAACGTCTGGAGGCTACTCACTTAATGATTATCTGCTTCAAGGCCCAGACTTGTTGGAATCGCTTCTTAGCATCATGCTTCGATTCAGGGAAGGTAAAGTAGCTGTCACCGGAGATATAAAAGACATGTTTCTTCGCATTAAAATTAGGCAAGAAGATCAGGACGCCCTACGGTTCTTGTGGCGAGATAATCAAACGGAACCTATAAGAAAGTTTGCAATGACTTCATTAATTTTTGGTGCAAATTGTTCTCCTTTTATTGCACAATATGTGAAAAATATAAATGCTCAAAGATTCGATATAGAGATGCCGAAAGCTGTGAACGCTATTGTAAAATCACATTACATGGACGATTACATTGACTCCCTTGATGACACGCAGATGGCTAGAAGATTAATCAAGCAAATTACTTACATACATAGAAGCGGCGGTTTCGAGATAAGAAATTGGTCTAGTAATGTACCTGAAGTCATAGAGGACATGCCAAAGGGGACTTTAAGTAATGGAGCAATAGAGTTCAAAATAAATGATCAAGAAAGGACACTAGGGCTCTTTTGGTTCTTAGCTAGCGATGTGCTTTGTTTTGATCTTACGTTTAAAAAGATTCCAGCTGACATTACTAATCTGAAACAAAGGCCCACTAAGAGGGAAGTCTTGCGCCTGATGATGTCAATATATGACGTGTATGGATTTCTAGCTCCATTTACCATAAAAGCTAAAATTTTGCTGCAAATGATATGGAAAAATGGATTAAAATGGGACGAAAAGCTACCGGACGATTTGCTTAAATTTTTAACGAATGGATGTCGCAATTGCATACAGTGAAAGAACTACGCATACCAAGATGGTACTTTCATGGGTATGAACCAAGCTGTGGAAATGAATTGGACACACAATTGCATGTTTTTTGTGATGCATCACCGTCCGCGTACGCAGCCGTTGCCTACTGGCGTAGACAATACAGTGAGGGCAGCGTGTGTGTCAGTCTTATTGCTTGCAAAACACGAGTCGCACCTTTAAAAAACGTTACGATTCCGAGACTTGAACTGCAAGCAGCTGTATTAGCTTGCCGTCTCGCGAGCGTCATTGAAAAGGAACATAGAATCACGGCAAGTAAAAAATATTATTGGAGCGATTCGACTACTGTTCTACACTGGATTAAAAACGAAAATCGAAGTTATAATGTATTTATTGCAAACCGATTGGGAGAAATTGATACACATAGCAAGATTTCAGAATGGCATTATATTCCTACAAACATAAATATAGCTGACGTTGCTACTAAATTAAATAAATATAAATTGACCGCTGACAGTGAATGGTTCAAAGGTCCCTCATTTCTGTACATGAAACCCGATGACTGGCCACAGCAACCTGTAACAGAAAAACAGAGTTTATTACACGAGGAACTATTACACACTATAGATGTTGTATGCAACTTACCAGTGACTGCACCGACTGTGCCCGATCCAAATCGGTTCTCATCGTGGAATCGGCTACGCCGTAGTACTGCTACGATGCTTCTGTTTATAGAAAAATGCAAAAAGACGGGACTCAAACAAATAAACTGTGATCTGCTACGGAAAGCGGAGACTTTGTTATTACTAAGCGCGCAGGCTCACTCTTTCTAAAGAAATAGTTGCAATTAAAATGAATAAAAATCTACCTAAAGATAGCCGCTTGCGAACTCTCACTCCATATTTGGACGATGAAGGCCTCCTCCGCGTCGGCGGGAGAATCGACGCCGCACAAAATGTACTTCAAGAGACTAAACAACCTGTCATTTTGGAGGGACGGCACCGAGTGTCGCGACTTATCGTCGCGTACTACCATGAGGCGGCAGCCCACGGATGCAATGAACTAGTGGTCAACGAATTGAGGCAACGATACTGGGTTATCAACTTGAGGCCTACCGTAAGAACCGTTGCATCACAGTGCCTACACTGCCGTATGAGAAAGATTGTTCCGAAGCCGCCACGCATGGGAGACCTACCCGAAGCGCGACTCTTACACCATCGCCGACCTTTCACCAACTGTGGTGTCGACTTATTTGGACCCATGGATATCGCAGTGGGTCGAAGGAGGGAAAAGCGCTATGGAGTACTATTCACCTGCCTTACAATAAGAGCAGTACATATAGAAGTCGTATCCGATTTGTCTGCCGACACTTTAATTATGGCTTTAAGACGTATGGCTGCGCGCCGAGGATGGCCAGTGAAATTGTTCTCTGACAACGGGACGAATTTTAGAGGGGCAGACGCGGAATTAAGACGTTCTTTTGCCGCACTGGATAAAACCACTATACAAGAAAAGGCAACACACAGAGGCGTTGAATGGAACTTCATACCGCCAGGAAGCCCACACATGGGCGGAGCGTGGGAGCGCTTGATACGTGCTATAAAGACAGCACTTCGAGTTGTTTTGAAAGAGCGTGCTCCACGTGAAGAAACGTTGCTTACTCTGTTGGCAGAGGTAGAAGGAATTGTCAACAGCAGACCTCTTACACATGTCTCCGTGGACAGCGAATATGATGAAGCCCTGACGCCAAACCATTTTCTGATAGGTACATCGTCACCCTCTCCGACGCCAGGCTCTTTTAACAACGATGACTTCTACTTACGGCGACAGTGGCGAATAGCACAGAGACTTACCGATATGTTCTGGCAACGATGGATGAAGGAGGTCCTGCCGGCACTGACACCAAGAACCAAATGGTGTACCGATGATCAACCAATCAAGGTCGGGGACCTGGTCCTGATAATCGACCCAAATTTACCAAGAAACACATGGCCTCGAGGTCTAGTAACACGAGTTCACCCCGGGAAAGATGGTCGTGTCCGTGTAGTGGACGTGAAAACTAAGGCGGGAATACTTACGAGGCCCGTAACGCGCATCGCACTACTACCGACGATTGATGAGTGCCGCGACCGCTCAAACGGCACTAGGGCGGAGAATGTTGGCGACGTATAGCGCGTTTTTATATATATATTTTTGTTTTTAATAATTGCATATTGTATAAAAATTTTACTTTAAAATTCAAATAAAAGACGAAGAAGGTTGGAACACATTTCGATAAATAATTTAAAATTTGAGTTGTCATAATGTCATTCATCCTAAGAAGAAAATGTAATACAAAAATTTCTGCTTTCTGCAACCGATTTAATTGTGCCTAAATATATTTCTTTCCCTTTACCTCACTCCATCGCTAACAGTCATATTAGCCAGTTCACATCATAATCGCGTCCGCGCATAACGTGTGTTCTCATTATCATTTCAGTCATTCACATAGCAGTTTTAACATTAAAATCAGTAAAGAACAATTTATCTATTTTATTTTACACATCTCGTCTGGTGTACGGTGCGAACCGTACATCAAGTTGGTCCTTCGAGCAACTATTTGCGGGACCGTGTGCGCGCGTCGTATAACCTAGTCGGGCGACGGTCCACGTGGTGAATCAGTGTGGATTGCAGTGGTTACTTACAATAGCAGCAGTAGCCATACAGCCCACACCACATCAGGCTGCTACAGCAGCAGCAGCAGCAACAGCATCCCGCAGTAGCAGCAGCAACAGCATCTCGCAGCAGCATATAACAGCATCCAGCAGCATCAGTTACAGGAGCATTCAGCGTCAGAGCCGTAGGCGTCAATACAAGTAAGATCTTTCCATTTTTTGATTACCTTGAATCAGACAGAAGTATGGAGGACCTGTACGCTTCGCAACTAGAAATTTTTGAAGCAATTTCTAACTTATTGCGAAATTTTAAAAAAGATAGTAAGGAGCGTAAGACCGCTGATTATTTTCAACGTCGCTTGCAAAACTTAGAAGCACTGTGGTCCGATTATCAACACAATCACGATCGGATCATCACAGTTGGGAGCAGAAGTCATGCATACTTCGTTAATTCAGAGTATGAAAAGACTCGCGAACTGTACACCTCGTCGAAATCTCTTCTGAGTCAACGCCTCATTGCATCAAGGCAAGGCAAAGAGATGGAGCCCATCGATACTGATTTACCGGGTCCCTCCGATCCGCCCGCTTCAGAGGCAAAGATAACATCCGTGAAGTCTCACGGGTCCCATAGCAAACTTGATGAAATGATGCGTAGGCAATTAGCCAATTTTAAAGCATTTGACAGAACAGTGTCCAGTATAGATGTTAACATTCTTTCCGAGAAGTGGGAATTCGATGACGCATTAAGGTCGTTGCAAAGTAGGTGGTCGGTTATAGATTCCCTGCATTGGGAAATCGAAAGTGAGATAGATGGAGAATACGTAGATTACGAGGATAAGTTTAACAGGTACGAAATTAAATTTAACAGTTTGAAAAAAGAGTTAAGCAGTAAGATGTGGTCCGAGAGTCATCGGGAGAGGGCTACCCCTCAAGTAGATGTTCCTATCTTTAGCGGAAGTTTCAATAGTTGGGTATCCTTTAAAGATTTATTTACGGAGATAATACACAAAAACAGATCGCTTTCCAATTCCCAGAAATTACAATACCTAAAGGGGAAGCTACGCAACGAACCTGAAAAATTAATTCAGCATCTTCATGTAACTGGTGAAAATTACCAAGTCGCTTGGGATATTTTAAATCAGCGATACCATAACCTGAAACTAATTTTTAATTCGCACATAAATGTCATAATGAATTTGCCGAACATGCACTTACAGTCAGCAGCAGGTATTAAAAAGATCCACGATACAACCAATGAGTGTTTAAATGCGGTAAAAAATTTGGGGGTCGATATATCTAATTGGGATCCTTTGATTGTTTACTTAATCGCTCAAAAATTAGATTCCGAATCGCATAAAGAATACATAGAATCATTGAAAAATCCACGGGATTTACCATCACTACAAGATTTTTTGGACTTTTTAGAGTCTAAGTTCACCGCCCTTGAAGCATCAAGAAGAAAATCAGATACTGTCAAACAAAGCTCTGTAAACATTCCCGCGCAAAGTCAATTTCAGCAACGTAGGCGCGAAATGCAACCTTTTTTAAAACCGAACAAATTTTACAATAATTTCAAACCGTCTTATAATTATCAAAATACACCTAATAAAACTTATAATTCAAATCATAAAACATTTCGTTCAACAAGTCAAGAATGTGCTGTTTGTGGAAAAGAGCACGGGGTGTTCAATTGCAAAACGTTCCTCGAAATGCAACCTGATGCGAAGCGGCAAACATTAACAAAATTATCTATATGCAAAAACTGTCTGTATAAACATGAAGGCAAAGAATGTTTTTCGTCGCGATCTTGTCGTGTATGCATGGGACAGCATAATACAATTTTACACGAGGTATTTAGTTTTGTTCCAAATGACGAAACACCTGACTGCGCAAAAAAGGAAACAAAGCATTCCAAGAACAGCATGAGCGTTTTGCAAGAAGATATTCAGGAGGTACTTTTAGCAACGGCCCTGATTAAGGTCCAAGCAGCAGATGGAACTGACCATACTATGCGAGCGCTTATAGACCAAGGGTCTCAGACGTCCCTCATTACCGAAAATGCAGCACAATTATTGGGATTGCGCAGAAAACCATGCAAAGGCATTATTATAGGTGTAGGAGCACGGGAAAATAATTGTAAGGGGGTAATGAATATCTGTATCAAATCAATGTACAGCGATTTTTCTGTAGATGTAGATGTCTTTATAATGAGTCACGCCGTAAATAATTTACCAAATCAATCATTTAGCAAGCCAAGTTGGTCATATATTGACAACATTCAGTTAGCAGACCCGATGTTTTATCGCAGCCGCTCAGTTGATCTATTACTAGGTGCTGATGTCTACCCATCAATTATCATGAGTGGAATCATAAACACAGAACAGTCAACACCGATAGCGCAGCAAACGCGCCTAGGATGGATCTTATGTGGCAACGTAAAATCATATCATTGTAACGTGGTGATGGTAGGCGTCGAAGACATACGTAATTTTTGGACTATTGAAGATGTCAGTGAAAACACTGACATGTCCGAGGAAGACGATCGATGTTTGAAATTATTTAAAAACTCGACCACACGTAATCCTGACGGGCGATACGTAGTGCGACTTCCAGTTCACCCTGACATAGAAGAGAAGCTCGGAGATTCGAGGGTTAAGGCCATCGCTCAATTTTGTCAGCTGGAAAGGAAATTCAAGAGACAGGAAAAATTAGCAGTCGATTATAAAGCATTTATATCTGAATATTTAAATTTGGGCCATATGCGATTATCGTTAACAAAGAAAACACCGAGTTATTATTTGCCTCATCATTCCGTGCATCACGCCGACTCAGCAACAACGTCACTGCGTGTTGTATTTAATGGTTCGCAGCCTTCTTCGAATGGATTAAGCTTGAATGACCTTATGTACCGCGGTCCGAATTTACAGCAGGATTTTATGCTACTTGTTACACGCTGGCGACTGTATAAGTATGCTATTACCGCGGACATAGAGAAAATGTTTAGACAAGTTTTAATCCACGAAGATGATCATAAATACCAGAAAATCATATGGCGCGATTCTGAGAATCAACCCTTGCAGGAATACGAGTTACTTACTGTAACTTACGGCACCAAGGCCGCTGGCTTTCTGGCCATGGCGGCTTTCAAACAGCTGGCGATTGATGAAGGACATCGGTACCCGGAAGCAGCCAGAGCTGTGGACGAGCAATTTTATACCGATGACCTCCTCACTGGAAGCTACAGCGTGCAATCAACAAAACAACTACAGTCAGATCTTATTGCTCTTTTAAAACTTGGAGGATTCAACCTTCGGAAGTGGGCATCTAACAGCTCAGATTTATTAGAAAAACCTAACGACACGAGTGCACGGGAAGACTTCTTCTTTAAACACAAAGAATCGACAAAAACATTAGGTCTTATTTGGAATTCAAAGGATGACGTATTCACGTTTCAGTGTAAAATGGATAAGCAATCCGAAAACAAAGGCAAACTTACAAAAAGAACTCTATTAGGCGAAATTTCTAAAATATTTGACCCGCTCGGTTGGCTAGCTCCTGCGGTTGTTCAGTTGAAGTTATTGTTCCAAACTGTTTGGTTACAAGAATTGAAATGGGATGACGTCATACCTGATGCGGTCTATACAGAGTGGAAAAAATTACGAGCAGATATGGATAATATAAATCGTGTCAGAATACCTAGATGGTTGCAATGTGATGAAAATGATATGATTCAGCTACACGGTTTTTCAGACGCTTGCAATAAAGCATACGGTTGTGTAATTTATGCTAGAAAACAAAAGCAGAACACCGTGTCTGTGATCCTTTTGGCAGCTAAGACCAAACTCGTGCCGGTTTCAAAATTAACTTCTTCAGAAACAAAAATTACGCTACCCAGATTGGAACTTTGTGGTGCGCATTTATTGTCTAAATTAATGAAAAAGATGATAGATAGTTTAAAACAACACAGATCAGATATCTACGGTTGGTGTGATTCAACAGCAGTGCTCGGATGGCTCAACGGTGACCCTACTCGCTGGAAGCCTTTCGTGGCAAACAGAGTTAGAAAAACTACAGAAGTGATGCCACCGCAATGCTGGCATTATATCAAGACACAGGAAAACCCGGCTGACTGTGCTAGTCGCGGTATGACTGTGGAGCAGTTACAGAATTATGAACTGTGGTGGAATGGGCCAAGTTGGTTAAAAACATTCGACATACAGAATTATCATCAGCCTGAAGTTCACACAACGGATTTAGAAGTAAAAAAATATCAAACGAATATTACACAAACAGATGTAAATACAACAAGCAATATAATTGAATCATTAACTAACAAGTACAGTAATTTTACGCGCTTAACCAGAATACTTGGGTGGGTAATGCGAGTCATTACGCGGAATCAGCTGAAACAGCCTTACTTGACATACAAAGATTTAGAAATGGCTCAAATAAAAATAATTAAATATGTTCAAGAACGTGAATTCGCTGAAGACATAAATCACCTTAAAAATCAGGGACGAGTACATTCTAACAGCCGATTGTTATGCTTACATCCGTTTTTAGATAGTGATGGATTGTTGAGAGTCGCTGGTAGACTTAGTCACAGTAACCTCGATTACAATATGAAACATCCTATAATTATACCGAATAAACACGTTCTGACAAATTTATTGATAGATTATGCACATCAAAAAACACTTCACGGTGGCGCTCGGCTTATACAGTCATGGCTTCGACAACGGTACTGGATTTTGTCCGGAAATCGAACCGTCAAAGGTCGTCTTCGAAGGTGCGTCGTATGCAGAAAGCATAGTCCTAGCAAACATCAGTAATTAATGGGTAACTTACCTGAGTCAAGAACGAATCCTACAAGACCATTTTATCATACTGGAGTCGATTATACTGGCCACATTGACATCAAACTGAGCAAAGGTCGTGGTGTAAAAACATCGAAAGGTTACGTCGCCCTCTTTGTTTGTATGGTCACAAAAGCAGTCCATCTTGAGCTGGTATCAGATCTCTCCTCATCTACCTTCCTAGCTGCACTTCGACGACTAGCCGCAAATAGAGGTACTCCGCGACACATTTATAGTGACAACGCGACTAATTTCGTTAAAGCAAACAGGACCTTATCAGAGGAATTCATAGACTTGAGATCAGTATTTGACGAACATTTCTTTACAGAAATAACTGAAATGCAAATTGAGTGGCATTTTAATGCACCGTCGTGGCCCAGTGCAGGCGGTCTATGGGAACGATCTGTTAGAAGCCTTAAACACCATTTACGTAGAGTAGTCGGCGAGCAAAAACTAACGTATGAGGAGTTCTACACGCTATTGTCGCAAATCGAAGCGTGCTTAAATTCAAGGCCACTTTGCGCCCTATCAGAAGATCCAGATGACATCGATTACCTAACACCCGGACATTTCTTATCTAGTGGACCCAATCTCACGATTTTCGAAACAGAAAGGGATGAAAGAACACGTTGGCAATTAACGCAAAAAATATTTAATGACGTTTGGCGTAGATGGCGTTCTGAATACCTCGTACAGCTATCAGCTAGGTGTAAGTGGCAAAAATCCCAACCTAATATAAAATTAAATGATATTGTCATCATTCATGAAGACAATCTACCGCCAGGCAAGTGGGCACTAGGCCGCGTTGTTGAGATTCATCCCGGAGCAGATGGACACGTACGTGTAGTCAGTTTAAATACAAAAAACGGCACTCTGAAGAGACCAATCATTAAATTATCACTATTACCAGTGGAGTCACATGAAGATGAAACTGTGAAACCTGAAACGAGGCATAAACCCACAAAAACAACTATACCTAAACCTAAACTATGTAGCATCTCAACTATCTTCGTGTTTTTGAGTCTTCTATGTCTAGCATTCGGTTCGTTCAACATCAACAGTTTAGAAACTAAAAAAGGATTCTATTTTGACAAGGTAGTTAACATGCAGATTGTAAGAGATAATTGGAAGGTCATAGTGTATTATAACATGGAGCCGTATTTCGATGGTCTGGCGACTTTTGAAAAATACTACGAATCCTTATCTAAATCGTGTGAAAATCAAAAAGGGGACACATTTGCATATTGCAACGTCATACTAACACAAATGAGATTAGGTTTGTCTGAACTTCAATACTACGACCGCATGTTACTCGATCAGCAATTCTCGGCGTACGACAGACGTCGCTCGAGACGTGGCCTTATCAACGGTGTAGGTTACATCGCGCACTCGCTATTCGGAGTAGACGACGAATTCGCAGAAAAGTACAAAAGAGATATAGAGCTCATTAACAGCAATGAAAGACACCTGGCGCTTTTGTGGAAAAATCAAACGTCTGTTATAGAAGCAGAGTACAATGTTTTGAAGAGAATGGAAGACTCTATCAAGGGAACACAAGATCATAAATCAGAAAATTAACAACGTTGAAAAAGCGACTAACGTAATCACTTCGGAGTTACAAAAATTGGATACAGTTAATGATTTTTTACTAACGAGCATCATCGCAAGCAATATGTTATCGAAGTTAAGCAGCGTCCAAGAAGCAATTATAGATATTATAACGAACGTTTACAATGTCAAGCTTAACGTTCATTTGTTGACTCCGGGGCAACTGCAAGACGAATTGAATATCATCGCTGGGCAGCTTCCGGTGGACCTCTCACTTCCTATTGCCAACATTCAGACAGATTTAAAGCATATTTATCACCTGCTGCGAGTAAAAGCGAGAATGACTAAATCTTACCTTATCTTCGAAGTTAAGATCCCGCTTATCAGTAGTGAAAGTTTTGAGATTTATAATGTGATCCCGATCCCTCAACAAATTGGTACAAACGCTATTAGTATAACACCCGTATCAGAATACTTAGCTATCAATTTGCAAAAGGATACCTACTTACCGTCTCCAAACTTAAAAGATTGCCTTAACTCGGAACCGAACACGTACCTGTGTCCCAACCTGGGACCCGTTTTTCATCTGCAAACCGACCACAGTCTTTGCGTAAAGCGATCCGACAATCAGACCTGCGTTACAAAAATTACTTCATGCAAGGACATGTGGAAGAAATTAGAACCATCTAATACATATTTGTACTTTATATGCAATGAGAAACCTGTGCGAATATTATGCAATGAAAATATTTCATCGAAAAGACTCAGCAAGGCTGGAATACTGAGCATGAGTGGGCAGTGTATATTAAAGGGCGAAGGTTTTACAATTTATTCACAAAAGGAACGATCAAGCGACCTTAAGGTGCAACCAAACATTTACACCCACAAGCCTGCACCTATTAATCACGTCCTAAACATATCGGTGAATCTATGGGACCCTGGAAATGAAACAAAGGTATCAGAAAATACACAGTCTGATCTAGAAAGGATCAAGGAGCAAATAGAAAAAATGAAAAATGAAAGCCCATTAACTAAACGCATTTCCTATCACGATGTGCACCATTACATCGCTATATATTTGGTTGTCGGCACCATCATAATCTTCGGAGTCATTGGGGTATGGTGGCGCAGGCGTCGTGTGCGCCGCGCTCCTCTTCAACCAGAACCAGATTCAAGTTCCCGGCGTCGTAGTGAATGTGGTAGTGGTAGTGTCAGTGATAGTGTACTCGGTGTTCAGTATAGAGCGGGTAGTACGCGTTTTGTAAATAAGGCGTCGTCGCCTATTACTCGAAAACCGAATCATAAGATCAATAATCAAAACTTGAATGAGGACACTTAGAGACATTAACATAAAATACCTAATTTTATAAATAAATAAATTTTATATTGTAAACACGTCATTCACTTCAGCCATTATCTGTAGGGATTTCATTGCACCATTGCTTGAATCATTAAAATAATTGTTAGTCATTCATGCAGCTGTTATTATTGTTATCATTGTCATATTATCCAGTCTCACAGCACCTCTTCTCAGGGGCGGGAGCATGTACGGTTCACGTACAGATGCTAAGTCAGCATTTGGTTTCCATCATTCAGTGCATTGTCATATTAGCCAGTTCACATCATAATCGCGTCCGCGCATAACGTGTGTTCTCATTATCATTTCAGTCATTCACATAGCAGTTTTAACATTAAAATCAGTAAAGAACAATTTATCTATTTTATTTTACACATCTCGTCTGGTGTACGGTGCGAACCGTACAGATGGAATGGTTGCATACTTGACGAAAACATATAAATGTATTATTGTATAGCAGCTGTCCACGCGGACGCATCGCTTACTCAAGTAGGAGAGAGACAGATATGTCGAACGCTGCCGAACGCGGAGGCCGATTGTGCCTCTTTGTCGCTCGTTCCGCGCTCTCGCTTGCACTTCAAGCCTTAAATGGAACGCCTCAGAGCGAGGTAACGCCGCATGAGTCATGTTTTTTCGTGCGTGCAGCCGGCTCCATCGAATTATAAGACGTAGTCACGTCAAAAATATCATTTATTTTGACGACCCGTGTGGCGCAATGTTTACCATGCCGGACTATCTATCGAGGTGTCCCGGGTTCGATTCCCGGCGAAACAGAAATTTGAATGATGAGTTTAAATTTCTGTTCTCGGTCTGGGTGTTTGTGTTCCTGTCTTTGTATGTGTCCATGGTACCCACGACACAGCGTATTAATTTAAAACATTGCATGCTCCAGATTTTTTTAAAACATACTAGCCTTCCGCCAGCGGCTTCACCCGCGTGGACCCGTTTAATGGGTCCCCATAGGATAAAAAATAGCCTATGTGCTATTCCAGGCTTCATTGCTACATTAAAACCATAGACGTTTAGCCAGTTGCTTCAACCTCATTGATCCTATTAACCGTTTTCACATAGGAATGAAGCATTTTCCCGCGGTAGTTTTTGAGTTTATTCATTACAAACATATAAAAACACAAATATTTCCTCTTTATAATATTAGTATAGATTTTCAATTCAAACCAGTAGTAGTTCCTGAGATTAGGGCGTTCAAACAAACTCTTCAACTTTATATATTAGTAGTATACATTACCTTCCTTGTTAAGACCAATCAAAAGGACTACAGAACTTACCAGCATGATCGTTATTCGTGAGCAGCAAGCTGGTCTGCAGTACCTGCTGGGGCGCTGCCTCCAGAAAGCACTCGAAGATCCTCAGCAAAGCCGCGTCGGAGTCCTCCTTCAGCATCAGGCCGTAGTACTTCCTCTGGGACGCGTGGTCGCGCTTGCGCTCTGCTTGGCGGGACTTTATTGCATAGCTGGATAATAAGATCAATGTTAGGTTTAGAATTAAAATTGAACATAATCTCATGTGGCCTTGACCTAGGACACAATAACTACACAGTTAGGTGAAATAGGCGTAGATAAGAAGTTAAGAATAGTTGTCTGATGTCGTCATCAGACAAGTCGCTGGAACAACATGGGGTAGAGTGGCCAAAGAAAGGCCAGAATGGAGAAGATTGGAGGAGGCCTTTGCCACCTGGCAAACAGACACACAAAAATGGAACAAAAGAATGCTATATGAATAGAAAGAAGAAAAGTTAGTGTCTGATCAAAGGCTATATCATCATCAAGACCAATAACGTCAAAATTCACGCATTATTTCATGTTTTGGGAGCATTTCATAATATTATTGAAACAGAAGCAGAAGCATTAGCAGTTGTTAAATTTATTGAAATGAAATAAAATATTCTTTTTTCACTGTATGGTTCAATACAAACTCTTAGTGAACATTATTTTTTTTCTATCTTCTCTGGGTGCGCTTAGGCAATGCTGAGCTGAAGAAAAGAGCAGACAGAGAAAAACTTCAGCCTTGTTATAAAACATGGAGTATACAATAATTGCCTTTCTAACAGAGTAGCTATGGACAGAAGGAACATACGTGACAGCTACCGCATGTGTCAATGTCGTCCCACAGCCATATTTGAAGGTCTGATAATCAGGAAAGTGGATTGGCCACTAACCCAGAGAAATCTTCAGGCCACGTGGGTTGGTGACTGTCAAATTGTATGAGATAAATATATAATCAATATCTGCCCACTGGGAGTGTATCCCTGCTCATATAATCTTTCAAAACGAAACAATGAGCAGATGGGATGGCCAAATGGGAGATCATATAAGTTCTGTGCACCTTTTGATAGTTTTTCTGCTAATCTCACCAAACATTTATACTCATTTTTATTCTTGATACCATAGCATACATAGTTTTTGTTTAATGACCTTACATGAGAGCATCTGTGAACCGTAGGATGGGCGCCATCTGGAGCACCAAGATGAAGATCCTAAGCCAGCGACGCTTGTTGAACTCATTAGATACTGAATCCTGTTGCTTGTCTTGTGAATACCTGAAAATATTATTACAATTCAGGTTCCAATTAAATCTTGAGGAGGATATAGGTTGATTACTGAATGCGCTATCATTCCTCACACAAATGCATTTTCATGTTGAGACAGCAGGAGACATCACACTTAATGCATGTGTGTTCTATAAAATCTTCTTTACTGACAATACATGATTAATAGAATCAGGTGTTACTTTGTGCAACTCAATTAATACCCTGTGTCGTGGGTACCATGGACACATACAAAGACAGGAACACAAACACCCAGACGAGAACAGAAATTTAAACTCGTCATTCAAATTCTGTTTCGCCAGGAATTGAACCCGGGACCCCTCGATTGGCAGTCCGGCATGATAACCATGTCGCCACGCAGGTCGTCAATTGATAACATTAAGCTACTGAATGAATAATATTGATAGAACATCGTCAGTCTTATTAAAAAATGAGGCCCCTAAAATTCGAATTTTCAAATACGGGCGTACAGAATAGCCACCCAGCACTTATTATAAAGTTAGGGAAAAACTACTTTGCAACAACCTGCTATCAGAATATATGATGGTGTATACTTTTTCATGCAATAGCACCTCCCTGCCTCTCACAAGGATACATGCACATGCAACAATAAAAAATATACACCACCATCAACACATGTTTCCAAAACACAGCATCATCAGGGCTCAATGCATGCTTGCATTTGTGTGTTGCACCTATAAAAGCTATGGTATGTCTATGACAGAGATTTTTTATTTTCATTTGTAATTTACATTGCTGTCAAGCAAATATTTTAAGTGTCAGTGAAAAGTTTTGGAAAATACTGGCATCTGATTCAGTTTGGGTATTTTTCGAATATAAATAATTATAATGAAAATGTGTTTCAGGGACATTGCTTAGCTCAATGCCACCTGCGGTCAAAAGTAGGATGGGTGGTCATTAATCAACATGCTGTGCAGTCATAAGAAGTAAGGGTGTTACTTCTTATGACTCCACTCCCAGAAAACTCCCACTACCTATATAGATATAACGCGCCTGCCGATCCAATTTTTTAAAATTCGATTTTTCGGAAAATATTGATATGCGCCATAAATCTCTTTAGGGGTTGTCTTAGAACATCGAAAGGAAGGTCTGTGCAAAGTTTCAAAGCGATTGGAGGTGAGGGGTTTTCGGAAGTGCACCCATATGCTCTTATGCCTCTTATCAGAGAAGTATGTTTGATGACTAAGGGCCTCTTTCACCACCTTCAAGTAAAGTGACAAGTACACTAATTGTCGGTTAAAGTCACCTGTAACTTCAATTTCACAATGTTCGAGTAGCACTAATCATATGATAAACTTACAAGTACACTTTTACTTGCCAATTAACTTTACTTGGGACGTAACAAATCAACACCTTACTTGGAGATGGTGAATGAGACCCTTACATCACCTTGTAAACCAAACTTGTTGCATTAAACAACAACAATAAATTATACCCTCCTACAGGTCAAAATTGTAATGTGACCCATTGTTGTAGGTGGTAGTACTATTATGGTTCGCCCGGGGAAGTACCACTGCTGCACCCACTTCTGCCGTGAACCAATTCTGTTGTGTTTCGGTGGAAAGGTGCAGTTGCTGGTCACACTTATATACACAAGGCGACCACCAGCCTCCGGAGTAGCAGCACAACTGCATATGACCTCAAACAAGACTTCTATGCTTCCTTGACGTTGTATGTAGATGTCCACGGGCTGCAGCGACCACTTAACACCACTTGGCCTGTATGCTCGTCTGCTACTCCATTCAAATAAAATAAAAAATAAAAATAAAATCATTTGAAGACTTGTGTGGGGATATAGCTCTAACATGTGGATGCTGTTTTAATAAAGTTTCACACTTATAGCCCCACAGTAGCGTAGATACCCTATGTAGTGGGTACCATGATTCATCCACAAACACAAGAACACCAACCGAAGAACGCCCAGACTGACAACAAAAACTGAAACTCATCATTCAGTTTTCAATCTATTTTTCAAGCCCCTGAAGTAGCAGTACTAACAACATTAGACATGAGCTTGCTTGAGGTTGAGGGTAGATGTCTTTAGGCTACTTCAACCACTTGATACCATGCTTGCCCGTTCATATTTTCATCCCATTAGATAAAACAAGAAAACGAGCATACAATAAAGTTATTTCGAGAATCTTTCAATGATATCACGCAATGGTTTTCTATCTCTTTTTAAATAATATTTACTACAGAGTTAAGTTAACATGACACCTGGGAGGCTATTCTGAATGCATGCGTCCATAAGTTCTAACATTTTTCAGAACCTTTATTGGCATATTTAGACAGTTTATTTATCATGAATTTATAAGATTAGCATTGTTATTAAACATTAGACACTCATAGCCCCACAGTAAGGTAATTAATATCCTGTGTCGTGGGTACCATGGACACAAACAAACTCATCATTCAAATTTCTGTTTCGCCGGGAATCGAACCCGGGACCCCTCCATTGGCAGTCCGGCATAACCATTGCGCCACGCAGGTCATGCATGCATGTGAACTTCACGGAGTAGTAGGTATTCAATTCATAAATAATCACGTAGTTATTATAGATACCGGTTGAAGCAGATGATTCACCTTGTTTACTTACATTCTCACAGAGACAGCAGTGTTAACAAAGGCGGGCAAAAGTATGAAAACCAGCGTCCATCCGAACTCCATCGTCTTTTTCGCCAGACAATACCTTACGGCAACGTTTATATCTAGTCCCAGATCCACAAAATGACCGACAATTGCTACTCCGTACATTATAATATCTAAGTTTTTGACCGTAATATTTGTCGGCATTCGATCTGGTTCATCGTAAAAATAGCCGTTCTGCAACATATCTCGCACATTTTTCGGCATTTTTTGACACAAAGAGAGTTGATTATAACAATTTAAATCTCTCGATTTATAAAAACATAGCGCGTATTGTTGTTCGTTTGTTTTTTTTTTTTTTTTTTAAATTTCATTTTACGCCATTGGATAAAAATCCTTTCTGCCATTCAATATTTACTTTTCAATTTTAATAATGGCGTCGCAAACTCTGTGCATTGCCAGCGTCAAGTAAACTTTTTGCATCACTGTAGTCATAGAAAAAAGTCAGTTAGTCGTCAGGTATCAGTCAGTCTAGTCAGTCAAATGTTCAAGTAAAGTGATGGCTACTTTACCAGAACATGTCCGATGGAATTTTGGAGGCAAGTCGAAAAAACATGTTTTCGCACTGTTATTTTATTTCACAACACTCGTGCACTTTCATTAACCTATATCGAGCAAAATGCCATCAACTTTATCCGATATAACTCAAAAATACACTAAGAAAATGAAAATAAAACAAGAGCACAACTTGTTCCTTCAGACTTCCCGCCAAAACTCTTGTTTTTTTTTTTTTTTTTTTTATTTAATGGCAACGTGCCTGAGGCACATCATGCCAATGACAAAACGGGGAAACATTCGGGGTAAAAAAAAAGGAATCGGATGTAATTTGGAAAAGAATCAATCAGGAGAGTAGGTGATAGGATAGAAAGGAATACATAATACTATCATAAGTAAAAACATAGAATATATTATACATGTTACATTAATAAAGTATGGTAAAGTATATTTATTTATATATGTACACTAATTTCAAATTTGTATATTATTGGAAAGAATAAATGCTGATATGCTTTGATATATTTTAATATCATTATTATATAGTAAACAAGAAATTGACGATGGGAATGGAACTTTTAGGGATAGAAGTGATTCTACAAAAGAGGAATTATCATGGAGGGGACAGGAAAATAAAATATGATTTAAATCTCCCACCTCAGCACCACAAGCACATTTCGAACTGTCTATTAAACCTAGTCTTGCAAGATGATTTGGAGAACACGTATGACCTAATCGCATTCTTATAAGAATGCTTGTAGTTTTCTTGTTTAAGATTATTTTAGAAAACCAAGGTTTTACGGGGATTTTAGATTGAATCTGGAAATAATGTTTACCTTTATTTTTACTGCTTATTTTCCACAAATTATTCCAAGACTTTTTCAAATATAGGAGGGGTAGTGACTTAAGATCTGGACAGAATATTTTATACGGAACCTGGTCTCCTTCTAAGACAGCTTCGTTTGCTAATATATCGGCTTTTTGGTTTCCACATATACCACTATGGCTAGGAATCCAAGAAAAGAAGACAGAATAATTTCTTAAGGAACAAAGATGAACTAGGTGCTTTATTTGGAAAATAATTGGATGAAATGGACGGCTATTAAAAGAAAATTTATCAAGTGCTTGTAGTGCACTTAAAGAATCTGTTAGAATTATGGATTTTTTTAGTTTCATTAACAGGACATACTCAACTGCTTTGAGAATCCCTAAGCATTCTCCTGTAAATATTGATGATTCCGGAGGAAGTTTTACTTTTTGAACTATATTATATTGTAAATGAAAAATACCTATTCCTACACAAGCAATATTATTACGGTCATGTTTTGAAGCATCTGTATAAATTTGATGAAAAAGAGACCAGTCTTTATCCATGACATAATTGAACATAGCATTAGCAATGGGGTCATTTTTTTGTATACCTAAATTATAAATTATATTAAGAGGGGTAATAATTGATTCGTAACTGTATTCAAATAATGGAAGTGTCGTAGATCTGTGCAAAGGGGATGAGAGAGATAAAAATTTCTGATAACTAATAACTAGACATGGCGGAGATTTATGAGACCAATATGAAGAGTTGTTTACCAATTCAAACAGAGACTGGAGTTTAGATAATATTGGATGATTTGAAAATTGTAGTGCTCGAAATAAGTATCTATCAGACAACATTTGTCGTCTAAGATAAAGAGGTGGTTCACAACATTCTACCTGTAAAGCATTTATTGGGCTAGATTTCATTGCACCAGTAATAATTCGTAACGACTTTGATTGAATACTATCAAGTTTTTTAAGACCAAGTTTATTACATGGCTCTAACAAAAAGCTTGCGTAATCCAAAACGCTCCTGATAATTGAATTATATAAAAGTTTTAATGAAAGCGGATGCGAACCCCACCAAACGCCTGTGAGGCATCTGAGAATATTTAGTAATTTTTCACATTTATTTGAAATATGTTCACAGTACATTTCGCCCGCCAATTTAGAATCTAAAATAATTCCTAAAAATTTAACATTAGTTCGTGGTGGGATTAAGATTCTATCAAAGAATAAATAAATCGGAGGAGGAGATCGCATTCGAGAAAATAAAACAACAGAACTTTTTGGGATAGATAATTGTAAACCATTTTCGTCTAACCATTTTTTTAATAATACTAAGGCAGTTGATAATGAGGCACACGCATTATCAATATTTTGGTTTATAGAGTACAATAGCAAGTCATCTGCATATTGGAGAACATTTACCGTATTATTTAATGAAGACTTCAAATCACAGGTATAAATATTATAAAGTAACGGACTTAAAACTGAACCTTGAGGCAAACCCTTCCAAACTGTTCTTGATATTTTTTCAGAGTTAATGGATAAAACAATAAACCTCTCAGATATCAATTTTATTATAAAAGATATAAATTTAACTGGAATATTTAATTTCTTAAGTTTTTCAGCTAATACTATTGGGAGAACATTATCGTATGCTCCATTTATGTCTAAGAAAGCTGCAACTACAGATTCGTTTTTCGAAAATGCTAACCTGATATCAGTTGTAAAAATACTTATGCTATCTATAGTACTTTTCCCTTTTCTAAAACCAAATTGACTTTCGCACAGCAGACCGTTAGATTCCAAGTACCATTCTAACCGATTTTTGATCAAGTGTTCTACAAGTTTTACGATAACAGAAGATAGTGCTATAGGACGATACGAACAGGGGTCTGATGGGTTTTTGGAAGGCTTCAATATAGGAATGATCTCATGGGTTTTCCAAGATTGCGGGATATTTCCTGTATCCAGGATAGAATTAATAATATCAAGAAAACCGATAAGAGTTGTATCAGATAAATGAGACACAAATGAATAAACAACGCCATCTAATCCTGGACAAGAATCTTTAACATTTTTTAAAACACCTTTCAATTCTAGAAGAGAAAATGGAGAGGCAAGAGTATTATTATTTACATTCAATGGTATTGTAAAATCTAAGTTTATATTCTGAGGAGCGTTGGCTGGAGCCAAGTTATCCATAAATTGATTTGCTAGGGAAGTAGAAATAGAGTTTGACGTTGTCGGAATAAAACTTGACCTGAATCGCCTGATATTTTGCCAGACCATGGACGGGGGTGAATCTGGAGATAAAGATGAACAGAATTTTGTCCAACTATCCCTTTTTTTCTTTTTAAATAATGATTTGGAATAATTTATAGTAGTTATTAATAAAACAAAATTTTTCTCGTTTATGTTCTCATTATATGTTTTTTCCGCTAGTTTTCTATCCTCGATTGCTTTCTTGCATTCTGAATCCCACCAAGGAGGGGATGGAATATTGACTCTATGTTTATGTTTAAGGGGAAAAACTGTATCTGCTACATTTATAATAATTTTTGCTAACATTTCTGCCCTGTAAGTTAAATTTAAAAAGTTTTGATCCGTAATTTGTAAATATTGAAATTTCTCTTCAACAAGTTTGCGAAATAGATCCCATTGTTCATTGGTAGCTTGAGAAATGTTGTGTTTGAAACGACAAGGTTTTTTGGAAGTAGTTTTATCTTTTGTAGGAATAATTATTAAAATAGGAAAATGATCACTTCCGAAAGTAGAAGGTAAAACAGACCAAATTAAAGAAGAAGCTAAGGAAGCTGAACATATTGATAAATCAATCACACTTCTACCCTCATATGGACCAGAGCGTCGAGTAGGAGAACCAGTGTTTAAAATGCAAAAATTATTTTCATCAATGATATCTAATAAATGTTCACCCCAAGAATTAGTTATAGAACTACCCCAAGTTTGATTTTGGCAATTGAAGTCCCCCATAATTAGGAGAGGTTGAGTGATATTTTTAAAGAAACTATTTATCTCGTTTAATATAAGGAAATTAGGCCGAGGGATATAAAGAGACACATAACAAATATTATTTATACATACTCCTACAATAGAAAAATTATCATTATGAGGAGGAAATGAAATAGTCGAGAAATGGTAATTATTTTTTATTAAAATGGCAACACCACCATACCCGTCAGGGCGATCTTCGCGAACTATGTTGTATCCTGTAACTTTTAAGTTGAAACCTGGCTTGAGCCAGGTTTCAGATAGAGAAACTAAAAAGGGTTTGTAAGAGTTTAATAAGAAACATAATTCATGTTTCTTATTGATCAAACTGCGACAGTTCCACTGGAGAACCTTGGACCGTTGATCCTGATCCATTATTGATGACATTCAAAATTTGAGCAATTACATTTAAAGCAGCGTTGGACGGTAAATGAATATTAAATTGTGACATAGTGCTGATTAGCGCACTTGTCACATCAGAAATTATTAAGGGTTGTTGTAAAGAATCAGATTTAGCTTTTAGCATTGTACCATTCATTTCCGAAAACTTGGGTGATTTTATTAATTCATCATGAGCTGAACGATCATAGCCTTTGCCTAATTTCAATCTATCTCGAGGTTTAATAGGAACTTTTTTTTTATAGGAAAAGTTCTGTGTTAATTCTCTGTTAGGCACACCCGCAACGCTAGGTCCTACAGTTGAATTTTCTGAGCATATTCTATTGGGAGTGGAGTTTAATACATTAGCATATGATTTTGACACAGGGGGATGTAACTTTGTAGCTTCTAAATATGATATATTTCTATGAGACATTGTGTATTTTATTTCTCGCTGTCTATTATATTCAGGACAATTCCTATCTGTAGCAAAATGATTGCCATTACACAATAAACAAGTAGCATTTTCTAGATCCATTGAACATGAATCACCTGTGTGTTCATTACCACATCTAAAACACCTTGGTTTAGATCTACACTGAGTTTTAGTGTGGCCATATCGGCAGCAATTATAACACTGTATAGTGGGGTAAATGTAAATTTCAACTGGAATAGAACTGTAACATATAAACACTCGATTTGGCAATGTTTGTCCGTCAAAGGTGAAAATAACAGATTGTGTTGGTTTCCACACAAGTGATCCATGTTCAATGACCTTAAAGTTAATACGCCTCAGTTTCAAAATTGGCCCACAGCCTGAAGGTAATTTGACATTTTCTAAAATTTCTTCAGGTGACCATTCTGCCGGGATTCCTCTTACAATACCTAACCTGGTGATGTTAAAAGATGGTATAAAAGCTTTAAAATTGTTTGTATGAAGAGACTCATTATTGATAAAGGAATTTGCATCTGTGTGATTACTAAAAGCAAGAGTTATACGATTTCTGCCAATTCGTTTTAGGCTCCCATCGATAATACCAAGTATTTTATTATTTCTTAAGAATCTACCAAACGCAAGGGGGTGAAGAGTGGTTGGATCATTTAATGCAGTTTGTATTTTCTGAACATGAACAACATAGGGGAATAAATCTGATTCTATGTAAAATTTCCTGCTAAGCTGTTGAGGCTCAACGGAACCAGAGCTATCAGAAATGGTGTTTGTGGTCTGAGTATGGGAAGGGACAGACATAGTTTGGTCAGTTGTAATGAAATCATCGGTGACATTTGAATGTAAGCATTGGCAACCAATATCGGGTTGATTGCCTAAATGCTTTCTCCTTTTTTTATCACACTGATTGCAAATATTGTTCTTTCTTAAATTCCTTTTGCGATTGCTTTGTGCCGCAAACCCATCCAAGTCCATGTCTACAGAAGAATCGTCACAATCGATCGTAACGAATGCCGAAGCCTGGGGGACCGTGCCCCCAGGATCCGGCGGATCATTCATTTTCAACTTAATACATTAAAAAACTTACCCAATATGGCCTATATAGTACACTAATAAGATAAATACAAATTACATACAATAAATATTTACAAAATAGCACTCAACTGATTGAGAAATACTTAAATATTACAAAAACTATGTAGTGAAACCAAAAAACTCGACCGCCCTTTTTTACAGTTTCCCGCGTTTTTTCAACTCTTGTTCGTTTGTTTGACACACAAAATATTTATAGAGTTTTTTTTTTTTTTTTATTTCGTTTTACGGCATTGGATAAAAATCCTTTCTGCCATTCAATATTTACTTTTCAATTTTAATAATGGCGTCGCAAACTCTGTGCATTGCCAGCGTCAAGTAAACTTTTTGCATCACTGTAGTCATAGAAAAAAGTCAGTTAGTCGTCAGGTATCAGTCAGTCTAGTCAGTCAAATGTTCAAGTAAAGTGATGGCTACTTTACCAGAACATGCCCGATGGAATTTTGGAGGCAAGCCGAAAAAACATGTTTTCGCACTGTTATTTTATTTCACAACACTCGTGCACTGTCATTAACCTATATCGAGCAAAATGCCATCAACTTTATTCGATATAACTCAAAAATACACCAAGAAAATGAAAATAAAACAAGAGCACAACTTGTTCCTTCAGACTTCCCGCCAAAACTCATTTATAGAGTAGAGAAGACATAGAGAAGACTCCAAATCAAACGTTTGACATATTGACATTACCTATGTCTATAGTCTATGACAATCACTGCTTGGAACACAGTTTTGGCGGGAAGTCTGAAGGAACAAGTTGTGCTCTTGTTTTATTTTCATTTTCTTAGTGTATTTTTGAGTTATATCGAATAAAGTTGATGGCATTTTGCTCGATATAGGTTAATGATAGTGCACGAGTGTTGTGAAATAAAATAACAGCGCGAAAACATGTTTTTTCGGCTTGCCTCCAAAATTCCATCGGACATGTTCTGGTAAAGTAGCCATCACTTTACTTGAACATTTGACTGACTAGACTGACTGATACCACTGACGACTAACTGACTTTTTTCTACGACTACAGTGATGCAAAAATTTTACTTGAAGCTGGCAATATGCACAGAGTTTGCGACGCCATTATTAAAATTGAAAAGTAAATATTGAATGGCTGAAAGGATCTTTATCCAATGCCGTAAAATGAAATTAAAAAAAAATTTGCCACGGAACAATAATTGTGGGAGTTTTGGCGGGAAGTCTGAAGGAACAAGTCGTGCTCTTGTTTTATTTTCATTTTCTTAGTTTATTTTTGAGTTATATCGGATAAAGTTGATGCCGTTGATGGCATTTTGCTCGATATAGGTTAATGATAGTGCACGAGTGTTGTGAAATAAAATAACAGTGCGAAAACATGTTTTTTCGGCTTGCCTCCAAAATTCCATCGTACATGTTCTGGTAAAGTAGCCAATGTAGCCATCACTTTACTTGAACATTTGACTGACTAGACTGACTGATACCTGACGACTAACTTTTTTCTACGACTACAGTGATGCAAAAAATTTACTTGACGCTGGCTATATGCACAAAGTTTGCGACGCCATTATTAAAATTGAAAAGTAAATATTAATGATTTTTATCCAACGAAAACGAAATAAAAAAATGCATTCTATTGTTCTGAGCTGCATTCACGGTTCACGGGTAGATGAGAGCGGTTATGTTTACTTCCAATTTAACTAACAGTGGAACGTAAAGCCAAAAATCGTTAAAATACATAGACCAATAAGAGGACATTACTCTTAGTCAGCTTAGTCTGTTAAAATAAAATCAAAATGAATATATGTTGCTTTGACGGCAATAAAGTGCTATACTCGGGCAAATTTTTTGGAATACCTAGTTGCTTGGCAACTGCAATGTTTCAATCAGCCTAAGTAGGACATTTTTTTCCTAGATACTGCTTAAATTAATTGCTCGATATCATGGTTGCTATCAAAGAGGATATTGCTATCAGGAAACAAATCCGAATTCCCAGTTGTCCCAAGTGATGTTCACGACGTATTGTCTGCTGTTATATTATTTCAAAACAAATACATACATAATGCATTATGCATTTGCAATGTCTTACTGCTGGGCGCCTGTTCTCGAAAATTACTTAACGTTATTTCAGACATAGTCTACCACGCTGGCCAAGTACAGATTGGTGTATTAAAATACTTATACAAAATAAATTTCGAAATGGCTGCAACCCTTTTTGCGTCCCACTACTGGGCACGGACGGATCTCTTTCCATTATTGGGGAGGCCTGGATATTACTCCACCACGCTGCTCCAATGCGGGTTGGTGGCCAACCCGCTGTCAGATAGAAAATAAAAAATAAATAGGTACCAGTTGTAACACAATAATTTATTACGAAATTTAGTTATTGTTCAATTCTGTTTGTGTATAGTGTTTTCACAATATCCTGTGATGTTAGATTCGCTGCGAATAATGTTAAAAATATTGGTTCTTGTAATCGCTGCGTAGCAGACTTGGACCTGGAAATAAATAGGAAAGAAGTCAATATTACGTTAAAGGCTTTAGATTAATCATTCATTTTGATGTGCCATAAATACGGAGCCGTATTCTTTTTACTCTTTTATCTTAGGGTACATTAAGTTAAGTTGCGTGTACAATAAGTTTTTGTATGTATGATTCACAACACAGAGTAGAGCTCCGAGCATAGAGCAGCTAAGAACAAGTGGTTAAGACCGGGGTCTCCGATACGAAGATACTGGGTTCAAATCCTCGGCGCGCACCTCTGACAAAGATATTTGCAATGTGTGTAAGTAATTATCGTTGCTCCACAGTGATGGAAAAATGTTGTGATATTGACATAATTTTATTAATAGCGATGTCTTTAAAGTTCAATTCGACTTAAAACTCATCGCAAACGCTCTGCGCTCATCCGCAAACGTGTGGCGTCGATGAACCGGCTGTTGGGGCGTGACAACGCCATCCTCAGCACGTTGGCGTACAAGCTAGACAGCTCTCTATGGTAGGCCTGGAATAGGGCACACACGCTCCCGAACAGGCAAAGACAAAGACTTTTATTTGCACAAATATGGGTGTTTTTATACATTTGGTTCGCCATATTTACCTTCATGAGGTATGCAAATATTACAATAGTCAAAAACTTAACTAATTACAAATTACAAACATAAAAATGTACATTGAAATAGTGTCATTTATTTTATTATATGTATACTATTTTATCTTTGTTTGTACCCATATCGCAGTCGTGTGTGTATATAGTCGACTTATATTTTAAAATACATACTACCATAGGATAAGTTTGTGTACTAACCCATGAATGTATTTTGTTTTTTACTAACATAGTTATGTCAGCATTTGTATTAACTAGGTATACGAAGCTAATGTATGGACTCATGGTCTGAAATAAATAAATTATCATTATTATTATAACTTACTTTTCTCTCAAAAGTCCAACAAGAGGGCTCCATTTCTTGGGAAACTTCGTCTGATTCACATGCCGCCAGTTATCGCTAACCAAGTCCGAGGCAGAAGCGTTCACTATCTTCAAATACCCACAGGTTTCCGTGTAGGAATCAACTAGTAGTTGCTCGTAAAAATTTGGAACGAAGTTTTGAAAACAGCTCTGGACCTCGTATAGCGAGGTGTTAACGTCCTGTGCATGCTGTCGTGTTTTTATTTCTACTATTCTTGCAAGGCTTTCTTGCATTGTTTCGTTGAAACTGTAAAACGTAAAACAAATTAAAATATCATTTAAGGTGTATTGAAACTGCAACTCCAATTTGGTTTCGTGATTATGGGCCTCAAGTCAACAGTGCCGCATATAAGCATATGCCTATTGCTATATAGTTGCCTATGGGCCGCTAACAGAGCTTGGTGTCCTCAACAGGGCGAGTCAGTACTTAATTCCACTCTATGAAATAGTCGGGTTTGATTTTCAGCAACTGAGATATCTAAATAATGAATTTAGAAGTGTTTTCCTCGTCTTGTTGTGTTACTATAGCAGAAAAAATATCCTACTGTGGGACTATGAATTTGAAACGTTTATTACTTAAAAAAACAGGCCAAGTGCGAGTCGGACTTGCACACGGAGGGTTCCGTAAACTTTACAGTTTTCGCAATTTTTCCTTTATCTGTACATACAGACGTTGCCTCATATCAAATTTCAAGATTCCGAGTTCCTTTCGAAGTACCCTGTAGGTTTTGATTCCCTTGCGAGTGTCAAAAATTTGCGGCATAAACGGCTGTATCTTTTGATTGCGCTGGCTTAGAAGTTTGATTTTTTTACAGCTCCAAGTGACAGTATACCTGAGTACTTGATATAAATTCCAGCTTGATGCGTTCCTGAGAAAAAGGGTCTTGACAGACAGACGGACGAAAAACAAAGTTAGGATCATTTTAAGGGTTCCGTTTTTTCCTTTCGAGTTACGGAACCCTAAAAAGAAAAGAAATGTAAACTTACAGCACAGCCTGATGCAGAATGCAATGCGCGACAGCTACCTCATCGGGCAGTTGGTTGAGGCACTTCTCCACCGTATCAAAATGGCGTATGTCACGAAAGTTCCTGATCACGCCATGAAACTGTTCTCTGATCTCTTCCAGCTTGTCAACTGGATTGAGCAGGCAGTGTTCTGTGATGTCTATTATCTGCAATCGTCGGAGTGGATAAAAAACAGCTAACGAGTATGTGGTCTATAGGCTTGAAGGCGCAGACCCTGTACCTTGGGGATTAAGAATAGAGCTACGGTATCCTGCATGCTTGATCGTAAGAGGCGACTAAAAGGGAGCTTCCGGGGTTGCGGGCGGTGAGAGTGGGAGCTCGACCCATCAGCTAGCAGCTCCGGGAAGGACGGTGTGCGTGGCCACATGCCGTCGTGAGCATTGGATGGTGCAGGAGAGAACATTTACTCTCCCGAAAATTGGGCCTATTCTGGGGCGCCTGCGCGTGGAGGATACCAGTGCGTTCCACTGAAGATGCCGGAATCCTCCATAAGCGCAGAGGCAGGCAACCGAGGGGGTTTTAGTGCGGTACAAATCCCACATAACCCAGTATCCTCTCCCAAGGTGCCGGGTACCTTTTGAAGGTTTTCCCCCGATACCAAAAAAAGGCTTGAAGGCGCAGTTCAGATTTTTATGGGTCTAAAGTTGCCCAGGACCCCGCAAAAATTGATGTTGATAAAAGAAGCCACGATATATGAGAGATATAGTGCACAGTCGGACTATTTTATTTTATAAAAAAAACCCAAACTTACGTCTTCTATAGTCACAATATAATTAGTGAAATCCTGGAAGTACTTCACTTTGTAGAACTTTACGATCGCCGAACGCAGTTCCTTGGACATTTCTTCGTTCATGATATGAACTAGATCTAGGAACGTGTCGATGGCGAGCAGTGCCTTGCTTTTCAACTGTTCGTAGTTGTTCAAACTTTGTAGGAACAGTTTCTTTGCCTCATTATACGCTTCCGAAACTAGCTGGTACTTTGGCTCGATTGTAACTGATGTGATGTTTGTATTTGTGCACTAAAATGATTTATTTAGAATGGTAATATAGTAATTAACTACTTAATTACTATCTCTAGATAGTACTAGGTACATTGAATTAAATTATTCACAAGCTTATATATAGTCACAGAGCAAAGAAAAAACAATTCTCTTTCTATTTCTATGTAAAGAGTAGATAATATGATTGAGACATAATTTCTGAAAGAAATGATGTCCGCCAATCCGCACTTGGCCAGCGTGGTGGATTCTGCCCTACATCCCTCGCGTTTCCGAGAAGAAACCAGTGCCCAGCAGTGGTATATAAAAAGGGTTGAAAAAAATAAATTAATAAATGAATCGTAAAACATACCTTTCTTATATGTAATAAACAAAATATAACAATGATAATATCACATAACTTATTTATATAATTCATTACTCATGACATGACCAATAAAAATTATTACAAAACATGCAAATCAATTTGTTTAGCATGCGTACCGTAAAAATGTTGAACGAATATAACTCATGCCTGCAAAAGCGTGAAATAGGTTTTTACGTTACATAATGTTTACTACTTCTCAGCGCACTATAAAAGAGTTTTAAATTAACATCGTGTGACAGTTTGAATTTACTTTCAACCCTAGGCTAGATACATAGTCCATGTAACGGGAGAATAGAGCTACGGTATCCCCTGCCTGATCGTAAGACGCGACTAAAAGGGGCTTCCGGAGTTGCGGACGGTGAGAGAGGGAGCTCAACCCGTCCAGCCAGCAGCCCCGGGAAGGAGGGCGGTGTGTGCGTGGCCGCATGCTGCCGTAAGCATCTGAAGGTGCAGGAGAGCACATCTGCTCTCCCGAGGATCGGCCCGTTCTGCGGCGCCGTGCGTGGAGCACACCGGTGCGTTCTACTGGAGATCCCGGAGTTCTCCCCAAGTGCAGAGGCAGGCCGTCAAGGGTGTTTTTGTGCGTTACAAATCCCACATAACCCGGTACCCTCTCCCAAGGTGCCGGGTACCTTTTAATGTTTTCCCCCCGATACAAAAAAAGGTAGATGTACTCGTCGATAACTTTGAGAGTAACGCCATCAACAACGACCGGTATAGGTGTGACATAGACGTCAGACATGATGTTCGTCTTGTCCATGTTCCATTGTGAGGCACTATGGAGGTCACCTAGCATAGTGCTGAGTTCTTCCAGGTTATCAGCCAGGATTACTATGTCCTCGGCAAATCGAATCGCCGTGGTGGTCATTTAATGAAAAAGTATTGACTGCGAATTGTAGTTGTGGTCACCCTGGACCCAAACATATAAAAAAATTCGTATGTAAGAAAATAAAATACGAAACGATTTGCGTGTAAAAATCCTTTATTTGTGAATAACATGATAATAATATTATTATGTTTCATTATTATTATATAATATTTCTACGACTTAAATTATTACAAACTGGGTACTTACATTAATTTATTATTGGTACAGTAGTACATCTAGGCATAGCTCTTTTATCTCATGAATGTGAGTTTGTTATCGTTGAATGAGTGAGTGCGCATGTGGAGTGAGTGAGTGAGTGTGAATGCGCATTCAAATTGTCTCAGTGTGTATTACCAAAAAAGCCGACAAGCGGTCATGAGTTGCTATAGTTACCAGCAGTTAACTATAGTAACTAATGTTTGGACGCAGTATATTTGCTGTGTTTACTAACCATTTTTTTATTTATGAACTGACGATTTTCAATTTTCAGTTAGTTCTTTTTCAATCAATGTCTTATATCCAGTCTATAATGACAATTAATGTATTTTATATCTTTGCTTATCCAATGTTATGTGGAAGCAAATAAATAAATTTTCATAATCTTTAAAATTTCCTTTACTTAAAGAACAATGGCAAATTCTGCCCTCTAATTTTAATGGCGTCCATAAATGACCTATATCTGTATATAATCTACGTATTTTGTTTGTTTGTTTACTATGACCTTATAAAATTACGAAAAATCCGTAAAAAAATGTTTTTTAAGAGACATCAATTTGACTTCTAATTATTTCGATTGACTACCATTCTGGTAGCTTAAAACTTATTTAAAAAGAAATTATTTGAAGGAAGTTTACAGTGACATTAATAGTAAATGGCAACACTAATATCATAAGAATAAATAATACTACGTAGAACGGAAACTCCCGCTCCGGACGGGCTCAAGGTCACGATATTAGCCTACATGTTAAACATAGTAATAAGTCGGGCTGTCTCGGCCCGACTCGCATCGTCTCAGGCAGACGATGTATGGAATCCTGCCATTGGTCTTTCTTCCACAAACGCTGTATCTATGACAACAAGCAATTTAACTAAAGTATCCTGTCGGTAACTGCATTTACTGATGACAGGTAACTATAATAACCGGCAGATAACAATAGTAACAACTGACTGATTAACAGCTTCTTAGGTTCCGCACGCAGAAAAAATGTGCACGTGTAAACACCTCAACAATAGTCAGCATTCGTGAGATAAAAGAAATATATATTGTTCATAAATACAATATGGGTAAAACAAAACAACACAAAACTTCATTGTTATAAAGTCAGGTAAAAACTACTTTGCAACAATCCGCAATCAGAAAGTATGATGGTGTATACTTTTTCATGCAATAGCACCTCCCTCCCTCCCACATAGGATACATGAACATGCAACAATAAAACATACAAAGTCTTTGCAAGTAACCGTCCGTCGTAGAGTCAATAACCTTGATGATGCTCTGTTTTGGGGCGAGACACGTGATGGTGGTGGTATGTAGGTGTATATTTTTTATTGCTGGAGGGAGGCACCCCTGGCAACACCCCCTAAGTAAGGCCCTGGACGTTGAGATTTTGTGATCTAATGAAAATCCCGCATAAAACAAGAGAAATCTTCAAAGTTTTTGTTTAAAAATGTCATGTGTAAATTCAGATGATTTGATTTTGTTTTTTCCAACGTAACAAATGTATGAATTCCAACGTATGAGTTCAAATATTTATATTTGACTAGCCTTCCGCCAGCGGCTTCGCCCGCGTGGATCCGTTTTATAGGTTCCCGTAGTATAAAAACCATCTTATGTCCTTTCCTAAGGTCCACTCTATGTATTCCAAATTTCATTAAAATTGGTTCAGTAGTTTAAGCGGGAAAGCGTAGCAGACAGACAGAGAGACAGACAGAGTTACTTTCGAATTTATAATATTAGTAGGGATTACACTAACTTGAGACTGGTACTGATTCATTACTTAAAATTGGATATGGTTTCGGAAATCAACAACAACGAAAAAAAAGGGTCGAATAAAACTGTAGAACTATTTTATCAGAATGCAAGAGGCCTGCGGACCAAGTTAGATGATTTTAGAATCAATATAGAGTCATTAAGATATGATTTATTTGCCATGACGGAAACGGGATGTAATAGTTCCATAGCCGACACTGAAATTATACCTCCTGGTTATCAAATACTGCGCTGCGATAGGCTAGATGGTCGTAAGCACGGAGGTGCATTTCTTGTAGCGTCACACCGGCTAGAACTACGACAGGTGATTGTATCGGAGTTAGTGGACTTATGTTCATTTGAGATAGTTAGTGCGACGGTGTACTTTAAAAATAGATTTTTGTTTTTGTGTAGCGTTGTTTATATCCCACCCGGGAGTACAGATAATGATTACATGATTATGTTTAAAATAATAGAAGAACAGTGTACCAAATATAACGAAGTATTAGTGCTCGGTGATTTTAATTTGTATTCGAGTTCTGCTAACATCTGTAATTATTTTGAATGTTTTATGTCGTTTTGCGAATTCACTCAATATAATAATAGCTACGTTTTACCTGAAATTAAAACGTTTATTAAACATACTTACCTTATTCGACCTAATATTATGAGAGTGGCTTCCGTTTCCGTAGTGTACTAGTCGCTTAAATCCGGTCCGCCAGCGCCCCCTATACCTAACTCCAGCTTGTTCATTTCCGGTTAGTCGAAATTTTGCGACACTAGCGCCACCAAAGGCAGGTTATGACGAAGGAGTAATTTTAACCTCATTGCGTCTATGTTACACCAGGCAGTTTTAAAAACTTAGGTCGAATAAGGTAAGTATGTTTAATAAACGTTTTAATTTCAGGTAAAACGTAGCTATTAAACAGTACTGTACCGTTATTCGACCTAATATTATGAGAGACGTGTCTATTATCGCCTGGTGGCGCTGGAACAAGCCAATGTGATTAATTATCTTGCTAAGCGCCAGGAGGAATAAACGCTCATATGATAAACATATTTACTGAGTATGCAGGAGTTATGATTGTTATAAAATAACAATGCAAAATAATAATAAATTAATAAATTGCAAAGTGAACTTACAAGCTGTTAACTTGATTGTAAGTCAATCATGAAGTGACAAAATCTATAGACAATGGAGAAGATAAACATCTGTTGCAACGCAAGATGTCACGACGTAATGTTTCTTAAAAATGTAGGCTGTAAGTTAGGCACTTGTCATAATATCGTCTGAAGGGAACTTTTCAACCCAATTTCTACTTGTTCAGCTGGCCTAACACTTCCAACTGTTTACGTCGACTTCCTTGACAGCTAGGATCTAGGTCTAGGATCTCCTGGTGAAGTTAGGTTTTTAATTATTATTTATTTATTTAGCTAGGTATCTCATTTGCAGCCAATGCAAACGATTAACACGTTAATCTTCTACGATAAAACGATATGAGAAAAACTTAAGAATAATTGCTTAATTTTTCGACGGGTGACAAAGGATTTGTGGACATTAATGGTCGTATACGACAAACTCGTTTTATCATGCAAGTCAACAATATACCTAGTTAAGTCCGAAACACCTGGCTGTGCAAATGACATCAAGTTCAAATTTTATGAACTTGATGTCATTTGCACAAGCAACTTAACTTTTCAAGGCCAGACAGTAAATTCTTAAGGTTGAACTTGATGTCATTTGCACAAGCAACTTAACTTTTCAAGGCCAGACAGTAAATTCTTAAGGTAGATCTACGTTATATTGACAACGATACAAACTTTTGTTGATGTGACTAGTTTCTTAGATTAGATTCTCCCATTTCAAGACTTCCAAATTACTCTCCAACGCTCTAGAACGTGGCAGTCCTCGACTTGGTACATGGTATGGAATCCGAGGCTTGATTCATATGGTTAGGACTCTTTGTAGGTATTAGAAGTGGTAATGGAAATATTACCTAAATAGGAAATAGAAGGAGAATTCTCTGAGTGAGAACTGTAACTCCGAGAATGGCCAATGACTTGGTCGTTCGATTCGGTGTGCAATATTTTGATACAACTTGCGGCTTTGCGACGAACAAGTCCAAGAACGGGTGCGCCAAATTTCTGGAATACACTACACAAAATGCCACCAATAAAAATAAAAATTAAACGAATTGTCGGACAAGTCAAGTTTAAATATAAAGAACATTAAGTTAGATTATTCGTTCTTAGATATTTCCATGAAATACCTAAATATATGAAAACTTCAACAAGTTGATAGAGACACCAAACGAAAACCAACCACGTGACGCCGATTTCCAACATTTGGCAGTAATACCTAGTCTGCAAGGGGATATAAACCTTGTAAATCGATATGTGAATATTAAACAGATCCGGCAGTTCTCCTATCTAGCTCTTGAGTACTTTCGCGGTGAGGTTCGTACTCTTTGCAGGTAGAAGACCCTAGTGCGGTTGTCACATTTAAAGCAAGGCTGAATTTCAGGAACTGGCCGTAACCTGAAGCATCCGAAATGTAGCAGCCTTTTAATCAGAGCAGAAGATCTGATGCTGTCCAATCGTCCCATTAGACTAAGATTGCCTGGCCCTGGCACCCCAACCAGGCCCGGTTATAAGATAGCGCGACGAAAGTGACCGATGAATAAGAGACTATCGCCTGAGTTTGAAAAGACTGATGGTAAAGGTGACCTGTCGTAGCCACGAAAATCATTCTTATTGTCTCCTGTAGATCTATATACTTCGTGATAGCAAAATACAAAAGTATCCCAAATCCCCTTCGAGAAATTCAAGGAGCCTTTGCAAATAAAATGAATTGAATAGAATGTGCCCTCTCTGTGTAAGGATTGACTTCTCGGTGTTTATTTCCAGCCATATTACTACTGCATGCAGACCAAGTTCGATATGTGCACCTAGTAGGGCTGAGTCCTGATATACCAAAAGGAAGTCATCCGAATAAATTAAAGGCCTTGCTTTCCGAGCTACAGTACTTACAACGAATCTCCGCCCCTCCGAAGCCGGCTACAAGTAGCTTAATCAAGATATTACCACGACAGGTACGTTTGCGCAGTATTTTGCTGCGCCTTTCAGAGGGATAAAGATCCGCTCTGACAACTGTAGTGGTCAGTCCAATGCGATAAGGATGTATACGCTGAGATACACGACAGACAAGTTATTACAAGTAATACTGGCATAAATCAAATACATGATGCGAGACAAGAAATTTCCTACGTGAACCAACTCATTCAATTTTCCTAAACTAAAAATTGGCAGTCGCTTTTGGTTCCGATAAACACCAATGACATTGGGAGAGGGTGTCGCCGCTTTTCTTATACCCTGCCTCATCAACATATTTAAGGAGTTTTTACTGACCAAGGTGTTGGTCGCGAAAGAATTTAACCAATGAGCGGTTTTGCTTCGAACGGGATCCGGTTAGTTAACCATGAGGATGTAGGGCGGCGTCCTCATAGATACTCAGCGGTAGCAAAATATATCCAAAACTGACCAGCACGAAGAGGTTGACTCGGTGAGTCATATCCTCTTTTCAGTACAATCTCTTCTTTCTCTTTCTTCTCGAATCTTTGCCTGGCGGAATTGAGATTTAGTATCATTTTGGGCTGACAGGCACGAAAAGGTTGACTCCGTGGGTCAGATCATCTTTTTCAGTGTAATCTCTCTTTTCCCGTGGCATGAAGAGTTCAGCATCAATTTGGGAGTGTAAGGGTACACAGCACTAGCAATATATATCCAGCTTGATAGACATGAAAAGGTTGACTCGGTGAGTCAGATCCTCTTTTTAGTGCTCTCTTTTCCCGGTGGGATGGAGAGCCAGCATAACTTTGGAAGTGTAGGGCGGTGACCCTCAGCACTAGCAATATATATATATCCCGCTTGTCGGCATGAAGAGGTTGACCCGGTGAGTCAGATCCTCTTTTTAGAGCTCTCTTTTCCCGGTGGGATGGAGAGTTAGCATCATTTTGGGAGTGCAGGGCGTTGCTCCTCAGCACTAGCAATATATATATATATATATCTCGCTTGTCGGCATGAAAAGGTTGACCCGGTGAGTCAGATCTTCTTTTTAGTGCTCTTTTCCTGGTGGGATAGAGTTTGCTTTTCTAACTTTCTACCAGCAGAGACTTCCTGATACAATGTGTATGAGAAGAAAATTTTTAACGTCACAAGGTGGTATAGACAATAATTGGGATGTTGACTACAAAATTTTTAATTGTTTAATCGAAGCACTTTATTTACCGAATTACATACCAAAATTAGATTTCGAATAATTTAAGAAATGTTCACGTTCAGTACGTTTAAGATTCAACATTAGATAGAAAGCGCAACAGCACGTCCTGACGTCACGTCGTAAAATATATCACCAAAGCTTCACACGTTTTTAATGTATAACAACATTAACAACAAAATTAAAATACTAAAGCTTCGTTTAGCTAGAAAGGTCCAGAATATAAACCTTAAAAACTTAAAACTATATTTTTTGACGTGACAACGTCTTAAATTAGGTTGCGGCTGGGAGTCACTTATGAAAAAGAGTAACGCTCGGTAACGTAACGATGAGTCACCGAACGAGAGAGAGGCCCGCCGAAGTTTACATGTACAATGTTTTAGTAAACAAAATATATTTCTATAGTTAAAATTTGTGCAATTCTTATTTTCATTCAATTCCTTGTTCCTATTGTGCAATTTAATTATATTCATATCAATAAAAAAGACGTTGTCACGTAAAATCTTCGCCCGTAAAACCGACTTTACAGGCAACCATATTAATTTTTTAAAGCAACATTAATTTTTATTTAATTTTATAGCAGGAAGTCTATATTCATATTTAATTATTAAATATAATATATTTAGTAAGTATCAATTAACTTTCTAATTGATTAAATTGTTATTGATGAAAACAAAAATTGTTAACATAAATGAATTAACAATTATCCTGTTTTCATAGCATTATTATTTTATTTTTTTTTATTATTATAGTGTCAACACCCAAATTGTAAGGCATAAGTTTTATTATAAAGCTGTCATGACACGTTAAGTCCAGATGAGTGCAAGTACTGCCTTTGTACTTTGTGTAGCGGGCATTGCTGCAATTCAGGTCAGAAGAAGCATTGCGAACTATTTGATTGCTAGAGCATGTCTCCGGGATGTAAGAAATGGACGGATCCTCCACATATATATGCACCAAAACATTTAGTGATAGCTGGGTGGCACCATATTTTACAACTGGCTTGGCTAACCAACGTGGGACATTCGTCACGTCGATATAGAAGTCCACGTTAATCTGGGTCGATCACATAGAATTTCGACACTATATATAAAGTTATATATACACTGCCTAGTAATAAAAACTGCCAGAAGACATCTATACTAGCTGCATGTATAAGTTGATTAAACTTACGGTTCTGATGAGAGAGATGGCATCTTTAGTTACGTTCACGCCTCTTGCATCGACCCATACCTTGTTTACATCACGACGATTCCTTGTTGTATCCAACTCCGTACTGGGCGCAGGCGGATTTACTTTATACATCTCTGAAAATAAAGAACATCCCAAACGGAAAGTAACGCCCGTTTTAGATGTTCAACCGATTAATAATAATCGTAACATAATTATACTAAATTCATAAACCAAAACGAATTTAAAAAAAAAAATTCGTTGAAAATAATGAATTTACCTTCATAACACTATAAACAGATGTATACTTGAAACTTACGCTGTCCAAACCAAATGGACTAAGAGTTTCTTAAAAAGAAAAGGTTAAAACTCACCTTTATTGTTACTACCATATTATCTATATTGTATTGTATTATATGTAACAAAACACTTTTACCGAACGAAAAACTTCGTTATTAATTAGTAAGTATAAAATTGTATACTTAAGATCAACACTTTTACCGAACGAAAAACTTCGTTATTAATTAGTAAGTATAAAATTGTATACTTAAGATCAACACTTTTACCGAACGAAAAACTTCGTTATTAATTATTAAGTATAAAATTATATACTTAAGATAGGATTAATCCTTAAAACCACTGTAATCCACTGCAAGTACGACTAGTATAAGTAAGACGGTCCAGCGCTTGCGAGCCAAGCGAGCCAGTGACCGCCTCGTGCGGGAACAGAACAGCCAATGAGGTTAAAATTACTCCTTCGTCATAACCTGCCTTTGGTGGCGCTAGTGTCGCAAAATTTCGACTAACCGGAAATGAACAAGCTGGAGTTAGGTATAGGGGGCGCTGGCGGACCGGATTTAAGCGACTAGTACACTACGGAAACGGAAGCCACTCTCATAATATTAGGTCGAATAACGGTACAGTACTGTTTAATATCCATAATTGCCTAGGTCGAAAGCTGGATCTCGTTCTAAGTACAGGTTTTATTAGTGATGTAGAGGTCAGGGAATCGGATGAGGCCCCAGTACCAGTGGACCCGCAGCACCCGCCACTTGCGGTGAGCGTGCATCTCACCGTGCTTTTACCATCGACTCAATGCCACCCTGTATCGACCACTGTAGCACCGCGCGAGACTCGACCTCATTGGAATTTTTATAAAGCCGATTACCCAATGCTCTACTCGATGCTAGCAAGTTTTTTTTTTTTTTTTTTTTTTTTTTTTTTTTTTATATGTAAACCGAACAAAAAGGCAGACGGGCCGCGTGATGTTAAGCGATCACCGTCGCCTATGGACACGGGCAACCCCAGGGGAGCCACCCGAGCATTGCCGGCTTTGGAGGAGTGCTTTTTTTACAGCTTTCTTGAAGAACCCCATGTTATAGTCCACTGGGAATGCCTCAGCTGGAAGGTTGTCCCATAACCTACACGTCCGTGGTAAAAAGGAGCGTGCAAAGCGGACTGTGGAGGACCGCCACGAGTCCAGATGGTGCCTGTGGAACTTTAACCTTCGTCTGGTGGTATAATCATGGAATGGTGATGTAGGCATTAGTCTGAAAAGTTCCTCGGAGCACTCACCATAGTAAAGTCGGTAGAACACGCAGAGCGAGCCTATGTCTCTTCGCAAGCTGAGCGGTTCTAGCCTGTCAGTCAATCTTGGGTCGTTGACGATTCGGACTGCGCGCTTTTCAACGGAGTCAAATGGGTGTAGCTGGTATTTTGGTGCTCCTGCCCAGAGATGAGAGCAGTACTCCATATGGGGTCTGACCTGGGCCTTGTACAGCGTCAGGAGTTGCCCCGCAGTGAAGTACTGCCTCGCCCTATTGAGGACACCAAGCTTTTTGGACGCCAATTTGGCTTTGTGCTCCAAATGACTCCGGTACTGCACTTTACTCGTAATGTCAACTCCCAAGATACCGACACTTTCACCAACGGTGAGCGCGGTACCCTGGAACTTGGGCGCTATAACAAATGGGGTTTTTTTAGCGGTAAACGCGCAAACTTGTGTCTTCGTGAGGTTAAACTCGACAAGGTTAAGTCGACCCCATTCCGAGACCCGCTCCAGAGAGTTCTCGACTTCAGACACAAGTATCGATTGGGGTCCCTTATATGAGATGCAAGATGTAGATGATATGGTCTATTACTTTTACAGTAATATATATAAGATAATTGATGAATGTGTACCCAAGAAAAGACGTGTAATAAATAAAAATAGGAGGTCTTACCCGGAATGGTATACAAAGGACATTATTCGAGACTTAATAACTAAGAGTCAACTTCATAAAAAATATAAAGTTACCGGACTTGATAATGATTACAAAGAATTTTCCCAGTGCAGGAAGCGCGTTAAAAATGCGATAGAAGTGGCACATGAGCAGTATAAACATCGCTTACAATGTCAGCTTGTCCAGGATCCAAAGTCTTTTTGGCAGTATATTAGGGCCAAAAGAAAATCAAAGAGTGGACAAACCATTGTAAAAGATGGAAAAAACTTAATGAGCGAGGAATGCGCTGGAGAATTCGCTAAGTACTTCGAGTCGGTGTACAGCAATGAACCCCCGCAATTAGACCCGCAGGTGGCGGCAGCGGCAGCAACGCCAAATAGTACCCGAGTGCATTTGGATAGTTTAAGTTTAGCCGAGGTAGAAAGGGCGCTGAAAAGGCTGAAGACAAAATTTTCTGCGGGGCCGGATGGCATACCGGCATTTATTATTAAGGATTGTGGTAGAGTACTCGCGGAGCCATTGCACTACATGTTCAATGTTTGTCTAAAATCAGCTAAGTTCCCAACTCCATGGAAAATTACTCGAGTCATTCCTGTCCCCAAGGGTAAGGCGGGATCGGACATCGATGGCTATAGACCAGTGGCGGTTCTATCGACACCGGCGAAAGTGTTTGAGTCCGCTGTTCATTGCAGCTTGCAAGCGCAACTAAGCTCGCTGCTATCGGACGCTCAGCACGGATTTCGACCGGGACGCAGTACCGCCACTAATCTTCTTAATTTTATGCTTCAGGTCGTTCCTCCCGTAGATGCTGGCTTCCAGGTAGACGCGGCTTACTTAGATTTCAGAAAAGCTTTCGACACGGTCGACAATGACGTTTTATTATGTAAGTTAGCGAATATCGGATGCACACCTCATCTTTTACGCTTCTTTGCGAGTTACATGAAGGATCGCCAGCAGTATGTGGACTATAACGGGAATGAATCAGAGCCATACTACACCAGATCAGGGGTGAGCCAGGGAAGCAATTTGGGACCCCTCGAATTTGTTATAATGATTAACGACTTGCCAGGAATCATTAAGTATAGCTCCTGTTTACTTTTTGCAGATGACCTTAAGTTGTTTCTCCCGGTCCAAAACAGGAGTGATTGTGTACGGTTGCAAGACGACATTGAACGTGTGTTGCGATGGGGTCGTGAGAATAAGCTCTCTTTCAATCTTAATAAATGTACGGCGATCACCTTCACACGATCACGCACTCCTATTGAGTACGAATATGCGATGAATGCAGTACCGCTGCAACGTGTTACGCACGTACGCGATCTGGGAGTGTGTGTAACGAGTGATTTACAGTTTCGTAATCATATTACGCACATTTGCAGTAAAGCGTATAGGAACCTAGGATTTGTTTTGCGACAATCGCGGAACTTCTCTAATATCACTGCTATCAAAATACTGTATGACGCGCTGGTCAGAAGCCAGCTTGAACACAGCGCAGTTATATGGTCTCCGTGTGAGGCGAAATACGTGGTAATGTTAGAACGTGTCCAAAACAAGTTCCTAAGGCACCTGTACCATAAATTATATGGAGTGTACCCCTTTTATCCTTTGATGTACCCGACCCTTTTCTTGCTAGGAATGGTGGGGTACAATGAGTTACGAGTACGTCGGGAATTCGCACTCTCTGTGTACTTATTTAAGGTATTGCGCGGGGTAGCGCATAACCCGACAGTGCTGTGTGGCCTAGTCTTGTGTGTCCCTGAACGCTATGTGTGGAGGCGCCGACGCCCAACTCTGCTGGCACTGCCGCGATCTCGGACAATGCTACTTGCCAAAACGCCCTTTGTGCGTGCCATACACACTCTAAATCGCGTGCATGAAAGGCTTGATTTATTTTCATGTCCCTTGAGTGAATTCGCAAGGGTAACACTACATGCGATATGTTATAGTACCTAGTGTTATTAATTTTATATAAATTGTTAGTTTTTTTTTTTTGTTTAGAGCATTAACGCATTTAAGATATATTTTTTTTCTATAGTGGTTTTAAATGCTATTAAGAATGTATTAGGATAATTTTAATTTTAAAAGTTTTATAGGATAAATTATTGTTGTAAGTAGTAGTAAGAGTAAATTTTGTGATGTTTATTTTAAGAACTGCCCCCCTGTCGAATTGGGCTTACTGTAAAGACAGAGTGGGAGATTTTATAAATAAATAAATAAATAAAATAAATAAATATTTGACTAGCCTTCCGCCAGCGGCTTCGCCCGCGTGGATCCGTTTTATAGGTTCCCGTAGTATAAAAACCATCTTATGTCCTTTCCTAAGGTCCACTCTATGTATTCCAAATTTCATTAAAATTGGTTCAGTAGTTTAAGCGGGAAAGCGTAGCAGACAGACAGAGAGACAGACAGAGTTACTTTCGAATTTATAATATTAGTAGGGATTACACTAACTTGAGACTGGTACTGATTCATTACTTAAAATTCTTAAAAAAAATGATGTGAACTAACCCTTATAACGTTTTTTCTACTCTGTTCCCGATATGGTTAACTCATTGAGAGTCAGTGGGTTTAGGTCTGACTTATCACAATGAGTCACTGACTTCTACAACCAAACGCACTCATTTACGGTACAAAAGTCAAGGTCATATAAATAGTTACATTATTATAGAAATAACTTAGTGCTAGGTATTAGGTCATCCATTTTTCATATTATTATCTTTTAGGGTAGCATAAGAGATATAAGACTATCAAACTACTAATAACAGATGCGTACTTTTATGACTTTATAGCAAAAATATAATCATTGACTTGCATTTGTTACAGCAAATAGATACTACTTAATAAATAATATCATATTGCGTATTTTTTCATACTATTTTTATCATAATTTATTAACGTAGCTTTAAATTTAATTTAGACAAGAACATAAAGCTTGTTCTTTATATTTACCTTTATAAAACATTCATATATGAAAAACTGTTCTTAATTACAACAGTACATTTAAATATCCAATATTAAATATTCATTAAGATTATTGTATCTTTATTCATGTTTATATACACTAAAAGTAAAAAAAACAACGGGTTGGATTCTGGTAGTGCCAGTAGAAGTGAAAACTTGAACATTAATGTTGTGCATTTTTGATATTTTGGAATGGTTAGGGAATAATTTCGCACGAATTGCTTTTACTATCAGTATTATTTTTCATCTAGTATTTTTATAAAGTACTCACTATTTCTTCGTCACTTTTTTCATTAATAGATGCACTTTGTTCAATGTCCATATTTTAAATACTTGATATAAACGAATTTTACAAGTATAGACAGTCGCGCCATCAGCTGTCAACCCTCTTTACGTCTTACGTCTTACGAATTTTCGATCAGGCCACGTGTCCTGATGCGAGTTTAACATTTTTTACCCATCCCTAAAAAAGTGCACAACGCCGCCAAAGAAGTTTTCACTTCAAAAACCCAGGTCCTTTAATGCAATTTCATTATTGAAAAACAAATTTATTGTGTACGCTTTATCCAATAACTACTTTGTAATTTATTTTTTACACTAACCATTTAGTCTTATTATTATTTCAATCAGATTTATTGAATTTATGAATGACCCATATGTATATTTCAGACATTAATATAAAGCTTATATTATAATAATATATTAAATATAATAATAACATAAAAACAAGTGAAGCCAGTCGGTACAGGACACAACACTTTGAGCTTCAAAGATCAGCATCTGAAATAAAAAAATATTTCAAAGTTTCACACCAGTAAAAAGACCAATGAAAACGATAGGTAATGGTAGGTATTTTATACATAAGTGGTAGAACTATTATGGTTCGCCCGGGGAAGTACCACCGCTGCACCCAGTTCTGCCGTGAACCAATTCTGTGTGTTTCGGTGGAGAGGTGCTGTTGCCGGCCACACTTACATGAGGCGACCACCAGCCTCCGGAGTAGCAGCGCAACTGCATACGACCTCAGACAAGACTTACCACTTACAAGAGGCTACTCTGTCACCAAACATTTGCTGAAAAACCTGTACAGTAGTCCCACTAAAATTGTTGTAGTGTTTGTAGTAGACTATAACTATAGGAATAGCTATAAACACTGTCTCGTGCTCATGGTGTGGCGGGGCGCGCGCGTCAGTACCGCGCGAACCAGCGGTGAGAGCGGACGTGCGCCTGCGCACATCGTGTGTTGTCGAGCCAGTGCATCGCAAGTGTAATAATTTAATCCAGTTGTGTGTGTTTCAACTTCATGATTTTAGGGGGGATTAGTCTTCCGCCAGCGGCTTCGCCCGCGTAGACGCGTTTTAAAGGTTCCCATAGGATAAAAATCATTCTATTTCCTTTCCCAAGGTCCTCTCTATCTGTGTTCCAAATTTCATTCAAATCGGTTCAGTAGTGTAAGTGGGAAAGCATAGCAGATAGACAGACACAGTTACTTTCAAATTTATAATATTAGTATGGATTACATTTCGACACTGCAGGGCCCATATTGTGTTAACATCAAAGCAGCATACAAATAGTCCACCACGCTGGTCGATTGGTGGACATCATGCTTTCAAGTAATTATGAGTAGCTCTCAGGCATGCACGGTGATGGAAAACATCATAATCATGTACATATCACAATGTCTTCCCTCACTGTGGAGAAGCAATAAATATGCACATAATCAGGGCTGGGTTTGAACTCGGTACCTCTGTGTCGGAGACCGCGCTCTTTCCAGGCACGGTCGCAGCCTTAAATTTTGAGGGGATAAAGTTAGGTAAAAACTACTTTGCAACAATCCGCAACCAGAATGTACGATGGTGAACACTTTTTCATGCAATAGCACCTCCCTCCCTCCCACATAGGACTTTGCGAGTAACCGAAACACGTGTTGGTGGTGGTAAGTATGTTGGTGTATATTTTTTTTTGTTGCATGTGCATGTGTCCTATGTGGGAGGGAGGGTGGTGCTATTGCATGAAAAAATTATTCACCATCATACGTTCTGATTGCGGAATAGTACAAAGTTAACTTTATAACAATGGAGTTCCGCAAAGTAACGCCTGATTCTATTAATTTTGGGGAGAGAAATTTGGGAGAAGAGGTGTCCCAAATTGGCTTGTTTCGCCTTCCATCTACGCATGACTGATGGATTTTATTTTTTGGGGGGGTTATGGGGACGTTAGCATTTCCAAAGATCTAGGGAAAGAAACACAAACAAACGCCTGTTTCTTTTCCGCTCGGCCATCGAAGTTGCTTACCCAGATATATATAAATACTAAAGTTTACTTACATATTACTCCACTATCAATCCTTATGCAGGAACTTGTTGAACGCTCCGTACGAGGTCTCCAGGTCGAAGACCAACTGTCTCACCTGGCCTTCGGAAAGCTCGTCCGATGCGGACATCTCGGACAGCTTGTCCAGCCATTCTTGGACCTGTTAGATACAATATTTAATTTATATTAGGCAATAGACATTCGTAAACTTCCCAAAGGGTAAAATTTTTTAGTCTATGCAGATAGTCTATATGAGAATTCTTATTCTTTCGCAGGAAAGAAATTTATTCTATATCTCGTAATGGACAGCGATAGTTAATGAGTCAAAAAAAATATATGTTTGCAAAAAATTGCGATAACCATAAAAAGAGACTTTTCATTCATAAAACTTTTTTTTTTCAAACCAGATTTAATAGTATCTCACAGCTGAGCACATAATTGAGTGTCTTTTTTTTAAATTTGAATGGAGTAGCAGAACAACCATAAAGGTCACGTGGTGGTCGCTGTAGCCTCACACACAACCTCAACCAAGCCTGACCATGCAGCTACTCAAAAGGCTGATGGTCGCCTTACGTAAGTCTGACCAGCACCTGCACCTTTCCACAAAACACAATAGAATTTGCGGTAGAACTTTTATCGTTTGCTCGCCGAGTGCTCGGGTACTTACCACTTTACAACACTTCCCTGGATAAAAGTTCTAGATACTACAATATTTGAAATTTATCTAAGATTGTCTTACAGTATTAAGGCATACCTTAAGTTTTCCCTCGAAGTCTTCTGGCAGCATGGCAAGGCGGTCCATAGTATCACGCAGGTCTCGTAACTCCGGCTGGATCATGTCCATGGCACGGAACTCTAGGCGAAGCTTGTCCATTAGTGTGATGAACAACTGGAAAAGAAGTCAAGAATTGGACCCAGAACTGTTTGAAGTTGCATTACAACCTTGGCTGCAACCCTTTTTACGTCCCACTGCTGGGCACGGGTCTCTCCTCATTATTGGGGAGGCCTGGAGCTTAATCCACCACGCTGCTCCAATGCGGGTTGGTGGAGATGCGGGTTAGTGGCCAACCCGCTGACGGATGTTTTCAAACCGCCCATAAGGCCTCCGACAAGGTTTAACGACTGTTATCTATCGACAACAACCGGGACCGACGGCTTAACGTGGCCTCCGATGCACGGAAACGTGCATGAATTTTTTGGCCACTAGCGGTCACCCATCTCACACCCGACCGCGCCCGTTTGGCTTAGTTGCATAGATCGCTTGTGTTCTACGCTAACCGCCGGGTCATGCACGCTTCTTACAACCTTAGATATATAATAAATTAGATATATAATAAACTAGTAGGTAGACCCCACAGACTCTGTCCTGCCTTAAAAGTATTGACAGAGGATTAGTTTCTTTATCATCTCAAAGAGTTTGTATGATACTGTCAAATAAAAAATATAAAACAAATAGTGACAGATTAATTATTATTCAGACTATGTCAAAATTCTGGACGATAGCGTGAAGAACCAATGTTTGACAGTTACTAACAGTTTATATAGGAAAATAAAATAAGTTGTTTTACTATTAGTTCCACAATTTTTCCATATTTTCTCACTGTTTAAACCTTCCCTGAACTTCTACTTATATTTCAAGACCAAAATTAGCCACACCGGTTTAGCCATTCTTGAGTTTTAACGAGACTAACAAAGAGCAATTCATTTTCAATATTGTATAGAGTTTATGGAGTCAGGAACAAAAGTCAATTCAAAATTTGTAAGCTATAGTGGAAATGTCCATGTATAAATGTTTGGAGGACAAATAACATTGACAAGAACGGTTCTTTGAATGACAACAACATCTCATCAAAAAAAGCATAGGCCACCCTCCAATCAGGTGGACTAACTACATAAAGAAGACAGCAGGCAGATGTCAAGTTCAGACAGTGCCAAGCCAAGAGTGGCATAGATTAGGGTAAGACTATGTCCAGCAGTGGACTTCCAAATGCTGATGGATTCCGCAATCCATCAACATTTGGAAGTCCATGGATGCAGGATGGATGATGTTGCAATACATAATCTGATTAAAAGGTTTACTTTGCAGATTTAACAGCGAAAAAAGATTACCAAGATTTTAAAATTCAAGGCTATAAAATTTAATATAAGATATTTGCTTAGAACAAAATGTTACTTACAGACACAATCTCAGCAATGTATTTGTTTGTGTTGCCCTTGTCATCTTTGATGAGGTTTGGTTTGTTCTCTCTTATTCTCTCTAGAGCTGCAGGGCAGTCCAGCTGCAAATTACAATAATTTAATTATTAAAGGAATTATTAAATTAGTTACCTATGTCGTAATTGTTTCGTATTGACAGTAGTATCTCACATATTTTTGTTAGCACGCAAAAGTAAAGTAGAGTGCAACTTTTTTATGTGTCCTACTGCTAGGTACAGGTCTCCTTCTCACAAGTGAGAGGGATTTAGGCCATACTCCACCACGCTGGCTAAGTGTTGATTGATGGACGTCAGTCTTTCGAGAAATTATGAATTTCTGTCAGCCATGCACAGCGATGGAGAACATCATAATCAATTAAATATCACTATATTTTCCATCACCGTGAGCAGCGATAAATGCACACATTATTAATTTCTTTGTCAGAGGTGCGCTTAGAGTATTTTAACCCGGGATTGGTCGCGTCGAAGGCTGCAGTTTTTTACCACTTGGCCATCGCTGCTCATTTTACTTAAAAACAAGATATTACCTTAATAGTTATTTATTGCTTGAATTAATTAAACATTTCCTTGATTTTTATAAGTGGTAATTTGTCGTGGTTTAATTTCTAGGTCATGAGTAGTTACACAACTGCGTACAACCTCCGTCCATGTCCATGGGCTGTAGTTACCACTTAGCATAGCATGCATGCTTGTCTGATACTGCATTTAAATCAAATACTACAAAAAACTGCAAAAATCAATTGCTCTTAACTTACCCTAAACTTGTTAACAAAAGCCTCAATATTCGGAAACTCGTCCCCCTGCACCTGTTTAAAGGCCACACGGTACTGGACCAGCAGTCGGCTGCAGGCTGCCGTGTACTCTTGGGCGCGAACACAGTCGCGCATGTATGCTTTCTCCAGGTGCTGGAGGGTGCTCACCACTGCGTACAGCTCTGCCATGTTGTCGTGCCTGAGGGTTAAGGTATTTAGCAAAAAGAAAGTTAAAATGTTAAAACCCATTATGACACAAAAAATACCAATCAAAAAGGTATTTAACAAGAATTTGATATTAATCTCTTAAATAAGAAAACAATAAATGTTGATTTTTGTAAAGCGGTAGTCACACATAGAACCTTTGTTTGGCTTAGTTGATCTGAAGGAACAGATGATGATACACAAACATGACGACCCACGTGGTGCAATGGTTACCATACTGGACTGCCAATTGAGGGAGTTCTGGTTCGATTCCCAGCAAAACAGAAATTTAAATGATGAGTTTAAATTTCTGTTATCAGTCTGGGTGTTTGTGTTTCTGTCTTTGTATGTGTCCATGGTATCCACGACATAGGATATATATAAATAAATAAATATCTAGACAATTCACACAACACCGTCTGATTCCAAACTAAGCAGAGCTTGTACTATGGTAATCAGAAAGCTGATAAACATATTTATATAATTCTAAATACATGCTTAAATATATAAATTAACACCCAGACACAACAAATAGTCATGTTCATCACACAAATATTTTGTCCTGGGTGGGAATCAAACCCACGACCTCACGTTTCGCAGTCGGCTCATCACCCACTACACCACAGAGGCTGTCTGAATACTCTATATACTATACTACATAGTATGTAATAGTACATATACTATTAATGACATGCAATAAAACTTATGTTTAGAAACTTTTTGTTTTAAATTTTGCATGAGTCATAAGTAATGTTTTTTTGTTTATAGTATTACAAATTTTACTCACTTTTCGCGTTCCCTAGCATTTCTGTAAAGCTTAACTTCCTCGTACAATTCAGGCCTTGTGTCTGAAATAATATAACTATGAAAGAAAAATATTGCAGTTTTATCCAAAACAGCAATAGGATGCGATGAAATCCATTGTTGTATTGCTTGATTTATCCTCCCTTTGGAAAAATTACTTACCTTGCATTTTATTATACGGTATAAAATGTAAGAAGTTAATAAAAGCTCAGCTCAGCTCAGCTTAGATATAGGTAATACGTTAGAAAGAAGGAAGCAACTGAGAAGAAAACACAATTCACTCACAACATAGTAGATTTAGAATTTAGAATGTATGTGTAAGTAAAGATTTTTTTGATTGAATTTTTTTGACATGACATTGACCAAGACAAGACATCTGAATTTTGGCATAAGAATACATAGACATAAACCTATGGACCGGCCCTACCTAAGAAATTTGCGTGACTACCTACAAAAGTAATTAAAGTTGGAACATAAAATGGCTGCTTCTTAATAGGTTTGTGCGTTTCAGAACAACACATGTAGCTGATATCGATATTTTTGTTTCGTATTATTAAAGGATGCATTTATTTAGGGTTTTTATAACAACTTAAAAACAAAATTTAAAATCATGTGTAAACTTTAAATTGGTGTCAAAGAAAATATGAACACTACAAATTTTATTTTGTACTATCATAAATCTACTTTTCAAAAATTTTAGTGAATCATATCTTTTTTTATTTAATTCACACAGTTTGTCAATTTTAACCTGCATTAAATGCCGAAGCTGACAAACCCATGATATTATAATACTGAACAGAACAATCATAAATACCTACATACATACATCCTCACATACTTTCGAATTTATAATAGAAGTATGTATATAGATTTTAAATTTATTTGCTATTGATATTGATTAATGAACGAGAATAAAACAAGTTTCTGAGTAACAATTTTTATTTGTTCATTGCAGAAAAAAAACTAGTTTATTATAATAGTTTCTATAAGAAATTTGTTCACTAAGTTTTTTGAATGCTGTCGGAATCGCAGATCTTAATTACCATCAAACGATGATCAGTATTGTGTTCCGTGTTGTGGAGCAAATACAAGATATTTTCGCACTCATAATACTCAGTCATAACCTGTATAACGTATCGAGATTTCCACTTAGTATAACTTTTGACTTGAAAGAGCTACGAGGTTCGTTTAAGTTTCAATAGTCAGCTCGCGCCAAAAGCTATCGATTGTGTATAAAACCTTAGTGCAAAATAGTGACAGTGAATGTTATACGTTAAAATAATCATATAAAAAATATACAATGTCGGCCTATACGCGTCAAAAAGCCAAATCAAAATACAAAGATCGTATACGGTTGGAAAGGGCTTCTCAAGAAGAATCTAATGGCACCAAAAAAACACCATATGACCGAGTCAAGCAGTGCCGGGAACGTAAAAGAATAAATGTGGCCGAGCGGATCAACGACGGTGCCAGTACATCGGCAGCTGGGCTTATAAACATAACATTTACCCGTAGGACTTTTTAGTGTTCAATCATTATTATGACATACATAAATAATAATATATTTTATATAGAAAACATTAATTGTTACGTAAAAACGTATTCACGTACAACACACGGCCGTGTCCACGACACAGCCACACCCCATTTTTATTATCTTTATTTTCTTATGCAGCCATCCATTAGTTAAAAAGAGACAGCATGATATTTGTCATGTTTGTGTCGACTAAACGCTCGAGCGATCCGGCCGCGCAACTAGGTACGCCGTAGATTGATCCCGTTCGTTTTTTATGCGACCGATACAAACGATAAGTGCGGGGCACTTCAGTAAAATGTTTCTTATGGTTTAGGTTCTGAAGTGTTCGTCTTAAAGTGATGTTTTTATTATTATGCATAACATGGCGCTTTGAATGTCATTTTTTGTTTTTAAATTTCACCTGAGTAGTGTAGAAATAATCGCTTTTAAACTTTCATAACGAAATTAAATTGCTCATTGTTCCAGTAAAACATTTTTTATTTAAAAACTAAATCGATAGCCTACTAATTTTATAATTTGGGTGGTTGGTGTTTATATGAAGAAAATAGTTTTAATAAAACTATATGATAGTCACTTCACAAACTAAAAAAGCAACAGCACTAACAACACGTCACAACACGAGAGTACAGACAACGTTTTATACTTCATCTTCACGTCGTTGCTAGTATGAATAAAATGGAGCATAGTTCATTGCGAACGAGACAGTATGCGTTCTTTATGGAATAATGCATTAGTTAAAAAGAAATAGTTAGATTTTGTGAGGAGCGGCCCTATTGGGACTACAGTCCCATGAATCAATTTGAAGCCGAAAATTGTTTGGGACTGTAGTCCCAGAAATCGCTCGAGCGGCTAAACAGATATTTGTATAACCTGCTGTTCCTATAGTAGAATAGGGCCCCTCTATGTTTTATTCCTACCTCTATGTAAGAATAAATAATGATTTTGGCATAAGCATATGAATAAATAATACTACATTTATTCTTATGGCATAACGTAGATAGAGAAACCAATAGATTATGCCACCGCGTAACCGCGTGTGAGATAGATATATTTATCCACAGTGTTGTCATTTTTTCATTTTCCGGAATTTTCAGGGAATAACAATTTGATTTAAGGTATTTGACTGCGATGTGTTTTCTGTTTTTAAATATTTACAAAATATAACTTTTGCACACAAGAGTTTCGAAATCGGGTTCATCACATTAATACTAGAGTTACTTAAAATACGCTGCATATTCCGTAGATTACAATTTAGTAGTAAAGCACACTCATCAACTAATTTTCCATCTTATTCATGTAAATTATCAAACGTTTTACAAACCTCATGGCTAAGATTAAATTGTTTCATTTTTGTCTATGTCAAAACGTCGGCGTTAAAAGACAAAGCATGTTTTAGCTATAAAGTGCATGTATAAAACGTTTCGTAGTTTTTTATGTATAAGAGGGTTATTATTAGGTTACATAATAATATAATATCCTCTAGCATTATTAAAGCGCAGTACAAAGTAAAAAAATAATAAATATTTATTTTACTTTTTACTGCGTTCCATAACACTAAAGGACATTTATATTATTATAATAAAACACAAAATAATTCATATACTTTTAATTTCCCATCATCGTTGCTTATCTTTACTATTGATACTAAAATAAAAATATTAAACAACGTACAGTAATCCAGTAACCTATACCAATATGCATTATGTTGTACTGTGTTATATAATATACAGTATATGAAATTACGTTGGGGATTGATAAAAATGATAAACTATCATTTATTATCATTTACTTCTTTTATTGGCAGATTTGGGTATTAACTTTGCCCGTGGCATTTCAATTTAAATTTAACGTTTACTTGAACTTGATGCAGACATATACATGATCTATACCTTCCACTATATCTAAAAAAAATATCTAAAGTTGTTGGATGAGTTAAAAAAAAAATCACTAAATGTATTTATCTATTATACCTGATAACATGTTCCATTTTATTTCAATACGGGAATGCGAAATAAGATTTGTTTAGAGATATTCTTCCTTTTTTCATGCAGTAATAGAGAATTGGATCAATGCGCTTTTTATTTCATGTATGGTATGTATGTTGACAAAACGCTTAATTCATGTAAAATGAATTTCACTTGCATTATAATATTAGTACGCGAAGCATTTTTATTCCATTATTGGCATGTGTTTCAATACCTTTACTAAATCTTTTTATGTGGGAAATCTGTAACCAAAATTTCCAAAATTGTAATTTTATAATGCGTTGTTCACATATAAGTGTAAACAAAGTGCTTACATGTAGGAGTAATAATTAAATATGGTTATTTTTTAGGTTATCAAATGGTTTATTGTCAAAACGAAAACAAGTAAAAAAGTGACACGAAGATATTAAAATTGTATTCTATAAAAGGAAAAATACACGTGCATATTCCTATCTGCGCCCTCAATCATTATTATTCTTATATTATAAGATACCAAATTATGAGAAAAATTGTTTTCTTCATATGGTAACACTGACAGTTCTAATATACATTTTAATTTATATAATTTCGAGGTTTTAAGACACTAAATTGTACTGATACAGTTGTAGAACAACATTTACCTACAAAATGATTAGTTATTACTATCAAACAACCAGTAAAAAGTAGTTAAACTCACCTATAAAATATAACATCACACGACACTAGTTTAAGTCGGTTTTTAGAGCTTAAATTAAATCACTGCACCTTATTGAGGCTCCAATAACACAACATATACTTTCAGTCACATCCTTATTAAGAATACATGGAAATATTACGAAAAATCTCTTCAGCACTTCTTAGTTAATAACATAGTTTGACATTCGAAGTACTTTGTGAAATGACATTTTGGAGTCGACGTTTCGGAGTCACCCGGTTACAGCGATAAGGACAAGAAACTTGTATTCATGTCTCTTTTGTACATGCTGTATTTAGATCTGGCTATTTCGCCGTGGGGTAAAAGAGATGGAACGTGTGACTTGATCTATTAGTTTCTCTATCTACTTGGCATAAGAATAAATAACCATAAATAACCAAGACTTTTTTTTACAAAATCCAGAGATATCTAACTCTATGGATTCCATTATTTTCCCAAGTTGACGTCTGATTACATTGACCAATCTGCAGGGGCCGACACGTCATACATTGCTGGTTATCTGAGTACATTGTAATAAAATACTCAAGATAACCAGCAATGTATGCTAAATCGGATCCTGCAAGTTGGTCAATGTAATCAGCCCATTTATTTGAATGTTTATGGTAATAAAGCTGACTAGATACGTCACGATCACGACTCACAACGGTTATCAATGGAGCTGCGAGGCTGCTACGTTTCGTTGTTACAAAATACAAAAGCTTACATTGTATATTGAGTATTTTATTACTCCTTATTTTTAATAATTCTATTTTTGAATGTTTTCTTAGGCTGGCTGGCTAGCTGCAATCCTTTTTACATCTCACTGCTGATTATAATCCACCACGTTGCTCTAACATGAGTTGGTGGTTGGTGGAGATAGTCACCAACCGATTATCGGATGTTTTCAAACTGCTTAAGGAGTTTATTTAGCACAGGCTTTTAATTTTACTTCTCGAACCATTACACATCCTTTGTAAGTATGAATGTGCTTAATCTTTACGCGCGACTAAACCAAATACAGATACCAAAATAATCTTTATAATCACATACAAAAGTATGTCCCAACTCCCAATGTCCCAAAAAAAAGGCGATTTATCAGTATCAACTACAGTTCTGTTAAAATTACTCTGAATTACAAAATATATTTTACTGACTATAACCTCCTCCTCATCCTCTTTTGAAAGGCAGCCATGCTCAAAGCAAAATGAATTTACATCTTACGCGAAGAATATCTTGGCAGTACCTTTAGTCGACTTGAGTACGCAACCTCATCCAACATTTTATGACATAATTTTAGATTTTTAATGTTGTTAAATAATAGAGCGATGGCCGTGTGGTAAGGACCGTGGTCTTCAACGAGTGAGATCCCGGGTTCAAATCATCGGCGCGCGTGTCTAACAAAAAATATTGGTGTTGGAAAATATTGTGATTTTAATTGATTACGATGTTTTCCATCGCCGTGCCTGCCTGAGAGAAACTCATAATTTCTCGAAGGTATGATGTCCACTAATCCGCACTAGGTAATAAGAGGTACTGTGACTTATCCTTTAAAGAATTAAAAAAAAAACTTTGCTTTACATATTAGATATATATTTATGAAGAATTTTATTAGTCGTGTCTAGAGGGCTTAATGAAAAGTTGACACCTACTTATAAATTAGATGTGATTAAAAACGAGAGAAACTCTACGATTCAAAAACTGCGAATAGTGGCTGAATGACTCCAGAAGTCTATACCACAAGATATGTACAAATGGTATTTAAAAAACTCGTCTGTCTTGTTTGGGGTGACGTAATCATCCAATATGGCGGATGACGCGAGCTCGCCCTGCCTGCCCCCCCGCGACCTTCCCATTCGTAGTTTCTTCGGTCAGGCAAGCAACGCAACTGCCACTCGTCTCGAATGATTTCACCTTGCGATGAATGAAAATAATACTCGCAGCGTATAATCCCTTGCGCGAATTGTTCACAGAAACTCAAAAACTGGACATATTATAGTTGTATGTGCGGTAGTGATTTGAAAAGGTGGATTCGTGGTGATAGTGTACCAGTTCTCCCTTTTGCTTTTGCATTATTGTGAACTACAACTCATGTTTACGTGCTGAAAGAGCAAAGCAGTGAGAAATTCGAGTTCTTCAGGAGTTCAATTCGCCGTTTAATGGGATCTTGTTGATTGGCAGGTATGTCTTGTTTTAGAGTAGATGTTTGAGGTGCGGAAACTGGTTTTTTAACTGCGAACTAATTTGCATATTATGCCGCGGGATAGCGCTGTTGTTACTAGCTTTATTTTTTATTCTTGTGACACAGTAGTACGGGAAATGTTTACGTTTCTTATTTTGCCCTTAGTCTTATTGGAACGATGGCAAACGCTCACGGGCGAGGCTATAGGGCGCGGCGGCGGTTGTCCCACTTTTCGTACACTAGCACTCAATCACGGTTGTCACGTATGTACCTACCATGACCATGTTTGCTTTTATTGCTTTGCGCAAACTGCTGTTAATATGTTACTTGAAATTACATCTGCTATGGACACCAACAATATTTTAATTAAAAGAACCTAAGGAGACACTCCGACCGAACTTATAAGTACTTACTTTATTAATGAATGATAAAATCAGTAAGGTTTTTTTATTAATTCAATACAGACAAATAATTTATGAATTAGACTTGGTATGCAGTGTTTTGCAGGAACTCAATGCTTAATGTACATAATTTTAAAAACGAAACATTACATACTGATTATACTCCGCTAGTACACATAGAGCTGTTAAAATCCTTGTTTAAAACCATTCTTTTTAATACCTTCAACTTGCTAACTGGTAATATTCAATATCAGATTCAGTTATTGGAATAAGTACTTTCCTATTCAAGTAACTACAATATAAATTTTTGCATTTAAGACATACTGTCACCACACCATCAACAGTGGCAGATTAAGTAATTTACTGCCAGTAGGCATATAGTTTTTGCACCCCCGCAAGTTCATATAAAAAAAATATTTTACGCAGTCAGGTCGTGTTGTCTTTTAATTTTGTGAAACAAACTTTTTGACTTATATTTGCCATCCTCCAAAATCTGCCGTCCTAGGCTTCCAGCCTACCCACCCTTTTGGTATATCCAGCATTGACTATCATGCCTACCAAAATCCTATACATATTACAGAATTGATGATGTACAAAACAAAACAAAAATAGTTGGCTAAAGGCCAAACACTTTTAAGGATACAATAGCATTCATATTGGAAGCATTGTATTTTTCAACTTGGCACTGCTACTATGTAGAAAATTGAATACATTATTTACATAGGTACACTGCTTTACATATATTAGGAATTTAAGGGAATTTGAGGACAAATGGACTTCTAATATTAAAAACTAATTTTTGTTTGCTTTTAACTTCTTTATATTGCAATAATAAATTGTACCAAGTTTTTACAAATATCTCACAAAAAACTCAATAATTATAACAAAGTTATTTGATGATTGGCGCAATGGTTACCAAGCCGGATTGCCAGTTGGTGGGTGCCAGGTTCAATTCTAAGCGAAGCAGGAATTTGATTGATGGCTTTAAAGTTTCTGTTCTTAATCTGGGTTAGTCTTGAGTAGTACGCGCACAATGTACTATTAGGTGATGTTACCCAGCACTGTACTACAAGTAACGTTACCAAATAGAAATCCTTAATCGGACATTTCGGACAGTCATACACTAAGCGCGTCTCACTTTAACATGCATGTTAGCGCAAATGTCTGACTGTCCGAAATCCCACCGCGCTGGTGCTCATGCGCGGTTGGGCCCGTAGGTACTGATTGTTGATGTTGTTATGTCACAGTCAACTTTACTGCGTGTGAATAAATTGTTTGTAAATCTGTAATCCATACAAGTTGTATTTTAATAATATATCAACAGTTCATTGTTTCTAGCGATTATATTTAAATAAAGATTGTTGGTTTTATATTACCTTGTTTCAATATTTTATTAGTGTTACTCTTATAAAATACAACTTTTTTATAAGTATAAAATTATGTAAATAGATTTAATTTTCGAATACGCCATTCTAACACTATACCGTACCTAACTAGAACTTATAGATAACTTAATATTATCTACAATTTTACTTTTTAGTATTTAGGTAATCATACCTACTCATTTCAATAGTTAGAATGGTAGTCCTGAGTCTGTTAAAGTTTGTAGGAAAATCAAATTGGGCTCAACCAGTTATTACGCTGGACACTGTGTGATAAGGATAACTGTACTTTGAGTACTAAATGTACTAATAAGATGTACTAGTACATTATCCCAAACGTACTAGTACAGTGCGAACTCGCAGACATCCGATTACGCACAAGACTAATCTGGGTGCTTGTGTTTCTGTCTTTGTATGTGTACATGGTAACTACAACACAGGGTATATCTACCCTACTGTAGGGCTATGCGTGTGAAACACAACACATATTATTGATACACAACAGTTGTTGAAGCCTCCTAGAAGGCCTTATGGGTGCTTTTAAAAATCTCACAACAGGTTGTTTACCAACCTGCACTGAAGCGAGACATGATCACGAGTCATATGAGCAAAACAAGCATGTAGGCCAATCAGTATTTTAAAAATTGTCCAATGTGACAGACATTTCAGGAATGCTACTGCTGTATTCATTACATTACCAAGCCATTAATTAATGAAATGCACTTAACACACTCTTAAGGTCACTTTCAATTTCAAAATCTAATAACAGCAATCACTAATAGGCCTTGCATTCCCTGACCTCAACCTTTAGCCTCTGAAACTGCCTAGTGACATCATCCAGATAACAGTTGCAATGAATCCAATGTAGTGACATTACAATTCTAGGCTTCCTAATGACATCATCGTTCAAGGACTTGCAAATTGGTTCTGATGGCTTTTTATTGCTTGAAATGAGGTCATCAAATTTAATACTATTTAATTAGTTTTAAGTTGTTTGTAAAAGGGATTTGCTTAACAATTTTGAGTGTAGTTTTAAATATTTTAGGATTTTTTCTCAGATTGCCAATAAGATAAATAAATACTTTCATCAAAGTTAAAGAAACATAGTATGCTGTGTAACTGCGGAACTACATGTCTGGTGAATAGATATCACGTCATATAGGTAATTTGAAGTTTAACAAAATTTTACATCCATTCATAAAAAATGTGGCAAAAAGATTACCATGTGATATATCAAATTCATTTGGCTTTTAAAGTCAACTTCCATTTTATATTATGAGGTATGAAACTGAAGAGACTTAAAAATATTTTTTTTATGTTGTCTTAATTTATATTTCAACCAACAATTTGTAAAATGCTTTTAGGCAGAATGCAATGAAACACTCAAAAGAAGGCTTTAAGCTTTCAAAGTCGGCGTAAATATTATTCTGCGTTTGAGTATTTCGACAGACCTACACAAACAGCAGGGAAAACAAATGCGATGGAGAGCTTCAGTACAAGGACCTGTAAGTACCTATTTATTTTGTGATGCAAGCAAGTTAGGAAGTTGCCAAATTTAAATGCAACTTTGTATTGTGTTTATGTGCGACTTGCAGACTTAGTGCAAAGTGCACTTAGTGCAAATGCACTTTTTCACCGAAAAACAAAAGAGGTGGCACGGCAGAAGCTTAAAAATAGTTTGAAAGGCCTTCCTTTTGTCATCTATTTTATAGACCTTTTTGCAATCCTGGCACAAAATCCCACTTCGCGTCGGAGTGAGTCGTACTGGCGGACTACATATAAACAAACCTATAAATTATTATTTTTGCTACAACTCAACCAAATTTGCATTTTACCCAAAGAACTCTTATCCTTTGGGTAAAATGTAATAACACTGACTCAAAGTAAGGCCCTTAGTTTTCAAAGTCGGCGTAAACATTATTCCGCATTTCGAGGATTTCGACAGACAGACACAAACAGAAGAGAAAACCAACGGAAACTCGTGGGTCTTTGTTTGTGCAGCTACGAGTACCTTCTGAAACGCAGCGTTGCCAAATTTCAATTGGAATGCAACTATTGTGTTTTTGCACGATTTTCGGACGCAGTGAAAAATTTGCAATACAAAGTTGATTACAAAAAGCGCTGAGGTGTTATGGCTGAGGTTGAGAGGTTGCATTTTAAAATCATAAAAATGCTAACTATGTCTGACCCATATCGAAAAGTTCAGTATAGGCCCCAAAATTGCCGAAATGCAATAGTTCTACACACTTTTAAGTGTCTTGCTGCTGCTATTCAAAGCAGTCTGGCTGACAGTGAAAGATTAATTATAAGATTTGAATTGAATTCTTGGATTATTTGCAAATAATATGTAAAGAAATAATTGTTAAGACTAGACGCAGTTATTAAGTGCTATGTATTACTACAATAGGAAGTCAGATGCTTCCAACGATATTAAAGAAGATAAGTAAAAGTTTCGGGCCGTACCGAAGTTCTTCATCATGATGAAGGATCTTGATTGGTACTGCCCGAAACTTGTCGGGTTCTCCCAAAACTGATCGTAAGTTAAAGCCGTTGACTTAATAAATACTTTATGTATTGTGTTTCTTCACGAAAAGTTTTAAGTATAATAAAATAGTTATTTAAGAAAATGCAGCTACAGGCGCTACAGTCCACACAAGACATTGCAATCCACTTTTCGGACGTAGGTATACAAAAACGAATAAATGGCAAACGGGGACAAGGGAGTTGCGCTCCAGTTAACCTAAAACGACTTCCGAGCTTTAGATTTACTGAACTCTTTCGCCATTAACATAAATTTCTATATTTTAAGAAGAAACGAAATTAAATAAACCAACGATATAATAATCTTATGTTTCGGAGATGATGTAAACATGAACCTCTTAAGATTAAAGCCGAACTGGTTTCTGATTTACGACTATTTTCACGCTCTCGTAAAACTAGCTTACTAGATATTATCGAGAGTTTAAAATATTTCGTATATCCAGATGCTTAGTTTTAGTGGTACTTTTGATATTAAACTTTGTTTTAATGTTGATCGTGGTCTACGTTACGTTTTGTATTCTAAACAGGTGTAATGTCTAAACCAAAACCATATACCATTTTTTGGTTGCCCAGATCCTTTCATCCCGTCGGTCCTCCTTTTAAATAGACCAAAGAAACTTCCTCCTGACATTACCCTTTGAAACCCAAGATTTTTCAAACGTTGGAAAAGGATGAACAATCCTGATCTCATTTTTCGGCCGTTTTACAATTTCCTTTGACTAATAAATAATATGGCGAAACACAATTCATTCGTGCCACCAAGATGACGTTTGGTAAACCAACCGAACCGATGTACTCCGGCATCCGAACAGATTCTTGAACATTTGTACCGGCCAGTATTTGCGGTATTTATAGTTGATCAGAATTAGAGGGGAATGTGCTGATGGGTGGCCAGTGTTTGTTTTATTAATGGCTGTTTATGTTCCCATAAAATTCTGCTAAAAACCGTCCAACGACCGGCGCACGAATCTGGCGGGTCGAAATTGTGTAATATTTCTTCGGTTGCAATACTGGGTAATGGTTTTTTTAAAACTGGGAATGACAATGTATCTATTTCGGGAGCCAAAGTCGTTTATATTGTAAACATCGGGAGTGTAGTAATTGGAAAGTAATGAGCAATATTTATGGATTCTGTAACTGTAGACTTCGCTCTCTGATGTCTTCAGGGCAATAATACGAGTAGGTTACGAGATCACAACTTAAGACATTATTAGAATAAAAATGTATTCTTATTGGACAAAACAAAACACCAACAGCTTCCTGGCAAAATTTTCGACTTTCAGCATCGAATCTAGCAGACATTTCTGTGATGACCAAACTGTGCTCAAATAGGAGCAGACCCTTGAACTGCCTAGTTCAATCTTCGTCCACCCGGACTGGCGAGTACTGGCGACCTGAAGAAGACGGCGAGAACACGCTATATTCATAAATTCTGAACGTGTTTTTGGAATGAACCTGAGGGCAAATTACTCGTCACTATTATATCTACATGCTTCTCGCTTGTCCTCGACCATGGAGTCGAACTTAACGTGTTTTCTGGCAACATCCGCTTCAATTAAATGTACATTACTGTTTTGTTTTCTCTTATCTTCCTATTATGGTGAAAGGAGTCTCTCGTAGATAGCTGCTATCTGTTTCCGCCGCGACTGCAACTATGTAGCTATTTTTGTAGCATTGAATTCTTAATGTTCCGGTTCTGAGCTCCACTTTTGTGGGAAAAAATATTCCAGGTAACATTGAACGATTCTTAAAGAAGGATAATCTGATCTCCAGTCAATATAAATGCGATTTAGACTGTCTTTATAGATATTGCTACGCTACCCGAATCCAAACTTAATATATTTTATATAAAAAAGTGGCCAAGTGCGAGTCAGACTCGCCCATGAAGGTTTCCGTAGCAGCAAGTAACATAATATAAATTAACTATTTTTTTAAAATTTGAGTTGATTGAATGAACGGTAAATTGCGGTTTACGATTTATGACGTATTAAAAACAACTACTTACTAGATCTCGTTCAGACCAATTTTCGGTGCAAGTTTGCATCGTAATGTACATCATATATTTCTTTTAGTTTTATCATTCTCTTATTTTAAAAGTTACTGTTTAGAAAAAAATGATGTAAGTAACCTCAATATCACTTTTGTAGACCTACCCTACACGTATGGGTCAGATGAAAAAAAAAATTTTGAGTTTCAGTTTAAAGTATAGTTCTTATAGTTTCGGAAAAAAGTGGCTGTGTTATACGGACGCACAGACAAACAGACAGACATGACGAATCTATGAGGGTTCCGTTTTTTGCCATTTGGCTACGGAACCCTAAAACAGAACACTTTCTCGGTATTTTTAAATGTGATTCAAGCGGTGCATTACCTGTTGCTAATCTAGCGTTTATCAATAATTCTGATAAGGTAAGGTACACATCGACGCTTTTTATCTAATAAGAACTGCAAAGTTATTCATGAAAATACTCCGGCAGTCTTAAACATGTAGGTACTGTTATTTATGTTCGGTAGTTTTATTTTTCGTAATGAGTCACTTATTAAGATTGTTCGGATTAGGATGCTTTCTTCGGCTCTATATTGAAGAAATTGAGGAAGTCATTGATCTGGAATCGTTTGTTACTTTTCCAGTGATTTGGTGTTCGCTACAACAAATCTATTTCTTTATTCATTGTTCTACTCATTTGAAACAAAATGGTTTGTGTACCATTTGCCATCCGTCAAACAGTCAAAATATTAAAAAAAGACATCTTCATCGGCTCTCGATTACATTAAGTACTTAAATACATTTAGCAAAACGAAAAGCATGTGTCATTTGATATGCCCAGGTGTTTTATTCGTACCTGATCGCTAATTTCTCATGTACGTGATTATTCTCGCAAGCCCTGCCCCATATTTGGCTTTGTTTATCAATAAGCCTTATCTAGAGAATGTTACGCTATACACAGCGACAGATTATACGCTGGAGTATAACAATGAATACTTCGCAACGTCACATGATAAAATGCTCACTCTACAATTTCTACATTAGGTTTATCTTTTGCGGTCACGGACATCTTTACACCGGTTGCAATTTATCCTTCAAAGTCAGATGTATTTTTTTCTTGGTTTACGTAAGTGCGGCATATCAGATTCAGTTTATTTATTAAAGTAGCAAATGAGTACCTGGATCATTTGGTTTTAAATGGAAGTAAATGATAAATGTAATTGACTGGATTCTATTCTATCCTATGTCGCACAAAAACGTTAAAACAAAAATATTATTTATATGTAGTTGGTTCTGTAGAAACAACATTAATACATATGTTTATTTGTTATTGGTTGTAGAGTATGTCTTTGCCATATATTTTAAACTTGAAGTTGGAGACATTCACAACAGAGTTTCTTCTGGATTTGATCTCAGGACTAAGATGGTAATAGACACGTACGATAGCATTGTCGAACTCGAAAATAACGTACACTCCCCAATTTCTTAGTGGTCGAACTATTATTTGATATATCTAATTAACTACTAAAAACATGCTAACAGAAGATTTCTTCGTTGATTTCTCACCGAAAATTATGACACCAGTTGATAAAATATTTTTGATTTTGTTTTCCAGCTTCTACCCAAAGCTGTTGTCACTCATTCCTTAATCATTAATTACAATAATTAAAACTGTTACTCTGTGTACAGAATTTCATTTATCAGTACCAGCCTCCTTATCAATGGTCCGCTGGCGCCTTGAATGGTCGTTGTCTTGTTCATCCTCGTTGGGGTGACTCACATGACTTTGTTTACGGATTTTCTTGGATGTTATCTTTGCGTTATACACAGATGATTTTTTGCTGTTTGTGTTGTGAGTCTGCTTTATTTTGATAGAACTTATGAAGCTTGCCTTACACACATGAACCAGATTTGTTGAGCCACAGGACTTTATTCTTTGTTATTAGGATACCAATATAAGATCTAGTATACGGGTTTTGGTATTCATTTTTGTTTGGATGGTATCGTTCGAGAGTTTCTGGTTCGTTTCACGGAACTTAGAAAAGTTTGCCCCTTATTGTCGTTTTTGTCTTTTTCAATATACGTACAGGACATTATGTGATTTTTTGAAGTAGCCCTATAATTGATTGAACAGATTGAACGAAGTGCTGGGAGGTCATACGGTGATTTTGTAATCGCTTCCTAATCTTCACAATGCTACTAGGGCGTGAAACATTATCATTGGAAACAAAACAAAAACCCACATCAATTTCCAAATTTTGTTCTATTTTCTGGAAAGGGTTGGCAGTTTATTATTTGCGGATTATCCCGGCTCTGATCCTCAATATATTTTGTAACCTTTTCGGTGGAGCGCTGGATTGAACAAAAATATTATGCTTGTTGATGTTACATCGGATCATGAAGGTCTTATAATATTCTATGTTTTTCTACTGTCGACAGTGTTAAACTCGTAATGGGAGGATTGTATCAATTATATTTGATTACTGTAAACAAAAATACATATATTAAGCCCTATAGAAATAGGCTAAAATTGGTTGTCATAGAATATACTTTTGGGTTTGACAATGTATCATGGATTAAATGTGAACCTTCCAATAATTGACGAGGCCTAGAGCTTGTTCCACCACGCTGATCCAATGCGGATTGGCGAGGAAATCAAAATACAGGCGCTGCTATACACATCATCATAGGTGCAGTCGAGCGAATGACATAGCTGATAGATGATTAAATAACAGATCGTTGCCCCAGTTGGCACCGGTTCGTAGGAACGCCGTTGATGATTGACGGGAATCGCGGGAGTAATCATTTGCATGCTTGTAACATGTTTTCGTTATTTAAAAATAATGAATCATATCAAGGACTTTTTGTCGTGACTACGTGTCCATTTGGAAAAGGGTTTCGCGAAAAAACCGACAGCCGAGTGTAGCAACGCGATACATTACATCCACCTTTACGGATTCTAGAGAAATACCATACATAGCCCGCTCCATCGCTCGCTGCTGAGTAGTATTACTAAGGTATATTTTGAAAAAAAAAAAGACTATAAATAATTTTTAGCAATTATTGCTGCTGTTAAATATGCACACCCTTGAAAAATTACAGGTGCCTATCTAAACTATCTTTTCTATCAAGTAATGGAAAAAATAATGGGGAAATGAAATGTTAATTTTTATTCGGCCGCAAAGTGTGATGCGGTTAGAGGATTTCTCCAGGCTTCTATCAGGGTACAGTACTAGGGCTCCCTGATATTCCTACTAAGTACTGATCGTTGTATCGTAAATGGTCGAAACGTGTCGTCGTCTCCCCCACCGCGGTTAGTCGTTCGATCTTCATTCTCTGGCCAATTAGCGCCAATAACAACTACGCCTAATAGCATAATGGTTTGTTCTGAAAGCAGTCGTGGTTGGTTTCAATAGCATCAAATTGTTCGTTTGTTTCTATTGCGATGTTCATCGGTTCCATTAATTGGCGAGGAAAGTTTTTCAAAGAAACGTTTATGGAATTTAAACACATAAGAAACACGATTGTATTTGCGTTAAGATACTAATGATCATTAGTTTACTTTAAAAATAATACTGACTTAATTAATATAAGATTTAACGAAGATTGACCAATGTAAAAGAAATACCATATATTATTGATGACCTGCGTGGCGCAATGGTTACCAGGCCGGACTGCCAATCGAAGGGTTCGATTCCCGGTGAAACAGAAATTTTAATGATAAGTTGAAATTTTTGTTCCCGGTCTGAGTGTTTGTGTTTCTGTCTGTGTGTGTCTATGGTACCCACGACACAGGGTATATCTACCGTACTGTGGGATTATGAGTGTGAAGCGTTATTTATTTATTTATTATTTTAATCTAATACCTTTAAACGAGCAATTCTTGTATATATCTAAATATATTTTTTGAAACTCGGAAACGGCTCCAAAGATTTTGATAAAATTTAGTACCCTGGTTTCGGGGATGAAAAATAATCCAGCAAATTTTTTTTGATAGAAATTGTCGTTTTATTTAATGTTTATGTCATTAAATAAAAAATTACTCTTACTGACATCTATTGGAGAATATTAATAATATTGTGGCGTAGAAAGCCGTCAAATGTCGACTGTCAATCCGCCCTTTGACACAAATGACAATGTCGATATGATAAGACCTCTATAAAAATTTCGTCAATGGAGTTAAAGCTTTCTTGGTCGAATGGTTACGAAAGCTGACTAGGTATGGAGCTAGAGACCCGGGTTCAAACCTCAAGTAGGCAAGTTGCGTTTTTTATTTTTTGTGACAATTTTTTTTAATTAGGAGCTAGGTATTTCAAAAGGCTTTGTTAAGTAACACTAAGCCAATGAATGTTTTGCTCAAAATTAAACCAAGAAAATCAATTGTTTTTATACGAGCAACCCTCGGGGGCGTCCAGGTACTTATTTTCAATTCTTTAACAGCTCAGTAAAATAAAATTAACAACGCAATCTGGTATTCTTGATATTATCGCTCTATTATATTACCTGATTTCTAACAGCGGCTGCTGAACACATTTCGTTGAGGAAGTTAAAAACATAAATTTTATTTTACAGTTGCTTATTAATCCGCAGTGATATTAATTCCATTTTCCCATTAATTTTGTACCTAACGAAGCCAAACAGCTACTGAATTCAGCCAACAGGATTATGGAGCAGAAAAATTATACAAACCAGTTAATTAATGATTCAGATTTCTTATTTACAAAAACTTTTATATTTATGTCTGTTTTAAAATGACTTCACCCAAATGCACTGGACTTATGCCAACAAAGCAATAAATGCACTCTGTTGCGAAAAACACGGTTCAGAGAAAACATACGAAACGAATAAAAATGTATGAGAAGATGCCATGGATGCAATTCACACAGGTATAATGTTTTGGTACTTAATTGGTTTGACCTATTTAAAATGCTGCTGGGAGCTTTTTTCCGCCGCCGTTTTTCTCTCAGCTCAACATCTAGCCCAAACGGGCACCTAAAGGCGATGACTAGGGTTGCCAACCCTACTATATAATATAGTATCCTACTATTTTAAGGGGTCAAATACTATATTTCTAAAATATATATATATATATATAGTACGAAACTACGATACATATTTTCGCTAGCTTCCGAGCTCTCGAGCTGTCATCGAACGTGTCGCGGTAGGCGTAGGTGTAGGTCCTCTGTCTCTGTCTGTGTGCGTTAGTTCAATTTGGTTAAAATACTACTACTACTATACTAATACTATAATATTTTTATTTTATTTTTTTGCCATCTACTATATTTTTTTAGGTCAATAACATCAAAAATACTATATTTGATAGAAAAAAAGTTGGTAACCCTAGCGATGACCGGGAAAAAATTACATTCATTAAACGCATATTTTGTATTCCTAATATGAAATAAATATTTTTAATTTAGATTTTTTGAAAATGAAAAATGTTAGAACAACATAACTGTGTAAAGTCTATCTCTCTATCTTATTATTTCATGAAGTAATACCAATAACCTTAGAAATAAAAATTCGTAGACACGTTAGAGTTATACAATTCGACAATCAGCTCCCGACCTATACATATTATGACAGCTACACTGTCAATAAAAAATGGCAATAGCATCATAACGAAACAGAAGGATAGCGTTAAATTTTGTAAAAAGGGGAAAAGAAAAACATTAACATTTAATTTTTTTATAAATGAAAAAAAAAAGTGTTTTTCTGTAGTGCGTGACATATGCCTAAATAGCGAGTGTTATGATAGCAAATTTACGATTGGTTAGATTTTATGAGGCCATTTTTAAGCGGCTATCATGTCTACAACTTTTTTTAAATATCTTTGATAATGATGAGCAAAGTGTACTGTTGATATCGTGATGCTAACATAACCGATAACTTCTTAACAAACCTAACTATTATTGATATTCTTTTTCACGAAGTCCGATCGGTCTGGTTGTAGTAGTAATGTGTACTGATAAGCGCGCTTGTATGCGTAAGCGTTAGTAAATGTCTACACATCATCTCATCTCATTAATGTGGCTTCGATAATACCTCGTTGACCGTTGAAGCCGGGGATCCGTTTCATTCACGCACGACACGCGACACTTGTGTTGAGAATAGAATCGCATCTCAGCCTGTTGGCGCGATTATGTTTCACTCTTGTTCGTCTATTCACATCATCATAGCAAATTATTTAATGACTAGATTATAAATGATAATGGAATATCCGATAGTTGGTATAAGTTTGGAAAGCATTAGGTATAGTGCTGTGTTTTTAAGTAATGAACCATATATAAATAATGTGTTGAAATGAAAAATGATAGAAAATGATTAATGGTTTGAAATAACTTTGACTTTTGTTTACGGATTCAAACTTGATTTAGGTAAGTAGTAACACATTTCAAAAATATTAAAGTAGACATTACATTGCGATAGCTAGTGAACCGTTTCACATTTGTTAAGAATAAAATCTCGTGTCGCTACAGTTTGGAAAAATTGATCCTACTAAAAATGTTTCTGTACATTTTGCTTTGTATGGCTGCAACCCTTTTTGCGTCTCACTGCTGGGTACGGGTCTCTCCCCAATATTGGGGAGGATTTTAGCTTACTGCACCATGCTGCTCCAATGCGGGTTGGTGGAGATGCGGGTTAGTGGCCAACCCGCTGTCGGATGTTTTCAAACCGCCTATAAGGCCTCCGACTAGGTTTAACGACTGTTATCGATCGACAACAACCGGGACCGACGGCTTAGCGTGCCGTCCGAAGCACGGAAACGCGCATGATATTTTTGCCACTAGCGGTCACCCATCTCACAACCGACCGCGCCCGTTTGGCTTAGCTGCGTAGATCGCTTGCGTTTTACGCTCGCCGCCAGGCCATGCGCGCTTCATATTGCTTTGTATATTTTCTTTGAATTGTGGTTTGCAAAATATTTATTGCTTTGCTTTCCAAGTCTCCTTCATAACGTCGATGAAAGAAATAAATGTGCACAATCAATCAACAGTTAAAATATGTGATCAATTAAACCGGAACACTCAAAAGGTGCGAGATCTCCTGAATCCGGGTCTTCAAAACAACTCAGTAAGACGGTGCAGAAACAAACAAATTGGAACAATAAATCCAACGGCTGTTTAAATCGCTCGTAAACCTGTTTTGGTATCTTCAGAGTTTTGGACACACGAAAACGAAGATTGCACTTTTTACCGGCTTTACAGCGGCCACCAATGTGGTTTTGACTTCCTTAGTTCTTGATTTTGTGTTTCGCTAACTTAAGTATTCGTTGGAAGCTTTTGTTGAAGTGAAATTTTATAGTTACTAACGTTACTGTAACCCGTTTTATTATACAGGATTTGTAAAATCAATTTTTTTTATTCATTTAGGCTTCTGTAACGTTTCACACTCATAGCCCCACCTTAGGGTAGGGTAGGGTATATACCCTGTGTCGTGGGTACCATGGACACACACAAAGACAGAAACACAAAAACCCAGACCAAGAACAGAAATTTTAAACTCATCTTTCAAATTTTTGCTTCGCTGGAAATCGAACCCGGGACCTTTCGATATGTATTTCAGTTTAGATTGCTGGAATAGGTTATATATATTTGTTTTCCAGTAAATTTTCTACGTCGTATAGTTGTGCAACAAAATTTTTTTAATCATAGAAAGTCAATATTGTTAGGCATGGCTGCTCTCAAAAGGTGACAATTATTGCAAGTTGCGACATATCCCTTGGCGATAGAGCTTAATAGCGTAGCCCATGTTGCTAAACTGCTCTAGTTTTTTTGCCATGACTATGTCATTTCTTGTAATAATCACTTTTTTTGTGTTTGTTTCGATTAACGGTAATAGATAATAGTGCAAGAGCTATATTACCTATATAAGGCACTTAATATGCTTAGTATCTCATCATAAAGAGAATAAGGTATTTTTAATGTTGAAGCATATATTGGTTACTTTCTTAAAAAATTGGTTGTCAGTAAAGGCGGTATACGGACGATAGTTTAACGTGACAACCTAATAACAAAACAATGAAAACCACATTAACTTTTGACTTCACTTTATAAACAGTCGACGAACGGCGCAAGCCGAACGCTCAAGCCTCAACTGCTACGTAACGTTACAAACGTCGATCATAACGTACAATGAGCGTAACGTTGCAATGGTCATCCTTTTTCGTGCGTGCAGCTGGCGTTCATCGATTTATTAGACGTTGTCACGTCAATAACTACTGAAAATTAACAACCTAACCTTGTTTACCACAAGGTACTATTTTATGGCCACATTTCTTTCAATCTTAAATCTCACACCAAATTTATTTCCTTGCTTTCCACAAAAGGAACCGAGAAACGTTAATTGACCCTATGAGCGTCAAGTGGTAAGTTGAAATAAATCCTGTACAAACTTTTTGTACGCGAACCCGCTATTCCTACTTTCTTACCGTTACAGTGCCTTAGCCACATTCAATTAACTCGTCGGACCATATATTGCCCGCCCACCAGTTTGAGGAGGAAACGTCTCTCATCAGTGACAGAGCCGAGGATAATCGATTTAATCAATGGACAACGGAATTTATGAGGGCTCCATTTGTGAGTTTACTCGATTAGGTATTGACTGATGTATCGCGTTATTTGTGTTAGTAGGGTCGGAGGATGATTTCTTGTTAGTTTTCTTAGTAGTAGGATGAATGATTTTATCTTCCAGTTTTATTGGTGGTCGATCTTGCATGCTTTTACTGGTCAAATACCACCTCATTGAGTTGGAGAATACAGTACGTTTAGTAAAACGGTGTACTGTTTTCTCAGTTTCTAAAACATTCTACTATATCAGCATTAACAGTAAGCCTCGTGTCAAATTTAGCCCACTCGCTCACGCACACAGTAACGAGCAGCGTGGGATGCCCAAACTGCTGCCCATCGGGCGCGCTTCCGCAAATTTTGCCTCTATTGCTTGCGACAGGACGAAGACCTTAGAGCTTGCAGTCACGACGCTATTGCCGTAGGGATCATTATGAGCAGAACTGTGAGTGCAAAAAATAGTGTTCTGTTACCATTAGACAATCAATAAAAGTGCTAAGTACAAGAATGCAGCTTGGACTTTGTTATCGTTTATATAGTACTGATAATGTCCTCAGTATATTGGCTACATTCCATGATGATAGCTAACTACATTAAAAATAACTAAATTATTGGTATATATTCAACAGCCTGCCATGGTTACTCTTATGATTCTTTTACGACATTTATCAAAGCCAGTCTCCACCAACCCGCATTGGAGTGGCGGGGTGAAGTCGTAATGTTCAGGCTTCCAAAAAAATTGTAGCCACTAATTTAATCATCAATCGATTAATAACAGAAAAAAGCTAGAAAGTTTTTTCCGTACTTAAAAAAGTTCCTAGCTATTCGTTCGAGAAAATAGTATAAGAGGCAAACTATTAACAAGCTCAAACTTAAAGAAAGGAATAATACGCAGATTCAAGTTCGCCTACGCGTGAAATTGTCTGGAAGGCAATGAATACCGCGACCATTACGCATTGAAAACTTATTCGATTGTTAATCCTTGGTTAGATTAGATTTGAAGTTTGTGTTTATATTCAATGAGAAAGATGATGAGCTGGGCGAAGTCTTTCTATTGAAGGACTTCGCCTCGATTGGAACATGTCAGTGTTGACCTATAGGCTGCAACATGGGTCTGACTTCTGAGGATGGAGCTTCCAACATGCTGCTCCAAAGCGGTCTTGTGGCCTTACTATGGCCTAATAGTAGTTTGGGATGGTTTGAAAATAATCAACCCGCTGTCGGCTGTTTTTTAACCGCCCGTAAGACCTCGAAAGTCTATCGACTGCTATCTATCGTTAACAACTGCTCAATATGTCTATCAAAGCGGTCACCTATCTTTCATCCAGCTGTTGAGATTAGCTGCATAGAATAGATGATTGCGTTCTACGTCAGCCGTTTGGCCATTTACAGTGAGTAAAATATATCTTTCCAATCTAAGTAACTAAATAGAAATACCATAATTATCACTTTGAAGCCTTTCACTTTCCGAAATAGCATGCGATAGCTAAATTACCACGGGCATTACCAACGTCGAAGCCATTAGTGAATATCGTTTGAATACCTGATTTACTCTGAGCTGTAAATAGTTCAATAGTTCTTTTCTTTAATACATTGTTATAATTTTATAAGTTACTTCAAATCTTCGGTTTGCGTAATTGACAAGAGGTTCGATACTATTCGATAGCAAAGACAATGGCCCTTAAATTAATTTAACAACTTCATTAGTATCTTACAGTACAATAATGAAATAAATTAAGATAAACAATCAGTTCTTTAGTAAAACTTTATTACTTGGGTCGTTAAATTAGTAACGTAAATACGTTAAAGCTTTATTTAGTTGGCCATATATACATGTAGCAATATTAATTTTAATCCATACTAATATTATAAATTTGAAAGTAACTCTGTCTGTCTGTCTGTCTGCTACTCTTTCACGCTTTTTTTTTTTTTTTACCGCGGGAAAATATCTTAATCCCACGGGAAGCAAATGAAATAATGAAATGCGCCGTGTAGTGTTATAAATACACTACATGTTATTACTTATTTCATTCACGTCGATTATCATATTTTATAACTTATATCCGTTTGTTTTATTCTTAAACTTTGCTTTTTCTTTATTATTTCTTTACAAAATTATTTACTTTCTCTGTTTGTTTATTTACATTTTGACGCAGCTATCAAAATTGTCAAGTCTGTCTTTTATGTTTCTTATTTTTTTAATTCGTTTTACGGCATTGTATAAAAATCCTTTTAGCCATTCAATATTAAAAGAAAAGAAAAATTGTATGTTTCTTATTTCATTTCATAGATTAATAAAGTATAGTATTGTCTTTGGCTTATTTATGTTTTTTATATTAGCCCGTTAATCAATATTTTAATCTATACATAAAGCTGAAGAGTTCGTTCGTTCGTTTGTATGTTTGTTTGAACGAACTAATCTCAGGAACTACTGGTTCCAATTGAAAAAATCTTTTTGTGTTGGATAATCGATTTATCGGAGAAGCCTTTTTTTAAAGGCACACGGGCCGCGTGGTGTAAGCTATCATCGTCGCCTATGGACATGGGCAACCCCAGGGGAGCCACCAGAAAGCTTTAGGCTATTTAACATCATGCTATGACTAATACCAAAGTCCACGCGGACGAAGTCGCGGGCGGCCACTAGTTATTTTATAACTAGCCTTCCACCAGTGGCTTCGCTCGCGTGGACCCGTTTTATAGGTTCCCGTTGGATAAAAACCTATGTCCTTTCCCAAGGTCAACTCTATCTGTGTTCCAAATTTCATTAAAATTGGTTCAGTAGTTTGAGTGGGAAAGCAGACAGACAGACAGAGTTACTTTCGAATTTATAATATCAGTAGGGATAGATTCAGGTGATGCTACTACGTAATTGTTAAGGTCTATCCAAGGTAGTAGGCAGTTGCCATTCTTGAGTACTATTTTTGACCTTTTTAATAGTACTTACGTAGACGTGACCACATGTAGCAAAGCACATTGAACCCCAAAAGTATGATTAAGAGAGTTGATCCTCCTTCTTTCTATTCTGTTGCCGATTCGAACAAACGTACACTTTCACAGGCACAAGCAACTTGACGAATATTAATCTTTATGACGAAACACGATGAAACAACAGAAGATGCGAAGCTTCGGCACCATTGACGAACGGCCACTTAGTATGAAGCGAGCATCGCTCTTCAGACGTGAGTCGTGTTGTGACTCGATATGATGCATTGCATTCCGGCACCAGCGGCGTATTAACACGATTATCATATAGTAACGCACGCTGTGGAATTTTAAGAGATCACGATAAATTTACGAGCAGATACTTCTGTCTTTAGATTCGCTGAACACAAAAGAAAACACATTAAAAGTTATGTCGGACAATTAAATCCAAACTCATTTCTGCAAATTGAGGTATGTGAAGGTTTTGATATTACGTTCAGTTTAAATTTACTAGCAATATAATGATCTTGCCCGGTCCATAAAATTCTGAAATTTGACCAGTCATTGAAATGGAAATAGTTATGTAGAGTCACAGTTTAGTCCCTCATGAAAGACATTAAACATTTTTTACTTCCGAAGTACTGCTACTTACTAAGTAAATGCTACTAGGTGAGTCCGATTGACGTTAGTGCAGCGAAAGGAAGACCTAAATAATATGTATGTCTAATTTTGATCATTGGATCATCATTTGAAATTAAATACTATCCGACATTTATTTACAGCTGCTAAGTTTGGTTTAAATATGTAAGTCACAACGAAATCATTAAAATTATGCTATAATTCCTAATAAAGAACCTTACAAATCATGATCTAAAAATAGTGACACGTCATAAGTTAATCATAATATGAACATAGTCGAATCGTTGGACCCCACAGATAACCTCACTTATGTTATGCCGTCATCTGATAATAGCGTAGTGACTGTCGACCCCTAGCATCATCGCGTCCTATTACCTCATAAAGTGAGTCAATCTAAGGTCTATTTCTACGTAATCTTCTTTATTGTTGACATATTTATTGATTGATAACCTCATTGACGATATAATAACATTACAATTTTTCCAATCTTACTCTCCTAAAAGAGAGCTTTTGCTACAGTACTGTTCGCGTAGTGGTCCAAATTGGACCTTAACATAAAAAATGCTAAAAAATCTTTAACTTTGTATAATTATGATAAAATTATTAATATTATTTAAATTTTACATGATATTGACGGCGACCCTTTTTGCGTCCCACTGCTAGGCACGGGTCTCTCCCCATTATTGGGCAGGCTTGGAGCTTTCCACCACGCTGCTCCAATGCGGGTTGGTGGAGATGGTATGACATTGACATTATGCTAAATATCTATGTAATCGTTGTCATTTATGCAATTAATGTCAATTGTCATAGCATGATACCACTGAGATTTGGAACTCCGTGCATGATACGATAGTTTGTGTTGACTCTGTAAATTGGGTTTTAATTCTAATTGTATCGTATTGTACAAAATTATAATATAGTAGTTGAAAAAATGTGTTGATCTCATATTCCTATAGATTAGCTCACTGCTGTGACTCAAATGTGACTTGCCTAGAACAAGTGATGTAGGAAGGAAGGTTAGGAAGTAAGCACTTTAGACTTTAATTTAGTTCAAGCCTTCTCATGGTTTTAATAAAAAGCAAACAATGTAATTTAGACGAATTCGGAAGCTAGATTCAGTGCTGTTTTTGTGTAACCAACAATATCAATTGAATACGTTGAAATTAGTGGCCATTCACACCTGGAAGCTGAAAATTTTTGCAATGTAACTGAACATAAATTAATTTCGTTTTATATAGTTCTTATTCATCCTTCTGAATAATAATGTATTCATAAATTCAGTAATTACCTACTTTTAAATTTAACTGCTACCCGCAGACTTGTAGGATACTTTAGAGTTTTTGCAGTTTTTCTAGACAATTTCATCGGCCCTTTTCATAATATAGCTAGCCGTGTACTTACATACATTATGGTATACATACTCCAATTATATGGCATATCAAAAATGAGTTTCAAATAAATGTTTCACATGTTCCAAGCCCTCCATTACCAGAGCGTTACCTCATGCTGTGACTCAATTTGCATTTACTGCGAAATTATTACTACATTTGCAGTAATCGTTGTTCTATAATTGGCATGACGCTGTGGTCGACTACTTTTGAATCACTATTTTCAATGTTGAGTTCTCCATGTGTTGCTGCTATACATAAATTTTAAACATTTTTGCTTTCAATGTTAAAGTCGTTAGTAATATTTTTGTTTGGTTTGTTATTTCCTTTGCTCATTAAATTATACTATTTATATTAGGAAAATTGGAGTATTATGCATGACAATGACATCACTTTATAAATTGTATAGTGCAACAGATAACAATTTAATTGTTTTAGCGCTTATAACTGAAGTTAAATGTTCAATTTATAAAATTTTATTATCAGTCAATCCATTAACAATTCTAATACTCTTTAATACTGCGATAATCTTAAATATCGGTGCCGTTGCGAATTCTTATTAAGGTCAATAGAGCAATTACGGAGCATTTACCATCGACACGATAATCGCAGACCGTTGACCCTTGATCTCTTTATCCAGCACTACTTTGTTTTCATCTCTATGCTTTTAAATACTTTTAGCTTTTTTTAAGGATAACTCAATTAACTTGCGATAGCCTATTGAGTTCGATTCGATATCTGCTTTATTTGATTTTATCATCTGAGTGGTTCGTATTGTATCAAAACATTAGTTTATTGCTTTGAAGTTTTAGATGTGTTGTGTTCTATTCTATCTGTAATAATCTAATGAATTTAAGAAGCATTTTAATTAAGTTTTACACTTTTAGAACTTTCCATGATTAGTTTATTACATTATGGGACAGATACTAAGTTAAAAATTTAAGAAGTGTTTCTAATTATATTTGTTAGTGTAAAAGCCCGAACTACCGTAAGTCTTAAGATTTTCCAGTAATGCCCTAAGACTTACCTACCCATAATGGTAAAATTCCGAACTACTCCTAATAATTGGTTCTCAGAATCGATGGTAAGGTAAAGAAACGGCATTTTTCTTTTTACCGACTTCCAAAAGGAGGAGGTACTGTATTCGGCTGTATGTATTTTTTTTTTTTTTTATATATGTTCACCGATTACTCCGCCGTTTGTGGACCGATTTTCAAAATTCTTTTTTTGTTCGTTAGCTTATACTCCCGAGGTGGTCCCATTGTCACCAAATCAGGGTCTGATGATGGGATCCCAGGGAAACCGAGGGGAACTCTGAAATTTTATAGGCACACACATTGATTTTCTTATAATTTCTGAAGCATAAGAAATATTTACGCATAGAAATCATCAATTCATGTTGCTGAGCTGATGATGTAAGGTACTGCGACAGTGAGGAGTTGAGAGCAAATTCTTTCAATAAATAGTGTTTTATTCGAAATCTTACATTCCCGAGGTGGCCCAACTGTCACCAAGTCAAAGTCTGATGAGGGGATCCCAGAGAAATCGAAGGGAAGATTCAAATTTTATAGTAAAAAAATGTTTTTCATATTTTTACAAATGCAAAACAGACATTTGTGTATAATTATCGTCATATCATGTTGCTGAACTGATGATGGAAGGTACTACGACGGTTAGGAGTTGAGAGTAAATTCTTTCAATAAATGTTTTTTTGTTCGAAATCTTACATTCCTGAGGTGGTCCAACTGTCACCATGTCAAAATCTGATGATGTGATATTAGGGAAATCGAGGGAAACACTGAAACTTAATAGGCACACACATTCTTTTAGTCATATTTTTAACATAGTACAAATATTTATGTCAGGTAATTACTACCTGATGTTGCTTAGCTGATGATTGAAGGTACAACTCCTCAACGGTTAGGAGCTGAGAGCAAATTCTTTCTTTAATTTATACGTTCAGGTGGACTGATAGTAGTATTCTTTCAGGCAATTAGATAAACATGATTATAAAAGGTAAATCTGTTTAAAGTTTAGAAGTTAAGTGAAATTTTTTCCAATTATGCTAATAATACAGAATTATTAAAATTACTAAAAAGAGTGAAATAAATTAAGTTTTTAACAAAAAAATAGAACCGACTTCAAACGGTAAAAAATAAAATTGCTCAGTAGCTACTTCTTCTTGCTTATGGTAATGACTCTTAAAACTATTTTTGAAGTCGGGCCCTTAGTGAAATGTCCTGTCTTAGTAAATATAGTGTACCATTCGTTCTAAATTGGCACCGACAGTACAGACAGTGGGACAGTACCTACTTCTTCTTGCTTAAGGTAATGACTGTTAAAACTATATTAGAGTCGGTGCCCATTCAGAACGAAAGGTACACTATATTTACTAAGACAGGACATTTCACTAAGGGCCCGACTTCAAAAATAGTTTTAAGAGTCATTACCATAAGCAAGAAGAAGTAGCTACTGAGCAATTTTATTTTTTACCGTTTGAAGTCGGTTCTATTTTTTTGTTAAAAACTTAATTTATGAAAATAAAGTTTTTGAAATGTTGTCAATTTCTTTTCTGCCTAATATAATAATGATATTAATGAGTGAATTAACCTTGCATAAAACATTTAAAGTTACCCAATCTGTGTTATATTCTGCGTCCCACTGCTGGGCACGGGTCTCATCCATTTTTGTTACGCTGAAGGTTATGCTGTTCTGAAGCGGGTTGGTCTCATACGGTTAAAAGAAAAAGAATTTTTTTTTTGCACAAATGTGGGTAGCAAAAAAGGTTTTACAAATATATTTAGATCGCCATATTTACCCTTTAGTGCCTTTAGTGTGTACAAATTTTAGTTTAAAAGTTATATAATATATACAATATGTATTATAATAAGTTAAAATTAAATTTTAATTTTAAACTAATTATTTACAATAAAGCGCGCATGGACTGGCGGTTAGCGTAGAACGCAAACGATCTATGCAACTAAGCCAAACGGGCGCGGTCGGGTGTGAGATAGGTGACCGCTAGTGGCAAAAAAAAATCATGCGCGCTTCCGTGCTTCGGAGGGCACGTTAAGCCGTCGGTCCCGGTTATTGTCGAAAGATAACAGTGGTTAAACCTTGTCGGAGGCCTTATGGGCGGTTTGAAAACATCCGACAGCGGGTTGGCCACTAATCCGCATCTCCACCAACCCGCATTGGAGCAGCGTGGTGGAGTAAGCTCCAGGCCTTCCCAATAATGGGGAGAGACCCGTGCCCAGCAGTGGGACGCAAGAAGGGTTGCGTCATTTACAATAAACACTAAAATATGCACGCACACAATATACAATGTAATACAGTAGACTTAAATCCCACCAAAACATTCTGTAAAAAACTAGCCAAGTCTCGATGGAGCTGCTTGTTTATCTCTAAAAAGTAATGAAATCTAGAGAAAGTCGTGCCAAGTCTAAGGTTCCTTACTGCGATTTCTTTATTATTATAGTTAACGTTGTGTGACTTTGCCGTTGAACATTCTTTTTGTTTACACGTAATGTTATATCTGTTTTAACTACCTATGTTCATGTACGTACCATGTATGTACCATGTTAAGCGAGATAATAGCCCATACTGGTATTGGTAATTGGACGCTAGTGTCTCATTTTAGGCTGTTGTTGATTGTGCTCACTTCTTTTTGGAGCGTCAAATCGACCACCGATCTAACATAAAATAACACTTGTGTATCCTTCAACGGCCAAGTCACACAACATTAACTATAATAATAAAGAAATCGCAGTAAGGAACCTTAGACTTGGCACGACTTTCTCTAGATTTCATTACTTTTTAGAGATAAACAAGCAGCTCCATCGAGACTTGGCTAGTTTTTTACAGAATGTTTTGGTGGGATTTCACTTCTTTTTGTAGAAACGTGGGCATATTGATTTATTTTATTAGATTTTCTTATTTGACACAGTTTTTTTCTTTTTATTCGAAGTACTGCCTAACTGTAAATTAAACCTAGAAAACTAAGAGTACTAAATAAGTAACAATTAAATAAAGCATTCAATTAAAACTTCTTTCAAATCTAATAATTAAGTAATAATCAGTAATACGTCACTAATCTATACGTTATAATAACAACCTGCTAATTAAGGGCATGCATAAAAAAGGAGTAGGTATTGTAATTGAATATGTTTCATTTTGTAGAAACGACTGGAGAATAGTTTTTACATAATCTGAATTTTCATTATATTTACTAAGTTTTTATGCAACAGAAAACACGATGCCATAAAATTTTCTCTATAGATTTATTATTCAAAATTAGGACAATATTTTCAATTTTTATGTCAAAACGAAATTGAATGTAAGTATTTATCATTATTTTTTTACAACAAGCTAATATTATTATAAAGCTTTCTATGCAAACAGTTTTCTATGTTTTGTTTTAGTTTTTTAACGAAAAATATTTTTCTTTATTATTATAGTTAACGTTGTGTGACTTTGCCGTTGAACATTCTTTTTGTTTACACGTAATGTTATATCTGTTTTAACTACCTATGTTCATGTACGTACCATGTATGTACCATGTTAAGCGAGATAATAGCCCATACTGGTATTGGTAATTGGACGCTAGTGTCTCATTTTAGGCTGTTGTTGATTGTGCTCACTTCTTTTTGGAGCGTCAAATCGACCACCGATCTAACATAAAATAACACTTGTGTATCCTTCAACGGCCAAGTCACACAACATTAACTATAATAATAAAGAAATCGCAGTAAGGAACCTTAGACTTGGCACGACTTTCTCTAGATTTCATTACTTTTTAGAGATAAACAAGCAGCTCCATCGAGACTTGGCTAGTTTTTTACAGAATGTTTTGGTGGGATTTCACTTCTTTTTGTAGAAACGTGGGCATATTGATTTATTTTATTAGATTTTCTTATTTGACACAGTTTTTTTCTTTTTATTCGAAGTACTGCCTAACTGTAAATTAAACCTAGAAAACTAAGAGTACTAAATAAGTAACAATTAAATAAAGCATTCAATTAAAACTTCTTTCAAATCTAATAATTAAGTAATAATCAGTAATACGTCACTAATCTATACGTTATAATAACAACCTGCTAATTAAGGGCATGCATAAAAAAGGAGTAGGTATTGTAATTGAATATGTTTCATTTTGTAGAAACGACTGGAGAATAGTTTTTACATAATCTGAATTTTCATTATATTTACTAAGTTTTTATGCAACAGAAAACACGATGCCATAAAATTTTCTCTATAGATTTATTATTCAAAATTAGGACAATATTTTCAATTTTTATGTCAAAACGAAATTGAATGTAAGTATTTATCATTATTTTTTTACAACAAGCTAATATTATTATAAAGCTTTCTATGCAAACAGTTTTCTATGTTTTGTTTTAGTTTTTTAACGAAAAATATTTTTCGATTTGGCGCTTACGACATTCAAAATAAGATGATGCTTTCTTTTCCTCGCGAGCGCTGAAGTAACGCATGCTATCACTCTCTTCTCTTCGCCACTCCCATCCCATCCCACCATGAATCATGATACCACCCGTGACCACTGTCAACGATGGACGCGTACTTTTTACTTACTTATGCCCGAATCGCCCGCGAAATACGAAAATTTCAAATTTTATTTCATTTTGTTTAGTTTTTGAAAATATATTTTGTTTCTTAGTAAGTAAGTATTAGGTATAAGTTATTATTTTTAGTAAGAATTAGGTTATTTTAAAGTTTAGAAAATGGGAAATAAAAGTAAAAATAAATTATCAAAACGGAAATATTTACAATTCAAACGACAGCAAATAGCTTGTATGAACGAAGAAAAAAGGTAAGTAGAACTCTTGCACTTGTATATTTAGTTAGAAACAATACCCGATATATTGATTACATCGATAATCGATTTACAATAATTTTATTCGTAATATATTTTATTTTAGGCTAGCTGTCTATTTATGAGCAAAGAATATTTAGGTTACTCGGTAGTCACACTTGGTCCTTATTTCACGATTTGGAAAGTAGCGTCTGTAGTCAAGTTTTTGAAGTCTTGTTTCACTCACGTTTGCAATACGACTCAGGTTCGATCCCCAGCGTAGCATATGTTTTTTATATTATATAAATTTATGCTTTTTTTTACTATTTTAAAATTACAAATAATTTTTACTATAAAAAAGCTTATAAAAAGACAGACTGAAAACATAAATATTTGAAATTCTTACGGCCGAAAAAAGTCTACATGAACAAAAGAAAAGTACGTATAACGTAAGTAACCTAGGTACAAAGCTATGATTCATTATATACTTTAGGTGTTTATTTTTTTACACCGTAATCAATTTTGTTTCATAAATAAAAACCTACAATAACACTGCCCCTATATATTATTATATCGACTCAGTCGATAGACTGACGACAACGAGAAATCCTTACGTAATGTGTAGCCATACTGATCCTTTATTTCACTTATTGTGAAGTAGTGAGCGTAGCTCGTAATAAAATCTCGTGCATTACGTAGGAATGTCCTGGGTTCGATTCCCACTTGTATAGTTTTTGTAAAATTAGTCCTCAACTACAAATATATTTTTTACAGTGAAAACGTTTTTCCGTTTCTGATTCATTAAAAAAGTGAACAAAATTGTGAATTTATTTTAAGTATCGATTTTTTTACTCTACTTATAATTTTACATATGAGCTGCGGCCCACTGTACAATCGTAGAACAGTCGAAGCTGTACATTCGTATTTTTTGCAATGTTTAAGTACTGTAGGTACTAAGTACTTATAATAAATATCAGCAAAGGTGACGAATTACTAATTTTTTTAAATTTATCTTTGTCTATCTATGTGTATATCTGTTTGCCTGTGCGCGCATCACGCAAAAGCTACTAAACCGATTTATTGAAATTTGGTGTGCAGCTTCATAATTAGCCGGGTCAACATTTAGGATTCTATTTATACCGGGAAAGTGTAAGGATAATAAAACAACTGCCACAAATCTGAAATCCACATGGACGAAATCGCGGGCAGAAGTCAAGTCTCCGCGTTGCTGATATATTATACGTATTTGTTCAAAACTTTGTTACTAAATGACATTGTTGCAAGACAGTTATTTGAGCTTCTTCGTTGTATCAGAGCTTCTTCGTTGTTCCGCTAGGTGACGCTGGCTCGTAATTTAGAAATCAACTTATTTTTACTTAAATTCACCGATAGATGGCGAATCCCCGCAAGGGGAGCATGACCCCGCCGCAGGGTAGAAAGACAGTTATTTGAGCTTCTTCGTTGTATCAGAGCTTCTTCGTTGTTCCGCTAGGTGACGCTGGCTCGTAATTTAGAAATCAACTTATTTTTACTTAAAGTCACCGATAGATGGCGAATCCCCGCAAGGGGAGCATGACCCCGCCGCAGGGTAGAGGCGTGGCTTGTGATTAGGTATTTCGCATTGATGCATGCCCTAAACCTTAGCAAACCTCACGAAATAATAAGCGAAATCAACAAAATGCAAATAATCCCTCCTAATCCATAGCAAACTTTTTCAAGCGCAGTAGAAGAATGTCGTAAACGAGTCGACTGTAACGCGGCCGCAAGCGCGTTTTAATATGCAGTCAGCGCCATCTAGCGACATCTGCGGGTATCACCGCCACTCTTAGTCCAATGCATTATATTTTGACCAAATGAGCGAAATTAAAAGTTTAGTGTAATTTGTTTATTTAATTTACCTATGTAATGTTCGAGTAGAATAAAGTTAATCGTTCGACTGTTTCTTCTTGTATACTTGTAAGTATAAGTATAAAAGCCAATCTTGTCTTATCCAGAGTTTTCCTTTAATTTTATTTATATGCGTATTAAAAGCAGAAGGGGAGGCATTCGCCCAGCATTGGGACGCAATAGGCTAGATTAAATTAGATATTAATAAAAAAAACTCAAAGAAAATAATACTGAACCTACTCAATCTATACAAACTATAAACATACCGTTAACTCTTTATCTTTATTATTAGACAAGTGTTAATTATTAATATTAATAATTACATAATAAAATCAATGAACTTTCTACCAAAGGAATTACCTACTGTCCTGCCTCCTGGAGGACTCGAGGAGAGGGGGTTGAGGTTCGAAAACACTTCGGGTCACTTATTCTCGGAGTCGAAGAAAGGATGTGACTTCGAGCCCCATTTATTTGCGATTGCTTTAAAAATTTTCATACACTGGGTCTTATATACAAGTTTGACAATCCACCCTTCAAACAAATAACAATGTCGATAATTATGAAAGACCTCTATAAAAATTTCGTCAATAATATTAAAGCTTTCTTGGTCGAATGGTTACGAAAGCCGACTACGAAGCTGGAGACCCGGGTTCAAATTTCAAGTAGGCAAGCTGCAATTTTTATTTTTTGTGACAATTTTTTTTTAATTGGGAGCTAGGTATTTCAAAAGGATTTGTAAAGTAACACTAAGTCAATGAATGTTTTGCTTAAAAATAAACCAAGTAAATAAATTGTTTTATTCCGAGCAACACTGGACGCCCCCAGGTACTATCTAACTAAATAAACAAAATTTTGCTTTCGCTTAACTTCGGAACTAAATGACCTACAGACTTGTAATTTTGGATTCTAAGTATGTGATTATAGCTTACTGGATGATGAAAATTTCAGCGCTCTGGTCTTATCCAGAGGTTCTCTAATAGAGGCCTGAAAATGTGGCGAAATGGTTCTAGTAAAGGATGGACCAAGAGTACTAAATAATCCTAGTTATCCTAGTTTTTATAGTTTTCCCTTTATGTGGCCATTAAACCCTAACTCTGTACCAAATTTCAGCTCTCTGAGTTTATGGGAAGTACTAGTTCTATTTTGATTTTATGAGTGAGGTGAGTGTCGTAAATGCGAACGAAAATGCGAAACTTTGCTTTCGCTTAACTTCGGAACTAAATGACCTACAGACTTGTAATTTTGGATTTTAAGTATGTGATTATAGCTTACTAGATGATGAAAATTTCAGCGCTCTGGTCTTATCCAGAGGTTCTCTAATAGGGGCCTGAAAATGTGGCGAAATGGTTCTAGTAAAGGATGGACCAAGAGTACTAAATAATCCTAGTTATCCTAGTTTTTATAGTTTTCCCTTTATGTGGCTATTAAACCCTAACTCTGTACCAAATTTCAGCTCTCTGAGTTTATGGGAAGTACTAGTTCTATTTTGATTTTATGAGTGAGGTGAGTGTCGTAAATGCGAACGAAAATGCGAAACTTTGCTTTCGCTTATCAGCGGAACTAAATGACCTACAGACTTGAAATTTTGGATTTTAAGTATGTGTTTATAGCTTACTGGATGATGAAAATTTCAGCTCTCTGGACTTATCCAGAGGTTCTCTAATAGGGGCCTGAAAATGTGGCGAAATGGTTCCAGTAAAGGATGGACCAAGAGTACTAAATAATCCTAGTTATCCTAGTTTTTATAGTTTTCCCTTTATGTGGCCATTAAACCCTAACTCTGTACCAAATTTCAGCTCTCTGAGTTTATGGGAAGTACTAGTTCTATTTTGATGATCCATGAGTGAGTGAGTGTCGTAAATGCGAAACTTTGCTTTCGCTTAGCTTCGGAACTAAATAACCTACAGACTTGAAATTTTGTATTTTAAGTATGTGATTATAGCTTACTGGATGATGAAAATTTCAGCGCTCTGGTCTTATCCAGAGGTTCTCAAATAGGGGCCTGAAAATGCGGCGAAATGGTTCCAGTAAAGGATGGTACGGCAGTGTTTGCTTTGCGCTCGACTTGGCGGGGCACTGACGTGCCATCCCGATAATTCTACAATATTATCATTTTAGTTAGTTAAATTAAATTAAACCGAATTTTGTGCTTATTGTACAAATTTATTTTATTTGAACCGTACGTGGTTCACCGTTCACCTTTATTCATTGAATATTACATATTCATTTATGTCTGCTGTCTGTAAGGCTAATTCGACCGGTTCCAACGCACTTAGTATCGGGGCGATAATCGCAGTTCGATGAACTTCAATCGCATCATCTGCAATCATCGGCAATTATTGTCGTGAAAGTCGTTTCGCTTCCCGATCGTCCATTTTAGATTTTTGATCTGATCACTCTTAAAGGTAGAACAGGTATAACAAGGATTTTAGTTCTTAAACGAGATTTACAGAGTGTTTATCCCAAAATTGAAATTTTAAACAAATAATTGCTTATCCCTACTTCCCTACTTAGTATTATAAATTTGAAAGTAGCTCTGCCTGTCTGTCTATCTGTCTGTCTACTACGCTTTCCCGTTAAAACCACTGAAACAATTTTAATTAAATTTCGAACACGGTTAGAGTGGACCTTGGGAAAAGACATAGGATGGTTTTATCCTACGGGAACCTATAAAAAATATACGCCAACATACGTACCACCACCAACACGTGTTTAGTCCCAAAACAGAGCATCATCAGGGTTATTGACTCTACGACCGCGACGGTTACTCGCAAAGTCACTTTGCGAAGTCGCATATTTTTTGTTGTTGCATGTGCATGTGTCCTATGTGGGAGGGAGGGAGGTGCTATTGCATGAAAAAAGTATACACCATCATACGTTCTGATTGCGGATTGTTGCAAAGTAGTTTTTACCTAATTTTATAACAATGGAGTTCCGCAAAGTAACGCCTGATTCTATTAATTTTAACATAATAATACTTATTTAGAATATACGTATTTGCAATTAAGTTATTGTTATCATTATTGAAATAAATGATAGTAAAAAATGTCTTCACTAATGTTTTTGACGTTATTTTTTTGCAAGTTGCTGACTGATTTTTTAATCACAATAAATTTTATAAGTGACTGAATAAAGATATTCATTGAAACATCGATGTGAATTATCCACTATATTTGTTCTGTTGTTCCTCCTGTTTTTAGTGAATTATTAACTTTCCGCGACCGATCCCAAGTTCAAATCCTCGGCGCGCACCTCTGACAAAGAAATTTGTAATGTGCGAATTTATCGCTGCTCCACGGTGATGGAAAATATCGTGATATTTCATTGATTACGATATTCTCCATAGACGTGCATGCCTGAGAGCTCGAAGGCATAATAAAAGGAAAGTTAATAATTCACTAAAAACAGGAGGAACAACAGAACAAATATAGTGGATAATTCACATCGATGTTTCAATGAATATCTTTATTCAGTCACTTATAAAATTTATTGTGATTAAAAAATCAGTCAGCAACTTGCAAAAAAATAACGTCAAAAACATTGCAGCAGTGGGACATAAAACAAAGGGTTGAAAAAAAAATTAAGTTTAAAAAATCATTTATTTGTGTGCATCATAATGAATTATATCATAAATCCCAAATCATATAACGTTGTATACATCGAGTCCATTATGTTGTTATTATATTCGTCGGCAGGTGTCATATTAATATTCACAGTGGCCAAAAGAAATTATCAAGCGGAAATCATAAAATTTGCATCCGCTTTGATCGTGAATAGTCCGCTTCAAATCAGAATGTTATAAATGATGTTCAGACTTTACAGTGAAACATTAAAAATGATTTTGGTGATAAAGATAACTGGATAGATAATGTACCGTAGTATCTACATTTAAACGAGAAATTCTTGTATATACCCAAAATAATTTCGGGGACAATAAATCGATCTAGCTAGGTTTCATTTCTTAGAAAATATCGTTTAATTCGTGTTCTCAGCAATAATCAACTTAAACATAAAGTGAAAAATATGACTCTTAGGGCCTATTGCACCACCTTCAGGTAAAGTGACAAGTACGCTTATTGTCGGTTAAAGTCACCCGTAACTTCAATTTCAATTTCACGATGTTCGAGTAACACTAACCATATGATGAACTGACCCGTACTCATAGCTTTTACACGCCAAATAATTTTACTTGGGACGTAACTATTCAACACTTTACTTGGAGATGGTGAACGAGGCCCTTATTGACATCTATCGGCGACTATATATGTACTTAATTCAATTTTTTAACACGCTTTTATAAACTTGACCTGTATGTATGTATGTATGTATGTATGTATGTATGTATGTATGTATGTATGTATGTTGTATGTATGTATGTAACGGAATCTTTTAACTTCATTTTCACTTACTTCTAGGAGTCTGATTAACTTGCAAATTTGCACAGGGGTCAAGGGCCGATGACAATACAATAATATGAGAATAAAAATCCGACTAAAAAATTAAAAATTAATAATGTAGTTTAAAAAACTAAAAGACACGCTTTTGTGAAAATACGAACTAAAAATTAAAAAATAAGAATAAAATGTATTTTAATGTAAAAAAAAGCGTGGGTGCATGGTGTGAATAGTATCTTAAAAAACCACCCCACGCTTTTTTTACCGTAAAATACATTTTCATCTTATTTTTTAATTTTTAGTTCGTATTTTCACAAAAGCGTGTTTTTTAGTTTTTTAAACTACATTATTTATTTTAATTGGGGACAAAGTACATAGATGGCGTTGTTAAGAAAGCCAATGAGTCTCTGAAGAAAATAAATTGTCTTTATCCGAGCAACGCTGGGTCATCCGCGTACTGTATGATTTAAACCAGATTGGCAATATTTAATTAATGTTCGAACGAAGATAGAAGATATTAGAATCAGACGATGTATTGCATGCATACTCGGCTAGAGAGATTACTTTTTTCTTATTGCATCATCATCACCACCTATTTTTTAAGATTCCTTTACAACACTATCTTTCCATACTCCTAAGTGATATGAACATGTAATACGGCGGATTACATCTAATTTTGATGTCTTGTCAAGCTATTTATATAACCTACGCAGTAACACATATTCAAAACAATTGTATCCAAATGTCCTATTATAATCTATCCTTCAATGCTTTTGTTATTTGTGCAATATAATTAAGATATTTGAACGCCACAAACTTCTTACTTTTATAACAAGTTTATTGTACTTTACCCAAATGTGATATTTGAGTAACTGAAACAAACAAAAGGAGGATGAACCCATTAAGAAGACGACTCACTCGTTTACCGATGTTACGTCTTACGTGTCGATTTTACGAGCGCGTCTAGACTTAGATTCTCTTGGCACTCGACACTCGACACTCGGTAAGCAGAACGGAAACGATCGTTAATGTTGCTGACTCTGAAAATAACGGAGAAAGTCCTAAGTTAAAGTTATACTTTGTAAAAAGGATTCAACGTATTTATTACTGGCGGTCGCCTGCAAATTCGTCCGCGTGGTCTTTAGTTTTAGAATTTTTCTAAAATAAATGTAGCCTAAGTTACTTCTTGTTACATCAGCTACCTACCTGCCTTTGATAGTCTCGTCAAAATTGGTCTAGCCGCTTCAGAGATTTGCCGTAACAAACAGACAGATAGGCAGACAGACAAAAATTGTAAAAAATATGAATAAACATACATTCATATGCATGTAGTAAAAAGCTTAAAATTTTAATATTACAAACAGACCCTCCAACTTTATTTATTTGTATTGTATAGACTAGTAGTGCCCCGCTGATTCTTCCGCGTTTAATAGTACTTACATTAAAAAGGGTCTCTCTATAAAGTGAGATGTTTTACTGAAGTAAAAAGGAAGTTATGTCACTATCCAGCCTTTTAACTATCTCCACGCAAAAAAAACCATAAATGTATTGCGACGTATAAACAAACAGATTTTAATGCTATCTATAAATCCTTAGAAGTCCACTGTCAAACATAGCCCTTAGTTTGCGCACGTGTTACATCAAAATCTGGCAAAAAAAAAATATTTTTTCCAGAATAGAAACTGTTTTCTTTAAATTCTGGCCATTTTATTTTTTATTTTTGATTAATATCCTAAAAATGGTCATATAATCCTTCAAACGGCATGTCTTTTTTTCCCAATGTTTATTTTGTGTGGTCATCTTACGAGCTACAGTAAATATTTATCGTTTGGACATTTGACTTCTTTACATTTTACAAAAAAGTAGGTACCGTAAGTCTCGATAAAAACGAGTAAGTTAGCTTTTTCATCCTATCCTTTTTCCTTTAAACATAAATTGGAAAATGTTGCCAGATGTATTTATACCCATGGTTTATACGATACGATCCATTCACTAAAACTTGTAAGTGTAGCAGAAATTCGCCCCATAAATGTGAAGGTAGAGGGAGTGGATCTAAACTGGATAGCTGCAAGGAAACCGGTCCTAACGACCTCTCGTTTAGTGAGATGATGTCACCTGGTGCTTCGATGCAGCCGTTGGTTTCGAATTTGAATCCTTTTTCCTTGGGTCGCATTTCGGAGTATTATAATTGTACTGTTTGCACTCAGGTTGACCTGACTACACCAAAAATGTTACTAATCCATACTAATATTATAAATTTGAAAGTAACTCTGTCTGTCTGTCTGTCTGCTACTCTTTCACGCTTAAATCACTGAACCGATTTTGATGAAATTTGGCATAAACATAGAAAGGACGTTGAGAAAGAACATAGGCTACTTTTTACCGCGGGAAAATATCTCATTCCCACGGGAAGCAAATGAAATAATGAAATGCGCCGTGTAGTATTACAAATACACTACATGTTATTACTTACTTCATTCACGTCGATTATCATATTTTATAACTTATATCCGTTTGTTTTATTCTTATACTTTGCTTTTCCTTTATTATTTCTTTACAAAATTATTTACTTTCTCTATTTCTTTATTTACATTTTGTCGCAGCTATCAAAATTGTCATGTCTGTCTTTTATGTTTCTTATTTTTTTTAATTCGTTTTACGGCATTGTATAAAAATCCTTTTAGCCATTCAATATTAAAAGAAACGAAAAATTATATATTTCTTATTTCATTTCATAATAAAGTATAGTATTGTTTTTGGCTTATTTGTGTTTTTTTTATATTAGCCCGTTAATGAATATTTTAATGTATACATAAAGCTGAAGAGTTCGTTCGTTCGTTTGTATGTTTGTTTGAACGAACTAATCTCAGGAACTACTGGTTCCAATTGAAAAAAGCTTTTTGTGTTGGATAGTCCATTTATCGGGGAAGCCTTTTTTTAAAAGGCACACGGGCCGCGTGGTGTAAGCTATCACCGTCGCCTATGGACACGGGCAACCCCAGGGGAGCCACCAGGCTTTAGGCTATTTAACATCATGCTATGACTAATACCAAAGTCCACGCGGACGAAGTATCTATATAACACGTGTTGTCTAGTTGGTCACCGAATAAGAAGAGTTCCCAAATTGAGTCCGTTTATCTACGATCGATTTATAAAATGTCATCTATCACATAAAATTCGATTCGTATGATCAAGGTAGGACCAGTACTCTTCTTATTTTATGTAATAATTTTGATATAAAGTAATCTTGTTACATTGAGTTTTACTTGAAGTCTGATACAGAGGTCGATTTGAGTCCGTTTCGGTTTGCTACTGAGAACACGCCGATGCCTCGGATCTCACTTTTATCGCTCATGCGAATGGCTTGTTTACCACTCCAATGAATTCGTGTTTCTTTAACATTTGCTTTGCTGTGTCTCTTGTCCCCAAACTCCGTGCATCATCTGTGTTTTTCGGTCACAGTATCGTGTCGAGCCCAACTAGGTCGGTATATAAACTATGTGATGTCACCTCTGCGACCCGGCTCGTGGAGTTGCTCATTGTTTTACAAGTGATGCGTTAGTTTTAGTGAACTCTTCATTCTGCTAGGGTTATGTTATTGTAAGTTTAGGTACAGATTTACCTTGTCCGACTTGTGAAAAATCAATATATTCTTTAGCAGTCTTTCTTTGGACAATAATCTGTGGTATGTTGTCCTTATCTTAGACAATTCGATCTGTTTGTTAATTTTTTTGTCCTTGAAGATATTTTTGTTTCTAACGCTTCACTTTCTATAAATTGGATGGAATTGTATTACAAAAATTGTATATTGTTATTTTGTTTGTCTTTAAACTAATCTATTCTCGTAACAAGATCTTATTTACTGATTACTGTTACATAATTATTACAAAACTTTATTATTCTCTGTTGTTAAAGGCGCTTGATTGCAATTTCATTATGTTGTATATTCCTGCATAGCGTTTAACGGGAATTCTATTATTTCCTATGATAATGTTCTCGAAATTACATACCGCCGCCAACCGGACGTTATGTACGGAAATTATCATGCTATTGTTTGTGTGCATTGATGACAGAATGAGATGAAGTTATGTTGTTATTGTTAATGCCAAAATTTTTATGATTCTAAATAGTTTTATCCGGTTCTGTCCATCTGTCGAGATCTTTCTTTTCAGGAACTTGTACTATAGTCCGGCCAACGAGACGTGATAAAAAATGTAAACAAAGTTTCAGGGGTTCAAAACATTTTTATTTGAATAAATTATATACATAGCATATACTAGACGCGGCCCAGCTTCGCTCGAGCGACTAAGTGATATACATTAAAATTTATTTTACAAAAACCCATTAAGTACTAAAGGCAAAAAATAGATGCGCGATGAGAATGCGCGCCGGGGGATGTTATAATTTATGGTAAAACAAAATATCATCTTCTAAAGTATTTATTTGATTACATTTTGTACAATTTTAATCTAAATTGACAAAGCTAATTAACGTTTTTATTTAGATAAGGATTAATATATGCGTACATGTATAGGTTGCCTACATCGCGGGCCGCGGCTATTATTTATGACTGTACATAACTATAATTGCGTTAGTAACATAAAGGAAGGTTCGGGACGGGCCTATTGTATTAGGTAGTTCGGGAAAATTCTAGAGAACCGAGGATAGCCGTATGTAAGAATGTAAGGCAAGCACCGGGCCGCGACAGGACATAGTTTAGTTCCGGAAGTGAAATCAAAGCGATCACTCCAAGCAACAAGGAAGAATTATTTCGACGACTACAGCGAAGATATTTGACTATAGTGATTGTGCTTGGTGATTTGGATTCTGTTGAGTGGATTTTTGTATAAGGAGACAATAAACAACTTCTACAATGCAAACGGTATTTTATTACCCATAGGGCGTAACAATATTTACATCACGTTTTTGCCAGTTTCGTTATAACTGGACGAGTAATAATAGGTAAAGTCAGTAAGTCGTCAGTCAAGTCAGTCATAAATTCAAGCAAAGCGATGGCTTTTTTACCAGAACGTGACCAATGGAATTTTGGAGGCAAGCTGTATATAAACATATTTTCGCACTGTTATTTTTTTTCACAACACTCATGCACTGTAATTAACCTATATCGAACCAAATGTCATCAAATTTATCCGATATTACTCAAAATTATACCAATAACATGAAAATAAAACAAGAGCACAACATAATGTCTTTTTCGACTTCCCGTCAAAACGCGACCAAATGTTGACAACTGTGGTACTGACTGCTTTCCTGTACCACGAAACGGGCAACAAAAGCTGTCGTTGACTAACTGACGCCATTACTGCCTAAGTGTGATAAGGACAGAGATAATTATTGCTCGCTCTCGCAATAGTAACTTGGTAACGGTCCGTTTGTTTACATTTTTTATCTCGTCTCGTTGGCCGGACTATACAAGATCTGTAATCTTGAAAATTGAAATCTTGAAATCGAATATAGATCGACGCACGATATTCGTGCAAGTTAGTACGGATCCTACAGTTCGCAATTCTTTTAAACGGTTTTAAGAATAGTAATTCTTGTAATTAAAACATGCAGTTGCTTTACTATTTGTTTACTTATCATTATATTTTTTTAAACATTTGAATCGGAATCTATTTCAGTTGAACGTATCTTGAAATTACTGCTTAAGATATATTTTTTAAAAAAGGTGTATTTTCTTATGTATGTAATACATGTACTGAAAGTTATTTTTTTTATATATATTGTGATCATTTTATTGTATTATTCAACCGTCTTTTTGATAACTGATACTGTTGTCTTTTTAACAAAAACCCAACAATCGGTCCGTTTCATTGTACTTTTACTACTCAAGACATTACAAATTTGAAGAAAGACTCAGTTTTAATGAAGGAAATGTTGCTAATGATCTTGAATTCTGTTATATTTCCGCTCATTCGTTTGACACGCGTGGCTAATACCATCACGAATGTGGCATGTGGTTTGGAATAAAAATATGAACATGTAAATCAGCGTTAGCGCTTTTTACGTACAATTTGGTAATGATACACGTACCTACGAGCTACGTAATGATACATACCTACACCTACTACTACAAGAGCTGATGGGAGATTATCTCCTTCGCTCTATTCTTAGCTCAATCTATTGTTCCATAGGGCACCTAGAACAGGTGACACTGAAAAGATTGGGTTTTATTGAACGAATAGTTGTATTAAGAAAATGAATGAAATATTTGGAATTGTGACGGTACAGTTAAACGTGATTTAAACTGATGATTCTTGTTATGCAATACCCATCGTTTAATCAACAAGATAATCTCACGCAAGATTCTATACATATATTTATAGTTCGCAGGAGGTCGTTATTTAGACAAATTGAGCCAATCTCCATCTAATTTTGACAGAAATATGAACATCTTTAAGCCTCGCTAGTTTCTCAAGCCGTTCTGATAAATTTGAATTTAATGTATCACAGACAGGACGCCACTGACGAGCTCAAGTTGTTTATTTGGATTTATGGCTGCGCTGTGACGAATTAATGAAATGTTCGCTAGACCACATCCTAGATTTACTTGTACTTACCGGCCAACGTGGGCGGCGTTTGGATGATTTGGATTCAGCTAACCTTTGTATATTATGTTCTGCATGACGCTTCAAAGTATCAGTTTGGGATTCCATTTCAGAAGGATATTTCCTCACGTTTTGAAATATATTTGTACAAATAAATGTTTCTTTTGGTTCGTATTAACTACTGTTCATTTTGTAAAAAAAACACTGGACATTTGCAACACCAGAGTGCAAACTTGCGTTACCAGGTATATTTTCAAGTGCCTATCTGTAAATTGTTATCAACTCCGTTATCTGACTCTTCATCATTATTTAGCTTTATTTATGATTATGAATTTATATTTACAGTTGTATAAATTAAGCAGTGGGTATTGTTTTGAGGAAAACTTCCGATTATACGTTACGCTTTACCTTGAACATTATTAGAAACTTGGATAATAGCAGCATTATTTATAACTAACAGTGTACAAATATTATCCTCTCTAACTCAGGTTTGCATTACATATAAAAGTACTTGTTTCCTGCTACTCGTAGTATGAAGCAATGCGTGATTACAAAATATTTTGATTTCGTCAACGACAATTTTAGAGATATCATTTTAATTCAGAGTAAAATAAATTGAAGAATCTTGTTTTATTTTAAATCTCCCTTTGCCTTGACTTGTATTATACCCTATGGCTGGTAAAGCGGCTTTGAAAAGAGCGGAAATTCTATCAAATTATGAACGCCCACGGAATAAAAACGTTGTTTAATTTTTAGGGTCATCGCGTGGAATATAACCTTTATTTTTTTTAAAGGATTTTATAAGTTATTAAGTTTCTCTACTACTCTTATATAGAAGTAATTTATGAACAATTTTTACATTTAGAAGACATGGTTAATACTGATCGCAATATTTACAATTTTGCTGTTTAAGGACATTAATTATTATTTTAAAGTTTTTATGGAATGCCACAAAGAGTGGTAGTAGAAACATGATGGAAAGATATTTTTAATACAGTTGCTCAAAAAGTGACGTATTGCAGGGACGTATAGCGTGCGGGAAGTGGGCTATTACACACTCGTGCTTTTTCTTTACCTTTTCCGAACTCGTGCATTTTCTTTCCCAACTGTCAAAATAATGTCTATTAAAAAGAAAAAAACCAACCACTAAGTTTTAGAAGTTTTTGTGATTCATGCATTCAATATTTCTAAAAAGAAGCTACTAATTTGTTTCAATATCAGATTGAATGATTTGATTCAATGAGTTAGGTTACGTTTCATTTCATTTCATTTCATTAACATTTTCATTTCAAATCAATAAAAAAATCTACTGAAGACTTGGCTGTATGGGCATAGTTCCCTTTGCCTACTCAGAATGGGTGAAGAAAACAAAAAAAAAATCTCTGCATCTTAGACTAAGGATAATGTACTACGTACTACTCTGCATATTCGCGTGGTGCCATTGAAAAAAAAGGTATTCTTTTACGGTTGGCGCCATTTTTCAAAAATGTTCTTCACGAGTTTTTATTATTTTATTAAATTGCTTCATTTTTTCGCAACTGTATTAAAAATAGTCGTTCAGTACACGTGCGGAACCGTCATTGGAAGGAGTTCCGACTGTCAACCCTCACCTTCGGCTGCGCCTCGGCTCGGGTAGACATTCGTCGGAACTCCTTGCAATGACAGCCTTTCCGCACTTGTAATGAAATATACTATTACGGCAACAATATTGTTAGTTCTTATTCTAAATCCTAAGTGTTTTTTGTTCGTTTGTTGACTTAACGTGTCACGATTTTTTTGTCAGTGGTCAGCCCTATAACAGTGAAGCAAGTGAAGTCAGTTACCCGTTTATTTTGGTGTTCGCGTGCCATTATCCGCCTGACGTAACCGCCCAGCGTGACGTCACGTCCCTATACGCGCAGTTGCCCGATGACACAACACTTTTTTTGTACTATTTAGGGTCCGTGCAGACGATCAAAATCAAATCAGCTTGACAAGCTCTGCTATAAAATTGTTCCTAGGGTCTTTAAAACATGCTAAATTATATCACGTTATGATTTACTATTGGCCACCCGGGACTTTGTCCGCGTGGACTTTAGTTTTTTTGCCCCTATAGCCTTCCTCAATAAATGGACTATTGAACACAAAAATATTTTTTTAATTCGAACCAATAGTTCCGGAGATTAGCGCGTTCAAAGAAACAATCAATCGACAGACAGACTGTATCTAGATACAGTTTTATGGTTTTTCAGAAGTACTTATATCAAAGAAGCTATCAAATTTAACAATATCAACGTAAAAGTTACATAGGTTGAATGAAGTACTTTCAGATGAGATTGAATTTTTTAATAAAGTTACAGTATTTTTTTTTCATCGGTAAACAAATTTGTTTTTTTTGTGCCATCGTCTAATGCTTTTGTTTTAAGCATAATCATATCAATATCTAAATTACTACTTTCTCGGATATCTATCTATATAGCTTTCCTTCGTCAAAGCCGTCAAATACACAGGATGATCTTTTCTTCGTCAAACACATGGAGATAGTGTGAGATTGCCCTTAAATCAGATATTTATATATCGCATACCATAAGCTCGGTTACTCGTGGCATCTGGTCATTTGATTCGTTGGATTTCTAGTAACGTTTACACTAAGCTAATGTGCTTTTATTGCTTCTACATATTCGTAAACTGTTTTGAACTGGCCGTCCATTTTTAACCAAAATATTTAGTGTTCATCACCTTGTTTAGTTTGGCGTAGCCTATCAGCTTCACCTTTGCTTTGAGCTTGGATTTATTTTCTGGACGGTTATTACTTTATGTCTCTTACTCAGTGCGTATTAAGAAAATTTATAGTTAGAGAACACTTGAGAGGACTGAGTGGTGAAAGATAGAAAATTGAACTTTAAAGGTTTAAAGGACGTAAAAGGGATATAATATTTTCCATCAAATATTAGTATCATCAGGAATAAGGGTAATTAATGCAATACATACGCTCGGCAGCATGCGAGTCTCGTGTCTCGTCTCAACAATTCACCAGCAGCCAAGGATTCAAACAATAAATTTATCTTTAGTTTGTTGGTATTCTGTCTCGTTTATATTTTCTTCCTTTTTTTGTCCTTGTAGCGTATTTCACACATTTCTCACGTTTGATTAAGAATTCCTTTAAGTAGTAATTAACAGATGGATTCTTTGGTTTTTATGTTTTAACTGTTGTCTGTACAGCTGTGTAGCTGTCTTGTACATGTGATATTTTTAGTACAACAATTTAAAAGTTCCTTCGGTATTTTACTACCATAATTTGCAGTCTCTCAACCTCAACATACGGTGCGTTGACGGGAGTCACGCGAAGTCCCATTTAGCTTCTTTTGCTTGTAGTTTTCCGTTCAAGAATATACTCGTTCATATAGCATTTTTGTTAAAATTGTACGTAACAATTTTGTACTTGTGTGAAAATAAGTTTTTTTTACTACTCGTAAAAATGTTTTTAACAATGAAAGTGATGAATCCAATCCCACAGAGTTTTTTCTGATGTGTGATCAGATCATACATTAGAAAAAACTCATTTGAGAGATCTCTCAATTGGTTCTCTCAATGTGATTAAGAATTTGACCGAATTGTTATTTGGTACTTATATATTTATTATACCAGTATCACTCTGGACCTAAAATGGAGTCCAAAGAATACCAAGGCATTTTCTAGTAATATCTGAACAGTTATAAAAGGCCAAGGTTACTGACTCAATAGTGCGATAACAAAAGTTTAATGAACCCATATATTTAAACAACAGATAAAAGGACCGACGGATGATAAACATTAGATATGCAAGCGTTGACCAAGTCTAGGCAATTTGATGAGAGCGATAACTAGTTGATTTTAACTTGTTGATTTATGCCTTATTTGCATACAAATATCATAAACTTGCTTTACTTAGCATGGGTATTACTGTAAAGGGCTTACATCTAATCATCTACAAACTTCCTGGTTCATTAAAATGTATGGATTTTGCGTCCAGCATCAGTAAAATTTCAATATTCTGCATGTACTTGTATTTGTGACTTAAAAGTAGTTCAGTGTTTGTCTAGCTATTCACATCTGCAGAGTTTGATCAACCAAAAAATTACATTATCCAATAATTAGGCTTCTAGATTGTCTTCGTCCATCTTTTTTACCGACTTCCAAAAGAAGGAGGTACTGTATTCGGCTGTATGTATTTTTTTTTTTTTTATATATGTTCACCGATTACTCCACCGTTTGTGGACCGATTTTAAAAATTCTTTTTTTGTTCGTATGCCTATACTTCCGAGGTGGTCCCATTGTCACCAAATCAGGATCTGATGATGGGATCCCAGAGAAATCGAGGGGAACTCTCAAATTTTATAGGCACACACATTAATTTTCTTATAGTTTCTGAAGTATAAGAGATATTTACGCATAGAAATCATCATCTCATGTTGTTGAGCTGATGATGGAAGGTACTGCGACAGTGAGGAGTTGAGAGCAAATTCTTTCAATAAATAGTTTTTTTATCGAAATCTTACATTCCCGAGGTGGTCCAACTGTCACCAAGTCAAAGTCTGATGAGGGGATCCCAGAGAAATCGAAGGGAACATTCAAATTTTATAGCACAACAAATGATTTTCATATTTATACAAATCAAAACGAACATTTGTTTATAATTATCGTCATATCATGTTGCTGAACTGATGATGGAAGGTATTATGACGGTTAGGAGTTGAGAGCAAATTCTTTCAATAAATGGTTTTTTGTTGGAAATCTTACATTTCTGAGGTGGTTCAACTGTCACCATGGCAAAATCTGATGATGTGATACTAGGGAAATCGAGGGAAACACTGAAACTTAATAGGCACACACATGCTTTTAGTCATATTTTTAACATAATACAAATATTTATGTCTGGTAATTATCACCTGCTGTTGCTTAACTGATGATTGAAGGTACAACTCCTCAACGGTTAGGAGCTGAGAGCAAATTCTTTCTTTAATTTATACGTTCAGGTGGACTGATAGTATGTCTTTCAGACTTTTAGATGGCTATTAGATAAACATGATTATAAAAGGAAAATCTGTTTAAAGTTTAGAAGTTGTGAAAAATTTTCCAATTATGCTAATACATACAGAATTATTAAAATTACTAAAAAGAGTGAAATAAATTAAGTTTTTAACAAAAAAATAGAACCGACTTCAAACGGTAAAAAATAAAATTGTTCAGTACCTACTTCTTCCGGCTTATGGTAATGACTCTTAAAACTATTTTTGAAGTCGGGCCCTTAGTGAAATGTCCTGTCTTAGTAAATATAGTGTACCTTTCGTTCTGAATGGGCACCGACTCCAATATAGTTTTAACAGTCATTACCATAAGCAAGAAGAAGTTGGTACTGTACTACTGTCTGTACTGTCGGTGCCAATTTAGAACGAATGGTACGACATTTACTAAGGGCCCGACTCCAGAAATAGTTTTAAGAGTCATTACCATAAGCCGGAAGAAGTAGGTACTGAACAATTTTATTTTTTACCGTTTGAAGTCGGTTCTATTTTTTTGTTAAAAACTTAATTTATCATATCCGCTATTTAGAACAGCAACTTTCTTAAAGTCGCACCATCACAGCAAAATTTCCTCTTTCTTTTACTGTTTCTCAATTAACTTAATTGAACAGTGACCTGAGCCCTATTGCCGTGAAATGAAAGAATGTAGCTAGCTGCATTTAATTAGCTATTCGATGAATTTTATTTCCCAATGGTTTTACGTTTTTCTCAGTAGTGTGGCCGATGTCACTTGGTAATTTAATATAATGTTTTCCGAATTGTAACAGAAGTCCAGTCAACTTAAGATTATTTAGTGCAAAGCTACCAAGTCTTATTTGTACTTACTCTCAATAATAAATCTGAGTCACAGTTTAATCCAATAATTACATCAACAATATCAAGTGCACCGAATGAATCTGTCATCCGATCCCCCACTTGGTGCTCGTAAAGTTTACGGAGTCTTAATGGGATAATCATGAATGACGTCACTCCGTCTGCCATCTTGGTAAGCCAAGAGTGGCTATTAATTGTTTTATTATTCAGCCTCGGGAAGTTTATTGGCTAGTGGCGCCAGACCGAAGTAAAAGTGCGATCGTTATGTTCTGCTACTTGTTTTAGGTTAACGTTGAGAGATGACTGGTTAATAAGATCATTAGGACAGTCAGCAGTCAGTGTTTAGGATTTGAGGTGTATCCATCATCTTGAACTTAACTTATAGAGATGATTCGTTAACTAGATCAATATGACAGCAGGCGTGGTCGCAGCATTCAATTTTGGGAGGAGTCACTAAGAAATTTTGGGGAAGAGGTGTCCCAAATTAGCTTGTGTCGCCTTCCATCTACGCATGACTGATGAATTTTGGGGGGGTCATGTCCTCTGTGACCCCTGGGACCGCGCCTGTATGACAAGAGTTAGTCCAGTTAATCGCCAGTTTCCAGGATTTCTGGTGTAAATCTCCACTTAGCGTCTTGTGCAAATATGATCCAGTTTGGTAGGTATGAGCATGGGAGATCTACATTGCTCTCCCAAGATGGGCCTGTCAAGGCGCATGTAAACCGCTCCCCAAGCGCTGAAGCAGGCCACCGGAGGAGTTTTAGAGCGGTACAGGTTCCACATAACACGGCATTCCAATCTACCGGGTACCGTTTGAAGGTTCTCCCCGCCCCATGACAAAAAAGTTACATATGAGCATAAAAATCTAATAAGTGCAACTTCTGGTGTTATCTGTTTCAGTTAGCGTTTAATTTTTAGGATTTTTGGTGTAAGCGTAATCTCAGAATTTGTGACTTTTAAAAATGGGTATAATTGCACTCCCAATTAGACTCAGGTACAATTCTAGCAAAAAGATTTAAGAAGTGCAAGTTCTAGTCTTCAAGTATAACCTGACGTCACCATAACAAATAACGTAACATGTCCGGAAATTGAATTCTAATATACCACCCCATAGAATGGAATGGAAATTTCCTCGAAATTCGTTATAAGGTTATCTTCCGCCTATAAAAAGTTGCTTTGATGGAGAATGTCGTAATATTGAATTTCAATAGTCTCATTATGTTCAAATACGAATAATTTTTGAAGTGAAAACTTCTTTAGCGGCGTTGAGCACTTTTTGTGGGATGTGTAAAAACTATGAAACTCGCGCGAGGTCACGTGTGCTGATCGAAAATTTCGTAAGATAGTAGAGGAGACGTGGAAAATCGACCTTCACCGATCTGATGATTCGGTGAGACATATTTTTTACCAAATATAATTTATAAACATATATGCCTATGATAACTTGACTATCGAAAAGTGTTCATAGCTATTTTTAATTTAATTAATTTTAATCAATTTTCTTTCATATCACCTTCACTCTTGTAACAACCGAACGAGTGAATGTCTTCACCGGCTCTTAGACCAAGACGGAGGGGTGACAGCTGATGACGGCTCGTCTGACGGCTGTCTATACTTTTTTTTCTTCAATTATGGCATCGCAAACTCTGCATATTGCCAGCGTCAAGTATAATTTTATCTTAAAATTCACTTATATCAAGTATTTAAAATATGGACATTGAATAAAGTGCATCTATTAATGAAAAAAGTGACGAAGAAATAGTGAAAGAAAATGAGTGAGAACTTTGTAAAAATACTAGATAGAAATTAATAGGTACTGATAATTCAAGCAATTCGTGCGGAATTATTCCCTAACGATTCCAAGATATCAAAAATGCACAACGTTAATGTTTTCACTTCTGCCGGCACTCCCGGAGTGCAACCCATTGTTTTTATTTCATGTTTTGCCTCTGCGCGTTAGTCCACTGAAAGGGTAGGATTTGTGATTGGGTTTAAATAAAAAAGTGTTTACATACAGTTGTCCATCCAATTCCCTTTTCATGTAATTATCAAATTGATTAGTCTTAGAAAGGCCTTTCTTCTTCCCTCTCAATCTATCCAATTTTCGCGTATACTTCTTTTGCGTAGGCATGATTATCAATTTGGAAAAATGTCTTTCTGACTATTTATCGATCTTCTTACAAGTTCTGTTCATTGTGACTAACGTTGCTAATTCTCAATATCGGTAATGGAACTACTGCTTCCGTTTATTAGGAAGAGATTTTATATATTTTACGTTTTCTGCTTATTTTACTTTAATTTTACTCTTATTTACTGAAGTCCCGTTTCGTGTTTAGGACGTAATTCAACGTCCGTGATGTAAAATAATTACTTAACTCTTATGCTGTTCCTTGTTACAAAAATATATTATAGCAATGTTTTTCTTTGTGTAACTACAAGAATATAATAATATTATTTTGAATACAACATTGCTGTTTCACGCCTACTTGCGACAACAAAAACAGTGTCGGAACGTCGGAATTGTATTCTCCTATTTCTGTGCTTTACGAAATTCACGGATACAATCCGCACAAGAATAACCTGAATAACTAAAGTTGCGAATAACAATGCAGTGCAGATTACAGTAGAATTACAATTTTCACTCGCGTACTGCAATAACCATTATTATTTTACTAGACCTGCCTGTCGGTTTCACTCGTGCTAAGATTTCCATTACATTTCTTTTGTTGAAAAATCTAGGATGAAAAATACAATCTGGAAATACCTATGTAGTACTTGCCAGCATTTATGTTTTACTCAAAATTATTTTGAATCATAGCACAGATCTGATAGTTTAATTACCGACTTCCAAAAGGAGGAGGTACTGTATTCGGCTGTATATTTTTTTTATATATATTCACCGATTACTCCGCCGTTTCTGGACCGATTTTCAAAATTATTTTTTTGTTCGTCTGCTTATACTCCCGAGGTGGTCTCATTGTCACCAAATCAGGATCTGATGATGGGATCCCAGGGAAAACGAGGGGAACTCTCAAATTTTATAGGCACACATATTAATTTTCTTATACTTTCTGAAGCACAAGAGATATTTGTGCATAGTAATCATCATCTCATGTTGCTGAGCTGATGATGGAAGGTACTGCAACAGTGAGGAGTTGAAAGCAAATTCTTTCAATAAATGGTTTTTTGTTCGATATCTTACATTCTTGAGGTCACCAAGTCAAAGTTTGATGAAGGGATCCCAGAGAAATCGAACGGAAAATTCAAATTTTATAGCACAACAAATAAATAATTTTCATGTTTTTACTACAACAAAACAGGTATTTGTGTATAATTATCATCATATCATGTTGCTGAGCTGATGATGGAAGGTACTATGACGGTTAGGAGTTGAGAGCAAATTCTTTCGATAATGGTTTTTTGTTGGAAATCTTACATTCCTGAGGTGGTCCAACTGCCACAATGTCAAAATCTGATGATTTGATACTAGGGAATCGAGGGAAACACTGAAACTTAATAGGCACACAAATTCTTTTAGTCATATTTTTTAACATAATACAAATATTTATGTCCGGTGATTATCACCTCATGTTGCGAAGCTGATGATTGAAGGTAGGGGGAAGTCCCCTAACGCCGAACGGGCTGTAGTACCGAACGAATACGAAATTTTTAGCATTAAACTAACGAAGACTTTCGTTTGCATTGGAAAAGAAAGAGACAACGGTACTTAGTCCGTGAGTGACGTGGCAGTAGTTGGTCACACTCGTAGCGCTCATGAGATTAGACGTGTTTATTTTGCGCGAGAACTGGTACGTTACGTGTATTCTAAAAAATACTATTTGTTGCAAGATTTACGTGTGGTGATATTCCTTATAGAACTTAATTTGTGTTTGGTAGGTATTTTTTTATACTTAGTGTTAAAAACTTGTGTTGCATAAATATATTTAGAGTTATTTCCATTTCTATTTTGTTCTATGAGTCCCTACTACCGAACAGTATAGTTTCCCCTAAGACCAAACAATATTTTTTTTCACTTTTATTTAATATTAAATAATATACAAGGCTGCATTTATTATTTCAGGCAATCTTATCTCTTATATAATAGAAAGGTTGAAGAAAGGTCGCTGGCAACCTGAAAATTTAAAAGTTGCGATTGAAAAAGTAACCACCAAAAAGATGTCCTTTAAAGAAACTGCTTTAAGATATGGTATCCCCACTACTACTTTATATGATAAACTAAAACTCATAAAAGAAGGAAAAGAAGTAGAATTAGAACCGATCTTAGGAAGGTTTACGAAAATCTTTTCGTCAGAATATGAAAATGTCTTGGAAGGACATATCAAAGATTTGGCTGATAGATACAAGAAAATAAGAAGAAGACGAAAGAAGAAACATCGTGGTGTATTTAAGAAGACGGATAAAGAAGACAAGATAAAAAAGACTAAAACTTTACCATTAAAAGAAAACCGTCAACAGCGTTTTAAATCTGCGCACGCTACTCAAGAGACGTATTGTGTTGTTTGCTTATAAAGTCATGACGAAGACTAGATTCAGTGCAACTCATGTAAGGAATGGGCTCACGAGGCATACGCTGATATTCCAGAGTGCTCTGACCTGTATATTTGTGACAGATGTCACCTTTATTAGGAGCATTCGGTCATTATGTGCCATTTTATAACTTTGTTCGGTACTAGGTGCCACAGTATTACAAACCAAAAATAGACGTCAATATTTAGCTTTAGTTTTCGATATGAATTTGTTTTCTGTTGATTGTTTTGTTGATTTACATACATGTCTATGATTGTTATGTAGCCTATAATGTGTAATAAATGCATACGAATTTATTAAATTTTTTATTAATGCATTCTAAGCTTAGGTGTTCGGTACTGTGGGACTTCCCCCTACAACTCCTCAACGGTTAGGAGCTGAGAGCAAATTCTTTCATTAATTTATACGTTCAGGTAGACTGATAGTAGTATTCTTTCAGCCTATAAGATGGCTAAGATAAACATGATTATAAAAGGTATCTCTTTAACGTTTAGAAGTTAAGTGAAAAAAATTCCAATTATGCTTATACATATGTGCAGAATTATTAAAATTATTAAAAAGAGTGAAATAAATTAAGTTTTTAACAAAAAAATAGAACCGACTTCAAACGGTAAAAAATAAAATTGTTCAGTACCTACTTCTTCTTGCTTATGGTAATGACTCTTAAAACTATTTTTGGAGTCGGGTTCTTAGTAAAATGTCCTGTCTTAGTAAATATAGTCTACCTTTCGTTCTGAATGGCCACCGACTCCAAAAATAGTTTTAAGAGTCATTTTTGTTAAAAACTTAATTTTACTTCTAATAATTCGACGATCCGCGTGGCGTAATGGTTACCATGCCCGACTGCCAATCGAAGGGTCCCGGGTTCGATTCCCGGCGAAGCAGAAATTTAATTGATGAGTTTAAATTTCTGTTTTCGGTCTGGGTGTTTGTGTTTCTGTCTCTGCGTGTGTCCATGGTACCCACGACACGGTATATCTATCCTACTGTGGGGCTCTGAGTGTGAAACGTTTAAATAATTTCATCATCTGCATCGAGTGCATCAATGTTACACGATATTTCAATCCTTTTTTCAAAAGAAAAATTTAAGACATCAGAGAAATTCAAAACCGTTATTAAAGGTCGCTGCGTGCTACGGCAGGCGTTAGTGTGGTTTCAAGCCAGCGTATTTTTCGGCGCATATACGGTCGTTTCGGAAATCGCGCTTAAACGCGCGCTACTTTTTGTACCGGTAAACGTCAAATCTTGAAGTTTCGCGGCCACACGCTCTTCAAAAAAAAACAACGAGTTGCACTCCGGTAGTGCCGGCAGAAGTGAAAACATTAACGTTGTGCATTTTTGATGTCTTGGAATCGTTAGGGAATAATTCCGCACGAATTGCTTGAATTATCAGTACCTATTAATTTCTATCTAGTATTTTTACAAAGTACTCTCTCATTTTCTTTCACTATTTCTTCGTCACTTTTTTCATTAATAGATGCACTTTGTTCAATGTCCATATTTTAAATACTTGATATAAACGAATTTTAAGATAAAATTATACTTGACGCTGGCAATATGCAGAGTTTGCGTGCCATAATTGAAGAAAAAAAGTATAGACAGCCGTCAGATGAGCCGTCATCAGCTGTCACCCCTCCGTCTTGGTCTAAGAGCCGGTGAAGATATTCACTCGTTCGGTTGTTACAAGAGTGAAGGTGATATGAAAGAAAATTGATTAAAATTAATTAAATTAAAAATAGCTATGAACACTTTTCGATAGTCAAGTTATCATAGGCATATATGTTTATAAATTATATTTGGTAAACAATATGTCTCATCGAATTATCAGATCGGTGAAGGTCGATCTTCCTCGTCTCCCCTACTATCTTACGAAATTTTGCGATCAGCACACGTGACCTCGCGCGAGTTTCATAGTTTTTACCCATCCCACAAAAAGTGCTCAACGCCGCTAAAGAAGTTTTCACTTCAAAAAAAAAAAAAAAACAACGAGTTGCACTTCGGTAGTGCCGGCAGAAGTGAAAACTTGAACATTAACGTTGTGCATTTTTGATATTTTGGAATGATTGGGGGATAATTTTGCACGAATTGCTTTTATTATCAGTATTATTTTCCATCTAGTATTTTCAGTAGGTTTTCATCTAGTATTTTTATAAAGTACTCACTCGTTTGCGTTTCACTATTTCTTCGTCACTTTTTTCATTAATAGATGCACTTTGTTCAGTGTCCATATTTTAAATACTTGATATAAACGAATTTTACAAGTATAGACAGTCGAGCCATCAGCTGTCACCCCTCCGTCTTACGAATTTTTAAGAGTTTAACATTTTTTACCCATCCCAAAAAAGTGCACAACGCCGCTAAAGAAGTTTTCACTTCAAAAACAAACAAAAGACGCGCAAACGCGCCGAAAACTACGTTGGTCCGCTCTAAATGGATGAACAGACTGACGTGGAGGGTGACCTATCCTGATACTATGTAGGGAGAAACAATAACCATTACATTTTATTTGCAGGTACGTTTCCCGTTGCGATGATATCGCAGAGCTGTGGGCTTTCATAATTGCGGTCTTATTGCGTAAGTAATTTTGCCTTGGAAGGAAAATTTCTTTCTTATAAATTACAACTGTGAATCAAATTAATAAAAAAACAACTGGTTGCACTCCGGGAGTGTCGGCAGAAGTGAAAACATTAACGTTGAGCATTTTGGATATCTTCGAATCGTTAGGGAATAATTCCGCACGAATCGCTTGAATTATCTGTCAGTATTAATTTCTCTAGTATTTTTATAAAGTACTCACTCATTTTCTTTCACAATTTTTTTGTCACTATTTTCATTAATAGTTGCACTTTGTTCAATGTCTATATTTTAAATACTTGATATAAACGAATTTTACAAGTATGTATAGATAGTCGAGCCGTCATCAGCTGTCACCCCTCTGTCTTACGAATTTTCGATCAGGCCACGTGTAGTTGACGCGAGTAACATTTTTTACCCATCCCAAAAAAAGTGCACAACGCTAAAAAAGCAACGCAACGTAAAAAAGTACACCGCTAAAGAAGTTTTCACTTCAATAAATGTTTGTTAAAAGAGTGTTACTTATTGAAAATTTTTGATTTTCGTTGGACGATACATATGTATCGTATGTATATACATAGATGTTTGTAATTAAATTAAAGTTTAGAATTATAAAAAGTTGTCTTTAGCTCTTATAATGTTAGGGTAGTAGTTATGATGGGTTAATCCCTGTTTATTTTACGCATGTAATTACTTCTCTAAAGTATTTACGTTTTCATGCATTGACTATACTAATTTACTGAATTTATTTAATCGTATAGTTTTAATAAGATTGTTATGTCCAATACTTTAATTACAATTGCGAGAGTACAGTTATTCTTTACTATAATATAACTCAATGAACATGATTGAAAACATACAATTGCTGTGTTATGACAAATACAAGCCAAGTTACGATAAAAATAACAAATGGTGGCGGGAAATCTCTTGAGTGATATAAAAAGCGAAAATATTGTGGAAAGAAAGTCGCTCGATGCTGTGTGGCATGTCTCTGAGTAGTGAAAACATGTCGGTTGCCTTTGTGCGGTTGCTTTTGGCGTCTCTACTTTTTGTACGTCTTTGATACATCTCGATGGAGTGAAAGCTTTTATCCTAATTTCCTATTTGCGATGAAATTATGGCTTGTTAGTGGATCGTTAGTTTTAAATTAATTATCTATATTGAGTATTACAGATTATTTTCTATTACTTTTTCGACGGAGAAATACATTGCGATATTTCAATACGTTTTTTCCTTGTTTCCGTGCACGTATATATCGATTGTGCAGGAGCTACGACCTTGATGCTCCTTAGTTCTATGATCATCTCTTGTGTCCATCAGAGGAATAAGGGTTTCTGATAACGCTGATTGTGAATTACCCTCAATAGTTTCAATATAATCGAACCGTTTAATACCATAAATATTTATGCAAACTTCATTGGTAGCTTGTACTTTCGACCTAATTCAAAATGCAGTTCATCGACTAACGTTAAATAAAATCCGAGGCATCAAAATGCAGTAAGACCGCCTTTTATTACATAGCTGGTAAAGCCAGGGTGCTGACAGCGCGGCTTAAAAAGCATTTAGTTCACCATTATCGTGGGGAATGTCAGCACCCCTTCCGGACGCACCCCCGTTCAGTCTGTGAGAGATTGCAGAGAGATGCACTTGTCTCATCATTGATCGTAGGAATACATATAACGTTAGCTCAATTATAGTAAAAACCTGTGAGAAATATAAGGCATCAACGTAAAATTGGCTAAGGGCAAGGTCCTGAAGTCCTGATGAATCATTGACCTAAAGAAGATAGCAATAAATCCATAGATTTAGAGGTGACGAACAAATGATATGGATATGGATGGGTGAAAGTAGTAGAGGAGCAAGCAGGCCACGTGGCGTTATCGGTAGGCGTTTGAAATTGCGGTTCTACTCCGGGGCTGATGACATGGTCTCAATAAATTTAAACTTCCTTCACACGTTGTTCCTTTTGAAAAACATTTTATCGCTCCTGATAAAACTAAGACCAGTGTCGATAATCTTTGTTTGATATGAAATACCCTTTTCGATACAAAATACGAAAGCTTTATTTCCGATACCCTGACTCATTGTTTCAGGATTTTGGTTAAATGTCTCTTTGTCTGCTGCGGCAAAATCGTTAATAACACTGACACTTTAAAGTTCAATTTGAAATATCTTGCCCGTCAGCTGGACAAGGATTTGAATGACGAAAGCAATTTGTTTGCTGTCGCATCGAGATAAGGTTTCAATTTGTAAAGTGTTTTGTTTTCAATTTTTCTATACCGAGTTACGAAAACAGTCTCAACTCTATGCTAATATTCGAAGGTTTTAAATCGTTTGCATCTATAAACTATTCTCCCTCGCCTAAATGTCCTAATCTACTCCCGTTTCATAAAGCGTTGTAATGTGTGGACGGGGACAGGTTAGTGAGGGCGTCATTAACGCAACTCTTTGTGATGGGAAGCTCATGTCTCACTCTCCACCACTGAGGCGTTGTTTTTGTTGTATAGCTTTTAATTAAATGTTGTTTTGATAATGGGATGTTGTGCATTACTTTGTGCAGGAGGAAATATTTTATGCTTTTTGCATGTAAAAGAGTTTTACCTGGAAATATCTCTCCCGTGTTTTTCGTCGTTCTGTTTGCGAAATTAAAATGCTTGCTGTGCAAGCTTAGTTTTTAAATAGAACAGATGTTTTATATAAAGCTGAAATTTATGTAAAAGCGGTATTGCTAGCAATAGACAGGTACCTAAATTCCACAATATCCCAATATTACAACAGAATCTTAAAAAATATTTTGGATAGAAATTGGGATGTTAAGTTCGATTATAGCTCCCCAGTCGAATCTATTAATTTTCGAAAGTGGCCAATCGAGACAACAGAGCTTTTGATTTTACGTCTGAGTAAGTCCAGTATTCATAAAAACAAGTAACAGTAACTGTAAACTCATTAAAATAAGCGTAGAAAATGACAGCAGCAAGAATAAGGTAAGAAAAAGTATACTAATAAATCTATAAAAGACAAATTAATATTTTCAGCAGCATATTGATATTAGCATCAATTATGACTGTAAACTTTACGGGCTGAAAGAGTTGTGATTCATTCACAAAGACTTTATATTCATTTTCTGCTATTAGTGTTAGTCTGTATTTAAATGTGAGATTTGTTGAACCGCTTTTTTCGTTTTCTTTAATTGCTAGCTTTAGTTGCTTGGACTTGCACTGCTTGTTACAGCAGTTAGTTGTCAGAGAGTAATAATAATAAATATGTGTGAGTGCAAACTAATATGCAGTTTATTATTTTGTATCTAGTTGTTGCTAAAGTTGACAGGCATTGATGTATCAAGCAGAAGTCACAAACATTTCTCTACAAATCACGTACAAATTCATACGTTGAAGATACCAAGATTTGATTGTGTAAGTCGTACCAGGCAAGTTTTCATTCATAAGATAACTCACATTGTGTATTCCCTTATTAGTACTGTAATTGAATCCGGTTTATTTTGTACCATGGGGCTAACCTTTCTTTTATCTCTTCGATCAACCCCTGCTTCTCTGCTTTCTTTTCAAGTTTGATCGATATCCGAGTTCGTGCGTGTGCCATTAAGCATACAATCACGGCAAGTTTCGTATTATTAGGGTTTCGGGGAGTTTTATTGTGGGGTGCGGTTGAAGTTTCGCAGTCTGCCAACTGCGTTGTCTGCGTAAGGAGTTTCTTTTATCTCCAACTACATAGACTGGAGGGTTCTCCTCAATGGCTGTCCTTATTGTTATTGCCTGTATAGTATAAGTTGCTATAAGATCGTGGCCCTATAAATATTCTTAAACAACAGATTTTTTATTTTAAATTCACGAGTACAGTTGCAGATATTACAAGAAGCGTATCGGCACGTTTCAATTTCAATACAATGCTTACTTCCTTTGCAGAGATTTTTCCGATTGAAATCTTCTTCTGATTGCAAAAGATTGGGTAGTATCTGATACTGACTGTATTATGAACCCTCGGCAGCTGTTCCGTGGGGACTCTCACCATTATGAATTAGAATTTACACTGCTCCAATCGCTCAAACTATTACCTACTTTATTTACACAAAGCTTAACTCGTACATGTTTCATTTATTGATTTTAATGTAAGTTAAAACTAAATAAAAAAGGAAATAATTATATACATATTTTACAAAATGTATATGCCATCTAAAAGACCTGATTGCGGCATGGTGCCCAGAACGCTGGCAGCATTACCTCTTTGAATAAAAAGGCTGACTTTTGTGCAAAATAGCTGCCAGCCCTCTGGTCACCCGAAGCGAGGACAAGTCTGGTCGACATACAAGCTTAACTCATTTTCTATAATGAGAGTAATAATCTTCTTTCTTCGTTCTTTAAGAACAAAATATCTGTATAAATTAAGCCATCTTAGAATCATGCACCTATTTAAATTTAGAGAAACACATAACTTACTTAGGTCTGCTCTGAATTTCTGCTCCAGTCAACTAATTTTAAGCTCAAACTCGCCCGATTCGGAGAAAATTAAATAGGCGTTCTGATTACAGTCTACGTATAAAATCAAGATTATGTTACAACTTCTTTATATGTTTCATGTGTTTTGATTCCTCCTGTTTCTCAGATCTTTTTATCGAATGATTGGTTTTCACCTTTCCACGGTTTAATAAATTGCATGTTACGACTATTAGCATTGACAATTACGCCTATTTACAATTTAAACTATGCGAGCTCTTGTATACATTACAATATTACGTTTACCGAAATTACGATTTCTGTAGTGTTGTCCCAAAAATCTTTCGTTAATAACGTTTTGATCAATATAATCCATAATTTTACCTAAAATACTCAAAATCTTAAATTTGTTTTTAATATTTTTGTAAATTTAATTTTCATTCAAACTTGGGTCTCTTATCAGAACGATTCGTCTAATTGTGCTATATTATATGTTAGAAACTGTACTACCCTGTAACCATACCATGTTCTGTGAATAAATGATTATTATTATAATTTTTTCAAAAAAATATCGTCAATCAAATCAAAGTTTGACCCTGTTAAACCTCATACAATCAATATCACTGGTACAGACGCTGGCCGGAGGCTGTATATAATTCGTTGACCCACTAATAGAACGAACCTCGCAGTATCGGAGATTTTAATTGGATTTCGAATTTCACGCTTGAAGAAAATTCTTGATAATTCTACTACTCTACTCTACTCTACCAATTATTTTATAGCCGTCTACTCAGTATTAATAATAGACATGTTTTATTGTTATCTACAATTGATTTTAATAAGCCAGTGTTATGAAATTGCTGTTTGCTTGATATAAATATTGCTGCAGTCAGAGCAATGCTGGAAATTAAGCATAAAACATTGTCTTCAGTTCAAACTCACATCAACAGGATTTGCTCCAAATAGGTTTACTTTAAAAACCAATGCGAAGACTTTTTCATTAAAGCAGAATATTACACCTTTAGTAAGCCAGTCCTACACAGAAACTTTCGCCGGAATATTTCAGCAGTTGTACTGTACACGCAATAGAAATGCAACCAAATTACTGAATTTTTCCTTCAAGACTGTTTCGGTGATTGTAGATGTTTAATGATACGGAGGTTTCTTAATACCGCGTGGCTTTCAAAGAACTTCATTTTATATAACTGAAATGGAAAATAACATTGTGTTGGTAGATCTATTAAAAGTAATTTAACACTTCAGCACTCGCATTATGAATTTAAAGCTTCCTGCAGGAGCTCGCGAGTTGATACTCCTCTCGAGTGGCTTGCGAGCACTTTACGTTTGCGCCTTATGCTTCTCTTTCAGGGTCTTCTATTGTTTTACTTACTGTTGTTCTTTAACCGCTTTTGAAATGACGAGTCAAGTTTTTATTTTGCGTTTAATATTTCAGTACTGGTGTGCCTCAATGAATTTGTGCATGCTGTGTACTGAAATGAATGAATGCATAATGCTAATACCGGCATTGTGAATGTTGGATTGTACCAGACATAAACAATGATTTACAAATGTAGAGTACTCATTTTTAGTACATTACTACCATTATTTTTACTTACTTTATAGTATTTTTAGTGGTGGGTTTTATTTACTTTACATTACATTTTAGTAGCAGTTTTGTAGTATCTATTTTACCACCATAGTACTATTTTACGAGAGCCCTCTCATGATTTTTCCTTTAAGTTTTCACTAGCTGTGTTAAGTACACAGAACTGTACAACTCGGTCACATTCACTTGACGCTTGGCGTTGATGACGTCATCTTGCGCTGACCAATAGTGCTGCTCATACTGACATTGCCAGGCGAGCTAAGGGAATGCGGGGGGAAGCAGGCGGGGCCTCGCATTCCAGAGATGCGTCAAGTTAATGTGACCGCGTTGTATGTCTGGCGCCACGGGAAATGCTCTCTCTACATCCTCTAATTTGGATTTATTGCTTGACTTTTGAAAATCTTGAGATGTCTTTACTTTTAGTGTTGTCACAAGGCAACATTACAACCTTCTTCCAAGGTTACAGGCCCTCGACTACGTTCCGCAGCACTTAAATATTAACGCGTTCTGTCTGGCGCCACGGGAAATGCTCTCTACATCCTCTAGTTTGGATTTATTGCTTGACTTTTGAGACTCCTGAATCTTGAGATTTTTTAGTACTTTTTAACGTTATGTGAAGCGTTAGTTTTATCATTTTATATTCCATTAAATTTAAAGATTTTTTTATTGTTATTGTCTATATTATAACAAGTCGCAGTTCTAATTAATATCTTGGATTACTACCATATAATTTGATTGGAATTTTGCTGGAAAGATATTTAGATAGACTGAATCATACCTTCTCGTACTTATTACATAATTTTTGAAGAAATTACATAAACTTTGGCTTTACAGGCCAGGCCATAGAGCTTGCAAATGCAATGCAGTGCAAGACAGTTTCTTTCTAGTTTTTTCCTGGTTCCAAAACTAGCCTACTAAAAGGTTTATAGCCATAAAAAATACCATTTTATTTCTACTAAACACTTAAAGGATATTATGACAGATTTAAAATGATTAAGCCCTTCTCGTACTTATTACATTTGTGGATAAATAGCTTTCATGAAATTCTGAAATCGGTTAAGTTTTCTATTGGTCGTGGCACTAACAAGACATTAACACGGGGGCAAGACATAATCGCATTCGCTCGCTATGTTTAAGACTAAACTGAAAATTAGGAGACCAATTTAATAACAATAGTAGGTACAACAATTTATTTGATGCTTTCAGCTCTACAAATTCTTTTTTCATTGAAGTTTTTCATCTCTTTAATCATTAATATCCTTAGTGTCCTAACTTCCATCGTCTCTCCTTAAATATCAAATTTATTGTGTCCAGTTAATAATTAGGTCGCTAACGTATGCACTTTTACAAGAACCAGAGTTAAAATACATTACATTAAATAATTACAGCGAAACAAAAGGACGTGAGAAAGGAACAATTTATTGTTTTGTTTTGTCCGACCTCTGCAATTACGTGTTTTCCCGTGAACGTAGATTCTGATCTTTCTTTAGAAAAACAGAGTTGATAATAAAGCGCTCAAGTTCTTTAAAAGTGAAAAAGAGGCTTGATGATAATATTCAAAATCAAATAATAACGGCGGTGTAAGTGAAGTGTGCTATTAAGAGTATTATGAATCTGCGATTAATATTAGCGAGAAATCTGAAATTCAGTCCCGTTGACAACAGATTTAGAAAATAGGATAGGGTAGTTACTATAATCCCTACTTCCCTACTTATATTATAAATTCGAAAGTAACTCTGTCTGTCTGTCTACTACGCTTAAACTACGGATCCAATTTTGATGAAATTTGAACACACATAGAGTGGACCTTGGGAAAGGACATAGGATGGTTTTTATCCCACAGGAACCTTTAAAACGTGTCCACGCGGGCGAAGCCTCTGGCGAAAGGCTACTTAGCTAATAATACTTAGTGAAGAAAGAATATGAATGTGAATGATCCTGCAGACCTAATGTAGTACGTAGAAATTTAGTATACACGACAATATGAGCTCCACTTTTCGCGAAAAATAGGTCAAAATACAGGTTTTAGTTAGATAACAAAAAAGCTGTGTTTGTCATAACCTCAGGAATAGGCTTCTTTATTAACTCTTGTGTGAATACAAAGAGCGTGACTGAATAATAAAAGCACCAACTTCTGGCTAGAGTAGCAGAAGAGCATGCAGGTCACGTGGTGTTAAGTGGTTGCTGCAGCCCGTGGACATCTACATACTACCTCAAGCAAGTATAGGTAAGTCTTGTCTGAGGTCGTATGCAGTTGCGCTGCTACTCCGAAGGCTGGTGGTCGCCTCATGTAAGTGTGGCCGGCAACTGCACCTTTCCACCGAAACACATTAGAATTGGTTCACGGCAGAAGTGGGTGCAGCGGTGGTACTTCCCCGGGCGAACGATAATAGTTCTACCACCTTTTAAAGTTGACTTTGTTGTCTTTTATTGAATAAGCTGTAGAGGGCCTGAGGGAGGGAGACCTTAGGGTCTCTACTGTGTTTCTTTTAAATGCTTCGTAACTAGATAACAGTCAGTACTAAAAATGCGAAAATAGCGAGAAAGGTGCAAATAAACTTCTCACAGCAGCGCCATATTTACCTGAAAACGTTTTGGAGGCTACGGTGTTAATGACCGGTAAAGACAGCTAAACGCGTCTATTATAGGTGTATAGTATCGTTCAACACGAAAATGTTATTTTTTGTTATTTATTTATATTATCGTCTATTTGTTATCTTAATTACTTTCGATGAAACAAATATAGGTACGTAAACTTTTTTCTGCTTTCTATATTTGCATTATTGTTGCATGCACGTCAATAAAGACATCATTTGAATTCTGAAAATAATAATAACTGGTTTTAATTTTAAACAACTATTTAATTTTAAGCGTATGTATAAACAAATAATTGTATAGTGTTTCTTTAGTTGTCACTGTAGCTGAGGGATTCCTTCAATATGTATGTATATTTCTTTCCTTGCTGGGTAGCCAGGAATTTAACATTGGAGTCCCATCAGCTGCAATGGCTTCTTTTTCTTTACTCAGAGGTTTAAAGCATAATTGAATCGATAGAGTATGTAGGCACAAGACATGGAACTGGAAGCTTCATCAAAGTTTCTTATAGTTTATTTTATTTGTTTTATATGGATTTTTTATAAGGTCACAAATTGTCACAAATGGTCACTATTCACTTTTTGAACAGAATCTCGTTTAAAACATCCAGAATCCTCTACATAAATTACCATGCCGTGGATATTAAAATTAATTAAATGTTTTCTAGCGAAGTGTAATAAAATAAGCTCCTAAAACGTCTTACCTAAGAGAGGCGAGTGAAAAACAACAGGTAGTACGTGATAAAGTGCCAATGAACCCGTCGTAATTGATTCGCGGCGTTGGCGCGCTTCCAGGAGCCGGTACTAGGACGCACTCGAAGCTAACTCGATTTCTAGATCGTGTCTCGTGGAGGCAATATCGATGTCTTTGATGATTGAACTGGAATGATTCTACAACCTCTTTCTGTAAATTAAGCAAATGTTTATTACATCCAATATAAAGTTATATAGGCAAAAAACTACTTCGCAATAATTCGCAATGATTGTGTATACTTTTTCATACTTTGAGAGTAAATCTCGTAGAGTCAATAACCCTGATGATGGCCGTGTGCAACACGTGTTTTGGGCCGAAACACGTGTTGGTGGTGGTGCGTATGTTGGTGTATTTTTTTGTTGCATGTGCATGTATCCTATGTGGGAGGGAGGTAGGTGCTATTGCATGAAAAAAGTATACATAAGATTATTGCAAAGTAGTTTTTGCCTAACTTTATTGGATTTAATAAACATTTGCTTAATTGAAGAGTAAAACTATTGAAGAAAATAACTAGAAAACTTAGTGCATAAATCGGCCTAAAACGAAAAGACACAATTCCCTTCATTCATGGCTCACATTGCATTTAACATGCCAGTGTTTTTGTTTTTATTCTTCATAATATTATATGAACAGAAAAAAGGCAGATGGTGTTAAGATCACCATCGCCTATGTATACGGGAAACCACAGAGGAGTCACATGAGCATTGTCGGCTTTTGAGTAGAGTTATTTTTCAGCTTTCTTGAAGAACCCCATGTTATAGTCTACTGGTAATGCTTCCACTGGACGTTTGTCCTATAATTTACACGTGTCCCGTTACGTTAGTTGTTGATCGGCAAAATGCCCCTTAAGTCTGTGATCCTGGTAACTGCCCCACAGATCATACTCTAGCTACGGCGCTGGTTAACACGAATCTCTTATCAATTGGAGTCCAAGAGAATACTCATTAAGCCACTCCAAAGCGGAATAATTAATTCAAAGGAGAGCAACTCGGAGAGAGAACGTATCCGTTTTTTTACATCCATACAGGAATCAACAAATTTCCTAGATATGTCAGATCATCATTAAAATTAGTATGTATCCACAAATCACCATCATCTCATCGAAACTGACATATTTCACCGAACCGACTCCCGACTGCGACCGACATATTCAGATTTATGGATCTGTTCCATTTTCACACCAGCCGGCGTGGCTTTGCGTGCTTCTGTTTCATGGATTGAGGTTAATGCAATCAATAAAGATGACTAAGCTTCGGTATCTGACAGCTTTTACACCCCTCTTGTACCATGACTCGAAGCTTTTTTTTACCTCTTGCTTGCCCCTTAGTCCGTTAGTCAATTAGGTTTCAAGGAAAGAATATAACCTTATTTGGTCACTTATCTTAAGTACCTTTTTCTCCGAAATCTACGTTAATATTATACGTAATTTTCAGCAATGTCTTGAGGCCCTGAAGAGCTTTCAGACATGAGAAGAGTTTAGATTGTATCCAACAAGATGGAGAAATGTGGGTTGGTGCACACTGCACATGATGTCACGCCAAAGAAAATTGTACTACCTACGGCAATTACAAATTTAAAAAAAAACAGGAAGTTTCCGTATATTTCCATAATTTATTGCAAGATTGTCGTACCATCATCGTACCATACATGTTTGTACGGAACCGGAACCCTCTTGGATCTGCACTTGACTGGTGTTTGTCAACTCAGCTAAAATAAGTTTCTTTAACTTCATTGTTATCTAATACCTTTAAACGAGCAATTCTTGTATATACCTAAACATATTTTTTGAATCTCGGAAACGGCTCCAACGATTTTGATGAAATTTAGTACCCTGGTTTCGGGGATGATAATCGATCCAGCTAGGTTCTACTTACAGTACTTTAGAAATTTTAAATTATTAAAAAACATTTTCAGTAATAATCAACTTAAATATAAACTGAAAAATAGGACTCTTAATGATATCTATTGGATGATTGGAGAGTATTAAATATTGTGGCGTAGAACGCTGTCAAACGTCATCCGCCAATCTGCCGTTCAAAGAAATGACAATGCAGCAATATCGATTTGAAAGAGCTCTATAAAAATTTCGTTCATTGAATTAAAGATTCCTTGGCCGAATGGTTACGTGGACTGACTGTGGAACTAGAGACCCGGGTTCAAACCTCAATCAAAATCATATTGCGTTTATTTTTTTTATTGGGAGCTATTTCAGATGGCGTTATTAAGTAACATTAAGCAAATGAGTGTTTCGATTGAAATTAAACCAAGACAACAAATTGTTTTTATTCGAGCAACGCTCGGTCGTCCAGGTACTGTTAAATACTTATTGGACTAAGATCGCGTTTGATAAAGGCTGTTGGCTAATTTCGCGAGGTCGCTTTCAGTTAATTACTAAACGTCTAGCCGCTTCTTGGCATTTTTATACATTGTATGTTAATTGCCTCCTGTATGTTCACACTATTATACTAATTGCATTGTTGGAGTCCAAGGTGCATTGCCCTATTAATTAAATTTGTAAAAGTACGCAATATTATTTTGCAAGTAGATAGCATTTCTTCGTGGATTAAAAATGGTATTTGGGGTTGCCAAGAAATTTTGTGGGGAGGGGTGTCCCAAATTGGCTTGTTTCGCCTTCTATCTACGTATGACTGATGGAGTTGGGGGGGGGGGGGGGGGTGGTTATGTCCCCTGTGCCCAGCCCCTTGAGACCGCGCCTGCATGTTACAAGAACATACATCCATATTTAGCATACGATGACCTAAGTTATTTGTTAGAACTTATGTAAGCAAAGCTCTTTTTAATAGTTCCATTGTTGCATCCTCAGGTAGTATAGTTTTATATTATGTAAACTGCAGTGCCCCGCGGCTAATACATTAACAAAGATCATTCCCATTAATGAGATGTTTTACCGCGGTAAAATGTAGCCTGTGTCTCTCTCCGGCTTCTTAGCTACCTCCACATAAAAAAAAATATATGATCACCCCACCACGGGAAAGAAGGTCACCCAACAAACAAACACACTTTCGAATTAATAATATTGGTATGGATAATGCCTCAATATATTAATCAATATATTATCTGTTATCGTTATTGACGTCAATACAATTGACTCCTTAAGTATAATTTCCCGATCCATGAAACTTTGTAATCCATGTTCAGTTTTCAATAGTGACGTCAGCATTGTTTCGTTCCCCGCTGTGTGGAGTAGTGGACACGTCGCCACGCTTCCGATTGAGTTTTCGTCACTCTCTTGCGCTAATGGATACGGCTATAGTGTTTATGGGAAAGGATGCGTTGTGGAAAGCTTTTTAGATGATAGAAAGCCTTTCACTTCGTAAACGATGCGTATCCGTAACGAAAGTTCTATAGGGAGGGTGATAACTTTGATTGGTTGTACCGCCACCTAGCTATGAATACGAATATAATAAATTTGAAAGTGTGTTTGTTTATTTGTTTGCTTCTTTGCCTTTTCACGACGCAAAGGTGCTACAAATTTGATTGATTTTTTCTACAAAGTTAATTGAGAAGCTGGAGAGTAACATAGACCTTTTACACAGGGAATATATCTCCCTTCAATGAAAAAAAAAAACGTATGAACTATACTTACAGACGTGTCCTTGAAATCTTCAAAAGTACGAGCTATTGTAACTAATTTTAGTGTTGCAGATCGGCAGACAGCAGAGCTTTAGTGTTTATTACAAATGAACGATAAAGATATCTCTATGAAAACTGCGATTGGCGTTTAATTTGATGCTGTCACGCTTCCGATTGATTTGTTGTCACTCTCTTGCGCTAATGGACTGTGTTATAGCGTGTGGAAAGCTTTTTAGATGGTACCCTTTCTTTTATTTTATAAAAGAGGCGTATATCCGCTATCGAAGTATATTAGGGTGATATTTTTGTAGGGCCATGCTCGAATAATGAAGTAGGCACCTAGAAATTTATCGGCTTTGACTATCGAATTGTAATTAAAGCGTTGTTGATGCTTTCACTTAGTTAATTTTTACATGATGTTTTCTATCCCAAAAAGAAATGTCCTACTGTTACTAAAACACCAAAGTACTAGGTATGTTAATTAATTTTGATAACCTACAGACTTCCTCAGGCATCATTAACTTTCCAAGCTTCTAAAAACGACAATAGATGTTTATAAGCTTAAAGCGTGTCAAAACCAAAAAGCTGTATTTGAATGTCATCTAAGTTTTTAGCCAAGATAGCCTAAGTACAAGTCTGTCATTTTAACCCATACAATCCTCCCATAGCAACACGTCAAGATCCAATACCCATTGATCAACGAAACAATGGTTATGGTGTCTCGCCGAATGGATGCTCTCTTTGTGTGCTAATGGAGGGAAATTGTTTGTTTTTACCATTCATTGGTATGTTCGCTTTGAGGAGAAAAGTATAACCAGTTTGATGTTAGGCTTCTTTGTTTAGAGGGAATGTGATTGGAGGTAGCCTGCATTAGAGTTAATTTGGCTGCAACCTTTTTTGCGTCCCACTGCTGGGCACGGGTCTCTCCCCCATTGTTGGGGAGGCCTGGAGCTTACTCCACCATGCTGCTCCAATGCGGGTTGGTGGAGATGCGGGTTAGTGGCCAATCCGCTGTCGGATGTTTTCAAACCGCCCAGCTGTCGTTAAACCTTGTCGGCGGCCTCATCGCCGACAAGGTTTAACGACTGTTATCTATCGACAACAACCGGGACCGACTGCTTAACGTGCCCTCCGAAGCACGGAAACGCGCATGTTTTTTTTTGTCACTAGCGGTCACCCATCTCACACCCGACCGCGCCCGTTTGGCTTAGTTGCATAGATCGTTTGCGTTCTAAGCTACCGCCGGGCGCGCGAGTTAATTTAGATAAATAAAATAAATAAATAAATAACGCTTTCGATTCATAGCCCCACAGTAAGGGAGATATATCGATGCTATTTTCTCATCAATTGGTATTTTAAAGAGTCTTGTCGCTTTTAGATCAACATTTAATAGGGGAATCCACGAACGCCACGCCGTGTATGCAGTAGCGAGATTGTAATACTCGTATCTTTGGCATTTCAACAATTAGCCGAAATCAATTCACAGTTCGAACAAGATGTATTAAATTAGGTATAGAAAGTTTTAGAATTGGAATAAATATTGGAACGATGAAACTGACAAAACCGTACCCTATACATAGATTCTATTGTATTCTATCTAGATATGAGCGCCGCGCCGGCGCGCCGCCGCCGCCGCAGATTTCGCGGCGCCGCCGCCGCCGCGTAAAGGTAACGGCGCGCCTAGTGAGCAAGAGATATAGTTGAATCGGTCACTAGTCAAATAATACGAACCCGAGAGTATGTAATCACTACGTACGAACGTGCTCGTTGTTGAAGTAGGACGCGTTAAGCAGTTAGCTATGAAAAATGGCTGCGTCGTCGGCTCTAGGAAATGTGTACGTTTATAAAACGAAAAAAGAAAAAAATACAGTGACGTCGCTACGGACGCTATCCCGAGTGAAATCAAAGCACAGTTACTGCTGGAACTATTTTGAAAACTTAATTGTAAAAAGAAAGAACCGTTCTCAACGATCAAGTGTTTTGTGACGCATGTTTAAGAAATGCAAAGGAAAAGACTGCTATTTACAGCTATACTTCCTCATCTATTTTTATTTTATTTATTTTATTTTGATATTATTGCAGATTTGTGGTCAGAAGGGTTTAATTTGCCACCTTAACTAAAAAAATAACGAAAACTATCCTCTAAAGCCTCTTAATGCAATTGTGGCCTTATGCAAATTTCCAAAAACCAACTATCTGGCAGATGTCTGGATATCGCAAAGGCCTTCGACCGGGTCTGGCACAGGGTCCTTTTCGCGAAGCTTCCATCTTACGGTCTTCCCGTGAGTCTATGCAACTGTGTGGCAAGCTTTCTGTCTGAGCGGCAGATTAAGGTCGTTGTTGACGGATGCTGCTCAGATTTGAAGCCGATTAACACCGGTGTTCCCCCAAGGCTCAGTGCTGTCTCCTATTCATTCTGCATATCAATGACATTCTGCAAAAATGACGCGGTCGGTATATATTGCTATGCAGATGATAGTACGGTGGACGCACTATACACCTGTCGATTCAATGCCTTTCGGTCACAAGTGGAGGAAAGCAGAATCAAACTTGTGTCTGAATTGGAGAACTCTCTGGAGTGGTTCTCGTAATAGGGTCGACTTAACCTTGTTGAGTTTAACCTTACAAAGACACAAGTTTGCGCGTTTACAGCTAGAAAACACCCATTTGTTATAGCGCCCAAGTTCCAGAGCACCGCACTCACCGTTGGTGAAAGTGTCGGTATCTTGGGAGTTGACATTACGAGTAAAGTGCAGTATCGGAATCACCAGGAGAACAAGGTCAAATTGGAATTTATTGGATTTGGAGCTTGATGTCCTCAACAGGGTGAGGCAGTACTTCACTGCGGGGCAACTCCTAACGCTGTATAAGGCCCAGGTAAAACCTCACAAGGAGTACTGCTCCCATCTCTGGGCAGGAGAACCAAAATATCAGCTCTACTCATTTGACTCCGTTCAAAAGCGTGCAGTCCGAATCATCAACGACCCAAGCTTAAACGACAGGCTAGAACCGCTAAGCTTGGGAAGAGGCTCGCTCTGCACGTTCTACCGACTTTACTATGATGAGCGCACTGAGGAACTTTTTAAAATGGTGCCTACGTCACCATTTCATGAATATACCACCAGACGAAGGTTAAAGTGCCACCGACACCATCTGGACTCGTGGCAGTCCTCCATAGTCCGCTATGCACGCTCTTTTTTTTTTACCACGGATGTGTAAGTTATGGGACAACCTTCCAGCTGAGACATCTTCTTCTTCTTCTTCTTCAAGAAAGCTGTAAAAAAACTCTCCTTCAAAGCCGACAATGCTCGGGTAGCTCCCTTGGTGTTACCCGTGTCCATAGGCGACGGTGATCGTTTAACACCACGCGGCCCGTCTGCCTTTTTGTAGTTTATTTATATAAAAAAAACTATCCTGTCATACACCGACCTGCAATATCGGCGAATTGTTATTCGAAATTGTATAATTAGTTTCGTTGTTTTTTTTCTAAGTGCCAAAAATGTCACACTTTCCTGAACCGTAATCTATTTATTTTTAAGTTTTAATAAATGTTAATATTTTTATCGATAAACTACGTGTTTTTTTATATTTTTTATCTGCCATCATCTAAAAATCCTTTGGAGGTCACGCCGCCGACGACGCCGCCGCCGCCGACTCCAAAAAGTCGGCGCGCCGCCGCCGACCTCCCACCCATCAGCGCTCATATCTAATTCTATCTAATACCTTTAAACGAGCAATTCTTGTTTTTTTTTCAACCTATTTTATGTCCCACTGCTGGGCACAGGTCTCCTTCTCACAAGTGAGGGGATTTAGGCCATAGTCCACCACCACGCTGGCCAAGTGTGGATTGGTGGACGTCATGCTTTCGAGAAATTATCAATTTCTCTCAGGCATGCACGGCGATGGAGAACATCGTAATCAATTAAATATTACGATATTTTCCATCACCGTGGAGTAGCGATAAATGCGCACATTACAAATTTGTTTGTCAGAGGTGCGCGCCGAGGATTTGAACCCGGGATCGGTCGCGTCGAAGACCGCGGTTTTTCACCACTCGGCCATCGCTGCTTATTTTCAGTTTGAATCAATCATGAATTTCAGTTTGAATCTCGGAAACGGCTCCAAAGATTTTGATGAAATTTAGTACCCTGGCTTCGAGGATGATATATAGATCCAGCAAATTTTTATTGATAGAAGTTGCCGTTTTATTTAATGTTTATGCCGTTAAATATAAAAATACTCTTACTGACATCTATTGAAAAATATTAATAATATTGTGGCGTAGAAAGCCGTCAAATGTCGACCGTCAATCCGCCCTTCAAACAAATGACAATGTCGATATGAAAGACCTCTATAAAAAATTCGTCAATGGAATTAAAGCTTTCTTGGTCGAATGGTTACGAAAGCTGACTACGGAGCTAGAGGCCCGGGTTCAAACCTCAAGTAGGCAAGTTACGTTTTTTTATTTTTTGTGACAATTTGTTTTTTTTTAAACGGTTTTATTTAGCTCACCCCGTTTGTTTTATTCTTGGGTCAAATTTAGTAATTCAAATTTCACCCTCTTCCTGTCAACCGATTAATCTGAAATTTTGTATACACTTTGGATTTTGGTGACAATACAATTATGTTTATTCATTATCATTATAAATTCAAGATGGCCGCCGCTACAAAATGGCGGATAATTTATGTTTTATTAATCCCATCAATATGGGTATCAAATGAAAGGGCTCAACAAGCAGAATACAATATACTATAAAAAATTGAAATCCAAGATGGCGGCCGCTACAAAATGGCGGATAACGTAGGTTTTATCAATCCCATCAATATGGGTATCAAATGAAAGGGCTCAACAAGCAGAATACAATATACTATATAAAATTGAAATCCAAGATGGCGGCCGCTACAAAATGGCGGATAACGTAGGTTTTATCGATCCCATCAATATGGGTATCAAATGAAAGTGCTCAACCAGTATAATACAATGTACTATATAAAATTAAAATCCAAGATGGCGGCCTCTACAAAATGGCGGATAACTTAGGTTTTATCAATCCCATCAACATGGGTATCAAAAGAAAGGTCTCAACAAGTAGAATACAATTTACTATGCAAAATTGAAATCTAAGATGGCCGCCGCTACCAAATGGCTGATAACAATTTTTTATCAATCCCACCAATATGGGTATCAAATAAAAGGGCTTGACAAGAAGAATACAGTGCACTATACAACCTCAATATTTAAGATAAGATAAGAGGAGTTGGACTGCAATAAACTAACGGGCAAGAAACCTTGCAATAATGAAGCACTAAATGAATTAAACAGAATGCGAAATAAAAACTAAAAACTAGAAAATAAAAATAGGTAAAAAAACTTTTTAAGTTAAACGGTTTTATGTTAAACATACATTGCAATGTTTAAGATAAATGTACTAAAAACCAAAAAATAATAAAATAGATACAGTCGTGGGAATTATAAACATATGCATAGACTAGACTAAAATAAAACCGTGGGGCACGTCAATTGTCTACAATCGTTGATTAAAATGTTTGTTTTGTAATGTTACACTATAATTAGGCAGTTGTTCAACCGACAACGATGGACGTGTGATAAGTAGGGCTAGAATGTGGAAACAAGCTAGCAAGCTCGATTATAAGCGAGTTTAAGGGTTTCATAGTGGTGAGCGAGTAGTACTTTTATCATATGTTTTGTCGATTAAAGACAAACTACGAGCAGTGAAACGATTCCTCGCCATCCAGCAGTGTGAATGTCCAACGATAAACTAGTTGAAACATCTCTTTTATTTACATGGAGTGTATAACTATTGGAATTTCCATGAGCAAGAAAATAGTAAGTAATTTCCTCACCGTCTGCGGGCCAACTGCCTCTTTTAACGACGAATTAAACGATTCTTCTATCGCACATTAAGTCGATAATTTGTAGACAATTGACGTGCCCCACGGTTTTATTTTAGTCTAGTCTATGCATATGTTTATAATTCCCACGACTGTATCTATTTTATTATTTTTTGGTTTTTAGTACATTTATCTTAAACATTGCAATGTATGTTTAACATAAAACCGTTTAACTTAAAAAGTTTTTTTACCTATTTTTATTTAATTGGGAGCTATGTATTTCAAAAGGCTTTGTTAAGTAACTCTAAGCCAATGAATGTTTTGCTTAAAAATAAACCAAGAAAATCAATTGTTTTTATCCGAGGAACGCTCGGGCGTCCAGGTACTGTCTATTTAAATCTGTAGATAGGATATGGGCACCCTTTAAATAGCTGTTTAATTTATTTTCATTTGTATGATTAAATATTAAGTACTTATAGTTTTACTAGAACTGAAGTAGGTCATAGGTACATATTAAACGTTACCTTTACCATCATATTTATTTATTTCATTACTTATTACACCACATAGAATAAGGGTATAAAAGGCGGACTTAGTGCTAAAAGTATCTGCCAGTCTACCTTAGGGCGAAACAGAGACGGTTGTAGATGGCGTAACAACTTACATTCCATGAGCGCTGTCACTGCAGCACTGGCATCTATAACCTATCGTGCTCACCCCCGCATCCCCGATAAGGCACATATTATAGTGGTGAATGCGATTCGTGCCATATCTTCCCCTTGTAGCAGCCCAAGTAATGAGTCACGCTTCTCGTCTACTCGGCATCTAGAATTTTAATGGCGATGTTTCCAGTTCAGAAGTCTTGGTAGATCTTAATCGTAGAGTTTGTTTTGTGCAATGAGAAATTTATGCTGAATAGGAAAATGGAAAAATATTTTCAGATTTTTAAGATTGACCTGGACAATATAATGATTTCCAGTTTCTGTCCTATTAGTTTTTTAAGATTCTTAACTTAAATTGCTCTGGGTTTTTAAAATCATTTGTCATTTATAATGTAAGAAGTCTAGTGTTCCTTATTTCTAATTCTTTCGGTACTGCGTTACACCTGTTGCCTTATTCCTCGTCAAGGTGACTTTAGTCGCCAATAAGGCACTCACAGAAGAGTAAATTAGATACAAGAAAATACAAAACGAAAAATAATAAACGTAAAAACACCTAGAGCAATGTGTCTGTCACATCATGTTACAAAGGTTTCGCCGTCGTAATGGGCTAGATATATCGTCCTAGCTATATCAATGACGCCTAAACGAAAATCACTATTGGGCGGCGGATCACCCCATAAGACCAAGCCATTGTCTCATCTCAACAATGCAATTCACTATGTTAATCGACATACATACTTTTCCGTAATGCTGTCATTATTTTCTTTCTTCTGCTATAAACAATACAGGGTCAACGACCCTAGGTATGACGTCATTAGCAAAGAAATGGGGCCCTCAGCCAGGTCGCACATTCTATCAGGATGTATTGAGACTAGATGTGTCATGAGCGTGTTTAGTTTTTGTTGTGATGCTACGGTTGACTTCTGAATGGAATAAAAAGATAATTGAATTTTAATGGTACTTATCCTTGTCATGTTGTGTGTAAAGAATCATAGGGGTACTTATGTACTTTACAATAATGTTGTTCTGTTCATGTATTAAATTCGGCATTGATATTGTTATGTAACTTCTATGGTTATGGAAAGGTTATTGCATTTAAATTAACATGTCTTGATTTTTCTGAAAATGCTATAACGGATCCGCTTTTTTAAAAATCTGAACTGCAACTGATACAAATGAGTTAATAATTGCAGATATACATAATATATGTATACCTACCTCACATATCTCTCTTTCTGAAATCGGTCCCTCAGTGATAAGGACTCGCTGTTCGTAATTTAAGGTCTCTTTCTGTTCTTCGTGCGCTTATTGTTATCTCAAGTTATTAAAATTCTTGGTCAATCTGACCATCTAATTGCGCTACTATCAGTTGCCGCTCTTGGCCTTCAATTTTATTTGTCACCATTAGTTTAGTAACTTTAGATTTGCATATAAGATTAATATAAAATAAAATCGTTTTTGATTCTTTGGAGGCTATTCCAGGCACTTTACGTTTGGAATCGTTTAGCAAGGCTATTCCGCTGACCTTACAGTTCAAAGCTCCTGCATCGATTAGCCACCCACTTTATTGTCTTGTTAGTTGTAATTATTGAAATGCGAAGAGAATGGAGAACGTCATATGTAGTGATGCATGTGCCCTGGTTGCTACAACCAATAAACATTACATGCTGGTACGTTTTTCTAGTAGAAGTATTTAAAGAAATCTTCCATTTGCGCTTTTATTGCAGCCCCCTAACATTTGCTACTTCGTCCGGTCTGCATCATTGGAATCTAGTCGAAACAAAGGTCACCATGATATAACCCATGGACATTACAAGCTGGTAGTCCCTGTAGCTTCGGGTTATTTTTTTTTTTTTTTATAAATGAACCTAACAATAAGGCAGACGGGCCGCGTGATGTTAAGCGATCACCGTCGCCTATGGACACGGGCAACCCTAGGGGAGCCGCCCGAGCATTGCCGGCTTTGGAGGAGAGCTTTTTTTACAGCTTTCTTGAAGAACCCCATGTTATAGTCCACTGGAAATGCCTCAGCTGGAAGGTTGTCCCATAACCTACACGTCCGTGGTAAAAAGGAGCGTGCAAAGCGGACTGTGGAGGACCGCCACGAGTCCAGATGGTGCCGGTGGAACTTTAACCTTCGTCTGGTGGTATAATCATGGAATGGTGAATTTAAGGTGAAGATTAAGAATAGAGCTACGGTATCCCCTGCCTGATCGTAAGAAGCTACTAAAAGGGGGCTTCCGGGGATGCGGACGGTGAGAGTGGGAGCTTGACCCGTCCAGCCAGCAGCCCCGGGAGGGACGGCGGTGTATGCGTGGCCGCATGCCGCCGTGAACACCTGAAGGTGCAGGAGAGCACATCTGCTCTCCCGAAGATGGACCCGTTCTGGAGCGCCGCGCGTGGAGGACACCGGTGCGTTCCAATGGAGATCCCGGAGTCCTCACAAACGCAGAGGCAGGCCACCGAGGGGGTTTTAGTGCGGTCAAATCCCAAATAACCCGGTATCCTCTCCCAAGGTGTCGGGTACCTTTTGAAGATTTCTCCCCCGATACCAAAAAAAAAGTGTTCCTCCACCTACCCGCATTGGAGCAGCGTGGTCGAGTAAGCTCTAGGCCACCCCAATAATTGGAAGAGACCCTCGTCTAGCAGTGGGACGCAAGAAGGGTTGCAGCCAGGTCAAAGATCATTGATAAGCTGACTTAAACCCAATGAAACTATTTCGACGATTCTCGTTTGGCGTACATTACGCAGTTTAACCAAAAGGCTCCGATTCATATAATTTTAAACAGTATCTATAAACAATCGCCCGAGATTATATGCCATAATCATTACTGTTTTATTGTTCGTGCGTCTGCACGCGATTTGTTGGGCGACATGCCACCGCACTGCCACAAAGGTTACTAATCATCACTAAACTTGGAAACATGCACTGCCAAAGCATTTACTTGGGACAGAATGCTTTAATTCACTTATATGTAATTACTGTTAATGATTTAAAAAAAAAATGTGTAATGTCTCAGATGCTTACAAAACTTGGAAACATGCACTGCCAAAGCATTTACTTGGGACAGAATGTTTTAATTCACTTATATGTAATTACTGTTAATGATTTTAAAAAAAGATGTGTAATGTCTCAGATGCTTACAATTACTTTTAAACTATACCTTATCATCACTTGGAAACATGCACTGCCAAAGCATTTACTTGAGACAGAATGCTTTAATTAACTTACATGTGACTACTGTTAATGATTTAAATCCATCCATCCATCCATCCATCAGCCTTTTATAGTCCACTGCTGGACATAGGCCTCCCCTAACGTTCGCCACTCCTCCCGGTCCTGGGCCTTCTGAATCCAGCGGCTACCCGCTGTCTTCTTCAGGTCATCAGTCCACCTGGTTGGAGGGCGGCCTGTACTCCTTTTGCCGATACGTGGTCGCCATTCGAGAACCTTTCTTCCCCATCGGTTGTCGGTTCTTCTAACTATATGGCCTGCCCATTGCCACTTCAGCTTGCAAATTTTGAGAGCTATGTCGGTAACTTTCGTTCGTCTACGGATTTCATCGTTACGAATTCTATCGCGTAGAGAAATACCAAGCATAGCCCTCTCCATCGCGCGCTGAGCGACCTTGAGCTTATGGAAAAGGCTAACTGTAAAAGACCACGTCTCAGCGCCGTAGGTCATCACTGGCAACACACACTGCTCGAAAACTTTCGACTTCAGGCACTGAGGTATTCTGGACGAGAAGACACTTTGTAATTTCCCGAACGCTGCCCAACCGAGTTGGATTCTACGAGTTACCTCTCTCTCGAAGCTGGACTTACCCATACGGATCGGTTGTCCCAGGTATATGTACTCGTCGACAATGAAATGATTAAAAAAAATGATTTAAATAAGATATCAAAAGTCACAGATTCTTGCAATTATTTTTAAACTATACCTAAAAACAATAATTACTTAGAAACATGCACTTCCAAAGCGTATAATTGGGTGGGACAGAATGCTGTAATTCACGTACAAATGCCTATTGTAAATGCTTTAAAAGGGATGCCAAAAACCTCGAATTCATTCAATTTTAAACTATTTCTAGAAACGATTATTTTTGAATATATGCCGCAGTCATTACGGTTTATTGTTCGCGCGTCTGCACGCGACTTTGCAGCGACACGCGACCGTACTTCAATGGTACTAATCATTACTCGGAAATTATGTACATCCAAAACGTTCACTGTTCCAAACTGTATATTATTATTACATCCATCCATCCATCCATCAGCCCTTAGAAGTCCACTGCTGGACGAAGGCTCCTCTAACATTTGCCTCTCCATCCGGTCCTACGTCCTCTGAATCCATCGTTTACCCGCTGTCTTCTTCTGGTCGTCATACCACCTGGTTGGCCAGTGCTTCTTTTGCCGAGACGTGGCCGCCATTTAAGGACCTTTCTTCCGCATTGATTGTCAGTTTTATTATTTGAATGTCAGAGTTTTTTAAAAGGAATAGATTTCTGTCCACAAAGTTCTACGTCTACACCTCATGCTTAATCCAGTGATCCATCATCGTACTTTTAAACCACAGATAATAGTTGCTTCACACGGTTTAACGTGTAGTTTGAAGCACATGTATTTAGCCACTAGTAGTTACCGATTCTCCACCAACCCGCATTTGAGCAGCGTAATGGAGTAAGCTCTAGGCCTCCACAATAATGGGGAGAGACCCGTGCCTAGCAGTGGGACACAAAAAGGGTTGCAGCCAGTTACAGGCCCTCGACAGCGCCTGTATGACTTTAATTGTGTAAATAGAAGCATGCTAACTTGTGAAAAATACCTTAAAGTTGACTTGTAATTACAGTAAACTTATCTTGAGAAAATTTCAAATTTATGATAATCAAAAGTAATTAACAAAATGTAAGCAGCAGAAGACTGAACTGAAATACAGTGATGTAGTTTTTTGCTGCAAGAAGGTAGACTGCAGTCCCTTAGAACTTTTGTGATTGTGTAAGAATTTTTTAAGTATTTTTCTATACTAAGGGAGCCATTATTTTACTTTTTTAATTTTTATGCACATCTTTTCATCATACTATATTTAATTTTATTCGTTCCAGAAAATTGTTATCGCCCAAAACATTGAACTGAAATAGAGTTATAATTATAAGATAAAAGATAAATATTGATGGTATAATTCAAAGTTAAGGTTAACGTTCTGACGAGAGATGCATGACTAATTTTCCATAAAGAGGAGCCCTCGCAAATCGCAATGTTATTTTGTAATACGTGCTGCTACAGTAACGTGATTTTAGTAGAGGTTAAGCACCAGTATCTCTTGATAAATGTCGCTGATACATACTATGATATGTTGCTGATAATTATATACTACGACAGAATAAGCTAAGAAGCTTATCTTAGCTTTTAAAAAGTACTTTGGCTTTCTAAACATTTTAAGAAGATGTTTGCCAGTTTATAGCCAATCTTTGTTTCTGTTCAATAATTGCTTATTAGCATGTTCAAGGTGAATCACTTCAATATTTACGTTATGACCACAGACTGAAATACTAATTTTATCGGGTGGAAATATTTTAACAATCGAACATTCATCACGACAAAGAGTGGTCACCACGAGCCATTGGTGTGTTCATGGCACCCACAATTTTTTACTTTATTCAAATAGAGTAGCAGGTTATAACTGTGCAGCTGTGGTAGCAGGTAACGTGGTGTTAAGTGGTCGCCACAGCCCATAGACATCTACGCAAGCCTTAGTCTTACCTGTGGTCGATTTCAGTTGCGTTGCTATTCTGAAGTCCTCTAATGGATGACCGATGGTCGCCACGCCACATCTGACGCGTAAATACACCTTTATCCAAATACAGACACAATAGAATTGCTTCACTACAGAAGTGTTTGCAGCGGTGATACTCCCCGGTTGAACATAACATAACATTAAAATTTCACACTCATAGCCCCACAGTGAATAGACACCCTGTGTCGTGGGTACCATGGACACATACAAAGAAAGAAACACAAACACCCAGATCGAAAACAGAAATTAAAACTCATAATTCAAATTTCTGCTTCGCCGGGAATCGAACCCAGGACCCTTCGATTGGCAGTCCGTCATGGTAACCATTACGCCACAGAGAGCCCACTCTGTACGCCCGTATCCGAAATTAAGTGAATTTTCGGGCCTTATTTTTGGATTAAATAGAAAAAAATCTAGCAATATTATTCATTCAATAGCTTAATGTCATCAATGCCAACGCTTATCAGCTTATTAATTCATAAAAAAGAAGCGATCTGTGCAAGCTAAAAATGATTCCGAAAATGTTAGAACTTACGGACGGATGCTTACAGAGTGGGCCCTCAGGGGTCCTCAAACCATTGAAAGTTCTACAACGCGTTATCCTACCGTGGGGCTATGTGTGAAGCGTTATTTACCTTCCGCCAGCGGCTTAGCCCGCGTGGAGCCGTTTTATAGGTTCCCGTAGGATAAAAACCAATACCATGTCCTTTCCCAAGGTCCACTCTGTCTGTGTTCTAAATTTCGTTTAAATTGGTTCAGTAGTTTAAGCACGATAGCGTTACAGACAAACAGAGTTACTTTCATATTTATAATATAAGTATGGATTCTAAAAGTACGTTAAACATGAAGAAGCGACTAAAAAAACTCTTTATAAAATCCGACGGAAAAATTATATCCTGCCTGGAAATGATGCACTCATCTCGGCACAGATGTATAAAACTTTAAGAATGCAACGTGCATTGCTTTAATTAAACTGGCTACGTTTATTTATGAAAATATTTTTTACTGAAATATTTTTTCGTTGCAAAAAATATTACTGTTTTTTGCTTCCATATTTCTATAAAACGTATTTATGCATCGTTTAATATTTGTTTGACTACGCTTTATATTATTTTGATAGTTGTTGTTTTGTCATTTTCCCTGCTATTGTTATTATTTCTTGCTTATTCTAATCTTAGGGGAAAAAATCGTTCGATGAATATTCACCTTGTAATATGATTTTCTTTGCAGATATTATAATATAACAGACACTATAACGCTCGTAAATGATTTACACTTTTTGTAATCACTATTATCTTTCTTAATCAGCCCATTCTCGCTCTCGGCATTATAGCGAAAGTTAGTTATATGTTCTCATCTAAATCCTACCAAATATTATTTGAATTGAACCGGATTAAATTTGGTTTGTTGTCCGTGGAACGACCGCCTGCTCGAACTGGTAATACATAGATTTTATTTTTGTTTCAGGTATTAATTGAGAAAATAGTACAAACAATAGAACTGGAGGAACCTGAACTATCTTCCGAGGTAACGTTCATTTTAAACAAAAATTAGTTTCGGACCGTACCGAGGTCCTTCATCACAAACCGGGGCCACCTAGCGACCGAACGACGTACCGATGCCCTTCCTCATGATGGCTCATGTCATGATATTCAAAACTAGTCGGGTATGCGTGAGTTAAAACCAAAAAGTTAACACATTAATCACAACGTAAGCATCAAATAAATTTGTCATTCACATTGTTTTTACAAAACGGTCTACCCTACTCCAGATTTATGACCTCAATAACCCATAAATTTAACATACGCAAAGTGACAAATACGGAATCCGTTCCGGGCGCCAACCCCTGCGATATTTTATCAACATAACAAACCTTTATTTGTGTAGGTGTGCCCGTCAACAAAGGTGAAATCAGGCGTGTTATATATATATACATCATTATAATATATAACTGTTATTAAGAACCACATGATTAAAGTTAAATTAAATAATAAAACAGGCATCGCCGCGCTCCAGCGTAGTATAGGCAAAATATCCTATAACACTTCGAAGAAGCCAGCCTGGGAATGAAATAGGATTCTTGCAGGTGGACATTGCGATTCCCACATCGAACGTAATCATACATTTTTTACTTTAATGTAATATTTTTTTGTAATATTGCTCTAATTAAAAGTTTAGTTATGATGAATTAAATAGTTTGATTCGCACCCTGCTGCCCCAACTATGTAAGTGGCGCAGTCGAAAAAGAGGTCTTCAATTTGGTGCGAAAATATCTAAAAATCGACGTTTTCAAGCCGAGCTCAAAATTGAGGATCAGGACCTAAAAGGCAGCAGCAGGAATTCAGATCCAAAAATTCAGTAAAATTGGACGCGATGAAAACTATTTTCTTGTAAGTACAGTGAAAGAATAATATCGTGCTATCCTTTTACCTACCTTATTATCCTTTGAAATAAAGTTGAATCCTATCTTTTCCCTTATCCTATATATTTTTTATAAATATTAATAGTGAATTTCAATAAAAAATTGTGATAATAAAGGATTTAAATCAGTATATTTTACTAAATGATATGTGTTGTGTGTGTTTTTTTTTAAATAATAGTCGGTGAAATATAAATTTGATTTTACTTGTTTAAATATTAAATGTGTTTATTGTAATTTTTTTTTTGAGAATCAGGAATAAATCTTCCAAATTCTTGATAGTTTTATGAATTGGTTTTATAACAAATTATTGCAAAAAAAAAAACTTTTGTAGGTATAATAATTATTAATAAGTACTTAATTTTTTTAATTTTTTTTTTTGGGAAAGGCATTTATTTTGTGTTAGTGAATAAAAATGTGTTAATTATAGTTAAAGTATTATTGTAAAGATATTAAAACATTTAAAAAAATTTTAATTTAATTTAGAATCTAATTTTTTTTTCAAAAATTTTCATATAAGGTCAGGAAGTACCCGGGAGGGTTCTTCATCTAGGCAGTCGAGTAGATTAAATTATTTTGACTCTAATAGGAACTTAAAAAATATGTCTGACGACAATATAGATAAAATTTATGGGGCATTACGGGCCGTCCCTGAATTTGATGGAAACCCTCATGTTTTAACACGTTTTATTAAATTGTGTGACCAATTAGTTTTATCTTTTGTTCGAACGGAGCCCGGAAGTGAATTGAGTAACCTGATTTTGCTAAATGGAATTCTCAATAAAATAACTGGTACCGCTTCGCGTACCATTAATGCGAATGGTATCCCAGATAGTTGGAATGGCATCAAAAGTTCGCTTATAAATAATTTTGCGGATCAAAGGGATGAAACAGCCCTCTACAATGACCTCTCTTGTCAAACTCAAGGCTCTAACACGGCTCAGGAATTTTATGATAGGTGTCAATCGCTATTCAGTACTATAATGACTTATGTTTCACTACACGAATCTTTATCCACCACCATTGAAGCTAAAAGAGTGCTATATAAAAAGTTAACTTTAAAAACGTTTGTTAGAGGCTTAGTAGAACCATTAGGGTCCCGTATAAGATGTATGCGACCGGATACGATAGAAAAAGCTTTAGAATACGTACAGGAAGAATTAAATATCATATATATGCAACAAAAAAATCCTAATGTACCAAAAAGTCATCAAATTACACATTCAAATAATTTTAATGCAACGAACATGTTAAAATTGCCAAACTACAATAGCTTTTCACCAAGCTGGCAGCATGCAACGTCGGTGGCAGCAACTCCTCCACGACCACTACTTCCACCACAGCCGCCTCGGTTCCAGTCGCAGGTTAGTCAACTATCATATCCCATGCCTACTAGAACCCAACAAATATTTCATGCAAATCCACCAGGTTACAGACCACAAAGTAGGACATTTAGATTAACTGCAAGAAACCCATCGCCGCCAAGGCCAATGAGTGGAGTAAAGTCGTTTGTTACCAAAACATTACCACCGTCGGGACATGAATTCGGTACGTACGGTAAACCACAACCTTCTCATTATTTTAAAAGTCGGGAACTGAACATGAATGACATCGCAGATTATGATAGCGCTTTCTATACAAATGATTACAATTGTGAACCTTACTATAATAATAATCACTCGTATAGCTTATACGGCTATGAACTTTCGCCTGATTATGGTCACGTCGAAAATAATGATCTTATTCATGAAAAATTTTCCGAATGTCAGATAAGTCATTTTTCAGAAGGTAATGTTAGAGAACCTGAAATGAACAAAACTTCTGAAAATTCAAATTTTTTCGAAAGCCAACAAAAAAAAGACTTAACATAGAATTAAATTTGCAATCTAAGCGACATCTGCGATACATCCAAATTAATGAACCTCCGCTAAAGTTGCTAATCGATACTGGGGCGAATCAATCCTTCATTAACCCAGAAGCTGTCAGAAAATATTTTGGTCATATACCACTTAACTTTGATCCATTTCAGGTAACCAACGTTCATGGAACAAGTTCTAACAAGTATTCTATTACTATACCAAATTTCCAAGAATTCAATGATAATCGTAAGATAAAATTATTCGTTTATAAATTTCACAACTTTTTTCGTTCGTTTATAAATTTCACAAATTTCACAACACACTTATAACAGCAAAAGGATGAATGCACATTATGTGGACAAGCAAAATATGATAGGAATCCCATCCAGCAACAATTTAAAATTGTACCTCCAGCGACCAAACCACTGGAAATCGTTCATATGGATCTATTTACGGTAGAAAATACTAAATTTGTAACGTTCGTAGACGTTTTTTCAAAGTACGGACAAGCTTATTGTTTAGCTGATGGTACGGCTATTAGCGTTTTACAGGGTCTTTTACATTTTAGTACTCACCATGGCCTGCCTATAACCATTATTACAGATAACGGCACCGAGTTTACCAATCAGATTTTTTCGGAATTCACTAGATTGTATAACATAAATCACCATAAGACATTACCTCATTCTCCTAATGATAACGGAATAATAGAAAGATTTCACTCAACACTTTTAGAACATTTGAGGTTACTTAAATTGCAACGAAAAAACGAGTCAATTAAAGTTTTAATGCCATATGCAATTATTGCCTACAACAGTTCCATTCACAGCTTCACTAAATGTAGGCCATATGATATAATTCGAGGTCATTTCGATCCCAGGGATCCACTTAATATAGATTTGAGTAAACATCTCATGCAGCAATATATTTTAACTCATAGAGATCAAATGAAAACAGTCTATGACAAAATAAATGAATTTTCTTTAGCTGATCGCACAAATATAATAGAACGTCGAAATCAAGACCGGGAGCCTGAAGTAAATTATCAGCCCCAGCAACAAATTTTTATAAATAATCCTCTAGCCACTCGTCAAAAACTGGCTCAGCGTTATACACATGATAGGGTTCTTACTAATTTACCAGTACATATATATACATCTAAAAAACGTAATCCTATTGCAAAATCCCGGCTAAAAAGGGTCCCTAAAAATGTAATATTGTTGCAGGATGATCATGGTGTTAACTGAAATTTAGATTATACAGATGCACTTAAATTTAACGATGCTATTACAACCCTGAAATCCAATGAGCTAAAAATGTCCACAGAATTAAATAATCATATTAGTCTTAACAGATTGTGGATAGCTAAACACTCAGAAATAATTTCCCAATTAGTTGAAAATCAAGAAATAATGAAAGTCAGATAGTGGGTAGCTTAATTCGGTATAGTAAATTTGGTCAAATATTAAATATTATAAGTGACAATATCGACGACCTTTTATTAGAAATTAATAGAATAGAAAATATATTAGGGTTTATTAGAGTAGGAAGTATTCATCATTCTATGTTAGATATTGATATATTAGCTAGTATTATAAATAAGTTAAAAAATATATATGATAAAGAACAAATTTTAGATGTAGAATTAAGAGAATATTACGATATTATAAAACCAGGGTTCTATTATACCGGGAATCAAATAGTTATTGTTTTTGGATTTCCAATTATTGCACCAAATATATATTATATATATAAACTAACTATACTACCAAATAAATATAACGAATCCCTCATACCTCCTTATCCTATGATAGCTGTGGATAAAAATTCTTACCTGTACATAGAGGCTGAATGCCCGAAGTTGAGATCAATATATTTATGTGATGAGAGTTTAAACCATCAAATAAAGACGAATCCGGATTGTATAAAAAATCTTATTGATCAAAAGCCTACACAAAGTTTTTGCAAGAAAACCATTGTAACATTCTCAAAAGAAGCTGTGGAAAAATTTGATGATAGATATTATGCTGTTGTATTTCCCAAATTGACAAATGTGCAGCTGATTTGTGGAAGGGAAGATCATATCCTGTTACACGGAAGTTACCTGGTCACTATACCTCGTAATTGTCTTTTACGTTCTGATGAATTTACTTTAACAAATACTAATGATATTATCAAAGGGCAACCTATGAAGATCATGAAGGTTTCTTCTATCACGGACCAGGAAATTTTAGCTGATGAACCGCCAAAATCTATTAAGCTGAATAGTATCAAATTAGACACGCTTCATGATATTGAAAGAAAAATTGAACTCCAAACTCCAATGCAATTAGACACAGAACGCAATTCTACGTTTTACCATACTACAATTCCTTTTTACGGAGTAATAATTTGCGGAATAATACTAAGTGCGATTTATGTCCTTATGCGGCACAAATTTTTATGCAATATATGTAAGAAAGATCAAGCAACCTACCCTGTTGAAAATGCAGAATCTGAGAACAGTCGCGAGCCTCCAGCAACATTTTCTCTGAACATTCTAAAATAGTTGCTGGACTACAGGGGGGAGATGTTATATATATATACATCATTATAATATATAACTGTTATTAAGAACCACATGATTAAAGTTAAATTAAATAATAAAACAGGCATCGCCGCGCTCCAGCGTAGTATAGGCAAAATATCCTATAACACTTCGAAGAAGCCAGCCTGGGAATGAAATAGGATTCTTGCAGGTGGACATTGCGATTCCCACATCGAACGTAATCATACATTTTTTACTTTAATGTAATATTTTTTTGTAATATTGCTCTAATTAAAAGTTTAGTTATGATGAATTAAATAGTTTGATTCGCACCCTGCTGCCCCAACTATGTAAGTGGCGTGGTTTTGTTTATTATATTCACAAATTCCAAATAATCAGCTGTGGTTGTATGTATTTGTAAGTTTTTCAATGAAATGATGCAACAAAAGGAAACAGAGGTTGTAAAATTTTCTCTACACTTTTATTAGGTTGCAAAACTTCGAGAATGATTTGGTGATAGAACTTTCAGGACTCTATCGAGAAAGTATTACTACTGCACCCATTTCTGGCCTGAACCAATTTTATTGGTTTCTATGGAAACGTAGAGAAGCCAACCTCTGTTATTATCATATTTTTAGCTTCCTTGAGTATGGATTATATGTATTGTCTATAGGCTACAGAGACATTATAACACGAGAACTGTATTATCCTCGTATGCTACTTCATCTATATACATATATAAATAAAATATAATAATAAATAACGTTTCACACTCATAGCCCCACAGTAGGGTAGATATACCCTGTGTCGTGGGTACCTTGAACACACACAGAGACAGAAACACAAAAACGCAGACCGTTAACAGAAATTTAAACTCATTTAAATTTCTCCTTCGCCGAGAATCGAACCCGGGACCCTTCGATTGGCAGTCCGGGATGGTAACCATTGCGCCACGCAGGTCGGTATTATATTGTTAGCTTCCTTAAGGATGGATATATTGTCTATAGGCTACAGAGACATGATAACACGAGACCTGTATTATCCTCGTATGCTACTTCATCTACATATATACATAATATAAAAATGAATGTTTGTCTGTATGTCCTTTATAGAATCGTAAACTATGCATTTGATCATGTCACGATCTTCAGCAAAGTGTTGTGCATGAGCCCACAAAGGTTTCTGTAATGTCTTTACTTCAAATTTATTTTAGTAAGTAGCATAGCAACGCGCGTAGCGTACACCTAGTTATATATTTAAAATAACTTGAAATTTACTGTTTTCCATTTGCTTACAGTATTCACTACAAAAATTGTTCAAATTTATGCTTCAAAACACGTTTCTAGTAATTCGTAGAACAACCATCCCTGATTGTTTGCAAAGTAATTGGTAGTATAATTTGTGTGGCATCTCGAGGCCACTGTGGGCTCGGTCTCGTGGACTAATTAAATATAAGCGGCCCTGGACACCTATTACCGTTGGTATAAGGCACGCATGGTTCGTGAAATGACATATATGTGTAAGATTTATTTTTCGGCGAATGAATGGCAATTGTAAAGACATACACACTGTGAAAGCTGGGTAGGGCTTGCTTTAAAGACGGGAGAACAGACTGGATAAAATTTCACAATATTGAGAAGAAAGCGAAATATCTTCAAGCTCTCTTCCCCTCGATATCAACCCTAGGGACCGGCCGTGCTCCGATAGCTTCATTTTGGCTTCTGTAAAATTAATGTAGTGTAAGAAAAAATTCGTAGCGTGCGGAAGAATGTCACGAGAGAAAGAAAATTAAACCGAATCATTTATTTCCATATCCATTAGAATGAAATCATATAAATTAAAACCATTAAAAATCTAACTTAAATAATGTTACTTAAGCAATTTATAGCTTACGTAAAAAAATGTACGTCAAAGGAAGTTTCAATAATATTCAAATCGATACATTTGCGTACTATGCAACGCTTGCGAAAGCCTAAGCAAAATCGATTAAAATTACCAATTTTAATTAAATCTATTAAATACCACTTCCCTACGTTCTAACGTAAAACTAATTCAGAGCGTATAAAACTGCATCCTCTGACAAATTGCTTTTGGAATAATTGGGTTTTTTATACCGACCGGAACTGTAGATTTCAGACCAATCAGCTGTTGTCTTTAATGTACTACCGACGTTACAAGTGGCCGGAAGCCTTCAATGCGTCGTTACTCATTAGTCTGTCTCCTTTGATCACTAGGATCGATTTTAATTTTGGCAACGAGTGGGTTCAATCGATATCTATTGGAATATTGATAGCGGTTTTAATAAACGACAGATAAGTCAAGAGCAATCAAATATTATTATAAACAGTGTTGTCTACGTTTATGACCGATACTATATCAATGGCGAAATATAAATATGAATAATAATATAATGTCTAAAGTATATCAATCAATGCCTAAGTAGAGAATGCCTCCAGGCATTAAGTCCGTCCTTTGTATAATTTTTTTTTGTTGTAACAATAAAGTAAAATAAAAAAAAAATATTTTTGAAGCTTTTATTTGTTTTTGCTGAATTATCAGTTCGGAAATAGTGGAATGGTCAACACTATAGTCGCCCAAAAGCGCCATTAAAATTTACTCGTACTTAAAATTAAAGTTAGGGCAATGACCGTTTAGTTTTGAAACTATAATCAAGTTCAATTCTCTTCGGACCTTTAATTATAATCATATTCAGTAAAAACATTATTCCTTCTTCATTATTCACAAAAACGGCATAAAGACAAATTAAGCTAGGCTATATTTTGAAAAAGCTTTCCAACAACCCTGAAGTGAAATCTAGTCAACGATAACACGAGTCGTTCGATTTTAGACGAAAGTTATATTGAGTGCTACAAAGTAAAATTTTGAGAGACAGTCTTTAGCAATATATTATCTTTGAAAGCAAACTGCTGGACTGCGGTCTTCCATAATTAGATTAGATTAGAATCTCAGAATTATTCAGCTAATATAATCTAGTCATAATAAAGCCACATCTACTTCCATCTACCCGATCATAGGGAGCAACTCCTAGAGCTGCAAGTCAAGTCAAGGCAAGGCAGTCCGCGTGCGCATCATCTGGCGATGGCCGTAAATCAGCGGGGACATGAACCGCTCAAATACTTTTAGATTTGATATTTTTCAGATTTATTGCGTAGACCTGCTGCATGATTTACTGGACCCGTGATAATGTAGTCTTTTGGGGATTTTACATCGTCACGTTTGGGAAAATTGTCTTCGTCATCAACAAATAGACTGGTTAGATTTATGTAATATTTGAATTGGCACTACTTTTTAATTGCTAAGTAGCAATGTCACACCAATTTCTGGTGTGATACCTTCCATCTATCCAAAATAAGGCCTTGGAGTATAAAGCTGGATATAGGCATCTCCTAATGTTCGCCAATTCGTGTGATTCTTCGCCCTCTGTATCCAGAAACGTAATAAATTCATGCAAACTTTATGACTCATCCAATCATAGACAGCACCTAGAGCTGCAAGTCAAGTGGCAGTCTGCGTGAGCATCATCTGGCGATGGTCATAAATCAGCGCGGACAGATATGAGCCGCTCAAACACGATCGTTTCAGATTTATTGCATATACCTGCTTCATTATTTACTGTATCTGTAGTAATATAGACTTTTGGAGATTCGTGATCATCATTAACAAGATTGTTAAATAAAATACATAGGTTTATTTATTTGCCTCAGTGAAAATTTTAATTGTTATTTACAATTATTCAGACGTGATGTAATTAATTTGCAACTTTGTGGGAAGCTGTATTTGTCAGCCATACACACAGGACATATCATAAGGTTTTACAACGAAGTAACGGTTTTATTTGATGAATATATTTACTCTTCAAACTTTCAAGCTCATCTTCTATTTTTAAGTTCATTAGTGTATATTTCCATCTTAATTATTTCTGCTTTCGTTTCATTTAGCATCGACTATCCTGGCTATTCATCAACTCCCTCGATGAACAGTTTCTTTAGAATCATAATTCTTTTCAAATGTGACTTTTCAATTAGCAGCAGAGGAGCGTTTGTATGCATTATACCGTGGATCATTGGTGTTGAAGGAGTTTCTATCTATCGTACCTATCTGATGAAGGCTTCCGTAAATAATTGAGCGATGGTGATAAATCCAGATTATATGAAAAAAGATGAATAGATTTTTATTAAAACAAGTATATTGTATATTGTATTCATATTTGAGTCTACTAAACTAAGTGCTTAGTCTCTCCAATTATTATATGGAGAGGAAGAGATACTTACTTGTTACATTTATTATGTGTAGATAACATACTATATCATCAACAATATTTTTTCATCGTTCAAAAATATTGCAATCCTTAAAAACAATAAACTTATGTACGTCATATCGTCACGCGACAGGAACTCACGACAGGAATGATAATGTTTCCGAATTGCCTTCGACACGAAATTCGGTTGCGTTCCCGGTGACATACCGTCGTCGTAGTCGTGTCATGTTGATGATAGATATTACGAGTACAATTTATAACGTAACATGTCTATATAACATTATCTTTACAAATATGTTGCATGATACATTGCATTTCATACTTAAAGGATTCCAGTACTTAATAATGAAATAATGGCGAATGTAAAACAACAATTTTTTATTTAATCTAAACATAGCTGCCTTATCGCCAAATCTCGAAAACCGCTTGACGTATAAAGAGAAAAGTACCTGGACGCCCGAGCGTTGCTCGGATAAAAACAATTGATTTTCTTGGTTTATTTTTAAGCAAAACATTCACTGGCTTAGTGTTACTTAAGAAAGCCTTTTGAAATACCTAGCTCCCAATTTAAAAAGAATTATCACAAAAAATTAAAAATGCAACTTGCCTACTTGAGGTTTGAACCCGGGTCTCTAGCTCCGTAGTCAGAATTTCGTAACCATTCGACATTGAAAATTTTTATAGAGCTATTTCATATCGAAATTGTCATTTGTTTGAAGGGCAGATTGACGGTCGACATTTATTTGACGGCTTTCTACGCCACAATATTATTAATATTCTCCAATAGATGTCAGTAAGAGTAATTTTATATTTAACGGCGGCATAAACATTAAATAAAACGACAATTTCTATCAATAAAAAATTGCTGGATCGATTTATCATCCCCAAAACCAGGGTACTCATTAAAATCTTTGGAGCCGTTTCCGAGATTCAAAAAGTATATTTAGACATAATATACAAGAATTGCTCGTTTAAAGGTATTAGATTTAGAAGTGATGTAGTTTATAGTTATGTAGTTAAAGGCTTAGAACGGATTTTGCAAAAGAGTAGGATTAAGGACATCTGAAAGCTCTCGCAAGTATTTATGAAAGAAAGAAGAAAAAGTTTTGTGCTTCAAATTTGTAATTTGGCAGAAAAATAAAATAAATGTTTCTGTTGCAGATAAGGAATAAAAGTTTGAGTTGCAGTTGCCTCCCATGACATCTTAGGAGAGCATTAACTTTTTATAGCATTGGTGTTGAAAAAGAAAATATTTGTGGAAATGTCTTTTTGAAGAATTGTATTTTAAATCTTTAACTATATGTTCCACTGAGTAGCGGAATATTTAGGATGATTTTCCACTATACTCTGGCTAGCCTTGCTTTATAGGCAATAGAAGAGACCACGCTGTCCCATTCATACTGCGTGTTAACGATACCCCCAACTGCTGATATCGTCACATTGGGCTATTAGCATTCCTAACGCGACGGAGATCGCGTGACGACACGCTATTGGACTTGTAAACTTTGTGAATTTTTGTTTTTGTTGTATAAATCTCGTATAATCAGAAAGGGAGATGGATTACCGGCAAACGTGTATTCTGAAGAAAGACGATAAACACATCTAAAGCATTTCATTTATACTGTATTGGCTGTGCCTCGCGTTTTACACGCGTTAGGAAGGATTTTTAGCTTGAAATAAATATTCTCCAGAGGTTTAATGGCACTCCATTTTTTTCTCTCTCTTTGGGTTACATTATAAGAGTTTTCATACGGACCCCGAACAATTTTGAATATATTCTATAGCTTATCTTCATCAGGAATAATGTAGGTTTCTAATGGTAAAAGATTTTTTCAAATCAGTCCAGTACTTTTGGAGCCTATTCATTGCAAACAAACAATGAAATCTTACCTCTTTATTATATTAAGATTTTATACTGTACTAGTTGTTGTGCTCGCGAAGTCGTCTGCGTGGATAGAGATTTGTAAATCAAAGATGGCCTTAAATCTTCCACGTTAAATGGGTTATCCAACAAACAAGGAATTTTTCAATTCGAATCAGTAGTTCCTGAGATTAGCCCTTTCAAAAAAATAATCTCTTCAACTTTAATATAAAGCATACTTTATAATTTTATGAAATCGTTAATCTTACAAGAGTTTTAGTTATGTAAGAGATTGTGAAACTGATTTTTGAATCTAGTAAGGATGGGAATCTAGTAAACCTAAAGATCAAAAGAACATGAGCAAAACGTGAGCAGCAAAACCTTCAATAATTATAATTAGAAATACATTTGAAAGTGAACAACTAGCGTCAGTCAGAGTGGTCAGATATAAATTTATTGCTCGATGCATTATGCACGAGTGAGGAGAGGTCGCTGAAGTCATCGAGCTATCATTGAAGGCGGTCATGGTGGTGATGCTAATGAAAGTAGAACCTTCGATAATTATAAATACATTTGAAAGCTAACTAGCGTCAGTCAGAATGATCAGATATAAATCTTTTACTCGTTGCATTGTGCACGAGCGAGGAGAGGTCGCTGATGTCATCGGGCCGTCATTGAAGGCGGTCATGGTCGCGATGTTGATGAATTTATAGTTTTAATCATGTTTTTAAGTACTTCAATATATAGTCATTCTTACTGTAGATGTCCTATTTCATAAAGTCCGTTTGGCTGTGAATGTTGTTAGGCGTGCAAATGTTATATTGTTTTAGTGTGCATTTCCACAGAGCGCTTATTGTCGAATAACGTCATCATAGCAACTTAATGTAGAAATGTTGTTCGTAGAGAGTTAATTATTAAAGGTTTTATAATTCTTCACATTTTTTTTGCTGACATTTCAAAGGTTGACGCATACGAGCGCGCTTGTCAGTACTCATCATTATTACAACCAGAGTCTCTCGGACTTCATAAATTAGGATATCTATGCATACTGTATTTTGTACTTAATCTTGCTGCTTGTGATATTAATGTACTTTGAGTAAGAAATGATTGTAATTCGAAGTATTATAAAGATTAATTTAAACTACAAAATTCAAACTTTTCACTAAATCTCGAGTTATTCATACTTGTTTTGCTACTGTCGCCTTAATCCGCTCAGATGAATGCATATTAGTAATGTTGATATTAGAAATGACTTAGGCATCACATCAGTTCTGGCTGGTATTATTGATGTTTGCTGATAATTTATTGTTCCTCATAACCCGCTATATTTTTTTGTTCCATAGTTCAGTCCAGTTTACCCGAACTATACGTTTCTCCGTTTGTGCTTGCTAATTCAGTGAATTGTAGATTACCTTTAACTATTTCAAGTGATTCTAAAATCTAGGTAATTTTTGTGTCGCCAGTGTGATTTTGAAGGCAATTTTTATTTCATTTGCTTCGTGTTAATTTGTTACATTACACCAATTAAGGACTATTGCATGAATGAATGGAGGTCGAGTGATGTCATTCCACGCCATTGCGAGCGGTCAGGGCTACATGGTGATGAATTGATTGTATTAGCCATTGGTACGATTGATCCTATATTTAGTAGTGGACGTATTTAGTGCCCATTTAATAATACATTAGATCTCCATCTGTTGCGTTGCTTTTAAGTTTCTTTTCGTCTGGAAGTTTTCGCAGGAGTGTATTTGCTAGATTTTTTTGTCTATCGCTAAAATCATAAATTCTGTTCGGATTTGGCTTGTAATGGAATATTTTGAATTAATGTATTTTTTTGTAACGAAGTAGTGGTTATTCTTACTAGTCACGCGGTGTTAAATAGTCACTGCAGAGCTGCAGTGATGATGATGAAGTTGGCTGTAGTTTGATGAATAAATGAATGAGCCATTGATTTATACATCAAACTGCATCCAAATTCAAAGCTAGATTTTGTCTAGAGCTATGTAGTTGTAATACTACTCTAGAGGCCGATTATTGCCAAAAACTGCACCTCCACAGAAACGCATTATAATTGGTTTACGGCAAAAAAGGATGCAGCGATTGGTACCTTCCTAATCGAGTCATAATAATTCTGTCACTAAAAGCTAGATACATTACTCCAATATAAATAAATTTTTTTATGTTTGCTGATGAGGGATCCGGTCATCCAAAACTCGCACTGACCACTTGTGACTTTGTGTCTAAAATTGCGCAAAGCCATAAAAGCAATAGGTACATCCTCGGATAGGCTATTATTGTGGGCAGTTGGCTCCATTGTGCCGTTAACAATCGTGTGACATTCTTGCATACGTGACACATAAAGCTGGGACGAGGTCGCGGCAGTTATCAGCTAAACACTAGCTGGGCTTGGCCACCAATGCTTATATTATGAAGTACAGAACGAAATGTTGACTTCTCAGATCAAATAAAAAGTTGACTTCATTGAAAATATTATGAAAAAAAGAACAGAAATAGCAAAGTGAACGAACAACGCCGAAATGTTTTCTAACGATATCTTTCTTCTTACTTTTTAAGGAATTCCAACTGCCTTTATGAGATCTCTTTAAAATTAACTTAAAATCACTCTATACATACTTAAGGGCAGCAATTGATACACTTACAATCTAGTATATTTTATTACTTTCTAAATAAAATAGAAACACAGACGAGCATCCAACACTGTCTAATTTTAAGCAGGAGTGAAGGCCTCTCTGCAGTCATTATTTTTGTAATATTTATTTGCAGTACCTATTGTGATAAAAAAAAACATTTTTCCGAAAAATACTAAAGAATTGCTTCATTGCAGAAGTAGGTGTGGCAGTTTACCACCGAACGGTTACCACAACAACCAATGGTTTTCCATAACTTTTCTCTGGCACAAAATAAAACGCGCGGGCAAAGCGTTTGAAATTGGAAATCTGTGCGATTTGTGGTTATGACAGGTGCTGTTTTAACCTGAATGTAAATATTTATGGCTACAAGTTGCGTGTTTTGTAATCCGCTGTCGCGTTTATCTGTACAAAGCCCCGATTGATTTTATTTGTATGGCTTCTTATAGCGCGTACTGTATTCGCACGCATCGATCACCTGCCAATCGCCTTTACTTTGTTTGGTAATATGATATCGAATCCACTTTGATTTTGTTGCATAATTATTGAAGTTTCTGAACTGATTTTTCTAAACGTTAATCCCTAACCCGTAAGCTGGAGATTTATCCTCATATTGTTTTCTGCTGAAATAAAAGATGGATATTAGCGAATCCATTTTATTTAAATTTATAATACGTCCAATGTAAGAAGATGAAACTTCGGTAAGATCTACTAGAAGACTAAAAATTCAACCACGGAGCTAGAACAAAAACATATGTTATGTTTATCAACATCGATTCAGTCTTCTGCAAAGATTGAAGTAAAATCGTATACAGCTATTGAAACACAAGGGATAGCGTTAACAAATTATATGTAACAGACACTATTATCGCATTTGGCTCTTCGCCAGCTTCCAATAATTGGGAATGATTAATGATACGAAATGGACTTTCTTATTTGGTTTTGGATGTGTTTATTCGGTTTTATATGTGTTTATTGCCAGGAATCTGGATAATGTTTTCATTATAAATATTTAATGATCCCAGCTATTGAACCCACTTCGTTCTATTGCCAGACTAGAGAGTTTGGGTGAATCATTTTTATTCGTTGATATTTCATAATGATATAAGTTATTTGGTAAGTGATACATATTTATGTTTTTGTGTTTTGATTGTTTGTTATTTTTATTAAAATTACCTACTATAACAGTACAAATGACGGCAATTCAAATTTTAATGATGTATTTCACATGGTGTTGTTATCCGATTAGATGTATTGAAAGTAATATTAATGTGCCTGGTGGTCCTTATTCAACTAAACCCTGTACCAACAACACTATAAGCGCTGTCAAAAATAGACATTACTCATATTGGTTTAGAAGTCCGTCAATTGGACAAATTGGCCGAATTGGACGAGGTCGCGGGAGAGTATGGAAGGATCCTTATGTTGTCTTTTGAGAAGCACAATTTATATATACTTTGGATACCGATTGTTTAGTCTTAGATAAGCAGAACCTAGTCATAAATTAAGCAAGGCGAGAGGTGGGATATGTCAACCGTAATAAGTACCTCATCCGCCTGGAAATGCCTTAGTTTAGACGTTTCCAGTATCAGTTCCGACAATTATTTTCGAAATCATTCTGCACATTAAAAGATGGTAAAATTTGTACTTATTAATCGAAGAATTGTCACCATCACCCCATCTATTTCACGATGAGTTAGTTGCTTTGTATTTTAATAAAGTTACTAATCTATACTTAATATACATATAATAATATAAATCTTAAGGGTTTGTTTGTTTGAACGCGCTAATTTCAGGAACTTCTGGTACGAATTGATAAATTATTTTTGTGTGAATAGTCCATTTATTAAGGACGACTATATAACCACATTATGCGGTCGAAGTCGAGTTCGACCGCTTAATAAGTGGTTATGGGTCATACTTGCATGAGAAGAAGATCATATTATCTTATTATGTCATCAAAGGTACAGAGCAACAAATAGCATTTTGATCTCTGACATCATCCGGGTAGAATTGATAAAGACTGATTGGATTGATCACTTAACACTAAGAGTGAAATCTCTTTTGTCAGCTCATTCTGACTTGATAGCACAAATATAATTTCGAAGACGTTGTTAACTAGGTAACAGGATATTTTCACGTAGAATTAGCTAAACGGTAAACCAATTGGCCACACTTAGCTAAGTACTCGCACTGAGTCACCTCATCAGGCGATTGAATCGGCGGTCGTAAAGAAACAATTGCTATTAGTGCTCTGGTAACTAGCCGCGAATTGATCGCTTGGTAATTGTTATTGATTTAATGATTGGCTAGTCGAATTAATCATCATCGAGCGCGTCTTGTAAGTTTATAAATATCTGCTTTTTTAAATTTGCAATTTTTGAAGTGAAAACTTCTATAGCGGCGTTGTGCACTTTTTGGTTAAACTCACGTCAGGACACGTGGCCTGATTGAATATTCGTAAGACGGAGAGGTGACAGCTGATGGCTCGACTGTCTATACTTGTAAAATTCGTTTATATCAAGTATTTAAAATATGGACATTGAACAAAGTGCATCTATTAATGAAAAAAGTAACGAAGAAATAGTGAAAGAAAATGAGTGAGTACTTTATAAAAATACTAGATGAAAACCTACTGAAAATACTAGATGAAAAATAATACTGATAATAAAAGCAATTCGAGCGAAATTATTCCCTAACCATTCCAAAATATCAAAAATGCACAACGTTAATGTTCAAGTTTTCACTTCTGCCGATGCCGGCACTACCGGCACTGTTAGGCAGAAGTTGCTCCCAAGACGCTGCTGCGGGTAAGTGACCAACTCGCAGTTGGATGTTTTCAAACTGCCCATAAGGCCTTCCACCAGATTTAACGATTCTGCTATGCATTGTATGTATAGTGCATGCAAGTGAAGCACGGAAACTCGATGATTTTGCACTACCGATCACCCATCTCACAACCGACCACGCCCCTTTCGCTTAGCTGCGTGGATCGCTTGCGATCTACTCCAATCACACTTTTTAGTTACTGTTTTCATGTTTTTTGTCTCATTTTTCTCCATTTTTCAATATTTGTGCAATAACATCGTTACTCTTTGATTGCATTTCTTACTTAGTTATTGCTCATTGGAATTAACCTTAAATCCTTGTAAACAATGACTTAACGCAGCCATCGTAGCGTTTATCGTCATCCAATCAAAAGTGTTTTGCTTGTTGAATGCACCGACCGTCACGGTGGCTATCAAATGAAGCGCGTTTCCATGGGACGTGTGTGAACCGTCGTATATTGTTCTTTTTTTTTTTACGTATCTCAGATAATAAGGGATTTCCTCCCTATGCCTATTTGAAGACGGCATTGAAGCGGAAGTCCAACAATGAAACAAGTGGAATAGCGACAACACTTCCCGTCCCATTGCATTTAATTTATTTTTTTTATTTTTGAAGTGAAAACTTCTTTAGCGGCGTTGTGAACTTTTTTGGGGATGGGTAAAAAATGTTAAACTCGCGTCAGGACACGTGGCCTGATCGAATATTCGTAAGACGGAGGGGTGACAGCTGTTGGCTCGACTGTCTATACTTGTAAAATTCGTTTATATTAAGTATTTAAAATATGGACTTGTTATGTATGGATTTTGTAATTCTGACAGAAATTCTTTCAATTGCTTTGATTAGTGATAATTTCTTTCAAAATTAAAAATCAGCCAATAGTGGGCTGATTTCGTTATTCTGAAAGAAATTATTTCAATCTAAGTAAATGAAATAATTTCTATCAGACTTACAAAATCAGGGGAAAGGTCAAATTCAAGATTCATTTAGTAACGTTTTTCTCACGTTCTGAGTTCTAGCAATAACAATGTTGTTTCGCATTCAACACACGATTTAATGAATGGACCAGTCGCACGACTGTCGTCCTTGCGCTCGTTGGTTAACCACCTCCTCGGACTGGGTCCTCCTGGGATTTAAGGTTTTATTACTCATCAGTTGTTAATGACAGCGTATTGCTGTTGACTACTAATTGAAACTATGGCGTGTGAAGTCTTCACGAAAACTGTTTGTTATATTAGTTACTTCTTACGTCTATCGTATATCTTTTAATAATAATAAATAATAAATAAATAAAGCTTCACACTCATAGCTCCACAGTAGGGTAGATATATCCTGTATCGTGGGTACCATGGACACACAAAGACAGAAACACAAACACCCAGACCGAGAACATTTAAACACATCATTCAAATTTTATTTTCATTTCATTCATTTTGTGATGAACATGACTATTTGTTCTGTGTCTGGGAGTTAATTTATCTATTTAAGTATGTATTTTGAATTATATAAGTATGTTTATCGGCTTTCTGATTACCATAGTACAAGCTCTGCTTAGTTTGGAATCAGATGGTGTTGTGTGAATTGTCCCTAGATATTTATTATTATTATTAAAATTTATGTCTCGCCGTGAATCGAACCCCCCTCCGATTGGCAGTCCGGCATGGTAACCATTGCGCCACGCAGGTCGTCAAATTTTTAGTGTCCCACTGCTGGACACGGGTCTCTCCCATTTATTGTATCGGCTATCTATCGGTAACAACCGTCACCGACGGCTCAACGTGCCCTTCGATTCCTTCGAAGCATGGGAACTCATTTCGCTACATTCACATAGGCGTAAGGTGAAAAATTAACTCACTGTTCATTACTTTTCTGTTATGGATACATTAGTTTTTATAGTAACGAAACGGCCAAGCCACGTATTTTGACTTAAGTGTTGAGTTTATGAAGTTAGGCCTTGTAGATTTAGGGCGTATAGAGTTAGAAATTTGGCTCTACGTGAGATCTGATAACTTTTTGAAAGTGCGAGTCATATAGTCTCGTCTTGGTAACATTTTACATGAAAATGTTATTATTGGGTTGCTTTTTCTCTTTCCGCGCAAGTTCTACTAATAATACCTTAGAGCATCAAACCCCTCACTAGAGCCCCCTCATCACCCTTTAATAGAGACGGCATAGCGCCTCGCTTCGATACATAATTTTTGTGCAAAATCTGGTGCGGGAGGAATATCGCACACATTTTAATTTTGTCACACATTCGCAAATATTCTTTCATCGCTACAGACGCATACATTTCTAAATATGTCAATTTCAATTAACAACGTCATTTTCTATGCACCGACAACACCGACACACACAGACACACTAGTTGCATAACTAGAAGACACATTGTGCATGGACGTTGGGACGAGGGGTTCGCCCGTAAAGGCCACTCCTCTGACGGGTGTCATACCTGTAAATATCTTGATGCTCTAAGACCATACTCATTTTGCGTTAGTAATTGAAATGAAATGAAATGAAAATATTTTATTTGCACAAATATGGGTAGCAAAAAAGGTTTTACAAAAATATTTAGATCGCCTTTACCCTTTAGGGTGTACAAATTTTATTGTAAAAGTTATATAATTACAAGTTAAATTATAAACTAATTATGTACAGTAAAATAAAATTTGTTTCTTTATTTTAATTACTCGCTCTTTCTTTCACGTCTTATTGTTGTGACGTCAAACTGCATAAACACTTTCGAGAATTTAAGATTTGCAAGCTGTATTCATCACCTAAACATTGACCCGTGGCTAATGTGTTCCGTGAACTTTTATGCCAAAACATTTATCCGTCTATTGTTAGACGTGCTTTCGACTGTACATATTGGGCTTGAAAAAGTTGTGATTTTTCATGGACGATTGTGTTGACTGAACTTTCACCAAACGAAGGTCAAAGATTTTTAAAGTATTTATTTATTGAATGTAATCAATACTAATATTACAAAGAGGAAAGATTTGTATTTTTATATGTTTGTAATGAATAAACTCAAAAACTTCTGTTCCGATTTCAAAACACCCTACATTCACGCTGAATAACATAGGCTACTTTTACCGCGGGAAAATGCTTCATTCCTACGTGAAAACGGGTAATAGGGTCAACGCGGTAAAATCAACTGGCTCAACGCCTGTGATTATAATATAGCAATGAAGCCTGGAATAGCACATAGGCTATTTTTTTTCCTACGGGGACCCATAAAGGTCCACGCGGGCGAAGCCGCTGGCGAAAGGCTAGTAGTAAATTTTAATAAAGTTACTGCAATGATAAAAATAAATACTTTAAAGACACAGTTGTAAATAAGTAGGTTTTGTTTCGAAGACTAACAACACTTGGAACTCTTTGACTACACTAAGGTGAATTGCGGAGCTCTTGTGTCCAAAGATAACTAGGCAAGTGAGTAAGTTACAACATTTTTATGTATTTAAAACTGATATTTAAACTTACTTGGTCGGTGTGTCTACTCCACTTAACAATTCCTTTAATCTTAAGTGACAAATCATACTTTAGAAGTTAATTACTAGCATCATGAAAGAAGAGAATATTAACATTTAATTCCTTAAAATAATTTCGCAACAGTATTCATCAGAAATAACGTTATTATATCCTTGTTTATCTTATCGAAACTGTTTTCGTTCTGGTGATAAATTATACCAATAATATCCCATAAAATATCTAGGACAGATTCGTATTTCGTAGTAAACATAAAAGTTTTATTGGCAATTCTAGTTGCCTCTGTATAAACTTGTGATTATCTAAATACTTATAAATAAATACGATTATTTGTCATGATGGATATATTTATTTAATGTGTGTCGTAACATCGATGAGGGCATCATGACGTGTGTCGGGTCGAGATTAAATTTAAACCTAACATCTAAGATAGGCACTCTAAAAGCACATCATCAAATCTGTGTGTAACAATCTTTTTGTACCCTATAAATTTATGCTGCGGGACTTTGGCTCTCTAAGAATAGCTACTAAGAATTTTCTGCATTTTGCAATTGACACAACCTTAAATACATCGAGGTTTCTGGCATATTCATGAAATCTTTCAGCTTTTTTAAGAACACGATCGTATTACACATGTAACTTAAAACATATGGCTAATTTTCATTTCTTTTGTTTCCAGGTGTTGAGAGAAGCGCGGCAGTATGCCGGAGGGTGTGGCCAAGGATGGCAAAGACAGCAAGGACGGCAAGGAGGCCAAGGGGAAGGAGTCCCCGCGGCGCCGCCCCGCCGGCAACCTTGCGCACGTCAAGGTCGAGCTGCTGGACGGCTCCAAGATGGAGTTGGATGTTGACGTGAGTACACTTCCGTTCATTATTGACAGCTAGTGTTAATGGTAGCAAGGACAGCTTAGATCAAGGGGAAGGAGAAGGTCAGCTCGGCTTTGAGCTGCTGCGAGCTGCTGGAAGAGCTAACGTTTAAAAAGATAACAAGACTAGGAGGAAAGATTTCATGGCGCTGCTTCACTAGCAACCTCGCTTCGCTAAGGTTGTTTCCGAGCTGGAACTGGATGTCAAACTCGAAGTGTACTCATACTTGGGTTTTTTAGTTGTTAACATGATTGATACCTCTGAAAAAGCTAAAGAAACGTTTATGTCATCCTCAGAAGTTAAAGATAATTGGTTAACTAACTCAATGATATAAGGTTTCGTTAATACTGATCCACTGATACCGGAATCTAGTGGAATCGTTCTTGCATATGCCGAATGCAAACTGGTCGAGTTTGGACTTTGCTTAAAGATATAATTTCTTAGAATTTCCTACATAATGCCTTGACTCTCCCCGTAATGATCTAAGTATCGATTTTTTTTTAATTATTCTCTTCCTAGATTTACATAAATTACAGGCATAGCGTACGTTATAATTTCCAGTATTTTTTTCCAGAGGAAAGTACGCGGTCACGAACTCCTAGCGAAGGTCTGCGACAGCCTGAACCTGGTGGAAAAAGACTACTTCGGGCTTCTCTACTTAGACCGAAACGACCCGAGAGTCTGGATCGACTTGGAGAAGCGCGTCTCCAAGATGCTGAAACGTGAGAAAAATTTATTTTATTTATTTATTTAAAACACATACATGTAATGCATAGGCTTATCCTAAAAAATTACATGTGCTTAAAAAGTGTCGACATACATTAGTAAATTTGTTTAGGCTATCAAAAAAGATGTCGGTATCAGGTCTCTGAGCAAGCAAGGAACCTATAGTAGTACGGGGCATAAGGGGCATAAGTACGGGGGCGGTACAGTGTGGGGCAGCAGCAGTACGACGCGTGTGAACTCAATGCTCTACAAAGAGTCGAGCCGACCTTCTCCCGCCATAGTCACCGCGCATGTGATGCGTGGGTACTTGCAGACTACAGTTAGATAGAGCTAAGGGGTTATCAATTGTATTATTAAATAACTGGTAGGTAACAGTACAGCAAAAGAAACAACTTCCTCCTCAACTCCAAGGTATCAAGTCCCACCATACCGTAAAGCGATGGATACAGAAATGGGTAAACAATGGGTAAAAATTGACTGCCTTTACAAAATACAACACAATATTTTCGTTCGATATCCTTATTTTCGGTTGCTCCGACATTTAAAAGGTAAAAATAGCATTCACATCCTTAGTTAGTTCACTGGCATATCGACCTAACTCATTATGCTTGTCCAATAAATATTAAAATTGTATAGTTTCAAGGTTATAAGGTTGTTCCCGTAACAACATACGGATCGATTTTTGCGTTCGTTTACACGAATGAATTATATAGTACAAGATTTTTTAAGGTGTTTTTGAGAACATCAACATACGTTCTTTACTAAGCTGCCATCAACATACCTTACCTGTTATATTTGTTATAATTTTACTACCAAATGAAGCTTAGTTGGTGGTTTATGTCTACCATGAATGAGTCAGATTTCTTATGATTATGTATCAATATTTAAAAATGGACAAATTGGAAGAATGTTATTGATCTCATTCAATCAAGACGGCCATATCCATCCTGTAGATCAGTCAACGCATATAATTATGGCTAGATCTACCTATATTTAAAAATGTGAAAATTGAAAGCAAAGAAGAGCTCACTAAAGTCGCTGTCGTTAATCACAATGTTGTGTTGCCTTGATTGTAAGTATTGTAACCTATTTATACAATGTCGGATAGGATTCGATTTTCGATTAGATTATTAGATTAATAAATTTCGATATCTTTTGCATCATTAGAATCTTTAGAAAATATTTGAATAATTTGGAATCTTTTGAAGGGGGGTCCTTGTTCAACATGGTGTATTAACGAATTTCTTATCGTTTATAGATGAGCCCTGGGAAGTCCGATTCGCAGTGAAGTTCTACCCGCCGGAGCCGGCACAGCTACAGGAGGAGCTTACCCGGTACCAGCTTGTGTTGGCGGTGCGGAAGGATCTCTTGGAAGGTAAGAACGTCTAAAGTCCCTCTAAATAAATAGATGAGTCCTGGGAACTGTTCTACCCGCCCCACAGCTGTAGTAGGAGTTCACCCGGTATTAACTTGTGCTGAGGAGAGGACATCAACGAAAACACAGCAGCAATCATGCCGGGAGAAGGCCGTGTAATAGTACTGAAGTTGACCTGTCATCAGGAATTTTGATCCCCATACAAAACCATTGCCAGTGACCTCTGAACAGACATTTTATGGACATAGCCCTGTTACCGAAGCTGCATATTGTTAGGTCTGGTAATTCCGTGTGGAAGTAAGGTTTATGCTTTGTTCCTATTGACTTTATTTGATTTTAAATAGGCGACAGCTTTGGTAACCCGTATTGTAGAAGTGTACTGGAGTAAGCTTTTATTTAACGAAGTCCAATTACCTTTGATTGTAGTAAGCGCGCTTTTGTGAGTAATCTTTTAAAGCGTTTTTAATGAACATCTCTCAATTCTTCAACGTTTATTTGTCATGCTGCTCTCGAGGTTACGAACACTAAAAAAATGTGCAGTGCATGCCTCACAACATTCATAGTCGAAAGGACTTCGTGACATAAAACATCTATATTCATCTCTACTATTGACGATCATTTCTTCCCCCAGGTCGGCTCCCCTGCTCGACGGTGACGCACGCGCTGCTGGCCAGCTACCTGCTGCAGTCCGAGCTGGGCGACTACGAGGACTCCGAAGTGGGTGCTGGTCTGTGCAAGCAGCTGAAGCTGGTCCCACCCTCCGCCTGCACCGCCGAGCTGGAGGAGAAGGTCGTCGAGTTGCACAAGACGCACAGGTATACATGTCATGAATGTGAGACAATGTTTCAGCTGACATTTCAGACGAACTATGACATAGGACTGTTCTAGTTCTAAAAAAAATGTATGGAGGAAAATATATGGTATTTTCAGTTCACATGAGATCACATCATGCATTGTAATGTAAATTGGATCGGTAGAGTTCCGAAAATGATGTTCTTTAGCTTTTACTAACAGCTAGACAAACCATGAAAAGTATTTAGTCAAATATGTATTTCATGAAATTATTTTATTTATTTGTTATTACTACATGTCATACGCAACTTGTATAATTTATACTGTACCTAACGAAACTATCAGAGGGTAATATTTCAAACCTAGGATTTCAGAAATGGTACCAAGCGATTTGCAAAAAAGTAACATATATAACATTTTATTAGCACTAATATTATAAAGCTGAAATAGTATATTTCTTTGAAAGCGTTAATCTTAGGAACTACTACTACTAATTTTCTATTTATCGGGGAAGGTTTTAGGCTAATACTGTTCTCAGTCTGGGTGTTTGTGTTCCTGTCTTTGTATGTGTCTATGGTACCCACGACACAGGGCATTAATTACCTTACTGTGGGGCTATGAGTGTGTAACGTTTATTTATTTATTTATAATCCACTTCAAATTAACCACAATACATCATGTTTGTAGAGGACAAACTCCAGCGGAGGCAGAGCTGAACTACCTGGAGAACGCCAAGAAGCTGGCCATGTACGGTGTGGACCTGCACCCGGCCAAGGACTCGGAGAACGTGGAGATCACCCTCGGGGTGTGCTCCTCTGGCCTGCTGGTGCACCGGGAGAAGTGAGTATGATGTAAAATACATATATAGAAGGATCGCTACTACAAATCAAGCATTAAGGCAAAGTGAAAACTTGAACATTAACGTTGTGCATTTTTGATATTTTGGAATGGTTAGGGAATAATTTCGCACGAATTGCTTTTATTATCAGTATTGTTTTTCATCTAGTATTTTCATTAGGTTTTCATCTAGTATTTTTATAAAGTACTCACTCATTTTCTTTCACTATTTCTTCGTCACTTTTTTCATTAATAGATGCACTTTGTTCAATGTCCATATTTTAAGTACATGATATAAACGAATTTTACAAGTATAGACAGTCGAGACGTCATCAGCTGTCACCCCTCCGTCTTACGAATTTTCGATCAGGCCACGTGTCCTGGCGCGAGTTTAACATTTTTTACCCATCCCAAAAAAGTGCACAACGCCGTTAAAGAAGTTTTCACTGTGAAAATTGGTGGTAGGTTTATGGACGATAGTTTAACATGACAACGTTATAACAAAACAATGAAAACCACGTTAACTTTTCACTTCACTTTATAAACAGTCGACGAACGGCACAAGCCGAACGCTTAAGCCTCAACGTCGTTACAAGCGCCGATCGTAACGAGCAATGAGCGCAACGTACAATGAGTCATCCTGTTTCGCGTGCAGCCAGCGTTCATAGATTCATTAGACGATGTCACGTAAAAAATCTTAGAATGCTTTTTAGCATAGTTGTGGGAGAGTATGCATATGCACACTTTATTCCGTGTGAGTTACCTTCGAAGCTGTTAATCCGTCGTGAGTTACTTTAGTTACCAGCAAGTGCCCTGACTTTGGTTAGACATCCACTACGACATATATATATTATATATTTGTGCAAATAAAAGTCTTTGTCTTTTCTTAAGATATTCTTAAGATAAAAATCATATCTTTAATTTACTTGTCTCTATCTCTTCTCTGTCTCTATCTACGCGAATGACGTCACGGGAATATCTATTTATATAAACTGATGCTCATCTTTGTAATTCCAGATTACGCATAAACCGCTTCGCCTGGCCCAAGATCCTGAAGATCAGCTACAAACGCCACAACTTCTACGTGAAGCTGCGTCCCGGCGAATTCGAGCAGTTCGAGTCCACTGTGGGCTTCAAGCTGGCCAACCACCGCGCCGCCAAGAAGCTGTGGAAGACCTGCGTCGAACACCATACTTTCTTCAGGTAATGTGGCCAAAATTAGTATTCTAAGCTTGGGAAACAAAGGCGACCTTCCGTAATTGATCAAGAAATGACGTTTAACAAGAGTTGTCGCTCCGCGGACGTTATTAAATTTTTCAATTTTTATTTGAATGGAGTAGCGGACAAATTTTTACGAAAGAAGTGGGCGGAGTGGTGGTACTTCCCTGATAGAACTATGAAAGTTTTACGATTTATAAGTTTCCCAAATTTTTTGCATATTGACTAATTTTATAAGACTATTGGTGTAAGGTTGCTGCTTCCTAGGCATTCTAGGTATGATAGGCATGGTGACGACCATATTCCAGGCACGACCATGTTGTCTGGCGGGAGATCTTTTTGTTCTAAAAACTGACTTTGAGTCGCACTAATTTGCTTTGCTTGTCTTTGTACTTGCTCATGGTATGCCACGCCACTCTATGCCACAGGGGTTCCTAGGGGGCTGTGAATAGTCCGGTATCCTCTGCCTGATCGTAAGATGTGACTAAAAGGGGGCTTCAGGGGTTGTGGACAGTGTGAGTGGGGGTTAGATCCGTCTAGCCAGCGGCGGCGGTGTGTGCGTGGCCGCATGCTGTCGTGAGCATCTGAAGTTGCAGGAGAGCACATTCGCTCACCCGAAGATTGGGCCCGTTCTGGGTGTCGCGCGTGGAGGATACCGGTGCGCTCCATTGGAGATCCCAGAGTACTCTCCAAGCGCAGATAGGCCACCGAGGGGTTTTAGTGCGGTCAAAACCCACATCTATTTTGATGTAATTATGCTTTATGATTTATTATGACTTTTATTAATTATGACTATTTTTGAATTGTATTTTATTGATTTGGCATGTATTTAATTAGATATACTTAAATAATTATGTTCTTGACGCTAATGCATTAGGTTTTTAACCTGTAATGTTAGCTGTAAATATGTTTGTAATAAAAAAAAAACTCCTGGTACCCTCTTCAAAGGTACCGGGTACCCTTTGAAGGTTTCGATGCCAAAAGGTGGCTGTGGCTATGGAGCGTTTAGTAATGAATAGATTATTTCCCCCAGGCTGATGTCCCCCGAGCCGGCGGCGCGCGGCACGCTGTTCCCGCGGCTGGGCTCGCGCTTCCGCTACAGCGGGCGCACGCACTACGAGTCGCGCGCGCAGCCGCCGCAGAGGGCGCCACCGCCCGTATCTCGCGCGCTGTCGCACCGCCGCCTGTCCTCCCGGAGCGCTGATGGTGAGTGCCTTCCTTTTTTTTTTTCAATTATGGCATCGCAAACTCGGTGCATACTGCCAGCGTCAAGTATAATTTTTGCATCAATTTTTGCCAGTTTCAATTTAACTGGACGAAGTAATAACAAAGTCAGTAAGTAAGTCGTCAGTAATCAGTCAGTCTAGTCAATCCAACATTCTAGTAAAGCGATGGCTACTTTACTAGAACGTGTCCGATGGAATTTTGGAGGCAAGCAGAAAAAACATACTTTAGCACTGTTATTCTATTTCACAAACACTCGTGCACTATAATTAACCTATATCAAATAAAATGCCATCAACTTTATCCGATATAACTCAAAAATACACCAAGAAAATGAAAAAAATAACAAGAGCACAATGTCTTTTTCGACTTCCCGCCAAAACTCCGAGTGCCTTCCTTTTCGACGTAACAACGTCTTATAATTCACGACCCGTGCGGCGTAATGGTTAACATGACTGCGTAATGACTGCCAATCGGAGGGTCCCGGGTTCGATTCCCGGCGAAGCAGAAATTTGAATGATGAGTTTAAATTTCTGTTCTCGGTCTGGGTGTTTGTGTTTCTGTCTTTGTGTGTGTCCATGGTACCCACGGCACAGGGTATATCTACCCTACTTTGAGGCTCTGAGTGTAAAATGTTATTTATTTATTTATAATTCAATGGAGCCGGCTGCACGCACGAATAAACATGACTCATGCGCCGTTACCTTGATCTGAGGCGTTCTATTTAAGGCTTAAGTGCAAGCGAGAGCGCGGAGCGAGCGACAAAGAGGCACAATCGGCCTCCGCGTTCGGCAGCGTTCGACATCTGTCTCTCTCCTACCTGAGTGAGCGATGCGTCCGCATAGACAGCTGCTATACAATAATACATTTACATGTTTTCGTCAAGTATGAAGTGCAGCGAAAAGTGAATGTGTCAATTGTTTATAGCAACAAGTATTTTTTTTTTCAACAATGGCATCGCAAACACCGCATACTGCCAGCGTCAAGTATAATTTTTGCATCAATCCCTTGCCAGTTTCAATGAAACTGGACGAAGTAATAACAAAGTCAGTAAGTAAGTCGTCAGTAATCAGTCAGTCTAGTCAGTCCAACATTCTAGTAAAGCGATGGCTACTTTACTAGAACGTGTCCGATGGAATTTTGGAGGCAAGCAGAAAAACATACTTTAGCACCGTTATTCTATTTCACAAACACTCGTGTACTGTAATTAACCTATATCAAACAAAATGCCATCAACTTTATCCGATGTAACTCAAACATACACCAAGAAAATGAAAACAAAACAAGAGCACAATATGTCTTTTTCGACTTCCCGCCAAAAAACCCAACAAGTATTTTCTTATGATAATTAACTGGAAAATTTGCACAGGGGTCAAGGGCCTATGACAATACAATAATATGAGAATAAAATTCCATCTAAAGAATTTAAAATAAATAATGTAAGTAGTTTAAAAAACTAAAAAACACGCTTGTGAAAATACGAGCTAAAAAGTAAGAAGAAAACGTATTTTACTGTAAAAAAAGCGTGGGGTGGTTTTTAAGATACTATTGACACTATGCACCTCACACTTTTTTTTACAGTAAAATACATTTTATTCTAATTTTTTACTTTTTATTTCCTTTTATTTTATATAAATAAACCGAACAAAAAGGAAGACAGGCCGCGTGGTGTTAAGCGATCACCGTCGCCTATGGACGCGGGCAACCCCAGGGGAGCCACCCGAGCATTGCCGGCTTTGGAGGAGAGCTTTTTTTACAACTTTCTTGAAGAACCCCGTGTTATAGTCCACTGGAAATGCCTCAGCTAGAAGGTTGTCCGATAACCTACACGTCCATGTTAAAAATCCTTCATTCATTACCTACATACGTTGGACAGCCCCTGTAACTTGGAATCAAGAATAAACGCACGGTCGCACGTCGTTATATGCTCAGTACGTTGAAGGAGAGATAGTCACCGTGCACGGAGGGCCCAGTTCTGTTTCGCTGGAAACCCCGGAATCCTCCCCCAAGCGCTGAATCAGGCTACCGTGATGGTTTTTTTGTGAAATATGAACCTCGAATGACCCGGCAGCTTTCCTCAGGTACCTTGTACCTTTTGAATATTTTCCCCATACCAACACGTAAAAAGGCTAGTGTCAGACGAGATTAACGGTGTGACAAGTCCACAAGCTTGAAAATAACACAGCATGCCATTGGAGGCCTGTCTCGGTGAGTCCCTCAGGGATAGAACTCGTAATGTACAAATCCGCATATGTCAATGGGCCCATAACGCCTGTTGAAAAACTGATAGTCATTGAAGGACACAATAATTGAAGTAGACTTTAGAAAGTGAAGATTGCGTTTTGTAAACGGCGAGTAGAACCCGTAGAATAGAACACCGCGCATTTATTAAAACAACTGACAGGAGCTCAAAATTTAGGTCGTCGGTTGAATCTAAAAGCAGTTGGGTAACCCCATAAAATACCGGCTCGGTATATTTCAAATAGTTTTAGTTTTCACACATTCGTTTAATATAGAAATAACTATAACATTGTTTCCCTGACTCGAGCAGTTTGCTTTTGGTACTAACCAAATACTACATCCAGTAATTTCTTCGGAGTGTATACGGATCATTTTTTTTCGAAGTGTTTACCTTGTAACAAATAAACATTTCCAATTCGATCTGTATATAAATAGAGCTCTTCATAAACTGAGCAAAAACCAACAGAATCGTGCAGAATATGTGTTAGCTGATATTGAAGTGCAAGTCTATTTCTAATAAAGATTGTAAATAAATCCGTTGCGGTTGTTTACGCAACGGATTCCTCGGAGATTTAAACTTAGATTTACACCAAGAGGTGTAAGTCGGAATATAGTATTCAAAGATCTAGATTCCTAGAATATAACAGTTTTCTTTTAAGACAGTAGAAGTCTTTAAGAAATTATAGTGTTGTTTTTTTTCAAAGAACATATTAAAGAGGTTAGAATGGAATTGTGGGCGGGGCAGACGTGCCAAGGATATGAGCAACGCTCATATCTCTACAGAAACATCGTGCTTGTGTGCGTGCTTGGGCGTGATTCGTTCATTTGAAATCGCGTGATTGTGCGGCGCTAAGATTGGCTAGATTTGAAATTTCAAATATTATGTGCGTTAGCTACATATTTATTTAAGTAGTGATTTATTTAAGAGGTGAAAGGTGGGGCTGGATCGACGACACCGGTTTTTATACGAACGTCGCATTATTGCCTTTCTACCTCTTTTATTATGTTTTGTGGTTTTTTACATTTCAAATGTCTACAACCAACCCTTTAATTTGATGAGAGCGCATGAGGCAGGTTGCAAACCTTTTTTTAAATATAAAGCGCCTTCAATTTAAAATAGAGTATTTATTAAATCGAAAATCAAAATATTTTATTCATTTTTGGAATACAAATATTATCTTCCACCTTTCCGCCAATGTCAATCTTTCCGCTGTCCGGCTCGAGTGCCTTTATCTAATACCTTTAAACAAGCAACTCTTGTATATATCTAAATATATTTTTTGAATCTCGGAAACGGCTCTAAAGATTTTGATGAAATTTAGTACCCTGGCTTCGGGGATGATATATAGATCCAGCAAATTTTTATTGATAGAAAATGTCGTTTTATTTAATGTTTATGCCGTTAAATATAAAATTACTCTTACTGACATCTATATTGGAGATTATCTAATACCTTTAAATGAGCAATTCTTGTATATATCTAAATATATTTTTTGAATCTCGGAAACGGCTCCAAAGATTTTGATGAAATTTAGTACACTGGTTGCGGGGATGATAAATCGATCCACAAATTTTTATTCATAGAAATTGTCGTTTTTTTAAATGTTTATGCAGTTAAATATAAAATTACTCTTACTGACATCTTTTGGAAAATGGCGTAGAAAGCCGTCAAATGTTGACTGTCAATCACCCTTCAAACAAATGACAATGTCGATAATTATGAAAGACCTCTATAAAAATTTCGTCAACGGAATTAAAGCTTTCTTGGTCGAATGGTTACGAAAGCCGACTACGGAGCTAGAGACCCGGGTTCAAACCTACTTGACAAGTTGCGTTTTTTATTTTTGTGACAATGTTTTTAAATTGGGAGTATTTCAAAAGGCTTTGTTAAGTAACACTAAGCCAATGAATGTTTTGCTTAAAAATAAACCAAGAAAATCAATTGTTATTATCCGAGCAACGCTCGGGCGTCCACGTACTGGGCGTTTAGTTGAGCTGACAGAAAAGAGCCGGAGGAGAAAATACTCTCAGCAGCACTCTTTTTAATGCCAGTTGTCACATATATTAATGTACAGTATGGCTGTGGGTCTTGTCTAGTCTAGGATTAAATTGGCTGTGACAGACTCCTTCTATAAGGCTTTTTAAAAAGGAGTTTAACTGTATACTTTATTCGTCAGACAACACGTACCACCTACGTATAATGCCCTAGTCACGTAATAGTTAGTCAAGGCTTTGGATGACTCAGTCCTTGTTGACACCGTGCCAGACTGCAGTTTGGATGGCTTTATGCGATAGCAACTAATTCTGCGTTTTTTGTTAACACCGTTAGCTAGTATTATGAGTAGAATCTGTTGTTGGGATAGTAGTCCATTGAAATGTAACAATTTAAGGACCGAATATTGCATTTGTTAGAGGACGCTATTTTATTTTTGGGACATGTGCGGAGGTGATAGAAGAATAAAATATTCTATTTTTATTTATGTATGTCCTAGTTAAATTGGTTCAGACCTCTTTAGTGACAGACAAGACCTTATGGAAAGGTTAGAAGTACAATAAGGAATGAAGGTGTGTGAACCTGGACTGCCAAATCAATTGAGATACTTTTACTGAGGTCTCAAATCGTGACATACTCTAACATTTTTCAATCAATCAATCAATCAATCAATTCTTTATTGTGGAATTTTGTACGAGAAAATGATTTGTGACGTAACAAATCATTTATAGTGAATTGACCAATTTGTAATATTGATTTAAAAGGCAATAAAATCATGTATAAAAATGAATTTCATGCTTTCCAAGGGTGATTTAGTGCAACCTTGTTATTTTATTCATTTCCATTTTTTTTATGCCTAGTGTTTCAAGAACTTATTGGATCCTATGAAATCTGTGTATATTCACTTAAACCACGAGGCAAAACTAGAGTAAATATGCTGCAAGCATTCTGCATACAAACGTCCCCGTCTCATGTTTTATGGCGAGTAGTTTGGTTGGCGAATGCACCACCTGAAGTAGGCGATAATAATAAACTTGATTGTATTTTTATTCTCAGTCTCGCATCACTGTTGTCTCTGACTATCCCATTAGCCACCGAGCAACTAACTGTATAGAGCGGTGAAAAATATAATTTAAAATATTATTTTATTATAAAAAATGCTCCCTTGTATCTATCCCACTCGTTTTTATTATCTAGGCCCTAGGCTAACGGTTCTAACTGAATTCATTTAGGATTTAAAGATTTGACATCATCAGATGTGACCAGGCTCATGCCTTGTTGGGTTTCTACTGTGAGTTATGTATGTATGTTATATAATGTGTAAAATATCTATTCCCTTTTTTTGTTAATTTTACCTAGGTAAACCCTAGCTAACCTAAGGCTAACCCCACGAATTAAAAAAATATTGTCAAAGTAAACCTATATGTATATCATAGTCATCATGTTTGAATCTCTCTGTACTCCCTTAGGTAAGCTGGTAGATAATGCCATTGGGCATTAAGCTCGCCTATTGTACCACAATATTTGGGGTTCAATAAAGTTTTTAAATAAATAAATAAAAAATCATATCTTATCGTCACGTCATAGTTTTTCTCACAAAATGGATATAAATGTGTGCAGTGGGTATTTCTTAAAAAAATGTTAAATTATTTCTCATTTCTGTCAAATCAAAATGAACATTATAAGACTGGCAGCACGACATTAATAAATAAGTAATAAATGAAAATGTTTTCACAGAATAGTACTGTGTCATCAAGTTTACACTACTTGTCTATGTATTAGGTGCTCATCATTCTCATCCAGTCAGCCAAGGTGGAGCCAAAATAAATATTATGTACGTTGTTTGTTTTGCTTCGGAGAATACCGATTATTCACAATTATTCTCATTAAGGTTACTTAGATTTATCTTTTAATTGTTTACCGAAATGCAGATTAATAAGATTCTGTTTTCACATTATGACTCTATTGTCTGTACTGATATTCTAAGACTGCCAAATACTCTTCATAAGTTACCAAAAGATTAAGGAGTTATGAATCATGCAAGATGACTATATCTATTTATCATTAGTATTCGAGTTCCTTAAGAACGGTTTCAAGCTAGCGTATTTTTAAGCCGTTGGTCCCACTTGTTATCGATAGATAGAAGGCGTTAAACCTTGTCGGAGACATGGAAAGTATGAAAACATCCGTCAGCGGGTAGGCCATTTACCCGCATCTCCACCAAACCGCATTGGAACAGCTTGATGAAGTAGGCTCCAATTTTACCCAATCATTTGAAAAGACCCGTGCCCAGCAGTGGGACACACAGGGTTGCTGCCAAATTATAAGATCCAAATTCTTTTTTGAAAAGCGTAAAATTACTTTTACTATCCAAATCATATCCCTATGTACTAGGAACGCATAGCGATCGTAGTGAAGTGAAGTAGGCGATATTAATATACACTCGCTCATACGATACGTCATCGGAACTCTCGACCGCGGTCATAAGATCTCGCGCGCGCCATTCCGGTCAGTCGGGTACCGGGTTCTGACGCGTTTATACCCAGAAAAATATATTATACAAAATATTTCGATAATAAATATTATTGGAGTTTTAGGACACAGTGGAGTGTATATTAAAAAATAATAATATAACGGAGTGTTAATAAAATAGTGGAGTCAAGCGAGCAGTGGGACTGTTGATTTAAAAGTAAAAAAAAAATATCGTAAAAAAGGAAAAAAAAAACTTACCTCGATAAAATTAAAATTGGAGACGCTTACGTTTGTGAGTTAGGCTAAATTATTTTAGTCATTAGTCACACACAAAAAAACACTACAAATATTTTTTATTTTAAGTGAATTTAATTTATTTTAAGTGAAAAGTGCGTGAACAACTCGAGGACTCTTGGGAGTGCAGTGCAGTGCACGATTGATTTGGAAATTTTATCTGATTGTGCTTTTGTACTAAGGTCAAAATGGTCTTCAACGACTGCTGGAGCCCTAACTGTGCTTGTTAGTATGCTTATTATTTATTTTACTGAATCCGGGGTCCAATACATATTTATCACTTGGTGTCCAGCAAAGAAAGTAATTTTAGTAAAGTGTCCATTAATATTTATGTAACACCTGACATCAAAAAGATTGCTGCTGAGAGTTTTTCTCCGCCGGCTCTTTATTACTTAATTACGATGTCCTTTACTGTGTGTGTTTGAGCGTTATACACAACTAGCGGCCGCTCGCTACTTCGTCCCCGTGGACTTCGGTATTAGTCATATCATGATGTTATATAGCATACTAGCTATGATACCCAGCTTTGCTCGGGAGTTGATATGAGATCACGTGGTAGTTTAAATAAAAAATAAACTAAGTATGACGTAAAAAGTTTTTTTATAGAAAACACATTCTCATTATTTACACTACTTGTTTATAAACATTTTTCACTTTATTGTCCGGGGTCTATATATATAAATTTTTCGAATTTCCTACTCTTGAGCAAGCTACATATAGTTGACCGTGAGAGAAGAAGGATTCTTTGAGGTTGATGCCACAATATTTTAAAGTTTGCCCTTGCGCTTTGTTAATTGTAAAACTAAAATCTCACACCTTCTAGAATTTTCTCCACAATGCTGCAATTGTTCGCAGCGCCTTTCGAAATGCAACCCAAATAGGTAATCGTTGTTCTGAATGAAGTTCAAATACTCGACAACAGATGGCGCCACTACACATAATTTCCAAGTTAAAGGGTTGGAAAAGCCCTTATATCTTTAAAAACACGCCCTTTAGGTTAAAACGGGAACTTTCTTGCTCGAGGGGGGATAAAGGGCTATCACATTATATAAGTCCCTTTATCGTGCCGGGACTCCTTTCTAAGTTTTATCGGCACGCACATTTTATCAACTTAGTTTTTTTATATAATAATGATAAGCCTTCCCCAATAAATGGACTATTCAACACAACAAGAAATTTTCAATTCGAACCAGTAGTTCCTGAGTATAACGCGTTCAAACAAACAAACTCTTCAGCTTTATATATTAGTATAGATTTCTTAAAAGGCATGTTATGTCCACCACCAAGCTTCATGGTAGGAGCCTTGTTGATTCTTCGGCGTTAAGTTCCGGAGCTTTAACTACTTAGTCTTGTCTACAGCTATTTCGAACTTTGTTTATTTAACGAAGTAGAGCAGTGATAGCCTTGTGGTTAAGATCGGTTTTCCGCGGTTCAAACCCCAGCTAGCTCGTCTCGCTAAGAAATTTGTTGCGTGCGTATTAATCGCCGCTCTGCTGGAAGGAAAAAACATGGTAATATTTCATTACGATGTTTTCATCACCGTGAATGCCGAGTTACACAAAATTTTGCTTCGGTGGACCACGGCCAACAGAGTTGAAAAATAACATGCAACGTTGTTTCCGTTGAACATCTATAGAAATAAATAAAATTGGAGTGTCTATTTGTAATATTACAATAACCGCTTTTTACTACATGCATATGGATGTATATATATCCGGTACATATACCAAAATAACATTTTTTACAATTTTTGCCTGTCTGTTTGTCTGTCTGTCTGTCTGTTTGTTCTGGCTAATCCCTGAAACGGCTGGACCGATTTTGAAGGGACTTTCAGTGGCAGGTAGCTGATGTAATAAGGAGTAAACTTAGGCTACTTATATTTTAGAAAAAATCTGAAACTAAAGTCTATGCGGACGAAGTCGCGGGCGGCCGCTGCTAGTGAAAAATATTAGCGGACGCGTTTCACATTAATACGTGAATGAAACTGAAAATGGAGCTATGTTGAAAACAATTACAAATATTTGTGTCTATTTCCTTGTTATGTCACCCTCAATGACTACAAAATCTATGACCTAAGCTGCAATAAATTATAGTACTCGCTTAGAATAATATAGAATGAGTGTTTTCATACAAGAGCACTGTCAAAATTGAAGCACAAAATAGATTCACACAGATGTCACATCTGACTAACAAAATATTTTTTATTTTCACCAAATTAACTATAAAATACTACAAAATATTGAAAACTTCACCGTGAAAAGTTAGATTTGTTTTTTAAAAGTGTTGTGATAGATATTTTAACCTTGAATACTACGAAGTGGCCGGTGGAACGGCGTTTGGTGCCATTAATGGCACCAATTAAAATGCTTCAATTTGGGTGCGCGAACTTGGTTTCTATAATTTAATTATTCTAAGAGTACTCGTCATATTTACATGGCGTATTCTGAATCATCGAAACCTCTGATGAAAAAAACTGGTCCAAATTAATGATGTCATTGTTTGAAAATCTTGCTACAATTCTCACATCATTGTCAAGGTCATGTTTAACATGATATAATTCGTGTGAATGTTGAACAATTGATGTTATAAGTGCAATAAGGACGCAATAAATATAAATTGTCTAACGTCATCGACATAGTTAAAATGTCAGAATTGTTGTTCTCTAAAATCATAAAATGGATACTGCACTGAAATGGACCAATGTATCAAGGCACATTTCTTTCCGTCGTGAGCGCCAGCGGTATTGACTCTTCCACAGTAACCTAATTTTTTTTCAACCTCTTTTATGTCCCACTGCTGGTCACAAGTCTCCTCTCACAAGTGAGAGGGATTTAGGCCACCTACCACACTGGCAATGTGCGGATTGATTAAATTCAATATCACAATATTTTCCATCACCGTGGAGCAACGATAAATGCGAGCATTACTTTTTTTTGGTCAGAATTGCGAGCCGAGGATTTGATCCCGGTATCTTCGCGTCGAAGACCGCACTCTTTACCACTCGGCCATCGCTGCTTTTAACTTAATTAGTTTTGGTAAAGATACGGTGGCTAGACCGCTGTCAAGTTTTCAATCACTCAAATGCTTCCGATAAGGACGCCTGTTTTGTTTAACTGTTTTTTTTTTCAATGGAAAATCAGACAAACATCCACGTGTCTTTAATAGTCGCTGCAGCCCTCAATAGCAAGCCTGAGGTCTTGTTTGCGGTCGTATGTGTTGTGTTACTACTCCGAAGGCTGATTGTCGCCTTTTGTAAGTCTGGCCGGTATCCGTATCGCATGTTAAGGATTAGTCCAGCGGTGGTCCTACAAAAGTGCTGCCAAAATATCGTTTATGGTCTACACCAGCCGCAGTGACATGTATGCTTCCATATCACACGAAAACTATGGTCAGATTAATATAGATTTATATTGCACCTAAATTGCTAGGTAGTCCACCAATCCGCACTTGGCCAGCGTGATGGCCTTAATCCCCTCACTTGTGAGAAGGAGACCTGTGCCCAGCAGTGGGACATAAAATAGGTTGAAAAATAAATTGCTAGGGCTTGTGACCCATATGGCACGCGTCTTATTAGATTAAGTCAAAATTAAGGACCTCTCACATTTCCCGCCTGACCGTTCCAGACGGTCGTGTAAAATTATGTATTATCTTAATACCTTTAAACGAGCAATTCTTGTATATAGTATCTAAATATATTTTTTGAATCTCGGAAACGGCTCCAAAGATTTTGATGAAATTTAGTACCCTGGTTTCGGGGATGATATATCGATCCAGCAAATTTTTATTGATAAAAATTGTCGTTTTATTTAATGTTTATGCCGTTAAATATAAAATTACTCTACTTCTAACATCTATTGGAGAATATTAATAATATTGTGGCGTAGAAAGCCGTCAAAATATGTCGACCGTCAACCCGTCCTTCAAACAAATGACAATGTCGATATGAAAGACCTCTATAAAAATTTCGTCAATGGAATTAAAGCTTTCTTGTTCGAATGTTACGAAAGCTGACTACGGAGCTAGAGACCCGGGTTCAAACCAACTTAACAAGTTGCGTTTTTTATTTTTTGTGACTTTTTTTTTTAAATTGGAAGTCTTTCAAAAGGCTTTTTTAAGTAACACTAAGCCAATGAATGTTTTGCTTAAAAATAAACCAAGAAAATCAATTGTTTTTTATCCGAGCAACGCTCGGGCGTCCAGGTACTATGTGTATTACATACGATAATCACTTTATTGCCTTCTTGTTTTGCTTCAGAGTATAAAATTTATTTCAATTGTCAAACTTAACTATATATTTTTACACGAAAACATCATTAATTACCCATAATTATTACACCAATATAACGTCTATTTTTGTATACCTATTTTGAAATCATTAGAGATTGTACGTACAGATTTATAACTTGAAACGATTACTGATCTTTTACTAATTACAAAATAGATTTAAAAACTATTTATGTTAGTTCTAAGAAGGTTAATTTCGTAATTAACAATTTGTTTATTAAAATGTGAGTAAGTGACTTTAATTGTTTATTCATCTTGGATCAAATGTTCACTGCATTGCGAAGGAAAAATTTTGCTGTATTCTGCAAGCTCAATAATCTATACTAATATTATAAAGAGGAAAGATTTGTGTTTTTGTATGTTTGTAATGAATAAACTCAAAAACTACTGTTCCGATTTCAAAAATTCTTTCACCATTAGAAAGCTACATTCACCCTGAGTAACATAGGCTACTTTTTACTGCGGGAAAATGCTTCATTCCTGCGTGAAAACGGGTAATAGGGTCAACGCGGTTGAAGCAGCTGGCTAATCGATTATGATTTTAATATAGCAATGAAGCCTGGAATAGCACATAGGCTATTTTTTATCCTACGAGGACCCATTAAACGGGACCACGCGGGCGAAGCCGCTGGCGGAAGGCTAGTTAATAATAATCATCCATATAATCATTTACTAAATGATACGCTGATGGGAATGTAATTAAAATTAAGAAGCATTCAGGGCATATCCCACTACTCAGAGTATAAAACAGTATTTCAAGTATTTAGGATAGGATAGCTAGTTGATATTTTTAGCTAGGCGCAGATACTAAGTTCAACTATGTGCGTACAATGTTTGTTTACACGGCGCAGAATCCGATTTACATCGATGCATTATGTATTTCGCGTTCGAGTGCGCCAATATTCGATCCGGTCGATGACGGCATGCGATTATGACTTAATATTGATGAAAATCTTGGCACTATACTGCTAAATGGCTATGAAAATATACACACACGGAACCCTTCTGAATATGCAAAATCTATCAATCATTTATTCATAATTTTTTACAAGTTAACTACAGGAAATACCTCATTCTAGCTATCCAACGATCAATATCCTATCAATATCCTCCGCTAAGGTTCGCCGTGCGATCCTGCGCGCTCTGAATCTAACAGTTTTCCGCAGTCTTACTCAGAGCCCTTAGTGTAAGTGCAACGCACAAAAGTTACTACTGCGTCGGAGTTAAAATTGTACAGATAGATCTAAACCTGAAAGGAATAAGGTCGATAATTAAATTCTTAACGCAAACGCGTTAGTAACGTTTTCGCGTGTGCAGACTTACACTAAGGCCTCTGGTTGCCACTCCACCCGGTAAGGGTTGCTTGTGCTCTATTTGTCCACTTCTATGTCACGTGGAGTCCATGGACCAGGAGGTTTCTAACCCATCGGTTATCGGTCTTTCCAGCAATACGGCCTAGACATTGTCACTTCAATTTGACGTTTCTGAGAGCTATGTAGATGACTCGTCTACAGATTTTATCGTTTCGGATTCTTCATGTAGAGAAAAACCAAGCATAGCTCTCCATCGCTTGGTGAGTCACCGAACCTGGGGAAAACACCCTTATACTTGCCGTTTAGCACTGTCTTGTTTGATTTGAATCTAAGGGTTTCCCGTTGTCATCAGACCATCTGGTAGAAGAATGAATAAAGAATGTTCCTAGATAATTACTCCTAAGTTTTGATCCTTCATACAGTTCGGGAGTCGATGTAGCAGCTGGACATCTGTTCAAAACTGTCCATTTATTGGGAAAGGCTATAATAACACCATGCTATGACTAGCGGCCGCCCGCGACTTCTTCCGCGTGGACTTTGGTATTAGTCACAGCATGATGTTATATAGCCTATAGACTTCCCCAATAAATGGACTGTTCAACACAAAATATTTTTTTAATTCGAACCAGTAGTTTCTGAGATTAGCGCGTTCAAACCATCAAACAAACGTCCACGCGGACGAAGTCGTGGGCGGCCGCTAGTTGAGAATAAAGGTAAGCCTAGATTGGCGATTTGAAGACTGATCACCAACCGGCTGGCATGTTGACCGCTGTGCCATATGAGCCGTTAAGAAGCTTAGTTGGCAGGTCTTACCACAAAACCGCGGGTCGAGACTTGTGTAAGCGTGCTGTAACATAATAGTATGTAGCTAAGCTACAACTCGTACTTACTACTTAATTACAGCTTTGTTGATGTGTGATGAACACCTCTGCTTCTTTTCTGCTCAACATACGAGTGTAACCATTCAATAAATATATCTTAATTTAATTTCCTTATTTTTCCTTCTTAATTTCGGACTGTATTAGGTCGGTATCCACAGTAAACAGTAAATAGTTACCGCTCGTACAATTACTTCGACTGGACGAATCGGAGAGGTTTCCTCGGCTCGTTTGGCGGGGTCGCGACCATTGACCATTCGCTGAATGAGGACCACTTTGGCGCCACTGTTAATATCTACAAGTACCTAATGTTTCAAATGAAAAGGTCCTTAGCGCTTTGCAATAAGGTGGCGGTAAATCACAGACAATTTATTATGAGGTGTCACGTTTTATCTCCTTTACAAGTTGCCATGCTTCTGGGGACTGAATCATTCGTAATAAACGTAGGTATTTAAGTTCTAATTCACAAAATATCTGTTAGTCAATGTACGTAGCTTTCTTGATTTGAGTTTCAAGTAGGCTTCACCAAGATATTACAATAGACGATGGGCAGAATAGCATGGTACTAGTTTGTCTGAGACTGTAACTTAGTAGCTTTTCTATATCACTTAAACGTAATGTTGTATGACAATAGGTATTAGCTGTACCCTGCGCGCGTTGCTACGCTACTTACTCGTACCAACTCAAATTCAAATTATTTATTGCATGAATCAAAGCGCACGACAGTGCGCCGGCCAAGTTCTAAGCACAGGCCGCGCGCACACCGTGCACTATTTACCCTAACCGCTTCGAGCCACTTTTGACCCCCCTGTATCTTCTTACCTGATTAATAGATCTGGATGAAACTTTACGGACATAATAACACCATTTAATATACTTTGAATAAAAAGTTTCAATATTGTAGCTATTACAGAAAAAAAGTTATACACTCGAGAAAATTGTAAATTTGGTACTCACTGACTCACGTATTCACTGACAGCTCATCAAAATGTTTGACCACTTGTAGAAGACCTACAAAGCTGAAATTTGACATTTAGCTAGTCGTCAGAATAAGAGTAATGGGAAAATTCGAATATTGGAAATTGGTCAAGTGCGTCAGGTAGTCAGGTTTTAGTCAAAATTATGTATAAGAATGTTGGTAATACTTCTTTCTATAATAATAATATAATATGAACAACGTTGCGATAGGTACTATAAAGCAAACTGAGCAAAAAAAAAATGAAATCCCACCAAAAACATAAATGTAGGCCAAGTTCTTGTACATAAAAAAAGAGTTGAAATCTAAACTACAGCCAAGTTAAAAATAATCAGAACCGATATTAATCATTCCAACTTGGCAAATTTTCAAGTTAATCAGACAACTAGAAGTAAGTGAAAATGATGTTCAAAAATTCCATTACATACATACATAGATACAGGTCAAGTTAACAAAAGCGTGTTAAAAACTAAACTCCTCTCTATGTATTCCAGCGCTCGCGTCAGGCGACAAAGAGGAACCGATGCCTCCGGACGCGGCCAAGCGGCACACCATGCCGCCGCAGCCGGCGCCCCGGCCCACCATCAAGGACAAGGTATGGCCTGACCACCTCGCACCACTACTTGGGACTACTGTACAAACTAACTGGACTGGTTACGGGTGCGGGTGTTATTGTACTAAAACATTGAGATTTCTTTAACGCTACGTACTCGCAGACTACGATTATTGATTTCCTGTGTCGTAGGTACCATGATCACTTAATATAATGTCAGGAACACAAACAAACATACTGAAAACGGAAATCGAAACTTATCATTTCAGCGTAGTTTGGCCTCTGCCTCATCTAGATTTGAACTTTGAATTTGCATTTAATTTTTTTTAATTGATACTGGCAATTTGCACAGATCGTGCAATGCCATCAATGAATGAAATTAAATGAAATATTCTTTATTCACTGTACGGTTCCTTTACAAACTCTTAGTGAACGTTATTTTTTTTGTTCTGTCTGCTCTGGGTGCGCTTAGGCAATGCTGAGCTGAAGAAAAGAGCAGACGGAGAAAAACTTCAAAATAAAAGAAAGAAGAGTAAGGCTTACTATGATGTACTCTGTTAGTAGTTTTGAAATTTTTGTGCATATATTTAGATTAGAGGGCATTTGTAACAAAAATATATAATCAAAAATATTTTAGAGATAAATTGAAAGCAATGACCACCAAACAACTAAATACTAATCATGGTACCGGAATTACTCGTTGTGTCTCAAATTTTTAGTACAATAATACCTGAAATTTTATCACCTCAATCTAATCATACATTTCCTAACTATAATAATATAAATAATCTTGATACCTGTAAATGTAACTATTTCAAATTAGATAGACTTACAAAGTCACTAATGTCATAAAAATGCATGAACTTTTGACGTTTATAACGAGAAAAGGTAAATTATGTCACAAAATCAAAGTCATAATGAGAATGAAAGTAAAATTTTAGAATTTATACTGAAACAACTTTAATAGGTCGATTTCTGATAGATGGCGCTCTGCTGCTACTTACACAAACGCATTTTCTTGTAACGAGCGGCGACGCTTATTGTATGTGTGTTACATAAAGCGTGCTTCACAGACAATGTACACTTGCATATGTGAATGTGCTGTGCGTGCCACCTTTCAACACTCGTAATAAACATACGAAACTACTTATGACAATAATAATTTGAATTTAATGATAGACATTGGTGGTTTTAATAACAAAAAAAATAATAAAAAATTAACTCGCAATTTGTATTACTTTTTAAAACAGGCGGTATATAAATGCCACCTGTAGGCCATGAAAGAAAAACCAAAAAAAAAGCGAATATTTTGTATTCCTAATATGAAATAAATATTTTTGATTTTGATTTTGACCATTTCACGTCGAGCGGCCCTAGAAAGATATACCTATTTTAATTGACCTTTCGAATTCACTTAAATTTAAACTTACTTTTTATTTAATCAAAATGTATGTAAAATTATGAGTGTTTTGCATACACTACCAATTGAATAATTTTAACTTTCTTCAGAACGGTGCATTATTGATAATTTTAAAGAATACCTTTTCTCGTTATAAACACAAACATAAACAACAACTCAGTACAGTCACTAATAGCTAGCTATCATCTGTTCAAGTAAAGATTAAGTACTGAAACACTAAACAATTAGTTGTTTGCACGCAAACGACCTCATTAACTAACCATGTAACTCATTAATTGTATCGTCAAGAGAAACGTTGTCGAGACAAACAAAAAGATTTCAATTTTTTATGTATATAAAATTTTGGTAAGAGTAAATTGATATATTATTGATATATATATATTGGTATACTTCAAAAACGTCGAAGGAGCAGCGACTTGTCTAAGCAATACTTGGTGTGGTCAAATCCGATGTACGATGGTAGCGTAGAAAAATAATTTCGTCTAAATAATCAAAGCGCTGGCCGTGGAATATTTAATGTACCAGTAAGTTGGGTCTTTTTGTTACGAAGCTGTAACTGTATGAATACTTACTAATTTATATACTTTACACGTGTTACTGTCTAAATAGACCGTTATAGACATATGCGAATATAAGTATTGAAACCGTTGTTATAATCACGATTTTTTTTTCTTTAATCTTTTTGGCGAATTCAGTCATGCAAAAATTGCCTAAAGTGTTCATTTCATCAATTCGCGTCTAGTATTCAGCACAGTGATCAGTGTAAGTGTAGTATGACGACTAGTTTGGTTTATTGGTTATGTACTCTTATAACTACATATACAAGCATTTACAGATAAAAATATCGTATGTTAAGCATACCTATATATAAATATACTAGCCTTCCGCCAGCGCGTTTTATAGGTTACCGTAGGATAAAAACCTTCCTTTGTCCTTTCCCAAGATCCACTCTAACATTGTTCCAAATTTCTTTAAGATTAGTGCAGTATTTGAGGTGGGAAAGCGTAACAGACAGACAGACAAACAGAGTTACTTTCGAATTTATAATATTAGTATGGATATATGCATATATATAAAAATTTTGTGCATTTAAAACCTACCAAATATTGTTCGGACAACACTCGCCCGTCTCTAAAGTCAATCCTACACGTAAACGACACCAAGTATAACTCCGACGAGTCTCGTCTAAGTCATACTTGTCGGACAACGTTTCTCACTGTGAACGCACTCGCACGCGGCCGGACAGCTGCGCCGGCGCTCCGGGGGCGCCGCGAGCGCGTCCTCCGCCAGCTCGCTCGAGGGCGAGTACATCGCCGACAGATCCGAGAAGGTTCGACTGTGATGCATGCGTGCTCTGCTTGTACCCGCTAGATTTATCTTGGAAACAAACGCAGCTTGCTGATTTCAGATCCCTCGCTCTCTTTGTGCGACTTAGCTTCTCTGGGTGGCAAGTCTTGCGACCAAGGATGTAATAGAAGCCATTAGAGCTATCAGCAAACAGTTCGTTAGAAATCGACATCAGTCGAAATATTAAGTAATTTTTGGTAATAGGCATGATGACAGATTTTTAAATACCTTTCCTTATTGTAGGTACACGTCTCCTAGTTTCTAAAATAGTTTATTTCAGCAATAAACTTAAATTTTAACGTAAATTAATGTATTTCCTGCTATGTAATTTGAATTAAGCGCGAAAACGCTCGTAGGTGTCATGGCGTCGGCTTGCTCATCAAACTTCAAGTAACACGATGACTTTTACTGATACGTGACGTCATTTCTTTTGATCGTTTCAGATAACATGGGCGATTGCTGTATTTAATTCTTTTATTTTATTGAAAATCTTATTAATCTTAATGTTTATACTAAAACGGGATCATATATTAGATTATTTTTAGCATATATTTTTATTTAAAAAATCGGATATGTATAAAATGACTACGAGCCGACAAATCTGACTTAATTTCCATAAATGTATTGTGCATGTTTATGATTCTGTAGGATTATAAATTTCATAAAACGGGCACATGCGAAAAAAAGAGTATATAACGAAAAAAGTTTTAATAGAATGTACAAAGTTTTTTAAAACTACAGATTGAAATCAAGTAAATTAAATTAACCAATCTAAATAACTATTTTATTTCTTTTGTTATTGATACATTTTTTTATTATATTGGAGAAAATATCTAAAATTTATATTATTTAGAATTTGTCTTCATTATTTTATTTACTTGCACCTGTAGTAACGAATCATTGTCAAGTAAAATCATGTCAGTCACAGCACACTTCGATGACCATTGCAAGAGACAAACGTTTAGATTTTAGATTTAGTTAGTTGTTGTTTCCCATTGAATGGTGGCTGACCTACTTAGCTTATTAAAATCTGTTTCTAGAAAGTCATCAGAAAAAAAAAAACAAAGATAGATACAGAATATAAGTTCTCACTTAGAACCTATTGCTATAAATAGTAGTTATTAGAGGAGCATTTAAATCCGTATTTAGAGTTATATTTAAGAAGAATGCGGAAGCCTCAGGTTTTCGTTTCAACGAAAAAGTTGGCAGCTAGACTTACATATGGTCGCCATCAACAGCTGCGCAACTGCATACAACCTCAGGCTAAACTCAAGGCTTGGTACGGTTGTGTGTTATCTATACACGTCCATGGACTGGCTGGCATGTGACCTGCATACTGGTCTGCCGCTCCAATTAAAGAACAGAAATACATAATCTACTTGACAATGTGTGCATTTAGAAATGTTACTGCTACCATAAAAATTAATTGCTGTATTGTTCGTTAAATTGATTCAAAGAAATACATTAGTATCATTGGTGTTTACAGAAACCGCCACCAGGGGCGGTGAAGGTAATGCCGACGGGACCTGCCGATAAGAAAGAAGATAAGAAGGTCGCCGAGCAAAGAAGACCGGCTGAGAACGGTAGGTATCTTATGTGCACTAGATCAGCTGTCACTTAGCTGAGGATATAACTTTAATCGAATATCCTGTATACAATTTAGTAGTGTTTAAACATGCGTAACATTAAAACATTCTTGCCATAGATTACTTCTAGGGTTGTCTTCTAGCTAAAGAGCAGCTGAGAGAACTGTCAAAGTAAATAAACATAAAAAATACACATATTGACAAACAAGGACTTGTTTTTAAATATATTTCAGTTTACAAAAAAAAATTAGAATAAGATAAGAAAGGTCTTTTTACTTATTTACAATAAATTTTCAGGTACTGACACTACAAGCGATCCAGGCATCACAAATAATGTCGAAAGTACGCCCAAGAAGTCTAAGGTAAGAGGCCTACTCATACGAATTTAATTGTCAACACTTGTCTATAACTTTCAAGCCAGAATGGTAGTTCAATGATGTTGTGTTCGAAAACGTAGATTTCAGTGTTCGACACGATTTTGTAAATAAAACACGTTAGAAAAGCGATATAAGGCGACGCATGTTTGCATTTGCATTGTTTTTAAGTTCGCACTGTATTAATTTTTAAATTCCAAAAAATTAAGTGCGTTGCGCTCAATTTAATATTATTTTATAATTATTATTTCGTTTTTGTTTTCCCTCCCTATCCTCAACCCAACAGTCAGGAGGATTCGCGCTGTTCGGCAGTAGGAAAGACAAATCTCCCAAGGAGGAGAAGTCACCAAAAGAAAAGTCACCTAAATCAAAAGACAAATCGCCCAAGGAGAAAGAAAAATCTCCGAAAGACAAAGACAAGAAAATCAAAGACCCTAAAGCCAAAATCGCAGTGCTCGATACTTCAAACGATAGCTCCAATCTTGACAGCTCTGTCGACAAGAGCCCCGTCAAGGAACCGGAGAAACCTGGCTTCACGAAGCCATACGAATATACCGACACCGAAAAGAGTCCAACTCACAAGAAACCATTCATCAAAGGTGCTTTCAGCTACGAAAAAGAACCTATATCTGATGAAAAACAAAGAAATGCTGATGAAGCGCAAAGCCCGTCGACTAGGAAACCGGCTCTTGCGTTCAATTATGCCCCAGGTGAAGACAAAAAGGTCGCCGAAAGCGCAGAGAAACGAAAGACGCCTGAAGACCTTAATAAACTAAAAACACCAGGCATTGATTACGTACAATCGGCTGCATTGAAAGAACAGGCTAAAGCTCCTAAATCAAATCTTATAGATCCAACTTTAGCCCTCCTAGATGCTGAAAGGGCTCACCACGAAGCCCCTCTTGCGGTTGCCCCAGTCGCAACCACTAAAACAGAAAATGAGGTGCAGGTAGTAATAATAACCGGCCGGTACAATCCGAAATCGAAAAAGCTTGACGATGCCAACGGTACTATCCTTGTCACGAAAGGCATCTTAAATAAATCTAATGGAAAGATTCAGACAGATAGGGAAGAAATTAATACTAAATCAGGCCAAATTAGCTATTCCGACCCTGCTACGGGTAAAAAAGAAATTAAAAATGGACACGTTGACTCCAAGAGCGGACACATATTATTTACGAGTGGTGTTATCGACCCTAAAACCGGAAAGATGGACCCCTCTTTGGCGCAACAATATTGCTTCGTGGAGAAGGCAGACGACAAAGTCGGCGCCAAACCTGGCAGGGAGGTCGATCTCGTAGTAATCACTGGAAAATATGACGGTAAGCACAAGAAATTAGACGCATCTCACGGCCACGTAGAGGTTTCAAGAGCAATCGTCGCCCCCGATGGTACAGTCCACTCCAACTACGGCCAAATCGATCCCAAGTCCGGTAAAATCAACTATATCGATCCCAAGACTGGGAAGCAAGACCCGAAACAGGCGTACGTTGACCAAAAAACTGGAAACCTTTTGGTCACCACCGGAGTGCTGGATCCAAAATCTGGTAAAGTTGATTCGTCACTTGGTCAACAATTCAGCATTGTAGAAAAGGATGCCACTAAGGCGAACAGAGAAGTAAGGCTTGTAGTTATCACAAGCAAGTATGATCTTAAGACAAAGAAGTTCGATCCGTCATTCGCTCACGTAGACTCTATCAAGGGAGTTCTTAGTGGCGCAGATGGTAAGATTTACAGCGAATATGGCGTAATAGACCCAAGGACCGGTGACATACAAGTCACCGACACGAAGACTGGCAAACAGGAAATTAAACACGCACAAGTTGATACAAAAACTGGCAACATTTTGTTGCTCTCTGGTGTCGTTGATCCCAGAACTGGCCAGCTAGACACCAGCTTAGGTCAGCAATACAGTATTGTGGACAAACCTACGGCCACCTTTGCCACGTTACCTGGAAAGGAAATCCAAGTCGTTGCAATTACGGGCAAGTATGATTCAAAGACCAAGAAACTTGATAATCCTAATGGATTTATTGAGACCTCTCCAGGTATTGTAAGTGAAAAAGATGGAAAGATTCATACGAACTTTGGCATTCTAGATCCGAACAGTAGAAAGGTCTATTTCACTGACCCAAAGACCGGCAAACGCGACTCCAAACCAGCTATAATTGATTTTAAGAATGGAAGCTTCCTCGTTACATCAGGAGTGATCGATCCTAAGACTGGAAAGGTCGATTCAGCCCTTGCTCAGCACATATCGTTCGCGGATAAGGATGCCATAAATTACATTCCGATGAGAAATGTGAACGTCGTCATTGTCACATCCAAATATGATCCCAAAGGCAAAAAGTTCGATCTTACCAACGCTCACGTTGACACTATTCCCGGAAAGATTGATGATGATGATAAAGTTCACACCGAATTTGGTGTTATCGATCCGAACACTGGCCACATTACCATTACAGATCCTGCTACTGGAAAACAAGAAGTAAAGAAAACCACGATTGATCCCAAAACCGGCAACATGCTACTTACGTCGGGTGTTATTGATCCGAATAATGGCCAGATGGATCCTACTCTCGGCCAGCAAATCACAATTGTCACGAAACCTAAAGATACCTTTAGATCAATTCCTGGAAAAGAAGTACAACTTGTCGTTATCACTAGTAAATATGACCCGAAATATAAGAGGTTGGATAATCCTAATGGTTATGTTGAAACCTCCCGAGGCATCGTAGGTGCTGATGGCAAGATTCACAGCAACTTTGGTATAATCGATCCAAAGACCGGCAAATTTGAGCAGACCGATCCCATCACAGGTGCTGAAGAAGTTAAATACGCAATCGCAGATCCAAAGACAGGGCATTTAATTCTTCCTAACAATATCGTTGATCCTAAGACTGGAAAGGTAGATACGTCATTGGCTCAGCAATTCAGTGTTATAGATAAGAACATTAAACCGGTCGAAAGAGAAGTTCATCTAGTAATCATAACGACCAAATACGACCCAAGAACCAAGAAGATTGATCCTAGTCAAGGAACTGTTGACACCGTCGCTGGAACTGTTGGGCCTGATGGCAAGATACGTACTGAATTGGGTGTAATTGATCCATCTTCTGGAGAAATAACTGTCACTGACCCCAAGACCGGTAAGAAGGAAACTAAGAAAGCTCAAGTTGATCCAGCAACCGGTCACATGCTTATTACGAGCCAAGTAGTTGATCCCAAGACAGGAAAAGTAGACCCAACATTAGCGCAGCAGTACAGTATTGTTAATAAACCTGTTGTATCTTACTCTAAACCACCATCAAGAGGAGAGATCCGTCTCGTGATCGTTACAAGCAAATTTGACCCGAAGACCAAAACTGTGGATGCCGGCGCTGGCGTTGTTGATGCCTCAAAGGGATACATCAGCGCAGAAGATGGAAAAATTCACACTGACTTCGGTATTATTGATCCTAAGTCTGGTCAAATACTCTACAAAGACCCGGTCACTGGCAAGCAGGAACTTAAACAGGCTGAAATCGATCCTAAGACAGGCAACATTCTAGTGACTTCCACAGTAGTTGACCCTAAGACTGGCAAAGTAGACCCCTCATTCGCTCAACAGTTGACTATTGTTGATAAGCAGAATGTATTGTCTAAAGTAGCGCCAGTTTCTCAGCGAGCTAGCATATCCCCCGCGAGACAGACCCCGTCACCCGTAAAGACCCCGACCCCCACACCGACACAAACGCCATTGCAATCACCTGTACGGACTTCATCGCCCATCGTTATTAGTCAGACACAGAGAGCGTCTACTCCGACCTCGAGGACATCTTTGACCAAGCCTACCACGGCACCCCCAGAGCCGCCTAGAAAGAAGATCGTGAAAATCATGGTCATATTCACCAAAGTTGATCCGAAGACTAAAAAACCCGACTTCCATACCGCTGAAGTGGAACACCTCACTGGCGTACTTGATCCAAATGGAATGATTGAAACCAAGTACGGCGTTATTGACTCTAACAAAGGCAATATTGTGATAACTGATCCCTCAGGACAGAAACAGACTAAAGATGGTACAATCCTGGCGGAAACAGGACAGATATTCATTAATTCAGGAGCCATTGATCCGAAAACTGGAAAGGTTGATCCTTCTTTAGGAATGATTTTGAGTGTTGCCAAACAAGATGATCCTGTAGTCGAAATAACTACTATTACCGGACCCATTGATCCGAGGACAGGAAAGGTTAACATCCAAGATGGTCACATTGAACATACTAAAGGTAAGGTCGACGCTGACACGGGCCACATTTCTACTAAATATGGAGTAATCGATCCTTCAAATGGAGTCATTTTTGTTACGGACACGACAGGAGCACAGGACACTAAGCCCGTTAACATTGACGAAAACAATGGCCAGATTACAGTTACAGGTGTAGCTGACCCCAAAACAGGCAAAATCGATCCTAAGCTTGGCACTATTCTGGTAGTAGGAAGCCATATCGATCCAGTAGTAGAAGTAACCACATTTGTTGGAAAATTAGACGCTAAAAAGGGAGTCATCGAGCCCAAGCATTCGGCTATTGAAAGCAGTACTGGACAACTTAATCCTGATAACAACAAGATCGATACCAAGTACGGTCAGATTGATTTGGTCAAAGGTACAGTAACCTATAGCGATCCGAAGACAGGCAAGTTTGAAAGCAAGGAACTTAAGGTAGACCCAGTTACTGGTCAGTTCCTTCTTCGTACTGGACAGGTTAATCCAAAGTCTGGTAAACCTGACAAAGACATCGGCAGGCTAATATGCCTGAGAATAATCCAAACGAAAGTTGATCCCGTTTCAGGCAAGCAAATTGTTTCCAACGACCCCAGCAACGTTAAAGTTGATCCCAAGACCAACCAAATCTGGATTGCTGGACCAAAAGACCCACAAACTGGCGAAACACTGTACACTGCTGGTCAAATTGACCCCAATACAGGATACATTATTACTATTTATGGGCGTCTCGACCCGAAGACTGGTACTATTTCTAGAACTACTGACATCGATAAGGCTCTTATTAAAGTTGATCCCGTTAACGGTCAAATATACACTGCAACTGGTGATGTTGACGAAAACAATCAACCATTATACTCTGCATCTCAAGTAGACCCAGGCACCGGTGAAATCTACACTAAAGTGGGCAAGATTGATCCCCGAACAGGCAAGCTTATCATCATAAAGATTTACATTATTACGCAAAAGGATGACAAGGGACGTGTCAAGGAGGTTGATCCTAAGGAATGCACAATTGACGAAACCACCGGTAGAATAATAACGACGAAGACGGTGTACGTGTATCAAATCATAGATCCGATTACTGGTGAGACGATAGACGTTGATCCAGATGACCCGAGACTAAAGGGTGCACGAACAACAGTGACACAGACCATGACGCTATCCGGCAAAATAGACCCGGTCACAGGTAGGATAAAGACAGAATATGGCGACATCGACCCAGATACGGGTGACATTGACCCCAGCACCGCCGTCAGAGATCCCGTCACAGGACAATTAATATTACACTACTCTCAAATTGACCCATCTCACTTCGAAGACAAGAGCGGTAACTACACGATCGAAAAGGAAACGCAAGACCTCCCGGCGAACATAGACATCCAAACAGTAAATACTCACAAATTCTCAACGTTCGGCAAAGACGAGAGCCCGGCCAGAGGTGACGAACCCAAGACGTTCACAGAATACACGACAAGCGAGCACATAAGGCATCAGGGCTACGTGTCTTCCACCACCCCTCTGTCCTCAAAGATCCCAATTTCACAGCGGTCAAAGAAAACGCCTACCCCGCCAGTTGTGGTGAAGACCACGACGAAGCAACTCCTCACGAAGAACGACGAGGGCGTCACGCATAACGTCGAGCAAGAGGTCGAAAACTTAGGCACGGGCGAGGTCACGTTTTCCACCCACACGAATAAGGTTCGTTTCATATTTTTCGTTTTATTCCAGTAACTGGCAAACGAGACGCCACCCTCGAAATTGTTTTTTTTAATTAATATTTTTTTAGTTTTTTCTTTTTTATTTCACAATCCTAATTTTGTTTTTCGTTTTCATTTAAATGTGTGTGGCCAGTTTTCCATACGAGCTTCTAAAGCTTCCGTAGTAACTTCAATGTTAGCTAGATTCGTTTACCATGTAAATAGTAAAAGCATGCTAGCCTAACCCTTAACCGTAGGCGGAAAGCCTAGAGCCGATGGAAGCGAAGAGTCCGTACGTGACGGCGCGGGCGGTGACCACGCGGACGGCGACCACCCACCACGACTTGGACACGAAGGCGAAAACGCAGCAGATGGAGGAGAAGACGGTAGCGCACACCCTGACGTCGTCCGCAACGAGACAAGAGCAGAGGGTCTTAACGCAGGAGGTCAAAACGACCGTAACTACGGGCGATCAGGTATTTGACTTCCCCATTCATTATATTCAAGATCATTCATTCTCAGAGCATTACGATCAATTTAAATCAACAAAGCATTCGATTGCATAGCACAAGCGTCGTCCATGATCATTGGCATGATTAATTTGGTTTGACGCAATACGCTCTTGTTAACTTTTTTTTATTATTATTTTTGTTTGGCTTTGACATGGCGGCTTTTTCACTGGCAGTCCTGCATTTGAAATACACTTAGCTGGTAACTTGCCGGTAAAAAATGTACACGAGATATTTTAGACGCTTACAGAAAGTTAAAGGATATGATGTTATTGTATGTTATCACTGATACGCAGCTTTCGATTCAAGCTTACTTTACTTTTAATACTTAAAAATAGATGATAATTAAGTGCTTTAGGAATGTATGTTTAATGATTACGACTTTGCATAAAATATGTTGCCGAACAAACAAGCAACAAAATATTTCTGAACTTGTTCACCTCAACCTGAAAATTTTATAAATACATTTTTGTGGTCGTTACTTCATGAAATATAAAAAGTATTTTGCATTTGTAGAAAGAAATGCCAGATATTATACAAGTGTTTGCCTTAAAAAAAGTTTAACCAGCGCCTGTGAACATTGATAATTTTTTCTGCATAAAACCACTTTAAAACTTTTTCAATTTATTAAATACCGGAACAAGTAGTTTACATTTAATTTATATGATTATTCAATAAATAAAAAAATTTAATCCTTGCAAAAAAAGTTTCGCATAGAATTCTGCGTATCAGTGGTCAGTGAAAAAGTGGCCGACTTATGCATGACTGAGTTGTTTTCTAATCCGAACGTTTTTTTTTTCTCTCCCTTCCATTTCCAACCGACACCATTGGACCAACCGGATTCTTTCGGCATGATGTGTGCACTAAATACCATGAAACAATGGGCAACATCACCTTAAAACCTATCCTGAATTACCCTTGTGTGTTGTTAATTCATTTTACCGCTTATTTGCTAATTTTTTATTACCTTTTTAATTTTCAAATTCTCCCGTACAAAATTTTCTTGGTGTTTATTATATTCTATTTTTAAATTTTGAATTACCCCCTATTTCTTTTTTACGACGATATGTTTAACGATTTTTGATGTATTTCATTCAATTGTTTTTGTTTCAATTAATTACGATTCGATAATGTTACAATCTTGATCATCATTACCATATTTGGTGTTTTCTACTTCATTCCTAATGCCACGTGCAATCTAATCACAATTTTCTTTGATATCTTTCAACACATCGATACCGCGTGACTCTAATATTTTAATATCATTAACATTATCAACTTATTCTGTGTGTTTAATTTTACCTTCACAATCATTGTCAATGACATCTCGGTTGCGTTCAACTTTGGAATCATTTGCGAATTCTTACCCGTCACCTCATCAACACACCTCCGCCCTTCTCCCCTTCCACCCTGGGCATGGTTTGCCATGGGCATGCCTGGACGTAGCTGGCGAGGCGTGGCTCTGAGAGCTCTCTCAGCAGTGGGGACTCGGGAACTCCCATTGACTTCGAAGAGGGCGCCGGCGAGGGACACTATTTCATCACTGTGAGTATTTAGATGGGTGAAATTTGGGGGAAGAATTTTTGGGATACCTAAGCATATTCAGATTATATTGAATTTTTTGGGTACAACATTTGACGTGTTACTTCTAACAGTTTTTTTAGGCTACCAGGATTTTACATACAGGTTTTTCAATTGGGACGGGAAGGGGTCAAAACATCGCGATCTTCGTGTGACATAATTTATAGATGGCGTCCATAGAACATATTAAAGAGGTTAAAATTGAATTGTGGGCACGACAGACGCGTCAAGGATATGAGCAACGCTCATATCTCTACAGAAACACACGTTCGCGCTGCGATGTGTTTTTTCTAAAATATATAACTTCTTGTCCTGGATACTACAATATGTTATACATATTATTTTATTTATTTTCATCGAATGCATCAATAGTAATGCATAATATATTGGCTAGATATATAGTTTAATTTGTAGTATCATTGTCGTACTGGGTTTCTTCATACAAATAACATTAACTTGCTTGAATGTTACGTACGGTTCGAATACTTTTCGTTAGTTGAAATACATTTTTATATTTACTGACTATAGATTATACAGGTACAAGAAACACGAACAGGTCTGTAATTGTAATGTGAATTTTAGATATCTTTTTTATAAAAAAATGGATGTTTAGAAATGTTTTGTGGCATGTCTAATATAGCGTTTTTAGCATTTTATAAATTGCATTCGACAGTTGCAACTTGCATGTCATGATAGTGTTACCTTAAATTTAATTTTGTGTTGTGTTAGTATTTTGACGAAAACAATTTGTGTAACTGCGATTTGCAGCTAAACAACGAAATGTAGTGACCACTTGCATGATCATTACATAATTTAATTGTTTTAAATATATGTTTTATATTTTTTCCCCAAATTATTTTTTATTGTCTTCTTACCATGGCAACCTTGCTTTTTATTCGAAAAAAAACATTGTAAAGTAACTTTACAATATTCTCCTTTAACTCAAATTATTGCAATTTTTTTATAGTTGGTTACAGTTACAGCGAATATTCAATGGATTCATCTTTTTTTAATGCTTGCTGGGTGTTAACAACAAAAAGGTGTATTGAAAATAATCCATAAGTTTTCAAAGAAGTTGTGTAGTCGGATTCTTTTTTTTTTTTTGAAAAATTATGAAATTCGAAGAAATATATCCGCCATTTATTAATACCTCTTTGTATATGGACGTAAATAAATTTTTGGATGATTTTTTTTTGGTATGGGGGGGAGACGTCAAGAGTATACCGGGGTATGTGGGATTTGTACCGCACTAAAATCGCCTCGGTGACCTGCCTCTGCGCTTGGGGAGAACTCCGGGATCTCCAGTGGAACGCACCGGTGTCCTCCGCCCGCGGCGCCACAGCACAGGCCCATCTGCGGGAGAGCTCCTGAACCTTCAGGAAAGACATCTGCTCGAACATCGGAGGACCACCGTAAACAGGCGGCATGCGGCCACGCATACACCGCCGTCTCTCCCGGGGCTGCTGACTGTACGGTTCGAGCTCCCACTCTCACCGCCCGCAACCCCGGAAGCCCCCTTTTAGTTGCCTCTTACGATCAGGCAGGGGATACCGTAGCTCTATTCTTAATCCCGAATGTGAATAAATATTAATTAAATTTTCTGATAATGACTAACATTTTATATATCTCACAGGAGCCTGGCTCGTACACGACTACGACCACGTCCACAGTGGTGGGTAACGCGCCCTTCGGAAGCATGGTCCACGGCGCAACCACGAGGGTAAGTAGCCATTTTTGTAGGTGGTGGAACTATTACTGTTCGCCCGGGGAAGTACCACCGCTGCACTCACTTCTGCCCTGAACCAACTCTATTGTCGCCACACTTACGTGAGGCGACCACCAGCCTCCGAAGTAGCAACTGCAATGTCCTCAGACAAGATGTACCTATGCTTGCTTGAGGTTGTATGTAGATGTCCATGGGCTGCAGCGACCACTTAACACCACGTGGCCTGCATGCTCGTCTGCTACTCCATTCAAATAAAAAATAAATTAAAAAAGTATATGTGGCTTCCTTTTTTCATTAATAGATGCACTTTGTTCAATGTCCATATTTTAAATACTTGATATAAACGAATTTTACAAGTATAGACAGTCGAGTCACCAGCTGTCACCCCTCCGTCTTACGAATTTTCTATCAGGCCACGTGTCCTGACGCGAGTTTAACATTTAATTTTTTTACCCATTCCAAAAAAATGCACAATGCCGCTAAAGAAGTTTTCACTTCAATAAAGAGGACTCTTGATTGATTCTTTGCAATTTACGAAACGATTAAACAAATAATTAATGTAATATAAAATGGTTATATATGCTTAGTTGCTATGCTAACTAAAAAGATTTGAGTGCAATTTTACAGAAATATTATGATAATATTATTTTTCTTATTTTTTATTTATTAATTAATAATATTTTTTATTTATTGTACAAAAAACCGGCCAAGTGCGAGTCGGACTCACGCACGAACGGTTCAGTATCATTATCTATAGAAAAACACGTTTATTGTATGTGAGCCCTCTTAAATATTTATTTATTTCTATTCTTTAGTATTTGTTGTTATAGCGGCAACAGAAATACATCATCTGTGAAAATTCTAATGTCTAGCCATCACAGTTCATGAGATACAGGCAGATGGACAGACATACTGACGGTCAGCGGAGGCTTAGTAATAAGGTCCCGTTGGAATCCTTACGGTACGGAATTCTAAAAAAATATTACTTATGGTGGTTTTTCGACCCAGGGCCGACCACTAGTCTTAATATATATAAATTACGTGTCAAGTTGCTTGTCCGCGATGGACTCCTAAACTACTTATTCAATTTTAATAAAGTTTGCACATGGTGTGCAGTTTGATCCAACTGGAAAGATAGAATAGCTTACATCTCAATTTATAGTCGCAATATTATTAAATATCTGTTACTTTAAGACAGGACAATGTCTGCCATTTTCCTATATAATCTGTTAGTAACTATCAAACATTAGTTCTTCACGCCATCGTCCAGAAGATTGACATCGTCTGAATGACAATTATTCATCTGTCACTATTTGTTTTTTTATTTTATTTGGCAGTAACATAAAAACTCTTTGAGATGATAAAGAAACTAATCCTCTTTCAATGCTTTTATGGCAGGACAACGTCTGCGGGGTCCACTAGTAGTATATAAATATAAATACATAGTAGTATATGCTATCTATAGTATGTATTATATTTCCTATGTTTTCTTTTCACAGACGAGCACAGGGCCGCAGATAACGGAAGTGGGGTCAGAGACGAGCGCGGGGGCGGGCGCGGGGGCGGAGGGCGAGGTGGTGTCGTCGCAGACCATCAGCTCCAAGACGCGCACCGTCGAGACCATCACTGTGAGTGCTTCTTGAATTTTATTTATCTTAGATTGTCAACGCTTACATTGTTTCACCGTGTATCCCAGCCGTTTTGCAAAATACATCAGGTTTAGGAAAAAAAACAACGGTTTGCACTCCGGTAGTGCCGGAAGAAGTGAAAACTTGAACATTAACGTTGTGCATTTTTGATATTTTGGAATGGTTAGGGAATAATTTCACACGAATTGCTTTTATTATCAGTATTATTTTTCATCTAGTATTTTCAGTAGGTTTGCTTTGCATCTAGTATTTTTATAAAGTACTCACACATTTTCTTTCACTATTTCTTCGTCACTTTTTTCATTAATAGATGCACTTTGTTCAATGTCCATATTTTAAATACTTGATATAAACGAATTTTACAAGTATAGACATTCGAGCCGTCATCAGCTGTCACCCCTCCGTCTTACAAATATTCGATCAGGCCACGTGTCCTGACGCGAGATTAACATTTTTTACCCATCCCAAAAAAAGTACACAACGCCGCTAAAGAAGTTTTCACTCCAAAAAATTGATCAAAACTTTAATTAAACTCCAAAATACCACTACCACCTACCACACTCCTACCACAGTCTCGTATGAGAGGAGACTCTGTCAACAGTTGCAAAATTTACATAATTTATATGAAACCTCTACCCTCTATCTCTCTCTACCTCTCACAAGTAAACGAAATGAAACGAAAAACATTCATTGATGACTGTTTACAGAAAGTTTTAGTAAGTGAGTTAAGACTTAAAATTTCAAAGCTGAATTAAAAATAAAACTTCGGAACCTCTGAAAAAAAGTACTTAGTAAGTTACTTTGGCTAAAGTCCATCAGAGATGGTAATGAAGAAGATTTGGTACGTAATAATAGAAATTTCATTTTTTGTCATGTGATCTATAAGGATAAAATTGAGATAATTTGTAGTTAGTAGTAACTAGAGCGGTGGTGGACTATGGTGTAAATTTAGAAACAGGCCTGCGCCCAACAGTGGGGCATTAATATAAAGGATGGGGAGAAAAGGAAATTGAAAATAAAATAAAATGAAATGAAAATATTTTTGCGCAAATATGGTTATTACAAAAGTTGTTTTATGTACATTTATTAGTTCGCCATATTTACCTCAGCGAGGTATGTAGATTTGGAGGACAGAATTAAAACGTTAATTTAATGTTAGCAGTATAACTAAAATTACTTATAACCAAATTTATTATAATTGAAGACAACGTTGATTTTATTTCAACCCATTATGTGCGATTTATGCTGTGTTGTTTTATCAATTTAACTTTAATTATGAAAGGTGTTTACGTTTATATGGACTCGTATTACAAGTTAATAGGCATGGTGACACTATTAAAGAATCAGAGAATAAATGGTTTTACATAAAAATATCTAAAAAAGTTCTAAAATATGATCCCGTTATAATATAAACATAAAGATTAATAAGATTTTCAATAAAATAAAAGTATTAAATACAGCAATCGGCCATGTTATCTGAAACGATCAAAAAGAATGACGTCACGTCTCAGTAAATGTCATCGTGTTGCTATAAGTTTGACAAGCAAGCCGACGCCATGACACCTACGAGCGTTTTCGCGCTTAATTCATATTACATAGCAGAAAATACGTTAATTTACATTAAAACTTAGGTTTATTGCTGAAATAAACTTTTTTTAGAAACTAGGAGACGTGTACCTACAATAAGGAAAGGTATTTAAAAATCTGTCATCACGCCTATTCCCCATTGCAGTACAAGACGGAGCGCAACGGCGTGGTGGAGACGCGCGTGGAGCAGAAGATCACCATCCAGTCGGACGGCGACCCCATCGACCACGACCGCGCGCTCGCCGAGGCCATCCAGGTACCGCTCACCGCCGCCTCCACTTTATTTATCTACTAGCCTTCTGCCAGCGGCTTCGCCCGCGTGGATCGTTTTATAGGTTCCCGTAGGATTAAAACCATCCTATGTCCTTTCCCAAGGTCCACTCTATCTGTGTTCCAATTTTTATTAAAATTGGTTCAGTAGTTTAAGTGTGAAAGCGTAGCAGACAGACAGACAGACCGACGGACAGACAGAGTTACTTTCGAATTTATAATATTAGTAGGGATTTACTATTCTAATATAATCCAAACACAAGTTTGTGTGTGTCCTGGCATCCACGATACAATATACATATGTATCCAACTGGTAGGTGTATAAACTTATAGGTAGTAAGTATCATGGTACAACCGGTTGCATCCATTTCTGTCGTCAAGCAATATAACATAATAATATTTCGTGGAAATTGGGAACTTTCATGATTTTTTTATTGTATCAATCGATCCTATTTAGCATAGATCAAGTGTCCTTAAAGAACCACATCGAATGGAGCACCACGAAAGACAGAAATATAAGCCAAATTTAAGTTAAACCTCACCGCGTAGCGTTGAGAACGGCCCAAACTAACGAAGCGGAAATATGACGTCAACGTCACCGTCCGCTAACGTACTCGTATCAATTAATAGTCCTCAATACTATTGGAAAAACAAGTGATTTGCAATTTTAACCGTTCAAACTGTGTTTAAGTATATAGTGGGCATTTTTTTCTTACTAAGTCATAAGGATTCTGAAAATAGTATATTTCATTACAAGTGCGGAAATATTTTAAAAATTTGTCGGAACTCCTTCCAATGACGGTTCCGCACGTGTACTGAACAACTATTTTTGATACAGTTGCAAAAAAATATAATATAATAAAAACTCGCAAAATACATTTTTGAAAAGTGGCGCCAAACGTAAAAGAATACCTATATGCAGAGATCTTTTTTTGTTTTCTTCACCCATTCTGGGTAGGCAAAGGGAACTATGCCCATACAGCCAAGTCTTCAGTAGAATTTTTTTATTGATGTGAAATGAAAATGTTAATGAGATGAAATGAAATGAAACCTAACCTAAGTCATTGAATCAAATCATTAATTCTGATATTGAAACAAATTAGTAGCTTCTTTTTAGAAATTTTATTTATTTATTTATTACATTTAACTACAAAACATTACAGAATTTTTAAACTCTAAAGCGTTCTATAGCTGTGAGATGTATTCTCCTGCCGTCCTGCGAACTTCGGCAATTGGAGAATAGAATACGTCTATTTTTGTATCCCAGGTCACTAAGCCATTAAGTAGAGTCAAAGCTCGCATCAGGGAAGACTCTTTTACAAGAATGAGTCTGCACCCTGGCACAGCAAACAATTTGTGACGCCTAGCCCTAACGTAATTGTTAGGGACATTCAGATCAATTAATTCTAGTATTGATGGGTTGCAGGTAATTCCTCTTAATAACTTAACAAAATAATCAATTAAAAAGGTCAAAAGGTCCCAAATTTGACCCCTGACTGATTCCCGAAAATGTATAATAAGGGCGAGAAACATATCCATTACACTGCACACACTGCCTCCTATTACGGAGGTAGCAAGAGAAAAAAATTAGTAAATGGGGAGTGAATCCGGCAGCTGCAAATATTTGCATGAATCATAAAAACTTCTAAAACTTCGTACCTAGTTGGTTTTTTTTTTCTTTTTAATATACATTATTTTGACAGTTGGGAAAGAGAACGCACGAGTTCGGAAAAGGTAAAGAAAAACCACGAGTGTGTAATAGCCCACTTCCCGAACGCTATACGTCCCTGCAATACGTCACTTTTTGAGCAACTGTATTAAAAATACTTGTAACACATTTAATTTAATTTTCCACGCTTTATTTTGTCTAGATCTTATGACAATATGTGCTTAACTAAAAGAAATCTTTTACAATCGCAGGAAGCCACAGCAATGAACCCCGACATGACCGTGGAGAAAATCGAGATCCAGCAACAAAGCACGCAGCCCTAAACACTGGAAACGCACGTAGCCGCCATCTTGCGTTGCCCCCCCTAGTGTGGCAACACTGTAGTTACTGTCAGTTTGCATAATTGGCAACATTGGAGATGTGCTTTTTCAGTTTGAATGATCGTTGTAAATGTAATATGTGACGCAAATATCTCTTGTGTATACTTCAAAGTATACGTTCTTATTGATGTTTGGAACTTTGTGTTATGTCTCAAATATTCATAAGGTAATTCACAAGATGGCGGCGTGTTTGTGTAAAATTGTAGATGTATGTATATGGAGGTACATACGATAGTTGTAAGAGACATCACTGCGAATATTATTTGTAAGTTATTTAAATGTGAACATTTATATCGATCCATTGATGACGTTGAATTATTATATCGATGTTGTGTCGTCTAAACGCACCGTAAGGATATTTCGTTGAAAAATGCAATTATTGTATGTAAAAATATATATTAAGTATTGCAGCATTTTCTTTAATTTTTTTAATTTAAAATTAAGCTTAGGATAAGGCATTCACTGTAACGGGCTTTTGTGAGATGAATGTTGCCATAGTAAAAAAAAGGAATAGTAATCGAAGTGTTCGTGTCTTTAAAGGGTATATTGAATTTTTCATATTAAAAAAAAATCTGTTTAAGGTATAGCTTTAAAGCATGTCACACGAAAAAGACCACCGTTATGTAGATTAAAATTTTTAATGTTTCTTCTCTCTTTTATTTGTTTTTTTTTTACGAAATCACGACAATGTAGTGCGGGACTAAGGAAAGAATATTATTTACTGTGCTCGACTTAACCGTATATAATCACAATTATTGTAAGACAAAATGGCGCCTGATAGTATTTGACAGTTCGGTTTTGGCGGGAGAACTTGCGGACTGTTTTTAGAGTGAAATTTTTATTTTACTTTCAAAATTTCTCACTTATATCACAAAATGTTTAGATAAAATAACTCTCGAACGTAAATGTTGCTTTCTTTGTGAAATTTTACGCGAAAAACAGCTCGGAGACGTGTGGTCGAGTGCTACAGATAAAAAATGTATGTTTAAACATTAAGATATTTATGAGGTGTTGCTGTAACGATTTTTTCTAATATAAATCACCATTTAGGTGCTACTATTTAGGGAATAGTGTTACATTTGTTCTTAATGAGTGTTAGTGCCGTGTTTTTTATATATTAAATGATTAATATTATAATACTGCGTACGTTTTGACGGCTAAGGCTTATTTTCTAAGCGGTTATAGATACGCTTTCGCAAATGGGGTAGCTCAAAAAAATGATTTTTGATCGCAATTTAACTTCAAAACAACAATAAATCAGTACAGACTGCTAATGTGCCACAGATTAATACTTTTTTTTCGTTTGTAACAATAGGCATGATGACAGATTTTTAAATACCTTTCCTTATTGTAGGTACACGTCTCCTTGTTTCGAAAAAAAGTTTATTTCAGCAGTTTTAACGTAAATTAATGTATTTTCTACTATGTAATTTGAATTAAGCGTGAAAACGCTCGTAGGTGTCATGGCGTCGACTTGCTCGTCAAACTTCAAGCAAAACGATGACTTTTACTGAGACGTGACGTCATTCCTTTTGATTGGCGTTTCAGATAACATGCCCGATTGCTGTATTTAATACTTTTATTTTATTTAAAATCTTATTAATCTTAATGTTTATATTAAAACGGGATCATATTTTAGAACTTTTTTAGTATATATTTTTCTGTAAAACCATTTATTCTCTGATTCTTATAGTGTCATCATGCCTATTGTAACTAGCAAAGTTTGAAAACAGATTACCCCATCCGAGAATGGCTTCACAGTCAATGTTAGGGTATTAAGGCCAGATGAGCATTTCATTGTTATTACGCATTATGAATCACTTGCACAAGTTATTCGAATGAGATTTGTATACGAATTATATGGGAATATTAAAGCAGAGAAAATGCCATAAATGGCTATAAAACAATCTTGGTAATAAGAGCGTAAAAATCTGATCTAACCCTTCCGAAGAAAATGAAATCAAATTGTTATATGGTTATCCATTTATAGTATGTATATTCAATATAGCAGTAGTAAAAGCTAGTTACGTATGTAGGATAGATTTTTGTATAAAAATCTCATTCCTATCGATGGTACATGATCACTTCATTAGTTCTTGTATAAATAGACGTACTTTTAATATAGACCGGACATTCCAGCGGACCGGGCGTTACTCGGCGTCCGGACGTTATACCACGCTCTGCGAAATAATGGTTTAAATCTGGATTTGTATGTGCATTGGGTATAAACACGACATTATGGCTACTTGAGAGCTTTTGATTTTGAATTATTTATTTTCAAGTTATGAAAATAGTAACGATATAAGAAATACTAGCCTTCCGCCAGCGGCGTCGCCCGCGTGGACCCGTTTTATAGGTTCCCGTAGGATAAAAACCATCCTATGTCCTATCCCAAGGTCCACTCTATCTGTGTTCCAAATTTTATTAAAAATTGGTTCAGTAGTTTTAAGCGTAAAAGCGTAACAGACAGACAGACAGAGTTACTTTCGAATTTATAATATTAGTAGGGATAATGGTTCTTAAGCAAATATTTGAATTTCAACTAATTTAAATGCCATGTTTATTACTTATGTACATATATTTACTAGAGTTTAATTATATACTTACCGTTCAAAAACTGTGGGTATGTATACGTCATTATTCAGTGTATGATATAAAAGTTGACCTAAGTATTATCAAATGTTGTACTTGAAATAGCGTCTTTCTTAGAGAGCTGGCTTTAACATACAGAATAGTATTTTTTATATTGTAGAATCATTATTATACACGTATACTCTGAATATTCAAAAATAGGACCAACATAATAATATATGTTATTTAAACACTGCCGTTTGGTACTTATTATATCTTAATTGTTATCTATATGTCTAGAAGTACTTTTAAATTATTAAGTATCTATTAAAAATGTAATGTACCTATCTCGTATATTGTAGTTTATTTAGCTTTTTATTATATCATCTCTTGGTATTATTATGTCGTTGTTAGAATGATATGCGTGATAAGACTTATGATATTTGTAAACTCTCATTATTATATTATGGTCGAAGGTTTAGTCAGCTCTCTTTGAAAATTTTAATCCCACAGTCGACTCACTTGTCAAATGATATTGTACAATTTCTTTATTTTATTATTATAATAACATACTTCACGCTAGAAATAATTATTCTTTTTGTAATAGATTAAGTTTATACGCGGACTGGTTGTAAATCAGTAGGACGTAGCGTTTATTAATAATATTATTATTATTGATTTTTTTTATCAATTTGACATTTTATTAATATATTTTTATTGTGTTGTGTTCTTGGGTATGTCGCGAATATTCACTGGATATCTAGTTGCTGTTTATTTCTCTAGTAACTATTTCTGTTTATTTAAGAACGTTTAGTAACTACTGAAAAAACTATAGTTATTAAGACATTTCACAGTTTTATATTAAATAGTAACAGGTTTTCTTTCATTTTTATTTAAAAATATTCGTGACATATTCAGGAATTATTTGTAATGCGCGCTGGGGGCACGAAAATATTGAATATTTTAAGATTTCTTTGAATAATTTCGCTTTTTTGCGTCGAGCGCGCAGACGTCTTACGTTTATATTTATTGAAGATGTTTATTTTTCTACGAGTCCCGGCTCTGCATTACTTTATATTTAACGAGAGAAAATGATGAGTAATGAGAATTAAAATAAAGATGCTTTGTTTTAAATTATTGTCGTTTTATTACACACATCCTATCAGGACATCATTATTATTAAATCTTACATTGTTCTACATGAGGTCTGAATTCTATTATATAAGGGTCAAATAGGGCCCACTGAAAGAGCAGCGGCGCACAGCGGCTTTTTGAGTTAAATATTGCAAATAATTTTGAATCTTATCTGTATTATTACATAGTCCATAGTTTGAATGTTGTGAGTTATTTGAATGCAAAGGAGGGCAGCGAGGCTGCACCAACCTGTTAGCGAGTAGTCAAAAGAGGTTGCCCCAGGTATATTCATTATTCATACTAATCTATGGTTGCCCCTTTCTTTCAGTGGGAATTTACTCTAAAACACAAATTATTATTAAAACACAAATACATACATACACATCTGCAAGGCAAGAAAAACAATTTTATTATAAATTAAAATCACAACAGTTATGGCATCTAAAGTAATATTATACAGTCGAGATTAATTTAAATGAGCAAATATCATAACATATCATTATAATGTTAATAATAATCTAGGTATTTTCTAGAGCAAAGTAGCTACTTAAGCACCTAAAATACGGGTGCAGTTTGTGCGGAAAGAGAATGGACATGAAGCTAGGGAACTGTTTTACGTTTAGTTTCCTTCTAGTTTTATATTGAGTTTTTATTTTTATGATGGCCACTGCCTTCTTCGCGCTGCCTTCCCATTCCCATTTAATAATGAATTTAAAGGTCCTTCCTTGGTTTGTTGTCTTTGTGAGTGTCCATGGCACCTACGACACATGGTATCCTACATGGCTGCAACTCTGGGCTTACTCCACTACGCTACTCCAATGCGGGTTGGCCAATTCTACTACATATAACGATTATTAATTGATTTATTTGTTATAATACATAGGTACACCTGGTCACGGTCATTCTCTTTCCGCAAAAACTAAATTCAGTTAGATTAGTTAAAGTTAATGGCACTACTGGTATATATTATGCTTTGTCTTAGAGAAAGCAGTAAAAATCATAATTTAACATAAACTTTCCTTCCAAGTCAATTTGTAGTAATTTGTTATTGCAGGGAAGTGCTCCCTTGGGAGGTATAAACTTTAAAATCTTGCCAGGGATTTGTTTTTATATTCTGTATTACACAATATAATCACAAAACATTTCTGAAACAAGGGCGTTACTCTTGCTGATAACGTCTTTAAGAAACCAAAAGGCACACTTAATCGTAAGTATAACATGTTATGTTGACATCACAGATACATATATACTTACACTCTTAGCCTCTTTTACCGCATTTAACCCTTAATTACTCGCGTGGGGTATATTTTACCCCAGAGCATGTTTGAACGCTTGCAACACCTAAACAACAAAATTTTTCAACGCGCCCGTCCCAGTAGCTGCCTAATTAGCTCCCCCCTCCATGATTAAGTCGCGTGCGCCACGCTGCAACGAGCGGTCGTGCTAGGAGAACGTACCTGGGGTATATATTGCCCCACGCGAGTGTTGGTGCTATCATTTTTCAGAGGTAAGTAGTAAACATTTTTGTTTATTTTTTGCGTTATGATGCTTGATATTGATTGTTTAGCTAATGTTGAGTTATATTTTAGGTTACAACGTTCAAGATGGCAAACCGACACCTTTCTGACAGTCAGATTTAGTGTTTATTGGAAGATGAGGAAGAAATTGACAGTCTGACAGATTAAGTAGTAAGTATTGACAGTGCCGATGAAGATAAAGCGGAACCTGAAATAATACAACATCTAGCAGTAGATTTGACAAAAGCTCATCAACAGAGTCGATGAAAAATACCGCAACTGCCCAGGGCTATACAAAAACGACTCAAAAGAAGTGCTGATGTTCAGGCCCCTAGCTCTACGTCCAGAGATGGTCCATCCACTTCGTACAAAAGGTGTCATATCTGCCCAAGGTCAAGGGATAAAAAACTAAGGATGACATGTACCAAATGTAATCAGCACGTCTGTGATGACAATTCCATCACGACATGTGATGAATGCATTGAGTAAATTGTTCCTAATTTTACATATGTAGCTCATGAAAATGTTCCTAGAAATGTTGATTATACATACTGTTATCATCTACCGAGAAACTGATTGTTTAAGGATTTAATAATAAATATAGTATTAAGCAGTAAAGCTTTCTTTTATTCCATATTTTCAATTGGGGTAATATATACCCCACGCGAGCATTGGTGTAATTTTTTTGATGCGAGTAATTAAGGGTTAAGTAAAGTGACAAGTACGCTAATTGTTGGTTAAAGTCACCCGTTACTTCAATTTCGATTTCACGAAGTTCGAGTAGCATTATGATAAACTGACCCGTACCTACCCGCAATCAGCTTTTACTTGCCAATTAACTTTACTTGGGACGTAACTTATCTACACTTTACTTGGAGATGGTGAACGAGGCCTTTAGATTAATAAACTAGTTAGGTAATACCTATGTTTTAAAAATTATACTACAACTTTTGTCACTTCCCAAATATCGGCAAGTCCAGTATGCCCTTACTCTTCTTTTGATCTTCCTGTTGTAAACTTTCTGAAAAATTGTTTTTGTTAGCACGTCCAAGACCTGGTAAGTTCCCCAATGATGGAATATTCTTGGTAAGATCTTCCTGTACATTCTTCACGAAACTGTTATTTTTATTGTTCATTCCTGCGAGACCTGGTAATTTATCTAACGGTATTTTCTTGGCGATTTCGTCCTGCAAATTCTTCGCCAAACTGCTATTTTTGTCTTCGAGACCTGGTAAATTGTCCAGTAGGTTTTTGTTCTTGGTGAGCTCTTCGTGAAAAGTTTTAATCAAGGCGTCGTCGTTCTTATACTTTAACCCTTCTAGACCCTTGCCGTAAGGGTATTTACCATCGGTTTGCAAGAAGAATAGACCTCTTGTACCTGGCTCGGACGGGTAGCCCATGTAGCTGAAAAAAAAATAGGAATTGATCATATTTTATTTTGGCTCGCATGGAACAGGGTGCAGATTGATTCTCATGAATGAGAATAAACTTAATTTGTAATAGTCGACAGCCTCCGTGGCGTAGTGGGTGATGAGCCGACTGCGAAGCGTGAGGTCGTGGGTTCGATTCACATCCCAGGACAAATATTTGTGTGATGAACATGACTATTTGTTCTGTGTCTGGGTGTTAATTTTTCTATTTAAGTATGTATTTAGAATTATATAAGTATGTTTATCAGCTTTCTGATTACCATAGTAAAAGCTCTGCTTAGTTTGGAATCAGTTGGTGTTGTGTGAATTGTTCAACAAGATATTTATTATTATTATTTATTATTATTAATAAGCATTATATGTATGGACTGGCAACAGGGGAACAGAACTAGCGGGGAGTCATTTTGCCAACCTACAACTGCGTATTACTTAGGACACATGATTTCACATGAACACCAAATTAAAAATATAAAATTCATTCAGAAAATAAAATTAACGTAATACATAGAAAATTGTTTATGCGTCATGCGTCCTGTGTTGAGTCTGTACTGGATTTGAGGTCACACTGGCTGAAAGCAGTTGTTGCGCTCCCTCCTTCCCCCTTCCCCCCAGTAGAAGTATTTGAGCGCTTTTGCTAAGGCGGCCCCTAGACCTACAATAACATTGTACAATATTTTTATTGTACAATAAGATTGAAAGGCGCTCTGAGTCCAAACGATCAATTATATTGCACAATAATACGAACTGGACAATGTTTTCGTGTTCAGTCGGAGAATATGATTGAACCCGTGTGCACCGTGCGAAGCAACATGTCCGATTAAGGATTTTAGAAATTTTGTGACATGTAGGATGTAAATTTTTTTACCGACTTCCAAAAGAAGGAGGTACTGTATTCGGCTGTATGTATTTTTTTTTTTTATATATGTTCACCGATTACTCCGCCGTTTGTGGACCGATTTTCAAAATTCTTTTTTTGTTCGTATGCTTATACTCCCGAGGTGGTCCCATTGTCAGCAAATCAGGATCTGATGATGGGATCCCAGGGAAATCGAGGGGAACTCTCAAATTTTTTAGGCACACACATTGATTTTCTTATACTTTCTAAAGCATAAGAGATATGTGTGCATAGTAATGATCATTTCATGTTGCTGAGCTGATGATGGAAGGTACTGCGACGGTTAGGAGTTGAGAGCAAATTCTTTCAATAAATGGGTTTTTGTTCGAAATCTTACATTCCTGAGGTGGTCCAGCTGTCACCAAGTCAAAGTCTGATGATGGGATCCCAGAGAAATCGAAGGGAACATACAAATGTATAGCACAACAATTGATTTTCATATTTTTACTAAAGCAAAACAGGAATTTGTGTATAAATATCATCATATCATGTTGATGAGCTGATGATGGAAGGTACTACAATGGTTAGGAGTTGAAAGAAAATTCTTTCAATAAATGTTTTTTTGTTCAAAAACTTATGCTACCGAGGTGGTCCAACTGTCACCAAGTCAAAGCCTGATGATGGAATCCCAGAGAAATCGAGGGAAACATTTAAATTTTATAGCACATCAATTGATTTTTATATTCTTACTAAAGCAAAAAGACATTTGTGTTTAATTACCATCATGTGATGTTCCTGAGCTGATGATGGAAGGTACTACGACGGTTAGGAGTTGAGAGCAAATTCTTTCAATAAATGGTTTTTTGTTCAAAATCTTACATTCCTGAGGTGATCCAACTGTCACCATGTCAAAATCTGATTATGTGATACTAGAGAAATCGAGGGAAACACTGAAACTTAATAGGCACACACATTCTTTTAGTCATATTTTTTATCATAATACAAATATTTAGGTATGTCCGGTAGTTATCACCTAATGTTGCTAAGCTGATGATTGAAGGTACAACTCCTCAACGGTTAGGAGCTGAGAGCAAATTCTTTCATTATACCTACGTTTAGGTGGACTGATAATAGTATTCGCCTGAACCTAATATAGCCTGAACTATAAGATGGCTATTAGATAAACATGATTATAAAAGGTATCTCTTTAACGTTTAGAAGTTAAGTGAAAAAATTCAAATTATGCTTATGTGTGCAGAATTATTAAAATTACTAAAAAGAGTGAAATAAATTAAGTTTTTAACAAAAAAATAGAACCGACTTCAAACGGTAAAAAAATAAAATTGTTCAGTACCTACTTCTTCTTGCTTATGGTAATGACTCTTAAAACTATTTTTTGAAGTCGGGCCCTTAGTAAAATGTCCTGTCTTAGTAAATATAGTGTACCTTTCGTTCTGAATGGGCACCGACTCCAATATAGTTTTAACAGTCATTATCATAAGCAAGAAGAAGTAGGTACTGTCCCACTGTCTGTACTGTCGGTTCCCATTTAGTATGAATGGTACGACATTTTAGTAAGGGCCCGACTCCAAAAATAGTTTTAAGAGTCATTACCATAAGCAAGAAGAAGTAGGTACTAAACAATTTTATTTTTTTACCGTTTGAAGTCGGTTCTATTTTTTTGTTAAAAACTTAATTTATTAATGTTATTGTTATATTATTATGCACTACTATTATTAGGGATTTTGTTACATATTCATATTGTTCGGAATTTATTGTTAGTTAAAATTATTTACAGATATTATGTCATAGCAATCAAGGATTCTGGTCATTCCAGAGGAGCTTTTGTAATACAAACAAATAAAAAAAAAAAAAACATGTCCGAACAAGATTAAGCTGCAGCTGTAGTTTTGTTGCTTGTGGCTAAACTTAAACATTCAAATTCAAAATAATTCAAATACATTTGAATTAAAAAAGTCTCTTATAAATTCACTTTCAATTTCTTTTGGATTCTCTTTTGTACGTGTACTCCTCGTGACGACGAACCACAGACTGAAAAATATTGCGCAATACTGACCCTACACGATTCAATGGAAAAATATTGTGCAATAAAAATTAAACTCGCTCAAACTTTTGGTCAATCATTGCGTAGTCTTCAATATTAACCCTAAACGGTCAATAATATTGCACAATTCGCAATATTGTGCAATATAATTGACCGTTTAGGGGGCCGCTAAGGCAAAAGTACCCTCGGTTCGGTAGGTTTTTTGCGCCCTCCTGTTTTGTTCTTCATTTTACACGTTTTGGCTCAAAAATTGTGAGATTTTTGGGGTTTCCGCTTTTGTCTCTTGTGACGATTATTTGAATGACCAATGAAGCAAAATCTCTGTACATGACCTTATTAAATCCTCCTTTTGGCCTTTTTTGAATGATGCGTAACAAACCTGTAGCAAGCCTGTAGTGATTGATAGTTCCTGCATGATATTCAGAAATTTCGCAGCTATTTCGAAACTGTTCGTCAAAACCTTCTCACCTTATGATATCCTCGCAGTGCCCTTTCTTAAATTCCTCATAGCTAGCACATTTGACAGCTGGGAGGATGGTCTTGTTGAGTACGGAGACCCCGAACAGCTGCCAGGCGCGCGAGTGCGAGCACGTCTGGAAGAAGCAGTCGGGCTGCATCGAGCCGCCGTTCGGGTAGTAGTCCGCGTGGCCTGGGGAATAGTTCTACTTTTAATGTGTATATTGTGGGAAAAATACGCTTTCTTTGTAAAAATTAATTATTAAACGAGTTGTTATTTTCTTCCCAATACCAACAAAAATGGCAACTCAAGAAAATTCATCCACTATCCATCCTTTTTTTTTCAACCTTTTTTTATGTCCCACTGCTGGGCACAGGTCTCCTCCTCACAAGTGCGGATTGGTGAACCTTCCATCCTTACCACTCGGGAAACGAATGTTGCCAAATAGCGGCAAATAATGTTTCGGGATAAAAGGTGCGTGCAGTGGCGGTGTTTGCGTGGTCAAACAATAAACAACATACTCGTAGGTACACAGCGCCCTCTGAGATTGTATTTGGGTAAGGGGATATGTTACTCATTGATTTGGGGCTTTTAAAAAATTTAACTGGTCTCGGCTAGTGGATCATTTTCTGTAGCTTTAGGCGACCGTAATTATTGCTTAGAAGCACGCATGGCCCGGCGGTTAGCGTAGAACGCTAACGATCTATGCAACTAAGCTAAACGGGCGCGGTCGGGTGTGAGATCGGTGACCGCTAGTGGCAAAAAAATTCATGCGCGTTTCCGTGCTTCGGAGGGCACGTTAAGTCGTCGGTCCCGCTTGTTGTCGATAGATAACAGTCGTTAAACCTTGTCGGAGGCCTTATGGGCGGTTTGAAAACATCCGACAGCGGGTTGGCCACTAACCCGCATCTCCACCAACCCGCATTGGAGCAGCGTGGTGGAGTAAGCTCCAGGCCTCCCCAATAATGGGGAGAGACCCGTGCCCAACAGTGGGACGCAAAAAGGGTTGCAGCCAATTATTGCTTACCATCACGTGGCCTTTTTTGTCTTAAAAATAAACTAGTAACTTGCTAATAAGAGTATAAATTTTAATAGCCATGGGCTGCAGCGGCCACCTTTATAAATAAATAAATGCTACACACTCATAGCCACACACTAGGATTCCCTGTGTCGTGGGTACCATGGAGTACCAAAAAAACCACTAAATACCACTGAGTTGGCATGCTTGTCTCTTATTTAATTCTTTTTCCACGCAATAAAAAGTTTACATGCGTGTCTACTATTTATTAATTTAATTATTTTTTTACATAATACAAATAACTCTTCTACATCGTTAGGGACTTGCGAGTATATAATTATGCTTCAAGCATTCTCTGTCAATCTATTCTTAGGCAAAACAGAACGAGTTATTCATATCAATCAAAAAAGACTCACCCACTGGATCCCGTATCCCATAAACGCCAGCATCAGTATGTATAACGTCCACGAAGTCGGCGTCCGCCTCGCTCAGCCGATAAGTGTCGTTGACGAAGGCGAAGCAGGGCCCGGCGGGGTCCATGCCGGTGATCCGCCCGATCCGGCGCCCGGTCAGCTGCTGGAACCGCTTGCCCGCGAACCCGGAGATGTGCGAGCCCAGGCTGTGACCCACCATGTGGATTTGGGACGGCTCTAGGCCATCTGGTAGATGAAAATTATGGATGTAGTGTAATTTATATGCAGTACTTTTAAGGAAATTGTTTTTTTTACGTCTTTTCAACATTTTGCAAATGTAAAACTGGGAAATTGTTAATGATATTAGATAAAGAAAGAAACGACTCAGTCTCGCTCGCGTAGGGTTCTGTATTGTCTTTAAAATAAATAATGTAGTTTAAAAAACTAAAAAACACGCGAATTTCAACTGTCTATCTGGCTATCACGGTTCATGTGAACAGTGCAGTCTAAGTAATACGGTTCCGTTGGTACCATTTGGGTACGGAACCCTAAAAAAAGAATATATTATATAGGTAGCTGCTTTGTTTTCATATTAAACGTGCCAGCGAAGGATAACGTTTTAAACAGAGTATTCTATGAACTCGTTAGAACTGAAATGAACTCGTTAGAACTGAAGGAGGCGCAATGGAATCCAGGATTTCTTTACGGCACATGAGAAAATATGAAGCAATTCTATTGCGCTTCAATAAAAAGTAAAATAAAACCCGGCGTGGTCATTTATTATTATTTGGGTTGGTGAGGAAGGAACCCTAAGTTTATCAGTAAATGATCTAGCAGCCTAGCCTCGAGTTTGTATCTGATTCACAAGGCCATAGGAACCGTACGATGCGCTTGGGATCTAGAAGTTTGACATCTTCCGATGTGACTAGGCTGCCGCCCAGTATCCGTCTTCTGCCACGGGTGAGTGCGCCACAGTCACAGAGGATGTGTACCGGATTCCTCTTCGCCATTGCAGAATCTGCATATTATTAAAGCAGTAGAACTAAGACTTAGTGGTCATACGGTCGTCGAATTCGGTATATTGGTAGTTAGCACGACAAGAAGAGCCTAAACATCATGAACATTATTGATTTAATCAGTCTCATTTATCAAACGAACAAAAACAAGCATTGAATAAGTAGTAAATAATCCATTTACCAAGAAATACACTGCGTCGGTAATCACTACCGATAAATCTCTTCGACCGACATCATTGCTTACATGTCGGTGTAATTTACGATACCATTAAAAAACGCACTTGCATCTACACAACCATGGAAATAAGCGTCATCTTAATGTCGTTAAACAAGAGCAGCGATAGCTGAGTGTTTAAAACATCGCTTTCCCCCTACTGGGATTCAGAATCCAAATTTAACCTTTGTTTAGGAAATTTTATTTGTGCTTGTTTGCAGTGAAAGGAAACGTTAAAATATTAATTCAATGTTCATTCCGACGTTGTCCCTTACTGTCAGTGTGCATGTATGCCTAAGTGTTAAAAAATTCTCTATGGTACTATTGGTACTCATAAGTTACGTTCAACAATCCCCACTTGGTCAGCGCAGTGGACTATCCCTTTAGTTCTTTTAAATTTCTTAGGGTTTTCCTAAGAGTAATCCTAATGGAATTAGACAATATTTATTTCTTTAATCACCAAAGGTCTTAGTACGTTTGATGCCCTAAAGCAGTGCTTTTCCACCTTTTTCATGATACGGCTCCTTTAGTACCTATGAAGAAATATTTCGCGAGCCCCCTTCCCGTTGCTTTAATTTTCATGTATTTTATTTAGAAACAAATTAAAATTCAATCGAACTTATTCATTTTCATAATAAGGGTTCGGATAAATACATAATTATGTACGAAAAACACATCTTGCTACATCGAATTTCGAAAACGATTTAATTCTAAACGTAGCAAAAACGGATCCACGATGGGAGAAATTAAATTGATTTTTAACTTGATTAACATTTTTCCTAAGAAATCTTTTTAAACTTAATTGTTTTTTTTATTGCAGTAGCTCTCCTTACCTTTTACAACTACCAACTACCCTGTAGAAGCTTTGCGACCCCCCAGCCCCTAAAGAGGCTGAAAAACACTACACTAGAGCTTATCGGTACCTATGCGTCTTACGACTATGCTAGCCTTACCGCACCTTTCGACCGAAACACCAACGTCTATAAAACCGTTGCACCCATGTTGCACCGATTCGACTGGGGAACTTCCCCTAAAGCTGAAGAGTTTGTTTGAATGCGCCAATTTCAGGAACAGGAACTACTGGTTCGATTTGAAATATTTTTTTGTGTTAAATAGTTCATTTAGTATTTAATAATTTGTTGGCAACCCCCCCCCCCCAACCAAGAACCTATAAATTTGCTCCTCCCACCCCGACTAAGAACTTGCTCCTCCCCTGAACCAAGTACTTGCCCCCCCCCCCCCTGACCAAGAACCCGGGTGTATGTTTCGGTGGAAAGCTATGATTCATTAAGCATGACTGACGTGAGGCGATCTCTAACGTAGGTTCGCAAGTGCATACGACCTCAAGACGCAGGCAGGCGTAGATTAGGCTTCTAGAGTTAAGCTCATCTGTTTATACTATTAAACATAAAAAAATCTTACTCTGGACCATCGCGACCAGCACCTCGGCCATCGCGTAGCCCATGAACTGCACGTAGCTGGTGGCGCGCAGGTACAGCCAGCGGATCAGCGAGCTGCCGTCCAGCGCCAGCAGCGTGATCTTCGTGCCTTCCACTGGAAACAGAGAGTTCTGTTATAATGGGAAATAGTCAATGTCTTTAGTAATTATAGAGAATTGGTTTAAATCTAAAATAAAAATAAATAAAGTAAATAAAAATATTCTGATGTTTACCACCTTCGAGCATATTTCATATTGGCTTGCTGGCTACAACTCTGGCTCAACGTCCCACTGTTGTGCACACTATTACGGGGTGGTGCAGATAAGGGCCGGCGGTAGTTTTTTTAAAAGATATGCAGCGCCATATGTCTGAATTGGATGTTCTTATCTTAGTTAGGTATTTGAAAAGATGGTAATGAATAGGTAAGAGCTATAATAATTTTGTCTGTAACACGAGAATTTTATATACGAGTACTAGATGTTCTTACCGTATGTGAAATGCTCATAGAAGTAGTTATGCAAACAACAAGTTGACGTTCTAGAAATGCTACACCACTTTACCACCTACTGCCCTTTTTTATATGGGGGGAGGGGGTACCTTAAAAATGTACCCGGCGCCTTGGGAGAGGACAGCAGGTTATGTGGGATTTATACCGCACAAAAACCCCGTCGGTGACTGCCTCTGAGCTTGGGGAGGACTCCAGGATCTCCAGTGGAACGCACCGGTGTCCTATGCGCGTGGCGCCCAGTGTGGGCCCATCTTCGAATGTGCTCTCCTTCACTTTCCGATGCATACGGCGGCATGCGGCCACGTAGACACCGACGGTTCAAGCTTCCACTGTCACCACCCGCAACCCCGGTAGCCCCCTTTTAGTCGCCTCTTACGTTCAGGCAGGGGATACCGTAGCTCTATTCTTAATCAAGAAACTACAGGGACTTTGCACCGCTTACCTCAGAAAAAAAATCTCAGGCGTTGTACCACCATGCAGGAGTAAATCTTATGAAAAGTTACCTGATTGTAAAAACGATTCGCTGATATTCTTGAAGCTGTTCTTGGTGGGGTCGTCGATGAACCCGTGCACGAAGATGACCACCTTCTGCTTCTCCAACCCCCGCGCCTGCCGCACCGACGCAGCCGCCGTCGATATGTTGAATATTTTGCTGAATGATCTGATGGTAAGGTACTCGTATTAGTAGATAGACCCAGTTTCGCACTGGAGTTGATGTTCTATGTCACGAAGTCCGCTCGGCTATGAATGTGTGAGGTCATGCACATTGTTTTAGCATGCATAACTTCGAGAGCGCTCAGTGTCGAGTAACGTCAGCATGACAACTATATGGACAAGAGTTTTCCGTATCATTACATTTTTCAGATTTCTTTGCTAATGCTTCAAAATTTACGCATACAAGCGCTCTTGTTAGTACACAGCACTACTACAACCAAAGTCGATCAAACCTCGTGAAATAGAATATCTATATGAACCAATCACGTCGCACTGGACCGTAGCTAAGATATGGCATTATAATAAGTGCAGCTGCCCAGACCTAAGGGGGACATATTATGCCGACCTCCTACAGCTTACGGGATGGTGGGACATGGCTGTTTCGCCCCTAGCCTATGCTGCATTTTAGGTGCATCGTCTCAGAGAAGTTAGCAACACATATTTATCTTGTTGAAGAAGGGCTTAAAATCTTGCTAGTGGCTCTGAATGTCATCATCATCATCATCGAGAAGCTTGTGTGTCCTATTACTCAGTCCGGTGCGGAAGTGCTCTCAGAATAAGAAGTAGGTAAATCCTTCTGATGAGAGTGATGACTAATAATCTTTTGCAAAGCATTTATTTATTCATTTTATTTAATTCTTTCTTACACCACATAGTTTGGTATAAAAGGCAGACTTAATGCTAAAAGCGTTCTCTGCCAGTCTACCTTTGACGAAACAGAGACAGTTGCAGGCGGCGTAACAACTTACAAAAAAAAGCATCCATGTGTGCTATTCATTCCTAGAACATAAAGGTATAACGCCACTCCATTATAAAATGGTCTTACTTTGTTTTGTAAACGAGTGTCAGCTGGGTCAAGTCGGGTTCTCTCTCTCCTTCCAACTGCTCATATGCCACTCCGATAAGCTTTTTTACGTTGGCACCTGAAAAATTGTCTCATTTAAAATATTTTGTATTAACTGTCCGTACCCCCATTGGAGCAGCGTGGGTACCATGGACATACACAAAGGTATGAACACCAATACTCAGACCGAGATCAGAAAAACTTGAATCATCATATCATATCATCATCGAAGGTAAATATGGCGAACCAAATGTATAAAATACCTTTTGTAAACACCCATATTTGTGCAAATAGAAGTCTTTGTCTTTATCATTCCAATTTCTGCTTCGCCAGCATTTGAACCCGAACCATTGTGGCAGTCCGACATGTTAACCATTGCGCCACATGGGCCGTCTCAATGGATATTGGAAGCCCTTATGTCAGTATATCTGAGTCGTGACGTCGTTTGATTTTAAACCTTTAACCTAAAAATACCCGACTGAAGCTAAACTTACACTGGCTAGACCCAATATAAGCGATGGTCTCATCAATGGGCTGCTTGATGGCCTGGATCTCCTTCTGGATGTTTTGACCGAGGCCCTGGATGGCCTCCGTTGCGTTCTCCGACGTAACGAACGCTGTCAGCGTCATCAGGAACGCCAGCACCCCCTTCATGTCGAGGGACTTCTGGAAGGAGAGCAGTTCTTCTTAATCATAATTGTAGTGATTTGTTTGTAAGTTTTTTGGCAAAGGGAGCAGATCTCCCGCCGGGCGAGGTGTTCATGCCCGGGGAGCGGCCGCGCTCCAACTGACTCAATTCGGAGCTTGTATCGGTCGGATATTCAGAAAACTTCGATCGCATGATTCAGGAATACCCGTGGCGCCATCTCTTGATGAGTAGCGGAAGGCTACGCTTTTACATCGCAACGATGCTACGGATTGAGCTGATTTTTATATGACGATAGTTGTGGGGATGTAGAGTGACAAGAGTATTTTTTTACCCGGGTAAAATATTTAATATCTCATTACTATGGGGGAAAACTTGTGAACAACGCGGGTGGAGCTTGCTTCTTTAATGACTTTTAAAAACTTTTAATAACTTTTTCTTCTTTAATGACGATTAAACTTGTTTTGTTTGATTAAAATTGTATTATACAGTCTACTTTAACTTTAAACACCAAGAACCCAAAAATAATCATCTGTTTATCCATCCATTAGAGATCCACTTCCTGCTGGACGTAGAGCTGCTTTAACATTGACCCCTCGGCAGAAACGTATGCTTCGACCGAGAAAATTCCACACCAATTCTAAGAAATGTCTGTGAAAATGTGCGCTTGTTTACGTATATAGTGGCCAACATCCTCCAGAGCAGCAACGCAACTGTATGCAACTCCAGGCAAGATAAGAACCTTGACTGAGATTGTGCGTTGATGGGCTACAGTAAGTAAACTAAGTAGTCATCCGCCAGCGGCTTTGGCCGCGTGGGCCCGTTTGAAGGTTCCCGTAGAATAAAAACCATCCTATGTCCTTTCCCAAGGTCCACAATTACGTCAGAACACTTTATTCACCTTCTTAAAATCACAATTCTATTATTTATTTTACATTAATCATTACAGCGAAAATGAGTAACCAACTTTTGTTCACAAGGTTGTCATGGCAACGCCGTCATATATTGTATCTGCCGGACTTAGACGATTGTCAGGTTCTTTTCGTTACGGAATTTCTTGATTCAGTCGCCGCGCTCAAAAGCTTAAAAATTATTTAAAAAACTTTTACTTACAATCATAGCAACGAAACGATCCCAACCAGACGTAAACTAGAAAATAAAAAACACAATTATTATTATTGTGTTGGAGAAATGGTCTCGGTAAATGGAGGATTTCACATTTAAATAGTTAGCAAGGTGCGAGTATACATTATATTATTATTGAGTACCTATTATATTGTATGGGCCTTGATGCCTGAATTAAAGGATATTATTATTATTATTGAACACTGCACAATAGAAATAAGTTAGTTAATCAATGCTGCAGACTAATGTCTTGCACTGCTAAGATTCCCTGTTTCGTGGGTACCATGAATGGACACATACTATATTACTCATGGACATGAACACCGACACCTGAACCGAAAACATATATTTATGACCATAATTCAAATAAAATCTGCTAAATATTAAATTAGGAGGACTGACGGGAAAGAAAGGTCCTCGAATGATGACCAAGTCTCGGCAAAAGGAGCACGGGCCGCCCAGGTGGACTGACGACCTGAAGCAGGAACTCACTGGAATTAGAGGACGCAGGACTGGACGGAGTAACGATTATTAGGAGTGGCCTTTTTTTGGTATCAGGGGGGAAACCTTCAAAAGGTACCCGACACCTTGGGAGAGGATAACGGGCCTATCTTCGGGAGAGCAGATGTGCTCTCCTGCACCTTCAGGTGTTCACGGCGGCATGCGGCCACGCATACACCGCCGGGGCTGCTAGCTGGACGGGTCAAGCTCCCACCTGAGGCTCCCACTCTCACCGTCCGCATCCCCGAAAGCATGTCCAGCAGTAGACTTTTAAAGGCTGATGGATGAATGGATTCAAATTATTCGAATCCGGGATCCTCTATTAGCAGTCCTGCTTATTAATCATTGCGCCATACAAATCCAAAACCTCATTCAGTATCTTGAGATTCCGATACACCGAATCCTTTTAAAGGATTAAAGGAGCATGGCCAAGCGGGAAAGACCGTGGTCTCCGACACCGAGATACCGTGTTCGAACCTCGGCATGTACCTACCTCGGACAAAGAAATTTGTTATGTGAGTATTTATTCATATAGCTTCGCCACGGTGATGGAAAATGTTGTGATATTTAAATTAGCTACTACGATGTTTTTTATCACCGTGCGTGCCTGACAGTTATTCATAATTTCTTGAAGGCTTAATGTCCACCAATCCGCACTTGGCCAGCGTGGTGGACTATGGAATACATCCCTCTCCCTCTTGAGAGGAAACCTGTACCCAACAGTGAGAATAAAAAAAATGGCTGCACTCCGGTAGTGCCGGCAGAAGTGAATACTAGAACATTAACGTTGTGCATTTTTGATATTTTGGAATGGTTAGGGAATAATTTCGAACGAATTGCTTTTATTATCAGTAGGTATTATTTTCATCTAGTATTTTCAGTAGGTTTTCATCTAGTATTTTTATAAAGTACTCACTCATTTTCTTTCACTATTTCTTCGTCACTTTTTTCATTAATAGATGCACTTTGTTCAATGTCCATATTTTAAATACTTTATATAAACGAATTTTACAAGTATAGACAGTCAAGCCGTCATCAGCCGTCACCACTCCGTCTTACGAATATTCGATCAGGCCACGTGTCCTGACACGAGTTTAACATTTTTTACGAAGTTTTCACTTCAAAAAGTTTGAAAGAAAGGCCGAATTATTAGTCACGAAGAACGTTATAATGGGCCTATTTTATTTAATATCATTGGCCTATACGCTATATGCATAAAATTCGAGTACAAGCATATCTAACTGACCTAGGTAACTATAATATCAAGGTGTATAAAACCTACAATTTAACCTCTAGTTGGTCTTTTCTCAGAAGGTCAAGAATAAGATAGGTAGATCCGCTTGAGAACTTATAAGGTAGGTATGTGAATAGTTCAGCAATGGGTAATATGCTAATTTTGCGTATTAAGCAAATTAACATACGATGAATGATTAAGGCGATACTTTTATTTGCTAAAAATTTGTATATTGTGTGGCAAGGGGTGAAACAAGACGATTTCTGACGAGACTGTCATCGCCCTGGTCTGAAATCGTCTTTGTTTCATCCCGTACCACACACTGTATTTTTCATATCACATGTACAATAAAACAAAGAGTTTTGATTTCTGTAGCCAATTGAAGTAAGACTGTTTCAGACAAATAGCGCAGTAATATCTTTTGACAACGATTTGACGACAGTTGTCAATGCGATTCTGACAAAATTGAAATAAAGACGTACATAATAAATAAATGAAGGTGCCGGGCAGAAACAACGTTGTTTCTGACTGTCACATTCGCATTGGCTTGAAATTGTCTTATTTCGACTGGCAAAACAGAGATCAAAACTCGGTGTTTCAATGCATGTGATATAAAAAATACTAATTACGACTAACTGAATTTCTTATTTCGTGATACACATCACATAAAACATTAAAAGACAGCTTATCTGGGTGTAATAAAAAAATGAGTTTTTGGCGTGAAGTAAAAAAGTGTGCTCCTGTTTATTTATTTTTATTATCTTCCTGTATTTTTGAGGTTTTATAGGTTAATTACAGTGCACGACTGTTGTGAAACATATACCTACCAGTGAAATATATAACAGTGCTGCAATGTTTTTTTGTAGCTTGCCTCCAAAACTCCATCGGATACATTCTGGTAAAGGGTAAAGCAGCCATTTGCAGCAAACATCTGTCCGGCGCGGTCGCAGGGGACATGAACTCCCCCCAAAATCCATCAATCATGCGTAGATCGAAGGCGAAACAAGCCAATTTGGGACACCTCTTCCCCAAATCTCTTAGTGACCCCCCTCTTTCTTGGTAGCGCCCCCCCCCCCCCCCCCCCCCGCTAAATTGAAAGCTGCGACCGCGCCTGTATCTGACTGATTACTAGCGACTGATAGGATCTAAATATCATAATGTCGCCCGATTTCAATGAAACGACTGGATACATGTTCACTTGAAATTGTCAATATGCACAGCTAGTGCCACTACTGAAAGAAAAAAGTTCCGCTTTTGAGGAGCTTAACAAATGTGCTTCAAAACAAAACAAACATAAAATTAACTTGGATAGTTTATATCCAGTATACAAACATAAATATATTGGTGCTAGAAACATTCAACGGTGACCACTCAACCACTCACGCCTTCGAAAAGAGCTCTCGAAGCAAGCCCATCCTGATCCTGGCTGAAAATATCGTTGAGTAGTTCTGTAGAATTGAAGTCAAAATCCATGCTGAAAAGTTATGAGTTAAATCATGAAGGTATTATACATAATAATTCGAAAGTTTAGGACTTAACTAAAGCTACATAGCTTCGGGATTAAGAATAGAGCTACCAGATCTGCCTGATCGTAAGAGGCGACTAAAAGGGCGCTCCCGGGGTTGCGAGCGGTGCGAGTGGGAGCTCGACCCATCGAGCCAGCAGCCTCGGGAAGGACGGCAGTGTGTGCGTGGTTGCATGCCGCCGTAAGCATCGGAAGGTGCAGGAAAGCACATCCGCTCTCTTAAAGATGGGCCCGTTCCAGAGTGCCGCGTGTGGAGTACACCGGTGCGTTCCACTGGAGATCCCGGAGTCCTCCCCAAGCGCAGATGCAGGCCACCGAGGCGGTTTCAGTTCAGGTTTTTTTAGGAGGTCAAATCCCACATCACCCGGTATCCTCTCCCAAGGTGCTGGATACCTTTTGATGGTCCCCCCCCCTATACCAAAAAAAGGACGTGTTTGACTGGAACTTGAGAAAAGCATTTCGTTGTTTCGTCGAATAAGTTGATGGAATTTTGGATGGAACTAAAGGGAGAAAGGACCTCAAATCAGTCCCCAATAACCGTGATATTATTATTAAATTTTTCGGATAAGTAAATGTTAAGCAAGATTTCTATTTCATTTCGGAAATGCCAGCTTAATGGGAATACTCACGCCACATTTGAACTCGTAGTAGCTTATTTAAATCCTGTATAATTAAATTATGTACTTGGTGGAACTTTTATGGGCCAACCGAGGATATCATAAGGAAGTAATTCGCCATAAAGAAATTCTGTTATATTTCGGCGCCTTTCGGCGAAAAGGTGCAGGTGCCGGCCACAATTACGTGACCATTAGCCTTTAAAGTAGCAGCGTAACTGACTGACCTCAGACATGATTCATTTTTTCTTGAGTTGTGTGGCCACGGGCAACCACTTTTTCATTACGTGGCTTGCATCTTCATCTGCGACTAGATTTAAATAAATTAAAAAAGGAAACGCGCATTAAGGATATTATCATAATATGTATATAAAATAACATAAAGTGTAGGACCATGGGGCTCAGATGCTAAAGTTTTTATTAAGAATTTATCCAGAAGATTGATCCAGTCGACAGTTGACCAGTGGGCGTGCACTTACCTCGGTCAAAGAATAGCTTTGGCTATTCAAAGAGGTAATGTTGCCAGCATTCTGGGCACACACCCTCAGGACAGTAATTTGGATGCGGTTTTTTACATTAATTAATCTATTTAATAAACGAATTCCTTTTTCCGGCATCACGCGTGATCGGCTGGACCGATTTCGTTATTTTTTTGTTGTGTTTGTTATTGGCAGGATTAGGTTTTCATGTAAGAAAAAATTAAGAAAATTCAGCGTAAAATTAGAAAATTTAAGAATAAGTGCTTTTTCATTTAAAATTTGAATTCAATATTCATAGTTAACACAGGACAACGTCTGTCGGGTCAGCTAGTTAGTTTATACTTTTATTTTTAGTTGTAGTTTATTATTATTATTTAGTATCCGTTTATTAATAATTTTAAATGTTCACCTTTTTTATTTCTAATGTAACGGTTATCGGACAATCGGTATCCGGATAACCTCCGACGTTGCTTAGCTAATTAGATCGGGGCTAGCCTTGGGGCTATTAGAACCTCAAATAATTAGAATGGATTATACGTATGCATAAACAAAAACTTTCGTAGAAAAGTACAATAGGCAAAAAGCCGTATACAAGAATGGCTTCATTAAAATAATCTCGGAATCGCTTCTGCGTGACTGTCTTGATGCCGGCAAGGAAAACTAAGCATCATACATAATTTTAAACGGAGGATCTTAGGGATCTGTAGGCGAAAACATAAAACCCTAAAACAGGCTACGGACTGCGGTTTTAAGGACATGCGTGGCACAATGTTTACCATGCCGGACTGCCAATCGAAGGGTCCCGGTTTCGATTCCCGGCGAAACAGAAATTTGAATGATGAGTTTAAATTTCTGTTCTCGGTCTGGGTGTTTGGGTTTCTGTCTTTGTGCGTGTCCATGGTACCCACGACACATATGTACCCTACTGTGGGGTTACGAGTATGAATTGTTAATAAAATTAACCCTACAGTTAAAACTGGCACTCGTAAATTAAACTGTACAGTTAAAACTGAAGGTCTGTAAAGTAGCCCGCATAATTAACTAACAAAATATCACATGCGACAATGAGTGTTTCAATCCCAATCAACTCTTCGGTGTTTTCTGGGGGATGTTTAGAATACTAAATATAAAAGAATTAGCAAGATGTGCTGTATGTATTTATTATTTTTTTGCACAATACATTATCTACACAGATTTTTTTACACATGCCTTACAAGTAACTAATCCATTTACTCTGACTGAAAAATATATAGGTAGTCCATATTAATTTTGTTGATTTGAAAATTGAAATGTAACTCATATTTTTTGTACATTATGTGAAGTGAAACTAAAAAAAACTCGCTTTTGTGAAAATACGAACTAAAAAATAAAAAATAAGAAGAAAATGTATTTTACTGTAAAAAAGCGTAAGGTGCATGGTGTCAATAGTACCTACCTATCTCAAAAAGCACTCTACACGTCCGTGGTAAAAAGGAGCGTGCAAAGCAAGACTGTGGAGGACCGCCACGAGTCCAGATGGTGCCGGTGGAACTTTAACCTTCGCCTGGTGGTATAATCATGGAATGGTGATGTAGGCATTGAAAAGTTCCTCGGAGCACTCACCATAGTAAAGTCGGTAGAACACGCAGAGCGAGCCTATGTCTCTTCGCAAGCTGAGCGGTTCTAGCCTGTTAGTCAATCTTGGGTCGTTGACGATTCGGACTGCGTAAAATACATTTTCTTCTTATCAAAAAAAAAAATATTATTTTTACTTTTTAGTTCGTATTTTCACAGAATAGTGTTTTTTAGTTTTTAAACTAAATTATTTATTTTTAATTTTTTAGTTGGATTTTTAAACGTGTTAAGAAGGGTTCGCCTACAATGTTTTTTGAATTTAGGTGTTTTTTTTATGATTTACGCACCTTTTCTTAACAGATTTACGCTGTTTAAGACTTACTCTACAAGAACAAAAAAAATTCTACACAAACAAACACTGTCAGTTTTGTTAATTATAATTTACTCGCCTTGAGACAATTTTCTTATGTGATAAAAATACCATTTAAACAATTTGTTACCGGATTTGAATGATTAACATTATTGATAACGGTAATTAAACTCGTTTAAGTATTAAACGCGAATTTATCGTTCCAATTGTTTTTTATTCTCAAAGCAATTGATGTCAATGATAAATTGTTTATAATTTTTTAACAGACGTTATTATTGTTTTCTGTTTTAAGATGACATTTAATCAGATTTGCTTGGTTATTTTACATTTATTAGTAGAAGTAAGTTTAGTAAATTTTATACACTTTAAGTAGTAATATCGGGTGGACATTAAGAATCAATAAATTAATGGTTTTCAAATAGAAAAATGAACCGACAGACGTTTTTTGTTTTTTTTTTATTTTATTTGAATGGAGTAGCAGACGAGCATGCAGGCCACGTGGTGTTAAGTGGTCGTGCAGCTCATGGACTTCTACATACAACCTCAAGCAAGCGTAGGTAAGTCTTGTCTGAGGTCGTATGCAGTTGCGCTGCTACTCCGGAGGCTGGTGGTCGTAAGTGTGGCCGGCAACTGCACCTTTCCACCGAAACACAACAGAGTTGGTTCACGGCAGAAGTGGGTGCAGCGGTGGTACTTCCACAGGTACTTCCCCGGGCGAACCATAATAGTTCTACCACCTACAAACTTTCTTGAACAACTTCAACTCAACTACTTTAGTTAGGCCATTTTTAATTAGATCAAAAAAAATCACTACCACAATGTCCTTTACTTTTATGTTTGGACTAGTCTTCCGCAAGCGGCTTCGCCCGCGTGGGCACCATTTTATAGGTTCCCGTAGGATAAAAACCATTATGTCCTTTCCCAAGGTCCACTCTATCTGTGTTCCAAATTTCATTAAAATAGGTTCAGTAGTTTAAGCGAGAAAGCGTAGCAGACATACAGACTTACTTTCGAATTTATAATATTATTAAGGATAAGTAATCCGTATTCAGAGTAAGAGCAGCGATGGCCGAGTGGTAAAAAACCGCGGTCTTCGACGCGACCGATCCCGGGTTCAAATACTTGGCGCGCACCTCTGACAAAGAAATTTGTGATGTGCGCATTTATCGCTGCTCCACGGTGATGAAAAATATCGTAATATTTAATTGATTACGATGTTCTTCATCACCGTGCATGCCTGTGAGAAATTTATAATTTCTCGTAAGCATGACGTCCACCAATCCGCACTTGGCCAGCGTGGTGGACTATGGCCTAAATCCGCTCATTTGTGAGAGAGATACTGTGCCCAGCAGTGGGACATAAAAAAGGTTGAAAAAAATATATTCAGTGTTAGATATTATTATAATAGTATAGTATTAGAATACTTTTACGAGTGTCTATAATTGACACAAAGGGAGATCTCCCGCCGGGCGAGGTGGTCACGCCCGGGGAGCGGCCGCGCTCCGACTGACACAATTCGGAGCTTATATATATGGTAGGATATTCCGAAAACTTCGATAGCGTGATTCAGGAATACCCGTGGCGCCATCTCTTGATGAGTAGCGGGAGGTCACTACAAAGGCATAAAGTAAAGACTTTATAATAAATTAATTATTATCAAGCACATTTATAAATGTGGAGGGTTTTTCACATATTAAAAACTTAGTTATCGGCTACAATAATAAATTTTGCATCACTCCTTGTCTTACATAATTCATTTAAATGGTGTCGTCACAAATGATATTTTTAACCAAGAAAAAATGCTGTGATAACCTGCAGACTCAAAAGTTCATTCAATAGTCATATAACTAATAAAAGCGATTAGCATAGTTGATAATATCCTCAGTTTAGGGATAACTTTAATATTATAAATTTAAAAGTAACTCTCTCTGTCTGTCTATCTGTCTGCTACGCTTTCTTGCTTAAACCACTGAACCAATTTTAATGAAATTTGCAGCACAAATAGAGTGGACCTTTGGAAAGGATATAGGATGGTTTTTATCTTACGGGAACCTATAAAACAGCGATAGCACAGTGGTAATACTGATTTTGACACGGGATATCTCCGTTCATAAACCAGTGCGCTCCTCTGATTCAAAAAGTTTTGTGCATATCACAAGTTCACCATAATGAAACATTACAATGTTTTGTATAACCAACGTAACCATACATGGTTGATCATATCGTCCAACTCGCATTTTGGTCATCTAGTCAACCAGACTAGATGACCAAAACTCAAAAGAAAAACTGAAAACCGTTGAAAAATGCAATTTTTCTGCGAGTGTTTTACCCACCTTCAGCTTTCAGCTTCAACAAGTTAAATAAAATTGGTTTTGTGTACAAATAATTTCGAAACATTTGTCACAAAGAGCAATTTCTGTTTAATTAGTTGATTGTTTTAAATTAAAAATAAGGAAAATGTCTTATATGTATATAAAATTCTCGTGTCACAATGTTAGTTACCATACTCCTCCGAAACAACTATACTCGGGAAACCGATTGTCATGAAATTTTGTGTGCATATGGGGCAGGTCTGAGAATGGGTTAACATCTATATTTCATCCCCCTTAGTGATAAGGGTGGCCCAACCCAAACATTTGAACGCGGTACGGAGTTCGCGGGGTCAGATAATAAATAAATAAAGTACTAATCTTTATGTGAATCTCTCAAAGATAAAGGAAGGACCACCATGCAGTAATTGTAAGAGCCTTTTATTAAAATCAAAGCTCAACTTCAAAAGTATAATAATATTACACGCGTATAGTGTGGTGAATAAATGAGGTATGGTCGGTAACCACACCTTATCTATGATTTACTGATCTTGTACACGATTATGTGAAAATTTTATTATTCTGGCTAACCATATCATCTTAAACATAATCTATAACTATATAAACTAACGGCTTGACCAAGTTCGCAAATTATTTTTGTCGCGTTTGTTATTATCAGAAGAAGGTTCTTATGAAATAAAAGAAAGGAAAAGAAAAGAAAAGAAAACAAAAGAAAAGAAAAGGAAAGAAAAGAAAAGAAAAGAAAAGAAAAGAAAAGAAAAGAAAAGAAAAGAAAAGAAAAGAAAAGAAAAGAAAAGAAAAGAAAAGAAAAGAAAAGAAAAGAAAAGAAAAGAAAAGAAAAGAAAAGATTTTATTTGCACAAATATGGGTAGCAAAAAAGGTTTTACAAAAATATTTAGATCGCCACATTTACCCTTTAGGGTGTACAAATTAAGAAAGTTGCGCAGAAAATTAGAAAATTTAAGAATACTTTAACCACCATGTTTTTTTTCATTTAGGACAGACAGGACAACGTCTGGTCAGCTAGTTAAATAATAATTAAGCCTAGATTCTTTCGCCGTACCGATTTAACAACGTTCTTGATAATGTCTGCGATATTGCTAGATTTATGTAATGGTTTTATTGGCAATTTCAGTAATATACCATGAAAAATTCCGCAAAAATGTACTGAGAAAACATAAACACATTTCGCAATTTACTTCGTACTAATGTAATGATTAGGTAAGTACTACTTTAATTAAAAAACTAAAAAAACACGCTTTTGAGAAAATACGAACTAAAAACTAAAAAAATAAGAAGAAAATGTATATTACTGTAAATAAAGCGTGGGGTGGTTTTTAAGATACTATGACACCATGCACCCCACGCGTGTTTTTTTAGTTTTTTAAACTACATTATTTATTTTTAATTTTTTAGTTGGATTTTTATTCTCATATTATTGCATTGTCATCGGCCCTTGACCCCTATGCAAATTTTCAAGTTAACCAGAAAATTATATAGGTAAATTAACAAAAATCATATTTTGCAAATTGAAAAATGGAATAATTTTATCAAATTAGTGTATTGTCATCGGTCCTCAATAAATCTACAAAGTTTGAACGAAATCTGGCCGTTTAAAGTGGGTCAAAATCGCGCCCAAAGAAGTCGGTTACAAACAAACATACAAACATACAGGTGAAGCTAATAAAAAGCATGTAACAATTTAAATTAGCTGATTAAAAATTGAGATTTAAGTAAAAACTTACATTTTTCTTCGCTATTGGTTTTTCTTTTCCGTATTGTCTAACGACACTTTTGCCCACTTTTCCTACTTTGCCCACTTTGCCCACTGTACACACCACGCGGGTCCCACGCTTCCGCACGACTACCGCACGCGATCTTAAACACGCGTATAAAACGCGGATCAATTGTAAGGACGATTGTATTACCGGCAAATCATCATGTAATAATAGTAATACCGATCATTATCATCTGTTTACGCTGAAATAGGTAAGTGTAGTATCAGATGTAGTACCTAGTAGTCGTTCTATGTCACGAAGTCCGTTCGTCTATGAGTGTAGTGAGGCGTGCTCATGCACATTGTTTTAGTGTGTCTCGAGAGCGCTGTGTTGAGTAAGCCGGGCTCCTCACACACCTGCCGCAGGGGCGATCTAGGGTGTAAAGGTGGGGATGACCCTAAATTGCTACCTTAATCGTGTGGTGTGTAGGCAAGCAGGAGCAATTTCCTGATCTCCTGACCTGAAATCGCCCCTGCGGCAGGTGTGTAAGTTGCCCGCTTAACGCCAGTCAGTGTGACAACTAAACATAGCAGAGTTGTGTGAGTAAGGTTTTTAAATGTTCTTTTGTTAATGACAGAGATGTTCAAATTTCTTTGTTAATGCTTCAAAAGCTATGCACACAAGCGCACTACAACCGGAGCCGATCGAACTTCGTGAAATAGAATATCTTCTATACAAATATAAAGCTGAAGAGTTTGTTTGTTTGTTTGTTTGTTAGAACGCGCTAATCTCAGGAAGCGCTAGCAAGCGTTCTCTTCTCCAACTGAGAGAGATTTAGATAACGGTCTAGCACGCTGGCCAAGTGAGGATTGGTGTGCATCGCCTGTCTGAAAATCTTACGCAGGCACGCCACGGTGATGGTAAACATCGTAATGAAATATTCCGATTTTTTCACAATAAATTAGCGCCGAGTTTTGAACCGGGAACTTCTGTGTTCGGGACCGGTGTCTCAACTACTAGGCTGTCGCTTCTCGCATATGGGCATATTGGCGACTAATATAAAGCTCACTTTTATTTTTAAATTTAAACGAAGTAGGAGTAGACGAGCATTGACGACCACGTAACGCGCAGGGTCACCACGCCGCCGGTGTGAGCTGCCCTGGGGTTCGATTCCTTTCTGCACAGATGATGTTAATGATGAATGTAAATGCCTTATCCAGGTGTAATAATAATAAACGTTACACACTCATAGCCCCACAGTAAGGTAATTAATACCCTGTGTCGTGGGTACCATGGACACATACAAAGACAGGAAATTTAAACTCATAATTCAAATTTCTGTTTCGCCGGGAATCGAACCCGGGACCTCTCGATTGGCAGTCCGGCATGGTAACCATTACGCCACGCAGGTCGTCAAAGGTCTAAACTATGAACATTTAGATTATTAGAAATAACCTTAAGCAAAGCTGGAGTGTTGTTTGAGGTTTTTTGGAGTTGCTGGCTGCAACCATATTTTGCGTCCCACCGCTGGTCATGCTGCTCCAACCCGCTGTCGGATGTTTTGAGGCCGCGCGGTAAGGCGTAAGGTCCTCGATCTCGAAGGCCTCCGACAAAACATTGGTACCGACGGCTTAAGGTTTCTTCCGAAGCAGTAGGGGGAGGGGTCATGTACATGTAGTTTCGAGGAGGGTGGGTCACAATCAAGCTTCCCAACTTGTTTTTTTTTTTATATAAATAAACCGAACAAAAAGGCAGAAGGGCCGCGTGGTGTTAAGCGATCACCGTCGCCTATGGACACGGGCAACCCCAGGGGAGCCACCGAACAGATGGCTGTGGGACGACATTGACACATGCGGTAGCTGTCACGTATGTTCCTTATCTGCCCATAGCTACTCTGTAAGAAAGCTTATTATTGTATACCTCATATTTTAAAACAGGGCTGAAGTTTTTCTCCGTCTGCTCTTTTCTTCAGCTCAGCATTGCCTAAGCGCACCCAGAGCAGACAGAACAAAAAAAATAACGTTCACTAAGAGTTTGTAAATGAACCGTACAGTGAATAAAGAATATTTCATTTCATTTCATTTCATTTCAACCTACACGTCCGTGGTAAAAAGGAGCGTGCAAAGCGGATCGTGGAGGACCGCCACGAGTCCAAATGGACACCATTTGTGGAACTTTGGTGGAACTTTAACCTTCGTCTGGTGGTATAATCATGGAATGGTGATGTAGGCATCAATTTGAAGAGTTCCTCGGAGCACTCACCATATAAAACCATTTTTCGCGATTTAGCTTCAAAATATTTACTAAAATTATAATCAGTACCTGGACGCCCGAGCGTTGCTCGGATATAAACAATACAATACAAAAAAAACTTAATTGTACATCAGATTTTATACAATGAGATAACATTAAATTAAATATTAATTTACTTAGTTTATTTTCTAAAAAAATATTTTCTTGGTTTAGTTTAAAACGAAACACTCATTTGCTTAGTGTTACTTAACAACGCCATCTGAAATAGCTCCTAATAAAAAAAGTTATTTTCATAAAAATTAACAATGGACACAATGTCAATATGGTTTTGATTGAGGTTTGAACCCGGGTCTCTAGTTCCGCAGTCAGCTCACGCAACCATTCGGCCAAGGAAGCTTTAATTAAATGAGCGAAATTTTTATAGAGCTCTTTCAAATCGACATTGTCATTTCTTTGAACTTTGTATTGGCGGAGGGGAATCCAAGAGGGGATTTTCGGATTTACTCGAGCGCGTCAGATTAAGATATTGGGTATATCTTGCATCCTGTTGAGTACTGCTACGATTTAAAAAGACCTTCTATATAGGTACAATATTATTTTTATCTTACTTCCGGATGTCAAAATGATCAGATTAGAATACCCCGTTACCGTTGAACCATGAATTTTAAATAATTAAAATTCGAACTCTTTCGAGTTTGCTAAAATGCCGTTTTTTTATTTCGCTGTTTTGTATACATTCATACTAAAATCATCAGATTACTGAAATATGACTTATAATGCATTTAAATTACTGAAAAATGAATTAGCATGCATTTAATTTATTCTACTATTTTACCTGTACCTTTCGTATAAAATTTTTGAAAACCTATAGGCGCTCTCTGTACCGGTTAAACACAAAACGTCATAAAATATAATCTTTTAATCTTCCTACCACCCAACCTATAAAATGCACAAGGTCCTGCTGACGCTTGAGGAAATCCACAATGAGCCTCATGGGCTCCCCCGTTTGACAGCGTTTACGTCACTATGTTATTAATACTCTCCAATAGATGTCAGGAAGAGTCGTATTTTTCAGTGTATATTTAATTATTGATTATCACTGAAAATATTTTTATACAATGAAAAAATTCTAACAATAAAAATATGGTGGATCGATTTATCACCCCCGAAACCAGGGTACTATTTTTCATCAAAATCTTTGGAGCTGTTTCCAAGATTCAAAAAATATATTTAGATATATACAAGAATTGCTCGTTTAAAGGTATTAAGATAATGATTGTTTGTTTTTTCTTGCAAAATGTAGATTCAGTAAAATTATAATAATGTGAATGATATTGTTATGATAATTTATGTTGAGAAAACTTAGGTACTTATAATGTAGGTACTTATTATATTTTTAAACTATTACAAAACATAGGAAGCTGGTATTAGTCATTCTAGAATAATTGTGTTTTCCTTGCGGTTTAGATCAGAAGTATCACAACACTACAATAGAATTATAAGTAACTTTGTATCATTCGTTTAATCATACACAGAGGTCGGCAACTTTTTTCATCTGTCTATTTTTTCTTTGAGATACGGTTTGAATACATAAAGTTGAGTACAAAAATTGTTCTGTATTGTAAATACAGATTATATATATGTACGTAAGTGTTAAAGTTAAAGTTCGTTGCTCTTTTTAGAAATTATTACACTATTTCTTTTAATTTATTGATAGTTTTTTAGTAGTAATAAACTAGGTTGTATGAACTTAATTCCAAGCAAAAGGCACTGTACCACTCAGCCCCGACTGTTGGTGAAAATTTTTAGTGGTAGTAGTAGGTGGTAATAATAACAAATGTCATGTATCTATAGGTACTATGTATCTAATAATATTTAGATAAATTCCCTGCCCTGTTCGTTATGTTAGGTACCGAACGCCGTTAGTAGGTTCCTACCTCTTTAAGTTTTTGACATGATATGGTAAATTAAAATAAATAAAAGTCGGTGAAAGGTACGTATTTGCGTAAAAATAAGCCCTTTATTATTGGGTGCAATGGTTCTTTAATAGATCAATGCCTTTTATACCATAATTACAATCACCAGCTATACAAACCAAAGGTTGCGAAGGCTGGTGTCTAAGATCGAATAAATTTTTTTCGAACACGGAAACGGTAAAAGGTATCGAGTCAACTACTTGGAAGACATGACGAATTCTTTTTTCTTTTGCTAAATTGTATTTAAACACGTTTAGATTGATAGATAAATTATTGATATAATTATCTACTTGTCAACAGATGACGAAAAAAAAGTTGATCTGGTCTTCCGTGTTCCTATGACATTCCACAGAATCGACGCGGGAAAAGTAAATTGCCAAAAATGTATTTGTGTTACCTGTAGCAGTTTACGATTCTAGAAAAGCCGATATACCTATACCTACCTTCTATTTTCCCCTTCTCTTTTGCTTTAGTATCTTTCAGGTTTCGTTCGTTACGGTGAAATCGGACTTAATATTATTTATTTATTCTTTATTGTTACAACGTAAAAATGTTGTACAAAGGGCGGACTTAATGCCGTAATATTAGCCGAAGTCAAACCAGTCGTCAGTAATCTGTCTGTCAAATCACTCAGATATTCAAATAAAGCGTTGGCTACTTTACTAAAACGTGTCTGATGAAGTTTTGAAGGCAAGCGGGCTCCCTGAATATAATTTCACGACACCTACTATTATAGGTATTTACCATTATCGAACAGAACTACATCCGATATAACTAGGGCTGCCATCCGTCCGGAATTCTCCGGATTTGTCCTAGTTTGAAGGACGTCCGGAGGCCGTCCGGCAGGGGTTTTTGAAAAGCACTTTTGTTGTCAGGGGAAATCCATTTATTTAATAGATAAGCGATAAATTGAAATAAGTCTTAATAAAAAATTCATCCCCAATAACCCGCATTCAAGAAGACTCGGCAAAATAGTCTACGATCGAATGGAATTAAAAAAGTATAACAATGTTTTTATGTTGTGTTGCAATAAATAATGTTCCAGAGATGTCCGGGAATAAAACCATATTTCGCCCAAATGTCCGGGACTTTTGCCGTGTTTATCCGGCGTCGGCAGGTGATGGCAGCCCTAGATATAACTCAAAAATACACCAACAAAATTAAAATAAAAAAAGCACTATAATGTATTCTTCAACTTCCCGCCAAAAATCCGATGTAATGATTTGATTATTATCCAAGTAGTAAACTGAATAAATTACTTAATATGCCTTATTTACATTATAAGACTGGTCGCATGAAATTAATTTCATGCTAATTACATCTAGAATTGTAAGTGTACCTACGTGAAGTTTTACTTACCCTAATGCAGACATTTTAATATCAATTCTATATACTAATATATAAAGCTGAAGAGTTTGTATGTTAGTTTGAACGCGCGAATCTCAGGAATTCATCTCGTATCTCAAGGACAATTTTCAGTACCTCTGCTCCACCCACAACAGAGGACTATAGTCCGGCCAACGAGACGAGATAAAGAATGTAAACAAACGGACCGTTACCAAGTTACTATTGCGAGAGCGAGCAATTATTATCTCTGTCCTTATCACACGTATGCAGTAATAGCGTCAGTTAGTCAACGACAGCTTTTTTGCCTGTTTCGTGGTACAGGAAAGCAGTCAGTACCACAGTTGTCAACATTTGGTCGTGTTTTGACGAGAAGTCGAAAAAGACATTATGTTGTGCTCGTGTTTTATTTTCATGTTATTGGTATAATTTTGAGTAATATCGGATAAATTTGATGGCATTTGGTTCGATATAGGTTAATTACAGTGCATGAGTGTTGTGAAATAAAATAACAGTGCGAAAATATGTTTCTACAGCTTGCCTCCAAAATTCCATTGGTCACGTTCTGGTAAAAAAGCCATCGCTTTACTTGAATGTATGACTGACTTGACTGACTGATTACTGACGACTTACTGACTTTACCTATCATTGGCTGCAACCCTTTTTGCGTCCCACTACTGGGCACGGGTCTCTCCCCATTATTGGGGAGGCCTGGAGCTTACTCCACCACCAAATGCTCCAATGCGGGTTGGTGGAGATGCGGGTTAGTGGCCAACCCGCTGTCGGATGTTTTCAAACCGCCCATAAGGCCTCCGACAAGGTTTAACGACTGTTATCTATCGACAACAACCGGGACCGACGGCTTAACGTGCCCTCCGAAGCACGGAAACGCGCATGAAATTTTTTGCCACTAGCGGTCACCCATCTCACACCCGACCGCGCCCGTTTCGCTTAGTTGCATAGATCGTTTGCGTTCTACGCTAATCGCCGGGCCATGCGCGCTTCCTATCATTACTCCGCCGCTTTGTTTTCGAGATATAGGTACTCGAAAGTCGTAACAATATTATACTTCGCGCAGGCAATATGCACATAGTTTGCGATGCCATAATTGAAAAAAAAAACTTTTGTTCCGCCATTTTGTGAAAGTTCATTCCTATTATGATTGCGTTCGATTTTTTGATTATATTAATATAATAGTGTTTGTTGTTGATTTTTGCTGTTATTGTGAGTTGTTGATTTTAACTATGGAATCACAGTTTGGGAGCTCTAGACAACGTTTGAAAGAAATCAATTCACCACGCAAAAATCGTCAAAAGTTAAGTTAACTTATTAATTCACTAGGGGCCGCCCGCACTATCATAAGGTTCTGTACCAAAAAGGCTTCTTTTCGCTGCTCCAAAAATATAATTTTTAGAATTGCAGTGTCACTTTCTCAAGTAGGTACTTGGAAGAAGTATTGTAATAAATCACTACATATTATAAAACAAATTCGCTTCCCGCCGCTTTCCCGCGTCCCTATGTATGCTAAGATTAATTTTGCTAAATAAAAGTCCGCATTAATGTACTCTATCTCTTACGTTTGACTTACAATAACTACTTTTATGTTTAAAATGTTTATAAAATATCACGTTATCTCGAATCTGTTTATTCTGTTCAGTATTAATCCTTATCTAAATAAAAACGTTAATTAGCTTCGTCAATTCAGATTAAAATTGTACAAAATGTAATTAAATAAATACTTTAGAAGATGATATTTTGTTTTACCATTAATCATAACATCCCCCGGCGCGCATTCTCATCGCGCATCTATTTTTTGCCTTTAGTACTTAAATGGGTTTTTGTAAAATAAATTTTAATGTATAACACTTAATCGCTCGAGCGAAGCTGGGCCGGGTCGCTAGTATATGCTATGTATATAATTTATTCAAATAAAAATGTTTTGAACCCCTGAAACTTTGTTTACATTTTTTATCACGTCTCGTTGGCCGGACTATACGTTCTTCCAAAAATCTTAGCATCTATTTTCCGCCACATGAGAGTGGATTTTTCCATCATTCTTTCACAGTTCAGGCAATACAACTCTGGAATATCTTACCCGAAAATATAAGAAAGGCACCTGGCAAATATATGTACCTGTACATTCAAAAAACAGTCCGGGAGTAAGTATTTGTTACTCTTACCGTTACACCAATATTTTTTTTTTCGACAAGGGCCATATCTAAAAAAGGTATTTGATGTATTTTTGTTTCCTTTTAATGTATTAGTTCAAAACATTCTTCTGAAAAAATTCTACAACTAAAGTCTACAAGGACGAAGGTAAAGACAAAGACAAAGACAAAATAAAAAAGACTTTATTTGCACAAATATGGGTGTTTAAAAAGTTGTTAATACATATTTAGTACGCCATATTTACCTTCATGAGGTATGCAAATATTACAAAGTTAAAAGAAAAAACTTAATAATAACACTATTTATAAAAATGTACATTATTATCAATTTTATTTTAATTTTATTTGATACCATATTGCGCATTTTAAAATTTAAATATTTAAATTTTATTTCTTCAAGTATGTATTTATTTAGTTGTTTGTTTATTTAATTATTTATTCATATTTATTTGTACTTCGGATCGAATCCGATCGTCGGCTTTGGGTACCCATATTGCAGGGTTTTTGTACACTAGAGGAAAAAAAGCCGGCAGAAAAAAAAACCTCCCAGGTTTTAATGGAATTCCTTTCGTTTTGTCGTTTATGAAATCAGTGACTGAGTAATACGCCTTTTTCAGTAAATACGTTTTAAGTTCTTTTTTAGGATAGGGCGGCCACAAGGCCAACCACAAAATTTGACTGAGATGTTTTATTTTACTCAATTTTCTCTACATACAATAAATTTTCCACTTTCTACCTTCTTACCTATTTTCCATTCTTGTCGTAAACACGCCGTAAACCTAGTAAAAAGTTTTATCATTTCAATCAACCTACTATTGATTTATCACGAACTATGAAATGGTTAATAGACCGTTTAGTTTAAATAGCCAATAAAGTTAATTGTGATCACTAAACTTTTACTATGAGTTGATAGGACGCCGTGTAACGAGGTGCAATGAATACCATGCCGGACCGCCAGTCAGTCGTCCCAGGTTCGATTCTGTGCAAGGCAAAAATTGGTATGATGACTTTGAATACTGTTCTTTGTCTGGGTGTTTGTGTTTATGTTTTGTGTATGTCCGTGGTTCCCACGACACAGGGAATCCTAGTGTGGGTTATGAAGGTACAGCGCATTTTTTTAATTTATTAAAAAGAAAGAAAATAAAAAGAAAAATGATTTATTTGCGCAAATATGGGTATTACAAATATTACAGAAGTTGCTTTGTATATTTAAAGTCCGCCATATTTACCTCAGTAAGGCGTTATTTATTATTGGTTGATTCTTCCACTTAGCTAAATCGATGAGGCCTGAAGGGAGCTCATCCACGATGCTCCCCGGGACATGTTTCCTTGCCCTCTTCTTCCTTGGGGATGGAGAAATAACACGTTCAGTTGACACTCGAATTAATAAAAATCTCACATAACCCAGTATCTCTCCCAAGGTGTACCTATTGAGGCTGTTGAAGGTTCCCTCCCGATACGGAAAAGGCTCAACAGCAACAGTCCATTAGAAAAAGAACGACGTCGCAATGCTATTAACGGGTGTCTCTTTACGTCTGTCCGTCTGTCTGTTTATCCGCTAGCTCCTTCCAAATTACGCAACGTAACGGAGTTCTTATTACGCTCATTAATTTATGGTTTATATACTTACGTCTATTACCTACTTGCCTTATAATAATTTTGTACGGATCAAGGGGAAAAAATTCAAAGCTGTATCGAACAGCTACAATTTAACATTAGTAGATCTAGGTTACAAATACTTAGTAAAGAATTTTAATTCTTTTAAAAAATCACGAAGACTAATTAGAAAAAACCGGCCAAGTGCGAGTCGGACTCACGCACGAACGGCTCCGTACCATTATCTATAAAAAATCATCCTCAATATTTATTGCTTTTTTCTATTTTTGTGTGAAAATCTTAATGTGGTTCACAGAATACATCTACGTACCGAGTTTCAACAGTATAGTTTTTATAGTTTCGGAAAAAAGTGGCTGTGACATACGGGACGGACAGACAGACAGACAGACAGACATCACGAATCCATAAGAGTTTCGTTTTTTGCCATTTGGCTACGGAACCCTAATAAAAAATTTGGTTTCTATGAAAGTAAAAGCAAGTAAAACCCCCGAGACAGAGTTAGTATGTAGTGCTCGCCGACGCATAGGTGGTAGAACTATTATGGTTCGCCCGGGACCACCATTAGGTACCACCGCTGCACCCACTTCTGCCGTGAACCAATTCTGTTGTGTTTCGGTGGAAAGGTGCAGTTGCCGGCCACACTTACATGAGGCGACCACCAGCCTCCGGAGTAGCAGCGCAACTGCATACGACTTCAGACAAGACTTACCTATGCTTGCTTGAGGTTGTATGTAGATATCCATGCGCTGCAGCGACCACTTAACACCACGTGGCCTGCATGCTCGTCTGCTACTTCATTAAAAAAAAAACAAATCCACAGCACCAGCCAAGGTTAGTCACTTCTCAGTAATAAAGCTCTACGTAAACATCTCCATTATGGTAGGTACTTATAAAGGATGTCACAATATTATTATTAGAACAGTAGCTATGGTCCTATGGTAGTTCAGAGTAATCTGAATATTTATTAGTACATAAGTATCTCGAAGCTAGGACTTGGGTCTGTTCTCATTTATCCGCAATCCTTATTAAAAAAAATTACATGCTATATAGGTATCCGTGCGAATCGATTAAATAAAATGTATCGTCCACCCACGCTGTGTATGTTCACCATCCCGCGCTTGGCCAGCGAGGTGGAGTTTGGCCTAAGACAAAGACTTTTATTTGCACAAATATGGGTGTTTACAAAAGGTGTTTTACATTTGGTTCGCCATATTTACCTTCATAAGGTATGCAAATATTACAATAATTAAAACTTAACTAATTTCAAATTAAAATGTTGATTGAAACAAATTTCTTTACTATATAATACTTATATTATTATTATCATAATTTATACCCATATTTCACCTTTTTATTGATTAATTTTTTTTATTATTTTTTGACGTGATAACGTCTTTAAAATCGTTTTAGTCGGGTGACATGTTCAGAAACTTGTGTCACACCAAAACCTCACGAGCGCGATCGCAGGTATAACGAGAGAGAGTCGGACCGATCTCCCGTCTCATCTCGAGCGCTGCCAGTCATTCCGTGAAACTTGTCACGCGGAATCCTCACGAGCGGAGGCTGGCATAGCGTTCGAGTGAGTGGACCGATCTTCCGTCTCTCTCACTCTAGCGGCATACAAACGAATGGAGATTTTCTCGTGCGGACGTTATCACGTAAACATCTCGATCGTAAACCTACTTTACAAACAATTTGCCGTTTTTTTTTATGTTTCAGATCGGATCCGTTCGTTGGCTTTGGGCACCCATATTGCAGGGTTTTTGTACACTAAGAAGAAAAAAAGCCGGTGGAAAAAAAACCTGCCAGGTTTTTATGGAATTCCTTTATGACGCTTTATCGTTTAAAAAATCAGTGACCGAGTAATATGCCTTTTCTAGTAAATACTTTTAAAGTTCCTTTTAAAACTCGTTGCCCGCTTTGATTTTGAGAAATTCCGGTAGGTTATTGTATATTTTTGGTCCCATGCAAAAGACACTGTTATGATAGTCTATAAGTCTCCCTCACTTCTGTGAGGCGATCTGTGCCCAGCAGTAGAATATTTAAGGGATGGAAAAAAACATGTCGATTCGGTGTTTCCCATTCAAAACGACATGCCGTTGTGATAATGTCACGACTGCGAAAAATTGTTTTATGAAAATAAAATTCCGTGTTTGCATCAAAAAGTAACTACTCGTATTATTTTTTCGTTTCTTACGTCAGATTTAATTTATATATTCATTAAAGCTTGTCCGTTAGATTATAAGTCTAAAAAGACTGCAATGTACTTGGCTTTGTAATCGGTACAGAAAAATTGATTTCTTTTTTCATTACCTAATAGTTTCTGCATTGTATGAAGCGAATACTATTATAATATGGGGGTATACCCCAAAGCAGTTTCCGTTTACTAAGAACTCTACTTATGTTAATAACCTGCCGTTTACGTACATCAAGTCTGTATAAAATGTTAATCGCGGTCTGGGTCAAAGGAAGATTTCCTGTTGCGACAAAATTGGCTTATTAAAATTGTTAGGCCACGGTTTAGCATCTCGGGTATGCAATTGCGTGTAATATCATTAAATTTAAAAAAATGTAACTTAGGGCCATCTTAGGGCCTCGTTCACCATCTCCAATTAAAGTGTTGATTAGTTACGTCCCAAGTAAAGTTAATTGGCAAGTGAAAGCTATGAGTACGGGTCAGTTTATCATATGATTAGTGCTACTCGAACATCGTGAAGTTGAAATTGAAATTTCGGGTGACTTTAACCGACAATTAGCATACTTGTCACTTTACTTGAAGATGGTGAAAAGGCCCTCAATTTTTTAACTAAAGACATGACTTTAGCATATTAAACAATAAATACCTATAAGCCCATCGACTAGATCGGTAAAACACGCAAGAATATTGTAAGATTTTTATTGTAAAATGTACCGTGTTTTTATCTCAGACCAATAAAAAAAGGTTTTTATTTCATTTTCCAAATGTGGTCAAATGTACCGTGTCAATATTTCATTTCTTTATCAGTTAAACTTAACTCAAAAATACACCAAAAAAGTAAAAATAAAACAAGAGCACAATATGTCTTTTTCGACTTCCCGCCAATACTCCATAGGTAGTTGTTGGTGGCAATGTTGAAGCTCAAACAAATGATGTGAAAACAAATGAAATACGATTTTTAAAACAATATTCTCAGAATATTCTGGCTTTATTTCGAATAAATTTGAATTTGGAATTTCTAATCAAACGCAAGATATTCGATTTTAAAGTTGCCAGTATTGAGTATCGGCAATTTCATAAGGCCCTAATGGTCCTAATACCTATAATCTTTTAGAGCAATTTGGTTCTGGTCTCAAAAATAAAAAAACCTTGTGCATATTAAAATAAACATTTATTTTTCATTTACATTAACAATAAACTTATTTCTATAAAAACTTGGTCTTATTATAAGATAGTTATAAAATACATAGGTATTATAAAATTAGGGCGTCTTAACTAAAAGCATTACATCAATGTTCTTCTTATAAATAAATTACTTACATTATTTACTTCGAATAGAACCTTATTATGTAATTTGAATGAAATTGGTCCATATAATAGTATGAAATGTGAAAAGCTTAATATGGGATACTAATATAATCAGGATCAATTCTTAGCAATGATTTTATTTAAGATAGCCTTCCGCCAGCGGCTTCGTCCGCGTGGGCCCGTTTAATAGGTCCAAGTAGGATAAAAAATAGCCTATGTGCTATTTCAGGCTTCATTGCTATATTTAAATCATAGGCGTTTAGTCAGTTGCTTCAACCGCGTTGACCCTATTACCCGTTTTCACGTAGGAATGAAGCATTTTCCTGCGGTAAAAAGTAGCCTATGATACTCAGGGTGAATGTAGCTTTCTAATGGTGAAAGAATTTTTGAAATTGTAACAGTAGTTTTTGAGTTTATTCATTACAAACATACAAAAACACAAATCTTTCCTCTTTATAATATTAGTATAGATTAGCGGCCGTCTGCGGCTTCACCCGAATTTTTTCCCCTATAGCCTTTTTCAATAAATGGACGATTCATCACAAAAATATTTTTTCAATTCGAACCAGCAGTTACTGAGATTAGCGCGTTCAAACATACATACAAACAAACTCTTCAGTTTTATAATATTATTAAGTATAGATTTAAGTGTGAAGCGTTACAAATAGTACAATATTTATTGATAGGTATTATCTAATTCTAATAATATAGATACTTAAACTAATTTAATCATTTCTAATATTTTTATACCTACAATAATAATGGCACTTATGTAATTAACAATATTAATTATTGAGGTTTACATTAGTTTGGTTTCTAAATACCTTGCAAGCACAGGTATATTATTAAAATATCTACTTTGCAGGGCATATGCTATGATTAATATAAAATTAATTATTTTTTAAGTAATAAATTATGTGTAATTAGTGGGCCCTGCAGATGATGTCTTGCCCTAAAAGTATTGAAAGAGGATTTGTTTTTTTTTATCTTAAAGAGATTTCATGTTACTGTACGATGTATATGAACTGTTCTGTTATTCTGACTGTGTCAAAGTTTAGAACGACACGGCATGAAACATAAATTTTTGACAGGTAGAAGGGGCCGTCCATTAATCACGTGAGGCTCAAAAGGGGGAGGAGGGGGTACGGAAAACATCACGAATCATCACGAGGGGGGAGGGGGGGGTCTTGTTAGACATCACGTGTATTAATTTTATTTATTTTTTGTCAAAAAGCGCTATTTCTGAACCGAAATTTTGAACGGCGCGAAAATTTGAAAGATTTGTAGTATGACCTTGATTGACTCGCCCGCCGAGGGAGGGAGGTTCTCTGCGTAGTGCGCGAGGATGATGATGCCGAGTGGCTTGACGAAACCGAAGTTAATATGTCACAAACCTCTTTGCCAATAACAACTGCCAGTGAAGAAGAAGCGTTACCAGTTGTAACCTTAAATGAAATTCTTGCAACTCCGTGGGACGAAGACAACATTAATTAATTATTCATTATTTTTATTGCAAATACATATAAATGTTTTTCGAATCAAAACGCCATTTGAAAAATATTTTTTTCCAGTCAAAAATAGCCTTTACATAGACTTCCAAAAAATACACGTGATCCATGGGGGGAGGGGGGGGGGGTGGTCCCAAACCTCACCAAATGTCACCAGGGGGGAGGGGGGGGGGGGTCAAAAAATGAGAAAAACGACCTCACGTGATTAATGGACGGCCCCGAAACAATATAGGGAAAACTACTTGTAAATAAAAAAAAATAAAAAAACATTTTTCAGTGGATTCTCAATTTTATAAAACTGGTCAAATGCAAGTTTGACTCGCGAACGTAGGGTTCCGTATCATTATCAAAAAATATCATGTTAATTGTATGGGAGCCGTCTTGAATATTTATTTTATTCTATTTTTAGTATATTCATTATTATAGCGGCAACGGAAATGCATTGTCTGTAAAATCTCTTTAAATATTTATTTTATTCTATTTTTTTGTATTTGTTTTTATAGCGGCAACGGAAATACATTGCCTGTAAAAATTTCTAATGTCTAGCCATCACGGTTCATGAAATACAGTTAGTCTGATGACAGACCGACGGACGGACAGCGCAGGCTTAGTAATAGGGTCACGTTGGCACCCTTCGGGTACGGAACATTGATAAAGATCGTGTAAGAGTGCAGCGGTCAGGCGCAGGCAGCAGGCAGGGCGTGCGGCTCCCGCAGTTGACGCAGCGTGCGGCGGCACGACAGGCGGCGCGAGCCCAGCCGTGGGAAGCCCACTATGCGCTCCACCTTCACCGGGGCTTCGCGTCTGGAAACCAGAAGTGACAATGTACCTATGTGCATATTTTTCAAGTGAAAACTTCTTTAGCGGCGTTGTGCACTATTTTGGGATGGGTAAAAAATGTTAAACTCGCGTCAGGACACGTGGCCTGATCGAATATTCGTAAGACGGAGGAATGACAGCTGATGACTCGACTGTCTATACTTGTAAAATTCGTTTATATCAAGTATTTAAAATATGGACATTGAACAAAGTGCATCTATTAATGAAAAAAGTGACGAAGAAATAGTGAAAGAAAATGAGTGAGTACTTTATAAAAATACTATATGAAAACCTACTGAAAATACTAGATGAAAATTAATATTGATAATAAATGCAATTCGTGCGAAATTATTCCCTAACCATTCCAAAATGTCAAAAATGCACAACGTTAATGTTCAAGTTTTCACTTCTGCCGGCACTACCGGAGTGCAACCCGTTGTTTTTTTATTAGAATGGAATAACTGACGAGCATGCAGGCCATATTGTGTTAGTCCCTGTAGCTTCAAGATTAAGAATAGAGTACTGCCTGATCGTTAGAGGCGATTAAAAAGGAGTTTCCGGGATTGCAAACGGTAAGAGTGGGAGCTCGTTTCATCAAGCCAGCAGCCCCGGGAAGGGCGGCGATATGTGTGTGGCCGCATGCCGCCGTAAGCATCGGAAGATGCAGGAGAGCACATCTGCTCTCCCGAAGATAGGCCCGTTCTGGGAAAACGCGCGCGGATGAGGACACTGATTCGTTCCAATGGAAATCCCAGAGTCCTTCCCAAGCGCAGAGGCAAGCCACCGAGAAGGTTTTAATGCGATACAAATCCCTCCCAATCCTCTCCCAAGATGTCAAGATTGTGGAATAACTCCCTTTATCAAATAAGTTACTATTCAAGGACAGACCTAACCTTGAGGTAGGGTTAAGGAGTCCTGTCCTTCAGAGAGGAGGCATGATGACAGATTTTTAAATATCTTTCCTTATTATAGGTACACGTCTCCTAGTTTCGAACAAAGTTTATTTCAACAATAAATTTAAGTTTTAACGTAAACCAATGTATTTCCTGCTATGTAATTTGAATTAAGCGTGAAAACGCTCGTAGGTGTCTGACGTCGGCTTGCTCGTCAAACTTCAAGCAACACGATGACATTTACTGAGACGTGACGTCATTCCTTTTGATTGGTGTTTCAGGTAACATGGCCGATTGCTGTATTTAATACTTTTATTTTATTGAAAATCTTATTAATCTTAATGTTTATATTAAAACGGGATCATATTTTAGAACTTTTTTAGCATACATTTTTCTGTAAAACCATTTATTCTCTGATTCTTTAATAGTGTCATAATGCCTATTTTACTACTATTTACCTGAAGAACATGTGGTGTTCTACGCTGCTCTTCCAGAGCCTCTTGCTAGCTCTCGTTGAAGGCAGTTTGAAGCTAAGGTAGGTCTCGAACTCGTCGAACTCGCTGTTTCGCAGTCGCAGTGTAAATGTGCGCTTGTTGTAGCTGATCTTGGTGATCTTGGCCCAGGGGAACCTGTTCATTAGCACCCTGGAATAGAGGTGAGAGTTGAGTGAAGTGTGTAGAAAAGCGTTGGTAGAAATTGGATCAATAGAAGAGTTTACTGAAGATTTCAAGGGAGAAATCACCTATACTAATATTGCTGAAGAGTTTGAAAGTGCTGGTCACGAGAACTGCTGGTTCGAATTGAAAAATTCTTTTAGAGTCCATTTATCGAGGAAGATTTTGGGCTATAAAACATCACGCTGATATATAGATAACGCGGACTAAACCGCAGGGCATATCTAATATCATAATGATTGTACTGTAGATAGGTATTGTATAACACTATTTGTTTAGGTATATTTTAAGGACCGATCTAGAACTCCTTGGATTGCACTGCTACTCAAGAGACCGATGATCGCTTTACATACATACATAAATAACACATTTTCCACCAAAATAAATTTTCACACGAAACATTGCTCAATATAACAAAACGCAATTGTTTCACGATGGCCCATTAGGGCCCATCCTTTCTTGGTCAAACGATTTAAATTCTAATACCAACATATTTTTTGATATTGGGAGAGAGAGTAATAAGTAAGAAAAAATATGTTCAAGACAGATTTATTTTAAAGAAAAGCGTTATGTGTGTTTATTGAAACTGTGTTTTTCATCTTGATAATTTTGTTACTTCGGCCAATTCACTAAAAGTATTAAAAAAATTAAAAAATATAATTTGTTACGACTGATAAGTACATACTTATTATGTAGTATGTGGAAAAAAAGTTTTACTATATATTTTAAATAAAAGTTTATATTTTTATCTTCTTGCAATTTGATTTATAATTACCATTTCGCATTACCCTCAACATTTTCTCATTACCATTTGCTGTAAATATCATTACCATTCACTGAAAATTTTAAACGCTTGTCAGTTAAAAAGTAAAAGACTTAAATATTTCCCTTATACAGTTTCTTTAAGGGTTTGTTTGCAGCAATGTAAAATTTACTCAAAGAATGAGTTTTGTCACAACTTTTATGCAATCTCCTAACATGAGGCAATATGCGCATTTTCAAAGAATTACCCGGTCCGTTGGGACCATCGATATAATATAAGTAGGTAGATTCACAGTCGCCGCATAAAAGTGGCACCGGCAAAAGAAGGCATAGCGGCAGCAATATGCCTTCTTTCGCTTTCATTTGTTAAACCGCCACGCACGTGTCGCACGTCAGTGATGCCAAAATCCGCAGTAAAAATTTGTAAAAATTACACTCTAAAAACGCAAAAAAAGTATGGAGTATCATACTTCCAGTGAGTACATCTTTATCCTAATTTAATAACGCATATTTAGTATACTTTAAGACTATTTATTATTATTTTAGTAAAATTTGTTTGGTGGTGTAAATATGGCGGTAAATTAATCTTGTAAACAAATTTGTGCTTTATTGTAATACTTTTGGTTTCATTTCTCAATAAACTCCTATTTCGTAAGTCTAAAGTCGTAAAATTTTATTGCCGTATTATAAACATCGAACCAGAAGGTCATAAGTAACAATTTAACATAGACTTATAGTCTTACTTATATCAGTACCATAAGGTTTAAAATAGATAAAAAGTAAGATACCTTACAATATTTTTTTGTTTGAATACTTGTATACATCTATAATAAGTACGTTTTTACGCGGGGCCACCTTTGACTCAATTTTGTATGGGAACCTTGCATCTACCTACTTATATTATATCGATGGTTGGGACAGATGCTACCCCTAACGCGTATGCCGAAACAACTGTATACGCGCAGAAATAAAGTCGCAGGTTTGACATCACTCTAAAACGGCATTATTCGAAAAAATATATTCCGATCTATCTACCGTTTCTTTTTTTTGGTATTTAACCTTCAAAAGGTACCCGGCACCTTGGGTGGTGGGTATGTGGGATTTGACCGTACTCAAACCCCCTCGGTGGCCTGCCTCTGCGCTTGGGGAGGACTCCGGGATCTCCAGTAGAACGCACCGGTGTCCTCCGCGCACGGCGCCCAGAATGGGCACATCTTCGGGAGAGCAGATGTGCTCTCCTGCACCTTCCGATGTTCACGGCGGCATGCGGCCACCTCGGGACTGCTGGCTGGGCGGATCGAACTCCCACTCTCACCGCCCACAATCCCGGAAGCCCCCTTTTAATCGCCTCTTACGATCAAGCAGGGGATACCGTAGCTCTATTCTTAATCTCGAAGCTACAGGGACTCTGATCTCACTACGTAAAATAGCAGATTCTTACCCATCTCGAAGTACGGAGACCCCAGCAGCACATATTGCAAGAGCGATGTCGATGTCGTCACAGTCTTTAACGTTGTATATCTCCGCACCGTACAGAGGCAGCTTCTTCGCGTTTTCTAGGTAGTTCAGTTCGGCTTCTGCTGGCGTCTGACCTCTGGAAGCAAGATTATGTTTTGGGTAAGATGCCGAAATATGTGCTTGATTGAAAAGTATAGACATAGAAGACATCAAACAATAAACTATGTCTCTGAATCTGTTTAGCAATTGTCTGCTCAATCCAATCAAGGAAGACTCAGAACCAGACATCTAATTACTTTCAAAAATGGTTAATTCAAAATTTAAAAATGCAATTCATTACAGTAAGAGCTGAAGAAATGAAAGTTGAAGAAATACTTTTTCTTTCTGGCAATAACTTAATTTATAAGAAAACTACCTTTCACTCTTTAACTATTTCGTAGGATCAGAGTTGAACAGATTGATAAAGTTTTTTGTTGCTTGATAAATACTTAACTTCATCAAAAGTGTTAGCTTTTTTTGGTATCGGGGGAAAACCTTCAAAAGGTAATCGGCACCTTGGGAGAGGATACCGGGTTATGTGGGATATTTGGGATACCGCACTAAAAACCCCTCGGCGGCCTGCCCCTGCGCTAGAGGACTCCGGGATCTCCAGTAGAACGCACCGGTGTCCTCCACGCACGGCGCCCCAGAACGGGCCCAACCTTCCGATGCTTACACACTGCCGTCCCTCCCGGCGTCACTGGCTGGACAGATCGAGCTCCCACTCTCACTGCCCACAACCCTAATAGCCCCCTTTTAGTCGCCTGTTACGATCAGTCAGGGGATACCGTACCTCTATTCTTAATCCCGAAGCTACATGCTACAGGGACTAATCAAAAGTGTTAGCACTATGATTCAACAAAATCTGTTCAATATCAGATTTTAATTTGGTCGTTTTGTGCATACCAGTCATTTGAAGAACATCAGCTCTTTTCTAGTCGATGGGTAAGGATTGTGTATCTACAAGCATATTAATTAATATTTTTCATTAAATCTTTTTATCTCTTAAGTAGAGACTCTAACCATCCAACCAGCGGGTTCGTGAAGGATAAATAGTGTATGTGGGTGTCATCGTTGTAAGCTTGATACTGGCCAACTATCAAGCTTCGTTGTTGCGCAAGGACTGCTGCGTTTCCGAGATCTTCATCTCGGAGATCAATAAGCGCGGACGAAAGCTATCGATGGAGTGTTGGTAAGATCAAATCCTGTATAACTCGGTGTTGTGGCTCTACCAAGATGTCCAGGTTTTTTAAGTATTCCCCCAGTTACTAAATCGGCTCACCGATATTGTCCTCCAGCTGTATGACGCAAGAAGAGCGTGTGCTATTGTTTAATACGAGAGTTATAAGAATAAGAATAATTTATTTGCGAAATGCACACATACAAATTTTTGGATAGAACATGATAGTTTGTAGTAGTTAGAGTTGACCTGCAAATACTAGTATCTATAAATAACTCACCGATGCTTTTATTATTTACTGCACCGACAAGTTTTCCACCGAAGTTTATCACCGAGGTTTGGCTTGGAGAGAATGCCATTATCTTTAGAATGACTTAAATAAAATAAATAAAATGCTTCTTATACAGCTCGTCGATATCGTCCTCGAGTTGTAGAACGCCAGAAGAGCGTAGGTTAATGCTGTACAGTTACGACCTGCAAATGCGTATCTACAAATATCTCACCGATGCTTCTTGTACAGGTCGTCGATGTTGTCCTCCAGGTGCGGCGTGAGCGCCTGGAGCGGCGCGGCGCGGTGCTCCGCCAGCAGCGAGGGCGCCGCCCTGCCCGCCCTGTCGCCCAGCTCCGCTTGCAGCACGTAGGACGCCAGCAGGGCGTACGTTATTGCTGAACACGAGAGACGACCTGGCAGTTGAGGGTAGATTGGTTAATAATAATAATAATAATAACCCCGCAGGGCGGCTTGTGGCGAGCTGTTGCTGAGTAACGACACAACGGACCAGATTGCTCCCGGGGAGGTCCCCCTGTTCCTCGTCTCCGGCAGGCGGAGTGATAACCCAGAGGAACAGGTTCCCACCTCTGGCTTCCCTTAATTGGCCGTCCAGAGTGGAGCTGTTAGAGCTATATGCTCGGGGGTGGAAGTGTAACTAAGTAATTGGCGTAATAGCGAGGAAACCCGCTCTGGGTTGGATTTATCCCCCCGCGATGGTGGTGATGGCGATGGTGAAATCGATGCCGCTCCTCTCGACACCCCTAGCTGCTCACGCCAATGTTGCTTCCCAGGCATTTACGCCATTTTTTGGGGGCCCATTCAGTGAGTGGTTAGTCACCACCTGCCTCACTTTAGATTATTTATTAGACTGAACGGCAGGTGTCCCATAGTTCTCCATAGCTCATCTACCAGTCCCTCGTTCGTTTATCCCCATAGAGCCAATATTAGTATCCCCTTTTGTAGCAATAGTTCCTGTGCACCTGGCGGGGACCATCTTCGGGTCATATAACCTTTTATATGATACGGCCGAGGATGGTATCCGTCACGTGTTACCACATAACAACATTAAATGTCTCAAAGGGGCCTCTACGTGTTGGACCTATGTCCCCACGCAAGCCTTCCAAATGACCGGGTCAAATAACATCTTCGACCCGTGACCTATAAGGAGAGATACATAATAATAATAATAATAATAATAATAATAAGGCGCTGAGACATGGTCTACAATTATCCTTTTCCATAAGCTTAAGGTCGCTCAGCGAGCGATGGAGCTATGCTTGGTTTTTTGCAAGCTGAAATGGAAATGGATCAGGTCAGGAGATCAAATTACTAGGAACTAGGAATGATGGGGAAGAAAGATCCTTCGAATGACGTCTAGGTCTCGCCAAATAGGAACAGAAACGACTCCCCAATTAAATAGACTCACGATACAAATCCTCTGCAGTGCAGAGCCGAACGGAGTTTCCGTTGTTAGCGAAGCATACTTCCAGCAGTGGGTCTTTATAGGCAGACGGATGGGTGGATTGACGGTCAGCGAGAGGTGGTGAACTGACGGCAGCCAGCAAAAAGGACCTTTTCAAATGTTTCTATTTTAACTTCAAGCAACGCTTGTTTGCTGGTTCGTTCGTTCGTTTGGAAAAGCAAATAAAATAAGTCCGTTACATACTTTCCATCAAATCTCTCCTTATCGCCAATCCCAGCTGGTATCGAGTGACATCATCGCGTAGTTCCGAGGGCTCTGGAGGGTAAAATTTAACCGAAAACCGGACATCCCAAGGTTCGTCTGAAAAGGTAATAAGTGGGTATTGTATAAGAAAAGATTTGGTGTATTTGCGACTCATGAAGAAAGTGATATAGAGGTTAGCTTCTTAGCCCAGCGGCTGGCGTAGAACGCAAGCTATCTACGAAGTTAAGGCACTCGGGTGAGTCGGGTGTGAGATGGGTGACCGCTAGGGACAAATTTTGATGTTACAGTGCTTCGGTGGGCACGTTGAGCCGTCAGTCCCGATTTTTATCGATAGAAAGATATTCGTAGTTCTTTTCGGAGGCCTTATGGTCGTTTTGAAAACATCTGACATCGAGATGATTACCACTTCTCCACCCACCCACATTGAGGCAACGTGGTGGAGAAAGCTCCCCAGTATTAAGAAAAGAACCATATCCAACGGCGGGACCCTAAAAGGGTGGCAGCCGACGCGTATTTTCATCAATCCGCATTAGTGCCTTTCTCCTTACCGGGCAAACCGCCCAGCGGAGGGACGCAAAAATATTGCAATCATAACTTACTCCTAAATGTTTTGGAAAGTCGTCTATTCAAGTCCACCCACACACGGGGATCGCCGCGTTGAGTGTGAAGCAACCCGAAGTAATCCTTTTCAATGATGTCCAGGGAGTCGCAGATCTTGTCCAGAAGGTCTGACCCGCGGGCTTTGCGCTGGAATTGTGAAATAAGTAATTTAAAATTGGATGTTCGATGTCATACATTCTGGGGAGAATCAAATGCGCCACGTCTTAAAAAGAAGCTATTGGATGATCGAAGAATTTTCTTTAAAAAAAAAACGTGTGACAACAGATAACATATAATCAACCATAGACTTATAATATACTAGTGTATATTCTAAGTCTATGCGATCAACGGATCATTCTCTTTCGGAACTTCGCGCGAGTAGCGAGTAGCAGAATTCAAAAATTGTTCTAAACCCATCATAATACTTTTTCGCACAATACATAGCACAAGAGCAGGGACAATGATCAGTTACCGTTGCCTCCTCAGTCCACCTGGTTGGAGGGCGGTCTGAGGTCTTTTTGCCGAGACTTGGTCACCATTGCATTCTAGAACTTTTTTACCCATAGTTACTGACCTCCACATCTACCATGATATGCTCTCCATCCAGCAGCTCGACTCTCACGCGGTTGTCACCATCTCTCCGCATCGTGCCGTCTTCCGATGTCAGCCGGCGGCGACTTTCGCGCATTATGCCACCTGTAAACAAGCAATGCTGAGTTAAAATTTAGAATGCTTGAAGCAGTTAGATAGCGTAATGATCAGTACCGGAAGACGAGCAGTATGATTCATACAACCAAAATTTAGACTGAGTAACGCGTTATATGACAGGTCTATATCCAACCCGCATTGGAGCAGCGTATTGAAATAAACTCCGCTTCGGGATGAAGAATTGAGCTACGGTATCCTCTTTCTGATTGTAAGAGATAGCTAAAAGGGGGCTCCAGGATTTCTGGCAGCGAGAGCCGTTCAGCCAGCGGCACCGGAGAGGGCTGGAGATGTGAAGGTGGACATTGCACATGATTGCAGCCTATATCCAACATTGGTCTACTATGAGCTCAAGATAGCGAAAACTACTATGTAGTTAATAAAACTTAAACATGCAAATGGAAATAATAGTACATAAATAAACAAACTAAAAATGAATTTATGAAGAGGTGGTTTGAAACTACAACAACATACTTACTAAAAGTACATCTTCAAAAGAACACATAAACAAAACGAGACGAAACCAACATTAAGCAGACATCTTGATCCGAGAATCTAAACTATTCTAAACAAATTGAGTCAATAAATTGTTTGCTATAGTGCGGTTGCGGGAAATTTGGAATGGTTGTTGGATTTAGTTATGTTATAAGATAAAGTTGGATGGATTTTATAGGTTGAGGAGTCCGGACTCCTTGCCTATAAAATAATGTCTCAGAATTTCAGGCCACATTTTTAAGCGAGGCGACTTAACCTTCGCATTTGCCGATTTAATTATTGCACCTGCTTCTTTTTAAAAGTGGATGGTGATATTGGTGATTGAGAGAAAACCGGCGAAGTGCGAATTGGATTGCACGCATGGTTCCGCACCATTATCTATAATAAACGGCAAAAATGTTTTTATTAAGTTTTTAGTATTTGACAGATTGATTAGACAGAAGGACAGCGGAGTCTTACTTTGGTAACAGGGTTCCGTTTGCACTCTTTGGGTACGGAACCCTAACAAAAGGCGGCGAAACGTGTTTCTATCTATCTCTGCATTTTTTACTTCTAGGGATACCGACCTCAATCTACAGTTATTATGAAACAGGAAGGAAGATCAGGATGAACGACCGCTCTTCGTCACGCACCAATCATCGCGACATGCTCCGGTAATCGTAATCGACTTTCTAATATCGATTCGATTCGAGACGAGAAGCAATCATGCTGATGTCCCGCTGGGTTCGGAAACTTCGGAACGACTTCTAAACGGTGATTTGACGCAAACATTTCGATTGGGGTTGCAAATCAGTGTATTTTTCTGCACGGTCGTTCCGGCAATTGCTCTTAGATGCGCGCTACATTTTTTTTTTAATTTTATTGGAACGGTGCCGGTGCAGCAGGCGAGCATGAAGGCATGGTGGGTTAGGACATCTACACACAACCTCCAGCAAACCTAAATCTTGCCTGTGCACTGTGATCGTATGCATGCGGTTGTGCTGCTACTCCGAAGGCGGAGCAGGCGACCATCGGCCTCATGAAGTCTGGCTTTCCTACTGCACCTTCCCAACAAAACACAACAGAGCTCCTACCTCCTACTCCACGCACGGTGCCCCCAGAACAGGCCCATCTTCGAAAAGCAGATGTGTTCTCCTACGCCTTCCGATGTTTACGGCGGCATGCGGCCACGCACCGCACCGCCGTCCTTCCCGGGGCTGCTGGCTGGACAGCTCGATCTGTCACTCTCCCCGCCCGCAACTCCGGAAGCCCCCTTTTAGTGGCCTCTTACGATCAGGCAGGGGATACCGTAGCTCTATTCTTAATCCCGAAGCTACAGGGACTATCTCTAGTGACACCTACTGCGGAACTTTTAGAGAAAAGTCACGGTCTAGTCGAGGCCTTTTGAATACGAGGTCTGATTCTCGGCGACGCAGAAATTGGGATGATAAGTTTCAAATTCTGTTCTATTCTCCTCGGTATTTATGTTTCTGTCTTTGTGTGTGTTCTTGGTACCCAGGACATACTGAATCCTAGTTTGGAAGCGTTTTTTGGAGTGGACACCTCTTCCCCAAATTTCTTAGTGACCCCCCAAATTACTTGACGAACAACCCCTCCCCCTCCCTCAAATTGAAGGCTGCGACCGCGACTGAGGGAAAGAATAATTTAGGGAAACATCCTGAACTTTTTTTGCAATGTAGGTTTTTATTCCCTTTTTGCATGAACGCATTGCATGCAATGATATATGTTCCTATCAAGAAGTCCGTATAAATATGAATTTAATCTAGATCAAAGTGTGCAGGGTTTCACACTGCACTTCTCGTAATGGACGATATTTCAAAACAGTATAAACAAACACTGTCTTACGGTGCTACTCCATTGTTGTTTGGACAACATTTCATCTATTTCTGGCAAAAGCCCAGATATTGTTTGTAAATCTTAAATGTACTGGTAGTCTCCTGTAATCTCTACTGTTTTCTGTCTTCAAACCGAAGGATATTTAACTTTTTTTTTTGACATAGGTCCTTATTCGATTTTTTATACAAAAAAGTAAAAATATACGTAGAAAAATTCTAGAAATAAAATTTTAGAGGGTAAATGCCCATATTTTATAATCCAAAAGTTATACTATTTGTATTAAATGATGAGTAGTTAGTCTTGCAGGTGTTGTTACTTGACTCAAATAAAAAGTTTTCGTAATTTGGAACCACCTGTATGTCCACAATATAACAAAAGAAGTTGATTTAAAGTTTTGATGTGACTGTGCAATGAAAGTAATCATTCCTTAACGCTTACGACTTTTGAATGACGTCAACGACGTCATTTTGTGAGTTACTTATGACCATTAAACAAAAATGTGAGTCGTATAAATAGTGCCCTTTTCGATAAGTTAAGTTAACGTTATTATAAAGTTAATGTGTTGACCACCACCACAACATAACGTTGGTGTGTATTGCGATTAGCGGTAATAAGATAACGTTTACTAAATTGATGTTAGTTATATTCATGTTATATTGTTAGTTGGGTGGGACACTGACGAAAATACTGACGTTTATTCTAACTACTACTATAAAAAAATGACTATCGGATAGCACGTTAAGCCGTCGGTCCTGGTTGTTATCGATAGATAATAGTCGTTAAATTTTTTAACAGGACTTTTAATTTTAATGGAGTCATGGGGGTACCCAGGTTCTTAGTCAGGGGAGGGGGCAATTTTTTTCAATCTGGGTACCGCGCGTAAATTTTCTTTCCGCCTTACACGCAACACGCACACAAAATATTAAATATACAAAGGAAACAGCACGAGGTAGAATATCTAGCTTATGCTGTATAGGTTTCTTTTTTCGTTTGGATGATCTTTTGGGATTTTTAATCTCTGAATCTGGACTTTGATCCAAAGGGGGCAGTGCCTCCCCCCCTCGGTACGCCCCTGAATAGCGTAGTAGCGGAGTAGCGGGCGAGCATTTATAGCACGCGGTGTCAAGTGGTCATAGCATCAACCACGCAACAATAAGTTAAAGTGCGTTTCCGTGCTTCTGATGTAGGGTTGCCATCCGTCCGGGTTTCCCCGGATTTGTCCGGGGAGCGTCCGGGCCGGACTTCATTTGTAGTCCGGGTTAAAAAAAAATAGTCTTGGGCCGCCCACGACACACGCACTTTGTCCGCACGTCGCGATCAACCGATGAACCGACACGCTACGCTAAATTCACCGTCCCCTCGCTGTTGACATATCCGGGTTTTGGGCTCTAAAATCCGGGGTTTTAACGCGTTTTGTCCTGGTTGACAAATTTGAGAGATGGCAACCCTATTCTGAAGGCACGTTAAGCCGTCGGTCCTGGTCAAAATAAATGTGTGAATAAGCCCCACATCTGAAGCCTCGCATCAGAAGACACTGAAATATTCAGTTAATCTGCTTCCAGTGATTAAAATACGATTTACGAGTACGACTACATCTCCCGCGTCACGTCACGGCTCTCCAACTTTTAGTGCTTTAAGAACAATCTGTGCAGACAGTTATGGACTTGCTGTGGCCATGACTTTTCACTTTAACAGGACTAAGTTTCCGTTTCTTGGCGGAAAACATATTATTTACTATCCAGCCAATATGGTTTTCAAATTGTTTCACTTAAAGAATAGATATGTATGTATGTGTGTATGTATGTATATGTATGTAACGGAACCTTTTATTTTAAGCTTAATGTAATATTTTATATGTAATGTAATGTAAATGTTAATGTACTTGTAATGATGTGATGAAAAAGCAAGCCGTCATGTAGGCTTGCTTTTTCGAAACATTTTAAGGATCCGTACCTCGAAAAGAAATACGGAACCTTTTATTAAAACCGACTTCAAATATTTTATTAAGAATATAATACAGTAATATTTTTTAATGATTTTTTACTAACATTAGATATATTTTCTTTTTACTTACAAAAAAACCATATAAGTTCTTTTTACTTACAAAAAAACCATCTAAGTCTTAAATTCGCATTAAGTAGCTCGCGAGTCGCGACAAATGGACGAATAACTCAATATCACGCCAACCGATTTCGAGGATTCTTTTTTAATTGGAAAGGATGTACTTCAATGGTAGTTTGATAAGAGTTTGGTTAGGTTCTGATTATGGAATCCATGACAAAATAAGGGAACTCTTTAATTCTTAGTAGCAAATTAACGATACTCGACCGAATCTTTTATAAGATTTGAGTCACTTTTTTTTTTTTTTTTGGTGTCGGGGGGGAAACCTTCAAAAGGTACCGTAGGTAGAGGATACCGGGTTATGTGGGATTTGACCGCACTAAAACCCCCTCGGTGGCCTGCCTCTGCGCTTGGGGAGGACTCCGGGATCTCCTAAGGAACGCACCGGTGTTCTCCACGCGTGGAGCCCAGAATGGGCCCATCTTCGGAGGTTAGATGTGCTCTCCTGCACCTTCCGATGTTTACGGCGGCATGCGGCCACACGCACACCGCCGTCCTTCCCGGGGCTGCTGGCTGGACGGATCGAGCTCCGACTCTCCCCGTCCGCAACCCCGGAAGTCCCCTTTTAGTCGCCTCTTACGATCAGGCAGGGGATACCGTAGCTCTATTCTTAATCCCGAAGCTACAGGGAGTAACGTCGTTATGGCCAAGTACCTAATTATCGTAGTTGAATATGATGATCAATGAAAGTTCTTAAAGGCTTACAGTAAGGGCGCGATCTGTGGCAGAACTTCTAACCGTTTCATTTAAACGGCGCTGTCTTATATGAGCAGCACGCTTAGTAGGTATATCCATACTCAATCAAATTAGGAAGTGTACTTCAAATTCACTAAAAATCAAAAAGAAAACTACACCAAATCAAATTATATGCACAGAAAAGTAAAAAAATAAATTGCGTGTTCTTCTAGAATTTAAAAGTCAACTTACATTTTCTACTCATCAATTATGTAGGTACCATCTGTGCTTACCATAAAATGTAGGTAAATATAAGTCTGTGGTAGGTACAATTATTGTTATTTTTGGAGTCGGTGTCAGCCAAGGTAGGTTTGTAAGGTAGGTAACATACATAATCATAGGTGAGATGCGCTTGTGTCGCACGCGCGACCTGTAAAGCCGTGAGGCGAGAGCACAAACACAGATCGTACCTACATATTGATAAGTAGAAAATGTCAGTTGACTATTAAAGTCTAAAAGAATACGCATTTTTTTTTTACTTTTAAGTGCATATTAATTTGATTTGGAGTAGTTTTCTTTTGAATTCGGTTAAATTTTTTTTAACTTTTGATACATTTGTAATAAATCTTCAATCAATCAATCAATATTTTATTTGTCAATAAGGTTATACATGGTCTTACATATAGAAATTCAAGTGCGCTTATCGTACTTACCATTATTTTGGCATACAAATCTCTAGCATAACTGTTTTCTATAGCAGTCCGGTTTTATTATATTTTGCATTTGGTTACCCTGGACAAACAAAATTTACGGCAACATTTATATTAGGGTTTTATTGGATTCTAGCGCCAAGAATGCAAAACTCAACGGAGTTGCTCTCAAACTCGAGTTTATGTGAAAATTGCGGATACACCGGCCATAATGTTGCTATAAGGTGAAAACAGGACGGAACACACATAGATACAAAAAATACATGTACCAAAATGATCGGGACAAGACACGGTTCGGATATATCACTGAAAAATTCTGTTTGCAATTGTACCAAATTGCGTCGATATATAGCGAAATGTGATCGTATAACGGGATTCATTGGAATGTTATTATGTTATTAATGCATTTTATGAGTTTGTGAATAAGCCTGTACGATTTTACTTAAAAAAAATGTTAAGTGTAGATCGCGATTGCCGTACCAGCAAAGTGATTCGTAAAACAGCGCGAATGAGGGCCACAAAATCGGAAAAAATTGTTCCGATAAACCGGATTTAGGACATACGCGATTTGGATATAAGCTGAATTTTACTGGGCGTCCTTAGAAATAAAATATAAGTAATAGTCACCCTTGTTATACCTGAATTATGGGGGAAGAAAAGCCACAAGCATATTTTTTACCGCGCCGTAGTTTCGTTGATCACGAAAATACTAATGGATAGCGGCTTTACAATTTAGACATATAGAATAGAAGAATAGGTACTAGTTTAATATTAAACCTTAAGATTTTTTTGGTATCGGGTGGGAAACCTTCAAAAGGTACCCGGCAACTTGGGAGAGGGTACCGGGTTATGTGGGATTTCTCTCGGTGGGCTGCCTTTGCGCTTGGGGAGAACTCCGGGATCTCTAGTGGGAGTGAATACAAAGGTGTCCTCCACACGCGGCGCCCCAGAACGAGCCCATCTTCGGGAGAGCAGATGTGTTTTCCTGCATCTTCCGATGCTTACGTCGGCATGCAACGCACACATTGCCGTCCTTCCCGGGGCTGCTGGCTGGAAGGGTCGAGCTCCCACTCTCACCGCCCGCAACTCCGGAAGCCCCCTCTTAGTCGGCTCTTACGATCAGGCAGGGGATACCGTAGCTCTATTCTTAATCCCGCATTCGAGCAGCGTGGTGGAGTAAGCTCCAAGCCTCCCCAATAATGGGGAGAGACCCGCGTGCCCAGCAGTGGGACGCAAAATGGTTGCACCCATTTTTAATCCCGAAGCTACAGGAAGCAGCAAACCTTAACCTAGCATATGTGAGGTGGTTGTCGAGATTGCATTGTTACCCCTGACGGTTGGTAAAGGAAGGATGGACTGAAACATACTGCAGTATGCTGCTCCACTCAATGCGGATTGGTTGTAGTGGCTATTCCGCTGTCAGATATTTTCAAATAGCCGATAACTATAAGCCCTTAAGAAACACAAAACACGCAAAGTTTTTACCACCTGGCTGCAACTCTTTTTTGCATCCCACTGCTGTGCACCCGTCTCCCAATATTGAGGAGGCCTGGAGCTTACTCTACCACGCTGCTCCAATGCGGGTTTGAATTCAATTCTTGATCGCGGTTGACATTGCTTTTCTTTATAGATCGTTAACAATAGACGCTACAACTACGGAACCGCTCACCCAATGTGTAGTTATTGCTACACTGCTAAAATACTTTTGTGATTCCAATATCTACCTAAGTAAATGACATCCCCTACAGAAAAGTGGTCGCAGGGCCGATTGTACAAGACGCCCGAGGTTCGGTTTGCTACTTCTCCCAAACTTGAACTTAATTTCGACCGGTCTGAATATTATTATTATGGCTAGTTTGGTTAGGTAAAGATAAATTTTTTACAGCTAATGACTAATTTTATGAAATGAAATGAAATATTCTTTATTCACTGTACGGTTTATTTACAAACTCTTAGTGAACATTATTTTTTTGTTTTGTCTGCTCTGGGTGCGCTTAGGCAATGCTGAGCTGAAGAAAAGAGCAGACGGAGAAAAACTTCAGCCCTGTTTTAAAATATGAGGTATGTGATTGATTTTGCTTTTTATTTCTATTTTTTTTTTGGAATTGTACTAACATAGATATAAGAGACTTAACTAACAACACTATGGACATTGTCTGATATAAATTAAATATATAAAAAAAATAAGACTATTGAATCTTCTACATTGTTTACTTACACATAATGTTTGAAACTGCAGTAATGTTGGTAAAAGCACTCAATAACTGTTTCTGTAATTTTACAATTTCCCTCCAAAATAGCAACCGAACTGACCGACTGTTTTGAACCAAATGATAAGGAGCGCTCAAAATAAACTATTCGGCAAAGGTCAGGTTATTGAAAATATTGTTTGTGCGTTAAGAAAACCATTATTTTTATTGCCAGTAATAATATTATGTACTATATTTTAACTACACGGATACAGTTTAAAATAGTTTTGTTTTTAGGGGTTCGTACAGCAAGCAGCCCAGTGCAAGTCGGGCTGGCCCGTGAAGGGTTCCGAAGAACAATCACTTAACAATATTTTAAAAACTACACTGATATCAATCAATCTTGTTTCAACCAATTTTCGTTGAAAGTGTACATTGACATCTACAGCATGTTTTTTTCGATTTTTTACGCGTTTAAATGGCCGGTGATGACAAAAAAAATAGGGTAGAGACCACAGAACATTATTAAGAGAGGTAGAATGGCAATAATGCGCCGTTCGTATGAAGACTGGTGTCGCCGATCAAGCCCCGCCTTTCACCTCCATTACATAATATACACACATCAACACGGTATAGGGATATTTTAAAAAATGCGAATTTCTATTAATGTGTTTATAATTTTATATGACATATACATATTAAAAGAAACGTTATTTAATAGTTTACCATTTTTTAAATAAACGTTTACTTACATTACAATTTCAGGATTTTATGGAAAAAAATATACATAGACCGAAACCGTATTAGAATTAACTTTTATTTTATGAAAAAAATGAAAAATCATTTAATTGGTGTTTATGAACTTGGAGTTAGTAGTCTGTAAAAGTGCCCATGACGTTCATATCATAGCACATCGGCAACGATTTGGCATGCTCAAAACGAGGTTGTCAATGTCTTGCTGCGGAATATTGTCCCAGGTCCTTGTGAGGTGGAAAAAAAGTTGGTCTTTTGTAGCCAGATTTTCGGGGTCTTCCCTCAGAGCTTTTCTTTGAAGCATATCTCATGCGTGCTCAATGGGATTTAGGTCTGGTGATTGAGCACGCCATTCTAAGGCCCTAACATTATGATCCCGCAACCAAGCCGCTACCGTTCTCGTCGTATGTGCCCGGGCATTGTCGTGCATGAGAAGGAAATCTTGCCCCATTTGTATTCTATGGGGCAAGATTATGGGCTCCAGCACCTGTTGGCGATATCTTTCTGCCGTCATATTGCCCCGCACCCAAACGAGGTCATTCCGTCCTCCAAGGCGAATTCCTGCTCAAACCATAATTGTTCCTCCTTGGTATGGGTGGACTTCCTGGGGGTGCTGGAGTCGGCTCCATCGCTCGGGAACTCTCCGAACACACGATCTTTGTGAATCTGTGTGGAAGCCGTATCTGGATTCATCCGTGAACAACACATTGGACGATTGCTCACGGCCCCAGCCACGTGGTTTCGAATCCATTCCTATCGTCATCCACGATTGCCTCTTCGTAAGGATGGGACCCGGAGTGGTCTACGAGAGCGTAGATTACCTTCATGCAGTTGCCTCCTCACAGTTTGGTCACTCACAAGCAGCAATTTGTAAAAATCGGTCTTGTCTGGGGGCAGTGATGCGACTTGGCCCCCTATGCCTCTCCGCTACTTCACTTGTGACATGATAGCGTGTCCACAATCTTGAAATGACGTTTTGGTGAGTCCCTATTGCTTCAGCGATATCACGTTGAGAAGACCTAGCTTCCAGCATTCCTACAGCCCGTAACATTTCCTCCCTAGTTAAATGCTAGCATTGCATGGCAAGAACAGCTCATTTTCCACTTTATCTCTAAGTCTTCAAATGACAAAAACTGTAACAAAACGTAATTTGTATTTTTTTCTAAATCTCGCTTATATGAAAATTCTCTCTCCTACACATCAAGACATTTCTTGCCACAAAGACAAAAGATTTTTCAAAAATTTGAATTTGGAACTACTCCGAGAAAAAGGACGAACAAATTGGTGTATAAATGATTTTAATATGGCCAGTAAGTTTTGAGTTATTTAATTGAGTATGAAATATCCCTAGACCGTGTTGATGTGCATACTTAAATAAATACGAAGCTTACGCACATATTTGCAATTTCAAATCTAGCCAATCTTAGCGCCGCACAATCACACGATTTCAAATGAATGAATCACACCCAAGCACGCACACAAGTGTCGCGTGTTTTTGTAGAGATTTTGGAATTTTGAGCGTTTGCTCAAAATTCCTTGGCGCATCTGCCCCGCCCATATTTCCATTCTAACTTCTTTTAAATGTTCTGTAGTAGAGACCAGTCTCTACCGATCTTAACCCCTAATAGATAGACCTTAATAGAATAATATATCCAGGTAGTATATCTATAAAGTACTTATTGAAAATTGTATCATCCATCCATATAATGTATGCGATAGATGTCGCTATGACATGACAGCTCGATCCAGCCCCAGCTTTCACCTCCACTACATCTGTACTTAAATAAATATGAAGCTTACGCACATATTTGCAATTTCAAATCTAGCTAATCCTAGCGCCGCACAATCACGCGATTTCAAATGAACGAATCTTACCCAAGCACGTATATCGCAGCGCGATCGCGTGTTTCTGTAGAGATATGAGCGTTGCTCATATTATGCTTGGCGCGTCTGCGCCGCCCACAATAATAACTCCATTCTAACCTCTTTAATATGATCTGTGTTCGTGACGATAGAACTCGACGTATAGTTTTCACCCTGCGAACTTAAAAGCGAGCGAATTCGTGAGAGGGTACACATACGTGTCCAGATGACTTGATAAGCCCGCATCCAGCCTTGGCGACAGGCCAGATGAGATGCGATGCGACACTACAATATTGACGTACCTACTAGCGTAACATTTCTAAGGTTTTCGTATGTATTCTCTAAGGAACTTGAGTCGTCTTTGGTTGCTCGTTTTAACAATGCCTATTGTAGTACTCCTTTAATTGTTACAACTTAACGCATTAGGCTATCCGGTAATGTAATTAGTATATGAAATAAATACCTAAATAACAAATTTTCGTGTAGTCTAAGTAAGAGTCAATACCTTTGATGCTCTAATGTGAGGTAAGGGTATAAGATCAGAGCGATACAAAACTAAGAGGTAGATTTTATTTCATGGCTCTGCATCAGTTTCTGCCGTGAACAAATACTGTTTCGGTAGTGTGGTGCAGTTTCCGGACTAACCAAACTAACACGAGGCAACCATTGGTCTCCAAAGTAGCCTGCTAAAAGACTCAGGCTTTTATGAAGTTGTTTGTTAACATTCTGATGTTCATGGATTGAACCACTTGCGGTAAAACCATGGGGCCTGCATGCTGGTACGCTACTGTATTTAAATTAATAAAAAATACGTTACAAGCAATTTTGTTCTCAGTCAATCTTACAAAAAGATTATTTTTCATGTAAATAATTACGTATCGAGAAATAATCTTCATCAATGACAGAATTGGAAGAAATATTATAATAATTGTTCACATGATCGTTGACGTCAAGCATTTGAATCATAAAAGCCTTTTATAACGTTTGGTTCAAAATAATGTCAGTTAGAAGTTAATTTTCACGAAACTTAGTAAGGAAAAATGATAAATAATGTACAGTGGGCACCCGGTATTCCGACAAACGTTTTGCAGGGCAGTGTCGAACTATCGAATTTGTCGGTTTATACAGTACTACCTAAGACCCCCTATATAGTTCGGAATTTTTTACAAAAGAGTACCTTGTAATCCGACAAATTACAGATCCAATTATAAGATTCTAATTACTATATGTTATACATACTCTGAAGTACAAATCATACTTCATTATGTATGTCGAATTTAGTAAATTAAAAAAAAAAACACAATAGAGAGTTAAGTTTTATTATAAAACTAGTTGTGCCCGCGACGTCGTCCGCGTAGATAAAGACTTGTACAAAAGGCTTGATTAGGCTTGGATTATTTGTTCCTCCTCCTCCTTAGTCGTTCACTCTTGACAGCGTGGTCGTGGCTGATGAGGTTGCAATTTCGTTCGTGATCGCTTGCCCTCCACTGTCCCTAGGATTATTGTTACCTTTTATGAAATTACATAATAAGATACAAAAGTTCATATTATATTATGTTGAGTGGAAACATTCTTCCTGAGTCCTTACAATTCTTACTGTACCTACTCCTCTTATAATATCGACTTTTCAGTCGTTATCATCAGTTTCTCTTTACAAATTAAACGTATTATAATAGCCTGTTTTTAAAGTGTTTAGATAGTACTGCTGTGCCCGCGGAATGAATCATTACCCATAATTAAATAATTTGTACTGCAAATAATGCATAGATTCATTATCATTATGTAACTTAAATATATTGCAGAAAGGTGGTGAAATGTCTACGCTATGTCAGACGTGGTTAGTAGTTGGGAGTCAAATTCTTGGTTGCTTACACGTTGGTTGCAATTGTCGTTAACATACTGTCGTTCATACTTAATGGAGGTCTTTTGAGCGATTTAAAACTTGCGACAGCAGTTAGGCCACTAACAATGAAGACGTCATCAACCTGAATTGGAGCAGCGTGAGAGGATCAGGCCCTACGCGATTAAGAGTCAATTGGTCCTATTAACAACCCTTCACACAGCATCAGAAATAAATATATCGATTACTAATATTATTCTGGGCGTGACCACCATGCCGTGTTGCTGCCGTGACGCTTTAGCATATTAGTGTAACACCAGTGCCAGTACTGCGTATGTATGTAATAGCTCTTATTAAATTAACCACTGAAAACGTCTGCTCATTTCAATAAAAAAATTATAAGACCCTCGGCAATTGCTTATTCTTTTATTCGAAATCACTTTTTTTATAAATAAACCGAACAAAGAGGCAGAAAGGCCGCGTGGTTAAGCGATCACCCGAGCACTGCCGGCTTTCAAGAAGAGCTTTCTTTACAGCTTTCTTGAAGAACCCTATGTCAAAGTCCATTGGAAATGCCTCAGCTGGAAGGTTGTCCCATAACTTACACATCCGTTCAAAACATCAAAAGAAGCGTGCAAAGCGGCCTGTGGAACTTTAACCTTCGACTGGTGGTGTAATCATGATATGGTGACGTAGCTATCATTTTGAAAAGATCACTCAGCATAGTAAAGTCGGTAGAACACTGATTTTTTTTACGTTTCACATTGATAGCCCCAGAGTAGGGTAAATATACACTGTGTAATGGGTACCATGAGACACACAGAGACAGAAATACAAACACTCAAACCGAGAACAGAAAATTAAACCCATCATTCAAATTTCTGCTTCGCCGGGAATCAAACTCGAGACCCTTCGATTGGCAGTCCGGCATGGTAACCATTGCGCCACGCGAGTCCAGGCGCGGTCGCAGCCTTCAATTTTGGGCAATGGTCGCCAAGAAATTTTGGTGGTGGGTCACTAAGAAATTTGGGGGAAGAGGTGTCTCAAATTGGCTTGTTTCGCCTTCCATCTACGCATGAGTGAGGGATTTTGGGGGGGGGTCATGTCCCCTGTGACCCCCCCATAATATGCGGATGTAACCACCGCGCCGCGCCTCCATAATGCTCTACCACAAGGAGTACAATATCAGCGCCAGTTCCAAAGCTCTCTAAGTTGTTAATTTTTTTTATTAGATATTTTATTAAGTAAATATACTCGTAATTAATTATTTGAAATAATCTCCACCAATCCACTTTGTAATAGCGTTATTGGGTAAACTAATGAATATGTAGTTCACCACCTGTAAAATCTGTAAATCTACCTGTAAAAAGCAATTAAATGTGAATAAATGTATAACAACGACATCTATCGTGTAGCGTTTAAACTAAATTGTCGATATAGCGAATTTGCAACAGATCACTAAATAGTTCTGAATATGAACATAGATGTCGGCAGTAGCCTCGTTTTGTTAAGGTTTTGTACATTTTGTATTGAGGATTTCTTTGAATATGTGGTGATATGTATGGTTTTTTTAAATATTTAGAGATGAAATCTAGCATAAGTGATAGAAAACTTGCTTTTACTTTTTTTCTACTTTTCCCAAAAAGATTCTATAAATCAAGTCTCAACAATCAGTTTTTAAAGAATTTCGAAAAAAATTGACACTTAAAGGGTGAATTTTGGAAAATGCTGAAATACGTAATTCTTTATTTTATTATGCATTTAAACGCATTAGCACCGGAGTGCTGATTCATTGCGCAGAGTCAACGTGCAGGCGTTCATCCATTTCATCCTTGAAATTGACGTAACTTTTTTGTTTGTGAACCGATTTAAATAAAACAAACCCTAAATGTTAATCCAAAAAAATACCAATACATCAGTGAAAACCGCATCCTTCTACGTTAAGCCGTTCCTGAGATTAGCGCGCACAAACGAACAGATAAACAGACAAACAGATAAACAGACAAACAGACAAACAGACAAACAGACAAACAGACAAACAGACAATAATTCTAAAAATCATTGTTTTGGGTTCTATTACGCTAATAAATAGCCCTAGTGACAGTTTTTTTCAAATATCTTCAATGTACAGAAACCGACTTGTTACAGATTTATTATATGTATAGATTAACGTCATTAATGCTGACGAACTTGCAAAAAATAATAACTTTTAGGAAATAATTGTGCACTAGACATGTCGGATTACAGGGGGCGCCAGATTAGACAGGGGAAGGATTACCGGGGGCCCACTGTATGTGTATTTTTTTCCAAACGTTTTTGAGTCCCACTGCTGGGTCTCCTCTCACAAGTGAGAGGGATTTAGGCCATATTCCACCACGCTGGCCAAGTGCGGACTGGTGGACGTCATGCTTTGCATTGCTTCAATGATTATAATTAAAACTAGCTACGTCCCGCGGTTTCACCCGCGTTAGAAAGGATCATTCCACAGATTTCATGTGTCCTAATTGAAACCCATACTTTTATTTTTTACTAGCTGTGCCCGCGACGTCGTCCGCGTGAATAAAGAATTGCATAAAAGGGATTGATTGACGATAAAAGATTATTTACCTACTTGCATTGAATAAGTAGTAGGTAGATTATTCTTACATATAGTGAAATCACTTAAAATACAATGTTCATATGTTCAGAAGACACCTAATTTATTGTTTCTAAATCCTTCAAACCAAAAACAGTTTGTTCCTTATTTTATTTTAATGAAAGTCCCGTCAAAATCGGTCCATATTTTATTTTAATGAAAGTCCCGTCAAAATCGGTCCAGCCGTTTCAGAGATTAGCCGGAACAAACAGACAAACATAATAAAAATAGCCTGAGTTACTCCTTATTATATCATTATATCAGCTACCTGCCAGTGAAAGTCCCGTCAAAATCGGTCCAGCCGTTTCAGAGATTAGCCGCAACAAACAGACAGACAGACAGACAGTATAAAAGTAGCCTAAGTTACTCCTCATTACATCAGCTGCCTGCCAGTGAAAGTCCCGTCAAAATCGGTCCAGCCGTTTCAGAGATTAGCCGGAACAAACAGACAGACAGATAGAAGACAGACAGACAAAAATTGTAAAAAATGTTATATTCGTATATGTATCGTATAAAAATTTATTCGCATGTATTAAAGGTAGCGTTTATTTTAACATTACAAACAGACACTCAAATTTTATTTGTTTGTATAGATAAAGCAAATTTTTGAAAAACACTTTTAGGATGAGTTTAGAGTTTACTACTTTTGACTAGTTTGACGACCCGTGTGGCTCAATGGTTACCATACCGGACTGCCAGTCGAGGGGTTCCGGGTTCGATTCCCGGCGAAACAGAAATTTGAATGATGAGTTTAAATTTCTATTCTCGGTCTGGGTGTTTGTGTTCCTGTCTTTGTATGTGTCCATGGTACCCACGACACGGGGTATTAATTAGCCTACTGTGGGGCTATGAGTGTGTAACGTTTATTTATTTATTTATTTACTAGTAGACACATCGACTGTCGAAGGCGAAAATGTGCGTCGGTAGGTAATCGTATATTCAGTCCGGGTTAATAATTAACTTTTCTCACTATTCTCGACACAACTCATTGACACAAAAAAGGCACTCTTAAACGTCTGCTAATTAAACGTTAATTACAAAGGTCACTGGATCCGTCGGCACTCATCTACCCAATTGTCCATTTGTCACGGCATCTCTTAGTATGTAGATTTATACGTTACCTTAATCGCTTATATTTAACCCCCGACGCAAAAACGACGGGGTGTTATAAGTTTGATGTGTACACATGTGTGTAAATGTGTATGTGTCCGCGTCTGTTTGTGGCATCGCGGCATCGTAGCTCCCAAACGGATGATCCGATTTTAATGCGGTTTTTTTATTGAAAGGTATATCAGTCGAGAGTGGAAATCGGTTCAGGTCTTCAAGGTCATCAGGTCGTTTGTTAGGTGTGATACGAATGTTACACGCTCAGTTTACTTGCAAGCATATGTGGGATCTGACATTAGAAACACTAATGTCTTCTGGAACCACTGAGCTGGTCTGCTGTTAGGACTCGAAGATAGGAGACGTAACCCTGGACTGCCTTTTAGTAAACCCATCGAGTTTTAAAGGAGAGAAATAACGATAACTGCACAGAATTAACAACAATGACTTCAATCCAGGAGATAATTTACGTGAGGCGACCATCAACCTTGAGAGTAGCAGCACAACTGCATGACTAGGAAGACTCAGGCTTGCTAAAGGTTGTGTGTAGATGTCCTGCAGCGCCCATTTAATACCACGAGGCCTTTTTTGCGGGGGGAAACCTTCAAAAGGTACCCGGAGACTGGTACCTTGGGAGAGGTTACCGGGTTATGTGGGATTTGACTGCATTAAAACCCCTTCGGTGGACTGCCCCTGCGCTTGGGGAGGACTCCGGGATCTCCAGTGGAACGCTCAGGTATCCTCCACGCGCGACGGCTTCCTCCACCGCCGTCCTTCCCGGGGCGCTGGCTGGACGAATCAAGCTCCCACTCTCACCGCTCCTAAACCCCGGAAGCCCCCTTTTAGTCGCCTCTCACGATCACGCAGGCGATACCGTAGCTCCATTCTTAATTCCGAAGCTACAGGAACAACACCAGGAGGCCTGCGCGCTCGTCTGCTACTCCGTTCAAATAAAAAATAGGTACAGTACAAAGTGCGCATGGCCCGTAGAAAGCAAGCAATCTCCGCAGCTAAGTGAAACGGGCGCGGTTGGGTGTGAGATGGGTGACGGCAAGTGAAAAATTTCTTGCTCGTTTCCGTACTTCGGAGGGCATGTTAAAGCTTTGGTCTCGGTAGTTATCCATAGATAGCAGTCGTTAAACCTCGTCGGAGGATTTACGACAATGGGCGGTTTAAAAACGTCCGACAACGGGTTGGCCTCTAAATCAGCATTGGAGCAGCGTGGTGCAATAAGCTCCAGGCCTCCTCTATTATGGGAAGAGACCCGTGTCCAGCTGTGGGACGTAAAAAGGGCTGCAGCCATACTGTACGTAGAAGTTTCTATACAACAGGTACCTATAGTCTGCCTAAAGTACAACGTCACATCTTTTGTGACGTAATGGTGACCTCAATTTATTAGATTACCGCATTTTTAGATTAGCTCGAGGGATCGCCCAATCTTAATGTATTAGGAAAGCAAGAGTACCTTCTTATACTGTACATAGAAGAAAGCTAAAGTTAATCTTTGATAGGACAGTGATCAGCGATAAGCTTTTTATGACGTAAGTCACTTAAGCTAGTTACGATATATGTAGTATATTGTGTGGCAAGGGGTCTGAAATCCTCTTTGTTTCATCCCGTGCCACACACTGTATTTTTCATATCACATGTAATGAAACAACGAGTTTTGATTTCCGAATCCAGTTCAAGTAAGACTATTTCTGACAAATAGCGCAGTAATATCTTATACTATTTTAATCATAGAATAATTCAGAAATCAGATAATAAAAGAACATTAAAATCTTTGACAATGATTTTAATGTTCTTTTACATGCATTGAAACAGCGAGTTTTGTTCTCCTTTTGTTTATCACAAATGAATGTGCAACAATTGAATGAATTGTTGCACATTCATTTTTGTTGCAAGTTGCGCTCCCGAGTTGGCTCCCGTCTTAACGCGCTTATTCTCGCTTTCCTACACCACAAGTAAAGTACCGTCTTCGTGGAAGGTAGCCTTAGTACACCCAATTCCGAAAAAGGGTGACCGCAGTGACCCGTCCAATTACAGGCCTATTGCGATAACCTCCCTGCTCTCTAAGGTGATGGAGCGTGTTATAAACACACAGCTCCTTAGGTACCTCGAGAGACATCGGTTGATCAGCGATCGTCAGTATGGCTTTCGCCAGGGCCGGTCGGCCGGTGATCTCTTGGTGTACCTCACACACCGCTGGGCTGAAGCCATCGAGGGTAACGGGGAGGCTTTGGCAGTCAGCCTGGATATCGCAAAGGCCTTTGACCGGGTCTGGCACAAGGCCCTTCTCGCGAAGCTTCCATCTTACGGTCTTCCCTTGAGGCTATGCAACTGGGTGGCTAGCTTTTTATCTGAGCGGCAGATTAAGGTCGTTGTTGACGGATGCTGCTCAGATATGAAGCCCATTAACGCCGGTGTTCCCCAAGGCTCAGTGCTGTCCCCTACACTATTCATTCTGCATATCAATGACATGCTGCAACAATCACGCAGTATACATTGCTATGCAGATGATAGCACGGTGGACGCACTATACACCTGTCGAGCCAATGCCTCTAGGTCACAAGTGGAGGAAAACAGAATCAAACTTGTGTCTGAAGTCGAGAACTCTCTGGAGCGGGTCTCGGAATGGGGTCGACTTAACCTTGTCGAGTTTAACCTCACGAAGACACAAGTTTGCGCGTTTACCGCTAAAAAAGCCCCATTTGTTATAGCGCCCCAGTTCAAGGGCACCGCGCTCACCATCGGTGAAAGTGTCGGTATCTTGGGAGTTCACATTACGAGTAAAGTGCAGTACCGGAGTCATTTGGAGTACAAAGCCAAATTGGCATCAAAAAAGCTTGGTGTCCTCAACAGAGCGAGGCAGTACTTCACTGCGGGGCAACTCCTGACGCTGTATAAGGCCCAGGTCAGACCCCACATGGAGTACTGCTCCCATCTCTGGGCAGGAGCACCGAAGTACCAGCTACACCCATTTGACTCCGTTGAAAAGCGCGCAGTCCGAATCGTCAACGACCCAAGATTGACTGACAGGCTAGAACCGCTTAGCTTGCGAAGAGACATAGGCTCGCTCTGCGTGTTCTACCGACTTTACTATGGTGAGTGCTCCGAGGAACTCTTCAAATTGATGCCTACATCACCATTCCATGATTATACCACCAGACGAAGGTTAAAGTTCCACCGGCACCATCTGGACTCGTGGCGGTCCTCCACAGTCCGCTTTGCACGCTCCTTTTTACCACGGACGTGTAGGTTATGGGACAACCTTCCAGCTGAGGCATTCCCAGTGGACTATAACATGGGATTCTTCAAGAAAGCTGTAAAAAAAGCTCTCCTTCAAAGCCGGCAATGCTCGGGCGGCTCCCCTAGGGTTGCCCGTGTCCATAGGCGACGGTGATCGCTTAACATCACGCGGCCCGTCTGCCTTATTGTTAGGTTTATTTATAAAAAATAAAAATAAAAAAAAAATTGAAAATGAATGGTAAAAACAACGTGGTTTCTCCCCTAGGGCAGTAACAGCGTTGTTTCTGACTGACACATTCGCATTGGTTTGAAATTGTCTTATTTCGACTGGCAAAACAGAAATCAAAACTCGTTGTTTCATTACAATGTGATAATATGAAAAAAAAAATCGTGTAAAGACGGGTTATCTAACTAATATTATAAAGAGGAAAGATTTTTATTTTTGTGTGTTTGTAATGAATAAACTCAAAAACTACTCTTCCGATTTCAAATATTCTTTCACCATTAGAAAGCTACATTCACCCTGAAACGGGTAATAGGGTCAACGCGGTTGAAACAAGTGGCTAAACGCCTATGATTTATTATTTTGATGTAGTGGTCAACATGCCTATGGTCCGTGCAAGAAGTCCTGGGTTCGATTACCAAGGGAGGTTTCTAAATGATGATATTAGATATAAGGATAGTTTGCAGGTTTGAATGTTTGCGTCCATAGAACCCGTGATATTCTTTATATTTACTTATTATACTGTTGTGTGAAGTGAATTATTATCGTGGACCCCAAGTTGGATAGAAAGATGACCTAATAGTAGGTTTTATCAATATAGGGTATAATGACCTCGCGTGCTCTAAGTTTTGAGATCATTTTTATCAGGCCAATAAAATAAATTCTTGGAACCGGAACGCAATTTTATTTACTACGTATTAAAGCATGGGCTTATAGGGAAAAGAAAAGAAAAAGAAAAAAAATATTTCATATTAGGAATACAAAATAATTAATGAATGTCATTTTTTCCCGGTCATCACCTTTAGGTGCCCGTTTGGGCTAGTTGTTGAGCTGAGAGAAAAAAGGCGACGGAAAAAAACTCCCAGCATTACTCTTTTAAGAAAAGTACATTTATATATTTGAGATAACAGAATGGCTATGGGACACTATGGGTCGATAATGGGCACACGTTACAGCTGACAAAAATTCGTCTCCTATTACGAAATGAATTTTACAAGGTAGATAAGCAAGTTCCTTTCCGTTGTTGGATACGAGGGCTTCGCATAAAACAAAATCGATTAAAACGGTCTTCCGAAGTTTACGTTTAATTTGAATCGAAAGTCATTAAGTCGATCTTAAAGGACCAATCTTCTCGTCGAGTCGGCAGGCAATTTAGGTTTAAATTGAGTTTATGTTGCGTCATCCAATCGGCATGTTCTGCAGGTTTTGCGAGGCTGTTCGTAACATTGCATATTTTTTACTTATTTAAACGCTGTGCTGGAGCAAGCAAGTCATGGGATATTATTTGGTCACTGCAGCTCACATATTTGGACACAACATCAAACAAGATTGCAACAATGCTGCCAGCGTTCTGGGCACCATGCCGCAATCAGGTCTTTTGGATGGCATATACATTTTGTAAAATATGTGTATTTTTCTTTTTAAGTAGTTTTTTAAATTACTATGTAAATACTTATACTATAAAATAAAGATACTAGTAAGACATACAGTTAAAAAAAAAAAAAACAAGACAACGTTGCCCTTATATTATAGGTATTAGGTATTAGTTTTACAGGTTCCCGTAGGATAAAAACCATCGTCTGTCCTTTCCCAAGGTCCACTCTATCTGTGTTCCAAATTTAATTAAAATTGAAACACAGATATATACATACTATTATATATATCGGTATTTGGTAAATTGTTCGAATCCGTCTTGCATAAACTGCTCAGTGTTCAACTTGAAAGCCAACTGTCGGATGCTCAGCATGGGTTTGGAACTGGACGAGCAACAACCCGTAACTTACTGTCTTTCTACTCTTATGCTGTTGCAGCCATTGACTCCAGATGGACTTCGATTTTAGGAAAGCTTTGCAAAGCATGAATTTTGTGGACAATGACATACTTCTCCGTAAGTTTGCTGCTGCCGGATTTTCTCCTGCATTGCTAAAGTTCTACTCGTGCTCTCCGGGATCGGAGGCAGTATGTGCAACGGACATATTCGACATTCTCCGGAATAAGTCAAGGGTCAAATCTTGGGCCTTTGGCATTTTTAGTTTTTATTAACGATTTACCAACTATAGTTAGTACTGCTCGTTGTCTGTTTGCAGATGACCTGAAATTATTCTAAGAAATTAAAAATATTTCTGACTGACAATTGTTATAGACTGATTCTATTCAGGATGTTTATAAATGGAGTATGGAAAACAGATTGATGTTTAACGAAACGAAGTGTTCTGTAGTATCTTTTACACTTGCTCACAACTCCATTGTGTGCGACTATCGGCTGGGTGATATCGTGGTAGAAAGTCATCTGTTAAGGATCTAGGTGTCCTCACGTGTTGCAACCTCAATTTTTCTGAGGATATTGCCACGATACCAACCAAATCATACAGATCACTAGGGTTTGTTTTGAGACAAGCGAATGAAATTAAAAGCTCAAAAGTAATTAAAATATCATATACATAATAGTTTTGTAAGAAGAACATTGGAAAGCAGCGCAATCATCTGGAGTCCACATGAAGAAAAGTACAAACTCATGTTGGAGAAACTCGAAAAGAAATTTTTGAGATGGATGTATCATGAGGAGTATATAGTAGTATATAGTCTAATAAAACTTGGTAGTCTAATAAAACTAATAAGGGTCTGCCGCGACGAGTTGTCAGGCAATTTTATAATCTGACTCATTCTCATGGAATGTGCTGCATGTTGCATTCCGCTCAGAGGCAGAACTCTGAACTCCATTTTACAATTTTAATACACATGAAAGATTTGACGACCCGTGTGGCGGCCAATGGACAATTTTAATCATGCCGGGCTGCCAATCGGAAGGTCCAGGGTTCGATCGAAGCAGAAATTCGAATAATGACTTTAAATTTCTGTTCTCGGTCTGGGTGTTTGTGTTTCTGTCTTTGTGTGTGGCCATGGTACCCACGACACAGGGTATATCTACCCTACTGTGAGGCTATGAGTGTGAAACGTTATTTATTTATTTATGTAGACTAACTTTGATGCAAATCGCTTCGTCTGTCTGTATCTCATGTGTAGTCTCTTTAGAAGAGAATAGGCATGGAACTGAAGGCCTTTTGGTTTATTTAAGTTTTTCGTTAGTTTACTAATTAAAAGTGGCCAAGTGCGAGTCGAACTCCCCCATGAAGGGTTCCGTAGTAGCAAGCATTATTATTTTTTGTCAGCAAAAATAACTTTGTTTTTCATAGTGTTTGTATGAACGACAAAGTTATATTTGCGGTTTTAAAAAATTTACTATATCTCACAAACTGCGTACTATATCTCGTTCGAACCAATTTTCGTTGAAAGTTTTCTATAACATATATTTTTAGTATTATCGGTCGGTAGTTTTTAAGAGAAGCATTAAAAGTGATATTACCGGCTGTTATGAATATATATATGGCTTCGCCCTTTTAATTGCGTTTTTTGTTACGAATTGAGTCCGCGTGGTAGTCCTGCATTGTCGCCAATTTCAGACAAGACACTTCGTTAATAATACTTCAAGGTTTTGAAGTGAAAACTTCTTTAGCGGCGTTGTGCACTTTTTTTTTGGGATGGGTAAAAATGTTAAACTCGCGTCAGGACACGTGGCCTCGAAAATTCGTAAGACGGAGGGTTGACGGCTGATGACGGCTCGACTGTCTATACTTGTAAAATTCGTTTATATCAAGTATTTAAAATATGGACATTGAACAAAGTGCATCTATTAATGAAAAAAGTTACGAAAAATAGTGAAAAAAAAACGAGTGAGTACTTTATAAAAATGCTAGATGAAAACCTACTGAAAATACTAGATGAAAAATAATACTGATAATAAAAGCAATTCGTGCGAAATTATTCCCTGACCATTCCAAAATATCAAAAATGCACAACGCTAATGTTCAAGTTTTCACTTCTGCCGGCACTACCGGAGTGCAACCCGTTTTTTTAAAATATCGTTGTTCTAGTAGTAGCTAACTATAGCTCTACAAATAATTATTACTTTAGAATAAACAGAATACCCTGTAGATATAACCTCCAACTCTATGGTTTTACAATTAGGACCCCTATGCTCCTTAGGGCTCTGTCATCCGACAAGCTCGATGGTACCTAATTTAGCAATTACCTATAATAAATAAATAATTGCCCATAGTAAAACTTGGCAATTATACGTAATCATTGCAAAGTTTCATGATGACATGGTTGCAACCCTTTTTTCGTCCCACTGCTGGGCACGGGTCTCTCCCCCTTAGTGGGGAGGCCTGGAGCTTACTCCACCACGTTGCTCCAATGCGGGTTGGTGGAGATGCGGGTTAGTTACCGACTGCTGTCGGATGTTTTCAAACCGCCCATAAGGCCTCCGACAAGGTTTAACGACTGTTATCTATCGACAACAACCGGGACCGACGGATTAACGTGCCCTGCGAAGCACGGAAACTCGTATGAAATTTTTTGCGTCACCCTTCTCACACCCGACCGCGCCCGTTTGGCTTAGTTGCGTTGCGTTTGCGTTCTACGCTAACCGCCGGGCCATGCGCGCTTCTTATTTCGCATTTCTTCTTCTTTCGTCATGATGATAATGTTGTAAGTTTATAAGAGTTGGCTTCTGACCCCTCACCCAAATCACGAAATTAAATCATTGCTCTGTTAACAAACTTTTTTTGACCCCTGCAAAGTAAAAGTATTTTCTTGTAAAGTTTTGTAAGGCTTCTTGTGGTCTTGCTTTACCAATATCTGTTCACGCGCTAACACTAACCAACATTGCTACTAACGTGATAATATGATAAGCCCGCGGTTGCGTTGCGCAAGAATGTTGGACCACTACGGAGAGGTCAGCGACCCCGTCATAGCTTGCAGTCGACTTACGCATCAGTAATTAAGTGCGACCTTTACGATAGGTGTTAATATACAAATTTGGAGGTTTATGTTCACAGAAAAAATATATTTTTAGAAATGTTTAGTAGGTATAAAAGGAATACTACTTAATAAATTGTCCCTTTTTCATAGAATTAATTCTCGCATAAATATCTCTCTCTCTCGTAATACTCATTACTTCCACCTGGCCTATGTTTGTTAAAAAAAAGATGTTCAAAAAGCAGTTTTCATGTCGAATAAGTACATACCTAGCTGCTTTTTTAAAGCCGGTAAAAATGTACACTCTGTAGTCAAAACTTAGTCTCCGTAGTTTCGGTAATAGGGCTAGGTAGGATACCCTCTAGTCCCTGTAGCTTAGGGATTAAGAATAGAGCTACAGTATCCCCTGCCTCCTCCCATGCGGCCACGCACGCACAGCCGTCCTTCCCGGGGCCGCTGGCTAGACGTATCGAGCTCCCACTCTCACCGCTCACAACCCCGGAGATACCGTAGCTCTATTCTTAATCCCGAAGCTACAGGGAGCCTACCTACCTACCTACTTACCTACCTACGTATTTAGCGTATGGCTCACCTTTTCGGCGTCCCTCCACTGGGCACTTGTCTCACCCCATTATAGGGGAGGCTTAAAGCTTATTTCATCATGTTTTCAAATCGTGCGCTACAAGGTTTGATATCCGGGACCAAGGGATTAACGTGTGCCCTCCGAGCTATGGAACCTTAGGGACATGGGAATTTTTAAATTAGGTGTTTTGACCAACTTTGGTACATGTTAATAATAGTATAATAAGTAGCTAGTTTTATTTTCAATTTGGAATGTCAATGAGTTCAACGACCTTACATTACATTACAATAGAAAGGGAATTAAAAATAAAAACACGTTCGAGCGTATTATTTTAAGGACAAAAGGATATGGGAATTTTAAGTTATTTTAAATAACTTTTTGCTAGAGTTAATAATGGCATGCCTATGTAATGGCATAAGAATAAATGTAATGGCTACCTTTTTGTTCTCAATTTGGTGGAATTAAATGAGGAAAATGACCTTACATTACGATTGAAAGGACATTAAAAATAAAAACACGTTTGAACGTATTTTTCGACACAAAACCTGCATTAATATACCTAATTTAGATTATTCGCCGAAAATGCCTAGGTTTGTTATAGATTAATTAACATTGCGACCTGAGAGGTAACTCTACGTTCTCATGAAAATTAAGGCTGGCCGCATACACACGTTTTCCGTATTCGTTTTCCGAATGCGTAATTTCGAGTTGTAATTCCGTAAGACTACCGCAAACGTTCATTTTCTTCATTCGGAATGTATCCACCTCAGTACAGATAGTGATAGCGTAACGGAACGCACGACGATGGAGGACGACGATTTATTAGCAATTGCATTTCTGTTATCAATAAATAAGAAAAAGAAACGTCGTCGGTATTGGATACATCCACTAAATACTCGAAGAGTCTATGAGAGTCCGTATTATTTGAAGAGAGCTAAGTTACGAGCACACCCAGATAAATTCTTTGATTTCTACAGGATGTCAATAAATTCTCTTGATGAACTTTATAATGGCATACGCCATAAATTATCTCTCTATCGTCCTCCATCGTCGTGCGTTCCGTTACGCTATCACTATCTGTACTGAAGTGGATACATTCCGAATGAAGAAAAACGAACGTTTGCGGTAGTCTCACGGAATTCCAACTCGAAATTACGCATTCGGAAAACGAATACGGAAAACGTGTGTATTTGGCCAGCCTAAACAGCGAAACTTCTTTATTTATTCATGGTTCGCAATGAAATATTAATTTCCTTTTTTATCGCAACTTCTATTGCTACAGATTGTCCTGTAGACGTAACAAATTGTATAGTTCAGTAAGTACAGACTACAGTTTCAGCAATATTAGGTAAAATCACAGCATGCATAAAATACACATAAATACATATAAAATGAAGGTAAATGTCTTAAAATAAAAGGTGTTAAAAATTGTAAAATCGTTATAACTACATAATATGGACTACAACAAAACCAAACCAAACCAACAAACTTTCTTTAAAAAATCTTTGTTGCAAACTTACTTACCAATAAGAAAAAAGTCCTTGCACAAAAAAGGACTTCAAATTCGAAAGTTCCGCCTTTTTTTGAATATCGAACCAATAGACAATATCACTATGCGTTGTCACGACACTGCACTGTTAACTTTTTAATTTCCAACAGCTTTTCATTCAAAACTCCAAGATTTTGATTTTTATATTCCTAATTATTTTAAACGACAAAGTTGTTCACAGAGGAGAAAACAATGTGAACGAGCGCTTTCGCGCCTGTCGGCGGCAAACTGGTTTAGCCAGTAGCCACTTTACTTTAGCCGGTAACTTGACAAGCTCTGCATCACAAATTACGTATCGGCGGCGGCGCGCTCTGCATTCATGAAATTTGTTCCCGTTGGAAAGAAACAGCTATACTTCTTTATTTGCGTTTTTATTCACCCTTTGGTTGAAAAGGGTTGATCACTGGATTTTGTAAAGGTTGAAAAGAGACGGAAACCATTTTGTTGGTTTAGCTTATTCAAAAGGGTTTGAATCAGGTTTGAATAGCTAGATAATGATTTATTGATACTTGAAATAGTACGATTTGTAGAGGATTTGTATGCAAGTTGTACAACATTCAACATACAACCTGTCTCCGAGGAGTGTGCATTGTATTCTAAGTTCGTAAAACAAGTTATGCAACTGTGTATGGTGTAAGAATTTCTGATTTTAAAAGAATCATAATCGAACAATGTTTTCTTGTTAATGAACTACCTACATCCTACATACGTGTCTCCTTATTTTTCTGCTAACTATTTGCATACATACGATTTTTTATAACGTGCAATAACATTGCTGTCAATTAAGAAATATATTAAAGTGGCAATAACATGGAGTGCAATAATATAGTTCAACTCAGTAATTATATAAACAAGTAGGTATTTCCATTTTATTACTGAAAACCAGACGGCCTGGGTACCTTTTTTTGGTGTCGAGGGAAACCTTCAAAAGGTGTGCACCTAGGGAGAGGATACCGGGTTATGTGGGATTTGACCGCACTAAAACCCCCTCGGTGGCCTGCCTCTGCGCTTGGGGAGGACTCCGGGATCTCCTAAGGAACGCACCGGTGTCCTCCACGCGCGGAGCCCAGAATGGGCCCATCTTCGGAGGTTACATGTGCTCTCCTGCACCTTCCGATGTTTACTGCGGCATGCGGCCACGCACACACCGCCGTCCTTCCCGGGGCTGCTGGCTGGACGGATCGAGCTCCGACTCTCCCCGCAACCCCAGAAGTCCCCTTTTAGTCGCCTCTTACGATCAGGCAGGGGATACCGTAGCTCTATTCTTAATCCCGAAGCTACAGGGACTGAGGACCTGGGTACCTATACCAACATTTTGGAGTCGAATGTACCAGATAGTGAGTACAGAAACGCCTTCTCCACACATTTTGACTGAGATGAAAAGTTGGTGAAGTTAGGCTAGGCTAGGAGTTATATCAAGGATTTTGTTGAAAATTCAAGAGCTTGGTTCTACATAGGATACGTCAAGGATACGTCTTATCTTTTTTACAGGGTAAGCCATATATGCACTATACTTGGCAATATTTTACATTAAATATTTACAGTGGGATTTCATTTTTCAAAACCCTGCTTTTATCATTCTCAACAACTTCCACTACTGCGCGGATCTTCTCCAGATATATAAGACAGTCTTTCACGCTGGCCAGGCACTCCTTATAGTTCTCATACCCTTCAGTATAATTTGGTAAATTTTTATGCGGGTTTTATTACAATGTTATCTTTAACTCAAGAGAAATTATACATTAGTAAAGTAAAAAAATTTTTTTTACAGATGCACTCTGAAATTTGAACTTCGACTCGGCGTGGCTGTCTTAACTCTTAAACTCTAGTAGGCTATAGGCATGATACAAGCTTGGGTTAACCTAATGGTTGCCTCACCTAAGGTTAATTACTTCATGGCAGATGGGTGCGCCAGTGGTAAATGACAAAAATTAATGATCTGAAGCTGCAGTCTCGAAATTCGTTACAACAGCTTTGCAATTGAATTCGGTCGCTAACAATATTTTTACGACCAAATCAATAGTGATTGATCGGCGATATTTTATTTACCATAGAAATACATCCTACTTCGTTTTGTACCAGATATCTTTAGGTACGAATTAAAAGTATTGAAACGTCAAACTGTCTATGATGACTGTCGTTAACTTTGCCATTGTGTTTTGTCTGGATCATAGAGAAATTAAACACTAGGTCGGGATGTCGGGATGTCAGAAAAACATCATGTGCTCTTGTCCAATTTATATTCTTGGTGTGCTTATATCTAGCGAAATATGCTAGTTCTATGGTTATATCGGTGAAAGTTGATGGCATTTTGTTCTATATCGATCGGCTAAGATCGATATCCCAATACATAAAGCGATGGCTACTACTTTACCATAACCTGTTCAAAGGAGTTTGATTGGGCCTGATTGAGGCAAGCGAAAAAAACATGTTTTCGCGCTGTTATATAATTTCATTGCGATCATAGACTGTTAATTATCTATGTCGAACAACATCCATCAACTCTATCCAACTCTAAGGTCCAACTTTAATATAATAGAAATAAATAAATTAGGTACACAACTCAAGAGCAGTACATTATTTTTTAATTTCCCGCCAAAAAAACAAACAGCCAGTATGACCCGCTTCATGTTATTTTTATATGCATTATACGCATTACAAAATATTTCCGTTGATATTACTATGTAAGTCGCAAAAAAATAACAAGAGATTACAATAATGATTATATTTATGTTTTCATTAAAACTTATGTAAAGTATGATATGAAAATCTTTTTGTTTCTGTTTTCATTATAATGTCGGAAATTTAATATGACACTGAATAATTGAAATACATATTAAATTGCCGATACTCAATAATGGCAACTTTAAAATAATAATAACTTTAAAATCAAATTTTGATTTGGAATTCGCTGAGGCGAATGCGCATTACAGTAACTTTACGTATAAGCAGTTAAAAAAATCGCTGCTTTCTTACAGTTAGCGACGCTTTAATGTATCATGCAGGCGGGAACGTTATTGAAATAAATGTCATAGGCCACAGCAGCCACAGCATAGTTTTGGGAGTTTTGGCGGGAAGTCGAAAAAGACGTATTGTGCTCTTGTTTTATTTTCATTTTCTTGGTGTATTTTTGAGTTATATCGGATAAAGTTGATGGCATTTTGTTTGATATAGGTTAATTACAGTGCATGAGTGTTTGTGAAATAGAATAACAGTGCTAAAATATGTTTTTTCTGCTTGCCTCCAAAATTCTATCGGACACGTTCTAGTAAAGTAGCCATAGCTTTACTTGAATGTTGGACTGACTTGACTGACTGATTACTGACGACTTATTGACTTTGTTATTACTTCGTCCAGTTTCATTGAAACTGGCAAAAAATTGATGCAAAAATTATACTTGACGCTGGCATGGCAGTATGCACTGAGTTTGCGATGCTATAAAAAAAGCATAGTTGGCATAGTTTTGATAGTGACAGTTGACACTATTGACAGATAAATAACCTCAATCAAATTCTCAGCTTCCTTCCATTCCAACCACCTGTATACAATTAGTTACTTTTCGTATTTACATTTACGGTTTCAATTAGACATGAGTGAAGAAACGCAAGATAATAATCTAAATAAGAGGCGGAATAGGAAGAAACGCAAAAATTTCGTGGCTAACGCGAAGAAGTATGTCAAAAAGGGGCAAATGGGTCGAGGAACGAAGATTCCTGATGAGTTGTATCAATATTTCGTGGGGATTTTAGATGCAATAAAGCTCGGTATTAAGGACCCAGATGAAAGACGTAAGTACGTAGCTAGTAGTGTATAGTGGATTGTGTTAATTAATCGTTTCTGAAAAACCAAGTGGAAAATGAAAAAATACGGCGACTTTGTCCAAATCACATTTTATAAAAAAAAGTTTATTCCTGCCATCCTTTCAATATACTGTATGTGTATTAATTCTACATTTCAGATGCTCTAGTCAACAATGTTCTGGAAAGAACCAAAGGTGAAGAATTGAATGTTATTGGAAACCAGCTCGGAAGCAGACTGGTAGAGCTACTCCTCCCTTTCTCGTCATCAGAAGACCTAGAGAGGTATATGAGCATTGTTTCCCCAGAGCTGCGAAAACTGTGCTCAGATAACTTCACAAGTCACATCATTGAGACATTACTGCGAGTATCCTGTGAAAGAGCTACAGCACAGCTTCAAGAAAATGCAGAGAAAACAGACGAGGAGGTACCTAAAAAGAAGAAAAAAAAGAGTAAGTCAGAATTCACAGAAGAACATATCCAAAATTGTCATGAATTCACTCTGAAAGTATCAAAGTTTGCGCTTAACAATCTTGAAGATTTTGTTTTCGATTCCTATGCTAACCATATTTTACGTAGTGCTCTTAAAGGTCTCAGCGGCATAACACTGTTACCAGGCGAGAAGCCAAAAGTAAATCTGTTAAAAGAAACAGTTCAAGACAATAAAGGTATACCACCTCACCTGACCACTATGACTTATAAAATTGTACCTGACGATTTCAAAGATATTGTAAAAGAATTTGCAAATAGATTATCTCTCTGGCCTCAGTTTAAGGACTTGCCTTACCAAAACATTACTTCGGCGTTACTACAAGTATTGCTGTATGCTGTGAAGAATGTAGACAAAAAACTAACTAACAATTTAATTACTAAGTTACTCAATGAAAGTTTTGCCCCTGATGATTGGGTGTCATCTGGCAACGATGTAAAGGATGACAAGAAAGTGGATTTAACTGCTGAAGGAAGTGGAGAAAATGGTGAAGGAAATTCTAATGGAAATCTTCCACCTGTTTTTGAATCTGAATCTGCTGTGAGGTAAGAAAAAATATTTCAGTTCTGTTGTATTTTTTGATGGAAGTTTTATGATTATTCTGGGAATGTACCACTGCTCTCATTTGGTGCATCTGATTTATATCAGGCTGCCATGACCAAGACTCTGTTTAGCAATGTTACTTGTGTCTCATTTTACTCCTAAATGTACTGTATATTGCTTTGAAGATACACCAGCCTTTAAGGAGCCTGCCCTTAGCACACTTTCAAAGCTCAAATATGAGTCAATATATTCATCATTCATTAGTCATGGACTGTTAAGAATCTGGGGTTTGATTCCCAGAGTTATTTCTTTAAATGACTGATGGAGTCATCTGGGTGTTTGTATTTCTATCTATTTGTGTACGACCATCAGTGTGTACTGTTGTTTAGTTATTTATTCAATAAAAAAAGGCCTGCAATGTTTTTCACTGAGTTTTTTATATTGTAACCACTTTATTTTTCTGCTTTACAGGTTATTAGAAGCTGCTTTATTTGTGGCCAAAAAGAAAATGTACACCCAGATCTACGCCAAATGCTTTATCAATCGGCTCGGTCAATTGGCATGCATGCCCATGCTCAACTTCACTGTCCAGAGGTTGATAGATAATTGTCAAATTAAGGAGGAGGTAAAAATTACTGTTTCTTATTATTTCCTTTATGATACAAGTAAATTACATGTTACTTCATGCAATGAATTTTTCAATGAGCAGCTATGGCTGAGTGGTAAAGCCAGTGTTCTCTGACAAGGAGATACCGGGTTCAAACCTTGTGTGTACCCGACACAGACGTTTATTAAGTGCATATTTATATCTTATCGGTGGGGAAACCTTCAAAAGGTATCCAGCTATTTGGTAGAGGATATCGGGTTATGTAGGATCTGTACCACACTAAAACCCCCTCGGTGGCCTACCTCTGCGCTTGGGGAGGATTCCAGTGTATCTTCTCCCCCAAAATGCTGGAACTGCGCCTGGCTAGAGGTTGTGTGTAGATGTCCATTGGCTGCAGAGACCACTTAACACAATCTGGCCTTAAATAAATATAACAAAAAAATAAAACTGTCTACTAATTTTAGTTCGAGCCAATGTTTGAGGAGTTGTCGAGCAAGTTTGGCGCTCTACTGGCGTGCGGAAACACTGGAGTGTTGGTAGCGCTGGCCAAGGCCTGCCTCAGGATACGGGCCAAGCAGATGCAGTATATTCAGGTATGAAAATTGTCCAACAGTCCGTTCACATGATAATCAGGGTCTTGACAGGTATTGAATATTTGGTATTAAAAACTTAAATATTAATATTCTCCTTAGATTAGAATAATAAAAATCTAAACAATTAGGTTTATTATTATTAACCACCTTGAATTATCAAGTTTTGCTTCCGCTGCAGTAGAATGCAAGCCTGGCGTACGTATTACGCTTGCAAACTACACAGCAGAGTGTAACAGGCTCAGTTGAGTTGAGTATGAGATGGGTCACTGTTAGTAGCAAAAATTCACGTTTGGTATTTTCGGTCCAATAGAACATTATCGGAGGCCTCATGGGCGGTTGAAACTAACCAGCATGGCGCAGGAGTAAAGGGGGTAGTAGGTTCAATTCTCAGTGGTGGTATCTTATTGATGAAATAAGATGTTTTTTCTGTTCTATGGCAAGTTTTTGCTAGTTTTTGCTAGATTGGGAATGACATCTAAAATGTTTTCGTATTTTACCCATATCATCGGTATGCATATATGTAAAATAAGTCTTATCATACGATTTTTTTGTTAAATCAGTTATCTGAAAGCGGTAATAAATTAATTTGCAAGATTTAAAAATAATTTCTAAAATTTTATTTTTTTTTTATTTTTGCTAAGCTATAGGTATAATTAAAAGGTATTTTTTATTAGCCTTCCTCCAGCGGCTTCGTCCGCGTGGACCCGTTTAGTGGGTCCCCGTAGGATAAAAAATAGCCTGTGCTATTCCAGGCTTCATTGCTATATTAAAATCATAGGCGTTTAGCCAGTTGCTTCAACCGCGTTGACCCTATTACCCGTTTTTACGTATGAATGAAGCATTTTCCCTTAGTAAAAAGCCTATGTTACTGAGGGTGAATCTAGCTTCCTAATGGTGAAAGAATTTTTGAAATCGGAACAGTAGTTTTTCTGTTTATTCATTACAAACAAACAAAAATACAAATCTTTCCTCTTTATAATATTAGTATAGATAACTTAGTGTTTTACTTCTTTATATGTACTCATATAAAACAGTCAACTTAAATGATTGAATATTATAGTAAATTAAATGAACATTTTTTATTAACTGGCTGAATACGGTCCATTGACTGCAGTAAGGACAATACTACCATCTAGAACACAGAAGTTGAACAACGCCGTTTTCCCTGAACTCAATAGAGGGAGGGCTAGTGTAAATTTTTATATTTATGGCGAAAGAGGGTCGAAGGACGAGGGAGAGGGCTTTGCGCGAAGCGTTCAGGGCATTGCATGGAAAAGAAGCTGTATAGTGTGTACACTCACTCCTTATCCTTCCTATCTTTATGCATTAAACGTTGTCAGAGGCCCTACGAGCGATTTGAAAACTTCCAACTGCATGTTAGCCACTAACCACCATCTGCACCAACCCGAATTGGAGCAGCGTGGTGGAGTATGCTCCAGGCCTCCCCAATATGGAGACCTGTGTCCAGCAGTGGGATGCAAAAAAGTGGTTGCAGGGATGGCAGTCATGATACAGAGTGTCCTACTGTGAGGCTATGTGTGTAAAACATTTTTTTTAATTTTGAAACATGTCATCACAATGTTCTTGATTTTGTTATATAACTTTATAGTATATGTTCAAAAAGCTTTTATTATCTTATTTTTTTGACGTGATAACGTCTTAAAATCGTTTTAGTCGGGTGACATGTTCAGAAACTTGTGTCACACCAAAACCTCACGAGCGCGATCGCAGGTATAACGAGAGAGAGACGGACCGATCTCCCGTCTCATCTCGAGCGCTGCCAGTCATTCCGTGAAACTTGTCACGCGGAATCCTCACGAGCGGAGGCTGGCATAGCGTTCGAGTGAGTGGACCGATCTTCCGTCTCTCTCACTCTAGCGGCATACAAACGAATGGAGATTTTCTCGTGCGGACGTTATCACGTAAACATCTCGATCGTAAACCTACTTTACAAACAATTTGCCGTTTTTTTTAACTTAGTTTCATTTCTAAAACATACAATATGATTTTTGCAGCACCTAGAAGCAGCACTGGAATGCTCGGCAACAGAACATCAGAAGTATTTTCCAATACTCTGTCTCCGGCTGCTGCCGCTGGAATCAGTTGACGTGACCAAGCTGGACAAGGAGTACTTCATCAACATTCACGGGTCCGTCATACTGCAGACTATTTTGGAGTTTCAGGTGAGATACGATAAGATGTTTATTTGAGACGAATTGAAAAAAAACTGCTTACGTAATACTTGAACAACTCCAAAGCGTGTTTTTTTAGTTTTTTTATTTGTTTGGAGACAGGCCCCCAGACTGTAGAGTGACTTAGGCTACATTTTATTACATGAATATAACTTATTCATAAAAGAAGAATGCTAATAAGTGCTATTCTTGTTCCAAAGATGAAAAATGTTTTCATATTGCTTTCCAGCGACCAGGCAAAGCGGTGTCAGGAATCTTGGAGCTGTCCCCGGAGGAGCTGGTGGTGATGCTGAGCGACGCAAAGGGCTGCCATGTGGCGGACGCCTTCTGCAACAGCGCTTGTGTCGGAGTCAAGGCCCGGGACAAGCTCGTGTGGCTTCTGAAGGTGGTTTTATTGTTTTTTTTGACGTTATTACGTCTTATAATTCGATGGAGCTGGCTGACGGCATACTGATGTGATTGAACGAGATGCTGAACATATTGATACATATAGTTATGAGAACGGAACACTCGGAGATCAGTGAATGTAGACATCTCTTCCCCCAAATTTCTTAGTGACCCCCCAAATTTCTTGGCGACCCCCCCCCCCCCAAATTTTAGGCTGCAACTGCGCCTGTGTACTACCCTTCCACCTTCCATTCGAACACTGGGATTCGCTGTGTGTTGCATTGCAGGTAACTTGAACACACAATTACAGTAACACGAACACCCGGACCTAGAGCAGATATTTAAACTCATCAATCAAATTTCCGCCTCGCCGGGAATCTTTTAGATGTGGCATGGTCGCCACATCTAAAAGGGTCCCAGATTTTCATCATCATTTGGTAGTTTTGCGGTGGAAATGGGGCGATGTCACTGTCTGGGGCCGCGGTCCAAATGCTAACTTCGGACCATTTCTATATAGTACCTACCTGGAAAACCGAGCGTTACTCGGATAAAAACAATGTATTCTTCATATGACATGTAATGAAACAACGAGTTTTGATCTCTGTTTCGCCAGTCGAAATAAGACAATTTCAAACCAATGCGAATATGTCAGTCAGAAGTCAGAAACAACGTTGTTTCTGCCCTAGGGGAGCCGTTTTGAAGATCCCCCCACCCCCCGATACCAAAAAAAGGTATATATTTATACGCTCAAAACAAAAGTACCTTTTTAAGTATTTTGATTTTTTTGTACATAGTGCTAACATCCCAATTCTGTAATCCAACAGGGCTACTACCAGAAGTTGGCGCTATCGCAGTACGGCTCCCGCGCTTTCGAGGCGATTTTCGAAGCGTCTTCTCCGGAGCAGAAGATCAAAATCATGACGGAGCTGTCGGACAAGAGCAGTCTTCTCAACAGCACGCAATATGGCCGCCTCATCGCCACGAAACTCGACCTCGCCACTTTTAAACTATCGCAGAAGAATTGGGAACAGAATAGGTTAAAAGTAGATAAGAAAGACAAATAAATACATGTTGAAATTACTTAAGTGTTTTAATTATCGTCTCTTTATACACAGATCACAAAGTAACATGGAGAACACACATTGAGCACCTGAGTAAATTTTCTTTCGCTCTCACAAATTATCAAAAGTCGAGTTTGCGATGCCATTATTGAAAGAAACAAAACTTTAATTTTATCATTTATTAAAATAACTAGCCTTCCGCCAGCGGGTTCGCCCGCGTGGACCCGTTTTATAGGATCCCGTAGGATAAAAACTATCTTATGTCCTTTCCCAAGGTCCACTCTATCTGTGTTCCAAAAGTCATTAAAATTGGTTTCAGTAGTTTAAGCGGGAAAGCGTAGCAGACAGAGTTACTTTCGAATTTATTTATTAATTTTGTAACCACCTAAAATTACGGGCTACAGGGTAAACTTAATGCCTAATGGCATTCTCCACCAGTCAACCCTGGGTGATGGATATAACTTGATAATATTAGAGGGAAGTAGGGATGACAAATTAAATAAGTCAAATCATATCTGATGACAACTTATGCGCCACTCTATCACATCTCTTTTGACAAAGACAAAAACAAATGATTTATTTGCACAAATATGGGTATTACAAAAGTTGTTTTATACATTTAACAATCCGCCATATTTACCTCAGTAAGGTTTGCAAATATTATATTATAGGTAGGTATATTATTAATAAATAAAAGTACTGACTATAATCTAGAAATTTTAATTTATTTAAGTATTTAATTAACTAATCATATCATTGATTTATAGGTATTCGTCCCATATTTGCGTTTTTTTTAATTGTTTTTGGTAATTAATTATACGGTATTTTATCAGCGTCATCGGCTTTGGGCACCAAATTACCTGGGTTTTTATACACTGAGAGGAAAAAAAAAGCCCGATTTGGATGAGTGGCTTGGTGTTAGCGTCAGCATAGCATCATGCGCTTGCATTGAATGTCCCCGGATAACTACACTTCCATTGTTGCAAATTATTTTTTACAGATCTCTTGTTATGTTCCTCTAAATCGTTATATGGAGGGTCGTACCATGAATGTGTCTTGCTAGAGCCGCTACTGCCAAAATCCGCCTAAAATCGATGGGGTTATGTCTTAGAGCATCAAAGTTACTGACTCACCCTTCAGTAGAGACGGCATAGCGCCTCGCTTCGATACATAACTTTTGTGCCAGTTTTTGGTGCGGGGGAAGAACGCACACATTTAAATTTTTTCACACATTCACAAATTTTTTTTCATCGCTACAGACGCATACATTTCTAAATATGTCAATTTCAATTAACAACGTCATTTTCTCTGAACCATTCTATGCACAACACTGACACCGACACACACAGACACACTAGTTGTATAACTAGAAGGCACATTGTGCATGGACGTTGGGACGAGGGGTTCCCCCGTAAAGGCCACTCTGACGGGTGTCATACCTGTCATACCTTGATGCTCTAAGGGTTATGTCGATTAATTACCGAGTTTCTATAGCCTAGAAGGTGACCATAGAAACTCCCATCATCAGACCCTAACTACCATCAAGCACCAATGTACGTCACAACGAATCAAGCAAGCCCGAACTTTATGGGGTTAGGTATATCGTTTTATTACTTTTACTGAGTGCCTATGGCAACTTTTCGATTCCATCATCAGGTCAGCTCCATGTCATAATTTTGCGTTGCCATCATGCATAATCAACGGGTAACTGGAATGTGGATGAAATTTACCTTCCAAGACTGATTAGTCAAGATTATATAGGTTACAGACATCGATTAGGTAAAACAAAATATAAGAAGCTTGTAAAGGTAATTTTATGCGATGAAATCAACGTAAGTAATATTCATTAAATTTTAAGCTATTGCTATTGCATAGCTTTTATCGCGGGCTTTGAGCGCGGCGACTGAATCAAGAAATTCCGTAACGAAAAAAACCTGACAACCGTCTAAGTTCGGCAGACTTCATATTCCGATTGCATATTCCGATGTTATTCATTTCGGCTAGCCATTTCCTAAAAAAGAGCTGTTTTGTAATGCGACGCATTCTCGTCCAGCCGGATTGCATTTCAGCTAAATTAAGGAGGATCTAGTGCGGTCATAAGAATGATGGGTATCCACAAAGTTAAGCAATGTCGAGTGCGGTCAAAAGTAGGATGGGTGGTCAATAGTGGCCATTCAGTAAAATCTAGTGCGGTCATAAGGATGGGTGTCAACATAGCTAAGCAATGTCGAGTGCGGTCAAAAGTAGGATTGGTGGCAATTCAGCAACATATAGTGCGGTCAAAAGTAGGATGGGTGGCAATTCAGCAACAGTGCGGTCAAAAGTAGGATCGGTGGCAATAAAGCTCAGCTATGTCGAGTGCAGTCAAAAGTAGGATGGGAGGCCATTAAGCAACATCGAGTGCGGTCATAAGATGGATGGGAGTCAACAAACTTAAGCAATGTCGAGTGCGGTCAAAAGAAGAACCGGCCAATAGTGGCCATTCAGCAACATCTAGTGCGGTTATAAGGATGGGTGTCAACAAAGCTCAGCAAAGTCGAGTGCAGTCAAAAGTAGGATGGGTGGTCATTCAGCAACATGTAGTACGGTCATAAGCAGGATGGGTGTCAATAAAGCTTAGCAACGTCTAGTGCGGTCATAAGTAGGGTGGGTGACGAGGCTTGATTACAATGAGGCTAAACCTGAGCCGCCATATTATAGAACGTATCGCAATGATAATCCGGCTTATCGTGGACCCGCCACAATACAGAACGGCCCTGTTTTATGAAACGGCTAGCCGTTATACGGCGGATTATACGATCCGACTGCGACATGACGGCGTCGCCTTGACAACATTGTAAACAAGAGTTGGTTACTCATTTTCGCTGTAATGGATTAATGTTAAATAAATATGTGATTAAAAGTTAAATGTGTGATTTTAAGAAGGAGAAATTTGTGTTCTGACGAATTTATCGTACAATTGGTGTTTTCTTTAATAAATGGAGGGAAGTACGTCGATATCAGAAGTGGCGGATCCACCCCAGGATCAATCATAAAGCGGTTCAATGGTGGAATAGATGTCATTATTTTCCGCTGGTATGGAAGCAATTTTTACAAAGATCGCTGAAAATATAACCGCCTAAACCGTTAACCCGTTCAGAACACAACAACTACATTTGTGAATTTAGATCCGGATGAGCCAGAATCTGACATAGAAAACTGGTGTACGTTAACGGAAATGATCATCGAGAAGAAGAAGATAGAAGGTATTGATCTGACACTTGCATTTACACACTCACTGAAAGGCCGCGCTGCTACGTGCTTAATTTAGTTACAGCTTCAACAATTATCATGGATAATGGATAATATCAAAGAAATACTAATGTCGACGTTTTCTAAGCCGATGACAATGCAAGACTACTTCGAACAGATAATAAAGTTTCAAATGAACACCAATAAAAAATAAATAAATAGGTACCTAATTATATTTGCATAAGTTGATAATAAATGCTTTGCTATAGCTTTACCGCGGCAGTCCCCGAGTGCCACTTATAATTTTTATCTCCAAAATGTACGGCGTTAATAGTGATATTAATAAAATGCATTTTTCAATTATTATTAATGTATTTGACCATAAGAGACCGATTAGTTGCTATAAATAAATATGAATGTCGAATTAATTTGGTCACTTCACAAGTCACCCCGGAAGTAAACGGACATCATGAAAAGTTTGGTAAGCGTGCAATTTGTTTTATAATCTACCTTTCAATGTTTCTTTATGGCAAGTTTATAATTACAAAAGGTTGATTAATTAGGTATAAGAGCATTAGTGGGCTCTTATGTAGGCTGTTAAGATGTAAACAAAATTCTCACAATGATTTCCTATTATTGTATAAGATAGCGGTTCTTACACCCGTGTTCATAAGCATATCCTAGGTCTATGATTCTATGACAACACTATGAGGTCTCATAGTGCTCGCCAACGCATAGCGCTAAGCGAATTCAACGGCGATACTCTTAGAGCATCAAAGTTACTGACTCACCCTTCAGTAGAGACGGCATAGCGCCTCGCGATACATATTTTTGTGCCAAATCTGGTGTGGGGGAAGAACGCACACATTTTAATTACGTCACATATTCACAAATATTCTTTCATCGCTACCGACGCATACATTTCTAAATATGTCAATTTCAATTAACAACTTCATTTTCTATGCACCGTAAACACTGACACCGACACACACAGACACACTATTTGTATAACTAGAAGGCACATTGTGCACGGACATTGGGACGAGAGGTTCGCCCGTAAAAGCCACTCCTCTGACGGGTGTCATACCTGTCATACCTTGATGCTCTAAGGCGATACTCGAGTGAATATTGCTAGGTACTCTAGAGAGGCGCTCTTTGTATTGTGTAGGTACTATGCGTTTGTCAAAATCGTCAAGAACGTAACGAACACACGTCAAATAGCGCCCTTTGCATAGCATTGCCTGCTTTTCGAAACCCCGCTTCAATTCCTCTCCGATATATATTTTTTAATTTACTTAATGAGATTAGACCAAGAAAATCAATTGTTTTTATCTGAGCAAAGCACGGTTATTCAGGCACTGTTATTCAATCAAATATAATATTTTTCAGATAATTCTCGCTGTGGTTGCGGCTCTAGCTGCCGAAACGTGTGCTTCACCAGTTTCACCACTTAAAATCGACAAGAGATCTGTAGATGATCCCTTGGAACATATTGAAATATATCTTGAACCCAATGATGCACAAGCTGCTATGCAAGCTCCTACAAAAGCTCACCTATTCAAAAGAGCAGTGTATAAAGTACTTAAAGCGGGCGAAGAAGCAGAGAAAAATATAGATGCATCATCCCATAGATTGTGCTGTTGGTGATAACATCTCTACTTCTGTAATAAAAGCTGTTCATAATCATACTTTTGTTACGCGCTGGTTAATAAAATGCTGTTTGTATCGTAGAAGACCTTTATTCACTTCTGACACCGAAAACCCTTTTATCACAGTCCGAATCACTAAGCACAATACAGTGTTGATGTTAATTTGGCTGTAGTCATGGTAGTATTACTATTTTTTAGGGTTCCGTAGCCAAATGGCAAAAAACGGAACCCTTATGGATTCGTGATGTCTGTCTGTCTGTCTGTCCGTCCGTATGTCACAGCCACTTTTTCCGAAACTATAAGAACTATACTGTTGAAACTCGGTACGTAGATGTATTCTGTGAACCACATTAAGATTTTCACACAAAAATAGAAAAAAGCAATAAATTTTGAGGGTTCCCCATACTTGGAACTGAAACTCAAAAAATTTTTTTCATCAAACCAAAAATGATATTGAGGTTTCTAATATCATTTTTTTCTAAACTGAATACTTAGTTTGCGCGAGAGACACTTCCAAAGTGGTAAAATGTGTCTGTACTAATTCTAAAATAAGAGAATGATAAAACTAAAAAAATATAATATATGATACATAATACATTACGATGCAAACTTCCACCGAAAATTGGTTTGAACGAGATCTAGTAAGTAGTTTTTTTTAATACGTAATGAATCGTAAACTACATTTTTTTTCAATTATGTCTAGTTATGTCTAGTACGAGCAGCGATGGCCGAGTGGTAAAAGCCGCGGTCTTCTACGCGACCGATCCTGGGTTCAAATCCTCGGCGCGCACCTCTGACAAAGAACTTTGTAATGTGCGCATTTATCGCTGATCCACGCCACGGTGATGGAAAAATATCGTGATATTTAATTGATTACGATGTTCTCCATCGCCGTGCATGCCTGAGAGAAATTCATAATTTCTCGAAAGCATGACGTTCACCAATCCGCACTTGGCCAGCGTGGTGGACTATGACCTAAATCCCAGGAGACCTGTGCCCAGCAGTGGGACAAAAAAAAGTTAAAAAAAATGTCTAGTACAAGTTTTCCTGTTATGCATCAAGTTTTTACCTGTTTCGCTGAAACTGAGCGAGTAATCCATACTAATATTATAAATGTGAAAGTGTGTTTGTTTGTTTGTTTGTCCGTCTTTCACGTCGCAACGAAGCTATTATATGATATGATTTTTGTGTGTGTAGGCTACTTTTTACCGCGGTAAAACATTCCCATGGAAGGATCGATGTTTTGTTATTTGCTAGATATTTAGTTCCGGATGTTGTTAATAGATGGCGTTAGTAAAATTCATTTGCAAGTTCTGAATCACGCTAACAAATTTTGAATTCGCGCTCGATAAATTGTTGTTTTGGTTTAAAATTAATGTGATAAAGGAATAAGACAAACGCTTTGATTTTGGTTTTGGTTCGCTTATTGAATTGGTTTTAATAAATAATAATTGGTTTTAATAAAATAATACTTATTTTTAAAGAATAGTTCTTTTGATATTTTATGAGTTTTATAAACATTTTGTATTGTAGTCGCGTTACACAACTTGGACGGAATATAATTAGTGCCACCATCAAGAGGAGACGCCAAGAGGAGATTATCTGCAGACCGAAGGGGTAGATTGTGAGTAGCATGCAGAAAATGGAATTGTTGTTTAAGATAAGGGGGAGATTTAGGATTAAATAAGATGCAGTAGAGAAGAGATAGAATATGAGCATTTCGGCGAAGTCTGATTGGGAGCCACTTGAGCTTAGAACGATATTCAGAGATATGGTTATATTTTCGGAGTCCAAATATAAACCTACATAAATTTTGGTGACGCTCAAGCTTATTTGGTTGCTCAGTAGTCAGGTCTAGATAGCATACATCGGCATAGTCAAGAACTAGGAAAAGAAGAGACTGCGCAAGCAAAATTTTAGTAGGAATGGGTAAGACATTTTTGTGCCTCCGAAGTGAACCACAGCGGAAAAAGTTTCCTGCTAATATCAGAGAGTTGTGGTACCCAACTGAGACAGCGGTCCATGTATATGCCAAGGTTTCTGACTTTATCGCTGTAGGGGATGACTGCATTTCCCAACCTGATGTGAGGTAGTAGAGAAAAGTCTAACCTTGAAACTAAGCGAGAGCTCCCAATAACAATCGCTTGTGATTTTTTAGGATTTATTTGGAGCCCATAAGAATTACTCCATGTTACTTAAGTCTTGGTTGACTGTAGCAATGGCGCTAGATAGGTTATTGAGGGATGCCTGGTTGTAAATCACAATCACAAGGATCTCATTTGGGTCCAGTCCTCTTCACTGCTTTTATCAACGATATTACGTCAGAAATACGCAACTCCGAATTCTGTCTTTTTGCTGACGATATAAAAATATACAGAACGGTAAAATCCACTTTAGACTCAGAGCTTGTCCAATGTGATTTAAATAGAATTAGTAAATGGTGTAAATTAAACGGAATGATCCTTAATTCCAAAAAATCCTATCACATTAAATTCTCGAGAAAGCGTCTACCTTTTATGTCTTCCTATAAATTGAATTCTGATGTATTGAAGCAAGTTAAAGAAGTTCGGGATTTGGGCGTAATAGTGGATAATGAATTGAAATTTAAACCTCATGTTGATGCAACTGTTAAAAAAGCTGGAAGAATGCTCGGATTCTTAAAACGGAATACCAAAGGATTTAATTCAGCTTGAACAAAAATCATTTTATATTATTCCCTGGTACGCAGCCAACTAGAGTTTGCATCAGTGGTTTGGAGACCCCAGTATATCACTTACTCGCAACGTATTGAGAGTATCCAGCGTGCATTTACTCGGCATCTAGCGTTCCATTCATCTAGCATCTCCCACCGCACTTCATATGATCTTCGTCTTAAACACTTCAATATGATGTCACTTGGCAATCGTCGTATACTAATTGACATTATGTTTTTAAAAAAAATTGTTTCTGGTATTATAGACTGTAGCAGCCTACTTCAAAACGTTAATCTTAACATTCCATATAGTTATCCACGACATCATATGACTAAGACTTTTTATATTCCTGCTAGTAGAACTAACCTCTTAAAAAGTTCACCTTTATCAAGGATTTGCGCCGAATACAACCGAGCATATGCCTCAATAGACATTGACATTTTCCATGACTCTTGCTTATGTCTAAAGAGGAAATTGTCTGAATACCTGCTTTATAAGTAGGTATTCGGATAATTGCTTCTTTCGGCACTTCAAAATTACATTACTACTTTTGATTTTGTAGATGTTTCGCTTGTCTTGTAAATTCATTTTTTTTCTTTTCTTTGTGATATATTTTAATAATATACTTGTACTTATATATAAATATATTTGATATCTGCAATAACATGTCATAGTTTTTAAGAAATAGGAATGTTGTACACGTCTTTTATTGGCATACATACCAGTGCTTATATACTTTGATATTGTACAATCTAGGAAAGTAATGTGTGTAATGCTGTTGATGTGTCAAAATAAATAAATAAATAAAAATAAATCTGTAGGTCGTCGGCATATAGATGGTAGAGAGAAGATAGACTTAGACTTATAGAATTAATGAAGATAGTAAAGGTAAGAGGAGACAACACGCCACCTTGCGGGACACCGGCAGTCATATCACACCAGTGGGAATACTTGTCTTGGACTTGAATACGCTGCCGGCGGCCATACAAGTAGGAATGAAACCAGTCAATCAATAGCCGTCGGAGATATGTTGAGAGAGCGTAATACCCCCGTAGGATATAAAAATCGACGGTATTGAACGCATTGCTAAAATCCAGCAAAACCAACACCGTCAATTTTTGATTATCCATTCCTTTGCGTATGTCGTCAGTGATTTTTACGAGCGCAGTAGCAGTACTGTGGTAAGGACGGAAGCCAGATTGTAGAGGATTTAGCAAGGAATGGGCTGAAAGAAAGGACTCGTGCACTATATTTAACCTATATCGAACAAAATGTCAACAAATTTATCCGATATAACTCAAAAATACACCAAGAAAGTAAAAATAAAACAAGAGCACAATATGTCTTTTTCGACTTTTTTCGACTTAAATGTTTTTGCCAATTACATAAGAATAAATAATAATATCAATTTATTCTTATGCCAATTCCCAAAAGTTTGTGATTTATTTACCTTCTGATTTGTGTACCTTCCATGTATAAAGCCAGAAGAAAGAAAATATAATAATTTATGTAGGGAAAAATGGGTGTAACGGTGGCAAAAACTAACTACTAAACTAGTTACTAAAAAACTTTATAAGTTTTAAAATACCTATTTAAGAACTCGTAAATAAAAAGAATATAATAATTATTTTTGTCATATTTTTCAGATAATTCTCGCTGTAGTTGCGGTTCTAGCTGTCGACACGTGTGCTTCGCCGTTCAAAATCAATAAGAGATCTGTAGATGCTCCTTTGAAACTTGTTCAGCGTTCTCTTGAACCCAGCACATGCTGATCCCCGAGCCCCATACAAACGAGAAACGTTCAAAGTACTTACGGCGGCGGGCGAAGATCCAACATCCCATCGATTGGCGAAAAGACATAATTATGTCCTTGAGTCATAGATTTGGAGATCACGGATTTGGAGATCACGGGTTTGGAGATAATGGATTTGGAGATCATGGATTTGGAGATGACGGATATTACGAGCATTAACTTGTAGGAATAGAGGATATAAATTGTAAATGTCCAAATACTCGACAAGGTTTGAAAGTATTATATTGAATAATTACTAAAATATTCATCGTTTTATTATTACCTAGCTTTGCCCGCGACGTCATCCGCGTAGATAGAGACTTGTAGAAAAGGGAGAAAAATCGCTTGCAATAAGTACAATACAATTTAGTAGACACCTAGTTTATTTTTCCTAAGTCCTTACACACAGTCCTCACTGTTTTTTAGTTTTTTAAATTACATTTTTTTTATTTTTGATATACTCAGTGTCAGTCTTACAGTAAATACTAAAGAATCTAACGGATTCTAACGACACCTCTCAAGGTAAAATCCATCAAGCAGTTCAGGCTGCAGAGCGTCCCAAACAATTATATATACATACATACTAGTGGTACAATATAGATAAGTATACAGTAGAGTAACTTCATACTATCGGCCGAATTGACACACGCACAAAGACAACTGTCATTTACACGGCCGCTAAGTAATCTTAAGGAAGGTAATAGCATAAGAATAAATAATAATAGTACGCAGTGCCACATTGCGCTATGGACTGAAAATCGAAAATCGAGGAACTTCGTTTCAAAAGATGAATTTATGACATCTTTTGAAACGAAGTTCCTTATTATCGCGCGTTGCGAAAGGGGGCTAGACGGAAAAAATTAAGACGAAAAGTTGTAACGACACTTTTTGCTATAGTAGTAAGAAGTGCGGCTTACAACTATAGCAACCGCACTCGACATTACTTTACTTTGTTGACTCCCATCTTTCTTATGACCGCACTTGATGTTGCTTAGTGGCCACTATTGACCACCCATCCTACTTTTGACCGCACTTGATGTTGCTTAGTGGCCACTATTGGCCACCCACCCTACTTTTGACCGCACTCGACATTGCTTAGCTTTGTCGACACCCAAACCTAAAACTAATGCAGAAAGAAGAAAAGAACATTATTAAGCGCAAAAATTAAAAAAAACAAGAAAGTAAAAAAATACAACTTCGTTCCATCCGGGTGTCCCTTGACACCTCAGTTTTTTCTTAAATTTTCAAGTGCCGTTTTTTTACCATAGTCTTTTTTCACCATTATTAATAGACTGATGAATAAAGGTGATGAAGCGATCACCGCCGCCTACGGGCAACTACAGTGGAGCCTTCTGAGCATTGCTGCCTGTGAAGGAGAGCTTTTTATGAATATTATTATGTCGTGTAAGTTTATTTAGTAGAAGGTAAAATGGATGATTTATGATTTTTAAAGGTATATATAGACCAGCCGCAGAATTATTTATTTGTTACTGACCTGTTTTTATTTATTTATTTTTTAAGGTTTTATTATCATTTTCTTGATATATTTTTGAGTTATGTAAGTGGTACTTGATGATCCAACCAAGTTAATGACATTTTGCTCGATATAGGCTGAATCGCAGTGCCCGAGTATCGTGAAATAAAATAACAGTGCTGAATGTGCTGGATACGAACATGTTTTTTAAATAAGCAACCCATCATTTTGTAGGTACCAAACCTAGCACTACACGCAGTCAATTTTAAAAATCGGGCTGAGTTACGCTTCTGTCTAGAAAAGCGGGCGCTCGACTCCTTGTATTGTGCTAGTGGGCCCTGCAGACGTTGTCCTGCCTTAAAAGTATTGAAAGAGGATTTGTTTTCTTATTATCTTAAAGAGATTTAATGTTACTGTCAAACAAAAATATAAAACAAATAATGACATAAGAACTGTCCTGTTATTCTGACTGTGTCAAAGTTTAGAACGACACGGCACGAAATACAAACGTTTGACAGGTAGGAACAATTTATATAGGAAAAATAAAGTTTTTAACAAAAAAATAGAACCGACTTCAAACGGTAAAAAATAAAATTGTTCAGTACCTACTTCTTCTTGCTTATGGTAATGACTCTTAAAACTATCTTTGGAGTCGGGCCCTTACTAAAATGTCGTACTATTTCGTCTTTTCGTCGTATTTTGTCGTTCTAAATGAGCACCGACAGTACAGACAGTGGGAAATTACCTACTTCTTCTTGCTTATGGTAACGACTGCTAAAACTATATTGGAGTCGGTGCCCATTCAGAACGAAAGGTACACTATATTTACTAAGACAGGACATTTTTGATTTTACTAAGGGCCCGACTCCAAAAATAGTTTTAAGAGTCATTACCATAAGCAAGAAGAAGTAGGTACTGAACAATTTTATTTTTTACCGTTTGAAGTCGGTTCTATTTTTTTGTTAAAAACTTTATTTATTTCACTCTTTTTAGTAATTTTAATAATTCTGCACACATATATAAGCATAATTGGATTTTTTTCACTTAACTTCTAAACTTTAAAGAGATACCTTTTATAATCATGTTTATCTAATAGCCATCTTATAGCCTGAAAAAATACTACTATCAGTCCACTTGAACGTATAAATTAATGAAAGAATTTGCTCTCAGCTCCTAACCGTTGAGGAGTTGTACCTTCAATCATCAGCTTAGCAACATGAGGTGATAATTACCGGACATAAATATTTGTATTATGTTAAAACATATGACTAAAAGAATGTGTGTGCCTATTAAGTTTCAGTGTTTCCCTCGATTTCCCTAGTATCACATCATCAGATTTTGCCATGGTGACAGTTGGACCACCTCAAGAATGTACGATATCCAACAAAAAACCATTTATTGAAAGAGTTTGCTCTCAACTCCTAACAGTCATAGTACCTTCCACTTCCATCATCAGCTCAGCAACATGATATGATGATAATTATACACAAATACCTGTATTGCTTTAGTAAAAATCATTTGTTGTGCTATAAAATTTGAATGTTCCCTTCGATTTCTCTGGGATACCATCATCAGACTTTGACTTGGTGACAGTTGGACCACCTCAGGAATGTAAGATATCGAACAAAAAACCATTTATTGAAAGAATTTTCTCTCAACTCCTAACCTTCGTAGTACCTTCCATCATCAACTGAGCAACATGATATGATGATAATTATACAAAAATGCCTGTTTTGCTTTAGTAAAAATATGAAAATCATTTGTTGTGCTATAAAATTTGAATGTTCCCTTCGATTTCTCTCGGATCCCCTCATCAGACTTTGACTTGGTGACAGCTGGACCACCTCAGGACTGTAAGATTTGGAATAAAAAACTATTTATTGAAAGAATTTGCTTTCAACTCCTCACTGTTGCAGTACCTTCCATCATCAGCTCAGCAACATGAGATGATGATTACTATGCACAAATATCTCTTATGCTTCAGAAAGTATAAGAAAATCAATGTGTGTGCCTATAAAATTTGAGAGTTGCCCTCGATTTCCCTGGGATCCCATCATCAGATCCTGATTTGGTGACAATGGGACCACCTCGGGAGTATAAGCATACGAACAAAAAAAGGATTTTGAAAATCGGTCCACAAACGGCGGAGTAATCGGTGAACATATATAAAAAATAATAATACATACAGCCGATTACAGTACCTCCTCCTTTTGGAAGTCGGTAAAAAGTGAATAAAGGGGTTTTTGGCGGGAAGTCGAAAAATACATATTGTGCTCTTGTTTTATTTTCATTTTCTTGGTGTATTTTTGAGTTATATCGGATAAAGTTGATGGCATTTTGTTTGATATAGGTTAATTACAGTGCACGAGTGTTTGTGAAATAGAATAACAGTGCTAAAATATGTTTTTTCTGCTTGCCTCCAAAATTCCATTGGACACGTTCTAGTAAAATAGCCATCGCTTTACTTGAATGTTGGACTGACTAGACTATTACTGACGACTGACTTTGTTATTACTTCGTCCAGTTTCATTGAAATTGGCAAAAAATTGATGCAAAAATTATACTTGACGTTGGCAGTATGCACAGAGTTTGCGATGGCATAATTGAAAAAAAAACTGAATAAATAAAAATAATAAAAATATACATTTTCCAGTGAACCGAATTGTGAATCTAAACCATCCTCGAATCCACTTGAACACACACAAAAAAAAATCGTTAAAATCGGTCCAGCCGTTTAGGAGGAGTTCACTGTCAACACACGTACAGAAGAATTATATCCATACTAATATTATAAATTTGAAAGTAACTCTGTCTGTCTGTCTGTCTGTCTTCTACTCTTTCACGCTTAAACCACTGAACCGATTTTGATGAAATTTGGCATAAACATAGAAAGGACGTTGAGAAAGGACATAGGCTACTTTTTACCGCGGGAAAATATCTCATTCCCACGGGAAGCAAATGAAATGAATGAAATGCGCCGTGTAGTACTAAAATATAAATAAAAAATACACTACATGCAATGATATTCACACGTACAGTACATCTTCCGACACAAATTCAACACTGTAAATATCACCTTTATGCAGACGATACACAATTACCTATATATCACTCATTTAATAGCAAAAATACGCAAGAGGCTATTAAAAAGATCAATGACGACCTTAATACAATTTATGTCTGGTCTTGCAATAATTCCCTATTTCTGAATCCAATTAAATCGAAAATGTTAGTTTTGGGCACGAAAAGTCAAATAAAAAATGTCTTGGACTGTTATGATAAAGTCGAAATCAATTGTGTAGCTTTGAAGCAAGTGAGTTCTGTGCGTAACCTAGGCCTTATAAAACGGCGAACAAAAATTCGTAGATCATATAAATAGTAAAATAACAACTGCATTTTTCAAACTGAAAACACTGTATAAAATAAGACCTTATATTAAAGAGGAGCTACGTCTTCTTTTATGCGAGTCTTTGGTGCTTTCTACCTGTCTTTTATGTTTCTTAATTTTTTTAATTCTTTTTACGGCATTGTATAAAAATCCTTTCAGCCATTCAATATTAAAAGAAAAGAAAAAAATTATGTTTCTTATTTCATTTCATAGATTAATAAAGTATAGTATTGTCTTTGGCTTATTCATATTTTTTATATTAGCCCGTTAATCAATATTTTAATCTATACATAAAGATGAAGAGTTTGTTCGTTCGTTCGTTTGTATGTTTGTTTGAACGCACTAATCTCAGGAACTACTGGTTCCAATTGAAAAAATCTTTTTGTGCTGGATAGTCCATTTATCGGGAAGGCTTTTTTTAAAGGCAGACGGGCCGCGTGGTGTTAAGCGATCACCGTCGCCTATGGATACGGGAAAACCTCAGGGGAGCCACCCGAGGGCTTTAGGCTATATAAGATCGTGCTCTAATACCAAAGTCCACGCGGACGAAGTTGCGGGCGGCCACTAGTATGTATATAAAGATGTACATACACATACTCTCGAAAAACATAATCCTCCTTCTGGCGCAGTCGGTTAAAAAGATTTGAAATCAATTTTATAAAATTTAAAGATAATTATGTTGTTGGTTGAATTTCGACCACTAGTTAATAAATAAAACGATGACTATTTTTATGAATTATTCAATATATTATTATCAAAACTTGACGAGTATTCGAATGTTTACCATTAATATCGCACTTGCAAGATCTTTTCATCAAAATTGATGGATCATTCGATTCTCTTTTAGAAAGAATAACTATTCCTCTGTTTCTTTCACTCCAACCATATGAGGTGGGCAGGATAGCTGGATCTTTTCACCAATTTATGGAATTTTTGATCATCAATTTTCTCTGCTTCTTCGCCCGCTTTAAGTACGTTGTTCACTGCTCTTTTGAATGGTTGACTTAAGGGGGCTCCGAAACTAGCTTGTGCTTCATCGTTGGGTTCAAGATATGACCCAACAAGTTCCAAGGGACCATCTACAGATAGTACAGATCTCTTATTGACTTTGAGTGGAATAGCATACGTTTCGGCAGCTAAAGCCGCAACTACAGCGAGAATAATCTGAAAAAAATAACAAAATTATTATATTCCATTTATTAGCGGAAGTTTTGTTAGGTTGTACTTAGTTAGTAGCACGTACTTATAATAAGAGGCTAAGAACTAGAGAACTAAGTTTCATTTTTATTTTGTCCAAAGCTGATGACGGCGAACCTCGTATCGTTCAAATAAAATAAATTATTATAAAAACACAAAATTGGGGCTAAGTCTAATTAAATAACACTATAAAAATGTAAAACTACTTTAATGTTTCTTTTGTACCCTTCTTTAAGTCATTTTAAGAATTTAAGTTTAAATTAAGTGATTAAAATTAATACTTTATTCAATTAAATTAAAATTTGTATTTAGGGAGTAAATATGGAGTTCTAAATATTTTGTAAAACGTTTTTTCACCCATTGTGCTGATAAAATATTTTCATTTCATTTCTTTCATTTTAAATACAAGTACCTGGGCGACCGAGCGTTGTCGGATAAAAACAATTTATTTTCTTTGTTTAATTTCAAACGAAACACTCATTTCCTTAGCGTTACTTAATAACGCCATCAGAAATAGCTCCCAAAGAAAAAAAAGAAAAAAATATAAAGGCAATAATAATATGGTTTTGATTGAGGTTTGAACCTTAATTAGTTTTATCACAATTAGTTCCGCAGTCAGCCCACGTAACCATTCGGCCAAGATGCTTTAATTCAATGAACGAAATTTTTATAGAGCTCTTACTAAAATGGGTTCCCTGGTTCCCATTGAAAAAAAATATATTAATATCTTAGCAATTTAGCTTTAAGGTGCGTACATATTATATAACATAACATGTTTTAAAACGATGTTATAACACATGTTTCAGTAATGTGGAGACTGAATGTTATAAAACATGTTAAGTTATTTAACAGGTTATTATTTTACTCGAGATGTAACGGATGCGGTGCGCGGGGCATTGTGAATAGGAACGACTAACGAAAATGTTAAACAACATTGTTATATTACATTGTTATTCTAATGTGTACAGTATTTTATATGTTGCAAAGTTGAAAAACAATGTCAGATAATGTGGACGTGTTATAAAACACAAGTTATACAACATGTTATTTAATCTGTACGCACCTTTAGATATATTATCAGAATTTTTAATACAATTTTTTTAAGGAAACATTTGAAAGTAGTTAAGAATATATTACAGGCTTACCAAACTTTTCATGATGTCCGTTTACTTCCGAGGAGAGCTGTGAAGTGACCAAAACGAATCAGACATTCATATTTATAGCAACTAATCGGTTGCTTGTGGTCAAATATCATTAATAATAATTGAAAAATCAATTTTAGTTATCACCCATCGCAGTACTAAAATTTTACCGACGTCCAAAAGGGGAAGGTACTGTATTCGGCTGTATGTATTTTTTATATATTTCCGCCGTTTGTGGACTGCTTTTCACTGATTTTTTCGATTAGTGGTCCCATTGTCACTAAGTCAGGATCTGATGATGGGATCCCAGGGAAATTTATGGGAACTCCTAAAGTGTTATGGGCACATACATTAATTTTCTTATACTTTCTGAAGCATAAGAAATATTTGTGCATATTAATCATCATCTCATGTTGCTGAGCCGATGATTGAAGGTACAACTCCTCAACGGTTAGGAGCTGAGAGCAATTTCTCTCAATGATTTATACGTTCAGATGGACCCCACAGATGACCACAGATGAAAACACAGGTTCCTTTAAAATTAATATAAATAATTGTCTTGAATCACTGATAGAGTGGTTAAATTGTAATCTTAAAATTAATCTTGATAAAACAAACAAAATGACATTTAAAATCAGAGTATCATACGGACAACCAGTAAATTTTAACTATAAAGAAAAGTTGACATCTGAAATAGAAAAAAAAAATAGGACTGTACGTAGATAGCAGATTAACGTGGCAGTCACACAAAGAACACGTTTGTAAAAAATTAAATAAGGTTTCTTTTGCTTTATATAAATTGGCCAAGGTTGTAAACATAACGGCGGTTCTAAATGCATACTATGCGTACTTAGGTGCAACATATACGGTATAATATTCTGGGGTAAGGCGACGGGAATCCAAACTATGTTTAAGGCTCAAAAAAAGTGCATTCGAGCAATATGTCAATTACAACAAACGGATACTTGTTATTTTTAAATTTTGATAATGTGGCCTCATTATCAAAATTTAAAAATAATGGCGCTCCCTTCCTTAACATTTACGAGATCTCTATGGTCGAAACAGGAATCAGTGAAATCACTAAATATGAAACCCATAAATAAATATCTTTGGACAATTTACACGACGCCATATGATTCCAAACTAAGCAGAGCTTGTACTATGGTAATCAGAAAGCTGATAAACATACTTATATAATTCTAAATATATACCTAAATAGATACATTAACACCTAGACACAGAACAAATAGTCATGTTCTACACACAAATATTTGTCCTGGGTGGGAATCGAACCCATGAACTCACGCTTCGCAGTCGGCTCATCGCCCACTACACCATGGAGGCTGACAAATCAATCAAAAAGACATAAAAATAAATAATGTTCAATCGCTTCTAAAACAAAACAATTCCAGTGTCTTTTGCATGCGAAATAAATAACGCAAAAATATATAACGCTCTACTGGAATTACTTAAAATTAAGAAAGGCAACGAATTTAAAAAAGAACTAGCTGTGCCCCGCGGTTTCACCCGCGTTATAGAGGATCATTAGCATAAAGTGAAGTCCCTTCTGAAGTGCCGTGGACCGGCTTTTTTTTTTTTGTAGGACTATTTAAGATAAATATTTCCATCATACATTACGAATGTATAACTCTAGCGGTTTTGGCAGCGCACGCCAGAATAGCTCGCAGATGGTAGATTTTTTCCTACTTACTTGACACTTATTGTCATATTTTGGACAATTTCACACAATATCTTTACAAATTATAGCCTAAGGTCAGTTCGGGGAAGTCCGGCATACTTTATTTTAGGCTCAGGTTTATTAACAATTTATAGATGTCCTTTGAATTAGATTCCATTTCTTCTGATCAATAATCATCAAGAATATATCTCTCCTTCTAATTACGTCTTATTTGATCCTTTTGCTGGGTTTTTCATAGAATTAAACGTGTTTTTTTGAAAACTTGGCACACAGACGAACTTACCCCAAGCAAGGGGCAAGTCCGTCATATAGCCTTTTTATCTACATACTATATGATTTTCTGTATAAAGGTGTTTGATAACGATTTAAATATGAAAGTCAAACAAATCTGTACTTAAAACCCTGAGCTATAAGGTTGCAATACAATTTTATTTCAAGAAAACCACAAAGTGGGGCAAGTCCGGCATAAATGTAAGGTAAGGGGTTGTCAACCTATAACTTTGTGTAAAAAATTAACTCACTGGATAATAATGTGATAGAAATAAAATATACTCGTAAAAAAGAAATACGTTTTAATACTATTATAAACTAATCAACATAAACAAAATAAAATTCTTAAAAAAAATCGAAGACCTTTTTTAGTTTGTGTGTATATTGTTATAATATAAACACAGTAAGAACGATTTACAATATCTTAGAGACATTCGTACGTTATTCAAGGAATTTATTCGAAAAAATGATGTTATTGTTAAATTGATGTGATATGAGTATTAAACGCTTCTATCAAAATGTAATCTATAAATATAAAATAGAATATTTTGTTATAAAAACTAACGTCGTAACTAGACATATTGAGTGAAATGGTAAACGGGATTACGTACGTACATGTAACTGTTGGATAGGTCCAACTAGTTTCGACCACAAACGGTGGTCTTCTTCAGAGTGAGTGCGGGACGTCCGTCGATACGTCTCGCCTTGCACTGCGGGCTGCAGCACGTAGCGCTCGCGATGACAAGTTGGGCGGGGGGGCGGGGTGGTGGTGGTTGCTTATTCGTCGGCGCCTCTCCAGAAGACTCTTCACTGTCGCTTGTGGTTCCTTCGTAGCTAGCACGAGCTAATCCACACACTGAGCTCACTGCATCATTGGCGACAACAAAAGGATTTGGCCACCCACTTGGAAGTCTTGTCTTCATGGCACACGACAGAATCCTTTTGTTGTCGCCAATGATGCAGTGAACTCAGTGTGTGGATTAGCTCGTGCTAGCTACGAAGGAACCACAAGCGACAGTGAAGAGTCTTCTGGAGAGGCGCCGACGAATAAGCAACCACCACCCCCCCGCCCCCCGCCCAACTTGTCATCGCGAGCGCTACGTGCTGCAGCCCGCAGTGCAAGGCGAGACGTATCGACGGACGTCCCGCACTCACCCTGAAGAAGACCACCGTTTGTGGTCGAAACTAGTTGGACCTATCCAACAGTTACATGTACTTACGTAATCCCGTTTACCATTTCACTCAATATGTCTAGTTACGACGTTAGTTTTTATAACAAAATATTCTATTTTAGATTTATAGGTTGCATTTCGATAGAAGCGTTTAGTACTCATATCACATCAATTTAACAATAACATCATTTTTTCGAATAAATTCCTTGAATAACGTACGAATGTCTCTAAGATATTGTAAATCGTTCTTACTGTGTTTATATTATAACAATATACACACAAACTAAAAAAGGTTTTCGATTTCTGCCGTGGGGCAAGACCGGCATTGACGGAATTCCCCGTTAATGCTATACGGTCTTCCCCCAATATTCAGTTTTGAGGTTAGATATATTTCACTAGCCACATTTCTATAAGGAGTTATTTTAAATCAGTTATAACTGAAGAAATTATTACTTAACAATATTAGCTATCGACATACCACTGTCCTCTGTGCGAATTCGTAGTTTTTCACATTTATTTTAGTGCACAAAGATGACACGTCTAACTCGTGTTTGACTCTACAACAACACTGAATTTTCGTTACGTGTTATTGATGTTTGTAAGACACGTAACGCCATCTGTGTCTTGAAATTTGAACAAATTAGGCATACTCTTTTATGTACCGAGCTACTACGAACGTAGCTGTCCTAGAAGGTACTAAACTTATGAGCAGACGGGCTTACCCCACTGACGCAATTCCCCCCATTGACCTTATGTGTTATTCTGATGTATAAGCTATATTATTGTAAAGTTTCATTTTCATTCAGTAGTTTTTACGTGAAAGAGTAACAAACATCCAAACTTACAAACTTTTGCGTTTATAATATTAGTAGGATTTTTCAGATCATTTGAGAAATTTCTGGAACTTTCTCGAACATTCGCAATTAATTAAAACAGTTTGCAATTATTTTAAAAATCTTCAGATCATTCGAGAAGTTTCTGGAACTTTCTCGAATATTTTCAATTTATTAAAAATATTTGCAATTATTTTATAAATCTCCAGATCATTCGAAAAAAGATTACAATTATTTAAAAAAATCCAGATCATTTGAGAAGCTTTCTCGAATATTCTCAATTAAATAAAATTATTTAAAAAATCCAAATGATTCGAGAAGTTTCTGGAACTTTCTCTAACATTCTCAATAAAATTAAAATTTAAATAGTTTGCTAGATCATCCCAGAAATTTTGAGATCCACCCAGAAGTCCCTATTGGTTAGAAAAGTACAGATTTTTTTTCAGATTTTTCCACCCACTTCCACCCAGCGCGATCAAACTCCCTTACTATCATCTACGTACTAAGGGGTATTTACCACCCCAACGGGAAGTTGACTGGAGTTAATGATAATAGACCAACCCGCATTGGAGCAGCGTGGTGGAGTAAGCTCCAGGCCTCCCCAATAACGGGGAGAGACCCGTGCCCAGCAGTGGGACGTAAAAAAGGTTGCAGCCAATGATAATAGATAAAACCGTGTCTTTACGTACAAAGAAAACCCTTTACCTTTATATATATATATATATATATATATATATTAAGATTTAAAACGTACTTACTGAAAAAGGCGTATTACTCAGTCACTGATTTCATAAACGATAAAACGACAAAGGAATTCAGTCCTCTCAGTGTACAAATACATGTGATATGAGTACCCAAAGCCGACGATCGAATCCGATCCGAAATATAAATAAATAAATGTACATTTTGTATGTGTTATAAATAAGTTTTTCTCTTATATATTTTTATCTTTGTAATATTTGCATACCTCATGATTCTCATGAAGGTAAATATGGCGAACTAAATAATATATAAACAACTTTTGTAAACACCCATATTTGTCCAAATAAAAGTCTTTGTCTTTGTCTAAATATGAAACCTCGATCTGGAGCCGTTATGAGATTAAGATTGTATATTATACATAATAATATGTACATAGGTAGGTAGGTAATTGTTCGTTTAAAGCAATTAGGTAGTTTAGATATAATGTAGATAAGAAAAAAAAGAAGCGCAAAGAGTAATCAAGTCCCTTTGTAGCGACCTTCCGCTACTCATCAAGAGATGGCGCCACGGGTATTCCTGAATCACGCTATCGAATTTTTCTGAATATCCGACCATACAAGCTCCGAAATGAGTCAGTTGGAGCGCGGCTGCTGCCCGGGCATGACCGCTTCGCCCGGCGCGTGATCTCCCTTTGCCAAACTGGTGACCCTGGACAAGAATACGTTCCTTCTGACCCTCATCAGTCGCACCTTCACACCCTGGGTGGACTGCAGCAACCACTTCAGCAGCTCAACAGGTTCATCGCAGCGCCTCTGGACCACGTTTCCTGATCCTCATCCAGCTACCTCCAGCGACTTCGTGGACGGCTTGAGAACACACTACTAGCCTCCACACTTCAACCTACCCTCACATCCCGACGCACTGTAGATAGAGGGTTTCTCCACTCTCCATCTCTATCTGCAGTGAGTCGAGATGTGAAGGTGAGGCCTTGTGTTGCCCTCTATCCGCGGTGAGTCGGGATGTGACCAGTGCAGCGGTAAACAGCTTCGGGGATATAACATTCCCTTGTCGTACTCCGCGCTGCAGTGGAATAGGTCCACTGCTTCCGTCGTGGACTCGGACTGTCATGGTTGCGGCTTTGTACAAACACTTCAACACCTCGATGTACCGATAGTCAATCTGGCATCGCTGGAGAGATTCTAGCATCGCCCAGGTCTCGATAGAATCAAAGGCTTTCCTTACGCAGCTTGAATAAAATTGCTCCCCCCCCCTGACCAAGAACTGACAATAATGTGCACTGAAAAGTAAAAAATAATTGCGTATTCTTCTACAATGTAAATCAACTTAAATTTTCTACTCATCAATGTAGGTACCATATGATGTAAATAAGTACAATTATATTATATATATATTTTTGGAGTTGAGTGAGTATGGCGACTGTCGAGGAGAGTATTTTCCATTTTATGAAAAAAATCCCCGCAACTTCTTCTATATCTATACTACATATAATAAATCTGTAACGGTGTCTGTACATTGAAGATATTTGAGAAAAACTGTCACTAGGGCTATTTATTAGCGTAATAGAACCCAAAACAATGATTTTTAGAATTATTGTCTATTTGTCTGTTCGTTTGTGTGCGTTTATCTCAGGAACGGCTTAACGTAGAAGGATGCGGTTTTCACTGGTGTATTGGTATTTTTTTGGATTAACATTTAGTGTTTGTTTTATTTAAATCGGTTCACAAATAAAAAAAATTACGTCTATTTCAAGAATTTATCGATCAGTGTTCGGAATTATCGTTGTTGATTTATCCAAAACTTCAGTTAATGTATTGAAGAATTTTAATTTACAGTGCCTTAAATGATAACATGAAACTTATAAATGAAAAGAAAAATACATCATACATAGAAATAAAATCCAACATAAGATGAGCTGGCAATAATATGGTAAACAAACGAAATAGGGTTCACGCTTTTTCGTAGAGTTCCCATACGTCGACGATAAATTAATCAATATTTTAATCTATACATAAAGCTGAAGAGTTTCTTCGTCCGCGTGGACTTTGGTATTAGTCATAGCATGTCGTCATAGCATATAGCCTAAAGCCCTCGGGTGGCTCCCCTGGGGTTGCCCGTGTCCATAGGCAACGGTTATCACTTAACACCACGCGGCCCATCTGCCTTTAAAATAAAAAAGGCCTTTCCCGATTAATGGACTATCCAACACAAAAAGTTTTTTTTAAATTGGAACCAGTAGTTCCTGAGATTAGTGCGTTCAAACAAACATACAAACCAACGAACGAACAAACTCTTTATCTTTATGTATAGATTAAAATATTGATTAACGCGCTAATATTAAAAATATTAATAAGCCAAAGACAATACTATACTTTATTAATCAATGAAATGAAATAAGAAACATAAAATTTTTCTTTTTTTGATTATTGAATGGCTGAAAGGATTTTTGTACAATCTTCAAGTCAAAGTATACATCTCAAAGTCTTCCATTAATGTAATGGTAATATACCTAATATAAATAAATAAATTCTGTTAAAGAATGTTTTTGCAAAATTTGATGTACCTCTACATAGATTGGCTAAGGATTAACGTTGTCCCATACAAATTTTGCCCTCGATTTTAACCCCCTGAAGGGTAGAATTTCGAAAAATCCGTACTTATCGGATGTCTACGTCATACAAAGAGCATACCTTTCAAGTTTCAGGTCCCTACGACCAATGGTTTAGGCTGTTCATTAATAATAATAATAATATTCATAATATATGATAATAACCAATAATAATCACTCCTTCACAGTTCGGGCCATTCAGTCCGAGAGCATTTCTTGAGCATTCCTACCTCAGTCTAGTATTTTTTACCAACAAGAGTCCTATTTATATTAAATATGTAGTCATTATATCCTTCCAATATATGTATGTATGCACAGAACATTATAGTGTTCTGTGTATGTATGTATGTATGTATGTATGTATGTATGTATGTATGTATGTATGCATGTATGTATGTTTGTATGTAAGTATTTATATTTATTAGTGTAGAGTACATAATATTTCATTATGTACATTGTCATTACAAATTGTCATTTTACCAAATTCTTTGTTTTTTTAGCTTGTTTATTTTTAGAAGCCTACCTCACATTCTCAACATCACCCAGGGTCGACCGGTAGACAATGCCAAGAGGCATTAGGTTTAACCCTTTGTGAAACTTAGTTTAATGTTTTTCACATAAAATAAATAAATAAAATAAATAAATAAACGTTTCACACTCATAGCCCCACAATAGTGTGTATATACCCTGTGTCGTGGGTACCATGGACACATACAAAGACAGAAACACAAACACCCAGATCGAGAAAAGAAATTTAAACTCATCATTCAAATTTCTGTTTCACCGGGAATCGAACCCGGGACCCTTCGATTGGCAGTCCGGCATGGTAACCATTGCGCCACGCGAGTTGTCAATCGTTCGTCGTTGATCCGTCAGTCATTCAGGACAACGCCTTTTATATGTATAGATTATTTTAACTCATCATTCAAATTTCTGTTTCACCGGGAATCGAACCCGGGACCCTTCGATTGGCAGTCCGGCATGGTAACCATTGCGCCACGCGAGTCGTCAATCGTTCGTCGTTGATCCGTCAGTCATTCAGTATTTTACTAGCTTTTGCTTGTGTAACTTGCGGAGCCTTATACTACAGTCGCTCTGTGCTTCGAGCACCAGCGGCAACCATTTTTGCAACCCACAGCTGGCCACGGGTTTCTGCTCGATACTGGGGATGCTTGGAGCTTATTCCACCACGCTGCTATAATGCGGCTCGGTCTAGCCACTTAATTATTGAAAGTAAAAGAGCCTTGTACAGTGAATAAAGAATTTATTATTTACTTATAAGTTAGTAAATATTTTTCATAACACAAGATGATTATGAAATTCATTTTGTAAATGAGAAAAAAAAACCGTCCGCTGATCTCTTAATGAGTTGACTATCGCTCATTTGTAGAGCGAATAATATACATATCTATTAAAATTTTCTCTTTTGGATTTAATAGGGATATCCAGGAATTGGATATGGAAATCCAAAATAATTGTCCACCTTAAACAATTGTTTGGCATGTCTCTTGTTAAGTTTTTGGGGTGCGACTACAGCTGGTTGTGAATAAAAGGATTCTTCGCCGTTTTGGACAGAATATGTGTCTCTCTTTTGCTTTTCAGGTGACACAGCGAAGCGCAGATTTGGGTCATCACCATCATCACCTTCAGACACTGGACCCTGGAAATCTATTTCTCTCTTATTTCGTAGCCAATGAGGTGGATATCCACCGTATCCCCCCACTGCTTCTGCTATTTCTCTCTTGTATGGATAATGTTGTATTAGATATGCATATGGATAGTTAGGATTATTTTCCCCCTTCGCACCAGTAGTTAGAATTGTAACAACAACGAGAATTATCTGAAACAACAGTAATAATAACATTATCTGAAAAATATATGCTAAAAAGTTCTAAAATATGATCCCGTTTTAATATAAACATTAAGATTAATAAGATTTTCAATAAAATAAAAGTATTAAATACAGCAATCGGCCATGTTATCTGAAACGCCAATCAAAAGGAATGACGTCACGTCTCAGTTAATGTCATCGTGTTGCTTGAAGTTTGACGAGCAAGCCGACGCCATGACACCTACGAGCGTTTTCGCGCTTAATTCAAATTCCATAGCAGAAAATACATTAATTTACGTTAAAAGTTGAGTTTATTGCTGAAATAAACTTTTTGTCGAAACTAGGAGACGTATACCTACAATAAGGAAAGGTATTTAAAAATCTGTCATCATGCCTATTGCATAAGAAACAATTAATTGATACATTCGTTTACATTCACGACGTAAGCTAATAATTGAGATGATAACTATCCTATCCAGTAAGTTAGACCAAAATACGGGTACATGTGAAGTTTGATTGAAATCGGTTCAGTAGTTTTGGAGTTTATTGGCAACATACATCGTGATACAAGATTTTTATATAAATAAGATTAATAAATAGTTAAATAATGCTTAGGAACTTAGAGCATCGAAGGTATTACCATTTAACCACTTCTAATAAAAAAATATTGTAGGTGGTAGAACTATTAGGTTCGCCCGGGGAGACTGGGAGCGTGGCGTCTCCTGTAATCCGGCTACTTGGAGGTCGGGACCGGAGGATAGTTTGAGGTTGGAAGTCCTGGTGCTGTGTGGCCCATGTTGACTGGACGTCCACACTAAGCCTGGTATTAGTCCCTGTAGCTTCGGGATCAAGAATAGAGCTACGGTATCCCCTGCCTGATCGTATGAGGCGACTAAAAGGGGGCTTCCGGTGTTGTGGACGGTGAGAGTGGGAGCTCGACCCGTCCAGCCAGCAGCCCCGGGAAGTACGGCGGTGTGTGCGTGGCCGCATGCCGCCGTAAGCATCGGAAGGTGCAGGAGATCACATCTGTTCTCCCAAAGATGGGCCCGTTCCAGGGCGTCGCGTATGGAGGACACCGGTGCGTTCCATGGGAGATCCCGGAGTCCTCCCCAAACGCAGAGGAAAGCCACCGAGGGGGTTTTAGTGAGGTTCAAATCCCACATAACCCGGTGTTCTCTCCCAAGGTGCTGGATACCTTTTGAAGGTTTCCCCCCCGATACCAAAAAAAAAACAAAAAAAGGTTCGCCCGGGGAAGTACCACCTCTGCACCCACTTCTGCCGTGAACCAATACTACGTGTTTCGGTGGAAAGGTGCAGTTACCGGCCACACTTACATGATGCGACCACCAGCCTCTGGAGTAGCAGCGCAACTGCATACGACCTCAGACAAGACTTACCTATTCTTGCTTGAGGTTGTATGTAGATGTCCATGGGCTGCAGCGACCACTTAACACCACGACGTGGCCTGCATGCTCGTCTGCTACTCCATTCAAATAAAAAAACCATTTTTTTACAAAGAACATAATTAAAGTAAATATTAATAATAGGAAAAAAATATGACTTACTATACTCTTCATGGTTACAGTTTTGGTACAACTGCCGAAACGAAATTAGTGTGAGCGATTAAATATGGAATTGCTATAACGAAAACAATTAATAATGAATCAATGTAACTTGCATAGAAATTATAAAAACATTAAGATTAAATTTAATAGACTGTTATAAATTGACATTATCTTATTAGATATTGTCTAACAATTTTCGTTTAGGCCATATTATTGAAAGAATTAATATTTTACTGGTTTATTTTTATCTATACTACTAACATAAGTTGTTTGTTTTTGAAAAGAAAGAAAAGAAAAAATATTTATTTCATATTAGGAATACAAAATATTCGCTTAATGAATGTCATTTTTTCCCGGTCATCGCCTTTAAGTGCCGGTTTGGGCTAGGTGTTGAGCTGAGAGAAAAAAGGCGGCGGAAAAAACTCCCAGCAGCACTCTTTTAAAAAAAACAGTACATAATAATATATTTGAGATAACAGAATGGCTATGGGTCGATAATGGTCACACGTGACAGCTGATCGTGTGAGACACCATCAACCCACTTCCACCTGCTCACAGATGCGAGTAATTACTAAAACTAATACAATCTATGAAGAAATAGCCTTGTGTGAGCGAGATTCATTCCCACGCTCCTTTATCATTAAGATAGTCCTTAGTGTTATAATAAGCCTTACGGCACAGGACTTGTTTGACTGCCTTCTTAAAAGGTTTTAAAGGCAGGGATTGAATCTTTATTGGGATTTTATTATATATCCTGATGGACATCCCAATAAAAGAATTACTTTTTTTATGAAGCCGGCATTTCGGAAATGCCAGCTTGTGGCCGTTCCTAGTTGAAACACAATTAGGACTTTGCAAGTCCAATATAGTAGTGAATTTTTCTTTGTTTTTACGTACATATATGATGTTTTCGTAAATATATTGCGAAGCAAATGTTAGAATATCTATCTCTTTGAATTTTTCTCTGAGAGATTCTCTAGCACCTATGTTATAAATTGCGCGAATAGCCCTTTTCTGCAAAATAAAGATTGAATCAATATCAGCCGCATTACCCCACAGTAAAATGCCATATGACATTAAACTATGGAAATAACTGAAATAAACTAATCTGGCTGTTGCAATGTCTGTGAGGGAACGAATTTTCTTTATTGCAAAAGCTGCAGAACTAAGTCTATTCGCTAACTGAGAGATGTGGGGTCCCCACTGTAATTTGGAGTCTATTGTGATTCCAAGAAATGAAGCTTCTTCAACAATGGCAAGATCCTCACCATTTAATTGAGGATTTACATTTTCTTTCTTTACATTTGGGGGTGAAAATCTTATACAATTAGTTTTTTTATTATTTAATAGTAAATTGTTTACATTAAACCACTGGACAACCTTAGAGAGAGCATTGTTCACGTCGTCAAGATTTGATATTCGTCTATTAATTTTAAATAAAAGAGAAGTATCATCTGCGAACAATACAATCTCATGACTGTTTTCTACCATGAATGGAAGATCATTTATATATAATAAAAACAGAAATGGTCCTAAAATTGAACCCTGTGGGACCCCCATCTCTACAGGTGACCCAGACGACCTTTTACCATTCACCTCAACTCTCTGAGTCCTATCCCTCAAATAGGATGACAGGAGTTTAAGCGCGGTTTGAATGCGCTAATCTCAGGAATTCTTTTTATCTTGAAAAGTCCATTTATTGAAGAAGGCTATAGGGGCAAAATACTAAAGTCCACGCGGACGAAGTCGCGGGCGGCCGCTAGTTTTATTGCAAGGCTTAGCAACAACGGATATAATATTTAAGTACCTGGACGACCAAGCGTAGCTCGGATAAAAACAATTTATTTTCTTGTGCTAATTAATTAATTGGTTCATTTAATAATTTAATTTCAAACGAAACACTTCTTTGCGTAGTGATACGAGACTTAAAAACGCGGCAACGCCATCTAAAATAGCTCCCAAAAAATTCACAAAAAATTAAAAATGAACGCAATATGGTTTTCAGTGAGGTTTGAAAACGGGTCTAGTTCCGCAGGCAGCCCACGTAACCATTCGGCCAAGGAAGCTTTAATGCAATGAACGAAATTTTTATACAGCTCTTTCAAATCGACATTGTAATTTCTTTGAACGTCGGATTGGCGGATGGCGTTTGACGGCGTTCTACGCCACAATCAGGGCATAAAAACTTAATACATTTGACACTGTGCACAACCTGTAAGAAAACCCGACTAAATTATGATGGTCAATATTTTCTTGACATCCCAAGTTAAAACGTATATTTTTAATTTAGGCTCATCATAAACAAATGTTTAGTGCAAACCGTCACAGGTAGCGCTAGTGAGCATTATAAAGCAATAAAATTTAATGGCATGAATTATGAAAGATAATGCAGGCACATAGTTGACTTCCAAATTTAGTAGCATTTACGTTTGTATATAATGTTGCCATAAAAAGGCCTTTTATGACAAAATAGAAGAAAAAGTTCTTTTTCAAAAAACTAGTGCAAGATTATTATCTTATTTTATCTGCAAAATATACAACAAATTTGCTTGTTTTTTCTTGAGTTTATCAATAAATACATATTTTAACAATATACAGTGCTAAGTGCTACATACCTATCACTTAAACAAGATGTAGTAAATTCTTTTAGTAGTATTTATATTACTAATGTAGCAACATTGCCAGCAAACAATAAACAAAGCTGTAGAGTACATTTTTTTATTTATACATGTTTTTGTTTAGTCGTTTGCTTAATTGAACGTTCTGTGTTCTTTTCGTGCTAAGATTTCAGTTTCTTGTGGATATACCTAGTTAACTCTAAAGAGCGTTGAATTGATTTATCTTCCGTCTTGGTCGAATTGTGCGTACGAGAGAGGACTCATAATATGCGAGATAAGGCTCCGTTTAGTGTTAGTTTTAGCCTGTTTTAGCATAAGAATAAATAGTTTTAATCTTGTGTCTACTTAAAAATAATGTCGCGGAAATGTGTTATGTAAAAGGTATATTAATTAAAAAGAAATAAAAAGTATGTACGTATAAACCTTTGTTTTATTTTATCACATCTATTTCCTGTGAGATTTGTTGAAGATATTACAAATTAAATAATATATCTTCAACAAATCTCATAAATAATAAACAGTAATTTGGTAATTTGAGATATGAGTACCTACATAGGTAAATCGTATATATCTGGTTATATATTCAATAAGTGTAATTTTGTGTCGTGCGGATAGATGGCGCTAGTAATTTGTTAACAGAAAAAGGAAGCGAGTTTGGACTCTATTCCCCTATGTATAAATGTACTCTATGGCCACAATATAATTAATACTCGCCAATAGATGTCAGGAGGAGTCGTATTTTTCAGTTCATATTTAAGTTGATTATAGCACCCTATATTGACAGAAGTTCAGTTCTCCGCATCAAACATTTAAACATTTTTGAGATAATATATTTACATACCAAAGTTATTAACTGTGAACCTTATCTATAAATGACAGATGTACGTACTTGCTTGCTTTTTCAAGCTGGGTACCGCGCGTAAAGCTTTCTACGTTGCACGAAGCAAGAACGTAGAAAAAACAATGTTTTTTTTTGTTTAAAGGTTTCTTTTTTCGACCATATCGTCCCGTTAGGCTACCTAACCTTTTTTTTTGGTATCGGGGAGAAACCTTCAAAAGGTACCCGACACCTTGGGAGAGGATACCGGGTTATGTGGGATTTGACCGCACTAAAACCCCCTCGGTGGCCTGCCCCTGCGTTTGTGAGGACTCCGGGATCTCCATAGGAACGCACCGGTGTCCTCCACGCGCAGCGCCCCATAACGGGCCCATCTTCGGGAGAGCAGATGTGCTCTCCTGCACCTTCAGGTGTTCACGGCGGCATGCGGCCACGCATACACCGCCGTCCCTCCCGGGGCTGCTGGCTGGACGGGTCAAGCTCCCACTCTCACCGTCCGCATCCCCGGAAGCCCCCTTTTAGTCGCCTCTTACGATCAGGCAGGGGATACCGTAGCTCTATTCTTAATCCCGAAGCTACAGGGACTTAGGCTACCTAACCTAAACACATAGGTACAAATATGATTTGTTAACTATTTAACGCCCTCAGACTACATATTTGGCTTTACCCGACATGGGCTCCGCCAAAATGCTACTAGGAAGACCGACTTGGGAATTTCTATTAATTAAAAAGCAGCTATGAGAAAGCCTTTGATTCTATCGAGATCTGGGCGGTGCTAGAGTCTCTCCAGCGATGCCAGATTGACTATCGGTACATCGAGGTGTTGAAGTGTTTGTACAAAGTCGCAACTATGACAGTCCGAGTCCACAACGGAAGCACTGGACCTATTCCAGTGCAGCGCGGAGTACGACAAGGGGATGTTATATCCCCGAAGCTGTTTACCGCTGCACTGGAAGACGTGTTCAAGCTGATGGAGGTACTTACGACGTAAAAGCATAGCGTCATTGCTCTGCAGGTTGCAACACAGCACCAACGGCATCCTGAAGATGGTCGCGTCTCGGCTGGATTGTCCCTTGCAGCATTTTTGGACTAGGGTTGCCACAGGCCTTTTGACATAGAATGTTTATTTTTATTATTATTTGAGTATGATATTAACGTTTTTTTCCTGACATTGTATAATTGAATGTGACAGATGGAATTTTTATGAATATTTATGTTAATGTAATCACAGTTATTTTACTAACATTAGTTATAAGATAAATTATCAACTACTAACATAATTATGGAAACAGAATCCGAAATAAAGTTTATTATTATTATTACCGCGAAAACAAATCGGAAAATATTTCACAACACCGTGTCAATCATGATAATATTAATATCTATATACATATAATAAATCTGTAACAAGTCCGTTTCTGTACATTGAAGATATTTGAAAAAAACTGTCACTAGGGCTATTTATTAGCGTAATAGAACCCAAAACAATGATTTTTAGAATTATTGTCTGTTTGTCTGTTTGTCTGTTTGTCTGTTTATCTGTTCGTTTGTGCGCGCTAATCTCAGGAACGGCTTAACGTAGAAGGATGCGGTTTTCACTGAAGTATTGGTATTTTTTTGGATTAACATTTAGGGTTTGTTTTATTTAAATCGGTTCTCAAACAAAAAAGTTACGTCAATTTCAAGAATGATGAAATGGATGAACACCTGCACGCTATAATAAAGTTAATGCGAGCGGTCACACCACAAGTTTCGATAACTACTAACATCTCTTAATATTCTGATAGCAAGTTTTCAAACACTTATGCTAGATTTCATCTCTAAATATTTAAAAAAACCATACATATCATATCACCACATTCAAAGAAATCCTAATACAAAATGTACAAAACCTTAACAAAACGAGGCTACTGCCGACATCTATGTTCACATTCAGAACTATTTAGTGATCTGTTGCAAATTCGGTATATCGACAATTTAGTTTACATGCTATACGATAGATGTCGTTGTTATTCATTTATTCATATTTAATTGCTTTTTTACCGACTTCCAAAAGGAGGAGGTACTGTATTCGGCTGTATGTATTTTTTTTTTATATATGTTCACCGATTACTCCGCCGTTTGTGGACCGATTTTCAAAATTATTTTTTTGTTCGTAAGCTTATACTCCCGAGGTGGTCCCATTGTCACGAAATCAGGATCTGATGATGGGATCCCAGGGAAATCGAGGGGAACGCTCAAATTTTATAGGCACACACATTGATTTTCTTATAGTTTCTGAAGCATAAGAGATTTTTACACATAGAAATCATATTGCTGAGCTGATGATGGAAGGTACTGCGATAGTGAGGAGTTGAGAGCAAATTCTTTCAATAAATAGTTGTTTATTCGAAATCTTACATTCCCGAGGTGGTCCAACTGTCACCAAGTCAAATTCAGATCCCGGGATCCCAGAGAAATCGAAGGGAACATTCAAATTTTATAGCACAACAAATGATTTTCATATTTTTACAAAGCAAAACAGACATTTGTGTATAATTATCGTCATATCATGTTGCTGAACTGATGATGGAAGGTACTACGACGGTTAGGAGTTCAGAGCAAATTCTTTCAATAAATGGTTTTTTGTTCGAAATCTTACATTCCTGAGGTGGTCCAACTGTCACCATGTCAAAATCTGATGATGTGATATTAGGGAAATCGAGGGAAGCACTGAAACTTAATAGGCTCACACATTCTTTTAGTCATATTTTTAACATAATATAAATATTTATGTCTGGTAATTATCACTTGCTGTTGCTTAACTGATGATTGAAGGTACAACTCCTCATCGGTTAGGAGCTGAGAGCAAATTCTTTCTTTAATTTATACGTTCAGGTGGACTGATAGTAGTATTCTTTCAGACTTTTAGATGGCTATTAGATAAACATGATTATAAAGGTAAATCTGTTTAAAGTTTAGAAGTTAGGTGAAAAAAAATCCAATTATGATAATACATACAGAATTATTAAAATTACTAAAAAGAGTGAAATAAATTAAGTTTTTAACAAAAAAATAGAACCGACTTCAAACGGTAAAAAATAAAATTGTTCAGCACCTACTTCTTCTTGCTTATGGTAATGACTCTTAAAACTATTTTTGAAGTCGGGCCCTTAGTGAAATGTCCTGTCTAAGTAAATTTAGTGTACCTTTTGTTCTGAATGGGCACCGACTCCAATATAGCTGACTCCAATATAGCTTTAACAGTCATTACCATAAGCAAGAAGAAGTAGGTGCTGAACAATTTTATTTTTTACCGTTTGAAGTCGGTTCTATTTTTTTGTTAAAAACTTAATTTATTACAGGTAGATTTACAGGTGGTGTTACATAATCATTATTTTACCTGATATTGTACTCATTGTGGTAGAGCATTATGGAGGCGCGGCGCGGTGGTTACATCCACATATTATTGGTATCGACCTTATTTAATAGACAATAATAATTATCGACTCGCGCAGGTGCGGTCCCAGGGGGGGGTCACAGGGGACATGACCCCCCCCAAATCCCTCACTCATGCGTAGATGGAAGGCGAATCAAGCCAATTTGAGACACCTCTACCCTCAAATTTCTTAGTGACCCCCCACCAAAATTTCTTGGCGACCCCCCCCCCCCCCAAATTGAAGGCTGCGACCGCGCCTGGACTCGCGTGGCGCAATGGTTACCATGCCGGACTGCCAATCGAAGGGTCTCGAGTTTGATTCCCGGCGAAGCAGAAATTTGAATGATGAGTTTAATTTTCTGTTCTCGGTTTAAGTGTTTGTATTTCTGTCTCTGTGTGTCGCATGGTACCCATTACACAGTGTATATTTTCCCCTACTCTGGCGCTATCAGTGTGAAACGTAAAAAAATCAAAGTGTTCTACCGACTTTACTATGCTGAGTGTTCTTTTCAAAATGATAGCTACGTCTCCATATCATGATTACACCACCAGTCGAAGGTTAAAGTTCCACAGGCCGCTTTGCACGCTCCTTTTGATATTTGAACGGATGTGTAAGTTATGGGACAACCTTCCAGCTGAGGCGTTTCCAGTGGACTTTGACATAGGGTTCTTCAAGAAAGCTGTAAAGAAAGCTCTTCTTGAAAGCCGGCAGTGCTCGGGTGGCTCCGCTGGGGTTGCCCGTTTCCATAGGCGACAGTGATCGCTTAACCACGCGGCCTTTCTGCCTCTTTGTTCGGTTTATTTATAAAAAAAGTGATTTCGAATAAACGAATAAGCAATTGCCGAGGGTCTAATAAAAAAATGTTATAGAAATGAGCAGACGTTTTCAGTGGTTAATTTAATAAGAGCTATTACATACATACGCAGTACTGGCACTGGTGTTATACTAATATGCTAAAGCGTCACGGCAGCAGCACGGCATGGTGGTCACGCCCAGAATAATATTAGTAATCGATATATTTATTTCTGATGCTGTGTGAAGGGTTGTTAATAGGACCAATTGACTCTTAATCGCGTAGGGCCTGATCCTCTCACGCTGCTCAAATTCAGGTTGATGACGTCTTCATTGTTAGTGGCCTAACTGCTGTCGCAAGTTTTAAATCACTCAAAAGACCTCCATTAAGTATGAACGACAGTATGTTAACGACAATTGCAACCAACGTGTAAGCAACCAAGAATTTGACTAACCAACTACTAACCACGCCTGACATAGCGTAGACATTTCACCACCTTTCTGCAATATGTTTAAGTTACATGATGATAATGAATCTATACATTATTTGCAGCACAAATTATTTAATTATAATGATCCTTTCCGCGGGCACAGCAGTACTATCTAAACACTTTATAAACAGGCTATTATAGTACGTTTAATTTGTAAAGAGAAACTGATGATAACGACTGAAAAGTCGATTATAAGAGGAGTACAGTAAGATTGTAAGGACTCAGGAAGAATGTATCTACTCAACATAATAATATGAACTTTTGTATCATAAGTAATTTCATAAAAGGTAACAATAATCCAAGGGACAGTGGAGGGCAAGCGGTCACGAACGAAATTGCAACCTCATCAGCAACGACCACTCTGACAAGAGTGAACGACTAAGGAGGAGGAGGAACAAATAATCCAACTCTAATCAAGCCTTTTGTACAAGTCTTTATTTACGCGGACGACGTCGCGGGCACAGCTAGTATGTAAATATGTATCTAGGTTTTAACTTCTCAGCAGTTTTTGCAACACTTACATATTTTATGGTTTGACCATAGGTACTATTAACATAACATAACCCACAGAGAAAACAAATGATAGTAGAGGTGCCATAACCTACTATTTGTGTACCAGAACCGGTGTCGCCAAACATTTCAAATATCAGTAAAATATAACAATTCATAAAAATTATATAATTGGTTACGATTTTGAATTATCACATTGGCAATATAACACTTCATAAATATTCAGTATTAAATCTTGAAGTAATGCGTGATCACTGATCATTTATGAGCAACTGTCGGCCCTGAAGTGTGCGGTGCCAGTTAGCGCAGAGTGATCGCGCTCGCCTGTACCCATGCTAGCGATACTACATAATATATTATTAATAACTAAATAAAACATATTGTTAATAATGTGGCATTAAAAATCTTTCAAAGTAGGTAACCTAAAACTCGCATTATAATACTCGACACAAGTTGAAAAAGTAGGTAATGTATTTTAACTGCATAATCTCATGTGTCAAGTACTAAATCAGCGAAAACGGCAAAATTTCGTATACGGCCTCTTTAAGTTACTTATTACAACCTTAATTTTTTTAAACAGTGTAAACATTAAAAAATAACAAATTAGTAACTAAGAAAAATCAACAAAAATGGCACTTCTGAGATCAGTGGTTTTTTTTTTTTTTTTACTTAAAACTGAACTTTATTACTATCTTCATTATTTTCCTAGCATTCAGGGCACACTACTTTTTGTGGTCCGATTACGGGTCCTCGTGTATAGCGCACATCGACCTTTTTTTGGTATCGGGGGAAATCTTCAAAAGGTACCCACCACCTTGGGAGAGGGTACCGGGTTATGTGGGATTTGACCGCACTAAAACCCCCTCGGTGGCTTGCCTCTGCGCTTGGGGAGGACTACGGGATGTCCAGCGGAACGCACCGGTGTCCTTCACGCGCGGCTCTCCAGAACGGGCCCATCTTCGGGAGAGCAGATGTGCTCTCCTGCACCCTCAGGTGCTCACGGCGGCAGGCGGCCATGCACATTCGCTGTCCTTCCCGGGACTGCTGGCTGGACGGGTCGACTCTCACTGTCCGCAACCCCGGAAGCCCCCTTTTAGTCGCCTCTTACGATCAGGCAGGGGATACCGTGGCTCTATTCTTAATCCCGAAGCTACAGGGACTAGCGCACATCGATCAACCCGTTCTACTACGCGGGCAAGGTATAAGGCCTGTGGCAACCCTAGTCCAAAAATGCTGCAAGGGACAATCCAGCCGAGACGCGACCATATTCAGGATGCCGTTGGTGCTGTGTTGCAACCTGCAGAGCAATGACGCTATGCTTTTACGTCGTAAGTACCTCCATCAGCTTGAACACGTCTTCCAGTGCAGCGGTAAACAGCTTCGGGGATATAACATCCCCTTGTCGTACTCCGCGCTGCACTGGAATAGGTCCAGTGCTTCCGTTGTGGACTCGGACTGTCATAGTTGCGACTTTGTACAAACACTTCAACACCTCGATGTACCGATAGTCATTCTGGCATCGCTGGAGAGACTCTAGCACCGCCCAGATCTCGATAGAATCTCAGGCTTTCTCATAGCTGCTTTTTAATTAATAGAAATTCCCAAGTCGGTTGACAGCGTTCGTGGCGTAGTGGGTGATGAGCCGACTGCGAAGCGCGAGGTCGTGGGTTCGATTCCCACTCAGGACAAATATGTGTGATGAACATGACTATTTGTTCTGTGTCTGGGTGTTAATTTATCTATTTAAGTATGTATTTAGAATTATATAAGTATGTTTATCAGCTTTCTGATTACCATAGTACAAGCTCTGCTTAGTTATGAATCAGATGGTGTTGTGTGAATTGTCCAAAGATATTTATTTATTTATTTATTATTTATTTATTTTTCCACCTAACTTCCAAACGTTAATGAGATTTACCTTTTATTATCATGTGAATCTAATAGCCTCAAATAATACTTCTATATATCCACCTGAACGTATAAATTATTGAGAGAAATTGCTCTCAGCTCCTAACCGTTGAGGAGTTGTACCTTTAATCATCAGCTCAGCAACATGAGATAATGATTAATATGCACAAATATCTCTTATGCTTCAGGAAGAATAAGAAAATGAATGTGTGCGCCTATAACACTTTAGGAATTCCCATCGATTTCCCTGGGATCCCATCATCAGATCCTGACTTAGTGACAGTGGGACCACTAATCGAAAAAATCTGTGAAAATCAGTCCACAAACGGCGGAAATATATAAAAAATACATACAGCCGAGTACATCACCTTCTCCTTTTGGACGTCGCTAAAATTTTAGTACTGCGATGGGTGATAATGATAACTAAAATTGATTTTTCAATTATTATTAATTATATTTGACCACAAGCAACCGATTAGTTGCTATAAATATGAATGTCTGATTCATTTTGGTCACTTCACAGCTCTCCTCGGAAGTAAACGGACATCATGAAAAGTTTGGTAAGTTTGCAATTTATTCTTATCTACTTTCCAATGTATCCTTAAAAAAATGTATTAAAAATTCTGATAATATATCTAAGAGCCCACTAAAGCTAAATTGCTAAGATATTAATATAATTTTTTCAATGGCAACCCATTGTAGTAAGATCTCTATAAAAATTTTGTTCCTTGAATTAAAGCTTCCTTGGCCGAATGGTTACGTGGGCTGACTACGGAACTAATTATGTAAAACTAAATAAGGTTCAAACCTCAATCAAAACCATATTATTATTGCCTTTATAATTTTTTGTGTTTTTTTTTCTTTGGGAGCTATTTCAGATGGCGTTATTAAGTAACGCTAAGGAAATGAGTGTTTCGTTTGAAATTAAACCAAGAAAATAAATTGTTTTTATTCGACAACGCTCGGTCGTCCAGGTACTTGTATTTAAAATGAAAGAAATGAAATGAAAATATTTTATATGAACAAATATGGGTGAAAAAATGTTTTACAAAATATTTAGAACTCCATATTATTTACTTATTTTTATTATTATTATTTACTCCCTAAGTACAAATAATTTGATTGAATAAACTATTAATTTTAATCACTTAATTTAAACTTAAATTCTTAAAATTATTAAAGAAGGGTACATAAGAAATATTAAAGTAATTTTACATTTTTATAGTGTTATTTAATTAGACTTAGCCCCAATTTTGTGCTTTTTATAATTTATTTTATTTGAACGATACGAGGTTCGCCGTCATCAGCTTTGGGCAAAATAAAAAAAAACTTAGTTCTCTAGTTCTTAGCCTCTTATTATAAGTGAGGGTTAAGAATATTTATTTCTCAAAAAGAATTACAAAAAAAAAATTCACTTACTACAACGTGCTACTAACTACAACCTAACAAAACTTCCGCTAACAAATGGAATATAATATCTGTGTTATTTTTTTCAGATTATTCTCGCTGTAGTTGCGGCTTTAGCTGCCGAAACGTATGCGATTCCACTCAAAGTCAATAAGAGATCTGTACTATCTGTAGATGGTCCCTTGGAACTTGTTGGGTCATATCTTGAACCCAACGATGAAGCACAAGCTAGTTTCCGAGCCTCCATGAGTCAACCATTCAAAAGAGCAGTGAACAACGTACTTAAAGCGGGCGAAGAAGCAGAGAAAATTGATGATCAAAAATTCCATAAATTGGTGAAAAGATCCAGCTATCCTGTCCGCCTCATGATTGAAGTGGAAGAAACAGAGGAATAGTTATACTTTTTAAAATAGAATCGAATGTTCCATCAATTTTGATGAAAAGATCTTGCTGCTATATTTATGGTAAACATCCGAATACTCGTCAAGTTTTGTTAATAATATATTGAATAATTCATAAAAATATTCATCGTTTTATTTATTAACTAGTGGTCGAAATTCAACCAACAACATAATTATCTTTAAATTTTATAAAGTTGATTTCAAATCTTTTTACCCGACTGCGCCAGAAGGCGGATTATGTTTTTCGAGAGTATGTGTATGTGCATCTTTATATACATACTAGTGGCCGCCCGCAACTACGTCCGCGTGGACTTCGGTATTAGATAAGTAGTGCTGCCAACCGTCCGGAATTCCCCGGATTTGTCCTAGTTTGTAGGGCGTCTGGGGGCCGTCCGGCAGAGGTTTTTGAAAAGTGTCCGGGTATAACCTAGACACTTTTTTTCTCAGAGGAAATCCATTTTTTTAATGGATAAGCGATAAATTGCAATAAATGTTAATTAAAAATTCATCCACAATAACCTGTTCATGAAGGCTCGGCAAAATAGTCAACGATCGAATCGAATGGAATTAAAAAATTATAACGATGTTTTTATTTTTGTTGCAAAACATAATTTTCCAGAGATGTCTGGGGAAAAAACCATATTTCGCCCAAATATCCGGGATTTTTGCCGTGTTTATCCGGCTTCGGCAATTTAGGTGATGGCAGCCCTAATTATAGGTAAAATTATTTTTTTATAATTAAAATTTTCTAAAAATAAAACCTAACTGAGTCGATTTATCACCTTCGGAACATCAAAATCTTTGGAGCCATTTCAGAGATTCAAAAAATATATTTAGGTATTGTGACGTACAGCACAAAAATCGGTACGTGTTGCTCGGTTGACTACCCACGAACGATAGATAGGGTAGTCAAGAGACTACCTACCTTCTTTTTATACATAAGTGAGTTGTGAGTTTGGAATCTACCCTCGACACCACAGGTACCTATATACAAGAATTGGTCGTTTAAAGGTATTCGATATCTATAACTACTTAAAATTATACAAAACATTAAGTAAGCAACCTAAAGGAAAATCCACTGAACAAAATGCTAGTGACACCTTGCTGTCCGAAACTAGCGGACAGGCTCAAAGAGCTGTCAACAGTGTCTTAACTTGTTTTGAAGAGTTAACACAGACATACTATTGTGGGCTACTCCCAGATAATTTATTATTTCGTTTAAAGACGCTAAGATGAGCCAAATTGAGCTGAATGAAGACCGTTTTGTGTAAAACCTGCTCATATCATTATCAACATAAATGTATTATAATTGAACATATTTCTGACCTAGTGATTATTTCCAAAACACAATTTCAAAAACTTGACTCGATAGAAAAAAATATCAAAGTAGCCTCTGAAAATACTTAAATGACCTTTTTTCTCAGTTGTGCTTACAACAATGATAAAGTTGTAATGAAATGATTATGTGGTGGTAGGTGACAAAATTTGTATGAACATATTGATGCTGTGAAGCAAATGTGTGTTTCAATCGAAAGGTTGTTGGTCAGACATCACACATCTCCATCAACCCAAATTGGAGCAGCATGGGAGAGTAAGCTCTAGGCTACCCAAATTATGGGAAGAAAAATGTCTTCAGTTCAATGCCCTTAAGAGGGCGTAATCTGAAAGCCGAAAGCTTTGTTTTTTTTTTCATACCTACTATTATGGCATCGCAAATTCTGTGCCTATTGCCAGCGTCAAGTATAATTTTTGCATCACTTTGCTAGTTTTGTGGAAACTGAAAGAAGTAGATTAAAAGATTAAAAGATTAAAATATTTATTTGTACAGAAAAACACTTTTACAATTTATATGTTCATAAACAGTGGCTATAGTATAAACTGTGTTGTCACTATTTATGACCACCTCCGAATTCAATACAATAAAAGTACATTTTGAAAACAATAGCAGAACTTAAAATCTAATACAAATAATTAAAAGAATTAAATTTAAATTTTGTGCGTGTGTGTGTGCGTGTGTGTGTGAGTGTGAGTGTGTGTGTGTGTGTGCATGTGTGTGTGAAAGAGAGTGTGAGTGCGTGAGAGTTTATTTTTTGTATTTATTCTGGATCAGTAATTCAGTCTCATCATATGTTAATTTAGATATCGGTAAAATCCATAAGTCGTCAGTAATCAGTCAGTCTAGTCAGTAAGTCAAGTAAAGTAATGGCTACTTTACCAGAACGTGACCGATGAAATTTTGGAGGCAAGCTGAAAAAACATGTTTACGCACTGTTATTTTATTTCACAACACTCGCGCCCTGTTAATAAGCTTTATCAAATAAAGTGCCATCAACTTTATTTCGATATAACTCATAAATACACAAAGATTTTGAAATAAAAATAAGAGCACAACATTAATCTTACAAGTTCCTGCTAAATCCCGCCTGTTTTTTGTCACTATATCAAGTTAGAAAAAAAAATTAAAATCGTAATACCTACATATTTACGACTTAAATTTTTTATAACATTATATTTACGAGATCTTACTCTACTCGAATAGATATAAGTGGAAACTTTTTCGATAGATAAAATACAACACTCCTATACAAAACGCCTCTTATTTATGTTATAAAATATTTTTAGGTTTATAAGTTATGTTATTTTTGTAAATACGTGATTTTTTAAAATATTTTTTAAATACAATTCTTACATAGGGGCGCGGCGAGATGTTCGCGGGTGAAATCAGATATTTTTCTCACAACCTGCGCAGTCCTATCCAATCCGCTATAACATCAAAATCTTGTACGCATGAGTTAACGTAAGCTGTCACTGTCAGGCTACAAAGAAGGCAGGCACAAAGACATGTCAAATGTACCAGATCAAACGTGAAGGAGTAAAGCGTGGCCGCAGGCGTTTCTGAGGTTGATACTCGAGGGATAATGGACAGTCTTTGATGTAATTTTGAAATTTTGAAGTTATTTAAAAAAATATTTTTCTGACAGGACTATATTATTAAATTATTATTGTGCTTATCCCTTTTATTTTTTACTGCAGTTAGCATGAGAAAAACTAAAACTCATCATTTCAATCGCCGCTTCGCCGGGAATCAAACCCGGGACTCCCGATTGGCATTCCTGCATGGTAACGGTTACGCCACACAGGTCATCATCGAGCGGTTTATATTTATCCTGACTGTTGACTAACAAGTCAACCGTAATATTTGACGACCCGCGTGGCATAATGGTTACCATGCCGGACTGCCAATCGAGGGGTCCCGGGTTTTATTCCCGGCGAAACAGAAATTTGAATGATGAGTTTAAATTTCTGTTCTCGGTCTGGGTGTTTGTGTTCCTATCTTTACGACGAGGGTACGAGGTTACGAGGAGGTTACGAGGGTATTAATTACCTTACTGTGGGTGTGTAACGTTTATTTATTTATTTATTTAATAGAAAAGATGAGCAGTGATGGCCGAGTGGTTAAAAACCACGGTCCTCGACGCGACCGATCCCAGGTTCAAATCCTCGGCGCGCACCTCTAACAAAGAAATTTGTAATACCATGCGTATTTATCGCTGCTCCACGGTGATGGAAAATATCGTAATATTTAATTGACTACGATGTCTTCGTTCGCCGTGCATGCCTGAGAGAAATTCATAATTTCTCGAAAGCATGACGTCCACCAATCCGCACTTGGCCAGCGTGGTGGACTATGGCCTAAATCCCTCTCACTTGTGAGAGGAGACCAGTGCCCAGCAGTGGGACATTTAAAAAGGGTTGAAAAAAATTTTTAGAATAAAATAAACGTGAAAGGGTGTAATAAATTATATTATTGAATATCTATTTAACACCTTTAAACGAGCAATTCTTGTATATACCTATAATATTATATACATATAATCTGAATCTCGGAAACGGCTTCAACTATTTTCATGAAATTTATGCAGGGGATTTCGGAAACGATAAATTATTGATCTAGCCAGGCTTCATTGTTAGTACCTGTAGCTTCGGGATTAGGAATAGAGCTACGCTATCCGGTATCCCCTACCTGATCGTAAGAGAGGACTAATAGAGATAGAGAGGGCTTCCGGGGTTGTGGGCCGCGAGAGTGGGAGCTCGATTTGTCCAGCTAGCAGCCCCGGGAAGGGCGGCGTTGTTTGCGTGGCCGATTGCCGCCGTATGCAGGAGAGCACATCTGCGCTATCGAAGATAGGCCCGTTCTGGGGTGCCGCGCGTGGGGGACACCGTCTAACTGGGAATTCCGGGGTCTTCCTCCTTTTGGAAGTCGGTAAAAAATACAAGTAAACGGTTTTCTAACAACTAACAACGGTTACTAACAACCTCCTCTCCTCTACTCCACCCTCCACGGTTCAGTAGCTCTTGGGCTATACGGGGCAATCGGAACATAAGCGATTGAAAATAAGTTTGATTGACGCAATTGAGAATTAGATGGATGACGCTTGGTTTGTGTTCCTACATTAATAAAATATTTTTCATATGAATTTCGAATTTGATGACCTAACTATTAAATAATCACAAAAACTCAACATCACAACTCAATGTCTACCTCCCATTCTAGCGAAACAAATACTCGACATTTGTTTCTCGACTATCAAGCGCACCATGGCCCGGGGCCGTTTAACCCTTCACGTTTGATCTTCTACATTGGACGTGTCTTTGTATCGTTCCTTCTTTGTCCGCGGACAGCTTCCAACAAGGTACATTCTGTGTGTACAATTACTGGTATGTCAGATATTTCACTGTCACTACCAAAGGATACTTATACTCAAAGGATAACATAGAAGTAGTCCACTTGTAACCAAACCATAAAACTGTCAATTTAGGGCTGTCACTGATTGAACATTAATATTTAGTTATCATGTTTTCAGATACTTTTGATGAATTTCGATTACACAAAACTTTAAATCAAGAAAATCCCTGAAAGCACTTTTAACTAAAGGTTTTTGTATCACTTTTACCCACCACATTCCTGTTTAGTTTTCCTAAATAAAATTTGGTTGTCTGTAAAGTCGGTTTACTGACGATAGTTTGAACGTGACAACGTCATAAGAAAATACTTGTTGCTATAAACAATTGACACCACATCCATTTTCACTGCACTTCATACTTGACGAAAACATGTAAATGTAAGTATTATTGTATAGCAGCTGTCCACGCGGACGCATCGCTCACTCAAGTAGGAGAGAGACAGATGTCGAAGAGAATTGCTCGTTTATAGGTATTAGATTAATTAAACAGATGGGTGAAGGTCGTTTCTAGTTTGTTTCTGGTTTCCTCTACTATTAGTAAGCATGAGTGTTTAGTAAGTCCGGCCTCGTTAGATTCTTCTTAACAAATTGATCAATTCTATCATGTTTTTACTTTCTAAAATTAATTATTTTGTTTATAACACGATTTATATTTGACATATAGTGCGGACTGCCAATCGGGGATCCCAGGTTCGATTTCCGGCGCAGTAGAGATTAAAATGATGAGTTTCAGTTTCTGTTCTCGTTCTGGGTGTTTGTCTTCATGTTTTTGTGTGTGTCCATGGTACCCACGACCTATATGTCGACCCTACCCGATGTACCTACCCCGTGTATATTATTATGTACCCTAGTGTGGGGCTATGAGTGTGCAACGTTATTTATATATTTATTTATTATATACTCGTATAGCCTGCAAGTGATGGATCTCTTCACCTGAAATCCTGTGGGCAGTTATTCTGTCCATCACAAGTGCAAGCCAGCTTAACCGCCTCTCCATGTCGCGGTGTGTGACAACGCGCTGATTGGTAATTCCAAACTGTAGGACTCGTTCAAACTGACGAGATTTTGGCGTTTGATAAAATACAAAATTAAATAATGTAATGTAAATAAATGTAATAAAAGACGATAGCCGTCATAGTATATTGTGTAGCAAGGGGTGAAACAAGATCATTTCTGACGAGGGCGAGAGTAAGTTTCGCTCGGGCTGTCATCGCCCTGGTCTGAAATCGTCTTTGTTTCATCCCGAGCCACACACTGTATTTTTCATATCACATGTAAAGAAACAACGAGTTTTTATTTCTGTAGCCAATCTAATAAAGAGAGAAAATAAACTTAAAAGCTAATAATAATAATACTGTACCTAAGTATAATATAACAAAGAAATATATTTCAATGTACATATATTTTTATATTTGTAATTAATTAAGTTTTAAATCTTATTGTACCTAATATTTGCATTCTACCTCATGAAGGTAAATATGGCTAAACTATTTAAATATATATTTAGCCTAAATATGGCTAAAAACCTTTCGTAAACACCCATATTTATGCAAGTAAAAGTCTTTGTCTTTATCTTGCCTGTGCATATTTGTAGATGTCCATGAGCTGCTGGGACCACTTAACAACACGTTGATTGTATGGTCTTCTGCTACTATATGTAAATTTAAAGAAATGTGATGTATGAATTAGCTATAACATGGCTGCAACGTTTATTGGTGGTTTTCCTGCCACGCTGCTCCATTGCGGGTTAGTGGAGATGCAGGTTAGTGGCCAACCTGCTGCTGAATGTTTTAAAACCATCCATAAGGCTTCCGACTGCTGACTTTAACGACTGCTATCTATCGATAAAAACCGGGATCGATGGCTTTACGTGCCAAAGGAGATGTTTCAATCTTGGCTAGGTATTGTACACCATCTCAAAAATTCGAGAAAAAACTCAAGACTCCGAAAAAAATACTTAAAATTTGTTAAAACATGTACTTTTTCGGTACAAAACCAATTTAAATCAACTATTTTCAACATTTTTCAATATGGCGGAACAACTGATTTCACTGTTAACTGTTTGTCACAGATTAATAATTTCAATTGTCAAAATGACATATTACCGCCATTATGTTTTTCTAGTACCTATATTGAGTTGCAATTCTTACTTGAAATTCTTGTTTTGTACCAAAAATCCCAGTCGTTTATAACAAAACGCTTAATATAAAACAGTTCTATACTATATTTGCAATTTATTAATACGGTGTACAAATACCTGGTCAAAGGTCCATACATTTTGAAACATCTCCTTTGGCCACTAGTCACCCATCTCACATCCGACCTAGCCTGTTAGGCTTAGCTGTATAGATCGTTTACTGCTAGCCGTCGGGCCATGAGTGCTTTATAACATAAATAACGAATTATAATAATAATGTAGTGTAATCACAGTGTAATATTTTTCCGTACAATAGAAACGCGTTAGGTTGAACGCAGCTTTCCTCCCAAGTTTTGATTAGTTTCATCGGTAGAGTATGCTTCGACGTCGACTATTACATTCCCGGAATTGAACCTCGGTTTCTGGACGCGAAATACGTTTTTACTGATCCGTTGCCGTGACAGGGAAATAATTGAAGTTCGGCTTTTCAACCAGTTATGATTGGGCTGAAACGTATTTTGTTATTTTGAGCCTGCAGTTATATCCTAGTAAAAACCCGAGCTTTTTGAGGGCTCGCGTAGTTTTCTACCGAATTGTTTTTTTTTCAATGGTTATAAAATAATTTATTGAAAGAAAGAAAGAAAGAAAAAAAGAAAAAATGTTTATTTCATAAATGTCATTTTTACCCGGTCATCGCCTTTAGGTGTCCGTTTGGGCTAGATGTTGAGCTGAGAAAAAAGGCGACGGAAAAAAAATCGCAGCAGCACTCTATAAAGAAAAGGAGATATCAGAGTGGCTTTGTTTTATAGATAACTAGATATTAATTTAAATTACTATGTCAAAGCACGAATCTAAGGCGTAATAGTTTTTCAGTAAAGTGTACCACAATAATGCTCATTTTGTGTAGAATAGTGTTCGTTAATAGTTATTGATAAAACATAATCCACTGTACTGTGATATCGGACTGCCAATTAAGGATCCCGAGTTCGATTCTCGGCAAGGTAGATATTGGAATGATGATGATGATAGTGGCCAATGTATTATATTAGATTATTAATGAAATGATCAGTCATATTGTGCAATAAAACGGAAAATCTAATGTGTAAGATCAGGTAAATCAGCGAAATCGGCAAAATTTCGTATACGGCATATTAAGTGAAAACTTTAAATTCGCCTTATAAAAATCATCACACAGGTAGGTACTTATTTAATCGTTTTCTAGAAACAGTTTTGTGATCTCTTCTTTAATTACAATAATATAATATGTTCAGACATTTTCCTAAAAGATATTTTGTTATCTGTACCGTTTGTGGTTTCCGTTTAAGAAAATAATGTGGGAAGTCCATAGTTTATAAAATAATTAATATATTTCATTCTAGACCTTGCCCGAATGTAAATAAGGTTGTTAATTACTAAAGGTGTTGATATGATACATTCCACTTGACGCTTGTAAGAAGGCTCAAGCTCAAGAAAAGAATGAAGAATACTTTCGTGATTATGCATTAAATTTAGATTTCGACAACTTTTTAAATATTTTTCGACCTGCTCATATTCATTAACCAACTTATAGGGTGAGGTTATCAATTCGACAGGATCTAAGTTTTCATGAAAAGAAAAAAGAAAAGAAAAGAAAAAATATTTATTTCATATTAGGAATACAAAATATTGGCTTAATGAATGTCATTTTTTCCCGGTCCCTTTAGGTGCCCGTTTGGGCTAGATATTGAGCTGAGAGAAAAAGGCGGCGAAAAAAATATGTATACAAAAACGAATACATATTTTTTGATTTGACGGGGTAAATTGATTCTATTTCGGTGATTTATATGAATGGTGGATCTGCCGATGGGTCCTGAATAATTAATGTGACCATGGGATCCAACATAAAGGTCATAACTAAATTCTCTCAAAAGAATGTGCGAAAATCTGTAGCCGATGTAGATATTTTTTTTTATTGGAAAGGTGGCACCTTCGGATTGATTCCATATTAAGCAAAATAACGAAATAAAAATTAAAAAGTGGCTCATTTAGTAATTTATTATTGAAATGATCAGTCATATTGTGCAATAAAACTTATGGAAATACTGTATTTTACTGCAAAATCTCCTGTGTAAAATCAGTTAATCAGCGAAATCGGCAAAATTTCGTATACGGCCTCTTAATGAAGTTTTTAAAATCTTAAAAACTTTATTTAGAGTTGGCACCCATTGAATCTGGCCGTGATTTTAATGGCGGTTTTACTCATAGATCCTTGATCAGAATTCAGAACTCTACCAAATTAATAGACCTGAAGCCGGTGATAGTTTTGGTAATTTTTACTGTAATAGTAATAGATATAGAATATCATATATTTCTGGATCATTTTTAAATCTAAACAGACCGAAAAAAATGCCATGTATTGCTGTAAAAATCACATACCTACATAGTGTATGAGCCACTTTTTGCCACTCTTATAAAAAATATTAGTAAAAAATATTGAACTTAGTCATTTTTGAGAGAAAATGGGCCAGAAATTGCATTTGATTTCGGAAAATTTAAACAATCTTTCATAAAATTTATTTTACATAAATATACTTCAGTTCATAATCAATCCTTTTCCTGAAAAATAAATCAAATTAATAATGAAAATTTGGCATTAAAAATCTTTTAAAGTAAACTAAATCTCGCATTATAATTCTTGACGCAAGCTAAAAAAGTGACTAATGTATTCGATTATTAATGAAATGATCAGTTATATTGTGCAATGAAACTTAAAGAAATACTGTAATTTAACTGCAAAATCTCATGTGTGAAATCAGGTAAATTAGTGAAATCAGCAAAATTTCGTATACGGCCCCTTAAGATTTATAAACCTGGCTAACTATATAATGGAAAATTCACTTTGAAAAAAAAATGAAAAGAAAAACAAGCTAATGCATTAAATGGGTACATAGCTTAAGACGAACATGAATGATATTATTTTACTGCAAATATGTATTCTCATGTAAGTAACCTGTGTCTTTTTGAGAATATAAACCACGAGTAGATTATGTATAATTAATAAGAAACGGACTCATACTTCATAGATTACGATCTATGCGGAAAAAAGTTTTATTTCTCAATTTAAGTCGGTTTTTATTTAATTTTTGTATAAATAAATTTATTTTCATAAAGACTTATTTTAACGTAAGTAGAACGGAACTGATAAGCAAGCAATTAGGAAATATTATATTAATTGGTCTTATGGTTTCGATTTCATTTCAACGAAAACAGGCCACTAATTGTCAACATCTCATACAAAGAGTAGCTGCATTAAGAAAAATAAAATTTCTTTGAGGAATTTGACAATATGCGGAGTTTTGTAAGTAAATTTTGATTTTTTTAACATTTACTCGTAAATCAGCACTAGGACCCAAGAGGGACGTAGTCACATTAATTTTAAACTTATCGAAACTCTCGGCTTCCTATTACGATATATTATTATGCAGATGATAGCCGAGTGGTAAAAAACCGCGGTCTTCGACGCGACCAGGTTCAAATCCTCGGCTCGCACCCTGACAAAGAAATTTGTAATGTGCGATTTTATCGCTGCTCCACGGTGACGGAAAATATCGTGATATTTCAGTGATTACGATGTTTTCCATCGCCGTGCATGCCTGAGAAAAATTCATAATTTCTCGAAAGCATGACGTCCACCAATCCGCACTTGGCCAGCGTGGTGGACTATGGCCTAAATCCCTCTCAATTGTGTGAGAAGGAGACCTGTGCCCAGCAGTGGGACATAAAAAAGGTTGGAAAAAAAATATGCAGATATTAGATGGAGGTTCTATCTGAGGTCACTTGCAGATTCATTGTTAATTTACGAAGACCAAGGTAAACAAAATTGACCTCATGTGATTGCAAGCGTCAGCCAGCAGTGTTACTAGAAAACATGATTACTGCTTAAAGATAAGTCGATAAAATATCAAGCAAAACAAGTGATTTATTTAAATATTTTGGAGGTACAATTTATAAAGAAAAGACAAAGCAACATCAAAATTCGCTTGATAGTTTATTCTTTTCAAACATTTCCCCGAGGTCCAGACATAATTGACATGTTATAATTAGGAAAAAAAGGCATATCTCATCCGTAATGTTGATGATAGTCCATATCTTTTCAGATCTTATTAATAGCATTTGTTGTTATCGCGTGGCTTGGAACCGTATCACACGGACAACCAATCATGAAAATTCAAGGAGCGGTCATCGTCAAGAGATCAGCACCAACAATCAGGCCTAGGACACTCCCTAGTGGCATGCCAGGTAACTAAAACAAATATTAAAATACGAGGGTTACTCTAGATTAACAAGCATAGACAGGAACGATCGTTTACAGTAAGTGTTACTCAAGAGATTTCATGGGTTTTGTTTTCTTTAGCAGGGAATATAAAATTGTTACCTTTATGTTGTGGATTTTTTGTTTCAAGCACAAACGCGTACAATCCTAAAAAATATCAAACAATATCTCCATCATCTAATTCCTAAAAGCGAGCAATTCCTGTATACATATAATCTAAATCTCGGAAACGGCTTTAACGATTTTCATGAAATGTAGAAAAACCCTGCAGGTTTTCGGGGGCAATGAATCGCTGTTAAAACGGTATTTTCTAAAAATAAAGGTAATAATCAACTTAGACATAAACTGAAAAATATGACTCATCCTGACATCTGATGTCGAGTATATTATTATGTAATACATTTTTTTAATTGGGAGCTACTACGCTAATTCTTAATTGTTATTAGGTGTCACTAAACTAAATGTTTTTAGCTTCAGTAATTAGAGATGAAAATAAGGATAGTATAATGGTGCGAATATTATGTTTTTTTACTATTCCTGGAATTGTTTAGTGAGCTTAATTTAATTATATTTTTATTTTCTAGCAACCAGGCCAACTACCCTAAGACCATTAACAAAAGGAGAATACTACTGCGGTACCAAGATATGCATGCTGCAGCCTGGAGAGGTCCCAAAAGGTTGCGAGAACAATCCTTGCCAGTTGCGTCTGCCAGGCCCCAAACCGGAATTTTATGTTAAAGAATAATCAGAAGATAATAAATAATATATTACTTTAGGTAAATGTTTTTCATTTTATTAATATCAGTTGCAGATTTAATATTATCGTTAGAACATAAAAATGTATTATTATTTTTATATTAAAACAGCTCAACTTAGCTTAATATTTTCCTTAATAGGTACTTATTATCAATTTTATTCAAAACTTACTTTTGTGGTTGTTTGAGTAATTTTTTTATAATGATTTATGTCATTAATCATAATACATACTTTTCTTGTATCTCTAAAATTACGTTATCTTTGTGTCAAATGAGAACTTAATAACCATTTTATTTTTAACTGTTTGATATCAACAAACATGTCATTGTGAATGTCCCGTTATCATTATTATAAACGGGATTCAGAAACATCAAAATAATATGAATTTGGATCGGTTCTTACTAATTTGAATAACAAACAAGCCAACTCAATACACATTAACTGCGTTTCTTTGTTTATTTTGCATTTCCTCAATTATTATCAATTCATTATTATTGATGTTAATTTATGTGAAAACTGGCTATAAAAGAGTGCTGCTAAGGGTTTTTCTTCTCCGGCTCTTTTCTCTAGAGCAGATGACCGTGAAACGTTTAACTTTGTATTTGTATTACAAAAGTAAAGAAAATACATATCTAATACGAGCAATTCTAAGTTTAAACCTACATAATTTGAATCTCAGAAACGGATCCCACGATTTTCATGAAATGTAGTGAACAGGGTTTCGGCGGTGATAGATTGATCCAGCTGGCTTTCATTTTTAGAACTTGTCGTTTTATTCGTATTTTAAGCGATTATCAACTTAAATATAAACTGAAAAACATGACTCTTACCGACATCTATTGGAGAATATTAATAATATATTGTGGCGTAGAACGCCGTCAAAAGTCGTCCACCAATCCGCCTTTCAAACAAATGACAATGTCGATTTGAAAGAGCTCGATGGAATTAAAGCTTCCTTGGTCGAATGGTTACTTAGGCTGACTGCGGAGCTAAAGATCTGGATTCAAACCTCAATCAAGCATGTTGTGTTTTATTTTTGTTTTTTGTGACAACATATTCTTTTAAATTGGAAGCTATTTCAGATGGCGTTGTTAAGTAACACTGAGACAATGAGGTTAATTATTCAACCAAAATCAATTGTTTTTATCCGAGCAATGCTCAGTCATCCAGGTACTTTAGATTATGAGAGAAACGTAGCCAAATTGCTAAATTCTAGGGGCTATTTCAGGAGACCTTTTATAGGCAGTTATATAATTTTTTAAAGTTTTATACCACAAATCTGAGCCAACGGTGGGCATTGCAAAAACCGCTTCCCGAACCATGCTTCATGTCTGGTCTATGAACCAGGGCAAAGGCCTATGGGCGTCCGCTCCAGGCATGACGCATGCAAGGGCTTTGGTGGCTGGCTACTACATGGTATTAAACTGTAGATGTAGATGTATATGATATTAAACTTTACCCAAGGAGCGAAAAAGAAATGCAGTCGTTAATCGACGTGACTGTTCAATTTAGTAAAGACATTAATATGCACTTTGGAATAGATAAATGTAAAACTATACATATAATTAAAGGTAAAATTCACCCTGGGGATTATGCAGTAGGCCATGAAGGAAAGATAACAGCAATGGAACCTAACGAGTTCTATAAGTATCTAGGATTTCACCAGTCAAAAGTTCTTGACCACGATTCACTAAAATCATCTCTTACACAAGAATACAAACGTCGGGTCCACAATATTTGTAAAACTATGTTAACTGGTAAAAGCTTAGTAAAAGCTATTAATACATATGTTGTGCCTGTCTTAACATATTCATTCGGCATAGTTAAATGGACTAAGACGGACATAAATAACATCGAAATTAATACTAGAACAGTCTTGACTAAGCATAATTATCTTCATCCAAAATCGGCAATAGAAATAATTACAATCAAAAGACAAAATGGTGGAAGGGGTTTTATTAATTTATGTAGTCTCTGGAAAAATCAAATAGAAAACCTTAAGCAATTTTTCTACCATAAAGCCAATAGATAATATAACAAGGAAAAATAATAATACCACAAATCGACTGACAAATTTTCATCCACTGGCACCAAGTGGAAAGAAACCGTACCAATAACGCACAAGACAAAGGTGACCTAACCTGTTTTGCGCGCGAATCCAGAAACCAGTGCTTATTCCGACAGAGAGACATACAGACGACATGAAGTTCTTTGTGAGTATTATTGTCGTTTGTTATTGTTGTTATCTGCGCAGGAGTGGCAGGAAGAACAGTGTGTTAAGAAAATATTTGTGAATACAGTGATTTGTTGGAGATGACAATATGTACGTGGACTTCATAGATTACTAATCTACTAAGAATTTCAAAAATAAAGATAATTATTAAATGTTGAAGTTCAAAAATTAGTGACCTGTGACAGCTTTGCAAGTTTTTTTTATGAAGTGTGAAATTTTTATCTTCCCAAACCGTTTTAGAATTGGCATAAGTTGTAAACAAAATTATTATACTTAGGTATAAGTACGGCCATATTAAATGTTATGGATATGTAATTTCGTCGTATCTAATACCTCTAAACGAGCAATTCTTGTATATATCTAAATATATATATCTAAATATATTTTTTGAATCTCGGAAACGGCTCCAAAGATATTGATGAAATTTAGTACCCTGGATTCGGGGATGATAAATCGATCCAGCAAATTTTTATTGATAGAAATTGTCGTTTTATTTAATGTTTATGCAGTTAAATATAAAATTACTCCTACTGACATCTATTGGAGAATATTAATAATATTGTAGCGTAGAAAGCCGTCAAATGTCAACCGTCAATCCGCCCTTCAAACAAATGACAATGTCGATATGAAAGACCTCTATAAAAATTTCGTCAATGGAATTAAAGCTTTCTTGGTCGAATGGTTACGAAAGCTGACTACGGGTTCAAACCTTAAGTAGGCCAATTGCGTTTTTTTTAATTTTTTGTGACATTTTTTTTATTGGGAGCTAGGTATTTCAAAAGGCTTTGTTAAGTAACACTAAGCCAATGAATATTTTGCTTAAAAATAAACCAATTAAATCAATTGTTTGTATCCGAGCAACGCTCGGGCGTCCAGGTACTAATCATTGTAGGCGATGTATAGTATTTTTACGTTTACATGCAGCAATAGTATTTGTTATATTTTAGAAGGAATGGAACGCAAGCGCTCTAGGTGATCAGCTAAGCAAAACGGGCGCGGTTGGTTGTGAGATGGGCAATAGCTAGTGGCAAAAATTTCAAGCCCGTTTCCGTGCTTCGGAAGGCACGTTAAGCCATCGATCCCAGTTGTTATCGAAAGACTGGCTGCAACCCTTTTTCCGTCCCACTGCTGGGCACGGGTCTCTCCCCCTTATTGGGGAGGCCTGGACCTACTCCACCACGCTGCTCCAATGAGGGTTGGTGGAGATGTAGGTTAGTGGCCAACCCGCTGTCGGATGTATTCAAACCGCCCATAAGGCCTCCGACAAGGTTAAACGAATGTTATCTATCGACAACAACCGGGACCGACGGCTTAACGTGCCCTCCGAAGCACGGAAACGCGCATGTTTTTTTGCCACTAGTGGTCACCTATCTCACACCCGACCGCGCCCGTTTGGCTTAGCTGCATAGACCGCTTGCGTTCTACGATAGCCGCCGAGCCATGCGCGCTTCATCAAAAAATTACAGTCGTCAAAACCTTGCTGGAGGTCTAATGGATGATTTGAAAATATTCGACTGCGGGTTGCCCACTAACCCACGTCTCCTTCCACCAACCTGCATTAAAGCAGAGTGGTGGAGTAAGCTCCAAGCCTCCCCAACGCCCAACAGTGGGACGCGGACGTGGGGCGGAAGAAATGCTGTACTAAAGTTAGGTAAAAACTACTTTGCAACAATCCGCAATCAGAACGTATGATGGTGTGGTGTATCCTTTTTTAACACGCTTATATTAGCTTGACTGATATGTATGTAACGGAATCTTTTAACTTCATTTTCACCTACTTGTAAGCGTCTGATTAACTTGAAAAATTTGGGTCAAGGGCCGATGACAATACAATAATATGAAAAAAAGTCCAACTAAAAAATTTAAAATAAATAATGTAGTTTAAAAACTAAAAAAACACACTTTTGTGAAAACAAGGTGTGCATGCATGGTGTTAATAGTATACCTACCTATCTAAAAAACCACCCCACGCTTTTTTTTACAGTAAAATACATTTTCTTCTTATTTTTTAATTTTTAGTTCGTATTTTCACGAAAGCGTGTTTTTTAGTTTTTTAAACTACATTATTTATTGTGCAATAGAAAACAAGTAGGTATACACTATACACCATCATACGTTCTGACTGCGGATTGTAGCACAGTAGTTTTTTTGCAAACTGATTCTATTAATTTTATTACAAATGCCGTACTTTCAGTGTTTCACTGCCCAGTTTTTTTACAAAAAAATCTCCTTTTTAGATCCTATGTATTTTCTTGTGCGCCCTCGCCTGGCTCGGGTCCAGTAGTCCAATAGACCACAAAAGAATACTGATAAACAGGCCAAAGGGCTATGGCCTTGTCAAACGGTCTCCGCAGTATGACAGCATGTATGTTAAGGGACACAAAGGAACCAAAGGTAAGGCATTTTTTTTTCAATTTTCTTTGTACCACAGCTGAGCACAGGTCTGACCAAGTGCGGCTTGGTGGACATCATGTCTTCGAGAAATTATCAGTTTCTCTCAGACATGCAAGGTAATGGGAAACATCGTAATTCATTATAATATTTTTCATCTCCATTACAAATTTCTCTGTCAGAGGTGCGCGGATTTGACAACAATTGGACGTCAACAGTGAAAACTTATGTTCGGTTTTGGCGGGAAGTCGAATAAGACATTTTGTGCTCTTGTTTTTTTTACATTTTCTTGGTGTATTTTTGAGTTATATCGTATAAATTTTATGGCTTTTTGTTCGATATAGGTTAATGACAGTGCACAAGTGTTGTTAAATAAAATAATTGTGAGAAAATATGTTTTTTCAGCTGGCCTCCAAAATTCCATTGGTCACGTTCTGGTAAAGAAGCCATCGCTTTACTAGAATGTCTGACTGACTTGACTGACTGATTAGGTACTGACGATTTACTGACTTTATCTATTATTACATTTATTACTCGTCCATTTTCACCGAAATTGGCAAAAAAGTGATGCAAAAATTATACTTGACGCTGGCAATATGCAGAGTATGCGATGCGATAATTGAAAAAAAAATGAGTTCAATGAGTTTCAATTTATGTTCTCTGGGTGTTTGTTTTCTTACATATAGGGTTCCTATATAGGTATATAGGGAATATGCATAATTTTGTGAAGGCAATATATACAATATGCACGCGATGACGTTTGCTCATATTTCTGTCTTTCGGGGTGCTCCAATCGATTTGGTCCTTTAAGAACACTTGATACCTATGCTAAATAGGGTCAATTGATACTATAAAAAAATCGGTTGTCAGTAAAGTCGGTTTACTGACGATAGTTGAATGTGAGAGAGAACGTCATAAGAAAATACTTGTTGCTATAAACAATTGACACCACATTAACTTTTCACTGCACTTCATACTTGACGAAAACATGTAAATGTATTATTGTATAGCAGCTGTCCACGCAGACGCATCGCTCACTCAAGTAGGAGAGAGACGGATGTCGAACGCTGCCGATCGCAGAGGCCCATTTTGTGCCTCTTTGTCGCTCGTTCCGCGCTCTCGCTTGCACTTCAAGCCTTAAATGGAACGCCTCAGGGCGAGGTAACGTCACATGAGTCATGTTTTTTCGTGCGTGCAGCCGGCTCCATCGAAGTATAAGACGTTGTCACGTCAAAATAAATTCAAGCATATTCCCTATTCCTCTCGTGCCATTAAGGTTTTTCCAGCCTCCAAATTCAGCTAACGCAAAAGACCGGAATAATGAGCCTGGACCCTTTTCCCACTTGTTGAAGTGAAAACTTCTTTAGCGGCGTTGTGCACTTTTTTTGGGATGGGTAAAAAATGTTAAACTCGCGTCAGGACCAGTGGCCTGATCGAAAATTCGTAAGACGGAGGGGTAACAGCTGATGACGGCTCGACTGTCTATCCTTGTAAAATTCGTTTATGTCAAGTACATATTTAAAATATGGACATTGAACAAAGTGCATCTATTAATGAAAAAAGTGACGAAGAAATAGTGAAAGAAAATAAGTGAGTACTTTATAAAAATACTAGATGAAAACCTACTGAAAATACTAGATGAAAAATAATCCTGATAATAAAAGCAATTCGTGCGAAATTATTCCCTAACCATTCCAAAATATTAAAAATGCACAACGTTAATGTTCAAGTTTTCACTTCTGCCGGCACTACCGGAGTGCAACCCGTTGTTTTTTTAAAAGACAATTTTTTAACGTAAAATCATTTTTCAGGTTACAACCCCACCCCACCCCCGCTGAGGAAGGGCCAGTACATGTGCGGGAACAAGATCTGCAAGCTGCAACCAGGAGAGATTCCCAAAGGGTGCAATGGAGTATGTCAGTATCCTGTGAATTAAAATATTAGAATATTGAATTGGTGTTCTCTTTTATACTTTACTCGCTGTGCCTTTGACGTCGTCCGCATGGATCTATCTATCTATCAGCCTTTTGAAGTCCACTGTTGGACATAGGCCTCCCCTAATGTTTGCTACTTCGTCCGGTCCTGTGCCCTCTGAATCCAGTGGTTTCAGGTCGTTAGTCCACCTGGTTGGAGGCCAGCGCTCCTTTGCCGAGATGTGGTCGCATGGTCCGCATGGATAGAGATTTGTAAATCAAAATAGCCTAAGACCTTCGTCGATAAATGAACTATCCAACAAAAAATTTTTTTTTCAAATTCGAACCAATAGTTCCTGAGATTAGCACAACTTCCAACAAAACAAGTAGTGTAGACTACACGGGTCCCCACCCAACGTCCCATCGTTTTATAGTACCTACCTACAAGTTCAAGGAAAAATCTGAAAACCATACATTTGTAATTAGATCAAAAATATGTTGGCATTTTAGAGAAGAAATAATAAAAGAAAAAAAATATATATTATTTATTTCAAAATTTTATTTTGCCCGTTTCGGCTAGATGTTGCTAAAAGGAAAAAAGCGGTGCGAAATAAAGCTTCCAGTAGTACCGTTTTTTTAAAAGTTCATTATAAATATATTTGAAATAACAGAATGTCTACAGGTCGATAATGGGCATGCGTGACAGCCGATCGTGTGATAAATCACCACGTTGATGACGTGATATTTGTAGTGTTATAGCACAATACAAAGAGCTTATAGTTAATCTTTCTTAGAGAATTAGAGGTTAATACGCATGTAAAGATACCAGTCATGACCAAGATGGTTATCAGAACCCGTAATTATTATGATGCCATGATTTAAAGGTGAATAAGTTTGCTTTAAATTGGAATAATACTGTTTCTTTAGATGTGATATCTGTACCCGGTGCACCGCGGTTTCACCCGCGTTAGAAAAGTTCAGTAGTACGAAGAGAATATTCTCCATAGTTTCACTTACGCTTTGCTGGACTCGTGACGGTCCTCCACAGTCCGCTTTGCACGCTCCTTTTTACCACGGACGTGTAGGTTATGGGACAACCTTCCAGCTGAGGCATTCCCAGTGGACTATAACATGGGGTTCTTCAAGAAAGCTGTAAAAAAAGCTCTCCTCCAAAGCCGGCAATGCTCGGGTGGCTCGCCTGGGGTTGCCCGTGTCCATAGGCGACGGTGATCGCTTAGCACCACGCGGCCCGTCTGCCTTATTAAAAAAAAAAACGCGTTAGTATTGGATATTTTAAAAAGAAAAAGTATGTAGTTATAGTGACATAACTGTATTTTGACTTATGCTAAGGTTGATTTGTTTGTAGATATTGATGTTGTCGATAAAACTGTAGTACTGAGTTTTGGCGGGAAGTCGAAAAAGACATATTGTGCTCTTGTTTTTTTTACATTCTTGGTGTATTTTTGAGTTATATCGAATAAACCAGATGGCATTTTGTTCGATTAGGTTAATTATAGTGCACGAGTGTTGTGAATTAAAATAACAATGCGAAAAAAGTTTTTCCGGCTTGCCTCTAAAATTCCATTGGTCACGTTCTGGTAAAGAAGCCATCGCTTACTTGAATGTCTGACTGACTTGACTGACTGATTACTGACTACTTACTGACTTTACCTATTATTACTCGTATAGATTTACTGAAAATGGAAAAAAAGTGATGCAAAAATTATACTTGACGCTAGCAATATGCAGGCAGAGTTTGCGATGCCATAATTGAAGAAAAATTTAACCCTCCTTCTGTCGTAGTCTTTAGTACATCACTTGGCTCTATTGTAATTTTTTCCTGCAGCGTTAACATTATCGAAGTTTTTATTTTCTAACGTTTTCAAAAATATTCTGTAGCCTATGTTTATGAGAGATTATTTAGGATTATAATGATAAAATAAGTTTTCAAATAAAATCAAATAAATGACAGTTTCGCCCTCGTCCCGATCATTTCGAATTATCGAGAGTTTACTGTAATGGTGTATTTGTTCGTAACCCCATTGTGGTTTGTTAAGTCATATTATAAACAGAGCTGTTATTTAAAGTATTTCTAAGAAAACTTATGTGCTCAACACAATAGAGTGACATCACTATTGGAGTACACAAGGTAATTTACCAATTGCTTTCCTGAGTGATAGTAACTCTGGCTGTATATTATTAGCGTTTATTGTATATGTACCTATAAATCTTTCCTTGCCTGAGACATAGCCGAGTCGTTAAGACACCGTTCCCATCGAGGTGTCAGGTTCAAAAGGTAACGGAACGGAACACATTATAATATTTCTTTTCGATATTTTCCATTACATGCACTCATGACAGTTACAAAAAGTTTCTAAAAAGGCATCATCCACTATCAACTCGCATCTACCGAAAAGAGAATATGCACAGAACATATAAAAAAAGGTTGGAATGGAAATGTGGGTGGGGCAGACGCGCCAAGGATTTGAGCAAACGCTCGTATCTCTACAGAAACACGCGATCGTGCTACGATATGCGTCGCGTGCTTGTGTGCGTGCTTGGGTGTGATTCGTTCATTTGAAATCGCGTGATTGTGCGACGCTAAGATTGGCTAGATTTGAAATTGCAAATATGTGCGTAAGCTTCGTATTTATTTAAGTATAGATGTAATGGAGGTGAAAGGTGGGGCTTGATCGGTGACACTAGTTTTCATACGAACGGCGCATTATTGCCATTCTACTTCTTTTAATATGTTTTGTGGGAATATGCATTGATCTTAGGCATTGATTTTATTTTTACGTAAAATGTATATAGACCAGGTACGAGTATTTCAATTGGAAAATTGCAAATAATAATGACAAAATGGAAAAAAGATTTTTTTAATACAGTTGCTCAAAAAGTGACGTATTGCAGGGACGTATTATAGTTATCGGTCGGCAGTTTGGCATGTTAACCACTACGCCACATGGATCGTCATTGTCGGTGGTCGTTACGATGTTTCCCATTACCGCGGATGCCTTATAGAGACTCATAATTTTCTTATAGGTACGATTTTCAGCAATCCGCATCTGGCCAGCGTGGTGGACTATGTCCTAAATCTCTCTCACTTCAGAGAGGAGTGAAGGAACATAAAAAGGAATAGGATTTTTAAAAAGTCATCATCCAACCTTACGCCGGACAACGCCTGTTTCGCTTAGGGCCTCGTTCACCATCTCCAAGTAAAGTGTTGATTAGTTACGTTCCAAGTAAATTTAATTTTCAAGTAAATCGCTCGCGTTCTCCGCCAGCTGCAGGGCCATAATAAGTATTTACCTCTGAGTATTTACCTAATAGAAAACACAAGGACCTCCTGACCTCTGAGTCAACGCTATAAGGAAGAACAATGTAATGACCGTTTATGAAAATGAATCAGTGTTTATCTGCTCAATGTTTTCGTGGTTTAATGTCACGGTAAATATTGTCAAGGTTCGATGTATTGAGGTCGGTCAGTAACCTTTAATTAGTGACATTAGAAGTAGGGTTGCCAACCATACTGTTGTACAAAACAGTATTATACTGTTTTTCACTACATCATACTTTTTACTGTTGACACAGAATACATACCAAACTTTAAGAAATATTTATGTAACAGCTCCCTTTAGCCAAGCTGTAGCCAATAATGAGGGAGTCGTCTATCTATATATTTCTAAATAAGTCATTGCCAGCTATTATTTTGTGTCATTTTGCTTGTCAACTCTATCCGTTTTATTTTCGGTTTTTACAATCGGTACCTTACTTACACACAAATTGCCGACTCTATCCGTTTTTCTACCTTCAGTTGTCTTGCAAGAAATGTCCTGGGACTTCTTACGCTTGCTTGAGATGGTATTTAGAGGTACGTTAGTAATAGTAAGTAGGTATTCTGTCCCTCGTCCCAACGTCCATGCACAATGTGCCTTCTAGTTATACAACTAGTGTATCAGTGTGTGTCGGTGTCAGTGTTGACGGTGCATAGAAAATGACGATGTTAATTGAAATTGACATATTTAGAAATGTATGCGTCTGTAGCGATGAAAGAATATTTGTGAATGTGTGACAAAATTAAAGTGTGTGCGTTCTTTCCCCGTACCAGATTTGGCACAAAAATGATGTATCGAAGCGAAGCGCTATGCCGTCTCTCCTGAAGACCTTTAAGACTACAAGAGAACTTCGGATCAAAAAAAAAATAAGAATTTTCTAACATTTCATTTATTTTTTAATAATCACATGAAATAGAGTCGGAATGGATTTTAGTTGCCACAGAACACATTAGTAAGTTTAGATACTTAATATGAGAAAGTAAATTTTGTGAATTATGTACTCTGTGACATTCTTTTCACAAACATCTTAATATCATTAAATTCGAAAATTTACATTGATTTATTTATACATTATGAATTAATATTGCACGGGTTTATTTTAAACGACAATTAACTAACTTGGTTTTGTCGAATCAGGGTAACTCCGGGTACTCAGGGTACTCCATATTAGTGGTAAAAAACGATAGAAAAACGTTTGGAGCACTTTCGAGATGGAGCCCTGATTCGACAACATTAGCTTTATAGTGCTTATAAAACAGTGATAAGGAAATACAAAACGTGAAACACAATTTTCTATCTACAACAATGTTATTTTAAAAAACATTTTAGGTACTATACACTGAAAGAGAAGTGAGTAAAAATATGCTTGAAACATAGCCCCACAGTAAGGTAATCTGTGTCGTGGGTACCATGGACATATACAAAGACAGAAACACAAACACCCAGACTAAGAATATTTAAACTCATCATTCAAATTTCTGTTTCGCCGGGAATCAAACCCGGGAACCCTCGATTGGCAGTCCGACATGGTAACCATTTTGCCACGCGGGTCGTCAAATAAAAAAATTAATATAGACAAAAATTAAATTTGTTAAGAACTGAATGGCTATTCATTATTTTGGTAAATAGCGAATAAGTAAAGCCAGTCAGAGAAAGATGACCAAATACTTCATAACTGCACTAATCACACAACGGTATACGCCGTTTTAGAGCATCAAGGTATGACAGGAATGAGACCCGTCAGAGGAGTGGCCTTTTACGGGCGAACCCTTCGTCCCAACGTCCATGTACAATGTGCCTTCTAGTTATACAACTAGTGTGTCTGTGTGTGTCGGTGTCAGTGTTGACGGTGCATAGAAAATAACGTTGTTAATTGAAATTTACTTAGAAATGTATGCGTCTGGCTCTTTGAAAGAATATTTGTGAATGTGTGACAAAATTAAAATGTGTGCGTTTTTTCCCCGCACCAGATTTGGCACAAAAATTATGTATCGAAGCGAGACGCTATGCCGTCTCTCCTGAAGACCTTTGTTGCTCTAAGACTACAAGAGAACTTCGGATTAAAAAAACAAATAAGAATTTTCTAACATTTCATTTATTTTTTAATAATCACGTGAAATAGAGTCGGAATGGATTTTAACCACAGAACACATAAATAAGGTTAGATACTTAATATGAGAAAGTAAATTATGTACTCTGTGACATTCTTTTCACAAACATCTTAATATTATTAAATTCGAAAATTTACATTGATTTATTTATACATTATGAATTAATATTGCACGGGTTTATTTTAAACGACAATTAGCTTATAAAACAAAGTGCTTATAAAACAGTGATATTAAAGGAAATACAAAACGTGAAACACAATTCTCAATCTACAACAATGTTATTTTAAAAAACATTTTAGGTTACTATACACTGAAAGAGAAGTGAGTAAAAATATGCTTGAAATAGACAAAAGTAAATTTGTTAAGAATTCAATGGCTATCCATTATTTTCATACGAACAAGTCAAGTCAGTCAGAGTCAGATGACCAAGTAGGTACTTCAAAACTGCACTAATCACACAACGGTAGGGAGCCGTCAAATAATCACGTGATGTTTTTAAGAATTTTTTTAACTCCTCTTCCACTTAGTGATACGTGGTGAGATTAAACTTAAGTGTATTTTTTTGGTACCTACAAAGAATCTTAAATTTTTAAGTATATAGTCTTTAAAAAAAGGTTTTCAGTAAAATCTCATTGTATACTAGGAGTCACCAACGTCACGGCCACGCCCGGAGGGAGATCTTCTTTTGCCAAACTCTCTAGACACTTTTATCATGGTATGGACCGTAAAAGTGTCCCTCCCTCCGGGCGAGGTGGTAACGGTGGTGAACGGACTCGATTCGGAGCTTGTATATTCGAAAGTCGAATATTCAGAAAACTTCGATAGCGTTATTCAGGAATACCCGTGGCGCCATCTCTCTATGAGTAGTGGAAGGTCGCTACAACAGAAAGATTGAAATAAAATGAAAATGATTTATTTGCGCAAATAAGGGTATTACAAAAGTTGTTTTATGTACATTTATTAGTTCGCCATATTTACCTCAGCGAGGTGTGCAGATTTAATGTTAGCAGTATAACTAAAATGACTTATAACTAAATTTATTATAATGATGGACAACGATTGCAAGTTGTTTTTGACTCGCACATAAATAACGCTTCATACTCATAGCCCCACAGTAGGGTAGATATACCCTGTGTCCCACGACACAGTAGGGTAGATATACCCTGTGTCCCACGACACAGTAGGGTAGATATACCCTGTGTCCCACGACACAGTAGGGTAGATATACCCTGTGTCCCACGACACAGTAGGGTAGATATACCCTGTGTCCCACGACACAGTAGGGTAGATATACCCTGTGTCCCACGACACAGTAGGGTAGATATACCCTGTGTCCCACGACACAGTAGGGTAGATATACCCTGTGTCCCACGACACAGTAGGGTAGATATACCCTGTGTCCCACGACACAGTAGGGTAGATATACCCTGTGTCCCACGACACAGTAGGGTAGATATACCCTGTGTCCCACGACACAGTAGGGTAGATATACCCTGTGTCCCACGACACAGTAGGGTAGATATACCCTGTGTCCCACGACACAGTAGCGTAGATATACCCTGTGTCCCACGACACAGTAGGGTAGATATACCCTGTGTCTCACGACACAGTAGGTTAGATAATACCCTGTGTCCCCCGACACAGTAGGGTAGATATACCGTGTCTCACGACACAGTAGGGTAGATATACCCCGTGTCCCACGACACAGTAGGGTAGATATACCCCGTGTCCCACGACACAGTAGGGTAGATATACCCTGTGTCCCACGACACAGTAGCGTATCTACCCTAGATATACCCTGTGAGTGTGTAGTATACTGTGGGGCTATGAGTGTGAAACGTTTATTGTTGATAAAACCACCAGAATTTCAATAATAAATAGGTCATTTACATAATTCAATTATTTACAAAATTATCTAGAAATGTCGTGAAACAATAGATTATGGAATTATTTACACTAAAAATATATAAAATTAGTAACAAACTGTCGAAATATGGCACATAACACTATTTACAAAAACATAGGTAATGAAGATATACTTAATGAACACTGTACATTCGTTGAGTTTTTTAACATTTATATTTACAATTTATTACGCTAATTTTAAGCAGTTTGGTTATAAAGATGTATAAATATTACAAGAATTGTACTAAGTATAAGTATGATTAGTAGACTAGTAAGGTGCTTTTTTCATCACCATATAAAAGTATTCGTCAAAAGTATGTAAGCAAGTGCTAATATCGTTACTCTTATGTATGACATATGAAAAGGATAGCAATAATATTAACTGACTAATAACTTTATCTGTGGATAGAAAAATTGCACCGTGTGCAGGTGCGGTCACACGGGACATGACCCCCAAATCCGGGACATGATCCCCCCAAATCCGGGACATGACCCCCCACCCCAAATCCATCAGTCATGTGTAGATGGAAGAATCAGGACAATTTGGGACAAAATATCTAATAATCTTCCCCCAAAATATCTTAGGCCCCCCCCCCCCCAATTTTGCGACCGCGCCTGAACGTGTGGTCAGTAAGGTGTGATATAGATGTTCTATGTCAGGAAGTTAGTTTGGCCATGAATGTGTGAGGCGTGCATATGCACAATGATCTAGGTAGGTACACATTCAAAAAGAGAACTTCAGATTTAATTTTATGTATTCCTTCTAGTAATACGTTAGTTCAGTAACTCACTCAAAGATGGCGTTGTTACACATACTGTACAAATAACTGAATAGAAATACCACTAAGTAGGTATCAAGTTTTTCTTCGTTATTGCACTTTTAAACTCACTGTTTTTATTTATTTATTCATGAAAAATTCATTAACACACACTACCGAATAGTTAATGTCCCGATAAACCAAGTGAGTAGAATCGTTTTATAGAGGAAACGCGGCTTCAGACAAATTAGAAAAATAGGTGTTTTGGAATAACTATTGCTATCGCGCTGCGCCCTGCGCTATCCGCCGCGTGCGATAGGGACAGATGCAGCTCAGGCCGATTATACCTACAAACTTTTTGACTAAATCGAGGTTTCGTATTCTCCTGTTTCCTCCTTCAAAATTGAGTTGTAAAAACCTTTCAAATTTGTTTTGCTGTTGTTGGATTAGGGCTGTATGAAAGAGGCATTTTCTACGATTTTTGAAGAGCCATATTTTCTGATCTAATTAGTTGATTGAAAAAAACTAAACATAGTGGCATAGCTTTAACAGACTTTGATATTATCATAAAAAGTCATTCCTTTAGAAGCATTATCCAGGAGAAAATAGGAGAATACATTTGTATGGTAATACGCCGGTAGCGTTTCCTCTTAACAGGTCATGTTTGAATTATCTTCTAACTTTTCTAGGAAACCGCACGGTATTTCCCAGAAGGTCCTTGTTGATGCGTCATTTCTTCGCTCCAATCCCACTGATGAGGCCCTGAGCGGTGGACAGCGTGGCCAGCGCGATCCTGTCCGTCGTGGTCGACGTCAGGCTCCGGTCCTGGTTGCTCAGCAACCGCTCTGCCGTGTTCAACGAGCTGAGAGACAGCCGGTAATCGGAGGTTGCCGGTTGGCTGGTGGAGCCGGCTATGGGGGTGGTCGCTCTTGGGAGGGCTTTGGATAGGGTTTGGGTCGTTGGGGGTGATGTTCGTAGGAGCGCTGTTGGTTTCTGGTCTCGGCCGCTGCATACCTTGAAACAAATTATCATATGTTAACGTTGAAATATTTTCTACTATAATTATAATAACCTATTTCTGACCTATTTTATACCTTACTGCCATTTTTGCCATTAACGACTGTTATCTATCGACAACAAACGGGACCGACGGCTTAACGTGCCCTCCGAAGCACGGAAATGCGCAATTTTTTTTTGCCACTAGCGGTCACCCATCTCACACCCGACCCAGCCCGTTTGGCTTAGCTGCATAGACCGCTTGCGGTCTTGTGAGAGCATACAGACGCCGAAAGTTTCTAAGTCCCGAAACATCTTAACTACCTACATTATGAAAACTTCGCATAATACCGACATTAAACGACAAATTCTTATGTCAGGTGGGAAATCGGGGTCCATACGTTTCGGGACCGACTCCAGATTTTTCCCCCTTTTTGTACGTTCCTTCTTTTGAGAGGAAAGCTATTATTGGAAGCTCTTTATCAACACATTTAATTCGTATCGAAGTTACCTAATACTTTTAAACGAGCAATTCTTGTAAATACCTATAATAATATGTATATACGAGTATAATTTTAATCTCTGAAACGGCTTCAATGATTTTCATGAAATTTAGTGCCCAGGATTTCGGGGGTGATAGATTGATCCAGCTAGGTTTAATTTTTAGAAATATTTGTATTTTCAGCGATAACCAACTTAAATATAAACTGATAATGTGGCGTAGAACGCCGACAAACGTCATCCGCCAATCTGCCGTTCAAACAAATGCGACAATGTCGATCTGAAAGAGCTGTATAAACATTTCGTCGATAGAATTTAAAGATCCTTGGTCGAATGCTTACGTAGGCTGACTGCAGAGCTAGAGACCCGAGCCCTTAGTGTAAGTTTGTAAACGCGCAAACGTTACTACTGTACTGCGTCCGAGTTAAAATTGGACTGATAGATCTTAACCTGAAAGGAATAAGGTCGATAATTAAATTCTTAACGCAAACGCGTTAGTAACGTTTTCGCGTGTGCAGACTTACACTAAGGCCTCCGGGTTCAAACCTCAAGCAAGCACGCTAGGTTTATTTTTAATTTTTTGTGACAGTATTTTTTATGATTGTTTTGCTAAAAATTATACCAAGAAAATCAATTGTTTTTATTTGAGCAAAGCTTGGTCATCCAGATAGTACAGAACCAACAGCAAGGGTACCTGGTGGTGGTTCTCCCAGTCCTTGTGCTGGCAGAAGGCGCCGCAGTAGCGCGCCGAGTTGCAGCCCGAGCACGTCTCCTGCGCCTTGCGGCCGCAGTTCCAGCAGCACTGGAAGGGGATTGCTTCTTACTGAATGTTCACAAGCACAACTTAAATACAAGACAGATAGATACTTAGATACACAGCGACTGATCCAAAAATAGGGTGAATTTTATTAGGAACATGTTATTAATATGAATCCATGTTCTGATGATCAGGCGCGGTTGCAGCCTTCAAGAAATTTGGGGGAAGAGGTGACCCAAATTGGCTCCTTTTGCCTTCCATCTACGTCTGACTGATGGATTTTGGGGGAGGGTCATGTCCGCTGTGACACTTAGGGCCCTAGGGCCACGCCTGCTGATGCTACCATCAGAGCATGGCAATTTAAATGAAGATGGTAAGATAGGGGTAAATTGAGATGGTGAACTGAATGAGTGATCAGCCTTTGTTAACCATCATTATTTATGCAAAGTATATTTTGTCCTTGCCTTTGTTTTAGTTACCTAGTTGTTGTGGGAAGTAAGTGTAGCGATTATAGATTTGCCGCACTTGGCCAGCGTGGTGGACTATGGCCTAAATCCCTCTCACTTGTGAGAGGAGACCTGTGCCCAGCAGTGGGACATTAAAAAAGGTTGAAAAAAAAAACATTTATATGTGTTAGCTCACAACATTCAACTCCCGAACGAAACTTTCCTCTCCTACCTACATCCCAACTATCACGGTACCTGGAGGTAGGACGTGAAATCGTGTCGGGTTAGTCGTCTACTGCACCGCTAGTGATTATATTCTCTTTGTGCACCGCGCCGAGTTAGATCGAGCTACCGAAGAATGAATGTATAGCGTAGTTGAAGGGAATTGAACTTTATTCAGTACGGCTATGATCATCAATCTCAACGTTTTATTGTGTGTGTCTCATATCAAGTGCATACCCATCAACATTTCGCTAGAAAATCAACATATTATGAAGGATATTGGAAGAACCACAGAACATATTAAAGGAGAATAGAATGGAAATGTGGGCGGGTCAGATGCGCCAAGGATTTGAGCAAACGCTCGTATCTCTACAAATACACGCGATCGTGCAACAATATGCATGCTTGTGTGCGAGCTTGGGTGTGATTCGTTTATTTGAAATCGCGTGATTGTGCGGCGCTAAGATTGGCTAGATTTGAAATTGCAAATATGTGCGTAAGCTTCATACATATTTATTTAAGTAGAGATGTAATGGAGGTGAAAGGTGGGGCTTGATCTGAGACACCAGTTTTCATACGAACGACGCATTATTGCCGTTCTACCACCAAGACGCGAAAATACCTGAATCAGGTTTCCCACACCTTTTCTTTCTTTTTCCAACAATATGATCGGCATTCGCTTACGGTGTCTGTCTTTGTCTGAAGAATATAATTGAACTTACGCTCTGCTGTCCAGCAGCCCCAGGGCTCAGGTCCCGTCCAGGCGGCGGAGAGTGGCGCGCGATGCGCTCCAGCTTGCCGCGCTCGGCTGCGACCAGCTCTAGAGCTTTCGCCTCCGCCGCCCCCACCGCCCGCTGCAGCTCTATGAGGGCTTGGCGTTTCACCTGTGAACCAATTGAAGAATTAACTTATGTAATAAAGATTGGCTACAACCCTTTTTGCGTCCCACTGCTGGGCACGGGTCTCTCCCCACTATTGGGGAGGCCTGGAGCTTACTCCACCACGCTGCTCCAATGCGGGTTGGTGGAGATGCGGGTTGGTGGCCAACCCACAGTCGGATGTTTTCAAACCGCCCATAAGGCCTCCGACAAGGTTAAACGAATGTTATCTATAGACAAGAACCGGGACCGACGGCTTCACGTTTTTTGCCACTAGCGGTCATCCATCGCACACCCGACCGCACCCGTGTGGCTTAGTTGCATAGATCGTTTGTGTTCTACGCTAACCGCCGGGCCATGCGCGCTTCATTTATTTTTCTGCAGTAGGCAAAATGTAAGGTGCCCCCAATAGTGTCATGGCTCTGGACACTTATCCACAATGCCCTCTACAAAAAACAACTCTAATGACTATGTACTTAAATTAATATTATTATATATCAATTACGTGTCACGTTTGTCCGCGATGGACTCCTAAACTACTTAACCGATTTTAATAAAATTTGCACACCGTGTGCAGTTTGATCCAACTTGAAAGATAGGATAGATTACATCTCAATTTATAGTCGCAATATTATTTTATTTCTGATACTTTAGGGCAGGACAACGTATGCCTGGTTCACTAGTTTTATATAAAAAACAACTTACCTGATTAACAGCATCCTCGGCTCTTCGCCGCACCTCCGCGACCCTCTCCTCCGTCTGCCGCACTGCGTTCGCCATGATCTCACTGGCAGCTCGTTTGATGTCGTTGCTCTCTGTTGGTTCTATGCCTGGAAGGAAGATGCTTTTAACTTCTGCTGATTTACGATTTTTATTTTTATTTTATGAAACTTAAAAATGTTGGTGTAATACCCATCGGCATTGTTTACTTTCGTATAAGTATTTACACTAAATATAGCAAGCAGAGGGCCTAGCTCGCACGTATCCGTCAGTAAGTTCATACATTTTCGGAATCATTATTCTTTATTATGTCACAAATATTAAAAGGTTAGCGTAGTTATTGATGACATTAAGCTAAAAAAATTGCTGGAATTTCTTCATTCTTATCCAAAAACAAAGCCCGACCGAAGTTCACGAAGGTTCTGTTCTGTTCTTTTGAAGGGCTTTACATGCTTGAAGATACATTCTGCTGGAAAGGCAGAAATGCTCTGGTTTCCTAAGATGGCGGTACCGTCATACTCGTATATTGTTCGTAGTACTCCGTAAGGTTTGATGCCCGTGGTACAACTACGTGATGCAATTGGTAGTACCACAGAATTTATTTTACCAGAAGGACTTTAAGCTAGCAGTTATGCAGACATTTTTTTTACTTTTTCACCCGTGGTCCTGTTGAACTAGGCATCACTGCAGTCCAACCAGCTAAATTATTGTTGTTGTTGTAATTCTACTAGCTCTTATCCATAGGTGATATAGGTATGTTTGTAATCAATGCACACACAGATGATTCGCAAACTGACAATGACAGCATTTGTTCTGATTACTGCAACTCTCTTCCCTCTGCTATGCAGTAGGAAATAGAGCTACGGTATCCCCTGCCTGGGGCATAAGGCGACTAAAAGGGGGCTAGGATTGCGAGCAGTGAGAATGGGAGGTCGACCCGTCCGGCCAGCAGCCCCGGGAAGGACGGCGGAGTGTGCGTGACCGCAAGCCGCCATAAGCATCAGAAGGTGCAGGAGAGCACATCTGCTCTCCCAAAGATGGGCCCGTTCCGGGGCACCGCGCATGGAGGACATCTGTGTGTTCCATTGAAGATCCCAGAGTCCTCTTCAAGCGCAGAGGCAAGGCACCGAGGGGGTTTTAGTGCGGTTCAAATCCCACATAACCCGGTTTACCCTCTCCCAAGATGGCAAGTACCTTTTAAGGTTTCCCCCCGATACCAAAAACAAAGGTCTCCCCAATAACGGGAAAAGATCTAGTGTCCAGCAGTGGGACGCAAAAAGGTTTGCAGCTAGATTAAAAGCTACCAATAAGGTAAGAAGGAATCCTCTGTGTATTCAAAAAACCGCAGTCAACATCACATGTCTTCTAAATTTCTATGGTCTTCTAAATTTTCATTTTATGTCAGCAAAACTCACCTCTCTGCTGAAGAATTGCCAACGCTCGCTTGGTCTTCTCCACCATGCTGAGGATACAGTTCAGCATGGTGTTGATGTTCTTCCACTCGTCGTCTGTCTTCAGCAGGCCGGTGGAGGCCAGGCCTCGCGGCTCGGAGAACGATGCGTTCATGGAGGACACATCGCGGACGGTTATACCACCTAGAAGGGTTTGAAGTTGGTGTTTGAAACGGTACTGAATGGATGTTTTTCTTAATTGCGGCTTACAAAAGTCGGGTTTTAGTGGTGTTCTATTTATTTATTTATTTTACTTTAATTAAAACGGTACTAAACCAATAACATTAATTAAAGACAGAACTTTCATACTTCATGCTCACAGAACTTCTGCAATCAGACAATATATCGCTCCATTCATCCGCAAACAGATCACAGTCTGGGTATGCAACCAGGACAGCGTTAAGAGCAGCTAGAATTCGGGGAATAGGGGAGAAAGCGCGCGCGACTGTGCGCGCTGGTGGTACTGCAAATAATTTTTGGTTTCGGCACGCACGCACAGGGTATTTGTACGGCAAAAGAAACTTGCATAGCTCATCACTGAGATCAATAGCGTCAATCCTTCTATGGAATATTTTACATGCTGTGGATATCTGATAAAATTTACGTCTCACTTCCAGTGAGTTAAAATTTAAGGTTCTTAAAAGAAATCCCGTGGGATACATAAAAGGATAATATCCATAAGAACGCGTACCGTAAAAATACCTTTAGTACCTTTTCTAAAAGTGTGTAGGTAATTTCATGTGGATTCCAAACACATGCACTGGTTTCGAGCTTTGATCTAACCACTATAACTGAAGATCTATAGCTGATGATAATCAAATTATGAGCAGGCTTTTCACAACGTTCCAGTTCTCAGTTATTGTTAATTGGCAAATAAGTGGCATGTTTCACCAGCTTCAAATAAAGTCTGAAGTAGGCGGATACCACAATCAGCAAGCAGTAAACAATGGTCTCACTCAATTCTTATCTATTAGCCAGGACTTGCAAAGGATTAAAACAAAATTTCAATAATAACTCTAAGAAACGGGTGTTGTTAGACTTCAAGGCAAACTATTTGCCTTGGCTTCTCTGCATGTGCTGAGTGATTACGGATGGGTTCTTTTGGTGTATAATCGTATATAGATTATTGAAATCAAATAATAAGACTTTTGTCAGTTGGTCAGTACAAATGACCCTCTTTATTTACAAAACCGTAAATTATTTACTAAAAGAAAAATCAATTTTTTAGGCTATTTTAACTATGAATACGGAATCATTCCTTCCAAAGTTAAGAACGTCCTAATTTAATACCCGTGCATTCCTTCAATTTTTCATTAAAAAAAATCTAAGTTTTTTGGCTATTGAACTATGAATACGGGATCATTCGCCTCCTAAGGTCCTTCTCGCTAAGACACAACCCCAGTAGAATATTCTCCATCGCGCCAGTTATAACTTTTACAGCTTTTCTTGAGTAATCCAAAAGCTTACCATCCCGCCTCTCTAAACCCGGGTCCGGAGTATGATACGTGTGGTAGGGGTGGTACTCGAAGAGACTGGCGTTGCTCGGCAGAGGGTAGAACGGTGAGGGCTGGAACAGTCCAGCAGGCCGCTTGGCTTGAGGGGGGTAGTCCTCGTGGGATCCGTTGGTTTGGGAGTCGTAGAATCTGTGGAAGATAACCCTCTTATTGTAGTTTTTAGCGTGAATAGCCCAGCGGTTAGCGTAGAACGCAAGCGATCTATGCGACTAAGCCAAACGGGCGCGGTCGGGTGTAAAATGCGCGCTTCCGTACTTGGGAGGGCACGTTAAGTCGATGTCGATGGACAACAGTCGTTAAACCTTGTCGGAGGCCTTGTGGGCGGTTTGAAAAGATCCGACAGCGGGTTGCCCACTAATCCGCATCTCCACCAACCCGCATTGGAGCAGCGTGGTACAGTAAGCTCCAGTAATGGGGAGAGACCCGTGCTCAGCAATGGGACGTAAAAATGATTGCAGCCAATATTTAAAGTTAAAAGGGAACATGCATGTTTTTAACACGCTTTTATTAACTTGACCTGTATGTATGTAAGTATGTATGTATGTATGTATGTAACGGAATCTTTTAACTTCATTTTCACTTACTTCTAGGAGTCTGATTCACTTGAAAATTTGCACAGGGGTCAAGGGCCGATGACAATACAATAATCTCATAACTTTATATTAAAGTCGTAACTAGGATCATCAGGATAAAATAAAATATACGAGGGCCGGCTGATAAGTTCGTGGCCTAAGGTACTTAATGAAACAAATATAAAGTTTTATATTTTTAACACGTCTAAGCGTCTGGTTAACTTGAAAATTTGCACAGGGGTCAAAGGCCGATGACAATGCAATAATTTGAGAATTAAAATCCAACTAAAAAATTAAAAATAAATAATGTAGTTTAAAAAAAACTAAAAAACACGCTTTTGTGAAAATACGAACTAAAAAGTAAAAAAATAAGAAGAAAATGTATTTTACTGTAAAAAAAAGCGTGGGTGGTTTTTAAGTTACTATTGACACCATGCACCCCACGCTTTTTTTTACAGTAACATACATTTTCTTCTTATTTTTTTACTTTTTAGTTCGTATTTTCACAAAAGCGTATTTTTTAGTTTTTTTAAACTACATTATTTATTTATAGTATTAATCGATCCTATATGGCATAGAGATCAAGTTTCTAAAAGGACCACATCGATTATGGAGCATCACGAAAGACAAAAATGTGTGAAAGCACCAAACAATAGACGAACTTTAATTAATACTTTAATTAATAAATTATCGCAGTCCTAAACTGACAAAGGCCACACAAACCATTGGTTTTAGCTGAAACTTCGAAAACAATTAAATTTAATTCATTATTACCTACCTACCTACTTATAAAATGAACATTTGAACAAACAAAGTTTGTAGTATTGTTTTGCTTTGAATGCAATTCAGGGTTGGCTGGCTGCAACCCTTTTGCGCCCCACTGCTGGGCTCGGGTCTCTCCCCCTTATTGGGGAGGCCTGGAGCTTACTCCACCACGCTGCTCCAATGCGAGTTGGTGGAGATGCGGGCTAGTGGCCAGTGGCAGGTACCCGCTGTCGGATGTTTTCAAACCGCCCATAAGGCCTCCGACAAGGTTTAACAACTGTTATCTATCGACAACAACCGGGACCGACGGCTTAACGTGCCCTCCGAAGCACGGAAACGCGCATGAATTATTTTTTTGCCACTAGCGGTCACCCATCTCACAACCGACCGCGCCCGTTTTGCTTAGCTGCATAGACCACTTGCGTTCTACGCTAGCCGCCGAGCCATGCGCGCTTCAATGCGCAATTCAGGGTTGAAGATAGTACAAATGCTTGGATAGACTTATCAAATATTACTCTAGAAAAAGGAAAGGATCACATATAATAAAAATCTTTATCAATTAAAACTAAACTGAAACAAGATATTACAACCAATTTTAACTTTTCGACGACCCGTGTGGCGTAATGGTTACCATGCCGGGCAGCCGATCGGGTTTCCTGGGTTCGATTCCCGGCAAAGTAGAAATTTGAATGATGAGTTTGAATTTCTATTCTCGGTCTGGGTGTTTGTGTTTCTGTCCATGGTACCCATGACACGGTATATCTACCCTCATAGAAATCGAAAAACAAGAATTGCCATTGGGGCGTAACTGTGTCTGCGTCAATTTGAGCAAAATGCTCAAATTGACGACTACGAAAGTACATGGAAATATGAACCATTTTTTTACTAGAACACACGTGTTGTTAGCGGCATCTAGCGTCGAGAAGTGGTACTAGGTGGTGAATTTCTGTTTTCTTTGGTAAAATGTTGTAAGTGAAATTATTGAACAAAAAATAATGTTACGCCTGTAACTTTAAGATCGCATGTTGAATATCATTCATAGTGTTATTTATGGTATATACTGTCAAACTTTTTTAAATTAGTGCCCAATGAATCTTTTTTATGAATTGTAATGTGCACGGCTTTTGTAAATGTGTGTGTTTGGAGACACTGTTTCTGGTGCAAATAGCAAATTATAACATCTCTCTTGTTTTTCTTTGCTCTATGTCTACCCTACTGTGGGGCTATGAATGTGAATAAAACGTTATTTATTTATTTATAAATATTTATAAACAAATAAATCCTTCTTTTAAAACCTACTCTTACTTCCACTCCTTTACTGTACACGCAGTCAGATTGTGGAATTCACTTCCACCTAGTATTTGTGAAATCAAAACTTTATCTTTGTTCAAGCGTCGAGTCAAAGATCACTTAATAAATATAATATAATCTTTCCTTGGCATAGAATGTCATATTATTTATGTATTTATTATTTATATGTATTGTATATATTGTATTTTTTATTTATATTATGTTTATATATATTTATATATATGTCTGATATGTAGGTATATTTTGTATTATCTTTGCGTAGGTACACACACTGAACCATTCAGATCCAGATATCCAGTCACAGGTCTGCTGGAAGAAATTTCTATTAGGAATAAGCAGTACCTTTGTACCATCTTTCTTGTAATGTACATTATTTTAATATGTTGTTGTGTACATAAATTGTTAAATAAATAAATAAATAATACAAAAAAGTATCGTCTGTCCGGCAACTACACCTTTCCAGGAAAACATAATAAAATTGCTGAACGACTAAAATGGGTTAAAGCTCTACCCACAAGTTGATGAACTTTAGAGTTTTGAATTTCATGAAGTTTAATAATGCGCAACCGAGTCAGGGGTCATTTCTCACGGCCGGTCTTGTACCGATGGTTATTTATCGATTATTGTGCTGCCGAACTGTGCTTTGAATTTAGTTGGTAGTTGCAGCGGTACAGGTGATGAGAGAATAGCGGATTGTAATGATGCTAACCATTCTACGAAGGAAGTAATTATAATTATTAACACGCTTTTAAGCTTGACCTGTTTGTTTGTATGTATGTATGTATGTAACGGAATCTTTTAACTTCCTTTTCACTTATTTCTAGGAGTCTGATTAACTTGAAAATTTGCACAGGGGTCAAATGTGGGTCAAATGCCGATGACAATTTAATACAATAATCTCATAACTTTATATTAAAGTCCTAACTAGGATCATCAGGATAAAAAAAATATACGAGGGGCGGCTGATAAGTTCGCGGCCTAAGTACTTAATGAAACAAATATAATGTTTTATATTTTTAAAATCCAACTAAATAATGTAGTTTAAAAAACAAAAAAACACGTTTTTAGTCTATACATATGGGCGACCAATTTGAGTTGACTACTTAAGTCCTGTCTGAAGTATGTCTGAAGTTGTTATTCGATTGTAAGATTATAGTTATGTAGTAAAAATAAACGACAAAACATGCATCGCCCTGGTACTAGCGTAGAACGCAAGAAATCTTCGCAGGTAAGACCGCTAGCAGCAAATTTCATGCGCTTTTCTCTGCTTTGAAGAGCACGTTAAGTCCCGGTTATTACTGATTCATAGCAGTCGTTAAACCTCACTGGAGAGCTCACAGGTGGTTTGAAAACATCTGATAGCAGATTTAATAGTAACCTACATCCCGTCAATCAACGCATGGGTGCAGTGTATGGATGCAGTGGATGGAGTAAATGAATAAGCCGTGCCCAGCAGTGGGAGATAAAAAGAGTTATCGCCGAGTAAAAAAATTCAAGTTAAATTTTGTTTTCTGTTCAAAGCTTCTATAGTCGTGCTTGTACTATTTCAATCCGCTACTCGCTATCGCTTATCCCTTGGACTACAAACCTAGTTCGGCAAATCGCCAAAATCTCCCAATTCGGCGATCGCAGTTCGATTCAGCTGTTTGTGCGTATTTATGGATTAGGTTTTTGAGCCACGCCTGCCTAATGAATTGCGACACCTGCTTTTGGCGTTTGCTGTGTAATTAGGAGTTTGTAGTTGTTTATACGAATAAATTGAGTTAGTAGAATATTTTGTGATGTTCGAGCTATTTCACAATAAAACTTGAAAATAAACTTGTGAAGCCTCGACCTTACTAGACATATACCTACCATACCATACTAGAAACTGGGATAGGTTGTTCTTATTAATAGTAACTATTTTAGGCCTTTATATATTTCCCACACTTAGTTAGTTTAGTTCCCATAATGAGTTTATTACTTTCGTCCCTTAACCACGAATATTATTTAAATGTGCAGTTAGTACACTTACTGTGTAAAATATGCTAAAACATTAACTAGATATTAGGTACTATGCTGTGATAAATAGCAGGTTTGTATTTGTTGGGAGCAAAATATAATTAATTTAATATCAAAATAAGAGTTGTATAATATATGTAATATGTAAACGTATTTTGATATTAAATTAACGTACGAATTTATTAATACAATTTTAGAACTTTACAACCAAATAACAATTTTACAACGATCGAAAAGAAATACCTAATTGGAATGTAAATTACTTTTAGTGATATAATCGGCCATCACGCTAATCCGTCCCTGGCTGATAAATACAAGCAATTACACAAGTTTGACGCAACCATTGCTCTGGAAAACGTACAGGCGCTGAAACAGTCAGAGGCATTGCATGAACATCAGCGATAGCTGACGTCCGTTAGTGCTGCCAACTCAGTATTCGGTTTTGGGGCTAAAATAGAGTTCAAAAAAGGGCTATATGGGGGCTAGATTGGGCCAATAAATTTAAAATAGAGAAAATAGCATTTTTAATAAAAAAGAAGTGAGTTTTGTTACCAAATTGTTTTCTCATTATTATTCAAATATTTAAAAAATCAACTTTATAGTCTAAAATGAACATTAAAGTCAGTCTTCATCGGAGGACGATTCCTTGCCGCACATTTCACTTGCACTTTGCGAAGTTGATGGTTGATTATATTATGGGCCTTGTTCAACAAAAATTTGTACCTATTTTAATTAAGATCCAATTTTTTTTTGGGTATCTTTTGGAATATTAAATGTAAAGCAATTTTTATCAAATCAAACCAAATCTTATTTAGAATATTGAATTAAGTGTTCTGTGTTCAAGTTTTCTTCGGCGGTTTTGGGGCCAGATTGAGGGCTAGGGGCTAAATCATTACTTTAAGGGCTGAATATGTAAAAAAAGGTGTGGATCGAGCCCTGAAAGAGCTAAATTTTATTGACAACACTGAAGTCCGTTGTGCTCTACGTTGTATGGTGTTTCTACATTTTTAGATTGAATAATGAACGTGTTATGAATTTAAAGTTGTTTCATCGATAATGCCTTAATTTAATTGCATCCTTGAAAAATATGTTAACTTACTTTTACCGCTTTAATAATAAATTTTACATACTAGTCTAGAAACCGATCACGGATTAAACGATAATCGATACGGAAATCTGATTCAAATAGCAAATTAGTTGTAGTAAAATACGCCAGCGTCTGGCAGCTAAATACTAGCAATTACACAAGTTTGACGCCACTAATTGCTTTGCAAAATGTTCAGGCGCTCAATCAGGCAGCGCACGTGGTCTCGATATATTCTCACTTCTACTTAGCTTCTCATTACTTTTTTTTTATTTTTTTTTTATATGTAAACCGAACAAAAAGGCAGACGGGCCGCGTGATGTTAAGCGATCACCGTCGCCTATGGACACGGGCAACCCCAGGGGAGCCACCCGAGCATTGCCGGCTTTGGAGGAGTGCTTTTTTTACAGCTTTCTTGAAGAACCCCATGTTATAGTCCACTGGGAATGCCTCAGCTGGAAGGTTGTCCCATAACCTACACGTCCGTGGTAAAAAGGAGCGTGCAAAGCGGACTGTGGAGGACCGCCACGAGTCCAGATGGTGCCTGTGGAACTTTAACCTTCGTCTGGTGGTATAATCATGAAATGGTGATGTAGGCATTAGTCTGAAAAGTTCCTCGGAGCACTCACCATAGTAAAGTCGGTAGAACACGCAGAGCGAGCCTATGTCTCTTCGCAAGCTGAGCGGTTCTAGCCTGTGAGTCAATCTTGGGTCGTTGACGATTCGGACTGCGCGCTTTTCAACGGAGTCAAATGGGTGTAGCTGATATTTTGGTGCTCCTGCCCAGAGATGAGAGCAGTACTCCATATGGGGTCTGACCTGGGCTTTGTACAGCGTCAGGAGTTGCCCCGCAGTGAAGTACTGCCTCGCCCTATTGAGGACACCAAGCTTTTTGGACGCCAATTTGGCTTTGTGCTCCAAATGACTCCGGTACTGCACTTTACTCGTAATGTCAACTCCCAAGATACCGACACTTTCACCGACGGTGAGCGCGGTACCCTGGAACTTGGGCGCTATAACAAATGGGGTTTTTTTAGCGGTAAACGCGCAAACTTGTGTCGTCGTGAGGTTGAACTCGACAAGGTTAAGTCGACCCCATTCCAGAGAGTTCTCGACTTCAGACACAAGTTTGATTTTACTTTCCTCCACTTGTGACCGAGAGGCATTGGCTCGACAGGTGTATAGTGCGTCTACCGTACTATCATCTGCATAGCAATGTATACTGCGTGATTGTTGCAGCATGTCATTGATATGCAGAATGAATAGTGTAGGAGACAGTACTGAGCCTTGGGGAACACCGGCATTAATGGGTTTCATATCTGAGCAGCATCCGTCAACAACGACCTTAATCTGCCGCTCAGACAGAAAGTTTGCCACCCAGTTGCATAGCCTCAGGGGAAGACCGTAAGATGGAAGCTTCGCGAGAAGGGCCCTGTGCCAGACCCGGTCAAAGGCATTTGCGATATCCAGGCTGACTGCCAGAGCCTCCCCGTTGCCCTCGACGGCTTCAGCCCAGCGGTGTGTGAGGTATACCAAGAGATCACCGGCCGACCGGCCCTGGCGAAAGCCATACTGACGATCGCTGATCAACCGGTGCTTCTCGAGGTACCTAAGGAGCTGCGTATTTATAACACGCTCCATCACCTTAGAGAGCAGGGAGGTTATCGCAATGGGCCTGTAGTTGGACGGGTCACTGCGGTCACCCACCCACGAAGACGGTACTATACTAGTGGTGTAGGAAAGCGAGAATAAGCGCGTTAAGACGGGAGCCAACTCGGGAGCGCACGTCTTTAATACGATCGCGGGGATATCATCCGGCCCGCTCGACTTCTTGACATCGAGGGCTAGCAGAGCTCGTCTGACGGCCTTTTGAGTGAAACGCACGTCCTTCATCGAGCTCTCACACTGCTTGATGGTCGGCGGTGTGGCACCTCCGTCGTCCAGAGTCGAGTTTGAGGCAAACAGGGTACCCAGGAGATCGGCTTTCCCTTTTGCCGTGTGAGCCAGAGTATCGTCCGGTTTGCGTAAAGATGGTAGAGACGACCGACAGAAGTTACCTTCGACAGCCATGGCAAGCGACCAAAAAGCTCGACTCCCGCAAGGGTAGCTTGATAGACGCTGGCCAATTCTGCCGACGTGCCTAAACTTCGCCTTGGCTATTTGCTTCTTTGCCGAACGGGAGGCAGCGTTGAATTTTTTCCGAAGCTTAGACGTTTCGGGGTCCCTGCGCGTGTGCGCATCAGCCCAGGTTTTAAAAGCTTCTTGCTTAAGGCTAGAAGCCTTAGCGCAAGAACCATTAAACCAGGGCTTGTTTCGCCCGCCAATGGATACTACAGAGTTGGGAATAAAACCAATCATGCCCTGTCGTATCACATCGGCTATCGATTCCGCACACGTGCTAGGATCACCCGAGGTGAAGCACAGCTGCCTCCAGGGGTAGGAAGCCAGGAATTCCCGGAGTCCATCCCAGTCCGCTGACCCGTAATGCCAGACTTGACGCTTCCCATTGGGTCGAGAACCTTCTGGGGGCGGCAATGGTACGGCAGAACTTACCAGGCAATGGGCAGAAGTCCCAAGTGGGGCCCCAACCGTCACCCGGTAGTCAGATGGATGGGTGGTCAGCAGAAGGTCAAGCAGAGAGGCAGTATGGGTCTCAATATCTGGTACTCTGGTGAAAGTGTGTACCACCTGCGTCAACCCATATGCCAAGGAGAAGTTGTAAGCGGCCCTGCCAGCAAAGTCGGTGATTCTGGATCCCAACCATTCGGTGTGGTGAGCGTTGAAGTCACCCAGAATCACCAGCTCAGCCGAGGGACACTGTTCCAGCACTCTGTCGGAAGTATTATGGACGTGCTCAAATAATCGAGTCGTCTCCGCGTCTCCGCTATAGGACCTATAGAGGCACGCGTAGATTCGGGTTCTAGCCCCAGCGTCTACACGTGCCCAAAGCACCGATAGGTCCTTGTCTTCAAGGCAGCTTAGACGGCGACAACAGACATCCTCCCTGACGTACATACATACCCCTGCCCTACGCCTAAACGCGTGTTCTAAAATATAACCGGGATAGTGCAGGTACGATGTATCGTCAGGTGGTGCAATTTGTGTCTCCGTGAGGAAAAGTAAAGCCGGCTTTGCTGTCTCTAGGTGTTGGTGGACAGCATTCAGGTTGGAATGTAGTCCCCTGATATTGCACATGTCCACAGTAAGTGTGGGGGGGATGGCCGCTGAAATCACTTTACTTTTTTTGACTCTGCCCATAAAGAAAAACTGTAAAAAAAAGAGGAGTGGGGAATGTGAAGGGAATTGCTTCGTTGGTGCCCCTCAGGCCCTGGCGTAGGCTTCTTAACGCCAAGCCGATGGCAGGACGTGGGTTGCCGGCGCGGGGGACGAAAGGGCCCCCGGTCCCCCCCGTGCGCAGATGCCGGGCCCCCCTCCGGTCTCTTACCCCGGCACGGCACCGCACAACGGGATTTTTCGCTGGTTGGCGGGACAGCCTCCCAGGCCAGAGGAGCAGTGAGGCCTGGGTTCGGGTCCCCAACTGACCAGCGGGCGGCCAGCGGACAGCCGTTTCACCGGGTCTTCCTGGCCCCCGCGCCGACACACCACGGCTACCAGGGCAAAGGCGCCTTGAACCCAACGGAAACCCATGAGGCATCAACGGAGCAATATAGGGATAGGGAAGGGTGGGTCAGGGAGAACTGGATCTCAGGCTCACAACCGAAACACGCCAGAGGCACACCAAGGCAAGCCAAGGCAAGCCAGAGGCATTAAACGGTTGACTCCGACCCGAGGGTGGTCGCCACCCAGCCAGGCCCCAGGAAGGTACCTTACCACCGAGCAGTTGTCGGGTTTAGTCGCCTCTTACGACACCCTGGTATCCCGACATGGGGCTGGGGTTAGTATTCTTAATCCGCCCCAGCACGGACAAATTATTAAAATAATGTATTGTTAAACGAAATGTATCGCTAAAATAATGATTGGTAAATGGTAATGGTAAATTCCGCTCGCGTGTTCTACACGTTTTTAGGGTTCCGTACCTCGAAAAGAAAAAACGGAACCCTTATAGGATCACTTTATTGTCCGTCCGTCTGTCTGTCTGTCAAGACCCTTTTTCTCAGGAACGCGTGGAGGTATCAAGCTGGAATTTATATCAAATACTCAGGTCTACTGTCCCTTGGAGCTGTGAAGAAATCAAACTTCTAAGCCAGCGCAATAAAAAGATACAGCCGTCCGCAAATTTTCGACACTCGCAAAGGAATCAAAACCTGCAGGGTACTTCTCGTGAACTCAGTGTCTTGAAATTTGGTATGAAGCAACGTCTTAAAGCACAGATAAAGGAAAAAATTGCGAAAACCGTAAATTTTTAGTTACTATACATATACGGGTACATTAAAAATATTTTACGAAACCCTCGGTTAGCGAGTCCGACTCGCACATAGCCGGTTTTTTTCCATAGGAATGAGATATTTTACAAGGTTAAAAAGTAGTGCATTCCAGTCCCTCAACTATCTCCATACAAAAAAATAGGTCAAGTTGTTGCATCGTTTTTCCTTTCGAGGAACGGAACCCTAAAAAGGACAAACAAACAAACTTTAACATATATAGAATATTATTATGTTATTTAATTAATATTATTATTATATTTTATTTAATAGAGCAGCGATGAGCGAGTGGTAAAAAAACCGCGGTCGTCGACGTCGGGATCGATATCCCGGGTTTAAATCCTCGGCGCGCACATCTGACAAAAATAATGTGCGCATTTATCGCTGCTCCACGGTGATGGAAAATATAGTGATATTTAATTGATTACAATGTTCTCCATCGCCGTGCATGCCTGAGAGAAATTCATAATTTCTCGAAAGCATGACGTCCACCAATCCGCACTTGGCCAGCGTGGTGGACTATGGCCTAAATCCCTCTCAATTGTGAGAAGGAGATCTATGCCCAGCTGTGGAACATAAATATAGGTTGAAAAAAAATTTATTAGGAAAACATAGATTGTTTCATTTAAGCTATTTCAATGTACATTTTTATATTTGTGATTTGTAATTAGTTAAGTTTTTATTGTAATATTTGCATACCTCATGAAAGTAAATATGGCGAACCAAATGTATAAAAACACCTTTTGTAAACATTGTAAATTATTATATATCTGTATGTATCTGTGTATGGATCTCTATACACCATTGAGAGAAAAAGTTTTTATTAAATTTAAAATAATTACACTCTTCTTCGTTAAGTTATCATGCTGACATTGTTCTTGCGCTGGCGAGGTCACGCACACTAAAACAATGTGCATGAGCACGCCTCACGACATTCCTAACCGAACGGACTTCGTGACATAGAACATATATATAATGAACACAACGCTATAGTGGTCGTAATAATAACAACAACGTGCTGTGCAGTCGTAACACCCCGTTTGGCACTCGTCTGCGTTTAAATTTCCGTTTATTAGTCGTTGGTGCACCAATGATATATTAGCACATGCTCCGTAATAGGCGATAATGTTTATAGATTCGTTAGTTATAACGCTGCTTTATAGTTTATGGATTAATATTTTGCTCTTCTATGCAAAACATGCATAACGATACGATAATATGTACGCATGTTAGCTAATATGCTAATATTTTCTGCTATAATAGCTCGTGTGGCGTTAAATCATAATGTTTTAAAACTTTCATTAACACTAGGAGATTTGTAATTAGTTAAGTTTTTATTGTAATATTTTCATACCTCATGAAAGTAAATATGGCGAACCAAATGTATAAAAACACCTTTTGTAAACATTGTAAATTGTTATATAGGTATCGTTATAATGTATCTCTATACACCATTGAGAGAAAAAGTTTTTATTAATTTTAAAATATTACACTCTTCAACGTTTTGTTATCATGCTGACGTTGCTATGCACTGGCGAGGTCACGCACATTATAACAATGTGCATGAGCACGCCTCACGCCATTCCTAACCGAACGGACTTCGTGACATAGAACATATATATAGTGAACAAAACGCTATAGTGGTCGTAATAATAACAACAACGTGCTGTGCAGTCGTAACACCCCGTTTGGCACTCGTCTGCGTTTAAATTTCCGTTTATTAGTCGTTGGTCCACCAATGATATATTAGCACATGCTCCGTAATAGGCGATAATGTTTATAGATTCGTTAGTTAAAACGCTGCTTTATAGTTTATGGATTAATATTAGAGCTCTTCTATACAAAACATGCATTACGATACGATAATAATAATATGTACGCATGTTAGATAATATGATAGTATTTTCTGCTATAATAACTCGTGTGGCGTTGAATCATAATGTTTTAAAACTTATCAAAATGTATATAAAACGTATATACATTATATTATATAAAACGTATGTATATATTATATAAAACGTATGTATAAATCATAATGTTATAAAACGTGTTTTATAAATCATACTAAGTCCATAATTATTTTTAAATTTAGTTAAATGGTTTATAAGAACCGCGGTGATTCTTGTGCGGCTTATACTATCCAGGCGCGGTCCCGGGGGGTGTGGTCACAGGGGACATGAACCCCCCAAAATCCATCAGTCAATTTGCCCCCCAAAATCCATCAGTCAATTTGGGACACTTCTTCCCCCAAATTTCTTAGTGAACCCCCCCCCCCCCCAAATTGAAGTCTGCGACCGCACACCTGATACTATGTATATGTATATATAGAGAATATTATATGTATATATGTACCTATAGAGAATAAGGTCTATGTTTAAATTGTGTAAAAAAGTACTACAAAATTCGATTTCAATTTAACTAATTAATAAATAAATACTTAATGCTGAATTATTTTATTTTATTGTTTTTTTTTTTATTTAAATATTTTACACCTGTGAGGTAAATATGTTATCAAAATGTAAAACATATTTGTTTCTTTACATTAATTACATTTTATTTCTCATAATACTAATTGTAAATTTAAAACTGTTGTAGAAATAAAGCATATTTTTATATAATTTTTAATATAATTAATATTTATTTATATGTACAGCTATTGTTTCATTACTGACGCTGAAACACATTACTGTACTTTGGCTTGAATAAAGTATTTTATTGTCATGTCATGGTCACGACGTTATAATTTAATTAAAAAAATACTTCAGCTAACCAGCCGTCCATGTCAGGTTCAACACGTCCAACTTCTGATATTGACACGAAATTAATTAAGCGAAGCCTTGCCATTGTATGCTAAGGGTACTGATCGCCCATTGATGCCATGTCAGCTTTGCCGTAAAAAATATGTCACTGTATTCGACAGTTCCTAGGTCTACGTAGATAATAAAATAATTATATTTCAATAATATTCTGGCTGTAAAAACTGGCAGAAGCGGCGCATGGCCCGGCGGTTAGCGTAGAACAAAAGCGATCTTTGCAACAAAAGCAAACGCGCGCGGTCGGGTGTGAAATGGATGACCGTTAGTAGCAAAAAAAATCATGCGCGTTTCCGTGCTTCGGAGGGCACGTTAAGCCGTCAGTCCCGGTTGTTATTGATAGATAATAGTCGTTAAACCTTGTCGGAGGCCTTATGGGCGGTTTGAAAACATCCGACAGCGGTTTAGCCACTACTCGCATCTACACCATCCCGCATTGGAGCAGCGTGGTGGAGTAAGCTCCAGGCCTTCCCAATAATGGGGAGAGACCCGTGCCCAGCAGTGGGACGCAAAAAGTGTTGTTTGTTTTTGCGACTCAATGTTGAGTGTACGTATACCCTGTCATAATTGGGAATGAAGGGGTAATAATCAGGGCCAATCTGTTTTCGGATGTTTTCAAACTGCATGCAAACCCACGAGATTTAATGACTGTTACGTGTTTTGTTAAGATTTGAAATGAAATGAATTGAAAATACTTTATTGTTGACTGTTTACATACATAGAATAAGATGTTTAAAATTATTATTGAAGTTTCAAACAGTCTACCATATTCTGGCATACAATATTATAAATTATAAATAAACGTTACACACTCATATTTCCACAGTAAGGTAATTAATGCCCTGTGTCGTGGGTACCATGGACATATACAAAGACAGGAACACAAACACCCAGACCGAGAACAGAAATTTAAACTCATCATTCAAATTTCTGTTTCGCCGGGAATCGAACCCGGGACCCCTCGATTGGCAGTCCGGCATGGTAACCATTGTGCCATGCGGGTCGTCTCGGGGTAATTAAAATTAACTATAAAAATTTACTTTCAAGATCCGTTAAGAATAATCATAACGGATCATCGGTTTTTTTTAATGACTGTGATAACACTTTAAAGTGCCTGCTTTAACGTGCGTCCTGGAAAAGCGCACCAACCTTCCCACAACCACGTTCGTTTTGTTAAGCTACAAAGATAGCTTTCACTGTACAAAAACTACAGGCCTGAGAGTGTTGATTCAGATTCAGAGATGTTCCACAACATGCGATCCATAGTTGCGTACTTTGTATTCAAACACAAACAACCAAAACTCTAAAACTCACAGGGCTTTAATTATAAACTAAACAAACCCTCCTAACTACCAAATATTAGCACACACTTAAGAAGGCGTATATCTCACAGCTTAGCCTCGCTTGGGGGTTAATCCCAGCGGGTGGGGGAGGGGGAGGGTAACAAATTGCATGTCCGCGGCACTCACCTGCGCCGGACGGTTATTAGAGACCCATTGTTTTGTACCCCTGATTTTTAGCGTGATACTAGTTTGATATGGAAATGATAAATTAATGTTTTTGTCTATTTAGACATGTCATTCATCCGCAAGGATATTTTTTTATAAATAAACCGTACAAAAAGGCAGACGAGCCGCGTGGTGGTAAGCGATCACCGTCGCCTATGGACCCGGGCAACCCCAGGAGATCCACCTGAGCATTGCCGGCTTTGGAAGAGAGCTTTTTTAACAGCCTTCTTGAGGAACCCTATGTTATAGTCCACTGGAAATGTCTCAGCTGGAAGGTTGCACCATAGCTTAGGTACACGTCCGTGGTAAAAATGAGCGTGCAAATCGGACTGTGGAGGACCGCCACGAGACCCGATGGTGTCGATGGGACTTTAACCTTCGTCTGGTGGTATAATCATGAAATGGTGACGTTGTAGCTTCGGGATTAAGAATAGAGCTACGGTATTCCCTGCCTGATCGTAAGAGGCGACTAAAAGAGGGCTTACATCCGTCCAGCCAGCAGTCCTGGGTAGGACGGCGGTGTGTGCGTGGCCGCATGCCGCCGTGAGCGCCTGAGACTGCAGGAAAGCGCTGCGGCAGGCTACCGAGGGGGTTTTAGTGCGGTACAAATCCCACATAACCAGGTATCCTCTCCCAAGGTGCCGGGTACGTTTAAAAGGTTTCCCCCCGAAAAAAGGCATCATTTTGAAAAGCTCTTCGTAGCACTCACCATAGTAAAGTCGGTAGAACACGTAGAGCGTGCCTATGTCTCTTCGCAAGCTAAGCGGTTCTAGCCTGTCAGTCAATGGGAGCAGTACTCCATGTGGGGCATACCCCACCTGGGCCTTATACAGCGACAGGAGTTTGGTTTATATAATGTGAGATGGTTTGTAGGGTGAAGTGTTCGTGATACTCACGTGTAGTTATACACTATGGGTAGGTCCATAAATGATAGGTCCGAACACATACACTAAAAGTTATTTAATAAACACAAGCACAGAAGGAGGAAAGTACAGGAGTAAGTAGTTACAGTGAAAGTACAGTTCTAGCACACAACATATAACACACAAGAAAGTCTAGGTAGCAGATAATTGCCAAGCGAGTATAAGCTGTAAGCGCACGAGATAAAGCACGGCGTAAAAGTAATGTCAAAGCGACGCGGGTTAGTCGTGAAGCGCTCTGCATTCGACTGACTGATCACGCGCACCACACCTCGTGCCCGCGGTTACTCCGAGACCAGTGGTGATCATTATTGCGATAACAGTTAATTTAATGAATTATTTTCATATAATGAATAACACTGTTATTGGATACTGAAATAATGAGCTATCATTAATGCCTGTTATTGTTAATGTATCTTACGCCCTGTTGCCGTGCCCTGTATGTGCTATCGTTAATTAATAATGAGTGGGGCGTCCGCGTCCCGCGTCGCGCGCGCGTCGCATGCAGATACATAACTGACATACATTGTTTCGTTATTTGATTATTTCAGAATTAGCTAGCTGTTATCTAAAAATGAATTAACACCTCGCCACAAAAATAACAGGATAACAATAACAGTTTACAATAACAGTTATAGGTAAATAATTTAACAGTGTTATTCATTATTTTAAAATAGCCGTTATTGCCATCGCTATCCGAGACACCGAGATAAGAAAACAAAGGAGCAGGCTTGGTGCGCGTGTGCATTGCAATGTGCCGTGCGCCGTCAATTATTTGACGACGTACGATATTACTTGAATATGCATTTCATAACGTGAATTTGTAAATATGTATGTAAATAATATTGTAAATAATATATATTATGTAGTATTCGTTTAATATTTAGTTAGTATGTGTAGTGTGTAAATGTTTAGTAATATAAATTTATGTTAGTTATTTTAGTGTAAATATTTAGTTTAATTATTTTAATATATAAATATAGATGTAAATAAAATATACTTGACATATAAAATTCAAGATACATAATATAAACAATAATTCAAATATGTAGGCAGAGAGCACCTACATCACTCCCCTCCCAGACCGTTACTACGGGCGATAGTAATCGGGGAACCTTACAACGCGCCCACTACGAGTAGTTTTCTGAACGTCGCTATGACGGGCAGAAACGACAGGATCAGGCATGGGTGGAGGGGTGGTAATTGAAACAGGAGGACTAGAAGTGAGAGGATCAGCAAGTATGTAGGCCGGTTTGAGGCGATCTACGGATACCGTGACGTCTTTGCCGTTCACACTGATTTTAAAAGTTTTATCCCCTCTGCTTAGCACTTCGTAAGGACCTGTGTAGGGGGGTTGTAAGGCTCCGCGTACAGTATCGTCCCTAAGAAAAACGTGGCTGGAACGAAGAAGATCTTTATGAATAAAGATCCTGTCTTTATTATGGCGGGACGCTGGAGTGGGTTTAAGCTTCTCCATGCAACGACGTAAACGTGAAGCGAAATCCGATACGTCAATGTCGCCTAAGTCGACCTGCTCGAAAAATTGGCCAGGTAGGCGCAGTTGTTCGCCATACACTAGCTCTGCCGAGGATGCTCCGAGATCTTCCTTGAATGAAGCTCTGATGCCTAACAGTGCTAAGGGCAACGTGTCCACCCAGTTGACATCGTCGTGACACATGATTTTAGTTCGTCGTGTGTCGTGGTCAAGTGCGGACGTTCTTTTTGTGTATTATACTAGTTTCTACTCGTAAACTGGTGACTCTATTCATGCAATTTGTAATTGCTAAGTGTATAGCGATTATATTAGTGAAGGACTAAAGTGGCGTGAACATTGTATTGTGTATTTATTCCGATCGCAATATTGCGAGCTCCGCAGCAGCTGAGGTAGGCACCTCCTCACCTCGGGTAAACGAGACGGGCTGCGAAAAGCAAATAATTCATCTTTGTCGCGCTACGGTAAGGAGATAGGCGGCCTGCGTGATCGCCGTTTGTGTCACTAACTGCACACTTTACGCATTACAATATTTTATCTAAGATGCCAAACTATAAGTGCAGTGCATGTTGTAATAACATTGCAAACATGCTTTTTATGGAATGCTCTAACCTTAAATGTAGCAAGAAATATGATGTTAAGTGTCTTAATATCGATACGGACACTTTCAAATCATTCACGCCAGCTTATAAAAAGAAATGGATATGCCCAGAATGTGTGTCGTCTGTCCCTAAAAAGGGTAACGCTGGAACCCCGATTAGAGGTAATCCAGCTGGGTCTCAACCGCTGATGTCTCCCATCGACACCGTCAACTCTCAACGCGGCAGCGGCAGTCAGATACACTATTCACCTACAATGATTGATATGAATTCCATATTACTAGACGAATTCAGGCAGCTGCGGGTTGAACTGGTGGATCGTTTAGAGTCCCAGGCGAATGTAATAACACAGCTGCAGTATCAGTACTGCGAAACAAAAAGCGATCTTGATAAGCTGCTCAATGTTATGAGTGTTTTGGAAGAAAAAATAGTGGCTAACCTACAGCTTTGCAGAAATCTAGACATAGCCGGAGGGAAGTATTTGAACTATTCCTATCCCTTGACCGAACCAGTCAGCCAACAAATAAATCCTATAACAACAAAGGAGAAAATTGTAAGTCAGTGCCAAACAGCTGTTCATGACAAAATAAAGTCAACAACACCGCTGACTACGTGTAATGTTATAGATCCCCCTGTATCGGTTAACACAACAACTTCTGACAGCAAAAAAGGGGAGAACAGTAAAGGCGGATTCTCATCGGTACATGACAGAAACAATAAAAGAGCTTATAAGAGTTCGACGGTGGGATTAGGAATAAATACAGAGTTAAAGGCGATACAGGCCACTGAACGTAAAAAATATTTACATGTTTGGCGCTTACATCCAGAGACCACATCAGAAGCTGTGATTGACCACGTCAAAAGTGTGTGCGGCCAAGATGTCTCCATAAAAGTAGACAAAATCAAGCATAAAACGGAACGGGATTATTCGTCGTTTATTATTGGAGTACCAGAAAGAATGTTTGTTAAAATAAATCAGGCTGAAGTATGGCCTTTGAACACGGAATTCAATGAGTGGATTTGGTTTCGGAAGTCAACAAAAAAAACAGCTGCGCTATAAAACCGTAGAATTATTCTATCAAAACGTTCGTGGCCTACGAACTAAGCTGGACGAGTTTAGAAAAAATATTGAATCTCTTAATGCAGACTTATATGCCATAACTGAAACAGGCTGCAATGAGTCAATTTATGATGCAGAAATAATTCCACCGGGGTATCAAATACTGCGTTGTGATCGAACGGATGGTCGCAAACAGGGTGGGGCATTGCTAGTGGCTACGAATAAATTCGAATTGCGTCGTGTAGCAGTGTCAAATGTGTCAGTGGATAATCAGATATTTGAAATAGTCTGCGCTACAGTTCATTTAAAAAATAGATTGTTATTTTTATGCGGTGTGGTTTATATCCCACCTGGGAGTTCCGAAAATGATTACATGATCTTGTTTCGAATAATAGAAGAACTATGTACCAGGTATATAAAAGTAGTTATAATAGGGGACTTTAATTTATATTCTTGTCCAGTAAACGTTCGTAATTATTATGAATGTTTTATAACCTATTGCGAATTCACTCAATTCAATAATATTCCTAATTGTATGGGTCGCCAACTAGATTTAGTGCTGAGTACTGGTAGCTGCATAGATCCGGGAGTGTTGGTGACTGAAGCGGAGGAGGCTCCCGTACCGGTAGACCCACAACACCCACCGCTCACGGTGAGCGTGAGCCTGGCTGCCGCTCACCATACCACTATGGACATAAATCGAGTCGCGTGCAATTTTCGACCACAATGGAACTTTTATAAAGCAGACTTCTATAAATTATACTCCAAATTAGCGGTCATGGATTGGAGTCTTATGTATCAGATGCGGGACTTAGACCTAGCTTTAAATTATTTTTATAGTAAAATTTACGAAGTTTTAGATGAATGTGTACCGCGTAAAAAAACACATTTAAGTATCAATAATAGGTATAGCTATCCAGACTGGTACACAAAGGATATAATACAGGATCTGGCTGTCAAAGGACAGTTACATAAAAAATATAAAATAACTCGACTTGATATTGATTATCAAAAGTTCTCAGAGTGTAGAATGCGCATCAAAAAAGCTATAGCATCTGCTCACGAAGAACACAAACAACGCATTCAAACTCAGTTTGCCTTAGATCCAAAATCTTTTTGGCAATATATAAGGTCGAAAAGGAAAACAAGAAACAGGCAGACTATTATGGTAAATGGGCAGCACTTACCAGATAATGAATGTTGTAGGCAGTTTGCGGAATACTTTGAGTCAGTCTATAATAGCGAGCCCCCCGACCTGGATGTGCAGGCAGCGGCAACGGCAGACCCACCGTCCAGTGCTCACATACATATAGACTGTCTCAATCCTAAAGATGTTAAAGTGGCTCTAAACCGCCTTAAGTCTAAATACGCATCGGGTCCTGATGGTATACCAGCTTTTATGTTTAGAGACTGCAGCACAGTGATTGAGAAACCGCTACTCTACTTGTTTAACCTGTCTCTCAAACTAGCAGAGTTCCCTGCCCTATGGAAGCTTACTAGAGTTATACCTGTTCCTAAGGGCAGCGCGGGGCCCGATATAAGAAACTATAGACCTGTGGCAGTGCTGTCGACTCCAGCGAAAGTGTTCGAATCAGCTGTTCAGCGCTGTGTGCAAAATCAAGTAAGAGCTCAGTTATCGGACGCGCAACACGGATTCAGACCGGGCCGCAGCACTGCCACTAACCTTCTCAACTTTATGGGAGTTGTTGTACCTTCGGTAGATGCTGGAGTGCAGGTCGATGCAGCTTACTTTGATTTCAGGAAAGCATTCGACACCGTTGATAATGATGTCTTATTGCGGAAGCTTGCGAAATTCGGATGCACGCCACATTTGCTAATTTTTTTTGCGTCGTATATGAAAGATCGGCGGCAGTACGTTGAATTTAATGGAGTGGAGTCGGAGCCATACTTTACTCGGTCAGGAGTAAGCCAGGGCAGCAACTTGGGACCCTTGGAATTTATACTCATGATTAACGATTTGCCTGAAGTAGTTAAACATGGCTCATGTTTATTGTTTGCGGATGATCTCAAGTTGTTGCTTGAGGTCAGAGGAAAAAGTGATTGTGAACGACTCCAAGACGATATAAATAGTATATATCAGTGGAGTCGTAAAAACAAGCTCTTTTTTAATATCGCGAAATGCTCTGTGGTGACTTTTACTCGTTCGCGCACCCCTATCCTTTATGATTACAGGATGGACGAGGTGCTACTACAGCGAGTCTCGCAGGTACGTGATCTAGGTGTGAACCTAACCTCTGACCTCAAGTTTCGAAGTCACATTGAGATTATTTGTAAAAAGGCGTATAGGAACTTGGGGTTTATTTTGCGACAATCGCGAGGCTTTACCAATATTACCGCGGTAAGGGTTCTATATGACGCATTGGTCAGGAGTCATTTAGAACACAGTGCAGTCATATGGTCCCCTTACGAAGCAAAGTATGTGGTAATGCTGGAGCGAGTGCAAAATAAATTTACAAGACACCTATATATGAAATTATATGGTGTATATCCTCTCTACCCTTTGATGTATCCTACGTTATTCGTGCTCGGAATGGTAGGATACAACGAACTAAGGGTGCGTCGGGAGTTCGCACTAGTAGCATACATAGCTAAATTGCTCCGCGGAATTGCCGACAATCCGGGGGTCCTGCAAACATTTCACATTTGCGTACCAGATCGCTATGTGTGGCGTCGGCGACGCCCGCCGCTGTTGGCAGTACCGCCGGCCAGGACCAGGTTGCTAGCCAGGGCGCCTCTTAACCGAGCGATTCGAACCCTCAACGAGGCACATGACAAACTAGACGTGTTTTCCTGCCATTTGAGTGAGTTCGCAAAGGTTGTATTGCATCTGTTGTGCTATAGTCACGATTAAAATATTAATCGGTTAACTGTTAGTTTATAATTATGTTGTTTTATTATTTTATGTTTTTATGTTTTATATTTTAGTTAGATATGGCTACTCTGTCGCATTGGGTAACTGACCTGTAAAGATAGGAGTAATGATGATGTATAAATAAATAAATAAATAAATAATAAATAAATGATGGCCGCCTTCAGTTGCCGGTGAAACCGTTCGACCATGCCGTTGCACGCCGGGTGATACGCGGTTGTCCGGCGGTGTTTGAATCCTATCATTCTTCCAAGAAATTGGAAGAGTGCGGATTCAAACTGCCGGCCGCGATCGGTGACAATATCTTGTGGACATCCATATCTGGAGATCCAAGATATTAATGCCTTCCCGACGGCTTCAGCGGTCATGTCCACCATTGGCGTCACTTCGGGCCAACGAGTGAAGCGGTCCACGATCGTGAGGCAATAGCGGTACCCTTGGGAAGGTGGAAGTGGGCCAACTATGTCGACGTGGATGAAGGCGAACCTAGCACGGGGCAAACTATATGTGCCAAGGGGTGCTAAGACGTGGCGGTTCACTTTAGCGCGCTGGCATGCCAGACAATGCCGAGACCACTGCCTACAGTCTTTACGCATTCCAGGCCAAACAAATCGCTCTGCGACTAACCTGGTAGATGCGTTAGCACCTGGATGACTTAAGCTGTGAAGGCTGTCGAAGAGTGGCCTTCGTAATGCTGTAGTCACGAAAGGTCTAATGTGAGGGGTGCTGACATCGCAATATAGGGCAATGTTGGAATTTGGCAGCTGTAACTTCTGGAGCTTAAGAGACGATTTGTCGTCGGCAAGCAGTCCAGCCAACTCCGAGTCAGTTGCTTGCGAAGAAGCCAGCAGGCCTAGGTCTATCGGCATCTCCAGTTCATCAACACGCGACAAGGTATCGGCTACGATATTCTCTTTTCCGGATATGTGTCGTATGTCGGTGGTAAACTGGGAGATGTAGTCCAGATACCTGAACTGGCGAGGCGAGCAATTTGACTTCCTTTCACTGAACGCGAAACTTAGCGGCTTATGGTCCGTATAGATCACGAAGTGCCTGGCATCCAGCATATGTCGGAAGTATTTAATGCTTTCGTAGATGGCAAGCAATTCGCGATCATACGGCGAGTATTTTTGCTGCGCCGGGCTAAGTTTGCGCGAAAAGAACATGAGAGGTTGCCAATCGCCATCTTTGTATTGCTCCAACACTGCGCCCATAGCTAGGTCTGACGCATCCGTCACGAGAGCAAGCTTAGCCTGGCAATCGGGGTGTGCTAGCATGGCGGCTTTAGATAAGCTGTCCTTGCATGCCTCGAACGCGGCAAGTGTCTCGCCTGTCAAGTCAACAGGGTGGGATGCCTTCACGGTACCAGACAACAGGGCATTTAGGGGTGCCTGAATTGTAGCGGCGTGTGGTAAAAATCGCCGGTAAAAATTCATCATCCCCAAAAATCGTCTAAGCTGTCTTATTGTTGTGGGCGCTGGGAACTCTTTAATGGCCTTGACTCTGGATTCCAATGGTTTGGTCCCCGATGAGGAAATACGATAACCGAGGAAACTGACTTCGTCTGCTCCGAAGACGCACTTTCCGGTGTTTATGAGGAGGCCGTATTCCCTCATTCGGCTGAACAGCTGACGAAGGTGATCCTCGTGCTCCTCCACATTCCTAGAAAACACCAGAAAGTCGTCAAGATAACAATAGCAGAAGTCCAGGCCTCGAGTCATCTCATCGACAAACCGTTGGAACGTCTGACCGGCGTTACGTAACCCGAAGGTCATATATGGGAATTCATATAGACCGAAGGGAGTCGTAATGGCGGTCTTTTGGATGTCATCCGGGTTCACAGGGATCTGGTTATAGGCCTTGACCAAATCAATCGTCGAGAAGACAGTGCAACCTGCAATGGAATGGGCGAAATCCTGTATGTGCCTAATAGGATAACGGTCTGGAATAGTGCGACCGTTAAGCATGCGATAGTCGCCGCAAGGTCTCCAGCCGTTGTCTTTCTTAGGCGCCAGGTGGAGAGGAGATGCCCAAGGACTCTCGGAGGGGCGAGCGGTTCCAATGTCGAGCATGAACTGGAATTCCTGCTTCGCAATTTTTAATTTCTCCGGGGACAGTCTCCTGGGTGTACATGATATGGGAGGGCCTGGTGTGGTACGGATGTGATGTACTGTGGAGTGTTTTGAAGTAGTTTGCACCGTACCTGCTGGTCTCGTTATCTCCGGGAAGCTGTTTAAAATGTTGTGAAATCTCGAGTCGCCTGACACTACCTTAATGGAATCAATTTCATTATTAGCAATTTTTGCGTCGGTACATAAAGTAGTAGTGTTATCTATTAGCTGTTGATTACGACAATCTACTACAAGGTTGTAATGGCATAAAAAATCAACACCTATTATAGCCTTTGTTACATTTGCTACAATAAAGCGCCAAGCAAAATTACGTCTTAAGCCTAAATTAAGATTTAAATCTATAAAGCCATACGTATCTATAACAGTTCCATTAGCCGCGCACAGTTGGTAGTTAGATTTCGTTCGACGTTCACTAAGTGCCGATCTAGGGTATACAGTGTATACTATACACAAAGATCACTGCCCGTGTCGACGAGAAACTGCGTATTTGTGCTGCGGTCAGTGACAAAGAGGCGACCGGAGGAAACGGGGTTGTCGCTCGTCGCCATTAACGATTCCCCGTAGCTTTTCCCGCCTTCCCGAAATCGCAGGGCTTTATGCAGCTCTTCGCGTTGTCTCCGTGCACAGCGTGGTACCAACACAACGGGTGCTTCTCGTAGCTAGAACGAGATCTGGTACGTGGTCGCGATGAGGAACGGCGTCGCGTACGTCTGGATCGTCCACAGCAGGTATCGCGTGAACGTGTGTGCTCGTCCAACTTGATCGCCAGGTGCTCCACCATCCTCTTCAGTTCAGCGATCTCACTAGAAGGGTGAACAGGCGCTGGACTGTAGGAAGTCGATGCAACTTGGCTGGTGGGTGATGTGATCTCGTGGATGCGATCAGCGAGTGCTGCCAGCTGCTCCAAGGAATGGGAGGGCTGAGATGCTAGGACAGTCTGAGTGCTCTTGGGAAGCCTGTCGCTCCATAGGGTCCTTAAAAATCCATCAGGGATGTTGGATGATGCGGCCAAATCTTGCAGGACTCTCAGGTATTCTGATGGCTTCCTATCCCCTAGCTGCTCCCGTGTCAACAGCTGCTTGACCTTTTCTTCGGCTGAAGCTGACAAGCGCCGGATGAGTTCGCTTTTAATTTTTTCATAGCGAAAATTCGATGGCGGATTGATTATCACATCTTTTACCGCTTTGGCGTGCTGAATGTCGATGTTGGATATGACAGTCGAAAATTTTATAGTGTCGTCTGTTATATTTAAAATATTAAATTGCCCTTCCAAAAGTGCGAACCAAATCTCTGGATCGTCCGGTGAAAATGGTGGCACTTTGGGCAATCGCGATCCGACATTTGACGATCCGTCATTTTCGGGTGCAGTGGAAACGCGCTTCATTCGTCGCGTTTAACGTGGCCGGTGCCATTTGCCGTAGCGACGGATTTCACTGATTCTTCACTGCTACTCATTTTTATGTTCCGAGTGGGTCACCAGTTTGGTTTATATAATGTGAGATGGTTTGTAGGGTGAAGTGTTCGTGATACTCACGTGTAGTTATACACTATGGGTAGGTCCATAAATGATAGGTCCGAACACATACACTAAAAGTTATTTAATAAACACAAGCACAGAAGGAGGAAAGTACAGGAGTAAGTAGTTACAGTGAAAGTACAGTTCTAGCACACAACATATAACACACAAGAAAGTCTAGGTAGCAGATAATTGCCAAGCGAGTATAAGCTGTAAGCGCACGAGATAAAGCACGGCGTAAAAGTAATGTCAAAGCGACGCGGGTTAGTCGTGAAGCGCTCTGCATTCGACTGACTGATCACGCGCACCACACCTCGTGCCCGCGGTTACTCCGAGACACCGAGATAAGAAAACAAAGGAGCAGGCTTGGTGCGCGTGTGCATTGCAATGTGCCGTGCGCCGTCAATTATTTGACGACGTACGATATTACTTGAATATGCATTTCATAACGTGAATTTGTAAATATGTATGTAAATAATATTGTAAATAATATATATTATGTAGTATTCGTTTAATATTTAGTTAGTATGTGTAGTGTGTAAATGTTTAGTAATATAAATTTATGTTAGTTATTTTAGTGTAAATATTTAGTTTAATTATTTTAATATATAAATATAGATGTAAATAAAATATACTTGACATATAAAATTCAAGATACATAATATAAACAATAATTCAAATATGTAGGCAGAGAGCACCTACAGGAGTTACCCCGCAGCGAAGTATTGTCTCGCCCTGTTGATGACACCAAGCTTTTTGGATGCCAATTTGGCCTTGTTCTCCAAGAGACTCCAATATTGCATTTTACTCATAATGTCAACTCCCAAGATACCGATACACTAACGGAATATCTGAAATTAGGCTGTAAACATCTTTTTTGTATTCGGCTCAAAGATACCCGATACATATTGAGAGATATAAATAAATAGATACCGCGTTATGTGAGATTTGTACCCGTCCAAAACCCCTCGATGGCTTGCTGCAGCGCTTGGTTTTAAATTATCCGACAGCGGATAGGCAACTTCAGGCTTCCTCATGGGACAGAATCGTGCTCAGTTGTTTAAGGCAAAAAGTTGCAAGCTTGAAAGTTACCTATATTTAAAAAAAAACAACGGGTTGCACTCCGGTAGTGCCGGCAGAAGTGAAAACTTGAACATTAACGTTGTGCATTTTTGATATTTTGGAATGGTTAGGGATTAATTTCGCACGAATTGCTTTTATTATCAGTATTAATTTTCATCTAGTATTTTCAGTAGGTTTTCCTCTAGTATTTTTATAAAGTACTCACTCATTTTCTTTCACTATTTCTTCGTCACTTTTTTTATTAATAGATGCACTTTGTTCAATGTCCATATTTTAATTACTTGATATAAACGATTTTACAAGTATAGACAATAGAGTCATCAGCTGTCACCCCTCCGTCTTACGAATATTCAATCAGGCCACGTGTCCTGACGCGAGTTTAACATTTTTTACCCATCCCAAAAAAAGTGCACAACGCCGCTAAAGAGTTTTCACTTCAAAAAAAAAGTAAGCTCCCGTTTATCCGATTCGCGTTTGGTGGCGTAAATTTGATTATCGCGACGCTCGTGCCACCCGATTATTATTTTTTCCGTCAAAACATGCAGATCATAACCACATCATAATTCTATGTGTGCACGTTTTACGGCCATATTTCGCGGTATTGTCTTAATTCGGGGTGTTTCACGCCTGCAAACAGAGGGCTACGGTTTGTCCGAAAATTTTGGTATCCTAACCGGTCCTGAGGCCTCAGTGTAAGTCTGCACTAGTGATGTGCCGGATCGTCAAAAATGTATATCCGCGGACACGGATCCGGATACGGATATTTACGGTCAAGATCCGCGGATACGGACACGGATACGGATCTTTTATTTCTCACTCAATCGGTGTCGGCGCGTGGCCTTGAAACGATAGTTGACGTTACGCCCGCCTCAACAGACGACGGGCAGGACAAGTAACTGCATTGCTCGCGTATTACTTTTGTTTAGTGTGACACTGGACATGTTTGAGTTGTATACTATTGGTATAGTAACTTACTAGAATATATGTTTGCAATTAAATATCTTATTTTAAGAAATATTAAATACTCTGAATGGTTTTTTTTTAAATTATACTACTTAATCATATAATCTGAGTTATTATGCAGCATTTTATCCTGTTAATTGAATTTGAAAATTAATAAAAGATCCGTAAAAGGTCCACAAGAAAAGTGACGGATACGGATACGGACACGGACTATATTTCTCCCGCGGATATCCGCGGATACGGATACGGATATCCGGAACACCACTAGTTTACACATGCGAAAACGTTACTATCGCGTTTGCTATATCCTTTCAGGTTAAGATCTATCAGTCCAATTTTAACTCGGACGCAGTAGTAATGTTTGCGCGTTTATAAACTTACACTAAGGGCATAAGAATAAATAGTAATTATTATTTATTCTTATGCTAAGGGCTTTGATTATTTCGAATAATGTACTGTATTTGATTTTATACTCACGGATCACTAGCCCGCCTCTTGATGGCAGTATCCGCGGGGGTTTGCTGCGGCGCGAAGATGTCGCTGCTGTCGCCGCCTGACTCCAACACTAAGTGCTCGTGTGATCTGATGTACTGGAGTGGCGTCTGTGGACAATAATAATATATGAACCACATGCTCCGAAATTAGACTACCGGAATATAATAATAATAATAAATCTGTTTTTGGTAAATAAGTTACTCATTCAGAAATAGATTTACAAATAAATAGATCAAAATAAACCAAAGTTAGGATTACAACAATAGAAAAATTAAAAAAGTCTGTGTACAAACATTTTTTGAAGAATTATGGACGTACATCCAGTGCTTTAAAAAGACATTGGAATAATGTAATACGAAGGATATTTATTGATTTGAAAACTTCAATTACATGATTCAGTATGTTACATACGGAAAAAGTGACAGTGAATATAGATAAGTGACGTTGGCGACAACAGACTGATGCCGTGCAGGTGTCGCGCATCGTTCCCATGAACGTGCATTCCCGTACCTAACATCGGACGGGTCTCACCAACTTTAGGTGTGGGCTAGCTTTAAATATTGATTAATATCTATCGCCGATATTAATCAAAAGTATGTTTAAGTTAGGTTGAATAATGTAATATAATCAAGTATTATTAAAAGTATTCTATAAGTGGTGTATCGACTTGCTGACTTCATCCTGGCTGTGGCCGATCCTTAACTAGGATGGCAGTGGCGTCGTCTCAATACCAATATTGAGTATGAATTTCTTTATGTCTTTTAAAGTGCCGGGTACAAATTAAAGATACCCACAGTCCCATGATACATGAGAAAAGGCTGTACCTGTTTCGCTCGCCTCGCCCTCGCATGCAGGTCTCTCTGCGCCAGCGGCAGCAGCGCTCGCAGGAAGCCAGGCACCGAAGCGCGCAGTGGGTAGTTGGTACACTCTTGGACTCCTGCTTGAAACTCCTCGATGTTTACTGTGCCTGCCTGTATAAATGGACTTTTCTTAATGTTTACAATGTCAGATCATTGTTTTAATTAGGTAATGCATTAGATTAGATTTTGGATCAGATGATTAGCGAGGTTTTTAACAGGGTAAATGTCGATAATGTCGACAGCGTACTAGTAATCTTCATTCACGGCTAAAAGTTACAAGTACCGGGACACTGGCAAAAACTGACGATAGTACGGACGTTTACCTTATTTAGACACCCATTATTTAATTTTTTTACTTATCTATTACTTACTTATTAGACGCAACTCTTTTTGTGTTTGGGAATGGGCATTATGGGTCTCTTCTTATTATTAAGGAGACAAGAGCCTTACACTGTAAGTATACATGGCAGGTGGAAGATGAACAAAGATAGTCACAATGTGGAAAGGTCCACATGGCAAAAGACATTTTTATTTTATGTATTACTAGCGGCCGCCCACGACTTCGTCCGTCGACTTTAGCTTTTTGCCCCTATAGTCTCAATAAATGGACTATTCAACACAAAAAGATTTTTTTCTAACCAGTAACTTAATTCTAACCAGTAGTTCCTGAGATAAGCGCGTTCAAGTAAACAAACTATGTAAGTATATTATTAGTACCTATTAACAGCTCTATAACAGCTCTATGAAGGCGGCGAGCGTAGAATGCAAGCGATCTACGTAGCTAAGCCAAACGGGCGTGGTCGGTTGTGAGATGGGTGACCGCTAGTGGCAAAAATTTCATGCGCGTTTCCGTGCTTCGGAGCGCACGTTAAGCCGTCGGTCCCGGTTGTTGTCAATAGATAACAGTCGTTAAACCTTGTCGGAGGCCTGTTTGAGGCTTGTTGAAAACATCCGACAGCGGGTTGGCCACTAACCCGCATCTTCACCAACCCGCATTGGAGCAGCGTGGTGGAGTAAGCTTCAGGCCTACCCAATAAGGGGGAGAGACCCGTGCCCAGCAGTGGGACGCAAAAAGGGTTGCAGCCAACAGCTCTATATTATTAGTATAGATATAAACATACATAACTACATATATTATTTATCTCTGTTGTAAAAGTCAAGGATCAATAAATGCTTATTATTATTATTATAGAGCTAACTCCACCTCTCCGCTTCGATGTAAGATGGACTGAGGAATAGAGAAGATAAAAGAAGAGAAATTTAATTAGTGATTAATGTTATTGAAATTAATTTAAGGAGCGCAAACTGACTGGCGAAGAACCCAAACAACGCTGACGATGAACCCAAATAAAGTGGGTTTGAAAAGAGGGACCGCTAGTCAAATTTAATTTTCCTTAGTACCGGGACGCCCGAGCGTTGCTCGGATAAAAACAATTGATTTTCTTGGTTTATTTTTAAGCAAAACATTCATTGGCTTAGTGTTACTTAGCAAAGCCTTTTGAAATACCTAGCTCCCAATTTTAAAAAAATTGTCACAAAAAATAAAAAACGCATCTTGCTTACTTGAGGGTTGAACCTGGGTCTCTAGTTCTGTAGTCAGCTTTCGTAACCATTCGACCAAGAAAGCTTTAATTCCATTGACGAAATTTTTATAGAGGTCTTTCATATCGACATTGTCATTTGTTTGAAGGGCGGATTGACGGTCGACATTTGACGGCTTTCTACGCCACAATATTATTAATATTCTCCAATAGATGTCAGTAAGAGTAATTTTATATTTAACCGCATTAACATTAAATAAAACGACAATTTGTATCAATAAAAATTTGCTGGATCGATTTATCATCCCCGAAACCAGGGTACTAAATTTCATCAAAATCTTTGAAGCCGTTTCCGAGATTCAAAAAATATTATATTTAGATACATATGTATACAAGAAGTGCTCGTTTAAAGGTATTAGATTTCGAAAGACAGTTGTTGAAGCAGCGTGGTGGAGAAAGCTTCAAGCCACCTCAGTAATAGGGATACCCAAACCCAGCCAACCAACCAACTTGCAAACTACATTATTGGGAAGTAAACAAAAACGAACAATTAAAAAGATACTTTACAACTGATCAACTTACAACCAAATTAAAGATGAGCTGTCGCACCCTCTCCCCCACATCCCCTCCAGCGTCGGTGGCGAACTGCTGCAGAGCTGAGAGAAACCGACGTAACCTCTGCAGGGCTGGAGCAGATCTGGAGCCTTCTGGTAGCGGCGGTGAGAGGGACTCCGTTGAGGAGAGAGCAGCTGGTAAGGAGAAGAAGTGAATTATTTTCTGGAGGTAGGCCCTGTAGCTTCGGGATTAAGAATATAGCTACGGTATCTCCTACATGATTGTAAGAGGCGACTAAAAAAGGCTTCCGGGAGTTGCAGGCGGTGAGAGTAGGAACTCAGTGCGTCCAGCCAGCAGTGTAGAAGAGCACTTTTGCTACCCCGGCATCCTCTCCCAAGGTTCCGGATAACTTTTGAAGGTACACCCCGATACAAAAAGGTAGGCAGTTTCGGGATTAAGAATAGGGCTACGGTATCCCCTGCTAGATCGTACTACACTAAAACTAGACTAAAAGGCGTTTTCCGGAGTTGCAAATGGTGAAAGTGGGAGCTCGATCGAACGGCGGTGTGTGTATGGCAGCATGCCGTTAAAGACACTGATAGGTGCAGGAGAGCACTCCGGAGGATGGGCCGTTTTCGGGGTCGCCGTATGCCCCCGGCACGTTCCTCTTGAGATGCTGGAGTTCTCCCTAAGCACTAAGGCAGGTTACCGAGGTGTTTTAGTGCGGTGAAAATCAAGGTGTCAAAGACCTTTTGAAGGAAAAAAAGGAAGGTCTGATTGATCGTTTCCATATTATATGGAAACGTTATTGTCAATCCTTATTTGAAGACCCGCAATCTACAATTTTCCCGAGCACAAAACCCGACCAAGAGAATATAGAGCCCGATATTCTTCAATCGGAGATCAGGACGGCAATAAAACACCTGAAAAATGGGAAAGCCACCGGTACAGATGCTATACCCATAGAGACTATAAAAGCCCTAGGAGAACGAGCAGTCGTAATGTTCCATAGTATATGCAACCGAATATGGGAAACTGGAGAATGGCCCTCAGAGTGGACACATACCATCTTCGTACCCTTACATAAAAAAGGTTCCACAAAAAAGTGCAGTAACTACCGCCTAATTGCTCTAATATCTCACTCTAGTAAAATCATGTTGCATATACTAAATGAGCGGCTTAAGTCATATCTATCTAAGGAAATTGCACCAGAACAGGCAGGGTTTGTAAAAGGAAAGGGCACCCGAGAGCAAATCCTCATCGTACGCCAGATAATCGAGAAGGCTCGAGAATTCAACAAGCCAGCGTATATTTGCTTTGTTGATTTTTCTAAAGCATTTGACTCGGTAAAATGGCCAATTTTGTGGAAGACCTTGATGGACATGGGAACACCGACACATCTGATACATCTTCTTCGACGGCTTTATGAAAACAGTTCAGCCTCAGTACGCACTGACGAAATATTATCCAGCAATTTCCATCCCAGCGCAGGTGTTCGTCAGGGCTGTATAATATCACCGCTCCTATTCAACATATATACTGAAATTATCATGCGCATTACACTAGAAAATTGGAACGATGGTATAAGCATAGGTGGTTATAAGATTGCAAATCTACGCTACGCAGACGACACAACATTATTCGCGACCAGTGCTGAGCTCATGGAAGAACTGCTTAAAAGAATGGAACATATCAGTCTTGAGTTTGGCTTAAGAATTAATCGCAAGAAGACCAAAATAATGATTGTGGACCGTGCCAACAACAACCTAACAAATGTAACTCAAATAGCAAACTGCGAAGTCGTCTCATCTTACGTTTACTTGGGTGCGTTGATCTGCAACAGTGGGGGTTGCATGGAGGAAATTAAAAGACGTCTGGCAATGACGAGGAGTGCTATGGACAAATTAAGGAAAATTTGGCGAAATCGCAACATCACAAAAAGCACCAAATTAAAACTTGTTCGTGCGCTTGTATTCCCCATATTTCTATATGCTTCCGAAACGTGGACCCTGCGCGAAACTGAAAAGAAAAAGATAAATGCGCTCGAAATGTGGTGTTGGAGAAGGATGCTCGGAGTGTCGTGGACCGAATTTAGGACCAACGCCTCCATACTCAAAGAACTCGACATCAAAGATCGTCTGTCATCTATCGTACAAAGACGCATCTTAAAGTTCTTCGGCCACGTTTCGCGAAGAGGGGGAATGTCCATAGAGCGACTTGTTGTACAAGGCAAGGTGGAAGGCATAAGACCTCGTGGGAGGTCACCCATGCGCTGGACCGACCAAATAAAATCTGCGGTGGGCGGCCCATTACATGAATGCACTAGGATGACGGCCAATAGGGAAAAATGGCGAAACATCGTGAGGCGAGTGACATCAGCCCTTACCGCTACTTCATGATGACCACGACCGTTCTGTCAAGAACGTTACGACTGAGAAGAAGATTGATCGTAAAAGGAAACTAAAAGAAGGCATGTGAAGGTTGTGGGCTTAAACCGTCCAGCCAAAGTCCTCGAAAAGACCGGCGGTGTATCCGTGGCGGTCGGCATCGTAAACTTAGGAGAGCTACATCACGCTCACGATGGAAACCGTGTTGGTTGCACACATGAAGGACGTCGGTGCATTTCACTGGAGATCCTAGGGTCTCCTCAAATCGCTGTTTGAAGCAGGCCAACACGGAGATTTTAGTGCGGTACAAATTCCTCATCCGTATTCCAATGTGCCTATACGACCCGTGTGGCGCAACTACCATGCCGAACTACCAGTTAGGACCACGGGTTCGATTCCCGGCGCAGCAGAGACTAAACTTATGAGTTACAGTCTGGGTGTTACTGTTCATGTCTTGGAGTGTGTCCATAGTACTCACGACACAGGGTATATCTACCTATCTGAGGGTCTAGGAGTTTGAAACGTTGAAAAATTAAAACGAAAAATAGTTTATTCTCCAAAAAAAAAATCAAATTATTATGTATTAATTAATAATTTTGTTACACAGTGGAGGCATCTTTTTAAATAAAATAGTAGTAAAGTATTTAAGTAGAATAATTTCTAAGTTAATTACATTTCTACATGTTATTTATTGTAAAGTATTTATTAAGGCTGTATCGGGATTGAAATGAAATGAAAATGAAATGAAATGAAAATATTTTATTTGCACAAATATGGGTAGCAAAAAAGGTTTTACAAAAATATTTAGATCGCCATATTTACCCTTTAGGGTGTAAAAATTTTATTGTAAAAGTTATATAATTACAAGTTAAATTATAAACTAATTATGTACAGTAAACACTAAAATACACAGTAGGGGAGATAGGGGAGAATTGGGCAGGTGGGAGATATGGGCACCCCCATCTAATTTGAAGTCTACCGCGCATTTATTCATTTCCCAAAGTTGGTAGCTTGGATTATATACTGACAAACCCATACATACATGGACAATCGATCATTTCATTCAGTTGTCAAAGTCACACGACATTTTAGGTTAGGTGCTCGTCAAAGTAAATATTTTGCAATGTTTTTGAAGCAAATAAACAAATAATCGTAAAGGTATGTATCTTATTATTATTTTCTTTTTATAATACATTAAATAAAGTGTTCATTAACCCTTAAGGCACGCTAAAATATCTTACCGAAAAAATTCACTCACAATTTAGGTTGAAAAAGTATGTAGCGGGAGAAATGGGCAGTTAGTTGGAAGGGAGGCTTGGGCATGCCCAAACCTCCCACCTTGAACGGAAGCATTGGGCATGCCATATTATGAACAATAGTTATGCAGTGTTAAGTGTGTATAGTAAAGCAGTTTCTTGTTTCTTGCAGAAAAATGTTTGAGTTCAAGAAGAAGGGTATCCGACGCGATATTTCTAAAGACATTATAGGTATTACGTATCATAGGAGAAGTGAAAAAAGGAGGCAAGATAAGAACAACTGCCGTCAAGTATGGAATTCCCAGATCAAATTTGCAACGCTATCTCAAACAAGAATCTGTGAAGGATTCAACTTCCAGGTTTATATCATCTCAAATTTTCACACCAGGCGAGGAAGATAAATTATTATTGTCAAAGTACATAGAGACATCTTGCAAACTTAGTTATGGATTAACAAAAGTAAAAGTTCGTAAATTGGCGTATGACTATGCTGTAGCTATTAAAAAAACTAATATACCTACCAGATAATTGTACCCAAAATCAAATTTTTGGGTGTTTTAAGCACGATGCCCAAACCTCCCATGGGGATGCCCGATCCACCCTACTATCGGGAGCTTTGGGCACTTTTGACATGTTTTCAAGATCTCTTTATAACTTTGAGACTGATTGTAATTTCAAGACTGTACTTAATGAAACTTGTAGCCAAATATATGGTTTAATAAAGCTTGGTAATAAAAATCGATTATATCGAAAGTGTATTTATATATTATTTATTTTGTAAAAAAGGGCCCATCTCTCCCCTATCTCCCCTATACTTAAATAATTTTACATTATTATCACTTTAGCTACTTAAATTCGATTTTACCCAATTTGTGCTTTTTATACAAATTTATTTTATTTTATTTGAACCATACGTGGTTGACCGTCATCGTCATCAGCTTTGGGCACCCACCATGATGGGTTTTTGTACGCTGAGAGGAAAGAAAGCTGGCGGAAAAAATGGCGGATTCCTCCGATTTAATGACGAATTCATCATTAGTGCCATATGAGACTTTATGGCGAACGTATACGAGGAAAAAAATTACATACCTCCTGTTCCGTTGTTCTGTGGGCTCGGAGGCCCAGGCGTGGGCGATGACCGGGATTCTTCTTGTTCTGGTGATCTTCGATCTTTGCCGGATGTGACCGCTGTAACAACGGAAAACAAAATTATTTAAATTAAAATACAGAAATTGTATGTAATAATCGATGCAGCAGCGATGGCCGAGTGGTAAAAGACCGCGGTCGCCAAAGCGACCGATACCGGGTTCAAATCCTCGGCGCGCACCTCTGATAAAGAATTTTGTAATGTGCGCATTTATCATATCGCTGCTCCACGGTGATGGAAAATATCGTGATATTTAATCAATTACGACGCGACGCCGACATCGCTGAGCATGCCTGAAAGAAATTAATAATTTCTCAATTCATAGTTTTGTAAGCATTTGCGTTATACTATACTATATACTACACTCACGGTCTGAAATAAATTTATTATTACATTATATTTATTATTTTTTATCAAATTCCTTCAACAACTTTATAATAATTATTTTAGCGCTCTCTGCACATTATTTTCACAACATTCCATTTTCAAATTGCGCGCCATCGCCTACATTTGTTTTTTTACCGGTTGCATTTACATTACGACATGAAAACTAAATAAAATTGCCAGTGGTAATTAAATAAAAAAAAACAAAAAAAATAAAAGTATTTATACCTATTATTTAATTAACCTATAACAATTAAAAAAATTCATATAAATCATTGCGAAATCATTACAGTATTTTTAAACGAAATATTTTATTTACAGGATTGATTTTATTTTGTGTTTTTTTTTAATTTATTTAGTACTTTTTGTATTATAGTTATGTCCAGTTGGTTAAGTTTATTATTTATTATCGTTTTGTAGTTTTTATGTATATTAAAAAAAACCGGCCAAGTGCAAGTCGGACTCGCGCACCCAGGGTTCCGTAAAACGGTTTAGATCTCATTCAAACCAATTTTCGGTGGAAGTTTACATGGTAATGTACATCATATATTTTTTTTAGTTTTATCATTCTCTTATTTTAGAAGTTACAGGGGAGGTGGACACACATTTTAGCACTTGTTAAGTGTCTCTCGCGCAAACTATTCAGTTTAGAAAAAAATGATGTTAGAAACCTCAATATCATTTTATACACCACACGTACGGGTTTTATTTAAAAAAAAATCAGTTTCAGTTCTAAGTATAGGGAACCCCCAAAATTAATTGTTTTTTTTTGTTTTTTTTTTTTGTATGAAAATCTTAATGCGGTTCACAAAATACATTTACTTACCAAGTTTCAACAGTATAGTTCTTATAGTTTCTGAAAAAAGTGACTGACATATGGACGGACCGACAGACATGGCGAATCCATAAGGGTTCCGTTTTTTGCCATTTGGCAACGGAACCCTAAAAATGTTTGTTATTTATTAAGAACACTTTTCGAAAAAAAAATTAGAATATCCGTGTAAAGTTGCCAGTCTGTTGACGCTAGTAGTCAGACAGATCCAATTACGAATCATCAATGTTTTCCAATCAACACAAGTTAAGAAGAGCATGCGTGATTCTGACAGTATGATGGGTGGCACTTCATGTTGAGTGTTGTCGTCTTCGTGCGAAATCTGGGACCACGTGCTTGAGTGTTATGGAATAAAAAAACAGCCCGAAAACATAGTACCTAATTCCAGCCCTCAAAACTCCATCTGACCTTTTGGTATAGTAGCTATCACTTTTCTTGGATGGACTGACTTGACTGACTTACCTACTGCTGACAGATTTGACCGTCACAACGTTGTACGATTACAACGAAAGATGCAGAAATTGCATTTAATATATTTTGATTTAAAGCTAGGTTGCAAGTTCATTCTAGAACAACCTTAAAGCATCAAAGTAACTGACTCACTCTTCAGTAGAGACGGCATAGCACCTCGCTTCGATACATAATTTTTGTGCCAAATCTGGTGCGGGGGAAGAACGCACACATTTTTATTTTGTCACACATTCACAAATATTCTTTCACCGCTACAGTCGCATACATGTTAAACACCAACACCGACACACACAGACACACTAGTTGTATAACTAGAAGGCACATTGTGCATGAACGTTGGGACGAGGGGCTCGCCCGTAAAGGCCATCTCTTGACGGGTGTCATACCTGTCATACCTTGATGCTCTAAGAGAACAACCTATTATTTATGACTTTTGCTTTACTTGCAGCTCTTGTTGAAGCTTATGGTATGGTATTAAAAAATCAAGCATTTTTACACAAGTATCTAAAATAGAAGTAGGTTTTAATTATAACGAATTGTGTTTGACGGAATGGTAATTAAAAATCTACGTTTTGCGTTTCAATTCTGGAGGTTTTCCAATCAGTGCTTGTCAGAGGCAGCGGTCAATATTTAAGAGGGATGCGTGTATCTGACAAAATGATCTGCGGTTTTCGGTGCCTCCGGCGTGTGTACTACGAAATATGGAGTTTGCGATATGATGGCGATTGAACTTTTTATTTCTGCAACTTAGCGATTTCTTCATAATTATTATTGGAAAGGCCAGAAGCATGCGCCACGCCGCTCAAACTGGATTTTTTTAAATTGTATGGTTCTAATATTAAAATAAACACTTTTTTCTACATGTATATGTATGTATATATACGGTACATACACCAAAACAGCATCTTATACAATTTTTGTCTGTCTGTCTATTTGTCTGTCTGTTTGTTCCGGCTAATCTCTGAAACGGCTGAATCAATTCAGCCAAACCAATTCATCCAGTATCCGGGTGCTAGGTCTGTGATTAAAGCCCCTGTAGCTTCAAGATTAAGAATAGAGCTACGGTATCCCCTGCCTGATCGTAAGAGGCGACTAAAAGGGGGCTTCCGGTGATGCGGACGGTGAGAGTGGGAGCTTAACCCGTCCAGCTAGCAGCCCCGGGAGCGACGGCGGTGTATGCGTAGCCGCATGCCGCCGTGAACACCTGAAGGTGCAGGAGAGCACATTTGCTCTCCGTAGATGGGCCCGTTCTGGGGCGCCGCGCGTGAAGGACACCGGTGAGTTCCAATGGAGATCCCGGAATCCTCTCAAAGAGGCAGGTCACCGAGAGGGTTTTATTGCAGTAAAATCCCACATAACCCGGTATCCTCTCCCAAGGTGTCGGGTACCTTTTGAAGGTCCCCCCCCCCCCCCCCCCCGATACAAAAAAAGATCTGTGGTTAAAATTCTACACCAAAATGCCACTATTTTTGTCAATTAAACTCGAAAATTTTCTAATCAATGCTTGTCAGAAGTAGCGGTCAATATTTAAGAGGGATGCATGCCTCTGACAAAATGATCTGTGGTTTTCCCTGCCTCCGTCACATGTACGATGAAATATGGAGAGTATGTTACGTTTTGCGAAAAGTAATTTTACGCTTTTTAAAGCCAATCAGTACATGAATCTTAAACTATGATCATCCGGTCTTGGACTACCAAGTCAATTGAGATACTTTTAATGAGCTGTCAACGTGACATCCCCATACATTTTGTATGAGAAAATAATAAGTGACGTCGCTTATCATATATAGTCAATTAACTTCATTATTATTGATTTAATCGGTCATAAAAATCATGTATAAAAAAGAATAAACAATTATAGGTATTGCTTCCCAAGCGTGATTTAGTGCAACCTTTTTAAGTTAAGGTTTTTGTATTTTATTGTGCATAGTGTCCAAGACCCTATTGCATAATTAGTGAAACCGATAATTGAAGTTGTAGCAATTAAGGACATTTTAAATTTTTATAGGCACTTAAGTCGAAACTGTACAAAAGGAACATTTAATCGAAAATGTACCTTTTTGCTTTTCCTTTTTGTTTTTGACTTTCATATAAGTAGACTATTAGGCTATATATAGGCTATAACAATATTTATCTGGCTCTGAACAATTGCATGCATTGCGGCAAAATTGGATCGAAATTCAGATTAGACATCTAAGGTCCTTAAGGTCATTAGGTCATCCAAACGAATTCATAGACGATACTTGAGTGAAGGCTGCTACTATGCGTTTTTTTTTGGCTGGAAGTCTGAAGGGACAAGTTGTACTCTTGTTTTATTTTTATTTTCTTAGTGTATTATTGAGTTATATCGGATAAAGTTGATGGCATTTTGCTCGATATAGGTTCATGACAGTGCACGAGTGTTGTGAAATAAAATAACAGTGCGTAAACATATTTTTTCGGCTTGCCTCCTAAACTCCATCGGACATGTTCTGGTAAAGTAGCCATCACTTTACATGAACATTTGACTGACTAGACTGACTGATACCTGACGACTAACTGTTTTTTTTCTACGACTACAAAGTGATGCAAAAAATTTACTTGACGCTGGCAATATGAACAGAGTTTGCGACGCCATTATTAAAATTGAAAAAAAAAGTACTATGTGTTTGTCAGTTTCAAAATCGACATGAATCTATGGGGCTTGACATAACGAACGCACGGAGTTTTGGCGGGAAATCGGAAAATGTATATTGTGCTCATGCTTTATTTTCATTTTCTTGGTGTATTTTCGAGTTATATCAGTTAAAGTTGATGGCATTTTGTTCAATATAGGTTAATTACAGTGCACGGGTATTGTGAAGTACAATAACAGTGCGAAAATATTTTTTCATATCACATGTAATGAAACAACGAGTTTTGATTTCTGTTTTGCCAGTCGAAATAAGACAATTTCAAACCAATGTGAATGTGTCAATCAGAAATAACGTTGTTTCTACCCGGCACATTCATTTATTTATTATTTATGTCTTTATTTTAAGTCTGTCAGAATCGCATTTGTAATAAACAAAAGGAGATCAAAACTCGCTGTTTCAATGCATGTGATATAAAAAAATCATAATCGTCTGACAGCTGTCGTCAAAACGTTGTCAAAGATTTTATAGTATAAGATATTATTGCGCTATTTGTCTGAAATAATCTTACTTCAAATGGCTACAGAACTCATAACTCGTTGTTTCATTACATGTGATATGAAAATTACAGCAATTTTTACATCAGGTGTCAACAAACAAAGCAGAAGACCATCGCCCATATAGCATTAGACGTTAATATGAATCATTACCACCGCCTGCGCTTTCCCACCATTTATAATTCAGTTTATTTACCGGCAGGCCCGCCTCTGTAGTCATCGATTGGTGACTGATGACTGATCACTATTTCTTGTTCTTACAATAGACATGATATCAAGAAATCAGTGCACTCGAATTTTGATTTTTTTTTTTATTTGAATGGAGTAGCAGACGAGCATGCAGGCCACGTGGTGTTAAGTGGTGTTAAGGTGGTGTGGTGTAGGTAGCATGCGTCAATTTCATTTAGTGCATAAGTTGCATTAAGTGAGTAAAAGCGATATAGATTAAAAATTCAAATAACATTGTTTTAAATAAATTTCGCTCCAGGCATGTCTTTTAGGAAATCTGGCAATTTGTTAAAAACACGCACACACTTATAAAGGCAATTTCTTTTAAAAATACTAGTCACTACTACAGTCACTACATATATTTTATCGTTTTAATGTTTGCTTATATGAATGATAAAACATTTTATCCGAATATAACGCAAATCTAATACGAACCACAACTCTATTATATCCTGTCAGCCTAGAAAACCAATATTTTAATGTCAGAAGCCAAATTTTCTATTAGGGCCAGAAAAACTTGGAGTAGTGTGCGGTTGACAGGGTAAATAAAAGTTGGGCTAGTGGCTGCGCGCGACACGCTCTCAGTCGGGTTTAGGAAGAGGCAGGTATCGATATTTAGGTATCGATAATCAAATATGATGTTTATTTTATTTAAGTAATAGGCATGGAACACTGGACGTTTCTCATATCTTCATTTGTTTTATGTGGTATTTTTATTTGTCTTCGATGATACATTTTTGCATCGCACTGGTAGACTCGGGACCATTTCACTCCATCATTGGGGAGGTCTGAAGCTTACTCCTTTACGCTGCTCCAATGCTTGTAGGTGGAGATGACGTGGCTCTTGTACACAATATACTAACTACACAATAAAAATAATTTTCCAATAGAAATAATGAAATGTCATATTTAATGTGGGTTGATCGCTGTCGCATGTTGTCAAACCGCCGTCAAGGCCTCCGTCAAGATTTAACGAGACCTAACTATCGATAAAAACAGGGACCGATGGACGATCATTGATTGTCTATCTTACACCTGACTGCGCTTAGCTACGTAAGTTGGTTACGTTCCACGTCAGTCACTGGGCCATGCACGCTTTAAACTTAGACTCGTACGAACACTGTTGAAGAATCAAATTACAGGCGTTACTTTGCGAAATATTATTATTATAAAAAGCATTAAAACAATATTTTGATTTTTGGGTGAATTCGGATTATTAACGTATCTTTAGCTGTTGCTACTTGCGAGATTAAGATAAATTGTTTAAGTATGAATCATAAAAATCGGTCAACGCTTTTTGTCTCTACAAAGCCACATAGAAATTTTATTTCATAATTTATCGATGTCCATAAATCCCTTCACTACTCGTTATGGAGAGCCGTGTGGCGCCGACACCTCACAATTACTGGCGTTAGAACTTGCTTATAACGTTTATAGTATTGATAGAAACATTTTGAAAAATACTTCTTCTTGGGTACCAGGTGGTAGTCCCTGTAGCTTCGGGATTAAGAATAGAGCTACGGTATCCCCTACCTGATCGTAAGAGGCGACTAAAAGGGGGCTTTCGGCGTTGTAGGCGGTGAGAGTGGGAGCTCGATCCGTCCAGCCAGAGGTGCATGCATAACCGCATGCCGCTGTAAGTATCGGAAGGTACAGGACAGCACGTCTGTTCTTCCGAAGGTGGGCCCATTGTGGGCGATGCGCGGAGGACACCGGTGCGTTCCACTGGAGATCCTGGAATCTCCCCAAACGCAGAGGCAGGCCACCGAGGAGGTTTTAGTGCGGTCAAATCCCACATAACCTGATATCCTGTCCCAAGGTACCGGGTACCTTTTAAAGTGTAACAAATCGCTTTCGTGAACAATGTTCAAACTCTTCCCCATTGGGTTATCAGATAAATTAACACATTCTAACCTAAAATGTATAGTTTAAATACGCTATTAAATTGTACTTTAATCAATAAACATTCAGAACAACATAAAAAAGAATAACTTAGCTTAAATAGAACACAATGCATATACCTTATATACACACAACTGAATTAATGACTACATTAAAAATGTAAGAGGGTGTTTGTTTGTTAATAAAGTGTAACCCACACTAGTAGAGCAGCGATGGCCGAGTGGTAAAAAACCACGGTCTTCGATGCGACCGATCCTGGGTTCAAATCCTCGGCGCGCACCTCTTACAAAGAAATTTGTAATGTGCGGATTTATCGCTGCTCCACGGTGATGAAAAATATCGTGATATTTCATTGATTACGATGTTCTCCATCACCGTGCATGCCTGAGAGAAATTCATAATTTCTCGAAAGCATGACGTCCACCAATCCGCACTTGGCCAGCGTGGTGGACTATGGCCTAAATCCCTCTCACTTGTGAGGACCTGTGCCCAGCAGTGGGACATAAATAAGGTTGGAAAAAAACCCCACATGATTACACATGCATGTAAAATTACAGCTCAATGGATAACTGGAAAGAGAATCAAATATAAATTGTGAAATTCGATTAAAGACATCGTAAAAGTAAATAAAGGCTTGTAATAATATTGTCCTATCTTATCACAAACAGCAGCAATCAGCAGTCACGTCAATCGGCCACAGGCTGCGTGAGCTGTGACATGATCTGTGACATGCTCGCCTGTTTATGCGGGACAACGTCCCAGCAATAGATGCGAGAACATTTCCGCATATGTATACATAGACACCTTAGAGCATCAAAGTTACTGACTCACCCTTCAGGAGAGACGGCATAGCGCCTCGCTTCGATAAATAATTTTTGTGCCAAAACTGGTGCGGGGAAAGAACGCACACATTTTAATTTTGTCACACATTCACAAATAATATTTCATCGCTACAGACACATACATTTCTAAATATGTCATTTTCAATTAACAACGTCATTTTCTATGCACCGTCAACACTGACGCCGACACACACTGACACACTAGTTGTATAACTAGAAGGCACATTGTGCATGGACGTTGGGACGAGGGGTTCGCCCGTAAAGACCACTCCTCTGACTGGTGTCATACCTGTCATACCTTGATGCTTTAAGATAGATACAAACGTTTTATGGTACCTATTAACATCTGATTTAGGTGGTAGTCCCGGTGGCAACAGTATGTAGCATAAAATTAAAGCATTAAACGTACATTTCGAAACTCTTTTTTGCGTCCCGCTGCTGGACCCGGGTTCCTCCCCGCGAGTTAGTGGTCAATCCGCTGTCGGAGTTTTGTGACTGCTTTTTAACAATAGAGACCGACGGCTTAACGTACTTTCCGAAGCACGGAAATGAACAGTCATTCATCTCATTCTGGATCACACGTTTTGCTTCTCTGTGTAGATTACTTACGTTCAGGCGCGGTCTCAGGGGTCACAGGGGACATGACCCCCCCCCCCCAAAATCCACCAGACGCCTCTTCCCCCAAATTTCTTAGTGATCCTCCCCCTCCCCCGCCCAAATTGAAGGCTGCGACCGCACCTGCTTACGTTATACTTTGCGCGCTCTAAAACTAAGACTAGCCTTCGGCCAGCGGCTTCGCCCGCGTGGACCCGTTTACCTAATGGGTCCCCGTAGGATAAAAAAGCCTTTGTGCTATTCCAGGCTTCATTGCTATATTAAAATCATAGGCGTTTAGCCAGTTGCTTCAACCGCGTTGACTCTATTACCCGTTTTCACGTAGGGATGAAGCATTTTCCCGCAGTAAAAAGTAGCCTATGTTACTCAGGGTGAATGTAGCTTTCTGATGGTGAAAGAATTTTTGAAATCGGAACAGTAGTTTTTGAGTTTATTCATTACAAACATACAAAAATACAAAATAGTATAGAAGACACAGACAGCAAAAATAACCTGTCACGCCAACCGGCCACAGGCTGCGTGAAGCGTATCACGTTACAAATGCCTGTGGAAAGCGCTCATCCCGCTTTGATCCCCAGTGACCCCGTGAGTTTTGCTAATATAAAATGAGACAGTGAAAGTAAATCATTAACTATAATATATGAAACTTGGAGGTACGGCAAGACGTAGCTTTGATTCAATACTTTTTTTATTTAATTAGTGGTATAGTAGCTGTCAGCCTCGGTGGCGTAGTGGGTGATGAGCCGACTGCGAAGCACGAGGTCGTGGGTTCGATTTCCACCCAGGACAAATATTTGTGTGATGAACATGACTATTTGTTCTGTGTCTGGGTGTTAATTTATCTATTTAAGTATGTATTTAGAATTTTTTTTTCTTCAACCTTTTTTATGTCCCACTGCTGGGCACAGGTCTCCTTCTCACACAATTGAGAGGGATTTAGGCTATAGTCCACCACGCTGGCCAAGTGCGGATTGGTGGACGTCATGCTTTCGAGAAGAATTTTTAGAATTATATAAGTATGTTTATCAACATTCTGATTACCATAGTACAAGCTCTGTTTAGTTTGGAATCAGTGAATTGTCCAGAGATATTTATTTATTTATTTATTATTTATTAATAGGTCATCCTTCGGTACTATCAATGGTATATTTTAGTGTTCCTGATAAATACATTCGAGCGAGACGACATCAACTATTTGCAGTTCCGTGTTGCAGATCATTGTTGATGCGACAGTCGCCATTAGTTCGGGCACTGACATCGCTTAATAGTGCACTAAGTATCCTCGAATCCACATTTGTACATCTTTTATTCGCCACCTGCAGAATTCCACAAAGTAGTTTGTATATGTGCAAAATAGAAAGAAAGAAACGCATTAGGCTTGTTAGTCTGTAAGGTTTACTTAGTCATGTTATTTAAATAAATAAATAATATAAGTCTTAAAAAATGTCTAATATTGTTAATTAAATATTTCGTTTATTATTATGTATTAAAGCATTGCATTGATCAAAGTTAAAACTTATTGTAAACAAATAATATGTCCGACGTTATGTCGTAGAACTTCAGGTAAAAATAGCATAAAGAGGCTTGTAACGACGCACAAATATATTCGATCGCTAAAATGTCTAATATTGTTAATTAAATATTTGGTTTATCAAAGCGCACGAAAGTGCGCCAACCAAGTTCTAAGCACAGGCCGCGCGCACACCGTGCACTATTTACCCGAACCGCTTCGAGCCACTTTTGACCCCCTGTATCTTCTTACCTGATTAATAGATCTGGATGAAACTTTACGGACATAATAACACCATTTAATATACTTTGAATAAAAAGTTTCAATATTGTAGCTATTACAGAAAAAAAGTTATAGACTCGAGAAAATTGTAAATTTGGTACCTACTCACTGACTCATGTACTCGCTGACAGCTCATCAAAATGTTTGACCACTTCTAGAAGACCTACAAAGCTGAAATTTGGCATTTGGCTAGTCGTCAGAGTAAGAGTAATGGGAAAATTATAATATTGGAAATTGGACAAGTGCGAGTCAGGTTTTAGTCAAAATTATGTATAATGTTGGTAATACTTCTCTCTATGACTTAAAAATCTGGGATTTGGCATGGGGATAGTCGTTAAAATTTAATAAATTAAGGAAACATCGAAAATTGGAAATTGGTCAAGTGCGAGTCAGATTATAGTCATTATCATTATGATGTATAAAAATGTTGGTCATACTAATTTTAAAATTTTAATGAAGGAAATAAGTCCAACTCTAAAACTTACCTCCGCAAGATTTGCTCTTTTCAGAAGTATTGGTGTAATGAAAACCCGTCAAGTTGGAATGGTTAATATCGGTTCTGATTATTATTAACTTGGCTGTAGTTTAGATTTCAACTCTTTTTTATGTACAAGAACTTGGCCTACATTTTTACATTTATGTTTTTGGTAGGATTTTTATGTACTGCATCGATCAAAGTTAAGAGTTAAGACTTATTGTAAACAAATATGGCCGCCGTTGACAGTCTGTCGGTAGAAGTGCAGTTAAATAGATACCCTGAGTGTAACAGTTTGTAAATCTAAAAGAGAAATAAATCCTTGAAACAGAAATCGTATAATTGCTTACATAAGATAGAATCACCTCATTGTCTCATCTTATATTAGCAACTTATTTAAAAGTGTTCTTATGTTTGAATCTCATGCTGTTTTGGAATAAAGGGAAACCTAGTATTTCATTGTGTCAGTAGCATACTAAAAAATCATAGAAATTGTAAATTTAGAAGTGTAAAAACATTCTCTCTTTATGTATGGACGAGGTCTTCACATGAAACATTGTTATTTGTCCTTATAGCCATTTATTTGTCAGTTCATGAATCTATCCTTTGCTTATTCCATTTTGTTGAGGCGAGTAGTCAGACGGATTCAATTACATGTCACGAACGTTTTCCAATCATCGCTTCTCAATACACAGTACACAAGAGCATGCGTGACTCTGGCAGAATAATCTGTGGCACTCCATGTGAAGTGTTGTCATCTCTGTCGAGTGAGAACGTTATTCCTACATATAACAATATATTTTAGAGACCCAAACATGAAAGTAAACAACTTGAATGACAAACTATGGCAGAGCAATGAACCGGCGTTTTTGAGTTCCCATTTCGGGGCACGGATCTCTCCCCATTATTGGGAGGCCTGGAGCTGTCTCCATCACGCTGCAATATTGCGGGTTGGTGGAAATGCAGGTTAGTGGCCAACAAGCTGTCGGATTCGGTTCGGCCTCCGACAAGTTTTAACGACTATTATGGGATTTATAACAACGGGGATCTTAAGTTTAACGTGCCTTCCGAAGCACGGAAACGCTCCTGAATTTTATGCCACTATCGGTCACCCATCTCACACCCGACTACGCTCGTTTGGATTTAAAGCTGGGTCATGCGTAACAACTTATTTTTGCGCAACAAACTATATCATGACTTGGTAATATAGTCCATTGTGACAAATTAAATGAAAGGACGAAGCTTAAAATATAAATTTTATAAAAATAGTTATTTACTAAAATGTTAGAAAAAGAAATATAAGTAGTAACTTGCAATAAAACGGATAAATCGCTTGTCAATATTCAATATATTACGTTTTTGATTTGAAAGAGAATTTTTTAATTGTCGTTTTTTATATTTTTAACTACGTTTATATTATAAGCTATGATTAAACATACACCAAGAAAATGAAAATAAAACAAGAGCACAATATGTATGTCTTTTTCGCTTTCCCGCCAAAACCGTTATGGTAACTTATTGTCCAGTTCATGAATCTTTTCTTTGTTGCCACAAGTAGGCATACAGATCCAATTACATCTGTCACCGATTTAAATCTATGTTTTCACCAATGTTTTTCAATCAGTGCGTCTCAATACACAGTCACAACACAGGTGTTGTTTTTAAACTGTCGTTTTTTATGCTTCTGCGTTGGCTGGCTGGCTGCAACCCTTTTTGCTTCCCACTGCTGGGCACGGGTCTCTCCCCATTATTGGGGAGGCCTGGAGCTTACTCCACCACGCTGCTCCAATGCGGGTTGGTGGAGATGCGGGTTAGTGGCCAACCCGCTGTCGGATGTTTTCAAACCGCCCATAAGGCCTCCGACTAGGTTTAACGACTGTTATCTATCGACAACAACCGGGACCGACGGCTTAACGTGCCCTCCGAAGCACGGAAACGCGCATGAAATTTTTTGCCACTAGCGGTCACCCATCCCACACCCGACCGCTCCCGTTTGGCTTAGCTGCATAGACCGCTTGCGTTCTACGCTAGCCGCCGAGCCACGCGCGCTTCTGCGTTACTGAGCTATAATTAAAAATCTATTCTGTTGACATTTCAATGGGCAAAGATTTTCCAATCAGCGCGCGTCAGGCGGTCAATATTTAAGAGCGACACGCGTGCCTCTGACACAATGATCTGTGTCTCTCGGCGTGGAGAGTTGTTCCGTCGAGTGCGGGGTGAAGTATGGCACGGTGATGCTGATGATTTATAGTTGTACTAGCTGACCCCGCGAACTCCGTACCGCGTTTAAATATTAAATAATAATAATAATGGATAGCATATAAACCTTCTCCGTGAAAAAATACATATACATACCAATTTTCATAATAATCGGTCGAATAGTTTCTGAGTTTTGCGATGTCATATATACAAACATCCTCTTTTATATGTATAGATGAATATTTTGTTCTAAACGTGATTGGTTGGTAGAGAGTACTTTAATTAGAAAAGGAGAATTTTTAAATGTCGCTTTTTGATTTCACATCAAATCCCCTATTGACAATTACATTCCCATCAGCCTCGAGTCTTGTCGCAAGTTGCTTGATTGTTGCTACTTCGGAAACCGCGTCTTTGCACATAACTTTTTTAACCCTTTTTAAGTCATACTGTTGTGCTGGTCTTTTTTCAGAAGTAATAAGGGTTGTTATTGCATTGCTTACTGCATTGCTTGGTTTCACCTGCGTTCAAAAGGATCAAGTAGGTACATTATAATGGAACTTCCCATGGGAACGACATGTTTTACCGCGGTTAAAAGTAGCTCATGCTAACCTCAGCCTCCTAACTATCACTATACACAAAATCCACACCCCCAAGCATGCTATTATTATAACTGTTTTTGACTGTTTATCCTTCTTTCATATCGCAGCGGCACTAGGAGCTACCTACTTACTCCACTGGACAAGCGTGATTCTGACAGAATGATATGTGGTCGTGGTACTTCATGTGGAGTAGAGTGCTGTCACTTCCGTGGGTTGTACAATGAAATATGGCGAAAAATAAGACCTATTCCTTCGAATACCAATCATTGAAGTTTGTCTATATAGACTGATTGATTGTCTGTATGTCCTTTATAGTGAAGCGCGCATGGCTCGGCGGCGAGCGTAGAATGCAAGCGATCTATGCAGCTAAGCCAAACGGGCACGGTCAGGTGTGAGATGGATGACCGCTAGTGGCAAAAATTTCATGCGCGTTTCCGTGCTTCGGAGGGCACGTTAAGCCGTCGGTCCCGGTTGTTGTCGATAGATAACAGTCGTTAAACCTTGTCGGAGGCCTTATGGGCGGTTTGAAAATATCCGACAGCGGGTTGGCCACTAACCCGCATCTTCACCAACCCGCATTGGAGCAGCGTGGTGGAGTAAGCTCCAGTCCTCCCCAATATTGGGGAGAGACCCGTGCCCAGCAGTGGGACGCAAAAAAGGTTGCAGCCGTGTCCTTTATAGAATCGTAAACTACGCATTTGATCATGGCATGGTCTTCAGCAAACTGTTGTGCACGAACCCACAAAGGTTTCTGGGTTGGTACGACCAAGTAGCATAGCAGCGCGCGCAGGGTACAGCTAGGTACCTAGTTATTGTAATAAAATGTGAGGTAAAAGACCTTTTTAAAACAAGCCTTAAACTGCTGACTGCGACATTATGTTATTAAAAATTTTGATTTAGACTAGCTGACCCCGCGAACTCCGTACCGCGTTCAAATTTTGGGGTGGGCCAGGGGGATGAAAAATAGATGTTGGCCGATTCTCAGACCTACTCAATATGCTCACAAAATTTCATGAGAATCAGTCAAGCCGTTTCGGAGGAGTACGGGAACGAACATTGTGACACGAGAATTTTATATATAAGATTATTTAATTATCTTAATATTATTATATTTAAATTATTAAAATTATTAAAGTTAAATTATTAAAAAGGCAGATGTAAATTCATCTTGTGATATTTCTAAACCCTGCTTTACAATACCTAAATAAAAACAATGTACTTTATTACATGGCGTTAAAATTTAATGAGCAGCGATGGCCGAGTGGTAAAAGCCGCGGTCTTCTACGCGACCAATCCTGGGTTCAAATCCTCGGCGCGCACCTCTGACAAAGAACTTTGTAATGTGCGCATTTATCACTGCTCCACGGAGATGGAAAATATCGTGATATTTAATTGATTACGATGTTCTCCATCGCCGTGCCTGAGAGAAATTCATAATTTCTCGAAAGCATGACGTTCACCAATCCGCACTTGGCCAGCGTGGTGGACTATGGCCTAAATCCCTATCACTTGTGAGAAGGAGACCTGTGCCCAGCAGTGGGACAAAAAAAAAGCTTGAAAAAAAAAAATTTATACAATTTTTTACCGACTTCCAAAAGGAGGAGGTACTGTATTCGGTTGTATGTATTTTTTTATATATGTTCACTGATTACTCCGCCGTTTGTGGACCGATTTTCAAAATTATTTTTGTGTTCCTGTCTTTGTATGTGTTCATGGTACCCACGACACATGGTATTAATTACCTTATTATGGGGCTATGAGTGTGTAACGTTTATTGTTTATTGTTTGTTTATTGTTCGTATGCTTATACTCCCGAGGTCCCATTTTCACCAAGTCAGGATCTGATGATGGGATCCCAGAGAAATCGAGGGGAACTCTCAAATTTTATAGGCACACACAATATTTTCTTATACTTTCTGAAGCATAAGAGAAATTTGTGCATAGTGATCACCATAAGCAAGAAGAAGTATGTACTGAACAATTTTATTTTTTACCGTTTGAAGTCGACCCTATTTTTATTTTTTTTTTGTCAAAAACTTAATTAATAAGGCCCTGCATAAACTTTAAATTATATTATGTAAGAAGACGTCTGGCTATATATGTTTGATGTGAACATTCTCAAAGCAACTCATACTAACGGGTCTCACACTATCAGTATTCGCAGTCGCCGCAGTGTTGACATTCCATCCCCTATCTGCGGGCACGCTCGCCGCCACCGACATAGGACAATGCCTTGTTTGTACTATTAGGAGAGATTCTGCCCCTTCCTCTTCCGTTAAGAGCCTATCAGCCTTTACACTTCGAATAATTTGCCCTTAGTATGTACAATTGGTACCGCTTTAATTCGATATTAACTCAAAAATGCACCGAGAAATGATAATGAAACAATACCTCGACGTGCTTCTTTCACATTCTTGCCAAAACCCCAAAGTGGGTAACGCAATGCAATGTTCGTCACAGATTATATCCCTTAGGAGCCATCCAAAAATTACGCCACACACAAATATCGTGAAAAGTCACGATTTTGATTTGATTTGACAAAAGGTCAAAAAGTGACCTCTCCCCTGTCTTTGTCCCAGTTGGTCACAACTGAGAAACTCCCCCCTGCCAAGTGTGACATCACACATTCATCTATTTTACATCTGGAAACTAAAAAATTAAAGAATATTCATTTTATATTTATCTACGTATTTTAAGTTTTGAAATGTGCAACATGAATTAAAAAACCCCTTCAAACACAATGTCACACTTGTGTAACGAACGCGACAGCCAGCCAATCGGAGCCATGCCGCCATGCTATATTGACGTCTCCCTTCATCGAAGCCAAGCCGTTTCCAATAAGGAGGAAGTCATCTCTATTATTAACCATCACCAGCTATTATTCTGTCATTCTGCTTGTCAATAAAAAAATACAAAAGCTCTGTCCATTTTAATTCTGGTTTAACACTTGTTTGACCCTCTTCCTCCCCTTGAACATGTGACGTAATTTATGGCCCCTTATCAGTGTGGTCACAGTGTGGGCATTTCATTTCCCATCCCGAACACGCCCGTCGCCGCGTCGCTACCGACATACGATGCCTTGTTTAGGGGAGGCTATTTCCCACTGAGCAGTGAGGGCCGAGCGGTAAAGATGTCGGTTTTCAACATGGAAATACCCGGTTTTACTCCTCGGCGCTCACCTCTGACACAGAATACATAATAGTACAGGTACCTCTGACAAATAAATTTGTAATGTGCATATTTATCGCTGAAAAATATTGTGATATTACGGACGGACGGACGACGGACAGACAGACAGACGAGTAGAAGCTCAAGAAACAACATTAAGTTAATGACCAATCGATGACTACAGAGGCGGGGCTGCCGGTAAATAATCTGAATTATAAATGGCGGGAAAGCGCAGACGGCACTAATGACTCATATTAACTGCTAATGGTGTATTCTGCCTTGTATGTTTGATACTATGTACAAATTACAAATTACTTTAATGGTTCACTATTGTAAAGTCTACCAAGTACACATCTAAATCTGGGGGCACGGAGTGCCCCCGACAAGTCGAGCGCAAAGCAACACTGCCGTACCATCCTTTACTGGAACCATTTCGCCGCATTTTCAGGCCCCTATTTGAGAACCTCTGGATAAGACCAGAGCGCTGAAATTTTCATCATCCAGTAAGCTATAATCACATACTTGAAATACAAAATTTCAAGCCTGTAGGTTATTTAGTTCCGAAGTTAAGCGAAAGCAAAGTTTCGCATTTACGACACTCACTCACTCATGGATCATCAAAATAGAACTAGTACTTCCCATAAACTCAGAGAGCTGAAATTTGGTACAGAGTTAGGGTTTAATGGCCACATAAAGGGAAAACTATAAAAACTAGGATAACTAGGATTATTTAGTACTCTTAGTCCATCCTTTACTGGAACCATTTTGCCGCATTTTCAGGCCCCTATTTGAGAACCTCTGGATAAGACCAGAGCGCTGCAATTTTCATCATCCAGTAAGCTATAATCACATACTTGAAATACAAAATTTCAAGCCTGTAGGTTATTTAGTTCCGAAGTTAAGCGAAAGCAAAGTTTCGCATTTACGACACTCACCTCACTCATAAAATCAAAATAGAACTAGTACTTCCCATAAACTCAGAGAGCTGAAATTTGGTACAGAGTTAGGGTTTAATGGCCACATAAAGGGAAAACTATAAAAACTAGGATAACTAGGATTATTTAGTACTCTTAGTCCATCCTTTACTGGAACCATTTCGCCGCATTTTCAGGCCCCTATTTGAGAACCTCTGGATAAGACCAGAGCGCTGCAATTTTCATCATCCAGTAAGCTATAATCACATACTTAAAATCCACAATTTCAAGTCTGTAGGTCATTTAGTTCCGCTGTTAAGGGAAAGCAAAGTTTCGCATTTTCGTTCGCATTTACGACACTCACCTCACTCATAAAATCAAAATAGAACTAGTACTTCCCATAAACTCAGAGAGCTGAAATTTGGTACAGAGTTAGGGTTTAATGGCCACATAAAGGGAAAACTATAAAAACTAGGATAACTAGGATTATTTAGTACTCTTAGTCCATCCTTTACTGGAACCATTTCGCCGCATTTTCAGGCCCCTATTTGAGAACCTCTGGATAAGACCAGAGCGCTGAAATTTTCATCATCTAGTAAGCTATAAATACATACTTAAAATCCAAAATTTCAAGTCTGTAGGTCATTTAGTTCCGAAGTTAAGCGAAAGCAAAATTTTGTTTATTTAGTTAGATAGTACCTGGGGGCGTCCAGCGTTGCTCGGAATAAAACAAAAATTTATTTACTTGGTTTATTTTTAAGCAAAACATTCATTGACTTAGTGTTACTTTACAAATCCTTTTGAAATACCTAGCTCCCAATTAAAAAAAATGTCACAAAAAATAAAAATGCAACTTGCCTACTTGAGATTTGAACCCGCGTCTCTAGCTCCGAAATCGGTTTTCGTAACCATTCGACCAAGAAAGCCTTAATTCCGTTGACGAAATTTTTATAGAGGTCTTTCATAATTATCGACATTGTCATTTGTTTGAAGGGTGGATTGTCAGTTTATTTAGTTAGATAGTACCTGGACGCCCGAGCGTTGCTCGGAATAAAACAATTTATTTACTTGGTTTATATTTAAGCAAAACATTCATTGACTTAGTGTTATTTTACAAATCCTTTTGAAATACCTAGCTCCCAATTAAAAAAAATTGTCACAAAAAATAAAAACGCAACTTGCCTACTTAAAATTTGAACCCGGGTCTCTAGCTCCGTTTTCGGCTTTCGTAACCATTCGACCAAGAAAGCTTTAATTTCATTGACGAAATTTTTATAGAGGTCTTTCATAATTATCGACATTGTTATTTGTTTGAAGGGTGGATTGTCAAACTTGTATATAAGACCCAGTGTATGAAATTTTTTAAAGCAATCGCAAATAAATGGGGCTCGAAGTCACATCCTTTCTTCGACTCCGAGAATATGTGACCCGAAGTTTTTTCGAACCTCAACCCCCTCTCCTCGAGTCCTCCAGGAGGCAGGACAGTAGGTAATTCCTTTGGTAGAAAGTTCATTGATTTTATTATGTAATTATTAATATTAATTATATTAACACGTGTCTAATAATAAAGATAAAGAGTTAACGGTATGTTTATAGTTTGTATAGATTGAGTAGGTTCAGTATTATTTTCTTTGAGTTTTTTTTTATTAAGATCAAATTTAATCTAGCCTATTACGTTCCAATGCTGAGCGAATGCCTCCCCTTCTGCTTTTAATACGCATATAAATAAAATTAAAGGAAAACTCTGGATAAGACAAGATTGGCTTTTATACTTATACTTACAAGTATACAAGAAGAAACAGTCGAACGATAATTTTATTCTACTCGAACATTACATAGGTAAATTTAATAAACAAATTACACTAAAATATTAATTTCGCTCATTTGGTCAAAATATAATGCATTGGACTAAGAGTGGCGATGATACCCGCCGTTGCTAGATGGCGCTGACTGTATTTTAAAACGCGCTTGCGGCCGCGTTACAGTCGACTCGTTTACGACATTCTTCTACTGCGCTTGAAAACGTTTGCTATGGATTAGGAGGGATTATTTGCATTTTGTTGATTTCGCTTATTATTTCGTGAGGTTTGCTAAGGTTTAGGGCATGCATCAATGCGAAATACCTAATCACAAGCCACGCCTCTACCCTGCGGCGCCGCGGCGGGGTGATGCTGCTGCCCTTGCGGGGATTCGCCATCTATCGGTGACTTTAAGTAAAAATAAGTTGATTTCTAAATTAAGAGCCAGCGTCACCTAGCGGAACAACGAAGAAGCTCTTATACAACGAAGAAGCTCAAATAACTGTCTTGCAACAATGTCATTTAGTAACAAAATTATTTTGAACAAATATGTACGTATAATATATTATTATCAGCAACGCGGAGACTTGACTTCTGCCCGCGATTTCGTCCATGTGGATTTCAGATTTGTGGCAGTTGTTTTATTATCCTTACACTTTCCCGGTATAAATAAAATCCTAAATGTTGACCCGGCTTATTATGAAGACTTCAATAAATCGGTTTAGTAGCTTTTGCGTGATGCGCGCAAACAGATATACACATAGATAGACAAAGATAAATTTAAAAAAAATAGTAATTCGTCACCTTTGCTGATATTTATTATAAGTACTTAGTACCTACAGTACTTTTTTTTTCAACCTTTTTTTATGTCCCACTGCTGGGCACAGGTCTCCTTCTCCACAATTGAGAGGGATTTCGGCCATAGTCCACCACGCTGGCCAAATGTGGATTGGTGGACCTACAGTACTTAAACATTGCAAAAAATACGAATGTACAGCTTCGACTGTTCTACGATTGTACAGTGAGCCGCAGCTCAAATGTAAAATTATAAATAAAGTAAAAAAATCGATACTTAAAATAAGAAACTGAAAAACGTTTTCACTGTAAAAAATATATTTGTGGTTGAGGACTAATTTTACAAAAACTATACAAGTGGGAATCGAACCCAGAACACTCCTACGTAATGCACGAGATTTTATTACGAGCTACGCTCACTATTTCACTGTAAGTGAAATTAAAAAAACTAAAAAACACGCTTTTTATAGAAAACCGAACTAAAAAATAGAAAATAAATTTTAATGAATTTAAATTAAGAAAATAGTGTTAAAAATTTCAATGAATATAAGTTAATAATAGTGTGAATAAAAAAAAATATTTTATTTTAAAAAAAGCGTGGGGTGCATGGTGTCAATAGTTATTAATATTTTATTGACAGATATGAGTAGAGTGATTATCATTTCGATAATATTTTAAAAAGCACCCCACGCTTTTTTTTAAATAAAATAATTTTTTTTATTCACACTATTATTAACTTATATTCATTGAAATTTTTAACACTATTTTCTTAATTTAAATTCATTAAAATTTATTTTCTATTTTTTAGTTCGGTTTTCTATAAAAAGCGTGTTTTTTAGTTTTTTTAAACTATTATTTATTTTCTACTTTTTAGTTTGGATTATTTATTCTTTCCATGATGTTTCCACGAGCAATGGACTGGTTACTGAGAACCTTCTTCTTTCTTTCAAAAATATCTTTATCTATCATTAGGCTTGTTACATATTTTTTTAATTTTTACGTTTTCATAAAATTTCACCTGTCTTACGACTTAACAAATTATTTATATTCTTTATATATCTCATACACGTTTTCGGTTACTGAGCACCAATAGTCTACTCCCCTACATAAATATGAGCAACCCAAGCAGCAAAATAGTCGAATAGTAATTAGATTACTCAGCCTTTAATCGTATAAGAGCCGAGTAACCGTTCTTAAAACACCCATTTATCGTGTAATAGCGGTTATCTCGACTATTTGGCAATATTTGCTAATGTGTGCTTTAAGGACGTCGAATAAACGTTTACAGCACTATGTTTTAGCACTTTTACTCCACCTTTTAGCAGATGCTGAATTAAAGTGGCTAAAATACTCGTTATTAGATCGTTTGATCTATAACAGTCGTATAATAGCTGTAGCTCTATAAACGCAATCGAACAAAAATCATATTTTGCAAATTGAAAAATGGAATAATTTTATCAAATTAGTGTATTGTCATCGGTCCTCAATAAATCTACAAAGTTTGAACGAAATCTGGCCGTTTAAAGTGGGTCAAAATCGCGCCCAAAGAAGTCGGTTACAAACATACAAACATACAGGTGAAGCTAATAAAAAGCGTGTAATAAAGGATCAGTATGGCTACACATTACGTAAGGATTTCTCGTTGTCGTCAGTCTATCGACTCAGTCGATATAGATAGGGGCAGTGTAATTGTAGGTTTTTATTTATGAAACAAAATTGATTACAGTGTAAAAAATTAAACACCTAAAGTATATAATGAATCATAGCTTTGTACCTAGGTTACGTACTTTTCTTTTGTTCATGTAGACTTTTTTCCGCCGTAAGAATTTCAAATATTTATGTTTTCAGTCTGTCTTTTTATAAGCTTTTTTATTGTAAAAATTATTTGTAATTTTAAAATAGTAAAAAAAACATAAATTTATATAATAAAAAACATATGCTACGCTGGGGATCGAACCTGAGTTGTATTGCAAACGTGAGTGAAACAAGACTTCAAAAACTTGACTACAGACGCTACTTTACAAATCATGAAATAAGGACCAAGTGTGACTACCGAGTAACATAAATATTCTTTGCTCATAAATAGACAGCTAGCCTAAAATAAAATATATTACGAATAAAATTATTGTAAATCGATTATCGATGTAATCGATATATCGGGTATTGTTTCTAACTAAATATACAAGTGCAAGAGTTCTACTTACATTTTTTCTTCGTTCATTTAAGCTATTTGCTGTCGTTTGAATTGTAAATATTTCCGTTTTGATAATTTATTTTTACTTTTATTTCCCATTTTCTAAACTTTAAAATTACCTAATTCTTACTAAAAATAATAACTTATACCTAATACTTACTTACATACTAAGAAACAAAATATATTTTCAAAACTAAACAAAATGAAATAAAATTTGAAATTTTCGTATTTCGCGGGCGATTCGGGCATAAGTAAGTACGCGTCCATCGTTGACAGTGGTCACGGGTGGTATTATCGTATTATGGTGGGATGGGAGTGGTGAAGAGAAGAGAGTGATAGCATGCGTTATTTCAGCGCTCGCGAGGAAAAGATAGCATCATCTTATTTATGTCGTAAGCGCCAAATCGAAAAACATTTTTCGTTAAAAAACTAAAACAAAACATAGAAAACTGTTTGCATAGAAAGCTTTATAATAATATTAGCTTGTTGTAAAAAAATAATGATAAATACTTACATTCAAACTCGATTTGACATAAAATGATAAAAATTGAAAATATTGTCCTAATTTTGAAAAATAATTCTATCGAGAAAATTTTATGGCATCGTGTTTTCTGTTGCATAAAAATTTAGTAAATATAAAGAAAATTCAGATTATGTAAAAACTATTCTCCAGTCGTTTCTACAAAATGAAACATATTCAATTACAATACCTACTCCTTTTTTATTAATGCATGCCCCTAATTAGCAGGTTGCTATTATAACAATTCTAAGATTTGAATAGGTACCTATGTTAGGAATATTCTGATTAGTGACGTATTACTGATTATTACTTAATTAGGTATTAGATTTGAAAGAAGTTTTAATTGAATGCTTTATTTAATTGTTACTTATTTAGTACTCTTAGTTTTCTAGGTTTAATTTACAGTTAGGCAGTACTTCGAATAAAAAGAAAAAAACTGTGTCAAATAAGAAAATCTAATAAAATAAATCAATATGCCCACGTTTCTACAAAAAGAAGTGAAATCCCACCAAAACATTCTGTAAAAAACTAGCCAAGTCTCGATGGAGCTGCTTGTTTATCTCTAAAAAGTAATGAAATCTAGAGAAAGTCGTGCCAAGTCTAAGGTTCCTTACTGCGATTTCTTTATTATTATAGTTAATGTTGTGTGACTTGGCCGTTGAAGGATACACAAGTGTTATTTTATGTTAGATCGGTGGTCGATTTGACGCTCCAAAAAGAAGTGAGCAGAAGTCAGCATTCTCAATGCTGAATGCATGTGTTGCACAATCAACAACAGCCTAAAATGAGACACTAGCGTCCAATTACCAATACCAGTATGGGCTATTATCTCGCTTAATATGGTACGTACATGGTATGTACATGAACATAGGTAGTTAAAACAGATATAACATTACGTGTAAACAAAAAGAATGTTCAACGGCCAAGTCACACAACGTTAACTATAATAATAAAGAAATCGCAGTAAGGAACCTTAGACTTGGCACGACTTTCTCTAGATTTCATTACTTTTTAGAGATAAACAAGCAGCTCCATCGAGACTTGGCTAGTTTTTTACAGAATGTTTTGGTGGGATGTTTTATTTTCAAAACTCTTGATATGCCTTTGATATTTGTATTTGTATGCCTGCACGTTAAATCAATCAGTACAATGAGTTAATATGAGGGCAATATTGTGTTAGATTTCAAACAAGTTCGTCTGGGATTTCAAATGACACTTTTGTGGGCGGCTGTACATATCAACACTTTTAAGAGGAAACGCTAGCGCCGTATTCGCAATGCTTCTAGACTCTAAAAGCTAGAGGAATGATTTTTTGTGACAATATAGTCTGCTAAAGCTATGCCCCTATGTTTTGTTTTTATTCAATCAACTAATTAAATCAGAAAATATGACTTCAAAAATCGTAGAAAATGCCTCTTTCATACAGCCCTAATACAACAACTGCAAAACAAATTTGAAAGGTTTTTACAACCAAATAAAACATAGGGGCATAGACTTATTGTATTTCTTGATATTTGTGATTTTTTTTAACTAACTCAATTTTGAAGGAAGAAACAGGAGAATACGAAACCTCGATTTAGTCAGAAAGTTTATAGGTATAATCGGTCTGAGCTGCATCTGTCCCTATCGCACGCGGCGGATAGCTCAGGGCGCAACGCGATAGCAATAGTTATTCCATTATACCTATTTTTCTAATTCGGCTGAAGCCGCGTTTCCTCTTAATATCATCGAGTAAAGCAAATACTGCTATTGTTGTAAGTAGTAGAACTGTGCTGGTCCAACCGGGAGAGACACCACCGCTGCACCCATTTCTGCAGTGAAGCACAATAGTACTCTGCACACAAAAGTACTCTGTGGCCGGACATGAGGCGGTCATTAGTCTCTGCAGTAGCAGCGCAACTGCATACGACCTCATAATCATAATCATTTAACCATAGAACATGGTATGTTTCACGGTAGGTAGTACAATTTTCGAAATAAATAACATACTTAGCACTCATGTACGCCATCACTGGCATGCGAATATTTTATAATGTTTACTTAAGAAAGAAAAATAGTGTACCTCTATAATACTCGTATTTATGCTCACAATCTATTATTACATTAAAACCTTATTGACGTGTAAATCTGCTTGTTTTTTTTTTTATAAATAAAGTTATCAAATAAATTTTATGTCAATTAAGATATCAATTTTAATGTACAGTGGGAGTTTTGGCGGGAAGTCAGAAAAGAGATATTGTGCTCTTGTTTTATCTACATTTTCTTGGTGCATTTTTTGGTTATATCGGAAAAAATTGATGGCATTTTGTTCGTTAAAGGTTAATTACAGTGCACGAGTGTTATAAAATAAAATAACAGTGCGAAAATATGTTTTATCAGCTTGCCTCCGAAATTCTATCTGTCACGTTCTGGTAAGGAAGCCATTGCTTTATTTGAACGTCTTACTGACTGATTACTGACAACTTCTTATATCTGTCAGAAAAATATTTATAACTATTGACACCATGCACCCCACGTTTTTTGCAATAAAATGCATTTTCACACAATTTTTAATTCAAATTTATTAAAATTGATTTTCTATTTATAGTTGTATTTCTTATAAAAGCGTGTTTTTTAGTTTTTTTTAAATCTATTATTTTATTCGCTCATCTATTTCTAGTTCTGATTGGCTACTTACATTTTCGCCTCTCTGTGGTCGTTGGCTGACTGTAGTCTTTGTCTGGCACTTCCTCTTTCACTTTTGCCTCCATCTGTAATAAAAGAAAATTTGTTTTCGGCATACAAAATGTATTTTTGTAACCTATACTTATGTATCTTAAAATGCCCCGAATACAAAATATTATTCAATTACATTTTAGCAGTATATAAAATCATAACATACAAGTGGACCCCGCAGACGTTATCCTGTCTTAAAAGTATTCAACGAGGATTAGTTTCTTTATCATCTCAAGCAGTTTTTATGTTACTAATTGTTATTCAGACTATGTCAAACTTCGATGGACGATGGCGCCACAGGCGCGAAGAAACAATGTTTGACAGCTACGAACAGTTTATATAGGAAAATAAAATAAAGTTTTACTATTAATTTCGCAATTTTTCTATATTTTCTCACCGTTTAAACCTTTCCCAGGAAAGGTTTAAACTACACCTTTTTTCTACTACCATTAAATGTTTAAACGCCTGTTCTTAACACCTGCGCTGGTGGATATATTTCAGCTGAAGATCTCCGTAGAGACGTTTTAGTCTGCTTCTGGTAACGTAACACAGGTGGCGCGCAGAGCAGCTAAGTACAGAGACTGTGCGAATATTTTCTGAGGATAATCTATTTTAGGTACAGTACATACCTAATGCAATTTTAAATATCACGACTTACTAAAATATACCCAAGAGTTTATATTTTTTAAACGTAAAAGTAAGAGAAAAAATGAACTAATATTGAGACACCTTGTATAAACGTAATAATGACTTATTTTTTATAAGAAATAAAATGTACGCCGTTGCGGGGTGCAACATCAAACTACCTGTAGGTACCTACATCGCGGAATGAAATCCATAGGGACGTACCTATACGTTAATCTTTAAAGATTTTTCATGATCTCTCCGCTGCGCGGTCATACCTAAAAAGTATTTCATTGTTATCTTAAAAACTTTTTAATATTTGTATTTTTTATTGTAGTATATTAGTACATTGAAAGCGTATACATAAAAAAATCGGCCAAGTGCGAGTCGCGCACTGAAGTTTCCGTAAAATATTTTTAATACATAATGTAACAAAAAAATTACGGTTTTCGTAATTTTTCCTTTATATGTGCTTTAAGACGTTGCTTTGTACCAAATTTCAAGATTCAGAGTTCACGGGAAGTACCCTGTAGGTTTTGATTCCCTTGCGAGTGTCAAAAATTTGCGGAAATTTGCGGCATAAACGGCTGTATCTTTTGATTGCGCTGGCTTATAAGTTTGATTTTTTCACAGCTCCAAGGGGCAGTAGACCTGAGTATTTGATATAAATTCCAGCTGGATATCTCCACGCGTTCCTGAGAAAAAGGGTCTTGACAGACAGACGGACGGACAACAAAGTGATCCTATAAGGGTTCCGTTTTTTTCTTTCGAGATATTCCTAAAAATAGGAGAATATTGACGTAATAAACACACCCATTTCTTTTCTATACGCCTCTTTAAAGCCCGCTATACATACGATATATTTTGAAAACTCTCTACATACTTGTTACTCTACATGAACAGCTGTGAGCTCAGGTCAAGTACACGCTACTTGCAACGAAACTATGCGCCACTAGCTCTCACACGCGACTTCGCTTACGCCTTGTGTTACGTGCGCGATCTATAAGGGACCTCAAGAGGGGATTTTTGCATTTTGTCGAGCGCATCAAATGAAAATATGGGGCAAGCTTTTTTAATTGTTGGAGTACCCTGTTGATTTTTTTACCCTGTTGTTTTTTTTATTTTATTTGAATGGAGTAGCAGCCGAGCATGCAGGCCACCTGGTGTTAAGTGGTGGCTGCAGCCCATGGACATCTACATACAACCTCAAGCAAGCATAATTAAGACTTGTCTGAGGTCGTATGCAGTTGCTCTGCTACTCCGGAGGCTGGTAGTCGCCTCATGTAAGTGTGGCCGGCAACTGCACCTTTCCACCGAAACACAATAGAATTGGTTCACGGCAGAAGTGGGTGCAGCGGTGGTACTTCCCCAGGTGAACCATGATAGTTCTACCACCTAAATAGGAACGCTAAAGTTTTGGATGTTCTCCCTTACTTTTGGTTCTCAAAAATTCAAAATAGGTACATTATCATTTCACAAAAATACTTAAATAATAAAATAAAATTCATTTCCGTTTCTGATTTCCTTTTAAACAAAAAAAAATTAGAACTATTCAAAGTTGCCCAAGAGGCCCGATATGACATTTTTTATTTTGTTCATACTAAAGTCGTGAGATTACTGAACTACTAGTAACTCACGTTTGAAGTCTATTTTGTTCTACAATACTAAGAAAATGGTCCTCACGACAGAGAAAATCCTAGTTTTTTGATGTGAAAACTTCTTTAGCGGCGTTGTGCACTTTTTTTGGGGCCGGTAAAAAATGTTAAATTCGCGTCAGGACACGTGGCCTGGTCGATTATTCGTAAGGAGGGGTGACAACTGATGACGGCTCGACTGTCTATACTTGTAAAATTCGTTTATATCAAGTACTAGCTGTGCCCCGCGGTTTCACTCGCGTTAGAAAGGATCATTAGCATGAAGTGAATATATTCAGCAGATTTCATGTGTCCTAAGAAAGAAAGAAAGAAAGAAAAAATATTTATTTCATATTAGGAATACAAAATATTCGCTTAATGAATGTCATTTTTTCCCGGTCATCGCCTTTAAGTGCCCGTTTGGGCTAGATGTTGAGCTGAGAGAAAAAAGGCGGCGGAAAAAAACTCCCAGCAACTCTTTTTAAAAAAAAAGTACATATTAATATATTTGAGATGACAGAATGGCTATGGGTCGATAATGGTCACACGTGACAGCTGATCGTGTGAGACACCATCAACCCACTTCCACCTGCTCACAGATGCGAGTAATTACTAAAACTAATACAATCTATGAAGAAATAGCCTTGTGTGAGCGAGATTCATTCCCACGCTCCTTTATCATTAAGATAGTCCCTAGTGTTATAATAAGCCTTACGGCACAGGACTTGTTTGACTGCCTTCTTAAAAGGTTTTAAAGGCAGGGATTGAATCTTTATTGGGATTTTATTATATATCCTGATGGACATCCCAATAAAAGAATGACTTTTTTTATGAAGCCGGCATTTAGGAAATGCCAGCTTGTGGCCGTTCCTAGTTGAAACACAATTAGGACTATGCAAGTCCAATATAGTAGTAAATTTTTCTTTGTTTTTACGTACATATATGATGTTATCGTAAATATATTGCGAAGCAAATGTTAGAATATCTATCTCTTTAAATTTTTCTCTGAGAGATTCTCTAGCACCTATGTTATAAATTGCGCGAATAGCCCTTTTCTGCAAAATAAAGATTGAATCAATGTCAGCCGCATTACCCCACAGTAAAATGCCATATGACATTAAACTATGGAAATAACTGAAATAAACTAATCTGGCTGTTGCAATGTCTGTGAGGGAACGAATTTTCTTTATTGCAAAAACTGCAGAACTAAGTCTATTCGCTAACTGAGAGATGTGGGGTCCCCACTGTAATTTGGAGTCTATTGTGATTCCAAGAAAAGAAGCTTCTTCAACAATGGCAAGATCCTCACCATTTAATTGAGGATTTACATTTTCTTTCTTTACATTTGGTGGTGAAAATCTTATACAATTAGTTTTTTTATTATTTAATAGTAAATTGTTTACATTAAACCACTGGACCACCTTAGAGAGAGCATTGTTCACGTCGTCAAGATGTGATGTTCGTCTATCAATTTTAAATAAAAGAGAAGTATCATCTGCGAACAATACAATCTCATGACTGTTTTCTACCATGAATGGAAGATCATTTATATATAATAAAAACAGAAATGGTCCTAAAATTGAACCCTGTGGGACCCCCATCTCTACAGGTGACCCAGACGACCTTTTACCATTCACCTCAACTCTCTGAGTCCTATCCCTCAAATAGGATGACAGGAGTTTAAGCGCGGTACCTTTAATGCCATAGTGGTTGAGTTTCCTTAGAAGGGTTTCGTGCTGAACGCAGTCAAAAGCTTTAGATAGGTCGCAAAACACACCTAAGGCATCCTGCGACCTCTCCCAAGCTTCTATAATAACTGAAAAAAGCTCAACACCTGCATCGGTTGTAGAACGACCTTTAGTGAAACCAAATTGATTTTTATGTAAAAGTTTGTTATTTGTGAAATAGGACAATAACTGGTTGAGAAGAATTTTCTCGAATATTTTACTGCACGTGGGGAGAACAGAAATTGGTCTATAATTCATAGGGTCAGTAGTACTGCCCGATTTGTATAAAGGAATCACTTTACTATGTTTCATTAGGTCAGGAAATTCACCACTTTTTATACAATTATTAAATATTAGGGCTAAGTGTGGCGCAATTAAATCTATTATTGAATTAAGGATCTTTACAGAAATACCCCAAAGATCGGTAGTGTTCTTAACATCTAATTTCCTAAATATTTTTACAATGTGTTTGGCGTCTATGGGTCTAAATTTAAAATGACATTTGCATTCGCTCACATTTTCTTTCAGCAACGATTCAGCAACGTTGGGGGAAGAGTTAAGAGATTTAGTTGTCGAAACTGGAATGTCACTAAAAAATTCCTCAAATAAAGTAGCCACATTCTCATCTTGTTCAACCAGAGTATTATTATCCGCAATAAGTTTAAAATCAAGGTTGCGGTCCTTACCTCTTCCAGTTTCGGTATTAATGATATTCCAAGTCGTCTTTATTTTATTGTTACTAAATTTTATCTGATTTCTGATATGTATGGACTTGGCCGCGATACAGACTTTCTTAAAAATCTTTGAATAATTTTTAACATGGTCACAAAAGGACTCACTACGATTATAGGACCTCTCATAATAAAGGTCATATAATTTTTGCCTACTTCGGTGTAGTCCCAATGTTGCCCAATCATTGAATGATTTGCATGTTTTCGGAGAGATTGTCTTTGGGGTAAATACAAAATTATATGCTTTATTGATTTGATCAGAAAGTATCCCATACTGTTTATTTACATTACCATGCAACGGACCAGACAATCCATTTACAAGCTTATTTCTAAATCTCTCCATTCGTTTATTACTCACCGGAACGACCACTTTACTCTTATCAACCCGTTTATCAATATCATATTTAAAACATGCGAGTTGACCACAGTGATCCGAACTTAGATTATTAATTATCATTGAATGAACTGGTGTGCCATCTGTAAAGATATTGTCAATGCAAGTCGCTGTGGAATCAGTGATTCTAGTGGGTTCCGAAAACAGGTTACTAAGATTACAACATTTCATACTCAATAAAAACTTTTTACTGACTGAAGATTCCTCCAAGATATTAATATTAAAGTCACCACAAATAATAATGTCCTTCTTCTTCTTGCTACATAATTTAAGAAATAATTCATCAAGAACTGACTCGAATTTATCAAACAATGCATTTGGAGGTTTATAAATACAAACAATCAAACAATAAGGTAGCTCCACACAGGCTATTTCCACAGTCCGTTCAATAGAAAGGCTCACTATATCTTTACGGTCCTTAAATTTTAGGCCTTTTTTTAAAATAATTAACGAGCCACCTCGAATTGCTGTCGTTCTACTGAACGAACTGGCGACTTGGTGCTTATCAAAGTTAAACACAATTTGGCAATCTTTCAGCCAATGCTCAGTAATGCAAATGACGTCTATATTGTAGTGCCTCAAAAACAAGTCTAATTCTAGCTCTTTATTTAATAGGCCTTGCATATTTTGATGCACCAAGTTTAAACATTTATTGTTCCTTAAAAAACTACTCGACAACTGGCTCTCAATAATCATGTTCATATTTTTATTGCTAGAGACGTGAGCCTCTGTTGTCTGATAACTTAATTTAAAGTGTTTGGGGCAACATCCAAACAAGTCGATGTAGTACTACAACAAGTATTACTACTAAATATAACATCGGTCTGCTCAATAAAAGCAGTTGTCTTTGAAGATAAAGTATGACATACTTTATCTGTCAAGTAATAAGATAGCAAATATGCTATCTGTTTGTATAAATAATTGGATAGAATAATTCTATCCTTCGTAATATTAAAATTATTTTTAAATATATTATTAATGTCAAAAAGCCTAAACCTATTTGGATCATTACAATCAGATCCTGTTATTAACACATTGTTACTGTTGCCAATTGAATTATACAAAAGTATATTTAATTGTTGACGCAATTTATTTTCGTTAAAGTCATCCTTAACATAAGGAATTGTACACATTATTATTTCATTAACGTTTAAATCTTGTAATTTTTGGATATATGTAAGCAATAATTTTTGTTTCATATTTCCCCGTCTACCACAAAGCAAGATTAGCGTAGAGCTGGGGTCATAAGTGCCACTAATTACCTTATTCATTATTTGCGCCATTGTAGCCCCAGGCATACTAAAATTACAGATGGCTTTGTCAGTAAGATTTAACAGTTTCGTACCCATGTTTTTACCTAACTCGTCACTAAATATTAAAATTTGATTTCTTAAGGGTATTGGGGTTATGGAACTGACATTCTGACTCGTTTTTAAAGTAATGTGTTGAGACGGAGGCCCTGAACATAATGATTCGGAGCATTGACAGTTATTGACCAGAGATTGAAATCGCTCTTCATTATATTTTGATAATTTTATCACTTCGTCCATGACGATCACGTGCTCTCCTATTTCCTTCTGTGCGGATTCATATTTTAAAGTTATCTCCTGTAAAGATTCGTGCAATACAGTGATTTTATTGTTTAAATCAGAAATGTCAGTCTCATAACGCTTAGACAAAATGTTAAACTCTATCGAAGATGTTTTACATTCTTCTAGAAGTGATTTATATTTCTTTGATAAAATTTTATGATTTTTTACAACCGTGTTTTTCTTAATTAATTTGTTTGTCTTAATAATGTGTCTATTTAACTTAGCCAATTTCTTAATTTTTTTCCCGCTGCCACGACCGACCCGGCTTGACGCAGTAATTAACGTGTCTTCACCGGTCAAGTCGATGGTGACAGCGGGGGAGGGAGAGTAGGCGGGAATATAGGAAGCACTGGCCAGCTCTTCAAACAAGCTTTTAGTGCTGCCCTGAGAGTTAAGTTTAGTGCACTTTTCTTCGAGCTGATCGATGCGCTCCTGGGCACTCGCGAGTTCGGACCGCAGCTGGGTAATTATTGTTAAATTGCTATCGTATTCATCGTAGCAACGGTCAAAGTCCTTAGATTGCCTTTTAAGACGGTCACGCTCCTCACGAGTCTCCAGGTACTGAGAGTGCAACTCCGCCATTTCCGCCTTAACATTGTTATACCTTTTAATAACTTCTAAGGTTTCAATTTCATTGTCCTCTCTCTCCCTCAGTAATTGTTCACACTGCTTTTTTGTCTCGCAGAGTTGTTGGCGCGCGAGCTGGAGTTGGCTTTCCAGCTGGCGGGCTGTAACACTACGAGTATTCATAATTACACTTACTTAAAAGTATCTAAATTGAACAAGTAACAGAGCAGCAGTGCAAACGTGACTATTTATACTAATAACACTAATAACGCAAAAAACTATTAGGGCCAAATGGCGAAATAACGTGGTATAAATCTAAAAAAGCAACAAACAAGTTGTGTATTAAAATGATTAAATAAACGCTTATCTAATTTTAATTTTAAAATGAGATGATTAATAATGTCAAAAAAAAATTAAATTCTTAATAATGTCAGAGAATGAAATTTATGATAATGTCAAATATTTAAGATTTATTAATGTCAAGATATAAAAAAAAATATGATGTCAAATAATCTAATTTTTAATAATATTATGTAAGAGTTAAAACAGTCCTCCTTGTTCTCCTAACAAAACAAAAAACAACAAAAAAAAACAATTTTTTTATATTTTTTTATAGAAATAAGTCCTTAATTTATTACAAAAAGGTAAAAATAATGAAAATAATAAATAAATCAAAATAAAAATCAAAAAAGCAAAAAAAAAATTGTATTCGGAGTCAGGGATCGAACTCCCGCTCTTTAGATACTGTGCCGTATGTTACGCTGAATAGACTATGCAGTGTTATCCGTCAAGTGCGAAATTAACCAGTAGGTGATGTAATATTTCTACTGGGTGTAAAGTGACTTTCATACCCGTTTTTAAATTAATAATTTGATTCACTAACACCCGAAACGTAAACAATGAACCTATTAGACAAATACTTAAATCACTTAATCAATGTCACTTATTTACGATTATTACGTACTTTATAGTGTTTCACTATAGTTTATAAGATGTTTAACGCACAAAAGTTATTATTTAAGTAATTTAAATAACACCTTCGAAGTAAACAGTTAGAAATGAAAGTAACTACATACACTAGATAGTTTTACACTAATAACACCTAAAAACCGGATTGATACCTCTGGATAACACTGTCACCGTTGGATAATACACTTATTTATACTTTTACAACTAGTTTAGCAAGAAATACTATCAAAAAATAATTTATTTTCAATATTTTATGGAGAACCGTTTTAACTCGTTTGACAGCTGACAGCTGATATTGTTGACATTTCATACCCATATTTGAATTTTTACCTACGCTGGTCATTTTTATTTGTAATAGCCTTTCGCCAGCGGCTTCGCCCGCGTGGACCCGTTTTATAGGTTCCCGTAGGATAAAAACCATCCTATGTCCTTTCCCAAGGTCCACTCTATCTGTGTTCCAAATTTCATTAAAATTGGTTCATTAGTTTAAGCGAGAAAGCGTAACAGACAGACAGTTACTTTCGAATTTATAATATTAGTAGGGATAGAGGCCGCCCGCGACTTCGTCCGCGTGGATGTTTGATTGTTTGAACACGCTAATCTCAGGAACTACTGAAAAATTATTTTTGTGTTGAATAGTCCAGTTATTAGGGAAGGCTATAACCTATTTATCATCATGCTATGCGACATTAAACTCCTCCAACGATGTATTCTGTGCTCCAACGCACACACGCACACTGTTTTGATAGATATGATCTTTGACGTTAGGAACACACCTACATTGCTTAGACAACAGTGAGTGCTTGTAATTTAATATGAACTTTATACAATAGTAATAAAGCTCAAATTGACTACGTTTTAGTTAGAAAACATTTGTATGGGAAAAAGAAAAGGGCTGTTTTTATGGTTTTTCCGGCAATTATTCGAATTTTTCTCGCCGTACAAACCATCCTTGAACTTCAACGAACATTTAAAAAAAACAATTGGCCAAATTGGTCTAGGCGTTGTTGAGTTATGCGCTTACCAACACATTTTGCGATTCATTTTTATATTATAGATTTAAAATATGGACATTGAACAAAGTGCATCTATTAATGAAAAAAGTGACGAAGAAATAGTGAAAGAAAATGAGTGAGTACTTTATAAAAATACTAGATGAAAACCTACTAAAAATACTAGATGAAAAATAATACTGATAATAAAAGCAATTCATGCGAAATTATTCCTTTAGCATTCTAAAATATCAAAAATGCACAATGTTAATGTTAAAATTTTCACTTCTGGCACGTCTGTCTTCTTCCGGCCGCCGACGCGCACGCGTGTCCTTTCGTGACAACCGCACCGCAGGCATAAGAATAAATAATAATTACATAGAACGGAATCTCCTTTGACCGGGTGGAAAACGCCGCTATTTTTATACCTACTTCCCCCTTCACCTCGTTACGCCCCTCTGTCGCCCAGGCGTGTTGACAGGGTTGTCAACTGTTAATACTGCTTTTTTATAGATAATATAGGTAGCTAAAATATAAGTTTTCCTTTACTTACTTAAAAATCATTATTTTAGTTTAGTATTACAAAGTATGAGAATTATAAATACTTACCTACACTATAAATACCTGCTCATGAATAATAAATTATTATGAGTACCATACCAAATGAAGCCATTTAAGTAAGTATTACTTACCTACATAGGTGTAAGTACTTACGTAGTGTAGGTTTAAAATAAACGAATTACATATTAAGTATAACGTGCGTGCGCCAGTGCCGCGGCGCCGCAATCGCGAGGCAAAACAATCGAGAAAGGTTCAATGACCGATGGCGGGGGCTATTAAAAAATATTTTGGCGACATGTTAAAATGCTGTAGTTATATAACATTTTTTTTTATAATTGAGTGAAAGTGAAACAATTGGCTACACAAAAAGAACTGGTCACATCCTTTTGATAAATTAGGTACGGAAAAGGAATAATATTTAAAAAATATTACTTATCTCGCATCATCTTTGGGCAAACTAAAAAAACTTAAGTTTGGCATTGTTTTAGAATTGTTTGTACAACCAAACACACCACATTAACTTGGCGCCGTTATTGTAATTCACGCGCCCGTCCGAGACAGCCCGTCTTCGGTAGTCGGTTTAGCAGAAATTAACGTGTAGGCTAATATCGTGACCTTGAGCCCGTTTTGAGCGGAAGTTTCCGTTCTACGTAGTATTATTTATTCTTATGCCGCAGGCCACCATGCGTGGTTAGACTCGCCGCATCGCCGCCATCACCGCTGTCAATAGTTTATTATTTAACGCGAAAAGTCATAAATGTGCTCTTGTTTATTTTCATTTTCTTGGTGCATTTTAGAGTTAAATAGGATAAAGTTGGTGACATTTTGTTAGATATAGGTAAGGTACAGTGCACGAGTGTTGTGAAATAAAATAACAGTCTTGCCTCCAAAACTCCATCACACACGTTCTGGTAAAGTAACCATCACTTTACTTGAACATCTGACTGACTAGACTGACTGATATCAGACTTACTGATTTTTTCTAAGACTACCAAGTGATGCAAAAATTATACTTGACACTGGCAATGTGCACAGAGTTTGCGATGCTATTATTAAAAATGAAAAAAAAACTTCTTTATATATAAGACAAAGACAAAGAACTTTATTTGCACAAATATGGGTGTTTACAAAAGTTGTTAATACATATTTAGTACGCCATATTTACCTTCATGAGGTATGCAAATATTACAAAGATAAAAGAAAAAACTTAATAATAACACAATTTTTAAAAATGTACATTATTATCAATTTTATTTTTATTTTTATTTGATCCCATATTGCGCATTTTAAAAATTTAAATAATATAATAATCCTAACCTAACACACATAGGTTTAACACAATAAACACAGCTTTATACGCTAAACAGCGTCATGCCTACTCCCTTTCTGAACACATTCTAAGTAACTGAAGGTAATAGCTATGCTCCGATACTGTAAGTGCAAACTAAAAGCCATTAGATGATAAACGGCAGCTCCCGCGAGCTCCAAGTTTCTTGAACACCTGGCTCTATCCTTAGTTCAATATGTACTCTGTTATCTAACATGTTTTCCTTGAATTTCTTTTCTCTTTTTTAGGGTTACGTAGCCAAATGGCAAAAAACGGAACCCTTATGGACTCGTCATGTCTGTCTGTTTGTCTGTCCGTCCGTATGTCTGTCACAGCCACTTTTTTCCGAAACTATAAGAACTATACTGTTGAGACTTGGTAAGTAGATGCATTCCGTGAACCGCATTAAGATTTTCAATCAGAAATAGAGAAAAAAAATTGGGGGTTCCCCATAATCCCCATACTTTGAACTGAAACTCATTTTTTTTTCCATCAAACCCATACGTGTATTATCTATGGATCTATGGATAGGTTTTCAAAAATGATATTGAGGTTTCTAATATCAATTTTTCTAAACCATACAATAAAAGAAATTCTTAACCATATAATAAATAAAAATAAAAAACGGTTATTTAAAAAAAATTAACAAACCCGACTGCTTTTATGTGTAATTTTGAAATGTATAAACCCTAAAACAAGAAAGTCATCATACCCTATTGCACTTAACTTAAAAATCTACTAATGGGGGTAGGTAAACAAGACAAATTGTAGCAGTTGAGACCCATTCTAGAAAGTCAGTCGTCTAAATCTGCAATGTAATAAAAATATGTAGGTATGCGCCCTTAATTCACTAAGCCTCTATTTCCAGACTGGATCCCGACTACTACAATAAATAAATAAATATCTTTGGACAATTCACACAATACCATCTGATTCCAAACTAAACAGAGCTTGTAGGTACTATGGTAATCAGAAAGCTTATAAACATACTTATTTAATTCTAAATACATGCTTAAATAGATAAATTAACACCCAGACACAGAACAAATAGTCATGTTCATCACACAAATATTTGCCCTGGTGGGAATCGAACCCACGACCTCACGCTTCGCCGTCGGCTCATCACCCACTACGCCACGGAGGCTGTCAAAAATTGAATTTGAATGAATTTTTCTTGAATTTAAAAATATTGTTAAATATACAATGAACTCCTGTTCTATAATTTACCTACCAGTATTAGTAGATTTTTAAGTTAGATGACTTTCTTGTTTTAGGGTTTTTATTCCAATAGTATTCGGACTAGGTATTTAGTACTGTATTAGCGGACGGGGCCGTTTACAACGCTATGCGGCGACTTTTAACTTTGGCTTATATTTCTGTCTTTCGAGGTGCTCCAATCGATATGATCGTTTAAGAACACTTGATTCCTATGCCAAATAGGATCGATTGGTACTATAAAAAAATCATAAAGATCCCTATTGCTTCACGACAGAATTGGGAACAGCGATGGTACTCTCCGGTCCTACGTGGTACGTACCTACCGGTCGACCGTTTTACCATATAATTTGTAAAAAAATTAAGAGTAAAAATCAAATTCTTACGTAATTCGTTTAAGAATTAGCGTACAACTGCATAAACTTTTTTAAATTCCGTAAACTTTACTTCCTGAACGAATGAGTTAGAGTCAGTTCGCACCGTAGGGCTAGTTGATGGTTCTCACATTTTTAAAAGCAATGGAATTTGATTGAAGTTCTTATTCGTAATTTACATTAATGATCAAATCTCTTTGCACAAATGTCAAAAATCATTGCCAATGTGAGAAAAAAATTATTTATTTATTTAAATCTTATAATCTTAATCTGAGCATACAATGGTCTGCTTAGTGTGTAATGGTATTTATTAATCTACCAGCCAAAGGTTATTTGCTTACTTATCACTTCTTCTGTGTTCTACGTATTCGACATGGTGATTGAAAAGAATTTCTGTTATTTTCCAGTCCTTTTTCGTGTTGATTGATAAGTATGAAAAGAGCTATAGAGCAAGTAATGTAATAATATTACATCATGCCCCCACCTCGCTCTTCGAGTTGGTCGGTCATGGTAGATGGGGCACCGCTGGTACGACCGAGGAGAGTCCGCAGACGACATCTTCAGGTTCTACCAAAAAGTCTTCCAGGTCAAACCAAAGACGTTTACCTTTAGCAACTACTATCTTGACAATCTTCAGAAAAACGCCGCCACTAAACCCCGAAATCGAAAAATATCGTTTGACGATTCGTTTGGCGCAATGTTTGCCCTGCCGGACTGCCGTTTCGAGGATCCAGGGTTCGATTTCTGTCTAGGCAGAAAGAGCATCGAACATATTTGTATGAAGCCTGGCATACCTAAACTTCAAGGTAAGGGCTCCACTATGGTGACATGAAAATGTTGGCGGCCATTAATGGTACTTGCGGCAATCAACAGAAAAAAATATTACAAAACGAAAGTGTTATATAATGAAATGTCGAAAGTGATATACTTTCGGAGATATAGAGCTTTGAATATTATTTTTTTAAATTTTTAATTTCTTGCAGTACTTGCGGTAATTACCATCAATGGCCGCCAACATTTCATATTTCCATAGTGGGGCTCTCACTGTGAAGATTAGGTATGCCAAAATATTGGGTGCTCTTTGTGTGATGAGTTTAAATTTCTGTTCTTGGTCTGGGTGGTTGCGTTTCTGTCTTTGTGTGTGTCCATGGCACCCAGAACGGAGAGTAAGATATACTGGTACTGGTATATAAGGTAGATACCTTACTGTGGGGCTATGAGTGTGTAACGTTATTTAATTATTTATTTACTAACAGCTCAGAAACCCTAAAGTCTGGCAAGTAGAGAGTCCAGAAACAGAGGTGCGAGTACCTCTGGTTACGTTCAGATTCCAAGTGGAACCCTGGGAGAGAGAAATACAGAGTCTTTCGCTAGCACTCTCTCCCACTAGACTATTTATCAGATTCCAGTGCAAAAAGAGACGAATTGTAATCTTTCTAAAAGATATAACTTTGTGATCATTGTTAATCGTTACCACTAGTGTGTACCGGCCCGACCCGGATACAAACCAGGCGTGCTACAACACTGGCCACGTGCCGGCCATGTGGCCTCAGAACACTACCAAACACTACACCATTATAATTCCGGCTTCAGAGGTAGCATCACGTGCGATTCTAAATTTAAACATTTTTATTTTTAGAAGAATTATTTATAGTATTCATGAGTACTTTGATGATAAAACTATTTATAAGCATTTCCGGTAAGAAAATAAATAAATGTATGAATAAGAAAATGAATAAAAATGCAAAGGCTTGGGAAGCTATCCGCGATAAAATATAAATTTAACTATGCCTGAGAGCTTTTTCCTCCGGCTTTTTTATCTCACTGACCCAGCAGCGTCATAACCCCACAGTAGGATAGATATACCCTGTGTCGTGGATACTATGGATAGTGATACAAACACCCAGACCGAGAGCAGAAATTCAACTCATCATTCAAATTTCTGTATCGCCGGGAACTGAACCCGGGACCCGAACCCGGTATGAAATCTCCTAAATTGCAATATGTCAACCAAATATGGCACAATAGTTACTTTGATGCACTGCTAATCGAAGGGTCCTGTGTTCGTTTCCCGACGAGAAAGAGATTTGAATGATGAGTTTAATAATAATGGGGAGAGAAGCGTGGGGTGCATGGTGTCAATAGTATCTCAAAAAGCACCCCACGTTTTTTTACAGTAAAATACATTTTCTTTCTTATTTTTTACTTCTGGGTTCGTATTTTCACAAAAGCGTGTTTTTTAGTTTTTCATAATGAAATGAAATGAAATGAAATATTCTTTATTCACTGTACGGTTCATTTACAAACTCTTAGTGAACGTTATTTTTTTTGTTCTGTCTATACTAGGTACATTATTTATTTTAAGTTTTTTAGTTGGATTTTTTTTCATATTATTGCATTGTCATCGGCCCTTGACCCCTGTGCAAATTTTCAAATTAATCAGACGCTTAGAAGTAGGTGAAAATGAAGTTAAAAAATTTCGTTACATACATACATACACACATACATACATACATACATACATACATACATACTGAACAAGCTAATATAAGCGTGTTAAAAAGACCGCCAGCCGTTACGAGCAGCGATAAATACGCACTACGCACATAATATAAGTAACAAAACTTCTTGCCAGAGGTTCCGAGATTTGAACCCGCGATGCCGAGACCCTGTTTCGGAAACCGGTGTCCTCTCGTCTATCGGTACGGGTTAATTTAATATCTCCGGAATATCTCCCAATCCGTATCCCATGTAAGTACTTTGGGATACGATGTTTTATTCAATAAAGAAAGTAAATCAATACAGAGTAAATCGACAGGGTTCGATTAGATTTAGCGTTCAGGTGGCTCTCAATTACTCTAGCAAAATCAATTTTATGACAAATCCACTTTTGTTTAATAATGTTACTAGTGGGCCCTGCAGACGTTGTCCTGCCTTAAAAGTAATGAAAGAGGATTTGTTTTCTTATTATCTTAAAGAGATTTCATGTTACTGTCAAACAAAAATATAAAACAAATAGTGACATACGAACTGTCCTGTTATTCTGACTGTGTCAAAGTTTAGAACGGGTCGCGTAATGAAAGGCTATTACCGTCGTCTATAGACCCAAGAACTTGGGTGGGATGGGAGTCATCTAAGCATTGCCGGCTTTGAAGAAGAACTTCTTTAACAGCTTTTTTGAAGAATACCATGTTTTCCATTGAAATGCCTCGCTAGAAGATGTCCGTGGCAAAAAGGAATGTGCAAAATGGACTGTGGAGGACCGCCACTAGTCCAAATGGTGTCGGTGAAACTTCAACCTTCATTTGATGATATATCGGTGAAATTGTGGTGTAGTCATCTGTTTCTATAGCTCCTCGGAGGCCTCGGAGCACACACCTAAATCGAGCTGTATGTATGTAAAATGAATGAAGCTGTATGTAAAATGAATTTTACTTAGATGGTTTCTTGCTAAGGTACCTCTCACTTGTAAAATTTAACATATTGTGAATTTTCAATTGAAATTAGAATACCTACAAAACGTTCAGTTCAGAAACTGTTAATAACAAGAACAGTTCAGCATCTGTTGCCGAGTTAATATAGAAACGATTGCCGACAAGTGGCGCCCTCTGCGTCACACTGCAGACGTTACCTATTACGTTACTCGCCATGGACGGAGAATAAATAATTTTGGCAAAAAAACTATAGCAACTTGCAGCACAATAGTGATAGATAATGTTTTATTTGGATTTATTCTATTTAGCATAGGGATCCTAGTGTTCTTAAACGACCATATCGATTGGAGCACCACGAAAGACGAAAATGTGAGCCAAAGTTGAACCTCACCGCGTAGCGTTCTAAAAGGCCCATACTACGAGATCCGTACTATGACGTTATACTCGTAGTTGCTAAGCGCAGTAGGTACCAAATACTATCGGAAAAACAAGTTATTTGCAGTTTTAAAATTTAATAACTTACGTATACACTTTTCGTATAGGTATATGTTTTTCTTATGAAAAAATCTGAATAAAATAAATATTTTAAAAATTTGATGTAATAAAAAATAACTAAAACTCTCCCTAACTAAATAGCTCCATTTTACCTAGAGTAATCGAAAAAAAAACTTTTTTTTTCATTTTTTCATAATTGTCTGCAGTTTGCAAATATATAAAGGTACTTATATCAAAATTCATTCAGTTCCCTATTGAAGGAAAATATGTTGTTCTGAACATTTAATGAGTTCTGAATGATGATCTTGAATAAACCTAGCCAAACTCGCGTCGAATAAAATGTATCAAAATATGACAGACCGATAGTAATAATCGTGATCATAACGACAAATTTTACTGACAATATTATGCGACGTGTTAAAGCATTTTTTAAGCACATAGAAACCTGAAATAATCAATGTTTTATTAGGGTATCTTTTTTATTACTTTTATTTTTAATTTTCCGGACATTCAGGTTATTAACAAGAACAGTCCAGCATCTGTTGGCGGGTTAATATAGAAACTATTGTTAGTAAGTAGCGCCCTCTGTCAGACTGAAATTACAGATTTTCAGTCTTTGGAAGTTGGTTCTGAAATATGGCAGCAACTCTTTTTGCATTCGCCTGCCGAACAGGGGTAACTCCAGGACCGCACCGACCCCCCACAGCGCCTGTGTGCGAAACCTATGAAGCGCCTCTATTTTTCACGAATCTTTATGTTTCAACTAATTATTTTTACATAATACATAGATTTTTTTGTTTACGAGGCATTTATTGCGCCTATTACTACTCTACTTACTTATAGATACTCCACTACAAAGAAATATGTTGTTGTGTAAGTGTAACAAAAATAATTTCGATAGCGGCGCCCCTATAGTCTTGGCGCCTGTGTGCGCCGCACACTTCGCACATAGGGGCGGCGCGGCCCTGGGTAACTCTACATAGTGGAAGAACTCCAGTCTCATCATGCTACTCCATAGAACTACCTACTATACTTAAAGTTTAAAGTCGATACATAAAATTGGTACCCGCAAGACATCTACATAATATTTCGATGGCTTTAGAACTATTGTGGGGGAATGCCTCAGATGCGACGGGTGCGGGACAGTACCAGCAGTCTCCTGATCACAACACTCGTTAGAGTAGACTGCACTGTATGGCATTGGAATGCATGCCACATGGATTCTAGATTTGTAAAGTTTTATATTGTAAACGTGATTTTTTATAGATAATGGTACGGAACCCTTCATTCGTGCATGAGTTCGGCGTTGTGCACTTTTTTTGGGACGGGTAAAAAATGTTAAACTCGCGTCAGGACACGTGGCCTGATCGAATATTCGTAAGACGGAGGGGTGACAGCTGATGGCTCGACTAACCTGTACTGTATACCTGTAAAATTCGTTTATATCAAGTATTTAAAATATGAACATTGAACAAAGTGCATCTATTGATGAAAAAAGTGACGAAGAAATTGTGAAAGAAAATGAGTGAGTACTTTATTAAAATATTAGATGAAAACCTACTGAAAATACTATTAAAATTATTCCCTAACCATTTCAAAATATCAAAAATGCACAACGTTAATGTTCAAGTTTTCACTTCTGCCGGCACTACCGGAGTGCAATCCGTTGTATTTTTTAAATTCGGTTAAAAAGAAAGCTAAATTTCTAGCTTCTCATTTTGCAGATTGCTGTAATTCTTTTAACCTATTTCCACTCCGTGCTTAATAGCGGCATTTGCCTCTCAAACTAATGAAAGGCAAACATATAAATTTACGGTTAGGGTCCCATGTGTAAACGGACAAACAGACTGGCGTATATCGGCAATGTGGACGCAGGCCGTTAAAATATGGCTCTTGTTGACATAGCGCAGGGGTCAAATTATGAATATAGTGAAGCTGTCGGTCCCGGTTGTTGTCGATAGATAGCAGTCGTTATACCTTATCGGAGGTCTTACGAGCGGTTTGAAAACATCCGACAGCGGGTTTTCAGTGCCACTAACCCACATTGGAGCAGAGCAGAGTAAGCTCCAGGCCTTCCCAATAGTGGGGAGACTCGTGCCCAGTAGTGGGACGCAAAGAGGGTTGCAGCCTTCTGCAACTGTCGTCTTTTGGATTAAGTGTTCCTACCATAGGAGCATCAGTGTGTCTGTTGGTATTTACACCGACTTTTTCACGGTAAGCCGATTTTCGAAAGCTCTCAATATTCACACAAATGCATTTATCATGATGAGACGGCTGGCGACATCAGCTTATCATCATGGGCTTTACAGACAACTAGTGATCCGCCTGCGGCTTCACCCGCTTAGAATTCGGTTATCATTCCATATTAATTTTTACTTCCCATTTATCAAACCATTTTTAATTGTAAATTAATTTATATTCATAAAGAAAATCAATTTTCAGTTTTTCACACATTGGTGTTAACGTACAAAATTTGAGAGTTTCCCACTATATTTCCCTGGGTGACTTTGACAAATGGGACCAGTTTAGAAATTATGTTTTGGAACAAGATAAAATTTTAAATTCGGTCCACAAAAGGCGCAGTAATGGGTAAAAATACATATATAAAAAAAATACATACAGCCGAATAAAGTACCACCTCCTGTTGGAAGTCGGTAACAAATAATACGCACCAAAGTTTGTTACAGGTGCGCGCCGGGGATTGAACCCGTCAACTCCGTGTTGGTGTTCGCATCTTTACCGCTTGACATCGGTCCACAAAATATAAAACTTTAATATCATCAATTAAAAGCTTAGAAGCACGTTTTTAGATCTAAATCCAAAACAATCTGTATAAACAAAGCATGTTTGTCGGGCGTGTTGGCGCGCGGACCTGCACATGGGGCTCGCCGATATATTTATATGTTTGCACTACTGTTCACCACCCCCATTACATTTTGTGTTCTTTGCATGGGATGTTTAAACGATAATAAATTTATTTTATAGGAATTTGTTAAATCTTTTATTGATAGGACTTTCAGTTTATTCGAATAAATTAAAGCTGACAGATAGGTGAGTCATACGAGTAAGGCTGCTATTATTCTTATCCTAAAATATCATTGGAAATAAACAATGCAGGCTTAAGGGCTAATTTTCAGCTAAATCCAAATAATCTGAACAAACAAAACATGTTTGTCCGGCGTGTTTGCGGGCGGACCGGCACATGGGGCTCGACGATATCTTCAGATAAATAAGTATTTATATGTTTGCACTGTTGTTCACCACCCCCATTATTTGTGTTCTTTGTGGGGTATGTTGAATCTATAAAATTTCGTTTTATGGGTTATTGGCATTCATTTAATGTTTCATGTAAGATTTTTTAAAGTCTACATAAAAAATGTTTTTATATGCTCGTTTGTTAGTTTGTCCGTTCATCTTATCGTTCGTTCATTTCTTCGTTCCATTTTCGTTCGCTGATTGCACGTTCATTCATTCCTTCGACGCTATATTCATTAGTTTTTAAGGCTGACGGATTGGTGAATTTTGTGAAATTGTAAATATTATCGTTTTTTCCTATTCAGAAGGTAAGAGCAGGTGTAAAGCAAACAGTAAACCCAAAAATGATATCGGGTGAAAAAATGCAAGCTTAGGAGCAAATTTTAAGGCTAAATCCAAATAATCTGTACAAACAAAACATGTTTGTCCGGCGTGTTTGCGCGCGGACCGGCACATGGGGCTCGCCGATAAATTTATATGTTTGCGCTGCTGTTGGCATTTAATCACCAAAAATTTAATTTTATCCTATGTTCCATAATACAAATAGTTTTAACTTGTTTTTAACTTTTAACTAACGTATTTTGTGGGTGTCAATAGGGTAGTAAGTAATTACTTTACATGAAACTGAGTAATAATCTTTCGCAAGGGCGTCCAGACCCGGTCTTTTTTCTTCCAATAATGGCATCGCAAACTCTGTGCAGCCAGCGTCAAGTGTAATTATTTTTACACCACTTTTTTGCCAGTTTCGTTGGAACTGGACGAAGGAGTAATAAGAAAAATACTTAAATCGTCAGTAATCAAGTAAAGCGATGGCTACTTTACCAGAACGTATCAGATGTAGATTTAGAGGTAACTTGAAAAAAATATTCCTAATAATAATTATTGCATCAAATATGGTACACATTATGTAGGTAACAATTATGTTAATAAACATTTAGCATATTTGGCTTTTTGCAACACGCAATGTTTAAAAAATATTTAATTTTAATATTGCAGTATTTTTTTAAGGATTATGCATTTATAAGTACATTGCATCAATTATTTAAAGAGGTACAAAGTATTGAAAGAAGATTTGTTTTTTTTATTACGAGTATCTTAAAGAGATTTCATGTTACTGTCAAAAAAAAACAATTACAACATACGAACCGTCCTGTTATTCTGACTGCGTCGAAGTTTAGAACGCACGAAACACAAATGTTTGACAGGTAGGAACAATATATGTATATGGAAAAACTACTTATCAATAAAAAAATAATTAAAAAAACACTTTTCAGTGGATCAAATTGTGAATCTAAACCATTCTCCAGTCCCCTTGAACACATACAAAAAAAATCATCACAATCAATCATTCAACAGTTAGAGTGGCGATGGTCGAGTGGTAGAGAAGAGAGAAATACAGCTAGTAAATTTAGAAAGAAAATTTAAGGGTCGGGGTTACATTTCATAATTAACCGGGTTGCATAATTCTATCCGAGGTATAACACTGGACTTCTTGTTGAGCTGATTGTGTTCGCCGGAGACACGAGTCCTTCTTTATACACTTTATATATTTATATTTCTTTATATATAGATCAAAAGAAATAACTTAGTAAGTATTATATTTTCCTCAGAATACAAGTAATAGGATAAACAAATTAATAATGACGTCTTGTCATTCGATGGAAGAGTAATTTGAACAAATAGAAAAATGAAAAAGAAAACATAATGAAACCTATATAGGTTTAAATAAAAAGTATCGAACTCTCGTATAAAAATAAAAGAAGCATAGTTAGTAAATTAGATAAATTAAAATAAAATAAAAACGAACCGTTTCATAGATTTACCAAACAAATAATTTCGAATGAAAATAAATGAAATAAGAGATAAATAATCTCCGTTTTACAAAGAAAGAAAAGAAAAAAGAACGAAATCGAGAATACCAAAGGGCATGGCGTCAGCGTAAAAAAGATTGAAGAAAAAAGAGAAAAAAGAAGAAATAAGAAAAAGACATCGTGAGAATCAAAGGGCATATTATCAACGTACAAAAGGTTTAAAGGAAAATGACAAAAAGTAGAAGAATTGTTCCAAAAGAAGTTGGATGATTTGCAAATGTAATTTAATTTAAATGGGTTCGAATCAAAACTGCTCGTTTCTTACTTCAGCTATAATAAACCTATCGTATCAGTTTTAGAGATTGGCGATAATGGTTCTGGTAATAATGATGGTGAAAAAGTCGTCGAAATTATGAATGGAATATGTATTAGATATTGAATTCTACCACATAAATGATAGTACTTTTATACTGATAATTAAAGCAATACGTGCAAAATTATTTCCCATCCATTCCAAAATATCAAAAATGCACAACGTTAATGTTCAAGTTTTCACTTCTGCCGGCACTACCGGAGTGCAACCCGTCGTTTTTTTTTTAATAATTTTAATTAATTGAGAATATTCTAGAAAGCTTCTCAAATATCTGGAATTTTTTTAATAGTTGTAATCTTTTTTCGAATGATCTGGAGATTTTTAAAATAATTCCAATTTTTTTTAATTAATTGTAAATATTCGAGAAAGTTCCAGAAACTTCTCGAATGATCTGAAGATTTTTAAAATAATTGCAAACTGTTTTAATTAATTGAGAATGTTCGAGAAAGTTCCAGAAATTTCTCAAATGATCTGGAAAATCCTACTAATATTATAAACGCATAAGTTTGTAAGTATGGATGTTTGTTACTCTTTCACGTAAGAACTACTGAATAGATTTAAATGAAACTTTACAATTAAGTATATAGTTTATACATCAGAATAACACATAGGCTATAATTTATAAAGATATTGTGTGAATTGTCCAAAATATGACGATAAGTGTCAAAAAAAATCTACCATCTGCGAGCTATTCTGGCGTGCGCTGCCAAAACCGCTAGAGTTACACATATGTAATGTATGACGGAAATGTTTATCTTAAATAGTTCCACAATAAAGCCGCTCCACGGCACTTCAGAAGGCACTTCACTTTATGCTAATGTTGCTCTAACGCGGGTGAAACCGCGGGCCACAACTAGTTCAAATATAAAGAAACTATCTGCTTAATTTAATAAAAATAAAAATGAAGGGAACTCCACCGGATAGGAATCTGCCGAGGCCACTAGTATAAAAAAATGATTTATTGTTATAAGTATGTTGTACTTACACTTAATCCGCAGAAATAAGTTTCCCACGATGAATCATTGTGCTTCTTACGAATATCAAAGGATTCCTTAAATAGATCTAATCCGCTTTATGTGGCTTTACTTAAGTCCATTTTGCTGTGTTTATTACAAAAATAACACAAAATTTCCAATTGTGTGATTGTCTTGAGACGACACGAACGACAGAGTTCACAAAGCTCGGTGTTGTCGATGTAAAATATTAAACATTCACTCAGTACCAATAAGTTATAATTTTTAAGTTATAAAACTCCCACATGCCTGTTTATAATACGTTTTACTCATTTGTTGCTATTCTATAGAAAAATCATATATATATTCTATACATAAATCATTTTCAAAATTTTATTATTCGTACCAACAATGGGCTAATTCGGCGCTACCGACGCTCACTTAAACGGCTGTAGTTCCGTTGTTTATAGCTCGATTGTAATTATTTAAGGTTCATTAGAAAGCTGATTAAAGTAGCTATATGTTTTATAATGAGTTAAATTCCCATAATCCTAACGGTTACCGAGCTATTACCATTTAAAAAAAATTTTTTTTTCATAAAATGTTGTTTTTTGAAAATATTTTATTTAAACTTTGCACTAGCTTTACATTAGTAAACCATAAAATAAAATGATGTTTATTTAATAATCTTTCATTTGACACCCTATTTAACTAAATCGGTCCAGTAGTTATCTAGATACACCGCACAATAGAATAGGCCCGCCGCCATCTTTCCTACGTCATAGCTAACCCCTCCATACCCCTAGGAAGTGACTACAGTATTTTTTGTGTTCAGGAAAACATGCCGAATAAGTAGATACCAGTAGTAATATGGCGGAGGTGAGTTCCACGAAAATCGTTATTTGAAGACTTTTTTACAAATGGGCCTCACACTATTAGTAATTGTGTCTATCGCATCAAATTCGTCATGTTTCGGTCTTGAAGCCCCCATTATTTAGAGGACACCATAAGCAGTTTCCCCAATTAAGCCTTACAGCAAGCCTTGGGACACACACCTGTACCTATGGGGCCTCTAGTCGCTCATTCATCACTTTTATGTTTAACTGGAACATTTTATGTCCTGTGAGAACAGTGTTTAACAGAAATATTACTCTTTATCAATACAATTTATAGGTGTACAAAATTTTTTAGATGGCTGTTCTTAATTTCCTAATAATTAGGCACTTGTTTTTTGCCCGATTGCACCAGAAGGAGGGTTATGTTTTATGAGAGTACAGAGTACTCTGCAGTCTTAACGGCTAGGTGGATTTTAGCTTGGGAGGTGTTGTTAGATTCGTATTTACTGTGAGAGTGACACTGGGTATATAAAAAAACCGGCCAAGTGCGAGTCGGACTCGCGCACCAAGGGTTCCGTAAAATATATTATTTAATATGTGATTTAACTAAAAATTTACGGTTTTCGCAAATTTTTCTTTATCTGTGCTATAAGACGTAGCTTCGTACCGAATTTCAAGATTCTGAGTTCACTGGAAGTACCCTGAAGGTTTTGATTCCTTTGCGAGTGTCGAAAATTTTCGGTTTAAAGGACTATGGCCCAGAAGTTTGATTTTTTCACAGCTCCAAGGGACAGTAGACCTGAGTATTATAATATTTTTAAAAGAAGGTATGGCTATTACCCTTTTCTATATCCTTCACTAGATGTATCGGGAATGGTAGGTCTCTAGACACCATTTACCGTACAATGGCAAAATCGATAATCCTACGGCTCTAGCTGTTTGTGGTTTAGAGGTACCGAAGACACATATGAGCGGTGATTACGGCGGTAGGCGGCCTGGCCGGCTGCTTCCCGAGCCCGCGCAGCGCTCACGCCGCACGGCCGCGGCGCCTTATGCGCTGCCCCCGCTCTGATTAACCGCATGCTCACTCAGATGCCAGACATAGATCTCTTTTATGATAGCGTAAGCAAATTTTAGGGTAACCTGTAAATTACATGTTTTGAATGATAAAATAAATAAATAAAATATATAAGTACATGATATAAATTCCAGCTACAAGACCCTTTTTTTCAGGAACGCATGGAGGTATCACATGCGTTCCTGAAAAAAAGGGCCTTGACAGACAGACGGAAGGACAACAAAGTGATCCTATGAGTTCCGTTTTTATCTTTCGAGGTACGGAATCCTAAAAAACGGTAATTTAAACGGAGTCTGGCCCTTAGAATCGATGGGCACCAACTTCAAAATAGTTTTAAGAGTCATTACCACTAGCAAGAAAAAATATCATACGGGTATGACGACTTTCTTGTTTTAGGGTTTTTATGTTTCCAAATTACACAGAAACGCAGTCGGGTATTTTTAGTTTTTTAAATTACCGTTTTTTTAAATAATTTTAATTGGTTGAAAATTTGACACTTGAAATTTTCGTGTCTCTAAAGATCTGGTGAGTAAAATAAAGTTGCAATAGAATAAAGGTAATTATAATGGTTTGGGGAGCTTCCGCGTAAATAAGTACTAACACTAAACAATGCCTGAGATTTTTTTCCGCCTGCTTTTTTTCTATCTCATTGACCTAGGTGTAGGCATCAAAAGACGATGATCCGTTAAGAAAATTCTTAAGTTATCTTAAAATAAAACTATTTTAGTTAATTTTAATTTTAATTAATAATATTGTAGGTATGCCATAACATGGTAGATTGTTTAAACCCTTAAAATAATTTTAAACATCTATTTTTTTACAATTTACATACACCTATTTTTTTACAATTTACATACATATATACGTAAACAGTCAACAATAAAGTATTATCTTTTTTCTTTTCTTTTCTTTGCAACAGATATTTGAATGATGAGTTTAAAATATCTGTTCTCGGTATGGGTGTTTATGTTACTGTCTTTGTGTGTGTCCATGGTACCCATGACACAGGGCATCCTAGTGTGCGGTGTAGTTTTCTGTAGGGAAAAAACGTGTATCCCGGGCGAAAAGCTAGTAGCACTTGTACAACATCGGAGCTACAAATATATTAGAAAACCAATAGTGCCTTTTTCAAGCGATTGTTAGATTTTATTAAGCCCTAAATCCCACCATAATCACAAATCCTTTAAAAGCCCGATAAATGTCCACAAAAATTGCAAATTAAAAATTTATCGGCCCGAAGCAGGTACCGGTGTTTTCTCATCCCCATTCAAATAAAGTTTAATCTTTGCTTTAGGACAATAAAAAACAAAAAAAATGGATCCGTAACCGCCATCGGAAACCCTTGCAAATTAAAATTAAACACACAGAACCCTATCAAAACAAAAATTCCCGTTTGGGAACTGTCACATGGAACGTTTACGAATTCATGGCAAAACCACCCTTAAACCTGACAAAACACAGCTAAATTTAACTTAAAATCGCTCGCAGCTGCATCTCTTCGTTTATACAACTAGCGTCTTCAACGTCCACTGTAATTTTCACTTTACGCTCTGAAGTTTAAAGTTCAAAATGGTTTGTGTTGTGTTTCAGCAATACAACTAAAGATTGGTTATAATATTAGCATTCTGTGGGAATTTTCGCACCTGAGAGATACATAGGAAAGTTGTTAGTGTAGAGGTTTAAAAATCTATTGTGTAAGGAATTTCTGAACATAAAGATAATTTTGTAGGATTGTATTAAATATTTTATCTCTTCACAGAGAATTAGTTCTTCAGGGTAGTACGTGATATGATAATCACGACACTATATTATAAATCTTAATATATATAATTCTTGTGTGCGTGTGTATGTCACAGAACTCCTCCTTAACGGCTGGACAGATTTTAATGAATTTTTTTGTGAGTACCTATTCAAATGGATTCGAGGATGGTTTAGATTCACAATTTGGGCCACTGGAAATGTTTTTTAATTACTTTTTTACTTATTTAGTTTTCCCATATAAATTGTTCCTGCCTGTCAAACGTTTTGTATTTCGTGCCGTGTCGTTCTAAACTTTGACACAGTCAGAATAACTGGACAGTTCGTATGTCATTATTTGTTTTATATTTTTGTTTGATAGTAACATGAAGTCTCTTTAAGATAATAAGAAAACAATCCTCTTTGAACAACGTCTGCACCCGGGCGGAGCTGGGCGGGACCACTAGTAATACTATATAACGTCAGGCTTCCACCGTAGAGCAGAGATCTAATCAATTAATGATCTTGTAAGCAAGATGTATTTGTAGTATGCAAGCCACGTGGTAGTAAGTGGACACTGATACGCTGCAGGCATCTCCACAGAACATTAAACATGTCTTGCCTGAGGTGCCTGCGCTGCTACTCCGGAAATACCTCGTAATAATATTATGTAGTTGTAGTAAAACCACACCGTATCATTCGGCGCTAGGTACCAGGGCAGCATGAGATACGGGCATACACCCGTATTCATAAACAATACTATGAGGTCTCATAGTGCTCGCCAACGGATAGGGTCATTTAAACGAATTCATAGACGATATTTGAGTGAAGCCTGCTTAGACTAAGAATAATGTACTTACGTAGAAGCCTGCTACTATGCGTTTGTCAAAATCGACAAGAATCGATGGCTTGACATAACGTACGCACGTCAAATATCCGAACTGCACGAAAATGTGGTTTACGCTGAAAATCAGTGGCCGTGGCTCGCTGCGGCATAGGCTGAGCGTGGACCCGTTTCGTCATACAATTGTTAATTATATTTGTTATGTGTGTTTCTTGCTGTAACTTGTGTGACGAAATAAATATTCTTCTATTCTATTCTATTCTATTCTAAAAATAGCGCTCTTTGCATAGCGTTGCCTGCTTACTAAAGCAAGTATGCTTCTTGAATACGGCTGTATGTCTTGCCTGACGTTATAGTATACGCTGCTACTCCGGAAATACCTTGTGATAATATTATGTAGTTGTAATAAAACCACACTGAATCATTATTTACTGTGTCAGTCGGCGCTAGGTACCAGGGCAGCATGAGATGCGGGATGTTTGCACGCCGTGGGAAAGTGCACCTGGGGCTTAGTCGTTCATAGTGGGTGAGGTGGGCTTAAAACTGGAGTTGTTTCTATTCGATTTAATCTCACCAAAACCATTTTCATTTAAAATGGTGGTTCGCGTAGTCCAAAAATTATGGATGTTTTATGTAGAGCCTTTATAACGATACACGCCCTAACTCTACCAGCCTTAACATCTCAAACATTATACCTTAGTCAAAATTCGTTATACTAACTAGAAGAACCATTTTGGGCTAATAGATAGACAGGTTTTATAAATGGTACTACTTGCATGATGTTGTTACGCGCTATGGGTAATAAAATGGCGTTTGTAACGTGGAAGTCGTTTATTGTAAGCTTTCACAAAAATCCACTTAACACAATCACTAAAATACAATATCTTCGCTGTATTCGTCGAAATGATTCTTCCTTGTCCCTTGGTAGAGATCGCTTCGATGTCACTTCCGGAACTAAACTGCGTCCTGTCGCGGCCCTGTGCGTGCCTTATATAACCCATGTTTTTCTAGAATTTTCACGATTCGATAGTAGACCTAATACCTGTTTATGTGTTTTTTGGGTTTTGGGTTTTTGGGGGGTTGCACAAAATCGTAACCCATTTTAGCCGTGAAGAAACTCTGTTGTATTTGTCTAAAAATGCTTTTGGAAGCCTCAATTCCATAAGGCGTCTGACTATCGTGCCTATTCGATTCGAATATAGCAAATTCGTGCTTGCTTGATTAATACTTTAGATGTCCATGGGCTACAGTGACCATTTAACACCGTGCAGACAGCACGATCGTTAGTACATCAATTAATAAAAATAATGTAGTTTAAAAAACTAAAAAACACACTTTTGTGAAAATACGAACTAAAAAGTAAAAACCGGCCAAGTGCGAGTCGGACTCACGTACGAAGGGTTCCGTACCATTATCTATAAAAAATCACGTTTATTGTATGGGAGTCCCCTTAAATATTTATTTTATTCTATTTTCAGTATTTGTATAACAATAGCGGCAACAGAAATACATCATTGCCTTTGATTACCCATAGAAATCATTGCATTTAGATTGAATGAAAGGTAAATTGTGGTTTACATTTATGACGTATTAAAAAAAACTACTTGCTAGATAACGTTCAAACCAATTTTCAGTGGAAGTTTGCATCGTAATGTACATCATATATTTTTTTTAGTTTTATCATTCTCTGTAATGTCATTCACTGTATGTAATTATTTTAGAAGTTACAGGAACACATTTTACCATTTTGGAAGTGTCTCTCGCGCAAACTATTCAGATTAGAAAAAAATGATAAAAAACCTCAATATAATTTTTGAAGACCTATCCATAGATACCTCACACGTACGTACGGGTTTGATGAAAAAAAAATTTTGAGTTTCAGTTCTAAGTATGGGGAACCCTCAAAATTTATTGCTTTTTTCTATTTTTGTGTGAAAATCTTAATGTGGTTCACAGAATACATCTACGTACCGAGTTTCAACAGTATAGTTCTTATAGTTTCGGAAAAAAGTGGCTGTGACATACGTACGGACAGAAAGACAGACAGACATCACGAATCTATAAGGGTTCCGTTTTTTGCCATTTGGCTACGGAACCCTAAAAAGTAAGAAGAAAATGTATTTTACTGTAAAAAAAGCGTGGGGTGCATGGTGTCAATAGTATCTTAAGCCACCTCACGTTTTTACACGCTTTTTATTAGCTTCACCTGTATGTTTGTATGTTTGTATGTTTGTATGTTTGTAACCGACTTCTTTGGGCGCGATTTTGACCCAGTTTAAACGGCCAGATTTCGTTCAAACTTTGTAGATTTATTGAGGACCGATGACAATACACTAATTTGATAAAATTATTCCATTTTTCAATTTGCAAAATATGATTTTTGTTCGATTGCGTTTATAGAGCTACAGCTATTATACGACTGTTATAGATCAAACGATCTAATAACGAGTATTTTAGCCACTTTAATTCAGCATCTGCTAAAAGGTGGAGTAAAAGTGCTAAAACATAGTGCTGTAAACGTTTATTCGACGTCCTTAAAGCACACATTAGCAAATATTGCCAAATAGTCGAGATAACCGCTATTACACGATAAATGGGTGTTTTAAGAACGGTTACTCGGCTCTTATATGATTAAAGGCTGAGTAATCTAATTACTATTCGACTATTTTGCTGCTTGGGTTGCTCATATTTATGTAGGGGAGTAGACTATTGGTGCTCAGTAACCGAAAACGTGTATGAGATATATAAAGAATATAAATAATTTGTTAAGTCGTAAGACAGGTGAAATTTTATGAAAACGTAAAAATTAAAAAAATATGTAACCTTGTTATGTAACAAGCCTAATGATAGATAAAGATATTTTTGAAAGAAAGAAGAAGGTTCTCAGTAACCAGTCCATTGCTCGTGGAAACATCATGGAAAGAATAAATAATCCAAACTAAAAAGTAGAAAATAAATAATAGTTTAAAAAAACTAAAAAACACGCTTTTTATAGAAAACCGAACTAAAAAATAGAAAATAAATTTTAATGAATTTAAATTAAGAAAATAGTGTTAAAAATTTCAATGAATATAAGTTAATAATAGTGTGAATAAAAAAAAATTTATTTAAAAAAAAGCGTGGGGTGCTTTTTAAAATATTATCGAAATGATAATCACTCTACTCATATCTGTCAATAAAATATTTATAACTATTGACACCATGCACCCCACGCTTTTTTTAAAATAAAATATTTTTTTTATTCACACTATTATTAACTTATATTCATTGAAATTTTTAACACTATTTTCTTAATTTAAATTCATTAAAATTTATTTTCTATTTTTTAGTTCGGTTTTCTATAAAAAGCGTGTTTTTTAGTTTTTTTAAACTATTATTTATTTACACGCTTTTTATTAGCTTCACCTGTATGTTTGTATGTTTGTATGTTTGTAACCGACTTCTTTGGGCGCGATTTTGACCCACTTTAAACGGCCAGATTTCGTTCAAACTTTGTAGATTTATTGAGGACCGATGACAATACACTAATTTGATAAAATTATTCCATTTTTCAATTTGCAAAATATGATTTTTGTTCGATTGCGTTTATAGAGCTACAGCTATTATACGACTGTTATAGATCAAACGATCTAATAACGAGTATTTTAGCCACTTTAATTCAGCATCTGCTAAAAGGTGGAGTAAAAGTGCTAAAACATAGTGCTGTAAACGTTTATTCGACGTCCTTAAAGCACACATTAGCAAATATTGCCAAATAGTCAAGATAACCGCTATTACACGATAAATGGGTGTTTTAAGAACGGTTACTCGGCTCTTATACGATTAAAGGCTGAGTAATCTAATTACTATTCGACTATTTTGCTGCTTGGGTTGCTCATATTTATGTAGGGGAGTAGACTATTGGTGCTCAGTAACCGAAAACGTGTATGAGATATATAAAGAATATAAATAATTTGTTAAGTCGTAAGACAGGTGAAATTTTATGAAAACGTAAAAATTAAAAAAATATGTAACCTTGTTATGTAACAAGCCTAATGATAGATAAAGATATTTTTGAAAGAAAGAAGAAGGTTCTCAGTAACCAGTCCATTGCTCGTGGAAACATCATGGAAAGAATAAATAATCCAAACTAAAAAGTAGAAAATAAATAATAGTTTAAAAAAACTAAAAAACACGCTTTTTATAGAAAACCGAACTAAAAAATAGAAAATAAATTTTAATGAATTTAAATTAAGAAAATAGTGTTAAAAATTTCAATGAATATAAGTTAATAATAGTGTGAATAAAAAAAATATTTTATTTAAAAAAAAGCGTGGGGTGCTTTTTAAAATATTATCGAAATGATAATCACTCTACTCATATCTGTCAATAAAATATTTATAACTATTGACACCATGCACCCCACGCTTTTTTTAAATTTTTTTTTTTTTATTCACACTATTATTAACTTATATTCATTGAAATTTTTAACACTATTTTCTTAATTTAAATTCATTAAAATTTATTTTCTATTTTTTAGTTCGGTTTTCTATAAAAAGCGTGTTTTTTAGTTTTTTTAATTTACAGTAAAATACATTTTCTTCTTATTTTTTACTTTTTAGTTAAGCAGCATGAGATGCGGCGATGTTTGCACGCCCTGGGAAACTGCACCTGGTGCTTAGCCGTTCTCAGTGTAGGAACGATAGGTGAGAGCGGGCTTACAACAGAAGTAATAATATTTTGCAGCATTGCTGAAAATGTGCTACTTTCACACAGTTATTTATTTAATCTTTATTTGGCACATTAAGTAAGATTACACATTTTATTGTATTGAAGCCTCTGGTTCTTGGGTTAGCCAAGACTGTGTTCCAAGAACCAGCGTCTTCTCCCATTGTAGTGACTATAACTACACCTTACAAATTGTGGCTTACAGATTAGGTATACATGAAAAACGAAAAAAAAATAAAAAAAGGAATGGTGTGCTGAGCGCTTAGCTTAAATTCAAGGATAATGTTTGGCCGTGATAGGTGTGATGTGCTGTGTATATGTGTGCTGTGTGGGGTGCGTTTGTGTGGTGACTAGTGGTGAGTGTGGCGTGTGTGTGGTGGGTGTGTGTGGTGAGCGTAGTGTGTGTATAGTGAGTGTGGTGTGTGTGTGTGAGAGAGTGAAGTTATTACTAGAGTTTGATCAATTGACGAAAATAAGAACCATTGGATCATTTCGTCTCCGTCCGCCTGTCTGCTTGCCTGTCAGTATTGACACTTTTTAGGGTTCCGTACCTCGAAAGGAAAAAACGAAACCCTTATAGGATCACTTTGTTGTCCATCCGTCTGTCTGTCAAGATCCATTTTCTCAGGAACGCGTGGAGCTGCTGGAATTTATATCAAATACTCAGGTCTACTGTCCCTTGGAGCTGTGAAAAAATCAAACTTCTAAGCCAGCGCTATCAAACAAATTTCCGCAAATTTTCGACACTCGCAAGGGAATCAAAACCTACAGAGTACTTCCCGTGAACTCAAAATCTTGAAATTTAGTACGAAGCAACGTCTTATAGCACAGATAAAAGCAAAATAGCGAAAACCGTTAATTTTTAGATACATCATAATATATATTAAAAATGTATTTATTTATTTCATTTTACACTTTAAAAACATTACAGACAGGTCCAATTCATTTTTAAAGGAACGTAAGATATTTGCCTGCCGTGCTGCGTAGTTCGGCAAGTGGTGTGTAAAATAAGTCGACGCTCTGATCGCATGCCACCAAGCCATTGAGCAAGGTGAGCGCTTGTATCAGAGGTACGAGCAGGAGACGACATCTTGGCACCGCAAACAGCTCATGATGCCGCCGTCGAGCTTGGACATAGATGTCCGGGACGATTAGTGAGATAAGTTCTAGCACTGATGGGTTGAAAGTGGATCCTCTAAGCAGCTGAACGAATATCTCAACTAAGTAGATGTCTCGCCTGTATTCTAAAGTGTTAAAATATATTTACGGAACCCTCGGTGCGCGAATCCGACTCGCACTTGGCCGGTTTTTTTCTGAAGTGTGGTAATATCAAATTAAAATTAATTTTAATTCTCTCTTTACCTAAAACCAGCAATGCCCCCGCGTTCACCCGCATTAGAAAGGATATATCATAAGCTTATCCATATTATCGGAGTTTTTATACAGATCCCTTACGTTTTTATAAATATTTTAACGCCTATATTCTTCAAGGACAATGTAGGAATCTAATGGAAAAATAATTTTTCAAATCGGTCTAGTAGTTTCGGAGCCTATTTAATGTAAACAATCTGATCTTTTTTTTATAATATTTGTAGAGATCTAACGACCCGTGTGGCAATGGTTACCATGTCAGACTTCCAATCAAATGTCCCGAGTTCGATTCCCAGTAAAGCAAAAATTGGAACATTTAAAACTATATTTTCATGTTAGTAAGGGTAGCAGGGGGTGGCAGGGTGTCAAGGGGTGGGGGGTGGTAACAGCTGTGCGTACAATCTTCCGCAGGCGCTGTCGACCGCAGCTGCGGCTTATTTATCTGGGGCCAAATTGATTCGTTTGATGCCAGGAATTTGGAGTTTTATGGAATAATTTCTAGTTTCAAACTCTTAAACGATCTAGTCATCAAACGATGAAAAAGGCTATTTGTTGTGAACTGTATAAATAAATAAATAAATATAAATATATATCTTTGGACAATTCACACAACACCATCTGATCCCTAAGCAGAGCTTGTACAATGGTAATCAGAAAGCTGACAAACATACTTATATAATTCTAAATACATACTTATATACATAAATTAAAACCCAGACACAGAACAAATAGTCATGTTCATCACACAAATATTTGTCCTGGGTGGGAATCGAACCCACGAACTCACGTTTTGCAGTCGGCTCATCACCCACTACGCCACGGAGGCTGTCAAAGTATAAATAGATATATAGCCTCTGGGAAATATTTTGTGTTCATTCATGATTAACATGTAGAAAAACATTATTCATCTTCGTTGATAAGTAATATTCTTACCATTAGACCTGTTCATTAATGGTCACACTTAAGATGCACATTTTCTACATTTTAAGGATGGCTGCAATCCTTTTTTCGCCCCACTGTTGGGCTTGGGTCTCACTATTATTGGAGAGGCCTGGAGCTTACTCCAATGTGGGTTAGTGGAGATGCGGGTTAGTGGCCAACCTGCTGCCGAATGATTTCAAACTACCCATAAGGCCTCCGACAAGGTTTAACCATAAAAACTGGAACAGAATAAAATAAATATTTAAGGAATACATGGGAAGGGAATTCTACAACAAATGTGTTTTTTTGCCGTTTTTATAAACGGAACGTACGGACCTTTCGTGAGCGAGTCCAGTTCGCACTTGGCCGGTTTTTTTATAATTATGGACTTGGCTTGATACTTGTTATGTAATATTTTCACGATTGATTGTCGAATCTTTTTCATCACTGAGCTGAAGACATTGTTCAAAAAGCCTAGGCCGGCGGAAAATAAATGGGATTCAATTCATATAGAAGTTTTAAGAAAGGCTGCCATAATACATCCTACATTTTTGTACTAGGGTGGCAAGGGGTATCAGGGGGTGTGGGGGTAACAGCTGTGCGTACAATCCCGGGCAGGCTGTCGACCACAGCTGAGGCTTATTTATCTGGAGCCAAATTGATTCGTTTCATACACGTGCTAAAGTTTACGCGGATCTCCAGTTGATGTTAATTAATCCGAAAGGGAACACTTTGTAAAATATCATTTGATTACCATCTTGGCCTACCAAATCAATTGAGGCGAGGCTTTTAATCTTTAAAAATTAAGATAATTTCTAAACATGACATCCTCATACATTTTGTATGAGAAAATGATTTGTGACATCACAAATCATTTATAGTCAATTGACTTTTTTTATTGATTAAAAAGACAGTAAAAATCACGTATAAAAATTAATTAACAATTATTCTGGTTTTCAAACGTGGTGTAGAGCAACCTTTAGCAACCTTTTTAAGGGATTTTGGATTTTTTGTGCATAGTAAGACCCTATTAATCTCGTTTCTAAAGAGGGAACCGGTAAGCCAGAATCTTGAATTCGCATAATTGGCGCAACGGTTACCATGCCGGACTGTTAATCGGGGGCCCAGGCTCGATGTTCGACGAAGCAGAGATTGAAGCTATAAGTTTCAGTGTTCAGGGCTATGATTGTGAAACGTTATTGACTCTGGGGTGTTATCCCACGTGTTAACCTTCAATACCTGTGGCATCGGGGCTCTTGAGTCTATCACTTTTACCATTCGTAAAATTTACACAGTAATGAGACCTTTTTTATATCGGGGGGAAAACCTTCAAAGGGTACCCGGCACCTTAGGAGAGGATACCGAGGTATGTGGGATTTGACCGCACTAAAACCCTCTCGGTAGCCTGCCTTTGCGCTTGAGGAGGATTCACTCTCGCTTGAGGAGGAGGGATCTCCAGTGGAACGCACTGGTGTCCTCCACGCGCGGCGACCTGGAACTAGCCCATCTTTGGGAGAGCAGATGTGCTCTCCTGCAGCTTCCGATGCTTACGGCCGCATGCGGCCACGCACACACCGCCTTCCTTCCCGGGGCTGCTGGCTGGACGGATCAAGCTACCACCGCCCGCAACCCCGGAAGCCTATTACGATCAGGCGGGGATACCGTAGCTCTACTCTTAATCCTGAAGCTACAGGGACTATAGTAATGAGACCTACGAGTATATTCTGTAGGGTTATTTCAGTTGAATTGACCAGAATTGATTGTGGAGTAATTTTTTTTATAATACATGAACACGATAAAAAGGGAAACAAGCCGCGTGATGTTATGTGATCACCGTCGCCTATGCATGGTTCGACTATGCTTGTTCTACCATCTATTGATGTGTAGGTACTCTATCTTACTATGTTAAAAGTAAGAACGTCGGTCCAGTTTCATTCCTTTTTTTCAACCATTTTATGTCCCACTGCTGGGCACAGGTTTCTTCTAACAAGTGAAAGAGTTTAAGGCCGTAGTCCACCACGCTGGCTGGCTAGTGCGGATTGGTGGACGTCATACCTTCGAGAAATTATGAGTTTCTCTCAGGTGAACGGCGATGGAAAACATCGTTATCAATGAAATATCACAATATTTTCCATCACCGTGGAGCAGCGATGAAATGCGCATAATACAAATTTCTTTTGACAAAAGTGCGCGCTCAGGATTTGAACCCGACATCTGCCACGTCAGATACCGCGGTCCTTACCACTCGGCCTTCGCCACTCATTCCTTATGAAAGCATTAATTAATATTCCTTCATGACAACTTTGTGGCGATTACACACACATTTTATTCTTTCACTTATTTATTACACACAATTATTTATTTATACTTCTTCTTCTTTCATATGTATTAAATTTCATTTACCGTTTATTTACATTAATATTTATCTATCATAATTTACACTCCAATAATTTATTTATGTATATACGTAAAATTTTATATTTTCAAACATAATAAATAAATTATTAAATCAGTTGCCATGCGCGGCGGAGTACCGTTAGCCGGTGCATTCGATGCGGCCGCGCACGCTAACCTCGCGTGATCACCGTGAGAACAAAAGAGCCAGTCGTTCCCTACCGCTCGCACGGCTAACCCGCGTCGCTTTGCGCTATACTGCCGCCTAACGCTTGCATTATCGTATTGTGAATTTCTGTACTTCGAACTTTATTTCTTTGCGTGTATCTATCTTGTGTTTTCTGTGACTTTCTTCCTTCGTGTAAAAACTGTTTTCGTGTGTCTATGTACTTTCCGTTTCTCTGCTTTAATTCCCTTCTGTTTATATGTGTAGTTTTCTTGTGTGTGAACATTAAAAATTGTGATTTAGTGTCGCCTAGACTTTGGATTTTTATTTGCTACGACCTACATACACTCACACACAGTAAGTTTCCCGAACAATTACCATAGTGGTGACCCTCGATTGAACAATGAGCAGTGAACGCAGTGCAAGTGATATTAATAAATCGGGCGCTATGAAAGGTGCCGAGTGCACATCCGACGACACGGCGGAATTGTTTAGAGTTGGCGTGCGCGTGCCGCCATTTTGGCCGAACAATCCTCGCCTATGGTTCGCGCAAATTGAGGCGCAATTCTTGTTCGCGCGAATAACGGATGATAATACTAAGTATTATTACGTTATCTCCAATCTCGACGGACAATATTTGGAGACAGTGGATGTCAAAAATAAAAGATTAATAGATGGGTTATCTAAAATGTCGACAGTAGGTGAAGTAGCGATGCCTAGCAGCCTAATTTCTAGCGTCAAGGTCGCGACTGGTTCTTCTAGGTTTCACAAAATTCTTTCTGAATTTCAGAGCATCACCCGACCAACTGGTACTCCCTACACACCCAAACACAACACAACACACCACATCCGCACTACACCAGGCCCACCAGTATCTTGTTCACCGCGACGTCTAGCGCCGGACAAATTGAAAATTGCTCGAGCGGAATTCGAGGCAATGTTGGCGAATGGTACTGCTCGACCGTCTGAGAGTCCTTGGTCGTCACCCCTGCACCTAGCCCCCAAGAAGGACAATGGCTGGCGTCCCTGTGGTGACTACAGGATGCTCAATGCTCGTACCATCCCGGATAAGTATCCTATCCGACACATTCAGGACTTCGCCCACAGCTTATCTGGTTGTAAAATCTTTTCTACGATCGACTTGGTAAAGGCTTACAACCAGATACCGGTCTACAAAGATGACATCCCGAAGACCGCGATAACCACACCGTTTGGACTCTTTGAGTTCCCGTTTATGACGTTTGGTCTGCGAAACGCTGGTCAAACTTTCCAAAGGTTTGTAGACGAGATGACTCGTGGTCTAGATTTTTGTTACCCGTATCTGGACGACTTTCTGGTGTTCTCCAAAACAGAGCAGGAACACGAACAGCACCTGCGCAAGCTCTTCAAGAGGATGGAAGAGTACGGCATTCTAGTCAACACCGCCAAATGCGTCTTTGGAGCACCAGAAGTCACATTCTTAGGTTACCACATCTCGGAGCACGGTACCAAGCCTTTGGAAAGTAAGGCAGGCCATCAAGGAGTTCCCAGTGCCTAAGACCGCCAGGCAGCTTCGGAGATTCCTGGGCATGATTAACTTTTATAGGCGATTCATTCCTCACGCCGCCCAGCTCCAGGCTCCTTTGAACGACTTGCTGACCGGTTCCGTCAGAGCTTCGCAGCCCATCGACATAAACGGAGACAGTCTCACAGCTTTCGAAAAGTGTAAGGAAAGCCTGTGCAACGCAGCCATGCTCGCGCATCCGGACACTTCTTCGAAGCTGGGACTTGTGACAGACGCGTCGGACTCTGCCATTGGTGGAGTGCTGCAGCAACTCAGGGATGGTAATTGGGAACCTCTAGCCTTCTTTTCGCGCAAGTTGAGCTCGTCACAACGGAAGTACTCTCCGTATGACAGAGAGCTCCTTGCGATCTACGAAAGTGTCAAGTACTTCCGGCACTGGCTAGAGGCCACCAGCTTCACCATCTATACTGACCACAAGCCTTTGTGCTTCGCTTTCAGCGAGCGTAAAACCACCTGCTCGCCACGTCAGTATAGATACCTGGACTACGTAGCGCAATTCTCGACCGACATCCAACACATCGCCGGAAAAGACAACGTCGTGGCTGACACCCTTTCTCGCGTCGATGAGTTGCAGCGCCCCGTAGATCTAGAGGTGATAGCTGGTGCCCAAGACTCCGATCCTGAGCTGCTTGAATATCTCGGAGAAGGATCCT